>JASKOS020000003.1:10000000-11250000 GCA_030770465.2 Perdita meconis | reverse complement strand
CCTGCACGATTCCCATTCTTAGAAATTCATAGTAACTTGGTCATCCATACAGCTCTCAAAGTGGGAAATTAATTAAGGGGAAAAATCATTTGACGGGTCAAGACATAATTTTTCTAATAATATAAATTCAAAGAATAGTCTTTGGATATTGTAGGAGTAGAATAAAACAATACGTTAACTTTTGTTTTTCTTATTAGGATTTTCATACAAGTTTTTAATATATTGCACTGTTATATGGTATAACAAGTTAATTTTCGTTGTTTTTTTAAACATTTTAATAGAACAAGGTTTTAATTTATTATGTTGTTGTAGAAGTAAAATGACACAATAAGTTAACATTATTGGTTTCATTGAGATTGTGATAAAATAAGGTTTTAATTTATTGTTCTTTTTATAGAGATCTCGTTTTCATTAAGATCTTTTCATTAAGATCTCGATAAAAGTTTCAACTAAGTAATTACTCACATCTCAAGTCTTCGTAGCATTGTTACGAAAATAGTTGCCAAAGTATTTCCAAAGGGAACGGCGTTAAGAGAGCAGAGGTCGGCTTGCAGCCAGATTTAAGTCGGATCGCGTGCAAGTAATGCATTTTTTTAACGCTCCTATTGTATCTTCCACTTAAAATTCCACGCGTTAGAATCCTTATCCGTACTTTTATCAGATAACTTCTGGATCCGTCGCTATTTAAATTCTGAAGTGCAACAGCATTTCACGCAGAGTCCGCGCAAGTCGGGAAGCGAGAATCGCGATGCGACTCGACGTTTGTGATTCCTGTAAAAGTTCATCAACGTACGTGCAAGACGTTGGCAGTAGGTTTCCTCGAGTCACAGAACGGGGGAATACATACAAACGCGAAGCGGAAGCTAACACCTTGCGGTCTAGACAATTTCGGAGCTTCAACATGAACGGTGCAGTTCGACACACCTGCCACTGCACCCGACTTGCGGTGCAGGATGTCGGATTTGTCGAAATCGCGCTGAGAATTGCGTATTACGATTTCAGACTATCGCATTGTTATTAGGCGACCGAGTGTTATAAGGTACTCGCATTGTTCAGACATGTCGCGGCTAAACTCTGCAGCTCCGAGCTCTTTGTCTTGCTTTGTTTCGGTACTTTCCTTAAAATACTGCTTAGTAACTTTTATTAATAAATCCAATATTTAACTATTATGCGTTCGTCTCACAAATTCCTGATGTGTAATCAGTAGACAGCCGATGGTTAATAAAATCTTTGGATAGAGAGTATATAAGGTAATCAGACCTCGACAGAAATTTGTTTTATGATTAGAGGATTCTAAAAATATATTTTTCGCATAATGCATATGCTTTGCATATTTATGTTTAACAGTTGTTGTTTGCAATATATTCTTGTGTTTATGTGGAATGTCTATCTTTCATATTTATTTTGTCCATCATTAAATTCTTACATTATAACTGTATAAATTAGAGATGTACCGACTAGTGGCCGACTAGTCGGTTAAGCCGACTATTCGGCCAGTTTTGTAGTCGACGACTAGTCGGCAACTAGTCGGCAAAAAAGGCCGATTGATCGGCCTTGAATTTTAGTAGCAATAATATCGTGATATCACAGAAAGAAAAAAATGTTTTTTGTTTATTGTACTTATATTTACTTATTTATCATACTTATACATATCTGTATGTAACATAATTATAATTATTATATAAAACATTAAAAATAGTAATTATTATTTATTTAAACCAACTAAAAATATACCAGTTAACTATTATGAACTTTGGTTATTATTTTTTTATTTTATCGGAATAAAAAAAACTTTTTAAAACAAAAAAACAGAATGCAATAAAATAATAAAATAAATGTAACAATTTCCTTTTTGAATAATATTAAACAATAATAAATTTTGAATCTTTTTTGTAATAAAGGTAAGCAAAGTATGATAATTAAATTTGTTTAACTCTCCGCATGAAGGAGAGTCCGAAAACGGACGAAAGATAATGAAAATGAACGAAGTGATTTGCCTCATTTTATAGCGGCGCGGTGTACGAAAATGATCGGCATAGCCGACTAATCGGCCGACTAGTCGGCTTCTTGGAGGTCGATTAATCGGCTAGTCGGCTAGTCGGCCAAAACCCTAGTCGGTGCATCACTAGTATAAATCATAAAAAAGAAATCATGTTTCTGTAACTGAGCGTTAGTTGCGGCAGTTTGAGTTTGGAATTCAAACAGTTTAATTCGTTCATCGCAGTCCATAGGATTTGAATGAAATAGTGAAAAGTGACTGACAATGTGTATTTTTTAATAATATACATAATTCTCTATAGTAGTGCAGTAAGTATACAGGGTGTCCCAAACTCGACGCGGGAGCCGGAAATGAGAGATTCCTGGGGTAATTCTAAACAACTTTTTCCTTTGCAAAAATGTTATTCGAAGCTTTGTTAACGAGTTATTAACGAAAAACATCGGCCAATCAGAGAGCGAGTACAGCGGATTAATGATGGCACGGCCGATGGCGGACCAATACCAGCCAATACTACTCAAAGCTGTGGAGCGCGCTGAAATTCATCCACTGTATTCGTGCTTCTATTGGTCTGTGTTTTTTTCTGAATAACTCATTAACAAAGCTTCGGAGGACATTTTTGCAAAGGGAAAAGTTGTTTAGAATCACCCTAGGAATATCCCATTTCCGGCTCCCGCGTCGAGCTTGGGACACCCTGTATAATATAGCGTAGCAGCATAATAACATAGTACGTAACATAACAAAGTAGCATAGTTTATAATTTTATAACAGTACCATTAAGTATTTTGTTATATCTTTTAAAAATGCTAAAAGTAAGAAAAGCTAAATTTATGATTACAAGAAAGTATAATTTATTGTCAAGTATGATGCGCTATATAAATTTTCTTCTGTAATGAAGCTAGTGATAGAAGTTAAGGATTTCATTGAAATAATTACTTATTCTGTGAACCATCGAAAACAATAATTCTTTTTGTACAACACTATTGGCTATGATGATTTATTACTCACTATAGCTAAAATTCTGCAGCTACTTTTAATATTAAGCACTCGCTCCACATTCTTAAGATCAAAATACAAGAATAAATTTCTACCACTTTCGTTATTTGAATAAATTGATCGTTCGTTGAGTAGAAGACTGAAAAAGTCTTTGCAGAAGAATGGACTTGGCGATGCATTCAATTGCTTTTCATGCCCTGGATGTGAAAAGGGATATTAGAACGGAGTTTGAAGTTATGAATACCGCGCGGTTGTTAAAGGAAGCTCGCTTTCTACTTTTATTAAAACGGAGCAGAAATGTCGTCGCGATCGCTGCTACAAACAGAGCATCTTTACTTTTGGATGGATTCGGCAATTACAATTGCTTGCAAACACGAGTTATTAATTATTAAGGTAGTTTAGCATGTTGCATCGTTTACCCGTCTCCGACTTCATACCATGGATACAAGAATCTTCAATTACATGTTTGAATAGTCGGGAATCAATGAATCAACGGTTTCCGTAATTGGTATCTGAATCACTGGGGTTTCGCTGTACGTGGGTGAAATTTTCATTTGAGTTCTGTGTATTTCGCGGGAGGAAACAACCCCGTTGGAATAGGGAAACAAGACTTATGGGCCAGAAAGATTTTGCGCGATAGGACACACGATTGCCGGCGGTCTGTGCGCTAATATTATTCTAGGAAACACAGGTTTGTTGCACAAACATTAGTAACAGGGCCACATTTGTACATTTTCTTTCAAAGAAAAAAGTCTTTCGGTTCATAACGCTGAAACATATTTTTGTATGTTTATTCAAAGGAATAGTTATGTGTGATTCAAATAATTTGATATGTATCACTAAAATTATCAATGCAATATTTGTCATTGAAGTTGGAGATGCGAAACTTCAAATTTGAACCATTTGAAGAGTTAAACATAGAAATTTGAAGAATTTATAAGATTTCAGTTTAGAGATGTGAAGAGCTAATGTTAGAAATTTGAGGATTTGAAGTCAAAAATTTGAAGAGTTAAAATACAGATTCGCAAACTCTTAGATTTTTTCTTTAGAAATTCAAAGATTTCAAGTTGAAAATTTAAGAATTTCAAGTTACAGATACAGAAGTTCTTAGAGTTAATGCTAGAAACTTAAAGATTTGAAGTTGAAGATTTTAAAAATTAAGGGCGAAGGATTGAAAATATAAAACTGAAGATTTAAAAATTTCCAGTTGAAAATTTGTAGATTTCAAGTAGCAGATTTATAAATTTTCAGAGTCAAAATTGAAGATTTGAAGATTTAAGTTGAGAATATGAAATTTCAGGTTGGAGATATCAATATTTCAATTTGCAGATTTAAAGATTTTTAAAATTCAATATTGGAGATTTGAAGGATTTGTGGTGGAGAACTGATGAAATTGTAGTTGGGGATTTAAAAATATGAAATTAGAAGGTTCAGAAACTTGAAGTTGAAGATAGTTATCGATAGTTAGCAAACACTTCCAAGTTTCATATCATTAGTTCAGTAAAAAGAGAGAATGCCATAAGGATCACCCACATACCGCCTGAAGAAACGACTCTTCTCTCGGCCAATATTATTGTATTTGTGACCCCATGAGACGTCGCATTGTTTGTCGCAATTAAGTCGAAACTATCAACACGACGCGACGTTCGCGTTTACTCGCGATACGCTATCGATTAGTAATCCTGATTAGCCCTGCGCGAATCAGTATCATACGTTGTACTCGCATGAGAGAGCACCACTTAGGTTCGCTCGTCCACGGCGAGCTCGTAAAAATAACGATTGCACACGTAGTCCTGGGGTCATTAAAGAACTCATGGGTGCAATACGAGATCGCAGCCAAGCGAAACGTCGCGTTTCGTTTCAACGTGACTGCTGCAGGCGTCTCAGGAAGGTTGTCCACATCATGACTGGACCGTTGCCGAGTTAAACGCTTCTTCTCGACGTTACTTTGAAACCCTGTTTCCCGTGTTTTCATCCACCTTGCATTGTCGCTGCCTGCGGTATCACTGAATACATTTTCAGGGAAGGCATCGCCATATGTGACTGTAAACGACGCCATTTATACACACTTTTTTAAAAGATTAAAATCGTTCCTAGTAAGGTAAATGTCCCAGTTTCTGCTCATGTCCCGATTTCTAATCACTTCGTATTTTTCTTATTATTATAAAAGTTACGTTTGTACTATAATTGTAAAAAAATAATTATAAGTTCTTTGACCATTCATGCGAGTAATGCACAGGTTTGTTAGAAAGAAAGTGCTACGTAAGCAACGAAAAAAATTTTAGAACAAGGAACTTACTCGTTCTGATCGTATTCTTACAGCTTAGACTAAAGAACAGCAATTTCATTGTGATTCGATAATCGGACCGAATGTAGTGTGTGCAGAAATAAATCGTATTTAATACTAAAAACGTTTACTGTATTTTACTCTGGAGTTTTACTGGAGTTTTTGTGAGTTATTTATCGTGAGCAGAAATACGGACATTTAGAATACTACATTGAATTAGCCATTATTAATAATTAAACGTCATATAACATCTTTTTAAAATATTTTTGAATTAATTGATTCATTATCGAGGTACTAATCAATTACTTTGAACTTTTTAATTTTACAAATTATTTATGTCCTTTTCATAACGAGTGAACGCTTAAATGAGCAGAAATTGGGACATTCACCTTATCTGTTTTTGGTTCACGTAAGCAAAAATATGTTACAGTAAAAAGATGGAAGGATCGATGTAGTCTGCATATTCACAGTCACAATCTTTTCACGAGTGTAATAATGCATATGCAGTTTGCAGTTGCACTATTTTTTTGCATAACGAAAAGCTACCTCAGTCTTGTTTAAACCACAAATAACTGAGAATTCAGGAGAATGATTTCAACAAACATTACAAACACACAATTGTTAAACAGGCATTGAATCGATTTCTGCCAACGAATAACATTTCTCACCGTAACATCAATGTCTACTGTCTACTAAATATTCACTGCTAACAACCAACAGTTCGAAATGCATTAATTTCGCTTACATCATTCGCATTAGTAACAGAAATTGTGCACGTACATAAACGCGACATCGGTGTGCACGCGTTCACTCGCGAAGTTTCAAACTGTTGCTGGAAACTTGAGTAATTAGTATCTCAGCCAGAAGTTCCCGTTAGAGGGAAGTTCAACGTAACCGGTCGAACTTCTTTCCGCGCGATCCGAGAATTCGGGGAAAAATGTAGCCACGTTCAAATATGAATTGTCCGCTTGCGAGTACGCGATACGCGTGCACAGTTTTAGGCGAGGGTAAAACTAAGAATCGCGCGGCCTAGGCTTTTTGCAATTACGTCAACGAGCACCTTTTGGCCTTTGCCATCTGCCTACCGGCTAGAAGCCATTGCCAGCTGTAATAAAGTTCCCTTATCTCGCTCAGCTATAATCCGAATGGCACTAGAGATTTTGAATTTCATTGGGCGAAATGGTGGCGGAAAGAGGCGACGGAGAAGACGCGCTGGACCTCGGCAATGATCCAGCTTGGTTACGGAGGTCCAGTTTATGGATATGGGATTTAGAAAAACGAATCTCCTCTGAGCAATTAATGCGTGGCTAATAGGTTAGCGTTGGAGCTGCCGACCTAATACTTTGAGTCGTTCCTTAATTAGAGTCGCCTGTAATACATAAAAGAATACTAATTATTATCATCTTTTCTCCGTTTAGATTTCACACAACGAGTGAAGTCGTTTTCTCTCGAAGTCGCCTTTTTTCAAAGCACACAGTTTCAAGTTCCATGCTGTTTAACTTTCCGAAGAACCGATGGCTTCTCTCAAGAGTTTCCCTATAGTGCAGGTAGTCTGTAATACGAGCGATAGGCAACTCGAAGTCCTACAGCAATCGAGCTTTAATCGATACTTTGTTTATAAAGGTAAGAAACTTGCGGCGCGATCTAAGGGTAGAAACACGTAAAACGCTTGTTGCTTGCGCTTTGTTTTTGTCTTTGTTCAACCATCGCGCTGAGAAGATGGTTGAACAAAGACAAAAAAAAGCGCTCGTTGTTTTTGTCTTTGCTTTTGTCCTTATCAGCGCGATGGTTGAACGAAGACAGAAACAAACGCTGGTGAACAAGCGCAAGCAACGAGCGTTTTACGTGTTTTTACCTTAACGATCGACAAAAGTTCCGGCAATTGTTATAAAACATTAAAGGGTTTTCAACGGTGAAAGGGCGACCCTAGAAAAGGAGAGATTTGAATGCCTACCGGCTAGAGCGCTATAGTTCGCGAAATAATTTATTAAACGACCGAACGTATCGAGTTCCGCGAATTACGTTTCTGGATTTGCTAGTAAAACATAGATAAAGTAGTTACTCGAAGGTAGGACAGCATGGATTATCTTTCTCGGAACGTGACCTACCACCTCCAACACCACCGATATCGTAGTTTGTGTTTCAAGTTCATCGTGCTTCTAGGAAGAAGCCTCGTAACTGCACCCTCCTGCCTTGCAATATGATAGTTGATATAGCGGGTAATCTCTTCGATAAAACGATATTTTCGTTCCTACGTTTAAACAATGTTTCGCATATTGTATTAATGTTCCTCTGAGATCGCGAGGAGAGTCTAGTAGGTGGATGTAATTCAAGCGGAGCCTCTAAGTGGCTATTATTAGATTACAGTTGAATCTCAATTATTTGAATTTAGAGGGGAACGCGAATGTGCAGATAAGCGAATTTTGCGATTGTAGAACGTTGGAAAATTATTGCACGATTTGGTTGTAGATTTGTAGATCCTAACTGTTATCATTATGGCATAAAATAAGTTGGTAGTAATACGAGACACTAAGCTTCTCATTTGTACGCAATGTTGACATGTATGATTGAAATTTGAGTATTATACTGAGGTGATTTTAAACAACCTTTTCGTTAGCAAAAATGTTAGGGTGGGGCTTTGTTAACGAGTTATTAACGAAACACGAATTCCTTTCTTCTTTTTATTTCTGGTTCTGTGAAGTCATACTCTAAAGCCCTGTGTCCAAGTCATGGACCTAAAGGACAGTGCATAAAGTGAACTTATGGGCGCGGGGGTGAAGCTTCAAGGGGAGCTATTCACCGCCATGATATGGGAGACTGGTGATGCCATCTGTGTCATCATATGATACCGTTTGAAGCTGCGTGTGATCATTATTTTAACAGCCGCTCAGCGGACAGATCCGAAGGCAATAACCATAACCCTTCATAACCATAATCAATTTAATCTTGTGTCGTATATTTACGTATAATTTTTTTCTTACACGTCAAATAACATTTATGAATATATACATGTACTGTAAAACTAGGGATAGATGTCCACACATATAATTCGTCAGTATTCCAAGGTAAAGTAACATAAATGATATTTTTTCCTAATTCCCACACTCGGCTATAGAGAGCGCCATAAGTCTCCCATAACATGGCGGCTGAAGCAGATCGCCCCTTCCGTCTTTTAGCACAGACCCCGCACGTCCAAGTTTGCGGACACTGTTTTGGGTAACTGTTTATTCTGTTACAACTGGTTGGTTGCAAAAATGACCAACTGTTATGGGAAACTGGGACGCGCAGCATTTTCCGTAACATGTTTTCATCCATATTGTCCGTTTTCACGATACAATTTCTATTTACTTTTTGTCGGAACTAGAACTTGAACACAGTTCTTGAACCGTGGACACAGGGCTTAATGATTATATTCACTTGCCGTCTAATGTAACAAAGGGTTCTTCCCATTAATATCAATCAATAAGTAATAAATAATAATAACTATTCCGAGATGGTTCATCACAAAAACAATTAAAGATGGAACTGCATACTTCTCGCTGCGAGGTTATCAATTTTTCGCAAGACATTTCACGGTACACGCGCGCACATAGCGGCACGTAGTCCGGTTTCCTGGTTGCAAGGTCTCAAAGTCGCGGTTAGATTGCGACACGCGGGAATCGTCCGGCAAGAATACACCCGATGGTGCCACCGTGTGATATATTCACACGCCGTTCTGTGACAATGAGATGTTATCTGTAACGGCGTGTGGCACACCGCGGCCCCCTTTAGGCGACGAAACCGCCTCTTCCTACCCCCCCGAGCCCGGTTCCTTCGACGATGTCGGGAGGGCTCCTAATATATTATAACGCAGACGCCTTAGCAGCCTCGTTGACTATAGGCCTGCTCGGCTAGTTTATAGCTACCACCTCGCGCTGCACGCTATTCCGCCCCGGCCGAGATTGTGCAAGCGAAATGCATTACGGACGAATACCGTCCGACTACGGCGGCTAACCAATAGCATTATAAACGTAAGCGTAACGAAGCTCGGATTTATGCCGCGAATGTTATCTTGCTTACATCCCATCTTCCTTTATGGTGGCTAGAAATACTTGGAGGCGATTCCCGAAGAAAGTAAAACTGCCAGCGCCGGTGCGAGTTTTGACGAGGAACGAATAAGAAGGATTTTATGCGCCCCTAGAAGCTAACGTCGAGCCGTTTATATCGATGGCTGATAGGAGTTTCCATGGGAATCGAGTGTGCGAGGACTGCAGCGCTAATGAGATGTCTTGAAGGAAGTGGACTGGGGTTACGCGAGCTGATTGATTGCTCCTAGTTCTTGCCGACGATTAAAGAAATATTTCTACCGACAGACAACAACTTCGGAAGAAGCGCAACTGTAATTTCGACTGGAATTCAGAAGAAAGAAGAATGGACTACGGACTATTCATTTTCTCACTTCTTTCTCCTTCTCTTTGTCCTTAGTCCTTGTTCCTAGTCCTTCAGTAGGCAAGAGGAAAAAGGAGTAGCTGTCAACACTCGGTTTTTTTCTCTTCCTTTCTTCCTTCTCGCCTTTCTTTTCGAAAAATAGATTCGCAATAAAATCGTTTGACGTCATGTCACTTCCTAGACACATTCCAATTAAAACCGAAGCTAGAAATTAAACACCCGAAGCTTAATAATCGAACAAGAATCTATAAGTTCCTATGAATTGATTAACGTTTTTGAACAGTGCGCAGTATCATCGTTAGTATACTTAACGCTTTGGAACTTTCGCGATTGCGAAACGAAGAATAAATGGACATTTTAAAGAAAAGAACAGTTGCAAAACTTGTACAAGTTGAACTTTTAATGGCCACTTTGAATGAAGTTTTAAATTGAATAGGGCGGACGTGTTTTTCGAAAAATCAAGTGCCCGATACTTTTCTACCGACGCTATAATTTCTTTTCCCCGATTTGTAACTCTGAAGCTCTGAATTTCCAGAAAAAAAAAACTCATGATGCGACATTGATTACCATGAAACGTTTCGCGTCTGTCTCGTGGAATTTCCCCCGTTTCGCGCTTTGCTGTTCAATTATACGTCATCGACAACGCAAACAAAAACGCGGAGGACTTGCTTTCGAAACCCTCGAAGTACTCGTGGTCCTAGTATCGAAAAGCGGAGCAACATGAACATGAAGTATCTCCATCCCGACTCGCTCTCCGTCGGAAGAATGAACTAAGGTCAATTTATACCTCGATGTGACGAGCGCGAGCCGAGCTGAATACTACAAAAATTTTACATACACTACCGAAAAATCGGAAATATGTATAATGTTAAAGACAAAACACTAGCAATGTTTCTGCATCGTTCTGCGAATTCGTAGTTTGACTAGTATCGTTTTCGTTTCGCGAATAACACGACAGAGATTCGGCGAGGATCGTTGCACAGGAATAGTTCCCATTGCGCCGCTTGTACGGCCATTGATAAATTATCGACGTGGAGGATGTTTTTTAATTGACGCGCAACCAATCACCTGGAACATCACGGACGTTCACTTTTTGCTCATTTCCAACGCGAACCGCTTTGAGGGCAAACAACCTGGCCTTTCCTACGGCGGTCATGTAACTTTTCCTTTTTCCTCATTCCTAGAATGTTTTCTACATTCAGCTTCTCGAGGCGCACATAAAAACTCGCTACTTTTTTTTATCGAAAAAAATACATTTATGCCGTAATGATAACACTTAGGATCTACAAAGTATCTCTCTTAATTTTTTTTTCTTAAATATTACCTGTAGCAAAAAATGTTTCACATGAAAGATGAAGGATTTTTTAGGGGTTGTATTTTGTTATCATTAATTTTTTCGTAAATGGGCGCGTAAAGGTCATACGAAGGTCAAATTTTGAACCCTTAAATGGTACATTGGGGTCACGATGCTATATTAAATTAATTTTTTATCTTTAATGTAACATTTTGGGGAAACCTTGTAGAAATTAATACGGGAGCATTATGAACAATTCATATATGAATCCATTTTTATAAGAACCTCACAGTAATCTTCTTATAAAGCTGTTAAATAATTAATACTGATTGTATACCACTTTGAAAACTTTATAATTTAAGAGATATTTCAATTTCGATTATTTTAAGACGCCGTTACAGTCTTGCTATAAAATAATTGTTTAATTTACAGAAAAAGGTCAAAATAACGACGATTAATAACATTTGTGATTGTCTTACGTAGTTTCATGTATTGGAGGTTTTTTTGCCATTTTACGATGACGTGGAATAAATTTTCTTCAAGGAGTTTCATAAGAAAAATTCAAGGGAAGCGTAATAGTGTTTTAGAATCATTTAAACTGAACTATGTATCTCCTAAATTATTAACTTTTCAATAGGAGTAGCTTAATATTTTTTATATTGAATTTTTAATTTGTTAGAAATTTGTTCCTTCACTGCGTAGAAGTGTGTTGTACATGAAGTACGAGAGTACGTTTATTTCTACCGGAAGTGACTCTATTCAAAATGGTGGCTTTGCATGAAGTGATGTTTTTTCGTTCGTGACACAAAGCTTCGGGTGATTTCGGTTCTCTCGGGATTTGAAATTCAAATGTTTGAGAAAGATTCTTATTTATGATTGTGCGCTGTGTTTTCTCGTTTCAAAAAATTTTTTGGTTTTTATAATGTGTGCAGAATGTTTCAGCGTTGATGATGGTACTATCAGGCTTAGAACAGAGTTGGGCAAACTGTAATCATTAATATGATTACTAATTATCAACTAATGATTAAGTAAATATTTCAGTATGACTAAATTTTTATTAAACATGAATAATAAATACTGATTAGTGAGTAACTCTAATCGTAATTAATGGCTAAATGAGTAATCAAAATTTCAATGTAACTAATAACTGAAAGTGATAAACTAAAAAAGCCACAGAATGATAACAATAAATATATTTTAATACTTTATAAACTTTTAATATAAAATGGTAAATATTTAGACTCCGATTTTGATGACCTTGAAATATGTTGTCGTATTTCTAATATATAAAAAAATACACTAGTAATTAATGACTAATCAAATGCAATAACTAACGATTAATCATAACTAATAACGAATGACTAATGATTAAATAGAATTGTAAGTAATTAGTACCATATAGTTATGACTAACCAATCAATAATTTTTAACTAATGATTATTAATTATGATTAACGATTAATCAGATGATTAGTCAATTTTATTTATCAGTTAATTTGTGCGATGTGCAAAATTGTTGCGAGGTTTCGATGTTGAGTAAAACGGCATTGAAAACTTATCTATTTATTTATATATTTACATAATTAAATTTATATATTTATTTATTTATTATCAAAACTTGCCATTGTGGTAGCTATTAATTTTCATTCTTCAGTTTCACTTAATAAAATATATTTAGCATTTATTCTCTTAAACAAATCTTATCATCTTAATATTTAATTTTTGTAGACTGATTAAACACTTCTATAAGTTTATAAAAATAAAGTTATATATACAAGCGATTAATAAAAGTACAATTGTGTGCACTGTGAGGTAGAATAAACCAGTAAGTACTGTAAATAATAAAACAATAAATGGACAATCCGAGTAATTAATCCACATCAAAATCAATTAGGTCAGTAGGAATGAGGTTGAAATCCTCGCAAATATTGAACGCCAAGTAATTATCGAGGCAATAAATCAAGCACTTCCTCTGCATTTTTCCTTTTATTATCACTTCCTATTTTATTCATTCTCGTCGCCAAATAACCACGTCCAACCATTCTCCGATCGAGTGCAATGAATAAGATTCATTTATAAGCATCGAGTATCGTTCTCCCGCGAAATGCAAATCGGAACATTGCCAGGAAATTCCATATTGGAACGTAAAAGACTTTTAAAATGTCAATCATCATTATGTTGGATGTATTCAGTAAAAATTCAGCTGTTTATTACAATTATTAAAAGAATTTTATGAATTACTCTTTTATATGACTCATGAATTTTTTTAACTTTCACCTGTCACACAGTTTCCGCTCTGTTATTTAAATAATAAAGGATAATTCTGTGTTTATAAAACAAAACGACGTATGTCACATTTTCAAAAAAATTGATTTTATGTGATAACTGAGATCTAGAAAGTAGAATCCATATTTCTATCAGAGAAAAGAAACACAATTTCTTTCGGTTGAATGCACTCGAAAATACAGTTTGAGTCAGTCGCGAATTAAACGCCTCGCGAAATTACGGTTGACATGATATCTGCCCTTTATTTCATATTTGATTTATTTTATTTTATTTACCAGAAAACATAATTTCAATGTGGTTTTATTTTATACACTTATAGTTATCGATCGAGCTACAATGAAACGAAAACAATTATTTTTCGACAAATGGTAACTGTTCAAATTTAAATGTTCGATTTTACTCCCGAAATAGCTCAAACTTTGGCTAATTAAAAAAAAATATATACAACCTATCATCTCGCCTGTAAGTCGAACGATAACTATAAATGCATAAAATAAAACCATATTGGAATTTTTAATTTCATATGAACTAAAGGGCAGATATCATGTCAAACGCAATTTCGCGATTGATTTCAACTGTATTTTCGAGTGAATTGAATCGAAAAAAGTTCTGTTACTTAATAAAAGTGTATTAAAAACATACACAAAGTTTCAGATTGATTAGATTTACGGTTTTGTTTATTGCAAAAATACCAAAAAATCGATGCTCTCCACCAAGAAAAAAGAAATTCCCCCCTTAATAGGAAAATCGATGAGGCATGATTTAGGAGGCCGATACCACATCGGCGGCTTCCCCTGGCACAAAATAACAGCGTTTTGAATAATTATTGACGTTCCCCTGTGAACTTTATAACACGGATACATGTTTAATAGAATCGGGGGAGTCCGTTACGTGTCGCGGATAACATCTTACTGTCAAAGTAGAGTGCATAAATAAATGATACGGTGGCGTCATCGGCACCTTGCGACGTTGAAGGTGCAAAAGCAGTCGCGGCGGGCAACGTGTATCGCCGTGGGGCTTGTAAATGAGGGAATAACAATCGCGGACGGCGCGGTGGAAAGGGTGTGCGGGGCATCGCCGCGGTGTTCTACACGGTCGAGGGCAAATTCTCCCCAATTACGGTATATTCTCCGCGAACTGCGCAACCCGGTTCCTTGTATAATAATGTAACAGTTGCCTTAAGGGTCTAAGGAGCTTCCACCTGGCAACGGCACTTTATCCTTTCTCCCTCAGGATTATTTGGATGTCGACTGCGCGCGATATACTTTTATTCGTGAAATCGACTGCATAACGTAGGCGACGCGAGTCGAGCAAGAATTTTCGTTCCGCCTTCGTCCTCGCCGCCGCTGCGTCGCAACCGGGCGTCGCGTCGTGCATAGTTCCCGCCGAAGTATGCGAAAGAAAATATCTTTTAAGGGACGCCGTTAAGAAACGGAGACGGAAAACGGGTTTCTTTTTTCTTTTTCACGGAGCGCCGGACGCGAGCGCGAACCGAGGACGCGATTTCGCGACTGGACGAGAAAAGATCGAATGGTAAATCACCCGGCGCACAGTGGGAAGAAAACCGATTTCACTGGCCAAAAGTCAATTTTTTGGTTAAAAAAAAAAAATAAAATAATTTACTTAAGTAATAAATAGAGGGTTGTTTACCATGCACGAATATAAAAGGTTTCTTTTCTAGGATCTCTTATTTTCAAGTTATACGACTTTGAACTAATCTAGGTAGATACCGCAACCGTAAATAAATTAAATAGAATTTAACAGAACAATATGTTTTGTTTCATTTCCTTTTAAATAATAATACTGTGAGTCTTTTACGATAGAATGAAGCGAGTATGGATGAAATTATTTAATTTTACCGCCTAGTACGCCTTTGAGTTGATGACGTATATGAAACAAAAGAATGACGACATTTGACAGTTCTGCTGTTAACGCCATATTGTTGCATCATATTTCTCCGATCACAGTGCCAAGAATTATATCCATCTGTAACCGTATTCAAATATTATACTAGTTTAAAGATAATTATATCTCAAAGGCGTACTCAAAGGCGTACTAGGCGGTAAAATTAAATAATTTCATCCATACTCGCTTCATTCTATCGTAAAAGACTCACAGTATTATTATTTAAAAGGAAATGAAACAAAAAATATTGTTCTGTTAAATTCTATTTAATTTATTTACGGTTGCGGTATCTACCTGGATTAGTTCAAAGTCGTATAACTTGAAAATAAGAGATCCTAGAAAAGAAACCTTTTATATTCATGCATGGTAAACAACTCTCTATTACTTAAGTAAATTATTTTATTTTTTCTTTTTTTAACCAAAAAATTGACTTTTGGCCAGTGAAATCGGTTTTCTTCCCACTGTGCGGCGCTTTCCTGCGCAACGGGGCTCGCGTTTGCACGCGGACTTTGTTTCCAAGACAAAGCACAGGTGCTTTTAGTCTTCTGTTTCGCTGACGCGGACTCCGAGCGCGCGTCTCGCTCCCAAATTTTTCACCGCCGGTAACAGAATCGACGATGAACAGCTCGACGTTCGTTTCATTCGTTTCAATGAATATTATTGCCGATGGCGGCTGGCGGCAGTCGTCATATCCGATAACACTACGCGAAACATAAATCAAATAACGGGGGAAAATAAATACGGGACGTTTCTCGGTAAAGATAAACGAGTTTTCGATTGCGCCGCGGAAATCGACAGCTCGTACAGCGTCGGTTTAAAACGAAGCACAGAAAATGCATGTTAATGTACTCGCCGGGCGATGCACCGCGATTTTCATGGACGCCGCGGATACGTCGATGCGCGATGAAAAAATTATGACTCGGACTTTCCGGCGTGTAGCGCGATACGACTTAACCGGGGAGATTTTTACGCAACTGCTGCGCGCGTAACGAGGAATGCGTTGCCGCAACGCGAATCCGTTGCGCATATTTGATCTTGCCAATAAATATTTACGTGGCGATGCACGGTACGCTACAAAATTTACGTAACCTTTGACGATTGGGATATTTTACAGGATTTAAGAAATATTGTAGAGGAAGCGAAGCATTTTCTTTCGTTAATTACGTACACCTGTATCCAAGACTTTCTGAAGATAGATTTTTTATTATTGCACATGTTGGCGAAGCGAAGAGAAGATTTTATAAATTTTATAATTGGAGTACGAAGGTTGAAAGTTTATAAGCTGCCATGCATGAAATACGGTTACTTCTACGAACAAAATTCATACAACTTTTTTTTTTTTGTAGAGAATTTTCTAAACTATAATTTTTATAGTAAACATTTTTATCGCAGAATTGATAGATAACTTTCGACCCTCCGTACAATTTTTAACGGAGGTCACATCGATGTGAAATTTTTGACATAATTTTAAAGTGACGATGTAGAGGTCCAAAAATTCAATTTGATGGGAATCATTCCATGAATTCGGCATATTTTTGTCTACTTTCCTTGGACTTTGGACCATTACTTGAAAAAAGATTTCATTCAACTCTTTCCTTTATTTTTATACAAAGAATCGCCTACGTCACGCATCTGTCACAATTTCGACCGCAGACCGAGTGCTATTAAAAGTATCTCCTCTATCTTGTAAAACATTGCCGATATATTTAGCCAAACTTAATAACTAAATCGACTATGGCAATCCACGTAACTATGTTACTTCTCAGTTAAACAATTAAGCGCAGTCGAGCTGCCAATTAGCAATCAATTAGATCTCGAAAGACCGAAAGAGTATTCACGATATGGCTCAGCATCGCTCTTCCTTGCAAAATTAGAAGTTGGGTGAGGTCATTGGCAGCGATCAATCCACTCTTTCCGCCACTGTATCTTCAATTTCGTTCGCGTTCGCTTGAGTCCATTAGTTATTTCAAACGCTAAGCGAGAATCGGAAACACCGAGCTAACAAGGCGAATATCTACGGAACGAACGCGCGGGTGTGGAAAGAGAAAGAAGGAGGCGGATAGGTTTGATTATTAGCGGAGGAACGAAGATTCCCTCGCGGGGCGACAGACACGGAAGTTCAAAGACAGCCGCCCATATATTTGAAAAGAGGTGGAGAGCTCTGAGATTGTGAAAATGGGGGTCGCTTGTGACGTCATTCGCAGTCGTGTCGGTGGCCCTGACCAGTTAATTCTGTGCCGGGCATAATCAGTCCTGAAAAATATCTGGCTTGCTGGGAAAACTCAAACTTTACGCCGACGGCTGCGAGGAGATTGTGCTACCTCAAGGCGGACTTTCACTTGCGCGACTCCGCGGAGGTTTTTTTGATCTTGCGAGGGAGTTGATGTTCACGATTAAGCCGCATCTACATCTATCGAACGCACGCAAACGCATGCGAACGCAGCACTCCGGCTTGGGACAAAGAAATCAACATCGTCTGTGTCGTTCATACTCGTTCGCCGCCTTGCGACTTCTCCGACTGTAGATGTAGACGCGGATGTAGGTTTGCCGAGGATTGAACCCGGAGACATTGCTTTCGCCTATTCGAAATGGACGCAATAAATAATAATCATCTGTCTATAAAGCACTTTTTTTTTATTTGCAAGAACACGAGATATCTCGGTGTTCCGAGAATTTCGATTTTCTTTTAAACTTTAGGTAGGGTCATTCGGGGTAAAAGGACGCACTTTGCTGTTTTTTCTTCACTGAGCCAAAACTACCATGATATTAGGAACACTTTTTTGCGCTATCGGTAGCATATTTAATAGACTCAAAATTTAATAAGTATTTGACGATAGGTAAAACGGTTTTTTTTTAATTAAGCCAAAGAGTGACTTGGTTAGATTGCGTACCTTTACCCCGACATGTGGGTAAAAATACTCAGTCGTGTGGGTAAAAGTTCGCATGTAGAGTAAAAGTATGCGTTCAGGTGTAGTAAAAGAAAATCAACAAATAATACACAGATGGAACATATTTTTATATTATTTTTAATAAATGAAGTTAAAGATGACAAAAACAATAGAAATTAGGAACTTCCAATTTAGGAAACTATCATAAAATTATAATTTTTCATAGATTCAACAAAATGAAATTATGCTCAAGCCTTTATCAGAGCAGATATGTTTTTACTCCAAATTTTATTAAGAGTTCAAAAACAAGTAGACAGTAACCTAAATACCAGTGCGTACTATTACCCCCGTCCTTTTACCTCATTTGACCGGTAACCAAAACAATTCGTACTAGTTCGAATTCCAATAAAGTTAGGTTAAAATGATATTCTGGAAAAAATCGTTCAATAACTATATAAAATCAACAAAAACAACTTATCTCTAAAAATACATAAATAATACGTCCACAAACTTTTCACTGGTATGAAAAAGATCGAAATAACACGACAATTTTAAATTTTCATTTTTAATTCAGAAAGTGCGACTCGCACCGCTCAATAGACGTTGACCCAAAATGGCGGCTCACGCGCACTCAATCCTGACGAGCCAGCGTCCCCGTCCTCTCACCCCCCTCAAAGAAAACGGCACTGCGTACTTTTATCCGCTGCGTCCTTTTACCCCGAATGACCCTATATGATTTCAATAAAAATACTAATGACTTTTATTCCTGCTACTTTTTTTATTTTGCAGCGTAAAACTACTTCTTAAAAGTCAACGTAGACTGCTTAAATTCCCTTTCTGATATTTCAGAAAAATTGGATTCTTCGGGTTACCGAAGTATTTCCATAAATTAGTTTCTAAGTATTCCGATAATAATTCACTTCAGATGAAAATTTCAGCCCTTAGTATTCCACTAGTACCGCAACTTTATTATTATTAAGAAAAACTAACTCTTTCAGAAAGTAACTTCCAAAAATATTTTAATGTCGACAAAGGTGGTATTAGAATTTTAGAGGTTGTATGGATTATTTACGGATTGTATGTATAGTTGAGTATAGTCCTTTATTATAAGCATATCTCTCTTATATTACTTTATTTTCTTCCACATATACATAATTCCACATGTATCAATACTTATAGTCATTTTTCTTCTTTGTACCGAAAGGTTTTTTTTCATAAATACAAATGAATAAACTAATAAATTGTCAATATCAATCAGCAACAACGAATGGTAGTAATAAGTATCATAATACAGGGATATGCTGTGTTATCGAAAAAATCACGTTCATATAACCGAGCGAAGTTTACCGAGGCAACGATACGTTGCGCGTTCTGTGCTTGCCAATATAAATCAATCTCGAGACGATGGATGTTCGTTCGTGGAAACCGTCACCGTATGAAAATTAAAACGGTATATCACGCGGAATCTGACTAAAAGCGGTCGTGCTTTAAAAACACGTCATATACCGACGCGCGTGCGTTTCTTATTTCTACGCGCCGAAAACCGAATTCTACGGGGAGTATGAATGAACCTTCCGCGACTGTCACAGTAATTTAGGTCAATTTTCTCCGCGGCTTTTTTTTCTATTTATATCGTGCGTTCACGCGATGGAATATTATCAATCTTTATTTAAGTCTGAAACGAATGCCTTGTTCGGTATACTCGTACGGGCCGACTGATGGTATCTTTTTATACTTATGCCGTGTAATTTCCTTTTTGAATACTTTTCGCTTTTAACGAGGCCATTTGATAATTGCGCTTTGTTTCTGTCTCTTTTTTTTTAATGAGCATGGGACATTGCATTGTTTTGAAATGATAATTTAAAACTGCAGTCTTTGTTGCAATTGTGGTAATATTATGCATGGGACAGTAATATTTTAAATAGTCATAAAACGTTCTTGGATCTCCAAAGAATCAAAAAAGCATTTTGATACTGTTTTGCATCGCAATTACTGTCATTGAGAGGCGCGGCAGAAGCCATAAGCACGAGATTTCTCATCTTGTTATACATGTAGAATTCCGGAGACAAATAGTCGTAATTATCATTTAGATGCTTTTAGCTGCTCGCAATTTATCCGCACGAAGAATATCGCTTTAATAATTGTCTTACACTGCTACTAAATCTTTCAGTCACGCTTATCGTACTAATTAGGTAAAAAGATACCTATAAATAAACGTGTAGAAAATAATTAGCTATAAATAATATACATTTGTTGAAGAATTTTCTATGAAAAGGAAGAGTGCGTAAATAATTTAAGACGATTGAAAGCACATTGTAATTTTTCGAGTGATCGTTATATCTCTCGACATTTTTATCACGGTTATTGGGAACTGTATGATACACCAGACTGAAAAAGGGTTTCATTGAAAAAGATTATTGTTCAATCGAATCCTCTCGAAATGATAGGTAATTCTGCAAATTTTTGAATGGTCAGTACGTGCGAATACAGGGATGGGTACTTGACGAGATGCGAGTTGCGAGCTGTCTGTCGGTTTCGAGAGCAGATATTAAGTTTATTCACGTCGGCTACCCTTTATACGCTTCGGGGGAAAACAAGTGCAAATATCTAGCGACCGAAACAGCATTCAAAAAGCAGCCAGTTACCAAGCCATATTTTCCGCGGCGGCGTGGGAAACATAGCCGCCCAGGGAGAATTTACAGTTCGAACGACTATTCATATAAATGTTTCTCGCTAAACAAAAACAAATTCAAAGGCATTCAAACATTCAATTCGAGGACTATTCTCTATTTTTTTTTTTTTTTATACGTTCTTATATAGTTGCTGGATGTAGTGAAGCTTTTTCATCGATTTGTCAGTACGCTGTGTACATGTATCAATATTGCTTTAGCTAAGATTTAATTTCTGCGCGACGAAGGTGTTCGAACTACATACAGTAGTCAATCAGAACTTGCTGCAGCGTTAGGAATTACCCAACAAACTATTTCTACCCGGTTGCACAAGCTGAGTTTGAATAAACATCAATTTTCATTTAAAACAGGCCGAGAATCAATTTGTACACCTAAAGCTGTGTACACACACTGCGAGGCTTGAGCCGATACGTTATTGTAATGTACGAAAAAAATGTAAGAAGACAGTGCAAAACAGATGATTGTTAACGTTGCCTCACTTCTTTTTCGTACACTACAATAAGGTATCGGCGCAAGCCTCGCAGTGTCTGTTGGCTTAAAGGTGTGTTTCCACTAGCGTTCACGAACTGTTCATAAACAGTGTAACAGTTGAATTTCGTAGAAATCATATTCGCGACCTGTTCGCTAGTGTATGCGCAGCTTTATACTAACATGCGTTTGTAGGATATTTCTCGGCCGTGTCTATTGTTTAGGGTTAAGAATTTTTAGCAATGACGCTCCTTACACTGAGAAAAATCGTGGAGAAAAAATTACTACATTGCGTAGTAAAAGGAAAAAATAGCACATGTGTTTCTAAATTTAATAGACCAGTGTAGTAAAATTTATGCAAGGCTGTGATACACAGCGACACGCTTCGGAAAGAAGTGGCGTCTCGTGACATAACCTCAACATAACCACATAACCACGTGACATAACCACTTGTTTGGCTTTTAGCGTTGTCTTTTCAATGTTTTACAATGAATATCGCATAAACGTCCAAAAAAGGTCATATTCAATATTGGAAAAACTTATTTCCTGACATAGATGGGTCATTCCACGCGAACTCGGATACTTTTTGGAGTAACATCTCGGATTTTGTTGAATTTTGGATATGTTCTAGTTTATGGGGATATATGCATAGGACGAGTTCCGAAATAATCTTCCACAATCCCAGCGCGGGTCCGTCAGCACAGGTCTACTGATAATGAAGGAAATCTTGGTTGATCCGATGGTCCAAAACGAAAATGGTCGTCGCTCCTTCTCTTCTTCCACCTCGAAGTTTTCCTCCTCCAATCGTCAACACTTTGTATAGCCAATAATAATTCTCTTAGCTATCCTATACCCCGCCTTCCCCGTCGCCGATCATACCTCAGTATTTCCATAAAGAAAAACTCTTTTTAGTTTGAGCGAAGTTCCAACTTTGCTACATTCGTGTATTTAGTAAAAATCACACACGAGGTTGTAGCTTTTACCAAGTCTTCAGAACCAAATATTACTACACTGGTGTAGTAAAAACGTAACCACTTTCACCAATCCTGCCGTTTTAGTAGAAAATGTAGTAAAATTTCGCACAATATACAGGGTGTTCCAAACAAAGTGTAAGAGCCGAAAAGGGGGGATTGCTGGGGTGATTCTAAACAACCTTTTCCTTAGCGAAAATATTCGCTGCGACTTTGTTAATGAGTTATCAACGAAAAACACCGACCAATCGGAGAGTAAGTACAGCGGATCAATGATGGCGGACTATGGCGGGCCAATACTACTCGCCGCTAGATCCCGCGCTAAAATTCATCCACTGTATTCGTGCGTCAATTGGTCGGTGTTTTTCGTTAATAACTCGTTTACAAAGCCGCAACGAACATTTTCGCTAAGGAAAAAGTTGTTTAGAATTACCTCAGGAATCATCCCTTTCCGGCTCTTACACTTTGTTTGGGACACCCTGCATACTATAAATTAAAACATTTTTTCTCTCAGTGTAGTCAGACAGATTGATACTGTTCGACCGGAACAGAGGATTGAAAAAGAAGGTGGAGAAAGTTTCGAAATTAAAGAATCAGTCGCGCGTTTAACCAGCGCGGTCTGAATAAGGCACATTAATACTCTTATCACAGGATAACAATAAAAGTGTATTACATCCGCCGCGGTAATTACCCGGTGTACGAGGTGAAATTAAAATTGCGCAGGCAACTATCGTAATCGCGGCGAAATTTTTCATTCATCCGGTGCAACAAGATACACGAAGGGAAATTGTAATTAAATGATGCAGTCCCGGGGGAAGGCAACCTCCTTCGGGTCTGTTGAGGATAATTCTAATTAAGGCTATCCGAAACTTTTCCGAGCGTTTTTCTGATTCGGCACGAATCGACCGACGACGTCTATAAAGTAAACCGTTTAAGCGTCTTCGGGGTAGTTATCCCCCCCGGTCGGATAATTACGGCACGTGGCTCGGAACGCTTTGTTGGTAATTAAAGCTGCGGTCGGCAGAGCGCCGGCAGGATTCGTGGAGTGTCGAGGAAATATCGTCGCGCGGTCGGCGGCTGGAAAGGGAAAGGGACGCCGGAAGGGCGGCTTTAAGGATAACACTGCGAACGGCGATGTCACGAAGCGACCATCCGATCCTACGAGGATGCAACACGGATTTCCGAAACTGTCTATGAATATACAGCTTGTTTGCCGCTAACAAGGGACGTTATCGAGGTGTCCGGGACTGATTTTTCCCTCCTCGAAACATTGCGCTGTCCTCCTTATCTGTTAGGTGTCCGAGGAACTTCCTGCGGATTTGTGCCACGAAATTCGAGTGATCGAAACTTGTACTAAGATATTATTTTATTTAACGAACCATTTACCGTTTATCTCTTTGATGCTATGAGAAATCACATTAACGTGCTTGGAAATTCACCACAGCTTATGATTTTTTATTTTAAAATTCCATTTTAACGTTATCGATAAAAAATCGGAGTTACTAGTCATTTAATTCTTGAACAATATTAAAACAAAATTTGCGTAGGGTGGAATTTCACTCACGATAACTTTTAATCAGACGAGTAAACAACGTGAGACTTTTTGTTATGATGTAAAAGAAGTACAGCATTATTGTTCACTGATGTTGTTTGTAAAATTAGGACCAAGGCTACGGACTAATTATTTATTATCAAGGATGCTTTAAGATATTTGAAGCTTCGTTTGGGTTTCACCTCTTAAGTTACTGTGTTCTTTGTGCTTTGCAAAGCTGTAGCAAAATTTTTTTAAGGAAAAGTAGGACGGCGCAAAGAAAATTGTAAAACCTCGTTTTTCTCGGTTAGAAAAAGTAGAAAGTAGAAAGTAGAAAGTAGATCAGAGTAATGGTCAAAAGAAGGTTGAATATCAATGCTGATTTGTATACCTAAAATCATTTCAAATCCCGTTTTGTTCTTTTCATTGACATCAATTTATTGGGGGGAGTGGGGAAGTTTGTAACTCCGTACAATGTGTGCTTTAATGAAATGATGTTTAACGTTGTGAAAAGATGGTAGAGGAAATTGTTTCTTCAAACATAGCTTCCTTGTAATAACTTAGGAGAAGAATTTTTTCTACAGTTTTCAATATTGCAATACCGATAAAGTTTTCTTCATGTCAATTTTTTCGAATTTTTGGAAAAGTCTAAACAATCGTGACGATTATCGCAATGAATACTCTGTATAAATGTCTAAACTGCAGCATATAAAAATAGGTTCATCGATGTTTTCTCTTCGAAGTAAAAGAAGTAATTAACAGGAAGGGTTTGAAACGCTTTCTGCAAAAAGTGAAAATGGAAATCATGTAACAGACTCTTTGATTCGTGGCACTAAGAAGCATCCTTTTATGCGACATAGAATTTCAAAAATTAAGTTTACCGAAAAGTATTGACAACATTTACTTCAAATTTACGTCTTTTCCATCGCGATTTGTAAATTGATTTGACGTTTCAATATATACAGGAAAAGGTATTCAGAATAGAAAGAGAAATAATATTTCTAATGATTTTGATATAATTCGTCTGATGGATTCCCATTACTCCAATTTTATTCAATTACTTAATCCATTAACTGATCTTGCCCTGATCTATTCTAGGCAGGGTAAATTAGAAAATTAATTTTCTGAGGATAATTGACACTATCGAGTTCAACGAACCACAACATTCCTGGCACAAAACTACAGTAATAAAAATATAATCATTTTTATCGCTTCATATGAAATTCTCAAAATTCTCAAAATATAATATTTATTTACATTTTAACATTAATAGAAATCTGCAAACGATTGTTTATTTTCATATCATCTTATTATTAGATTCCTTTTCTTTATATGATTCTTTAGTTCTGCAAAGTGTCTTTCATAATACGTGAGTGTAACTTCAGAATGGAATTTAGCACATGCGAGTAATGAAAAAAGTTCGTATAAAAACACGTGTTCAATTTGTCTTTATTCCCGAATTTATATCGCAAACGTAATGGAAAAAGTTCATGCAAACGTTTTATCGAACTCATCTTCAGAAGTACAAATATTTTTGTGCTTTAATACTTCTATTTATTTTTATTACATTTTTTTTACGCATTTTCCGCATGAATTTCCGAAGTTTTTCAACAATAAAAAATCTCGAACAGCTGTAAGAATTCGGTAGGAATTACTGGACTTCAAGTTAGAAAAAAATTGAACTATTTTCAAGCTTTGTTTTCGCGTTGTTTCAGCGATTAAGGTACACGATGCGATTCCCCATTCTTTTTTATGGAAGTCCTGGAAGTCGATTCGAGGTTATCGACTTCGACTAGCTGGGTATGAAAGTTTTATTAAACCTTGCCGCGTGATGTTCTTTTACTGGCCGAAATAGGAAAGGAGCCGGAGGTCTTGCGAAAGGGTGCTAAAAGTAAAACTTTCAGAAACGAATAACAACTAAACGACGATACAATAAAAGGGCTGTGCAATTCTTTGCTGATGATTGTTTCTAAGAGTACTTCGACGAAGCTTTGCGTTTGTCGAAACGGTGGTGGGAACGTAAAAACCTCTTCGCGCACATCCAATCGAGGATTTAGCTTGTTACCGTGGACGAGGATATCCTAAATTTGAACCACTTGATAAAATCCATTTCGGTGTCGCAATTAGGTATTCCGAAGCTGATAAATAGAGTAGCATATAGCATATAGCATGTAGCATGTAGCATATAGCAGTAGCATATTTAACCCTCGGTTTCTGTGATGTTATCGACACTAATGCAATGGGTTAACTGTGTTTTAATTAGAAAAAATTATTTGAGGCAAAGGAAGCACGCGATTGCTCACCTAATTTATTTATCTCGGGAGTCAAGAAACAATTCTGTAATATTATGTGGTCTTCTAGAAACAGAAATTAATAAAGATATTTCCAGCACGAGTGTAAATAAACGACTCGATCGAAAGCGACAGACAGTACTGAACAAGTAAACAAGGAGTGTAGCATGCATTTAAACTCGTAAATTGTTTAATTAATATACAGCAGGCAGCAATTTTAAACGCGTAAATATATCTCGCTTATCCTTCGTACGTTTAATATATTGCATCACTTTTATACATTCATAAATGTGGGTAAACAATATTTGATCCGTATAAATGCATTTGCATTCGATTATCCAACAATAACTGTATGTACTGGGTTCACTGCCTAATTTTATCACCTGAAATGTTTTTCTTCCATCGCAAATTCTGAAAAACCGTTTTCTACAAAAGTTGTATAGTTTCATGAGAGCCAGTGTATAGTAAAAACAATTATGTTCCATTGCAAATAGTTAACAAAATGAAAAGTTCTATTTCGGTTTTCTAAATGGAATGTAATATTATTTTTAAATAGCCATTTTAAAGATGAATTCTTAACATCCGAAAAGAATGCATTATTTATGTAACCTTCACTGACCTTGAAGTACTTATTGTTAGTATTACAGGTCGTTGAATTTGGGTCTAAAATGGTTATCATTAAACTGCGAATTTTTATGCATTTATAAGAATTATATTGCTAAATATAAAAAGTATAATACAAGTTACAATATTTAGAAAATAAGACACATCGTTATTCAAGCTCCAATTCTTTATTTGAGTGTGTCAAAATGTTATATTGCATAAAAATCCGCAGTTTAATTATCATTTATAAATAAATACTATACAACATTCTATTAAAAAAAAACAAAGCTCATCCTTTTTATTATTTTAGCATGTTATAATTTTGTCATTTAGCTTTTTATAACGGAATGAAATTGTTTTTACTACCATGAAGAAATGAGTTTTTTCCGACGAAAGTCTTCACACAATTAAAAAAGTAATCTTCAATTAGATAAAGTCAAAAATTGTTTGCCAGAAAAATTGCATAACGTCATTGATAATAAAGACAAGTATTTCAATGCTTGAATAGTTCAACTTTTTTCTCACTAGAATTTTTATTTTACTCAAATATTGGAAAGAATTCATTTTACACCTAATATATAACTTTTAAAGAAATCATTTTTCCAAAAGTTGTAATATAAAGAAATATTCGAAATAACTCATATTATGATAAAAGCAGATGGCACACCCTATATATGTGTATCATTTTAGACAATCGAATCGATATAACCAATTGTGGACGACCCACACATGAATCAGAGTATCTCGTACGTTAAATATCAGAATATATAATTAGTTCAATCTAGAGTGAAATGTTTATGTGTAATCAAGCACCTGGAATTATTTCAGCTTAAAATATAGATTGCCCCTGCGACTATTCGATTTCATCCGATCGCGTTAAACCCCTATCATTTTTAGGCGCATATAAATTAGGCAGAATTACGGACGATTATTGATAAGACGCGACAGGCTAGAACGAGATCGTTACGTTCACCCCGGATATCGATGGAAATAAGCGTGTATTTATGGAATAATTAAGCAGTGAAAACTTTCGAGGGTCTCAGGTGTGAATGAGATGCTTGGGAACAGCGATTCGAGGAATGCGTGCAGACGTCAAAGCGGTTGACTGGCGGTGCGTGTTTGTACACACGTGTGTGGGAGTGAGTGGTTAAAAGCAGTCAAGGTGCCGTAAGAGTAGGATTTAGAGTGAGTTGCAAGGGGAATAACGGATCTCGCGAATTTAGTGTCTGTCAGAAGGGAGACCTAATTTTCGCGGCGCCAGTTGAACTCCCTTAATTGTTCTTAAAATTTTTGAGGTAATTCACAGATGTCAGAAAATACAAAATATCAAAATTATAATTTAAGTTACAATATTTAGAAAATAAGACATATTGTTATTCAAGTTTTAATTCATTATATGCGTGTATTTTGCATTAAAATTCGCAGTAGTTGCATAATTTGGACCGGTTCAATTTAAGAACCATCAAATGGTTCAATTTAAGAAGTATCAAGTGGTTCAATTTAAGAAACTCGCTCAATTTTAACGTTTAGGTGTAATAAACAAAAATCAGTACAAATGTGACATAAATGCTATGATAACATTAAAGATACAATCTTTTTTAAGTAATTACATTCATGAAAATTTAAAACTTATGTACCAGTAAAGAGTTATAGCTTACATAAATTGGATACAAAATTACAATCAATCAGCAGATTACATCAGTCGGAATCAAAATTAAACATTCATCACGCTAAAGTTGTTATTTATTCTATAGTGTTTTGTTTATATATCGTTGCTAAACAACATGTAAGTTACAACTTTATGCTAAGAGATGTGACCTAAATCAACTTCTTTGTAAATAAAGACAAATTCAAGATCCAATTTAAGATTCGGAGCAAATTAGGTGAAATGCCCTTAATTATTCCATCTTCTTACATTAACTAGGATAACATGACTGTAGTTGACATTAACATGACTGTAGCTGTCAGAATAAAGTGACAGAGTTCTAGATAATGATTGATGTATTTGAGAAATCATACTGATTAAGTCCATGAAACGAGCCTGTCAGCAGTAAAATTGATGAACTCTGTGAAATAAGAGATGGAGATTTCAGTAGTCAAACTGATCTCTTGTAGTGAACTGTGTTAGATGTGAATTAAGAGGAGAGGCATCGTTTGCCATAAGGCGCATTAGGTGCAAGTTGAAGTCACTTTTTATGGAGCCACATTTTGTTCTATACAGGGTGTAACAAAAATGTTGCACGCTCTTGAAAGGAGTGTTTCCTGAGGCGATTTGCAACAACTTTTTCCTTAACCAAAATGTTAGACGGGGCTTTGTTAACGAGTTATTAACGAAAAAATACCGACCAATCGGGGAGCGAGTACAGTGGATTAATGACGGTGCGGACGATGATGGACCAATACTACTCACAGCAGGAGCCCACGCTGAAATTCATCCACTGTATTCACGCTCTGATTGGTCGACGTTTTTCGTTAATAACTCCTTAATAAAGCCCCGCCTAACATTTTCGTTAAGGAAAAAGTTGTTGCAAATCACCTCAGGAATCACCCCTTTCAAGGACGTGCAACATTTTTGTTACACCCTGTCTGAATAGAGTTAAAATACATAGGTATTAGTAAGTAATGTAATTCAGTAGATAGTTGGCCCTTAAAAAGAACTTAGATTCAATTGCCCTTCACGAGCCAGATTTAATAAGTATTAAATTCATAATGCAAACATTTAAAGCTACTGAAAATTGCTTCTCCATTTGAAATAACATTCTCCATTCAGTTCTCCATCTTCATCTTTCCAAATCTCCCACTTCAAATTCTCAAATCTTCAATTTGAACTCTAAAAATCTTCAGATCTGCAGCATGAAATTCTCTAATTTACAACTCGAAATCCTCGAATCTTTTCCGTAGTTCTCACTTCTTCTGTGGCCCGTACAGGCGAAGCGTGCATCTGTTTCTTCATTCTGCGGGCTCGTTGGGGTATTTCTTAAGTACCCAATAAGCTCATCTCCTCATCGCGAGCATTTACTAATTAGTGGAGAGGTGTATTAGGGTGATAACTCGCGAGGCCTCTGCTTATTCGGGATTACAGGACTCCGAGTGTGTCTAGACGCGTCTCGCATATTGTATCCTCGATTGCCTACGAAGGAAACTGGCAGCCTGGTAAACAGACTTGCCGCCGCGGCAATAGCCTTTCCTCGCAAATACGGCCATATTTCCGAGGGGTCGGAAACATAATGGAAGAATCCGCGAGGCAAAAGGGAACATCCTCGCGTTCAGTTGAAGGCGCTTCTGAACTCGTTTCAGTTAACTCGACGGCCACTGGCTCGCAAGGGCAGTAAGAAACCGTGAATGCAAAATGCGAACGAAGGGTGGCCGGGGATGAACGAAGAAGGAAACCCTAAACGGTTCATCGCGCAGAATAACGAGGGTTTGGGAATTGAGGATTTAATGAAGGGGTCGGTAACCGAGTATAAAAGGTACCTATCTCAGGTAGTTGAAAGGATATACGATATTAAATTGGTAAACCCGCTGGACGCGGAAGGGAGACAGATGGAAGGAGGAAAAGAGAGTGGCTTATAGATTCGGTTTTATTTTATCGATTACCGTTTCGTCGGGATCTGCGGGAACAAATTGGGAAAGAGGATAACTGTTGGCAAATGGAAGTTTATTCGATTCAAACGAAATACTTGATTATGCTTCAAAGTATTCGCGATATTACCGCACGGCAGTCCAATGAATTTGCATTTAATCGTGATATTTGAAGTGGATTTACTTCTCCTCTTGGTTCTGATGGTTTAAAGTGATTGTAGTTACAGCTAATTAGATCTTTCACATCAGAGGTTCTCAAACCTGTTTGGCCTGTCGCCTGTGTTTTATGTAAAAAATTAATCAGTACTCCCTCTTCTCAAAAAAAAAAAAAAAAAAAAAAAAAGTATATCGCAAGTATAACACAAATAACTTTAATAAATGCATCTATAATTCTACATCTTTCATCCGATGTGCACATTGCAGGCAATTTTTATGTTTTTCCTGCTTTTAGATTGCATATCACCCTAGTAACTGTAAATCCTAATACAATAAATATGTTAATGATCTTAAAGTTATTTGTGTTACACTTGCGATATACTTTTTCAAAAATGTATGATTAGATACATATTTATAAACAGCTCTAATACGTATAGAATAAAAGTGAAGGAATTAAAATTGCTGGAAACAAAAAGTTAAAAAAAAAACAAACTTGGAAGGCTCCAAACTTGGAGCCTTTTAAAGTTCATATTTTAATTGTTTATAAAAAATGCGCATTGGCGCAAAATATTCTACAGAATGTCATCATATATCCTCTAGAATCATTCACTAAAGTTTCATTAAAATCCAAGTAATACATACTGTAGGGTCTCCTTGTGAGCCAAACTCACTTCGATCTTTCGAGTCGAGTCGAAATCATCTAAAATAAAATAAGAGAGTAAACAAAAAATAAAATAAAAATTTTATTTGAATAATTATTTCGATAATGCATAATCCTGTTTATATATTGTAGTATGTAACAGCAAATTTGGAGTCTAAAGCCGGGAATCTACCAGAAAGCTAAGCATTTTTATGGATCCGTTTCCACCAAGAGCTAAACCAAATGAATAAAAATGTATTGTTTAAACTTAGCATAGCATAGCTTAGTTTAGCTTTCTGGTGGATTCCCGGCTTAAGGGATCTCTGTAAGCAATCGGCGTGTCAGAAAAAGTCATTGCTAGAAGTACTAAAATTTAATAAATAAACTTCGACTTACGATTGCCTGGCATCTTCGCCTGAATTACAGTACCTTATCAGTAGTGTCTTTGCTCTCAATCGTTTTTTAATGAAAGATTTCAAAAGACAATCCCCCATTACTTCCCAAAAGGATGAAACGCGTGTTTATGCTTGGTCCCAAGGAAACGGCACGAACATTTTGATCGGTTGTAATACCGGGATCACGAAGAATCGCGGGGCCAAGTGAACAGAAATACTGCAATCTTTGTTTGTTAAATAAGAAAAGCGTCTGGTCGCGTCGCGTCGCGACGGGAGCGTCGACATGGCGGAGTCAAACAATCGGTTGTCCCGGACAACGAGGATTCAATCAAAGATCGACAAGTCGGGGACGAAAGTTATATGTGCGAGTGGAAAAGGGTGGCGGCGAGCGTGTGAACGACACAGTCGAAACTGTCGGCGCACGCAACCATCGCGGGGCGACCTCGCGCTTCATGGTACAAATGACTCTTCCCATTCGCACGCTGCACTCCCCCCCGTTGCAACCCCCGCGCGCCCTGCTCGTCTGCTCCTTAACCGACTCACCCCTTTCACCTCGGGGGCTTCCTCCCTTCAGTATCCGTTGTCCCGGGGGAAGAACGTGGTCGACCACGTGGAACCGCCGACAATCTTCCACGATCGTAATTTGATATTATCCGACGTAAATCAACGTCGGGGAGAACGTACACTCAACCCCCTCTCTGCACCCCACCATCTACTTTCTGCCTCGTTTTCGACTCGCCCATTCATCCTTCTATTTTTCGACTGTGCATTGTTCGAGCCGCGACTGTTTCTACTAATTAAATGAAGATCTTTACCCTTTTCGTGACCAATGAAACAGTTTTTGTTTTTCATTTTTTGTTTTTGTCCATTGAAAGGCTTTTAGCGGGAACTAAACAATACAGCTTAATTAAATCTTTGCTGTATAATAAATAATAACCTGTTCAGGGCTGGGCAAAATAGTATTTGAAATAAAAAATAAAAATATTTTCAGAGATTATTTCCAAAACTATGTTATTTTGAATAATTTGAAATATCTATTTATTTTTGTATTCGTGGAAATACTATTTGAAATATTTATTTAATCTCTCAAGTATATGAAATATGTATTTCAATTATGTGTTTCGCAGCACGAACTTAAAATAGTTATTTGAAATAAATATTTCTGCTATTATTACTGGAATGAAACTTCAGCACTATCTTTCTCCGAAATAAGCTATGGATATATCTAGACATTCATAACTATGCTTATACATTATAGAGTAAGAGAAAGATGTAAGTAAAATACTATGAAATACTAGTTGAAATAATTAATTTTCATATATCCTTAAAACAATATTATTTCAAATATTTATTCGTAATACATTCTACGAAAACTATTATTTCAAATAATTATTTCTAAAACATCGCACAGCAAATATTACTTCAATTAATAGCTCCTATACATGTGTAATAAATAGATATTTTCAATTCTTCTATGTAGAACTAAGAAATAAAATAAATGCTGAAATACTACTTTATTTGAATAAAAGTATTGTAATTACTATTTCCAATACTTTTTATTTAAATTGTACCCAGCACTGAACCTGTTACACTCGTGGTACGAACTATGTCTTAAATATTGGAATCAACCTGATTGTTATAGTAGTTTTGTATATTTAGAATTTACTATATTGTTTTGAATTTATTGAGTCAAGAGTTACCTTTTTTTTTAAATGTTTTTTCTACTGTTTACAATAATTCATGTTAAAAATGATCTCTCGAATATAATTGAAGCGTTATCTGCAACGAAAGTGTGAGTGCAAAAATGCTAGTTCTATGAAAACAATTCAAAGAATTTCAAAGAAGTTGAGAAAATTGAAAGTAGTATTATTTCTATTTTGGGAACCTATCCTTCCTACAATTTTTATTTATTATTGATTATACTTCATTCGTTAATTGCAAAAATTGCGTATTTGGTTAGTATGACTGTTATAGAATACACTCTCAAAGTTTTATTTGGAAATTCTTAAAGCAATGAGATTTATCATTTCGTTATCCCACGTCTTTCTGAAAACCACCTTCGTTAAATTCAAGTCTAGGATAACTCAAAAACTAATTGGCCAATATATTTCAAACGTAGTTCATTTAATTCGTTATAAATTTATCTAGGGACTGAATATTTTCTCTTCGATGTAAAGTTCATTGATCTAACGAAATAAGCTAATTTCCTTTTCAAACTTAACAATTTTTCAATGTTCCATTTTGCCCCTTAAATTAGGTTCAATCCCAGTCGCAACTATTTAATTTCAAAAAAACGTTTCGTTTCTTTGTAATCAAATCACTGTAACGGATGACATAATAACTTACAAAGCAAACAATCAACATACACACATTTTTTTATGTAATTCGGACATCTGTCCTTATATCCTCAAACATTTCATTCAATACAAAGAACGTTCTTTTTGTGTGCAATTTTGTTTTACTTTCGATATTTAAAAACTGCATTAATACGTTAAATAAAATATATTAATATTTTCCAAACAGTTGATTCTGAAATATTTCAGATGACCCCATTTTAAAACATTCCTCAAGCTCATTTCCAATATACATAGATACACTGCATTCTCTTCGGGTATAGAAGAAGGTAGCTATTCATTGTGGGCGTAAAAAATGATGAGAACTTCAAATTCAAAATATAAACAAACTTTTTTGTCTTTATGTTTAAATTTTTGGCCTTTCACAACTACACCGAAAGTCATTCTCCTCGAAATTATTCACGGACCTGTCATAGATCACGGTCTTCTAGATGCTGTCGGGAATTTTAAAATTATTATCTTTGATCCTCGGTTTCAAGTTTGGGAACAAGAAAGAGTCACGGGGCGTTAGATCGGGCAAATAAGGGGGCTGGTGTGCCACGAGGATAGACTTTCCTGCGAGAAATTCGCGAACTGACAACGTCAAATCCGCGGGCGTGAAGCATCAAGATCGAAACTTATTTTCCACCGTTTTTCCTCCTGAAAATATTCTGCACCGCCAAGAAACTCCGAAATGAGATTAAAGGTTGTCAGCAAATCTTTTTTCCAGGGTGTTCTCTTTCTCAAAAGTCCGTAAATATTATTATTATTAACTCGACTTCTTTTGTTGTTGAATTGAATCTTTTATTAATCGATGTAAGTCCATATTTAACAGCATCAAAGGGAGTATCAAAGAGTCTGACAGTATCAAAGGGAGTCACTCCGTTAATAAATAAATAAATAAATAAATAAATAAATAAATAAATAAAAAAAATAAAAAAAGTAAAAATAAATAAATAAATAAATAAATAAATAAATACATAAATAAATACATAAATAAATAAATAAATAAATAAATACATAAATAAATAAATAAATAAATAATATCTTGGGGTTACATGTTTAATATAAAAACGACTATTATTCCTCGTATTTTTAGGAGGTACATGGATATTGACCATGTTAACCACAAAAACAAAACGATGTAACGATGATTTTTTGCCGATGCTTCGTTCTTTCAATTTGAAACGAAATGATTGGTGCGAACCTTGATTAGACGTTGTGTTTCGGTAATGAAACACTGGACATTTCGGGGATCGATTCTCCGGCTCTATTTTAAAGTTGATTCGAGCCGGTAGGGTCGACAGGCGTGCGGAGTTCCCGACAAGTGGTTGCCGATCGTAATTTGATATTATCCTACCTAAATCAACGCCATGGAAACATACGCGCGTTTTCTCCGTCTGTTACACGCGGATAGGCTACATTGCGGAGATCGATCGATAATGCATTGAGATTTATGGGCCCGCGAAGCGCTGCTAGTCGGGGGCTCCTGTCGGATCTTCCCGACCGTAGGTCAATCTCGTGAATCATGGCGGATTTGCTTGCAAAGGTTACTCACTACAAAGATATACGTACGACAGTGCACTTCCATTTAATCTTTATAGTTCGAGCGTACGTTACGTAGCTACCTATACATAACATTTTATCTTTTGCACGGTGAATCGAACGCTCAGAGCACAGTCTTCGAGGATCTGGAAATTATGAATTTCAGCTTTGTACTTTAAGATATTTTAAGTTGAGCTTCCGAATAAAATAGAACTCCTCTTAGCAGCTTTCCGACGCAAAGGTATTTCATAAATTTATTCGTCTATTAAATTGCAAACCTTTATTCACTTTTCTGGTGAGAGACGATCATCTCTTGCCGATCATTGTAATCTGAAACTGTATTCCATTTTCCTCGGGTTTCGCGGTTAATGAAATAATTTCACAAAGTATCGATTGAATCCACGATTGTCGCGAAATCCACCGATTTATTTGTAAGCTTATTTTCAGAATTCTACGTCCAAACTCCGGAAAAAATTAAACTGTTCGCGGTTTCGCACTGCACTACCCCCTTAAGAGTTGAACCATGCACTTCGCTCACGACCCCCAACGCAATTACATAATTAACACCGAATTAAACTACATCGTCGTACGCGACGTCCCAGATTGCAAATTAATTTTTACACCCTTCGACGTGTTCCCATTTCTTTCGCAAAAGCCGCGAAAATGAATTCACCGCCGTCCGCAATGTAAAACATAATTATAACGATGGAATTACTGCGGGGGGGAACTTATGCATGCATAGTTACGCATGTAACCGGCAATTAAGGGCTAAAATTATAGCACGTAATTGCACGCGAATCGTGATAATTCCAACGACTCCTCTTTGCCGTGGGATTTCGTCGCGACCGGCGAAACGGATCCGCGTACGAGAATTGCTATTTAAAAATTCACTCGATCGCGAAGCAAAGTTTTCCGCCCGTCCTCCGTCTACGTCGCGCGACGACTCGCCTTCGTCCTCCTCGCACTGTCGCGTTGGTCCGGAGCGCGCAGCTTGTTGAAAGTTGAAATTGGCCGACGGGCTCGATTTTCCTTCGAAATAATTCCTACGCCGCGTAAAGTGCCGCCCAGTCGATCGATCACGTCCGCGACCAAGTAAACCCGCGACTCATCCCGGTAATTATTGTGCGCGATGCCAACATCAACGCCGGGCGAACGCGACGTCGCGCGCACGCTGCTTGTCGGGAGCGAAAAAGAGAACGACAGGACCTAGAAAAATGGCGGAAGTTTTGAAGAAAGTTAGTTCGATACGAAGACGTCCCTTAACGTGTCGACGTCTCTACACGAAGGAAACTGATTACGCGTGTTATCGGGCTTCCGTGTGTGTGTGCGCGAACTTCGTTTCGATCTCTATCAACGCGGCAAACTTTGCTATCTCCTGCAAACGCGGCTCATCCACCTTGGTTTTGCATAATGCGGTCTTTTAACCTTGGACGTTACCCAGCATGCGACAGTAGTTCGGAAAGAAGCCTTTTTCGAGCTACTATTTGTTGCGCATGGATTTCATTTTTGCTGTATTGCTGCTTGATCTCAACTTTAGGCCAGTATTAAAACTTTACTTATGAATCTCTTGAAAAATATTGAGTATCTGCCCTAATAACAGTATATACAGGGTGTTTGGGATAGTGTAGGCAAGCTTTGGAGGGGTGATAGATCACGTAAAAACAAAGGAAAAACTTCTATATGACTTGGGTCCAAAACTCGACCATTTTTTAAAAAAACTGTCATAAACATTTAAGCTATAACAGTGCTGGGTACAATTCAAATAAAAAGTATTGGAAATAGTAATTACAATACTTTTATTTAAATAAAGTAGTATTTCAGCATTTATTTTATTTCTTAGTTCTACATAGAAGAATAATTGAAAATATCTATTTATTACACATGTATAGGAGCTATTAATTGAAGTAATATTTGCTGTGCTATGTTTTAGAAATAATTATTTAAAATAATAGTTTTCGTAGAATGTATTACGAATAAATATTTGAAATAATATTGTTTTAAGGATATATGAAAATTAATTATTTCAACTAGTATTTCATAGTATTTTACTTACATCTTTCTCTTACTCTATAATGTACAAGCATAGTTATGAATGTCTGGGTATATCCATAGCTTATTTCGATGAAAGGTAGTGCTGAAGTTTCTTCCACTAATAGTAGCAGAAATATTTATTTCAAGTAACTATTTTAAGTTCCTGTTACGAAACACATAATTGAAATACATATTTCATATACTTGAGAGATTAAATAAATATTTCAAATAGTATTTCCACTAATACAAAAATAAATAGATATTTCAAATTATTCAAAATAACATAGTTTTGGAAATAATCTCTGAAAATATTTTTATATTTTATTTCAAATACTATTTTACCCAGCCCTGAGCTATAAACCGCTATAATTCAAAATAGGAACGTTTTTCGTAAGCAATTTCTTCGCTAAAATAAAGATTACGATCTTGTTAATCCAATAAGTACAGTAACTATGATATTGTTACCTTGTACCGCGAAAAAATAATATTTTTCTAACCCTTAAATTATCGCGATTTTAAAGGGTAATTTAGGGGGTTAGAAAAATACTATATTTTTGCGATCGAGGTAATAATATCACAGTTACTGTACTTATTGGATTAACAAGATCGTAATCTTTATTTTAGCGAAGAAATTGCTTACGAAAAACGTTCCTATTTTGAATTATAGCGGTTTATAGCTTAAACGTTTATTACAGTTTTTTTTCAAAAATGGTTGAGTTTTGGACCCAAGTCATATAGAAGTTTTTTTGTTTGTTTTTACGTGATCTATCGCCCCTCCAAAGCTTGCCTATACTATCCCAAACACCCTGTATATTTATAATCAAGATTTCGAAATCTACCAGCGTTGACCTTCTTTCCTTTAATGCTTTGAAAATGACATTTATGTTACGTTATCAGAATTACTGTTCATTCACTTTATTTTTTTTTTACGATAAAGCTACACTCAGCTCTAAATTTGTTATCAAGTATTAGGTCCACAAATGCCCAATATTTACATTTACTATACTCGTTGATCCACGGTCAGAGCTCATAATTATGAAAAATATTGTCGTACTCCGAAAATGCGTCGCATTTCACTACGGAACGACGCTTCATAGCACTGGCAAGGTTGAAAATGTAGCTTTCAGGTGTCTGCTAACGAAAAGCTCGCCATACACCGAACATCTAAAAAATCACTCGCCAGTCACATTTCTGGGGCATTTCAGTAAAGTTTTAATGCTTTGACGGTCTGTCTTGTGACTAGATAGTGCATTATTTAAAAAGTTGAATTAGATAACGTGATATTTGATTTGATAGAAATTACAGCTGATAGATGATAACGTTGTATTGCGTCCTCTCGAAAGTTAAACATTTCTTTCTGACACTGTGTTTCATTCCCAATGTTTAATTATACTGCTACGTATCTGTTAATTACTTGGAGAGTATTGGGATCTAAATACATGTACGTATCTGCATGTTTTATGTACAAAGTGAAGATTATATTGTTTGAATTTCAGTAATAATGAATAATATTCAGCAAAATATTTCTGCCAGATTTGTCAGGAGATCGCGTTGCATTATTCACGATGCTTTAAAGCTTTATTACTTCAAATTAAACCTAGTCAATCAGACTTTTATCACACGCATTATGTTTCATTCATTTTCCTTACCGTCATCTTTTCTTCCACTGATCTACGATCCGGGATCAGTATAATAAATAAGTCACCCTAACCGCGTCAGTAATGCCACCGTTAAGATTCCTGATTAATTATTAAGGAAATGATTGTAAAGCACGTGACTCGATCGTTTCGGTTACCATTTGCATCAGGATTATGATCCTATTGAATTACGTTATTTAATGCGTCCTATTAATGAGTTTTAAAGTATAATGGTTCTTGCCAGACACGTTTTCGCCTAGATTGTATCCGCGCGCATGATTCCGACGAAGCTTAATGGTTCGTCGTCGTATAATGAAAATGCGAGTCACGAGACTCTGGAGGTACTTCTTGAAGAAGCAGCTGAATTGGTTGATTTATAGATTACAAGTATTACCGCTTCGGGCTATTTTCATATAGATATTCGGGTAACAAATGATTCTGGAACGTCATGCTGTGTTAAAAGCTTCAGTCACGTAACTTTCAGACTCGTTTCCTATCGACGGACTTAAACGTGCCTTAGATGCCATTTTATTTTAGTCTCAGTATTTGCAACAAATTATTCGCAGGCCATGTTTTCGTTTCCCTGTAATCTCAAGTTTACATTCTAACTTCTGTTAACTTTAATATTGCCGATCTAATTATTGCTCTTGCCAGAAACTAATTGATTGCATAATTAAGGATAAAAGGTTTCGCTGCAAGAGAAGGTAATATTGTTTTGTAGCAAACTGTTTTGTACAAAGTTTCAAGTATCAAAGTTTAAACTTCAATTTTATTGTTCTGTTCGTTGCTGGTATTGCAATTTAAGTGTATTTTATGAGAACGGGATGAAAGGGTGATTTAAAAAAGGCTCGAACATTTTAGTATTTTGTGATGTTTGTTAAATTAAATAAAAAATATTCAGTCAACTTTTTAGTTTTCCAGATGTACAGGGATTTATAAGCCCATCTTTTTCGCTTTTAGGAATTGAATACTTAAAAATATGGAAATTTCTGTTGATTTTCTTTTGTATCATGAAGATGCTCTTCATTTTTGAGAATCTTTTTAAGATTTTTATATCTTAGTGTCTTTGTAAATGTACAATATTTTTCATTGCAGAGTTGGAATATTATGGGAAGTTATGCTGTATTTCTAATAATTAAACTGCAAATGTTTATACAAATTCATATTTTACTTTATTTTCTGTATATTATAACATGCGGTACCAAATATGCATAAAATCTATGAAACAGTTTACATATGCAAATATGTACAAAATACAAAAAATGTAATTCAAGTTACAATGTTTAGAAAATGAGATTCACTGTTATTCAAGTTTCAAATCTTTATTTATGCTTGTAAAAATTTTGTTTGGTATAAAATTGATTTGGTATACATTAGATATTTTATTAAAATTGCCATAACTACATAAACCTCCGCAGTCTACTACTAATTTATTTCTCGAAATCGGAGAAAAATCGCTCCTTGCGATTCTCCGGGATGATTTCATATATCTTTCCCAACATTAAAACAAAAAATTGGTTGACTCTTCGCGTTTTCTCATAAGTCGAGTCCAACCATGTTCGACAACGAGTCTAAACAGCTTCCATTCTCTTTAAAATAATCCCGCACTGTTCCACAATGAACCATATTTTCTCCCTTCATTATCAGCGGCGCATCGAATCATCCCGCCGAACGCACGAAGACCATTCAATTAGACGTTCTATAATTATTCGGTTCCTCCTGTACTGATGTTGATTCAGCAAACAAAACAATGCCGGGGATACAATGTAACCGTGCAAACGGTCTGACCCTTTCATACCGCGGCAAACTGTGTCAAATTTAATGACACGCTTCTTTGAACCGTGTCGGCCACGGTCCAAAGTAGAAATTCATAATTAGGATCAATAGTTATCGTTCTAACAGTATCTTCGTGCGATCGGAGGATCGGCGAGTGGCACTAGAGGGATTTCCGATGCCTTCCAACTCCGCTGTCGTCTCTGAACAACAGGTATCGAGTGGGGTTGTCGTCGATAGAGGTTGCAGGGCACGGTGCAACCGCATTAATTAGGCAAAGCCGGGGTCTTTTCATCGTTACGTCGGATATAACATCTCTCGCTTTGAAGGCGGCGCGATTGAATGATTCGTGGAGGCTTACAGTGGCCCGTAACAGTGTTCTATTCTACAGGGTGATTCTGTCGCCAATGGACTCAAAGGCAGTGCCGCCGCCTAAACATAGCGACAAAAAACCCGGTTTTTATACACTCGTCTGTCGATTAAGAGGCGATTTATTGTGTTTTCTTAGGCGTTCCAATTGTGAGACTCTCGTTTTTCAGTACACACGCGTACGCATACAGCCGTCTCTGCCAAGTAGTCATCCTCGCCGAGGCCTCAAGATCGATATCGATCTCTTGAAATCAAGGTTTTCGTGTTTATGTTTAGGCGGCGGGCATCGCCTTTTTTTATTATATATTATATATTATTATGTTTACGGGCAAAAAAGCCCTCTAGTGTATAATAATATACTATGAATTATAAACAAAATTGTAAAACGAATATACTTAAACAGTACTTAAGTTACGCGTTACACTAACTTTAAAAACGGAAAATGGAGAGAAGAAATCAAACTTAGCGCAGAAATTATTAACATGCATAATAATACGGTTGATACCGTTGCATTGACCATAGAGTGTGCGATGAGTCTCTTGCATGAGAAGTGGGCGTAGTCTTAAGCCTGGTCGAGGTACGTATAAGTTAAAACGAGATAAAATATACGGACAGTCAATAGTACCATTAATTACTTTGTGCGCAAACAATAAATCAGACCTAAGACGACGACACTCGAGTGACGTAAGATTAACCTTAAGCATGATAGAAGTGTAACTATGATCAACGTACGACATGGAACAACCCGAAAAACGGGCAGCCAAGCGCAAAAATTTGTGTTGAATACCTTCAATTTTTACGCAATGAACCCTGTGATATGGTGACCATATCATGGAACAGTATTCCAAGTGAGGACGAACTAGGGAACAATATAATGTCCGTAATGTACCAAGTCTCTTAAAATACCTGGCTGCTCTATATATGAAACCCAGTACTTTAAACGCTGTACCAGTAATTTTGACAATATGATCGGAAAAAGAGAGATTAGATGAAAAGGTTACTCCAAGGTCGCGAATATTATCCACTGAACGTAAAATTGTACTGTTAAGGTGATAATCATAGATGGAAATATGTCTAAGGCGAGAAAAACGAATAACCGAACATTTCGATAAGTTTAACTTCAGCTGATTATGCTTACACCACAAATCCAGGTTGAGCAGATCTCTTGAAATCAGGGTTTTCGTGTTTATGTTTAGGCGGCGGGCATCGCCTTTGAGTCCACTGGCGACAGAATCACCCTGTATGTCCAACGTAAAGGTGCCGTTCCACTAGTCAGTATCGCGGTGCGCGTGGTCTTCAAAACCACGTGAAATGTTCTGTTTTGATGATAGAAACTTATCCTTTATAATTCGTTGTTCGTCGACCTTTTATCAAAGCGCGAAATTTCCGGGTATCCGAGTATCGCAAATTTTCGGATCCCGACTTAAGGTCACACGAGCGTCAAAATAACGTCCGTCAATCGTCCGTCGCTACGTCTGCCTCATGTTATACTGTGACGGACATGATGACGGATGTTTTGTTGCTCGTTTGACCCTGGTCTTAATTGCTAAGAGACAGCTATGACCAATCACGTACGTCAGATCGATAGGTTGCCATGAGAGCTGCGCGGAAGGATCGAAAATCGGTATGAACCTGCGGTTATTCTTGCGTTGAACAGAAAATTCTCTCGAGTTCTCTCCCACCCCCGCGATGCGTACGCGTTTGTTGTGTTCGAGCATCGTGGCTGAACGATCGTCCGCGTGCTACAGGAGGTTGTCGATGACACTTGAGACCCTCGACTCGCGCCTTCTACCCGCGGGCCACGATGCACGCACGCGGCGACAACCGAGCTGAATGGCGTTATCTCGCATGCACGACCTGCGAAACGTAACTACGTCCGTCTACGAAACGGTGTCCCGCCCGCCGCGCGGCAGTCTCATTAAACGGAATGCATATTTATGGAGTCGCTGGTTGGCGGCTGTACGCGTCGGTCGCCGGGATTCGAGGGACGCGGGGGCGGCGGCTCGTAGGGAGCGAGAGAGGAGCAAGGAATTAAAAAAAAAAAAAAAAAATAGGCAAAAGGGCTACGGCAACAGCGCCCTCGACGTGTCTGGCTGTGCCGTCAGGCGTTACAAATCTCAATGGCACACTCTGTGTCCCGATTGCCAAGCGCATGCCTTTTGATTTGAGCCCTCCAACGACCACAACTCGCGGAACTTTTATCGGCAGACGCGGATGCAAGCGCGCGCACGCGCGCTAACGCGGGCGGACGTTGCGACGCGCCACGACCTACTCGCTGATTATGATCGCGTTCCGTTCTCTGTTCCGACCGCCGAATCGCCTGTTGTCCGTGATTGCGCGCGACAAATTTACGGCGCGAAGTTTGTTGACGGAAAATCGAGGCCGAATTTAAGGGGCGTTGGCGGTCCACTCGCGAGCTTCGCCTTTGGCTCTTGAAAAAAATCGTGTCGTGGATTTTAGGCCTTTCGTCTCGTTTGTGTATTTTCGTCCCTCGTATGCAAATGACGTGCGGTACGCTGGTCGAGGCTACGATGTTATGCTCGCGATAACAAGACTTTTTGCTGCCGCGAATGACATTTGTTCGGCGGGGTTAATGGATCTTGCGTTGTTTAATAACGTGACGATTTTTAAGGATCTCTAATCTCTACTGATTTGTAGAATAGCGAACCCATTAAATTTAGAGATCCGAGATACATTACCAACCACAAATTCGGAATCTTCTGATCATTTTCGTTGAAACCTTTCTGCATGAAGAAATGCTTTTAGATTGAATATAATTAGTAGATTGTGGAGGTTTATGCAAATTCATATTTTCTGGAACATAGAAAGAGAGAACCAACTTCAATAAAAGTTTCTTTTAGCTTCTAAATATTATAACATTTTATTTTCGATATTTCATGTATTTTTGCATCTAAACACATCCTTATAGATGTTTGCGCATTTAAAATCGCCATAAATGCATAAGAATAAGTATCCGTAGTGTAATAATCAGTTATTACAGCTTGTTTGCATATAAATTCCTGCTTTCCTTGTTTATTATACAAAATGGTTTCAGTTTTGAATTGTTTTAGTTCGATGATCTTTGGACGTTTCTCTAAATTGCAATTTGAAAAAATCATGTTAATAAAAATATTGTACTGAATAATTGTTTTCATTTTTTTCGGATACTTATAGTGCAATTTAACTCTGCAGAAGTCGGTTTCTCCCGTCGTTAGACTAAAATATTATATGTCGGAGACACGTTTGGGGTGTTTTTCGGAGAAACGATCAAATCGCTTCCCTCGTCGACCGTGTTAATTCAGGGACCCACACTCCTTGACGGTTCACAGTCAACTGATTCCTCAGTCCCTGGTTATTCCTTTCCTCCTTCTAAAACTATTTCTACCTGCTTAGTACACCTTTGTCTTACAACCCTTGAGTCCTATTTTATGACATCTTCGACATATATATAGTCAAATGTCTGAAAAAGTCGTAAGAGTATTTTTAAGTGGAACTGGCCTTAAAGATTTTATTTAAAGGGCAATGCTTAATATGAAAGATCAATATCGTGGATAATTCTCGTACAATTCAGAAATCCCCAAAACTTACGAACGTGTTTGGGATTCCGCGAGGCGATATTACAAGATTTGTGTGTTTCTTCTTGAGAAAGCATTTCGAACATTTCCTTCGACACAGAACTTCTAGCCGTTTCAACTTAAAACTCAAATGCAATGTTCGCAGCACAAGAAGCCTTCGCAAAAGAAGCCGGAAGTATTATTTCACGAAATATCATCCGAATAGCTTCCGATCGTTGTCAATTAAAATAAAACACAATTACAATTATCATTATTTATTTATTATTTAATATACTCAAGTAAAGAGAATCTTCTTTGTAACTTCTTTCTAAAATTTCTTTATTAGCTCATAAAAAGTAGTGAAGAAAATTAACTGTTACTTTTGTTATTTCACGAATCATAGATTTAATCTTATGTTGACCTTTCCTCGTATATAAATCTGCAACATTTATTTGTTACTTTAAATAAAACAGTTTAGAATGACGGTAATTTGGTAGACGGCCGAAAATCGGTCTTCCACGTCACACTAAGAAATAATGCAAGGTTGAACATCTTTTTACGGTTCATAAATATTGTAACGGATCGTTTAAAATAGATAATAGCTTCCGTCGCTGAACTTGATTGCCATGCATTTCGCCTCATGATACATTTACACGGAGTCTTTGAACCGCCCCGTTTATGCGGATGCTTTAGGTTGGATTCGAAGAAAACGATCTAGGTCGTTGAGCTAGTTCATCGGTTTCCGTATTTCTTACAGTGAATGCACGCGTCTTCTTGCATGCGGCACTTTCGTCGAAGCGAGCTCAACGTTTGTCGTTTATCAATACCTAATAAAAGCCACGGTAATCGCAGAATTACGGGAACTTGACTTTGTGCATGACAACTCTTGTTTTAGAGAGCACACGACATTATTTATCGAAATGATCCATAAATGTTTCATAAATTATTTTGTCAAGGAGTCGTTCGATAGAGTCGAATATTTCGCGGAAACAGCATTTGCGAAAGTATTAATATCAACTTCAATTTTTCGAATGAAAACTAAGTATTTTTGGTGCGACGATTTTTCAAATATTTGCATGCATATTGGCAACGAATATTGACAATCGGTTGGTATATTCGATTTAATAGCTCGCAGCTTCCTAAATCGATATCAGCAATAAAAACAAAAACAGTTTTCTCGTCTTCGTAATACTTAGTTACTGAATATTACAGTTAGTGAACCTGGCTCCTAGTTAATGAGAAACAAGAAGAAATTTAATGAATCCAGTTGCACGCAAAAAGATTACACTGATCTTTGGTTTCGTTAAAATATAAGGGCCTGTTATACGGTGGGCAGCTTGATAGAAGGGTTTAGGTAGAGAGAGCCGAGTGAAATTATCAACGAACTTGTTACAGAAGACATAAAAAGTTTATCCTCTGAATGTTTAATGCCTGATATTCAATTAGCCGAGTCACCCCTTTCGTCGCTCGCCAATTGGTCAGAATAGTTGGACGAACTAAGATACGCTTAAAGTTAAACTAGATAAGTCGTGGAAAATTAATCTCGGTGATAATCGCGAGATGCGCAGTTGGCCACCGTCCGCAATTGCATTTCCGTCTGGCTAATCGTGTTCGCTAATCCTAAAAGCAATAAACTCAAGATTTCCACGTCTATATCCAATCAAATACAAAGTGGTGAGCATGCAAATCCTCGTCTCTCAACTGATATTGATTATACCATTAGTTGTAAATTATTTTAATCCCTGAATTGATATCATTATTTAAGGGAGTGAAGTAGCAGGATATAAATGAAACACCTGTATGAATTAGTAAAATTATACTTTAATTTAGCGCGAAATTAAAAGCGTGAAGGAAAGATATTTATATGTTTCACATTTTAAACGGAAATGTGTTTAAAAGGAAGACTCAAAGGAGCAGAAAATACAAGAGAATTGCTATCAAGCGCAGTTCTATGGATCGACTTTGTTCCTAACCGGTTCCATAATTTCATACGAGCGCACAAGGCAAAATTGTATTTTGCCTTAACCGTGTGCGATGTTTGCGCTCAAAGGTATTTCAATAGAGGACCACTGCATTTCACGTAGCGGTTACAGATTTGATTTCACGCTTACCACACACTCTAAATCTCGCGATTATACCGGATATCATCAGGAACTTCTTTTTCTCTCTCTTTTTTTTTTTTAGTTATTTTCCCGCGCGACACGAATTACAGAGGGAAACCGTTTCGTCGGAGGAAGTGCCTCGGGAACGCGATGCACCGTCGTTTTTTATTTCTGTCCATGCATGCATCGATGCAAATGGCCTTCTGTAGTTGGCATTGTTAATTCCCTTACATCCCATTTGCACGGGCAAAAAGGTAATTATTTTGACTCGGATCGGGAAACGCCTAACGAAGCAACCCCCGCACACCTCGCTGAATTACTCGGACTTCCTTCTTCATCCTGTGTCGCCGTTTAAAACGATTTGTCGGAGTCGCTAATCGATTGGCGTACACTAACATGCACAGAGTTTTGTGCTGGTTTATCCTCTTTTTTGTGTGTATTGTTGGGTTTGCACGGACTAGCATATATACAGGGTGTTCCATTTAAATTCAATTTGTTCAATTTCAATTTGTCCGGTCGATTAGATAATCTTTTGTGCAAAATTATCGGTCAGTATTTTTTACTTTTCCCGGTTCACAGCAATCTCGCGGCATAGAAACTTCATTTTATCATCATTTCATGCTTTGCCTTAAGCGGAAACAATTATATTTGAACATATTTTCTTTTGCTTCGAATAATAATGTAGTGATAACGAGTCACGAATAACTATACAGATTTGTGTATTCATCTTAATTCTGAAAGATTTCATTACGAGTCTCTGTTATCTCTGTATCTCAGGCTTCGGAATTAAGTGACCTCCGCGGCCGATTTCCGAGGGCGACGCCTCCTTTCTCCCGCCGCGCGTCTCACTCCCCGCGGCAGCCGTAGTGCTCGGTAGGCCTCAGGCGCGTGCCACATGAATCGCGCGTGGCGCATTGGGGCGACGCTTGTATCAATAAATTTTCACATCACCCACGAGGTACTATCGTCGATGCGTTTTTTTTTTCTTTTTTTTTTTTTTTTTTCAATGGCATCAAGCCCTCGAGTATCAAGAAGAACTGTGCGATCTTCAACACGATATTTCTTTAAAAACGTGGCAAGAAAAAGGAGCCGAATTCTTCAAAATTCTAGATGAATCGACGTACCTCTGTCTTAAAAATTTCGCGCTTCGACTTTTCTCAATGTTCGGATCGATTTATTTGTGCGAATGTTCGTTCTCGAAAAACGCATATTTCCGAACGATTCTTCGCTCTTGTCTTTGATGCGAACAACGACGTCCAGCCTCCCCATTGATATTTTAAGTTTGTCGAGCACTTATTTTTTTGTACACGATTTTCAAAATTATTAATGCGAGACAGTGGAATAAATCAATAAAAAAAATAGGCCTACAGGAGATACCACTGACAAAAGAAAACGCATCGACGATAGTACCTCGTGGGTGATGTGGAAATCTATTGATACAAGCGTCGCCCCAATGCGCCACGCGCGATTCATGTGGCACGCGCCTGAGGCCTACCGAGCACTTAGGCTGCCGCGGGGAGTGAGACGTGCGGCGGGAGAAAGGAGGCGTCGCCCTCGGAAATCGTCCGCGGAGGTCACTTAATTTCGAAGCCTGCTGTATCTTATGAATTTGTTATTGAATTTGACTATAAAATAGATTTTTTAGTGTGTAACATGTAGTCTAAAATGTAGTGGATTTAGTCTAATTTTTTTTTTGGAAAGATTCAGTCTTCAACAACTGTCAAAATTTTTAAGTATAAAACATAAATTATAAATATTTTGTAGGAAGTGCATAATTAGAAATGCCAGAAGATATTAGAAAAATGATACAAACCTGAGGACATGTAGAAAATGTTACGTGATATGAATTTCAATATTGAAATTTCTCTTTCCATTTCCGTCCCATCTCAATATTTCGTCCGTTACGAGAAATTCGTACGACGATGCAATTAAACGCGTACACCTGATTTGTAGATATCGAGCTTTTTTTTTGTAGCAAACTGATTAATAACTCACATTTTTGTGCAACGAATTTGTTTCGTGGAACGCGAGTCATGTTAACACGTAATACTTGATACTTAAAAGTATTAAATGTTTAGTTATACATATACCAGATATAAGTCCATATGCAACTCAAATTGCGTTTGAGGAATTTCAAGTTAGGAGAGAGGTGATATGAAAGTGACAATAATTTTCTTTAGCATTTATTTTGATAATATGATTATACATACTATTTAAAATATAAATACATTTATAGAAGGTATGTTTATTAGCATTCAATAAAAATATAATCAATCAGAGCAGAAACTAACCAAATTTTAAATTTTAATAAGTCAAATATGTTCCTTTTACGATTAGGTGATTTTGAATGAGAAAATTATACGACATGAAAGGGATACGTCAATAAAAATAAACTAATAAGTATTGTAATTATAATTCGAAATCTTAATAGTACAAAACATTAGAATCTATGACAAAATTAACTGTTTGTATTATAAATCATCAATATTTTTCAGGATACTTATAAAACGTAGCTTGTCTTTAATGCTTTAGCAGCTTATTGATTATAAAGTAAGAATTTTTATAAAACTTGTGTTTTACAGACAAAGTTCAACGTAAAAATGTTCACAAATGGTAAAAATAAACATAAGAAATCTATAAAACGTTTGAGTAATAAAATAGTTTAGAATTAAAGGATTTTTAAATTTCGCTCACGCCATCAACGATTCACATTCGCTGACTAAGGATTAAATTTCTACCAATAAAATCTATCAAAATTTCCCATCGAACCCATTGTTCTCTCCCCATTAGAAATATAATACTTTGGAACTTACAATGGATTCAACCGTTCCATTCCATTGGAATTTTTTTATTACAAAATCTGCGTTGATATAACAATCAGTCACAAGTGGGCAAGTTGGATCATTCCACGAGGTCGTGTAACGAGTAAGAGTCTCAGGCGCGAGCACCCCCGCGGAAACTCGTGGTAACTGAAATGAAAAAGCTTTTAATTATCCCTCTCTGTTTTTATGAATCGAATTAGAGCCGCCGGGCCGGAAAGAACAATTTGAACCGATAGGATTTGCGCCGTCGAAGGTTACCCCGGATCCCGCGTCCGCTCGTATGCACAGAAGTGTTTAAATTTTCCTGCGCTTTGGCCCCCGAAGTTTTACGTGCTAGAAATTGCGACGAAAGTTTTAATCACATACTTCCATTAGTCATGCACCGCATTCGACGTATGCCCGCGCGCAAAAGTGTCCGTAAATTAGGCTGGCCCCGCGGAGTGGTTCACAAAAACCAGTCGTGTACGTGTACAGCCGTCGACATACGATAGGGCACTCTCGCCGAATCATTCTAAATTACTTCAATTTCCCTCACCCGTTCCCTTTCCTACTCCACGTGGAGAGTTATCCTTGACGCGCAGTCTGGAGATACGCTTCGTCTGCTCGCGCCTTGGAACGTCAATACGCTTTGCGTTTCGATGTTTTACGGAACCGACCTAATGAGAGCGGCGGGATCGCACAGAGCGCGATAAGTAAAAGGATTCACACGCCGCTTATTCGACGCCTGTAATTAGAAGCTCTAGCAGGTCTACAGCACTCGAGTAACTAATTTGCTTAACTTGTTGAACCAATATAATTTTCTCGCGGACGATAACTGATCTCTTCGCTATGTTACACGATTTGTGCGGATGGAATATTTGTTTCAACGAATATACCAACTGGGGAATATTACAGCCAGTTTGCACGATATGGTTTTTTTAATAGCGAATCGGTGACAGTCGAAAGCAGCGTTCACGAAGTTTTGTATATTCGCCGCTACTTTCAGCTAAATTGATAAATACATACCCACCTCAGTGTATTATATAGGTGTGTCAAGTCCCCTCGGAAATTTTTGATGATTTTGTTCAAGTGCTCCTGGCAACCGGTAGAGAGCGTCTTAGTACAAGTTGCTGCCACAAACACATATATAGGTATGTAAGTATACATACCAATACTTATGGTATGTAGTGCTTGCTTCAGCTACATTAAAAAGAGAGAGCAAGTCTTCCCAAAGCATCTAACTCTTTGTAAAATTGGGACGCAGTTTCAGGCTAACGTGCAGTATGTCTTTGCAGCTAATACATACTGCTACGACTCCACTAAGTACACGTATGTACAATCAGTGCCATTGATTCTTGCCCCTAGGGAAAAATGTGATGAGGAAAATGCTCATTTCCCACTGAAATATATGAAATACAATATATACAGTATACAGGGTGTAACAAAAATGTTGCAGTTCCTTGAAAGGGATGATGATTCCTAAGGTGATTTTGAACAACTTTTTCCTTAGCGAAAATGTTAGTTGGGGCTTTGTTAACGAGTTATTAACGAAAAACACCGACCAATAGAGGAGCGTGTACAGCGGATTAATGATGACGCGGATGATGGCGGGCCAATACTACTCACAGCTGGAGCCCGCGCTGATATTCATCCACTGTACTCGCTCCCCGATTGATCGGTGTTTTTCGTTAATAACTCGTTAAAAAAGCCCCACCTAACATTTTCGCTAAGGAAAAAGTTGTTTAAAATCACCTCAGGAAGCACCCCTTTTAAGGAACTGCAACATTTTTGTTACACCCTGTATACTGTAGTGTATGTAGTATATGTGTATATATATTTTTTATTTATATATTAGTGGGAATGGGCACTTTTCCTCATGGTGATTTTCCAATAACCGTCACGAATCATTTGGACTGATTGTACGCTCAGTGACATTGTTTCTTGCCCCTAGGGAAAAAATGGGATGAGGAAAAGTGCCCATTCCCACTAATTGTACACATGAAAAATATATGTATACTCATCACATTTTTCCCTAGGTCTAAGAATCAATGCCACTGATTGTACATACGTACGTATGTACAGTGGCTATGACAATGACGCCTCTACCGGTCGCTAGAAGCACTTGCACAAAATTATCACAAAACGAGATTTTCGAGGGATTTGAAACACCTGTATAATACACCGTGGTACCTACTATGCTTGGAACAGCCTGAACTCGGGTTTCATACTGAAACAGTCGCGCGACGAGAAGAATTCAGAGGCTGTGGGACCTAAAGGCGGGGGCTGCGAGAACGTCATCGGTGGAGGCAAGCGAGTGAGCGGACTCCCCTTTACCTCGGCCCATCCCAAGAGCCGTTGCCAAGTGTCAAGTGATCCTGCTCCTAACAGTATCTTGGTCATATATTGATTTGATGACACACAGGGTTAGAGAATACAAATACCTTTTACTCTAAAAATACGATTAACCACAAAAATCTGCAACCACGTATAAATCAATCTGTTTCCGATTCTCATTTTTTTTTAGAGATAGAAATAACGTCTCTATTTCGACGGTGCAACGAAAATAAATTTGAATTCGTATAAAAATATGAAATAGTAGATTTCCAGTTATTTTATTATTTATAGGAAATGGATGCACACAATTTCATCAATAATTGTTACCAAATGAAAAGAGACTCAAATAACCAAAACGACGAATGACACAAACGCTAAAAAACAAATCGTGAATAAAGTTTTGAAGTTGTGCGTAATAATTTAATTTAACCATCGCAGAGGATCAACAATTCAGTCAATACTCACCATTGAACGTAACATGAAATTGTAATGGTAACAAATATAGAAAATTTTCAACCATTTAATTGTAAAATGAACGATCTCGCGATACTTTTGTTCCTGTATTCTGTGATTCGTTATTATTTTTCTATCCTGAATTTTCTCCACGCTTTCAGTTTTGAATTTAATATTTTAATATTTCAGTGTACAGTGTTAATTATATTAAATCCTCTCCTAAAAGCATTCTACGCAACGCTAATATTATTCATACCGTAAAAATCTTTTAACAGGTATTTACAAGGTTTCTACCGGCCATTTTCATTATTATACTGCGAAACTCGTTGCAGCGGAGCGTCTTGTGTGCGCGAAGAATGCGAAAAACCTGCCACCTCTGAGGATCCCTAAATCTTTAAGCTTCTTAGAGAGCCGTTGAAATGACTCATTTTAATGATTCGCGGCCTTACATATTTCTTCGGTCTGGCGTTACGAGCAAAATAAATTTACATAATAGACGCTAGGATATTATTCACGTCCTCTTCTAAGAATTTTCACACGAAACTCGATGACACAATTCCTGCTGAAGTATTAATAAATTTTACTTGTCTCGGCTGTAGTAATAACTGTTTCCCTCATATTCCAGTCGCTGTTTTCATCACAACTTTATTTCGCTTTATTGCTCGCTAATAATCGATAATCCTCCTTGAAGAGACATTACTGCATGCATATGCATCCGCGGTCCAGTTTCTTTCATTGACATTTATTAGTCTTTAATTCTGGTATCAGATTTCTTCGCTTTTCAGATATCGCTTTTTATCGAAACGAGAACTTAATTTTCACAAATATGAAAATTTATAGCTAACAGCTATTAATTAAGGCAATCTTTTAATATCCGTTGAAAGTAATAATTAGACTAAAATACAATAAAATATCAAAAATGCAATACATTTTATAATAATTGGAAAATAAAATACACATTTATTTCAGATTCAGTTGCTGTTATATGTCTATATACAGGGTGCGCCAAAAGTATGGAAACGGTCAAATATTTTGAAAACAGAACATTTTTGAGAAAAATGTTTTAGAGCAATGTTTTAGGGTTTTAAAAATTCTATTGAACGGTCGTATGCGTTTGACCTTCAGAGGAACGGTGAAGGTCACGTCAATGTCAACATGATTTTTTAAAATGGAATACCCCATTTTTTATCAGGCAGTGTTAAAGCTGATGATGAGACTTTTTCAAAACACTAGCTGGTGACCTATTTATGTTGAAAATTGTCAAGAATTGTCAAGAAACAAGCAGAAGACAATTCGAACATTTAACGAGTTAAAGCACATTAATGCTAAATCCCAAATGCTTAATGCGTATTAATGCTAAAATCGCCCTTCCTCAGCCCATACGTGAGGACCATGATTGTGCAAAGTCCAATCAAGAAACTTCCTCAAGGTGCACCCTAAATAATACTAACAATAAGGCTGAAAGCATTTAAAGCTCAGCACTCAGGCAATTCTCAAGAGAAATAGGTCATTAGCTAGTGTTTTGAAAAGGTCTCATCGTCAGCTTTAACACTGCATGATCAAAAATGGGGTGTTCCATTTAAAAAAATCATGTTGATCTTCACGTGACCTTGATCGTTCCTCTGAAGGTCAAACGGATACGACCGTTCAATAGAATTCTTAAAACCCTAAAACATTGTTCTAAAACATTTTTCTCCAAAATATTCCGTTTTCAAAATATTTGACAGTTTCCATACTTTTGGCGCACCCTGTATAAATTTATTAATTCGAATACCAGAAGAATTGTGATTTGATATTCCAATAATTCGCATGTTCGAATATTATAAGAATAAAAGGAAGTAGGGGTAAACTTGTCTATTGATTTGTTGAAAGTTTTAGACCGGAATCATTCAGTTTTAGACCTCAAACATTCTCAGAAAATTCAGCCAGTCTCGGAATACACGTTCCAACCACCTAAACAGTCCAAAACGACCAAAATCGTAATTTTTGCCTCGGCGAACGTCATATTTCAGTTATCGTTTCTGTTCTCGTCGGTCGCGTCCCGTAATCAAGTCCGCGATAATGTCGGTCGATCGCCTCGGATCCCCATTGAGGGTGTAACGCGTGAGTTATTAAATCGGTCGTAGACGGCGGGGTTGGTGTGTCGTTAGCCCGAAAAACGACGTTATTCCGAGAACCGGGCAGAAATCGTCGAGTTAATATCGGCAACGGCGGAGCATTTGTGTGTTCGGCAGGTAAGAAAAGGACGGTGGCATGCCGTGTGCAATAGGGACGTCATGCAACCGAGCACGCGACCACAAAAATCTCGTGCAACACACCACCGCCTTACGCCTTTATACGCACCCCCCACGCTCCCAGGTCTCACCGCGTTCGGTTGTCGAAGTGTGTTTAAAAAGTCATACACCCCCGCGACTACAGGCCGTTTCAACGAGTGGCGTCGCTCGTAAGATCGTTCTCGGTTGGTCGTAACTCGCGGGGCAAATAATAAGGGATCAATGTAATTCTTTTTATTTTTTTTTTTCACGTATGAACTTCGTTTATTGAAAGGAAAGCTTCGTGGCTTCTAACAATGAGCAAAACTTTTTTGGCCGAGAGGCACAGTTGCGCCGAGGTAGGAACTGCTGAAAACGCGATAAAAAATTCTTACGTTCGCGTTTTACCGCTTATCGTCACGAAGATGGTCGTTTGAGGGGTTTTTCCGGTTGTGGAGTCCCAGCTAGTTGGCGCGGATGCATTTTGCTTTCGCCTTATTGACTGAAGTACCGAAATTGGGTAATCTTTCCCTGCAATTAACGAAAAGATTGGTTATAAGTAGACAGCGGATTTTATGCATTTATGGCAATGCTAAGTATGCAAAAAATCTACAAGACTGTTAATATATTCCAAAATAAACAAAATATCAACAATATTATTCAAGATAAAATATTTAAAGCGTTAATCACAATGTTTTTCAAGTTTCTATTCTTTATTTGTGCTTATAAAAATTTTATTTTGCATAAATATCCGCTGTCTAGTTATAAGATTTCGCTATGTTCCGTCATAAATACGCAGTGATTGCTTTAGGTATTGATTCGTGAAAAATTTTCTTTCCACTCTTAATTGTGAAAGTGGAGTTTTGGGGACGCCGGGAAATTTTTAAATGAATAGTAATCGAATAAACGAAATGAATAAAAATATATTTTTATATGATCTCGCATTCTGAAAGAAGAAAGAATTCCAACTGCTTTGTAGAACATCGTTTCACTAGTGGAAAGTTAAAGTTATTTTAAATGAACCTAAAGAAAGTATAACGCAAATCGCTCATCAAGGGTATAGAGAGTGGTGAAAGCACAAGAAAAAGAGGAGAGTAATTGTCTCAGTAATCATGCATTCATTGAGCTAATATGTTCACAGAAAGCGCAATTACTTTCTCAAATAATCTTACAAACTTGACCCACGCCACTCATTGGAAGAGATTCATATTGTATAAAGCTGCATAGTCTAAGGCAAGTCACGACCTTCTATGCGCCTGCCTCTCTGCGTCTCTACTTCTATTAGTACTGACACTACCCATCAAAAGTTATAGTCACTTCGCGAATTAACTCCTTGTCTTGCGATTTTCCTTGGGCCGCGTGCATCCGAGGTAACTTAAATGAAAGGAATAAATGCATAAATTAAATGCGTATTAATTGCGTACCTCTAGAAGGTAAATATGCAATAATAACAATAACATTGCAGTTGTTACATTTCTCCTAAAATTGCACTTTCAACTACTAAAATATGTTCTTTCTGTAATATTGATCTTTCACCTTCGGGCTATCAGTTGTTTGGTACACTCAAGTTAATCTTAAAAGAAAATTTCCCATCGATCAACATCTGAAGGAAGCAATGCATACTTGGTGTACCTTTCAACCAGAAAAATTTTATTCAAAGGGCACGGAGATTGGCTGTCAATAAACCAAGCGTATTGAAAGGCAATCTTTTTTACTTAATACTTTAATATTTTTTGTACATGAATCTTTTCTCCCTGTTCCATGATTTTATATTCGTTTTCAAGATGTGTTCTGCATTTTTAATAGGTATATATTTTTCCCCATAATTTGACGCTGAAAAGACATTTAAGGATGAATATCAGTAACAATCTTGGCAAAAAGTTAATCAATTTGCAAGATATTAATAAAGTTTTTTCATGTGTTGAAAACTAGTCAGAAATGGTTACGGAGTATTTTCATCACAAATTCAGTTAAATTTGCTCTCACTTTTCATTTTATTTTACCATTTTATTTACCAATCTATATCATATTTGCCGCAGTTTCATAATTACTTAACTGACAATTGAAAAAGAAAACAAATTTTCGTGTAATTTTTTTTCATTTACGAGAAAAACCACCGAATTAAGTGTCTTGAATTTTTGTGCTAATTTCGTTCAGTGTTTGATCTTTGTATATACAAGATTGCAAAAATTTTGGCCTATTATTTTACTCCTAATTTTGTAGCTATATTTTCCAATATTGCGTTTTCCCATAAGAATACATGTTAAATTTAAAATGAAATAATTATATGAAATAAGTTTGGAACACCTTGTATAATCTTCAAAGTCACGCAGAGCTAAGTCTGTCTATGAGCAGAAAACGTTAAACCCTGTGCAATAGTGATTTATTCTAATTTTTTCTGAAGTTTTTGTATTTCTTTGAACAGGCTTCCATTTTAAGACTGACTCCGTTTCTTTAAATATTTTAAGCTGATTGTCTATTGCATGGACGAAATATTCAAATGATCATGAAACAAACGCTGTGGCTCCAAACCAGGCCTTTTTTTAAACGCCAATTATGAAGCTATGAAGGACGTTAGAGCAAATACTTTTCAATATGTTTAATCGTCTTTCTATGAGTTTTAATATATATAAAAAGTAACTTAAATATCTAAACATATGTAAAAGTTTTGAATGAAAATATCAAGGTGTATATGCGGTGCACCTTCTGATAGTGAACATTATTCTGGACAGGTGAATAATTTGAAACACAAAACAAAGGAGGTTTGTAATCTTTGAGACAATTTCTACAACCTGTCAGAAGAAGAATTTTGAAAAAAAAAAAAAAAAAAAAAAAAAACAATACAATTTTTATGTTGAAAAATACGATTTTATCGTTTTCTTTCATCAGACATATTGTTTACCTTTTTCTACAGAATGTTTATCGAAAATCCACTTTCGACAGGTTGTAAGGAATAGTTTTGTCCACCTGCAGTTAAAGTTTAATTCAAATCGTTCGAGCAGTTTTCGAGATTTTATGTTTACAGTTTTGAAGAACTTCGTGGGAAATCGCGTTTAAAGTTTAGTATGCAGTTTTACCATATTTATGTCTTCATAATTGTTACTTACGAATTTCAATCAATACCAGGTCCATATATTAAAATACACAGAAAAGATGTAGCTGTCGGAACATATAAAAATCGAAAAATCGAATTTTTGAAGATTTCAAAGGTGTTCTACTCCCTTAATCATGAACTCACGCTGTCTTCCTGACCATTGTTTCACGTTTACAAAATGACTCATGCAGACTAACAAAATCTCAGTACTTTAATTTTTTGCAAACCAAATGACGTCAAAATAAATCGACGTTTTGATGTTTCTTATCTCTTTGTTGTGCTCTGTATAGCACAGAGTCGAAAGAAGAAAATATTCGGAAGCGTTTCTCTCTCTTTACCGACATGATCTTAATTTTGATCCAGCCGGTAGTTGACTATGCCGAGCCTCTAATACACGTCGTCCGAGCGCGGAGTTACCGCATACCCCGGTGCAACCGGTTCGTGTGAACCTCGATCGTTGTACGGAGAGGGTGAACTATATAGCGTGGGTTGTTTCGTCGCAAATCATAGGTGTTGCGACGAGCGGGTGCACGATCTGGCCGACGATTTCTTTGTAAACTACCGTTGTCGCCACGAAGACTCATTATGCCCGACCAGGGGAATACAATATGGACGTTATTTTTAGAATTCTGAACTCACGGTCGAACCCTTTGCCGTATGACGAACTTTTCCCGTTCGCCCTCAAAGAAATTACTTTCCTTCTTCGGTCACCGAGCTTTGGGCGTTACGCAATCCTTCGCCCTTTTCGTTCCCTTGTTTGCAGCGATTTCCCTTTTGTCCTGACATTTTGCCTTTATCTAAAGCGGTGGAACTGTTGTGACTCTACGTCACCATTAAATCTACTCTTCAGGCGGAGCTGCGAAACGAGGAGATAACAATGCTTACAGGAATTGATGAATTGAAGTATTGTGTATTTTTCTGTACCGCTGGATTCGCTAAGAATACTCATGTTTTTAGTTTTCTTTCAACTTAGATATTGTTAGCAGAGAGACGGGAAATACTAAAGTCTGAGAATATGTGAAAGGTGTCATAAAGTGGAGGAAACGTTTCTTGGATTTGACAGCAGAAGTTTCTACGGGTCGCGTCACTGAGAGACGTTTTCCTGCGTGATATTAGACCTAATATAATATTTTTCTGACACAAGTATGTCGATATTGCCACCATTTCATGAGCACCATGAATTAATTGCACGTTTGAGTCTTTTCCGCTTTATAAATGTCTTAATTAAAACGTAGGACCTATTTACTGTTTAACGAACTTATTTACTGCTGCGTATCTCAATACAGTAATTTCAAACTGTTTCACTTAAAATAGCAACTAAATATCGTGAAATCAAAGTCAAAGAAAATTTAGTATGCGATTCAAATTGTGTTTCATACGGTACGAAAAGCAATATTTAATTTCTTCTCTCCATTAATTTTTATAAGATGGTGACAATTTTGTAGTCCATTGAAAGAGTAAAGACGATGAGTTCTTCATTAGCGAAAGGGAACACAAGATAACAAAGAAAAGGCTGTAATCGTGATATTCGAGCTGGTAACTTAATCAAATATAATGTTTTAGATAATATAAAAATTACAGATAATGTTATCGATCATAATTCAACGATTTATTAAGGTTTTGAATTAAATATTTGGGTGTAGTGAATAGTGCAAGCGTTTCAATCATTCAATTACTGTCGCGGCAACATATTTTCGTTCAATTCTACGACGTTCTTCATAAACAGTTACCTAAATAAATAGATGCAGCAAGATACAATATGCTTGTATTAAAAAAATTGTAGTTTTAAAGAAAAGTGACAGAATTTCTACAAGAATAATAAATTCATACCTGTAAAGTCGGCGAATCTAATTTATGTAATAGGATCAACTTCAGCCTATTGCGCTACTTCTGTCACAGTTTTAACATCAAATCGTAAAAAAAGAAAATCACGTAGGTGCAGATCAATGAATAATTCATTGGTGCAGATTGATTAACTCTCATTATCAGTTGTTTCCGATTTCTATTAGCTTGGGCTTCAATTATTCCATCAGCTATAAGACTCCAGTACGATTTCAGCTAAAATTGATAACCATAATTTAGTAATGGTGCCAAAAGTACTCCAAAGATTCTCCGCGAGTAGAATGTTTCGGCTTTAAGTCTGATACTTTGGCCACAAAGTAATACAGAGGCGAAAGTAACCCGATTCTGAGATACCGAATTCCAGTGCGCATGCGTATGGAACTGGTGCACATGTTAGATGTAGATAGAATATAGAAGGATAGAAGTAGATTTCCCCACCAGAACTCAATTGCAGTGCGCATGTGCCAAACACAAAGGAATTTATTAATTATATTTATCAATTAGAATGTATTTTTAGTAATTGTTTTGATACATTTATAATTGAAGAAGGCATATCGCACAAATATTTGCAAAAAATGACGGAAATTTCATTTACACATCCATGTGGAACATTTCCGCAATTATATTTAATTAAATTACTTAAGATTAAAAATATTTTATACTTTAAAATTTATGAATAGAAAATGTAATAAAAGTAAATATAAGAAAAACACAAAAATAAGTATACTATTAAATATGTAAAATTATTGTAAAATTATTGTTTTGTATATACTGATAAATAAAAATTGTTACTTCCATCGCACTATTTAAGAATCCCACCATTTATTATAATCTCAGCGGTTTACAGTTCTTCTTTGTCACAGTATATCTTACCTTTTTTATTTATTAGAACACGGAAAGAGGTAGAGAAATATTCTTACGACAAATTGGCAACACTGCATGTAACTGGTAATTTAGTCATGGAAACATCAAAGGTTCCGCCGGGACTTTCGCCTCTGTATTACTCTGTGCTTTGGCAGTCGATCGAAGTGCCGATATAGCACTTATCAATTAGACTGTGCCGGTTTTATTAGTATCGTTACGCCCTCGGTCGAATCATACGCGGGATATATCGAAGGGATGTAACGCCCAGACAATTTTCTCTTATTTCGTGACCACTTCCTTTATTACGTATTATTTTCTCTCGTTCTTTCATTTTCTCCTCCCTCATCCGCTCCGCGTTCTGTTTATTTCCATCGCCGTCTCGCTCCCGCGTCCACCGACTCGTTTGCTCTCCGCTCCGTCTTCCGCTTCCTTTATACGTGTTGCTCGTTCCAAGGTACGATAAAAGTGATCACGCGGTAACAGAAAATTGTCTGCAACTTACGACCGCCTCGCCGACACACAATGTACGTACGGCGCAATGTCTGTATGATACTCGTCATGAATCTAGAATGTCGTTTCTTCGAAACGGGCGTCGCGAGTTTAAATTCCGGGAAGCAAACAACGAATTAGCTATAAGCAAAGGAATTCCTCCAAAGAGAGTGTTGCGAATTTTTTGGAAAATTGAACGCGTTGTCAATTGATATGGAGATGAAATTGACAGAAGATGAGTTTCGACTTCAAAGGCTAGAAACGTCATTTCATTATCGTGCAGCGAAGTATAATGAAGGCTAGCGGACACGAAATTCAGTTACCGTTTTCTTGAAATGTATTTTATTCACAGTGGGCGAATTAATGAAACCACGACGCCACAGGAGTTATTGCGATAAGGAGTATTAAGTGAATTTTCACCTCACAAATCATAAACAATTAACCTTTCAGGTCTACGATATTTCGTTAACGAGGGAAGCTTAAGATTAAATCTGCTTAAAACAACTGCCCTGCAGTCTGCTGATAAACTTGTTTCTACGAATATAGGGAAACAAGGAACGTATCCCCTTAAAAATACTATAAAAAACAGCAACTTGGATTTGACTTTAGAATTTGTGAACAAAATATTTTTCTGTAATATTGTTAACAATATTCTCGGATAACTGTGTATTGTTTAATTATTTTTTTTTATAATCATCGTTACACTTACGAACGATTTATGAAAATATTTTATTATTTAACTTAAAGTTTATGATAAGTACTGCTATTGGATTAACAGTGACTCATAAATTTGTTCACGAAGAATTTATTCAATTCGTCTAAACATTAATATATTATTCTTTACGCAATAAAAGACAGGGAAACTGAACAACAATTAGACGTGGGAGCTGGAAACGATTCAAATTGAAAGAAAAAATTAATACTTTGAATTTCACAGTTAATTAACATTTCACAATCCTGTGAGTTATTGTATTTTCATTAGACAAAACTTATTAGTCTAATTCTTTCTGTGCGCCGTTTTTGGAACAGAAAATCTCTCTTTATTTTTTATATAGTGCCACGATGTCAGTCAAAATGGAAGCTAAAAAATGATCAATGTGTATAATAATTAATATGTATGGATGAATATAATAACGAAAAAAAATAACATACAGAGTGATATTACTTGAATGTCGCACACGCTGAACAGTGGTAATTGATCTCAATTTAAAAATGTTAGTACAAGTGCCATAATTCCGTTGGTCTAGTTTAGTAGAAACTTTCTGGAAGTAACTTTTCTCGCTCCTCTTTAAAAGCTGAAAATCATTTCTTCGAACCCTGTTTCTTACAATTAAGTAACATGTTACGACCGCTGAAAGAAGTTACCTTGTACGTGTGCAAACTGGAAACTTTCCCCACAGTCTATTACTTTAAACGCTTAGAATATTTATGCAAATGCAGTAAAATGTATATCGGATATTCCACTTTTCGACGCAGTTCTAATTACGCTCGAAGCTGTTCAAATAATTTAAGAAGTCAGTTTCTAGCGTTCATGTAAGTTTAAGGCCGGGCGCACACGAGCGCACAAAATACGTGCGTTGCAACGCGCGTCAGTAATACTCAGTAAGAACCGTGCGTCCGTCGAAAATGACGTGCGTCGCGACGGACGTATTTTATGCGCTGGTGTGCGCCCGGCCTAAAGCGTCGTAGAACGTTCTAAGCTTTCCATTGCGGCTGAAAATATTCACATGTTTTATTAAATTTTTTTACCAGCACAAATTGCAACTAAATTATTCTTATTTAATAATAAATACCGTATAGAAGAATAGTTAATTGATATAAACCAATCATCTAAATTAAAGAGTATACTTTTTAGGAGACAGTGAATCTGTAATATCATACATTTTTCAAAGGGGGGGTGTCTATAAGGCCCTTTTTTTGCCCCAGACCGATTCTTCTCAAACTTGGCAGAAATAATGCTCCCCATAGGCCACATAATTCCTGAAAACCGTTTATCGATAGGCCACTTTAATTCGGAGCACTGGATGCCTGAACTTTTTAGATTTACATGGGATTTTGTACATCTCAGGATTCATTGCTGCATTTCTTACTGTTGCCGTTTCACCCCAGTCATGCAACTTCGTCAAAAACTGTGCATATGTATAACCTATAAAATATGTAATCCGGAAAATCCTAGTCGAGTGCGCACATACCGAACGCGCAGCTTATAGGGGGAAAGTTCTATAAGGCCGTTTTTTCAACCCAGACCGAATCTTTTCTAACTCGGCAGAAATAATGCTCTACATAGGCCACATAATTCCTGAAAACCGTTTATCGATAGGTCACTTTGATTCGGAGAACAAGATGCCTGAACTTTTTAGATTTACATGGGATTTTGTACACCTCAGGATTCATTGCTGCATTTCTGGCTGTTGCTGTTGCACCCCAGTCATGTAACTTCGTCAAAAACTGTGCATATATATAACGTATAAAATATGTCGGCCGGAAGATTCTAGTCGAGTGCGTACATACAGAACTCACACCTTATATTTAAAGATATTTCGGTTTTTAATAGGAATGTAGGAAGAAACTCTGTTACAAGGATTTCAATATTAGTTTAATCGCTTCAAAATGTGTAAAGGGATACATTGTAAGAATTTTCTACATTAAAAATAATCTGGAAAAACTTTTTGTATGTTTTACTATTTTTATAACACTATGCGGATTAGGTCTAATATTTAGATCTAGTATGTACCAGTTTATTCAGAAGACAGAAAAGCGTATTGACAACAAGACACCAAACACTGAGGACAGAAAGGTAGAATTTCAATTCAAGAAGTGCAGGTATTGCCCTGTAAAAATGTTTAACTTAAAAGTATTGTTTTGTATTCACGAAGTATTACTGCAAATTCTGATTTTAGATTTTGTGTTTATCCATACATATAATATATGTATGTAGTAGAGCGGGCCCTAATGCTACAGAGTAGTCTGTAATTAAATACTTTCAGTGAGTTAAACTGAAAGTAATCCACTACCAAGCGGCAAAGCGTCGGACTACTTGTTTCATGTGACGCTGCGCGCGGTATTCAAACACAATTGCGCGGAACAATCTAAAATAAACGTACAATAACTTCCTACTTTGTACCTAAATATATTAGAACTAATGCAACGATGCTAAGGATTTAATTGTCTTAATCAGTTCGGATTCACATAAACACAAAATCTAAAATCAGAATTTGCAGTAATACTTCGTGAATACAAAACAATACTTTTAAGTTAAACATTTTTACAGGGCAATACCTGCACTTCTTGAATTGAAATTCTACCTTTCTGTCCTCAGTGTTTGGTATCTTGTTGTCAATACGCTTTTCGGTCTTCTGAATAAACTTGTACATACTAGATTTAAATATTAGACCTAATCCGCATAGTGTTATAAAAATAGTAAAACATACAAAAAGTTTTTCCAGATTATTTTTAATGTAGAAAATTCTTACAATGTATCCCTTTACACATTTTGAAGCGATTAAACTAATATTGAAATCCTTGTAACAGAGTTTCTTCCTACATTCCTATTAAAAACCGAAATATCTTTAAATATAAGGTGTGAGTTCTGTATGTACGCACTCGACTAGAATCTTCCGGCCGACATATTTTATACGTTATATATATGCACAGTTTTTGACGAAGTTACATGACTGTGGTGCAACAGCAACAGCCAGAAATGCAGCAATGAATCCTGAGGTGTACAAAATCCCATGTAAATCTAAAAAGTTCAGGCATCTTGTTCTCCGAATCAAAGTGACCTATCGATAAACGGTTTTCAGGAATTATGTGGCCTATGTAGAGCATTATTTCTGCCGAGTTAGAAAAGATTCGGTCTGGGTTGAAAAAACGGCCTTATAGACCTTTCCCCCTATAAGCTGCGCGTTCGGTATGTGCGCACTCGACTAGGATTTTCCGGATTACATATTTTATAGGTTATACATATGCACAGTTTTTGACGAAGTTGCATAACTGGGGTGAAACGGCAACAGTAAGAAATGCAGCAATGAATTCTGAGATGTACAAAATCCCATGTAAATCTAAAAAGTTCAGGCATCCAGTACTCCGAATTAAAGTGGCCTATCGATAAACGGTTTTCAGGAATTATGTGGCCTATGGGGAGCATTATTTCTGCCAAGTTTGAGAAGAATCGGTCTGGGGCAAAAAAAGGGCCTTATAGACACCCCCCCTTTACTCATTTTTAAGGGAAGTAGAATTGTGCAAAAATTGATTTTAAAAAATCATGTTTAACTTTAAACTATGGGCATGGTGATAAAAATTGTTTTCACTTTCGTAGGTTCACTGCTCCGAAAATTTTATGCAGTGAAATTTTTTTACACCCTGTAAAAGCAATAAACTTATTTTTTCATAAATTTTGTCCTAATTATTAGGAAAACTTGGCTATTTTATTTCACTTTCTTTCTCTCATTCTCTGTGATCAATATTCATTGTATGTAGGCAAATTACTGCAAATTATAAAAATGAATAACGTATCTAAATATTTGATACTTCGAACTTTTCGGACTTTTTAAAATATTTTTTGTGTCAAAAGTAATCAAAAAGCTTGTATGATATTGATTTTTTATGAAACTCAAAAACTATCGAAATTCTCAAGACTTTCAAGACTTTTAGGACATCCAAGGCTTCCAAATCTATCAAGACGATCAAGATATTCAAGAGTTTCAAGAGTTCAAAGAGATTTGAATTTTTCGCTACATACAATTACGTTTCGAAGCCAATCAAAATGTGTTTCACATCCCAATACTAAGCACAAGTAGTCGGATGCTATCAATGCAAGCAGAAAAGCCTTCAACTCTAAAATATTAACGGTTGGAAGCGCGTTACACGTATTTTCTTACATTCCGTCCCTTCGTGACTTATCGATTTACGGAATAATTGGTGAACGACGAGTTTCGTAATCGCCCCTCAACTGGGTTAACGTCGGTTAAAGGCCACCGTTTAATGTGTGTCCGCTCCGCCGATTTGTGTACACGCGTGTTGCATAAGTGTACGAAGTTGATTAAATCACTTGCCGAGATTCGGATGGTAGGGGCACGATAATTATCGCTCGTTAGTTCGTTATGTTATCTGAGTTTGTAATCAATACCGTCGAAAATCTGAGGCACTGGTCTGTCGGCTGCTCTTCATCAGCTCATGGAAATCGTTCATGTGATATACATAATATATGTATTTTAATTAGTCAATTAACCGGTCGATTTGTTCTACGGTTGCCCACTGCGACTACGATTACGAAGTCCGTATGTATCGTTTATTCGCGGATGAATTTCAAAAAGGGGAAACTTGTACATTTTCTGTAATGGATCTTTACGGGTCGCAATATGCGAAGTGGTTTGCGTAACTGGGGCAAGTCGTATCTCTTTTTTTGTTGTAATTAGAAAACAATGTTAGGGGCACAAGCTTAACGTTTTAAAGAAAATTACATTATTAATTACTAATTTTTCATTGTTACGTATTCGCTACTTTAACTTGGTGCAGTAATTTTCATAAAAAATTATGCATTCTTTACCACAAGTCTCTATTCTAACGAGTAACTTTGTAATTAAATCGGAAAGGAATGCATCATTTGCTATGAAAACGACTGCCTTGTACCCTTAATTTAGTGAAATTAAATGTTAATTCAAATGTTTATTAACTATGACATTCACAATATTTTTTTTTCAATTCGGGTTGTTTTCAGCTTCAACGTTTATTTTTACTTAGTTTCCATGATTTTCATCAAACGCAAATATTCTTTTTGGAGTTTAATCCTTAAGCACTATACTATCAGTATTAATTATTTAACAGAGTTACTATGAGGTCTTCATAAAAAATGGATTCATAATGCTCTCCCTTATTAATTTCTACAAGGTTTCCCCAAAATGTTGTATTAAAGGTAAAAACTGAATTTAATATAGCATCGTGATGCCACCTATATCACTTACGGATTAAATAAATTTAATGTAGTCTTCGTTATTTTTTCAGTTATCTTCGTATATTTTTTCAGTAGCATTTACGTAATTTCATCACTGATATGCTTTAGTATAATTACGACATAAACGACACAAATTCGATTGAATGGTAAAAAGGTAAAGCTAAAAATAGAATGGGTAGATATTTATTTGTCGAAGAGTTTGCATAAACGGTTAGGAGGTATTAGCGAGTTGGTTACGAAAGTTATTAGAGACGGCTAAAGTAGGGTCGTACTTTAATTAAACGCGAATTAAACGGCTAATTTATCTATCCGACTCGGCGGCTAGCCTACAGCGATGAACAATGGATGAAGCGCGCGAAAAGCACGGGGAATGGGCCGCAGCTGCAGGAAAGAAGTTACACTCTATGCGAAAACTTGTTGAAAGTTTCTAGACGACCGAGTAAACGACAAATTTGCGAGGTTTTCCTCGCGAAACGTGACGCCCCAAATCTTTCGGAAGATTTCCTGTGCGTGAAACAAATAAATTTCACCCCCGAGAATCTTGTGTCTCACCCGTTTCGCGTATAATAATCACGCGATGCTTTATCAACGACGCCGCAAGAATTGTGGTTTCATCTTTAAGTAAAAAATTAATTAATTTGCTATATTTCTAATTAACTGTCTTTTTTTTTTTTTTTTTAATATAACGCACAAGCGAGTGCCTTAGTAAAAGTTCGTCGAGGGATTGAAATGGACAAATTTCGAATTGAAAGATGGATTGAAAAAGCTCACGTGTCAGGGTAGTTTATATTCAACGCTGCCATTTCCGAAGATTTCTTTGGGGATTCTTAAAGCGGTCGTGTTTCACACGGCCAGGCAAATAGAAGCAGACTATACAACAGACTATGAATAAATTCTATCTCAGTCCGCAAAATGACCGAAGGGGCCGCGCTAAATGTTACATATTTGTTCGTCCATTTCGTGTAATTATGAAGTGCCGATACAAATGTTTGCCTCCTCGCGCCACGATGTACGTTTAATTGGGCTAATTGTACATTATATAAACATCAAACTTAGTGGATAGATTATATATACGTCGTGTATCGTATTTTTTCCTTGTATTGTTTTGAATTTTAATATTCACCTAGGCTAGAATATTAAAACATACGCGAGCATTTGATTTAATCTCTTGTTTTAATTTTAAAAATTATTGGGGTCGGAGTTTTATGAAAAATGTATGGGAGAATTTTTGCCATGCTTATAATAAAAGGATTATGTATTTAATAAAATAAGCGAGTAATATGCACGCGATTTATTGGAAACCATTAAATGCATCGGTTATACTTTTATATAATTAACAATATATGCAATTCACCTGTTCATATCTAAAGAGTATATTGATTAATAATATATCAATATGAAGCTTAATTTTTAACAGTTGGCAAATAAGTCTGTAAAGAAGTCTGTCTATCTGTACGTAATAATAATGTAATTGAAACAAAGAGTGAAATAATTTGTTATCAAATTTAATAACGACACTGCGGATTTTATGCATTTATGTGTGCACAAAATCTAGGGAACTGTTAATATATTTCAAAATATCAAAAATATGATTCAAGTTTGAATGTTTCAAAAATTAAACATAATATTAATGTTTAATTTTTACTTGTGCTTGTAAACATTTTATTTTGTATAAAAATCCACAGTCTATTAATAACTTTCAGACTAAAGTTTTAATAATTTAAGGCTAAAAAGGTTATTTTATAATATTCAGTACTTTAATATCATTTCATTGGAAGAATATTATATATCGAGTAGAGAGTTCACAGTATATCCATATCACTTTCAACGATCATTCATTAAAGGCTGACAATCGATCCTTCTACTTTTTCATTTTGTCGAACAGTAAAAATCACACTTTATAGACGCAACTGTATATTTAATCCACACACACAATACGTTTCATTCCCCATATTTCTCTCTTTTTCGATTTATTGAAATTAAGCTTCCATCCCTGTGGATTTTATTTATATTTTTTTATTTGATCGATTTAAACGAAAGAATGAAATATGCGCGAGACGTTCGAAGGAGTTTGCGTCGACTTTTAAGGATGCATATTTAATAAAATAAACTAAACAAAATACTATGGATAATTTAGGGTTCATAAAAATCATTTGTCTTCGAGTTGGAAGAGACTTATTTATCTATCGGTAAAAAATGGAAACTAAATAAATAATACGCAATGGCCTGTTGTACAGTCACTCTTGCTCAATAGTTTCAAATCCATTGGATTTTTATTTATGATGACATTTGAAAAATGTGATACATAGTGCACCAGTTCATGCGGTACAGGAATTAAAAACACCGAGTAAACAAAACTGTTGAAAAATAATTGATTGGCATGGAGATTTTATTTTTTTATAAATAAACTCCGAATGATTGAAATACAAAAGAAGTTCAATATTTGATTAAATGACAAATCCTGTAACCTGGATACGAATCACTTTTATCTTTTCTAAATGTTTAAAAAGAAACTGTAGATCAAAAGAATTTCGTCACCCTCAGTATTTATTTATATTAGCCTATTTTCTTCCTCGGAACGTTTGTATTCACGCCCCATTCCGAATTCTATTCTTTCCTTTCAATTATGTACACTTCGTTTGCTTCTGGATTCGATACGACCCGTCCTCCTGGCACGGATCGTTGAATCTGAACATCTTCTGTCTTAACAGAAAAGTGATTCTCTCTCAAATAAAGTGCTCCTCGTACAGGCCACTTTTAAACACGATGTCACGACGAGCTTTGATTTTATTATTACTCGGGAACCACCGTCTGCAGCTTTCGACATTTATGACAGATCTTCTACAATAACAGCTCTCGAGATCTTCGATCTCATCTGGTTTCCATTAAACACGTAGGTAAGAACTTTTTCGCCGATAATCCTTAAAGCTGCTATATCAGTATCTTCATTATACCATCGACCTGGAAAGTGCGAAAGGATGTGTACGTACCTGTTGCGTTTCGAACACACGTAGAGGCGATAACAGCATCAGCTTATAATTTAATGTTGTACTTTTGCGCGATACTATCTTTGTTCCTTCAATAATTATATTGGTAACTCGATATATCGCTAAAGTTTGTTTCTTCAGAAACTCGAGAATCGTTTCATTTATTCAATTTCGTTCCAGTTATTTCGATCTTCGGTTGAATAATTTCCTATAGTAGTCGTTTGGAATTATTGAAGTATTTATCCATCTTGGATAAATATTCCTTTAAGATAATTAGACGAACGAACTTTTAACGAATATTTTAATCGGGGAAACAAGTACATGATCGTTTGTCGTAACAAATTAATCACAATAATAATTAGAAGGGGAGAGTTGTCGAAATCATACCACTTAGGGTGTTTTATTTATATTACATTTCCTATTTGGCATTCATTTTTTCATTAGTTACCATTAAATATTGTAATTTGGTATAAGCATCAGCTTAAGACATCTATTACTACACAAGAGGTACGATTCTGACAACCAGGTTCGTAAATCGTTGCTGTGAATTTCCTAAGTTGTACTTTTGAAAATGTTAAAGTTGCGAACGAAAATAAGAAAAATATGAACGAGTAAAAGAATCGTATTTATTAATGCATAGTTATAAATATTGGGACAAGGCACAATATATAATACCATACTATATCTAATGTTTACAAAATAACGTATTTATTGATATTAATTTGTAACATATTAAAATATATCTGAACAATAACCAATGAAAAGATGATTAAGTAACAATTACTAATTAAAAACCTTATGGTAAATATTATTGGTAAATATTACTTTAACCTTTACAATGAACTATACATATATAAAATGAATTTAAGATATTCTACAATAATTTTACTTTCAGAAAAATGTGAAGATATACCCATCATAATGAAATTGAAATTCCTAATGAATAAATTTTTTATATTACAAATGTTTAGGCATTATTAACCAGATCGTGTATCAGAAGCATTATCGTTTCTATGAGTTAATAATAAGGTTTTGTTAATTTAATAGCATTCGTAGTATAGTATATGATGTATATAAAAAATGTATATAGAAGATTAGATATATGTAAATATATGTTAGATATATGTAGTAATGTGCTATTACTATGAAAAATCGATCACGCTGAATATTTCAATACTTTTAATCATTCAAATGCTTTTAATTTCTGGAATAATTCGAATAGTCGAATATTTACAGCTTTATCCATAATAATGTGATACACTTCAATAATTATTGGTGCGACGCACGAAAGTTTGTTCGTCAATGGTTACATTCCACTATTATTCGCAGTTTACCGCGTCTAATAATCTTGGCTCGCTTCCCTTTGTTCTTTCAAGACATTTCTCGCTCGCTTTAGAATACCCTCGAGATATCCCGATAACTCAGATTTCTTCTTTAAGAAATATACTGTTCTCCGATGCCGGAGGACGCCCTTTGGCAAGAAAGAATTTCTTAAACGTTTAATTGAATGAATCTTCCTACATTTTCCTGTCTTCGACCGAGTTAAAAGAAAACGTTGTCCCTGCTTTAAATATTAACATATTTACCTTGCGAAATCCAATTTACGCGAGAAAAGCTTTGATACATCATATTTTTGTCCTCGAGGTTCAAGCTTCTCTTTAAAAACTAAATTTGTCTGAGTTTGATTATTTGTCGAGTCCACCTGGGCCTTCGTTTTGCACCGTCTGTTTTCCCAACTTTCCGCCGCAACAGTGTTTTCCTTTGCAACGAATGTCAATTGACTTTTTCTAACTGTAAGGTAATTTCTTTGTTGATTTTATCAGTTACTGAAAAAAATTGTACGACATTTCTTCTGCAGGTGAAGTACACACTTCATTTATTTACATTTTTCAAAACTGAAACATTGTAGTAGCTATTGGCCTAAGTAAAATGGTAAATTAATATAACTAAAGGAAACAGAAGAATGAATAAGAAAATTACGGTTCAAATAATTCGGATGCTAAATTTCGTGGAATTTCCTTCGCTGACAGTTATAATTGAAAAAACAATAATTCTTCAATTGACAATGCAATTTTTCAATTTTTACAACAGCTTTGAGACGTTGCATTTCTACTTATACATCCAGCAAAAGGTTTTTCATTTAATAAAGAAGCGAACACAAAGGAAAAAACATGTTTGAGTGCGTATCTATTACAGAATGGATTACCGATCGCGGTGGCGTCTACTTCTAAACAGCATACATATGCCGATGAGATTCTGTTGATAAAATGCCATTGGTATTATTCAGAATTACTGGAGCGTACGATGCAGCGAATGAATTCCACTGAAATTGAATAACGTCGGAGTTTTCAAGAGGCCGATAATTAGACAAGTTGAAAAATGTATTCGCGCCACTCCGCCGTCTTTGACGGTCTAGTGTACTGACAGAGCACGATGATGCTTAAAAAGCGACATTTAAAAAAAGTTTCAGCGCAGACGGGAGAATTTTTGCCGAGAGCGAAGAATATGTTTCTTTAATTACATTTTCGTCGCGCTCATTCTGTTCTTACTATTTTTATAGTGTTTTCACCGACGGCTTGAAAAAAAAGAAGCATGGAGAACTTCATTTTAAATAATTACGCTTGGTAGCGATACAATTAAAAATGTGATTTTGCTTCAAACTTTTTATTATTTCAATTTAGAATCTAAATTTTAGATGTACAATAAATGACGGACTAGATGTAAATAGGTAAAAACTTAAAGAGAACTAGAAAATATAGATATTTAAAAAGATAATCGTAAAAGCATGTTTTGTCTGTAGTAGTTCTACATTCATTTTGTATGAGGTAGGTAAGGAAAATAAATAGAACGTTTAGAAAATTGAGTAAGTGACAGAAAAACACTAAAAGGTAAACTTGAATGCCACGTTCTAGGCAATGATGTCATTGTATTATTCATTGATGTCAAATAGACAAGCAGTAATTGACAGCCGAGAGTGCCTCTAGCAATACCAGATGCCCCTAAAATATTTAACTATCAAGGTTTTAACAGTGTGTTTGGACAATTATCGGGACAAAACAAATTTGCTTTATAAAAGGAGTCCGAAGCCTGCTTCCTTCTCAGTAAATTGCTGACTAATAGAAGCTTCGTCCATGTTCAGTATTTTCAACATCTACGGACTGTCCAAAACAGTTCGCTTCACGCTGAGCTGCATTTCGGTTCTGGTAAGAATTTACCCCCTCTCTTACTATTCATTGCTAATCATTGCTTGCCCAGCTCGCAGTGCACCGTCAACCTCTCTACGGACTGCTTCACGCGATCGGACTAATTGTTGGACCAGTGGATTAGATTCCGAATGTTTCGTTCGATTTCAGCCTCGTCCCAGTTCAAGGACCTTCTCTGGCGATGACACAGCATGAGGGCAGCTAGATTACCTTCAGTCTCTTCGCAGATCCAGAGCCACTCTTGGACTTCCTCGAAAGGATTCGTCTCCCTGGCCATTATTCCCTCTACTTCCCCAATTGCGGTGGCGTCTGACACGTCGCACGACTGTACCTCGCTCTCCTCTTCTGTTTTCGTTATTCTGTCTCCGAGTAATATTTTCCGGGAATTGACGATATTAATACACGTCATGTCCGTCCAGGCCTCGTTGGCCAAATCGATGCAATCATTTATATCGTACTCTGCATAGAACTCCGCGGAGCTCTGGAAATTCAAGATCCTCCTCAACACGCAGATTCGGAAGGATCTCTTCATTCTTTTCATCATCTCCTGGTCCATTGACTGCAGAATGTCCGCGACGCATGTCGGGGGCAAGACAATTCCAACGTCCTGACGGTAGCCTCGCATTTCTGACGGCAGGTTGTGAGCGACCCTGTTGTCTATCAGCATCAGTACTTTACCGCCGCCGCGCCGTCTTCTCGAACTGTCCCCATCGCACGATCGGCTTAAAGTAGTTCTCAAACCAATTGGTGAACAGGTCCCGGTCCACTGAGGTCGCCTCTTGAACTTTGGAAACCACTGGCAGTTGATCCTAACAATGCTTCAATGCCTGGTCTCTCGTAGTTATGAACAGCGGTGGGAACTTGCTTGCTCCGGTTGCGTTTGCGCAAAGCCGCACAGTGACGTTCTTTCCTTCGGCTAACAGTCATCCGGGAAAAGTCCTCCACGTTAGGACATCTAATGTCGCGCGAACACCGCCGAACGCGGGAGCCACAAATCACTCTAAGGTTTCCCCATATATGCGCATACCTATACACATCAGGGTGGGCTGACTGTATGCGGCATGCGCTCACGCGCACCGGTGCGTCTGCCTTAGGGCGCAGGGTACTTTTTGATCATTTATACCTTGTAGGCGTTCCGTGGTTCTATGTTCTTCTCCTTCAGATGTCACAGGAAGTTCCGAATGAACTCTTTCGTCACCGTCACGTTGGAGTCCACGGTCCCACCTTTTAAATTGGACCAGCGGATACCGTGGTGATTCTTGAACCGCCATATTCACCCTCTGGAAGCAGAAAATGACGCAGGGCCGCCACGTTCCTCGTTCAGTTTCCTTGTCGCCCTTTGCAGTGCCCTTTGCAATCATATCCGTGATGCGATCGCCTAAAGTTTGATGTTGAACCAGCCACTCCTACCAATGGACATCTAGTTCCTCTAATAGGGGCTTTTGTATAGTTCTTCTTGTTTGGACCCCAGGATTTCTGATTGTTGTTATAAAGTATTCTTTCACCAGTTGGCCCACTGTTACTCTAACTTCCAGCTTTTCAATGCTGTCCAGTCGTTGCTGTAGTAGCAATACGAGGCGCGGGTTGTTCAGTCTAATTAACATAGTGTGGATGATGTTCGTGATTGTTAGTGTTATCAGAAATTCCAACGAAAGGTGTTAAAACAGCTTTGCATCACGGGGGATCTTCTATAGAGTCGATCTTGCGGTATACTTGATGGGTTTCTAGGTCTCCTTCTTCCATGAATTCCTGCACGCTAAACTGTCATGAAAAAGCTGAATGCAAGCGACAAAGCGAGGGTCGAGGCTTTTGGACAATATGCAATATGTACTCAGTTTATTAACTAGTTGGGAAGGAGCCAAAGATATTTCATGGATTGGGTCAAGTTTACAATGTGGTGAGGTTAAGGTGGTTATATAGGTATTGGATCTTCTTGGGATTGCCAACTCCTTGCGCTGTACTGTGGGGTAAGTCACAAGAAAGAATTATAAACTTATTGCGGAGCTTTTCTTCAAACATTTTTGTAGTTGCCTACTACTTTGTGTCCATTGGAATTTTGAATGAAATTTTCAAATTTCTTCATCAAAGGGTATATTATTCAGACATTTATGAGGACAACGTGAACGAATGCAGGGAAGATGAACGCGCCAGAACGAGCGCGAACGACACAGAAGATGCTGATTCGCTTCTTTGCGTTCACGTTCGTTCGCCCGTGTTCGCGTGCGTTCGCTATACGTAAACGCGGCTTAAACTCTGTCTACTTTCTACTTCTAATTCCTTCTGATTCTCGTATCCTATATTTCATGTATACAAATACTCTTCCTTTCCCTGTCTACTTATATCCTCCGTTTACTGTATTTTTCGTTACCGTGTTCTCTGTTTTTTTCCTACAGCAGTTTCTCTCTCTTCTTCTAGAATTTGTTAAGTCTCCCTCACTCTTTCTACTTGCCACCTTCGAGCGTTCTCTCGTCTTTCCAACAATCCTCCGTTTATGGGAATCTCGTTAAATCGTCGAGACAGAACTGCATATTAAACAAATGAAACGCGTTGCGGAAACTTACTTGTTAACTGTGGCAAACGAAAGCAAGTAAAGTGCGACGAGTAACAGAACGAACTTTCGTACCGTCGACTAAAACCTCCGGCGGTTGCTCAACTGTCTGAGCGTCGCATCAGTTTGTCTGACTTCTGGAGGAAAAACATTGCTGTTAAAACTTGTTTGTCCCACTAGTGACTGCAATTTTCTCTAAAACACACTATTTTCTCTCTTTTTTTAAAAATTTTCTTGTACATTTCCCAGTAAGTATTAAAAGTATTAAAAGTATTAAAACAATCTGCAATTGAATAAATAATGCCAATTGAGAGTCTCGGTAGATGAAGACATTATGTTGCAAATAGTTCACAGTCGACTGAATTTAAAATTCCATCTTGTTGCATTTTTTAGTGAGCAATGATACATATTCCTATTATTCTTCCTTGTATACTTTTGTACATCAAAATTATTCTTATTATTATTCTCAGGAAAATTTTCAGTTTCATGAAAACCTTCAATTTATTTTACAGAAATTGTATGTAAAATTTTATATAGGATGTGTTACAAATTAATCCTCGCCATTATTTTTAAATATTTTCGATAATCTGACAAGAAAACGTTGTGAACTAAATACACAATTAGTATTCAATGGATATCAAATTGCCCTTAACCCTTAAATAAAATATCCAAGTCGAAGTAAAAAAGTATCGATTACATCGACTACAAAAATATTTGATAGAGTGAAACGGCTTATGCACGCTGTCAATTGACGTTGTAACGAAGTCGTGGCGCATTCAGGAAATTTCGGCGAAACAAGAGACAAATCAGCCGTCGGTGTGTTGGCGTTCGACCGACGGCACGCGAGTGGTACAATACCCGGAATGAAAGTCGGTTTTTGGTAAACAATGCGTAGTGCTGGTAAACAAGGATTGCAACCATTTGATTCTTTTTCCGCCAGAATCGTCTCTTGCATGTGTAATGAATGGAGTTCTACAACGCTCAAAATGAATTGGGAGAACGCGTTAAACGATACGCAGAATGCATCGCAAATCCTGGTTGTGTCCAAATTGTTGTTTATTTTTTAAACGTCTGCTTCTAAAAACAAATCCACATTTCGACAGAAATGGAAACTTCTTGAATTATTTTCGTCACAATTTACCTTCAAATATTAGATATTTGTTTTTACATCGAAGCTTCGTTTAAAAAGTGAAAACTATTTGGCTTTGCACAATAAAAGTTATGGAAACTAGGAAACAAATGTGGAAACTGGAATGACATATACAGAGTGCGCCAAAAGTATGGAAACGGTCAAATATTTTGAAAACGGAACATTTTTGAGAAAAATGTTAAGAGCAATGTTTTAGGGTTTTAAAAATTCTATTGAATGGTGATATCCGTTTGATCTTCAGAGGAACGGTCAAGGTCATATCAAGGTCAACATGATTTTTTTACATAGAACATGCCATTTCTGATTATGAAGTGTTAAAGCTGACGACGAGACCTTTTCAAAACACTAGCTGATGACCTAATTCTCTTGAGAATTGCCTGAGTTCTCACCGTTGAGAATGAAGAAAGTCTACTGTATCAAATAGTCTGGAAACGATCAAATATTTTGAAAACGGACCATTTTTGAAAAAAATGTTTGAGAGCAATGTTCTACGATTTTAGAAATTCCATTGAATGGTCGTATCCGTTTAACTTTTAATGGAGCGGTCAAGGTCGCGCCAAGGTCAACATAATTTTTTAAAATGGAATACGCCATTTTTTAACAGGCAGTGTTAAAGCTGACGATGAGACCTTTCCAAAGCACTAGCTGGTGACCTATTTCTGTTGAAAATTGCCAAGAATTGTCAAGAATCAGGCAGAAGATAATTCGAACATTTAACGAGTTAATGCACATTAATGCTAAATCTCAAATGCTCAATGCGTATTTATGCTAAAATCGCCCTTCGTAAGCCCATACATGAGGACCATGATTGTGCGAAGTCCAATCGAGAAACTTCCTCCCGGTGCACCCTAAATAATACTAACAATAAGGCTGACAGCATCGTAGCATTTAAAGCTCAGCACTCAGGCAATTATAAAGAGAAATAGGTCATCAGCTAGTGTTTTGAAAAGGTCTCATCGTCAGCTTTAACACTGCATGATCAAAAATGGAGTGTTCTATTTAAAAAAAAATCATGCTGACCTTGATATGACCTTGACCGTTCCTCTGAAGGTCAAACGGATATGACCGTTCAATAGAATTTTTAAAACCTTAAAATATTGTTCTAAAAAATTTTTCTCAAAAATATTCCGTTTTCGAAATATTTGACCGTTTCCATACTTTTGGCGCACCCTGTATGTAAATGATATAACATCATTTTGTTACATAGTGCACAATCTGCACTGCAGACGCAGCTTAACATTCTGTTTCGCGACTACTAAGTGTGCAGCACCGCAGTAAAGGATCGAACTCGCGTTTCCTAATGCCTCCCCAATCGAAAACATCCGAAACGAATCGCGATCGCAGTGGCCCAGCCTCGTGGGCTCCGAAATTTTATGAATCCAGCCGGCCGCGGCCGCACCTATGCACACCCTCAGAAACGCGGGGAATACTTTTCCTCGATACGACGCAGGGTATGGCGAGTTACGAGACATCCCGGGCGTACGTGATGCCGGTCTCGGGGTGCATAAGTACGTGTAATGTGTACACACCGGCTAGCAGAGTGCCGGCTAGCAGCTGGTGCCAGTTTCGCGTTACATATCGTCTTCGTAGATTCCGCGAAATACGTATTCCCGCCGTCTGGCCCGGTTGGCACGCCATGCGTTATGTTAAGAAGTGCAGTTAATTACGAAGATAATTTCGAGTCGTGTGTTTGCGTGCTGCACATAACGAGCTTCCAACTTCGGGAGTTTCTGCCATGCAAGCCAATCTGCTTTATACTCTACACACCACCCCCACCTCGTCCTTGATTCGTGCTCGCCCCGTCGCGATCCTTTCCTTTCGGGGTGTTGCCCCTCGCCGCGCGCGTTAACCTTTCGCCTTCCCCTTCGACCAGACCGATAGTTATCCGACCGAACAAATTAGAGCCGAAATCCCTCGATCGTTTCCCGGTATTCGTTCCGACGTTACTGGTTCCTACCTCGCGCCCTCCGCGAAGCCGTTCCGTCGCGCCGTCGTTGCGCAAGACGCAACCCTCTTGTTCCTCGTTCTGGTCGTTAGTATCGTCGGACGAAACGGTGGCATGTATAATTTCCTTCCAATCGTTCGGCCGTTCGCTGGGCGTCGATATCGACTCGGGTCGGTATTTGTGCGTCGCGAAAATTGGAGCGGCATTTGAAAAACAAACGCCGGGGTGGATGCGGAAAGCAGGGCCGCGTTGCGTAGCGGCGGGGGTGTTGTTTCGCTCTTAACGATCGACGCTTTTTTTTGCAACACTCGTCTATAAGATGATACTGGATATTGACTCTCAGTGAGGAGAGAACGTTGAGAACAATGAATAGGAAAACATCACTCGCGGAACTGTACCGGAATTTTTTATTATAATACTAACAACAAGTTTATTTTTTATTAGTACGAGTTTGTTTTGTTTATTTCTATTTCTTTTTAATTAGTACTGGTATTGGAATTATCGAAAATGACAAACAAATTTTTAATAGGAAAAAGTTTGTGTGTCATTTTAATATTTTAAACATTTTATTATTGTTATTTTATATTAATATTCATTTCATACTTATTAAATACTTAAATATACACCATTACAGTTGTATACGCCATTAAAAATTACCTAGTTCTCATGTAATTTAGATGATCAAAAACTAGTTCCTTACCTGATCAAAAATTAGTTCCTAAATAATTTAGATGATCAAAAACTAGTTCCCAGTTACCTTATTATTTAATAGCTTATAAATAATTAAATTATACTTATTTCCAATGTTCAAACATTTTTGCTTACACTTTAAAGATAGATTTATCTTTTCATACCAAAAAAGTCTGTGGTTTAGAATTTGATCAGGTTAAAAAATAAAAACCTTAACGGTACTCCGTTTTATATTTAATTCCATTTTTTGAGCTTCATTCAAATTTATTATTACTTTATTGTCTATTCAAAATAAACGGGTTGGTAACTCTCGGTACAATTGTATAAATTCACAAATAGTAGAGAATTAATGTGTTTGTGTTACAGAACACAGAAAAAAAAAGTGAAAAAGTACTGATTTTCGTGTTTTTTTTCCTTTGATTGACGTGCATCGTGTTTCTCGCAGTAAACGTGAATACTACAAATGGATAAGAGTTACGTAGGAATAATAAATAAATAAAAACGAAAGGGAAGTTCCTCGCTTGTCCCTGTAGAGGAGCGTTTTATTATATTTTCCGTGGTACAAGCGCAAGTTTCCCCGCAGCGAAGCCCTTCGACCGTTAAGGGTTAATAAATAGGAAAACTGTGGATACGTCAGGGGAAATAGTGCGAGGGCAATTTTTTTAAATTGCTTACCGCGCGGCTCTCTGTAAGACGTAATATATTCCGTGTCGCGCGTCGTACGGGAAAATTTCAGAGTTGAATTCCTATTTGACTTCCGCGCGCCAGAACGAATGGAAATGATATCTCCGTCGGGATTCCTCCTTTTCGCGATTTCTAGCTTTTCATATTTTACGTCAAATTGGCCGTATCAAAATCTGTGGTTATTGCGAGCTGTAAATATAAATCCGAATCTAACCCAGATCTAACCAGGGGGTTCATCCAACTCTTACCGAGATTAGGACCATGTTTTAGAATACCCAGTATCTACTTTCGGCTGTATTCAGCGGCTCCCGTGAAGGATGTAATATTTTCGCCGATAATTTCGCGGGGAATGCAAATTCGCCGACGCCACCTCGCGTGGGAATCGCTCGACGTGGAGATCCCCGGGTTTAATGAAACCTCGCGTAGATCTTGTTCCACGAATGCCGAACACGTATAATTGTAACTATTTTGTTTATATGTTTCGATATGTTTTGTTGCGTGCGCCTATAGTTTTTAATTTATTCTTTAACTGATTTATCTTTCAAATTTAAAGCCCATATCAAGCCAGAATTTCTAAAGACTAGATACTTTTAAAATAACTTAAAGCATTCCTGGATAATTTAGTACTTTAAGTGAACAACAATTTCCATCGTAGTTCATTATAATAAGAAAATTGTTATGAAGTTGCTGAAACAGTAAATTGAAAGTAACTTCATTGGAATTACATCCGCAGTGCAAGCTCCCATAGAAGTTCTCTAGACCGTAATTAATTAAGGATGAACTTTAGTAACATTCAAAATAAGTGAAAGTCTTTGAAAATTGAAAAAATGAATTTTTATGCAACAGTAAAACTCCCCACAGACATTTTAGAAAAATTAATTAAATGGTTTTGTAATTATTTATAAAACGCAATATGTATTGAGAAATATAATTTAAACAATAAGAGTGAAACAATAGATCAAAATTTTAGAAATCTTGTGTAGATACAGAAAATTATATATATTTAAGCATTTTTCACTACTTTTCATGTAAGTAACAAGGAAAATTATAGTTTGATTATTTCATTTGTAGCAGTCGCATTTTAAGTACATTCCACCAAACAAGTTTATGATGAAACATCAAATATGCACTGACAAAATAAAATAGAAAGTAAGAATGAATTTAACTGAATTTCTAATAAAAATATGTCATTGTCATTTCTGACTGGTTTTTGTTAGGAAAATTCCTTACTTATGTTTTGCAAATTGATTAACTTTTGGCTAAAATTGTTACTGAAATTCATCTTTAAATACTTCATTTATGTTTATGATCGTTTCTTGAGAATCAAAAACAAGTTGACGTTAATGAGATTCGAATTGTTGTATAGGCATAGAGAGAACAGAATATGACTGCAAATACTTCAAAAACTATAAACCCTAGTGTCAACTATACATATGTATGTACATGTGCTAGACTATTTAGAACGAGATCGACGTATGCACAGAGTTTCATTAAAATTTGAGGTTGCCACCTCGGGCGATTCCCTCGTTAGTCATAAATCCTAACGACGCGTCATTGAAACTTTCCAAACTTCCGACAGCAGAAAGCTCTTATTAAAAAGGTATTTACACTCTCTATCATTATCGAAACACGCGCAACGAATCTTCCGTTGAAAAAGTGAAAACCGGAACTTCGTCAATTTCGTGGAGCAAAAACGTTTCCTTTTTCTTAAAAAGATTTCGGGTGAGTAAGACGCCCAAATTTCGTTCCCATCCGGTTTTCTATCGCCTTTATAAAATCTAATCAATATTTTAACCTGACAAAATTTCTATAATCGCTTTACTTATGAAGCATTATAACCAGTGTTTCATAAAAGCTCGTAAAAACAAGGTAAAAACATCGCAGTTGGAATTGCAACAGAAATTTCGTTTAGCAAAACGGACAAAACTGTTTTAAGAAAAAGCTCTCAAATTTCTTTTAATGAAAACTTTTTTAAGAAAAGACAATCTTCTATTTATCCAAGAAGCAAATCTCAACCGCATTCCAATTTACTTGGTCCTACAGTTATGATCCAAAGTTCAAGTGGATCTATTGTTTTGTTACGCACTGCACATTCGGTTTCGACTTTCATTGCGAGTAGAAATTTGTTCAACGAATTCGTCTGATGAATTTTTAATGGGAACGCGGTTTGTAACCTAAGTCGCGAACAAGTGTATACTGAAAACGCTTGACAAATAGAGGACCATTAGCTTTTCCTGGATCGTGGCAAGTAGTTAAAGAATTTATCGCTCGGAGGGCGGAATCTTGCGAAGTCCTAGATCTCGGATCGTGTAGCAACATCCAGGTAACAGTTAACAAGAGGAAAATAACGTAGCACGCTGGTTAACGTACGACGCGAGGAGTTCAAAGAAACGCGCCGGTAGGAAACACGGGGCATTCACGCGAGGAAAAGAAGGTGCCATAAATTACACCGTTGTAAATCCGAAACGTTCGCCGAGGCGTTCGGACGGGAATGGATTAAGCTTCTCCGAAAGTTGTATCCAAATGCGAGAAACTTCTTGATCTCGGCCGTTAACTTTTCAACGAGAGTTCCCAGCTAATGCATCTGCGTTGTTCACACGTCGTGCGTTGATGCCCGATGCCCCCCAAGTACTTTATACCGGTTTATCGGGAATCAAGTTGAATTAGATTAGTTCTTAAACTGCCTTCCAGCCGACTCCGACGCGCCGCAGCCATTGGCCTGGCCGTTGTTCAATTAAATCGCGAAACGAATTCCTCGACTGCTTTGCTCAATTTGGTTCCCTCTGCAAATAGATTTGTACCTCCTCTTGTTATTTTTGCGCTTTGATCTTACCGCACGAGTGTCTTTCGTTACTCGAGTCATACATATGAAGCAGTAATTGTATGGTGAATATTCGTAACGAAATAAATATTATCCACTTAAAAGACTCGATGAAAGTCATTTGCGTAAGTGAAACCTTCTTTGGTTTGGAGTTCGTGCGTGAATAAATGATACTGGATTTCCTTGAAACGGTTCCGAGGAATTATTCAATATTTTTTGTCATTGATTGTCAATTTATGTTACAATTTTCATACTTGACGAAGTATGTGGATTGATCAATGTAATTAGTAGACTGCGGATGTTTATGCATTTTTGGCCATTTTCATTATGCAAAAACCTGTAAGAATGTGCATAGATTCAAATATATGTATATGAAATATTCAAAGTAAAATACATTTTATAGTGTTTAGAAGATATGACGTATTTTTATTGATGGTTTAATGTTTTTTCTGTCTCTACAAAAATTTGAATTTGCATAAACATCCGCAGTCTAGTAATTAGTTATTGAGGCTTCTTTGCATAAATGAAAAAATTCTTATTTCCTTTGTTTGTTATACAAAGAGGTGCGAATCTTGAATTGTTTTAGTTCTATATGACCTTTAGACATTCTCGGAATCAAAATTTGGACTTGCTTATGAAATAATGTAGATAAAAATGTGTTGCCTTCAGGTTTTGAATATTATTGGAAATTAACCCCGAACAATCCGATTTTTTCTTTGTAAAAACAATATTCTATGCAATACGAAATTAAACGTATTGCTTATTGAATGTATTGGATTGTCCGAAAAATTCGCAAAAGATTTTAAAACGAGGTTCCAGATAAAACATGGCATCCTTATTTATGATTTTTCTGTTTTCCATCCATGGAAGCTATAAAAATGGTGAAGTGTTTTCAACTGAAAAAAAAACTTCGTTTTCCTAACATACAAAATTATTCCAAGAAGCGGTGCTCTATAGTTTCTACCACATAACCTATGGAATTTTCTTCTAGATTCAGTTAATACATACAGGAACGTATGGTAATGGCAAGATTCTGAAAGAATTTGCAATCAAAATATCCTCAATAAAAATTCATGAGCGCTACACCCTCAAGATACATTACAGTAATTTATTTTCATCTCTTGTAATGCAACATCGATTTATTTGCTATGCAGGAACTTGTGATCTAAACTGCCCATTACGGGTTATGTCATCAGGTATAGCTGGTTCACTTGTTTAAGTAGATCTCATTACTTCGCGTATTCGTGATGCAAACATTGATGTTTGCCGAAATTTCGGAGCAACGTAATGACCGTGTTCAATATTTAGGCCCGTATAGCCGACTTGATTTGTACCGTGCTTCGATTTTTAAAGATGAGTAAAATTGAACGATGATTTCTGCTGCGGTCTTCGGGTCTTTTTTGACCCATTAGCGTATTTGACTTTCTGTGACAACTAATGAAAGAATGTGAGAGGTTTGGTGTTAATGTTTAGATTTCTTATTCCTTACATTAAAAAATCATTATTTACATTCTTCATAACACGATAATAGTAAGAATTGTGCCATTCGGGATTTTTAGGAGGAGCAGGGTTAATACCGCTTTTGGCATTATATTGACTTCAAATGGTGCAAGGTGCAACCGTTTTCGCTCACTAAGTACTCTTAGTGGCAACTGCACAATTATAAAATTATTATACAAGGAGAATCACCTAATATGATTATATTTATTTATGTCAATATAATCTGTAATAAAACGTGGATTAAAGTAATATTATGAGTCATTTTTATGCCTTCAAAGGGGATGGAGACTTGAAAATTTATTGTACATCTTTGACTTGTTTGACGTAACTCATGTTCCCTTTAAAGTCATGCAACTATTCTTATTTTGTCTACAGATAGTAACATTGACGAATTTTTAAATGATATTATGAAATGATTCACTCAGTATAATAATACTGACTGTGATGTTAACAAACAAAAAACAAACATTTCTAAAGTTTAATTTAATTTTTTCTAGAAACTGATTTTTGTTAAATGTGGTAGATAAAATACTGTAGAACCTATTTCAGATCAACTGAAATTGATTTCAACATTAAAATGTATGCAGAAATAAAAAACTATGCAGAAGTTCAAAACATAAATTGCAGCAGAGAAAAAAGATTAGCTAAAAATAGAAGGCACGAAAAAAATATGAAAAAAGCACAAAAAGAAAAATTAGTTAATATAAAAGAAGATAAAAAATATTAACAGTCAGTACTATTTTTGTAAAGAAAATATTGTATTATTTGTTCACTAATAAATATACAGGGTGTAAACTCTTTACGCAGTACTGTTTATACTGATGGTAGGGAAACTCGAATACAGCAGAAAATGTCGTATGATATAATGCCTGATCTGCTTTAATTTTGCAGTAATTGACTTAAAGTTAGCGGATGATTTTGTGATGGATACTAACTCTGGCGCATCGACGAAACAAACACGTGGAAGTAAGCAAACTTTTAGGCTTCGCTTTATCCGTGTGCGTAGCCAACGCTCTTTCCCAGAACATCTCCGATTTTTTGAGCTTCGTAACAGTTAATCTACAAGAGATATAACAAAATGTATTCAGGCTTTTTTGATCTATTGATGTTCTTCGATGTATCTGCAAAGTTACAAGATCCTCCGACTCATTAGTTTCGCGTAAAGGCATGTCAACATTAAAGCATTATTACTGCAAAATGCAGGCAGATCGGACATTAAATCATACGACATTTTCTGTTCCATTTGACGTCTCCTACCACCACTTAAAATAATGCTGCGTAAATAATTGACACCTTGTATAAGTAATTAAAAGTTATAATTCTGATCGTGAGTCTTTCGCGTTACCATTTCCATAAGTGACTATAAACAGAAAATCAGCTATTCAAAATTGGTACCTCTGTGATCACAAATGTGGGCAAAAGAGTTCCGTAGAACAATTTAACGATTTCTTGATGAATTCCGTTCAAAACATGGAGCAATCTATGTTTTAATTATCCTATGTTCTCAACCGCCTCGATACACCTATTCCCCACGTATGTGTTTCTGTATCAGCGAATGGTATCGAAATCCTTGAAGTGCCCACAAGCCGCACACAATTCAATCCGAGCGTTTCGCGCGCCTCCCCCAAAAACCTGTTTCAGCCGGACAAAATCGTTTCCATTTCCATTTCAAGTTCGTTCGTCGGTGAAATTAAATATCAATTCCCCAAGAATTGTCACTTTCGGATCGCGGCAGCGTAGTGAACGGGAATCGAAGCGCAACACGTTCGCGAGGGGGGTGGGGGAGGGGGAACGATTCGCCCCAGTTTCCAATATAAACGGCGAACGGCGGGACAGTCCGCGTTTCACAGCCGGGCGTATATATTCGTACGTGAAATCCGTTCGTTATCCGAGAAAATACACAAAGGGTGTCTAAGCAGAGGCGGAGAGACCGAGGGGGATGAGATGGACTCGTCGACCTCGCGTGGACCACAAATTCCAGCTGTCAAAACAGCGTCGGGACGCGGACAGATGTCGATTGGCTCTCGATTACGGATACGCGTGCGGCCACGATACTGCCGGCCCTCGTAATTGATTCGGGTCCGGTAACGAGAAAGGGTGAAGGTGGTGGCGAGTGGTAGAGAAGCTCTATCGCGGATTCACTGAGAGGGCGGCAGACTGTCGGGCGGCATGGAACGCTCAATTATTTACCGACTTGTCTATCTGTGCGTTGGATACTTACCGACACGTGTTGCACGTCTATAGATGCGCGCCATTGCCATTCTCTTCCACCGCAAATGTTCTCGCCGACAATCCGTCGGCCCAACCGGGACATCTTTTATTAAAGGTCCGCTCTCTTAACGCGTTCGTTAGATTATACAGGGTGTAACAAAAATGTTGCAGTTCCTTGAAAGGGGTAATTCCTGAAGTGATTTTGAACAACTTTTTCCTTTGCGAAAACGTTAAGTAGGGCTTTGTTAACGAGTTATTAATGAAAAACACTGACTAATAAAAGCGCGAATACTGTGGATCAGTGGTGTCAAACACGCGGCCCGCAAGACCTTGGGGTGCGGCCCGCGGCCCAAAACTTGAAATTAATTTTATTACCAAAAAAATACAATGCAACACAATGCTAAAGGAAAAATGTAATGAAATTGGCATTCCAGATTTTTATTCGTACTTGCCAGAACATTTTATTGAAATGCGTACACCCCCGCTCAAAAGTATGTGGACACTAACCATTTTTATGAAATTTGTGATATAATATGTATACTGTTGTTGTTAGACGGTATTTATGGTTAAATTCTGTTACGTACATGTATGTAATGTATTCTAGTAATATTCTATTGTTTCCAAGTAATTGTATCCAACGTATCAACTCAAAATCAATTCCAATTTTATATTATTAGTATCATCGAAAAAAATAAAATTTTATTGTTTCCAAGTAATTGTATCCAACGTATCAATCGAAAATCAATTTCAATTTTATATTATTAGTATCATTGAAAAAAATAAAATTCTATTGTTTCCAAGTAGCTGTATCCAACGTATCAATCCAAAATCAGTTCCAATTTTATATTATTAGTATCATCGAAAAAAATAAAATTTTATTGTTTCCAAGTAGTTGTATACAATGTTCTAGTAATACATTACATACATGTACGTAACAGAATTTAACAATAAAAACCGTCTAACAACAACAGTATACAAATTTCATAAAAATGGTTAGTGTCCATATACTTTTGAGCGGGGGTGTATGTTTGTTGTGAGAATCTTCGCAATGTTTGGTAGTACATATCTATGTGAACAATTATTTTCTGTCTTAAAGACCAATAAAACTTCACACAGGGTAAAGTTAACAAATGAACACTTAAAATCTATGTTAAAAATATCTTTATCCCAAACAATTACACTCGATATCGATAAAATAGTATCTGCGAAAAGATGCCGTGTCTAGTAAAAAATATTAAGTCTTTCAATTTCTAAAATTAATGTATCTTTTAATGTATTTTTTTAATTCTTGTACATTTATTACAGAAAAATAAATGTAAAGTTTAAATGAGTTATTTTCCATTATAAATAAAAGACTTTTTTTCTTCCTGTCTGTGGCCCGCGGATTTTCTTAAACTGAATTTGGTGGCCCGTATTCATACATGAGTTGGACACCACTGCTGTGGATGAATTTCAGCGCGGACTCCAGCTGTGAGTAGTATTGCTCCGTCATCGTCTGCGTCATCATTAATCCAGTGTACTCGCTCCCCGATTGGTCGGTGTTCTTCGTTAATAACTCGTTAACAAAGCCCCACCTAACATTTTCGCTAAGGAAAAAGTTGTTTAAAATCACCCCAGAAATCATCCCTTTCAAGGAACTGCAACATTTTTGTTACACCCTGTATCGCCTCTCGTCACGGGGCCGTTTCAAAAATGAATGATCAGGCTTCAGTCTGTTTCAAGGGGCGAGATAGGAGGTTCCGTAACGTAAAGCGCGCACGAACTTCTCTTATATTATTCTATTATGTTGTTAAGAATGGAAGTTGCTGGTCTGTCTACGTACTCCGAAACTGGAGGCACTCTCGTGTTTCGGATTTCAGAGCATTTTTGCTACAGGAGCGCGGATATTGCGAACGAGATCCGTGAAACGTGTCTGTCAATAGTAATGCCAAGGTGCTCAACTTGCAGAACGCACGGCCGTTGCTGTCATACCTCTTCTGTTAATCTGTCGTTTCGAGGAAAGAATTTTTCTTTCTTGAATAGAACGTGCCCTTGGTTCTTTAATCGCGTATTTGAGTGACACTAACTGCACTTTTCGAGGAAAGGGAAGTTTTTCATTTATAGTTTACTAGCTTTTGCCCGCGACTTCGTCCGCGTGGATTTCGTGTTAAAAGTTGCCTAATTTCTAAGCTGTTGAATAAGATTGAACTGAGCTTTTATATTAATACCGATTTGGGGATTCGAGGCTTTTACGGCCCGGTATTAATACCAGTTTGTTAAAACAAAAGCCAAAATTACATTTAAAAAAAGACGTTTTTTTTTGGTATTTTAATCTTATGATTTTTATATCTTGTATTTTAGTTGCTAATTTATATCGAAGTCAAACACAATCATATGTAATTGTTCTTGTAACCAATAAGTCTATGCAGTACAAACCTGAAAGCGTGTAACAAACATAACGACTTCAAGACTTAATTACTGAAATGATTTCAATTGAATTTGGCCTGAACATAGAACACTCGGTTTTCCATTTTTTATTAATTGACTCCTTCTGACAAAAAAAAAAAAAATGTTTCCTATGTCCTTCTCCAAATTTCAGACTACCTCCCTGCCAAATTTCATTGCAATCAGTTCAATAGTTTAGTCGTGAAGAAATAACAAACATACATAATATAATAATATAATAATATAATAATATAATAATATATAATATATAATATATAATATATAATATATATAAAGTAAGGAGTAAGGATGGCATTTCATGCTTTAGAACGAGCTCAGTTTGATTATTGAACTATTTTCTTTCACGGAGTTATAACAAGTTTAAATATTGACAATTTTTTATTAAAAAATTTATTAATTCTTTAATTTTTCACACCAGTGTATATTTAACTTTTTTTTATTATTCCGAGTTTAAAAAGCATATCCTATGCATTTGTTCTATAAAACGAATGAATTTGTTCTGGAAAACACGTTTCTTTTTATATCAATAACAATTACTCGTACTATTGTAAATATTCGCAAGAACTACAATATTCACATGGTATTCCACATTTAATTAATTTTATTAATGGTAATTTTCTTTTCAGTGATTTAATTTACGTTTCTTTTTAAACTTTTATTTGGATTTAATTTATGGGTGCTAAAGTACGAAGAATAATTCATCTCATATGTTAAATTTCGCTACGGCGCGTGGATACTTCCTCTTTAACCCTTCCGGTCGACATCCACCCCCTTAACGGTTGACTCATTCTCATGGGCATCATTATCGAGTGTCGGGTTGGCGTTCTTATCGACAAAATCTTGAATCGCGTATCGTTCGACCTTCTGATTGTTCCTCCAGTCATTTACAATCGTTTTTTTTATGCCGTCGATCGCTTCAGATTGTTTTCTCCAAATCGAGTTCCTCATTATTTAATGAAAATCGAAGCACGCTTTAGCGCGATTTATATGAAGTGAAATTCCCGGTAAAATATATTACATGAAATATAGTATAATATCGTGAAAAGATTTAACTCAACGTAGTGTAAAATCATTTTCCATTGCATTTTAGAAAATTTTAATAATCCAGATAATCTGATTTTTGCTCTTCCTTGAAAAATTATAGCGAAAACTGATTGTAAATAAACAATAATGAGTCAGTCGATCGTTATGATTCTTATCCTAGAAAAACTTGATTGACACAATATATTCATGGTATGAATTGATTCGTACAAAATCGATTTTCTCGTTTCTATTTTTTAAAAGAATCGATTCTTTACAGTGAATCGAACATGCCTAATTCACAGTGATACTAATTTCTGTTATTTTGGTTTTCAGGTGAGTGTTCCAATCGGTTCAAAGCGTGAAGCTGCGTAATGTGAGTAACAGATACTTTAATAAACTACAACTACGATTATAGAAATCGTGAAACAAATTTGGGAAAGGAAGTGTAAGAGATTTAATTTAATATTTAAGAACATTACAGAGTCTTAGTAATTTAAATAAAAGTAGTAATCGAAAGTTAATTCTTAATTGACGATTTACAGTGGACACAGCTATTAAAAATTTATGGACGACAATATTTAATGAACGCAATTTTGTACGATCACGGAATGTTAAAAAATATGAGGTAGATTAAATTCGTGCGACTTTTCTGTGGTTGTAAGGTATAAATCAACGCGTGTCTATGTTTTTATTTTCGAGATATTCGCGTTTAAAGTTCTAAACATCAATATTCCGTTTATAAATAAATAAATAAATAAATAAATAAATAAATATTGTCTTATGTACTCGAATTTTCTTTTATCCTTATTTTTAATGAAAAACATTCTTTGAATGCATCTTTTCTTTGACAGAAATATGAATTCTACTTTCTAGATCTCAGTTATCGCTTAATATCAATTTTTTTTTTTGTAAATGTGACATACGTCGTTTTGTCTTACAGCCACCGATGTAAGAAACCAGACGAATTTATTGGCCAACCAAATATTTTAGACGTCAGCCGTTTTGGTGGCGAAAGTGCAAACTTCCTTTCATCCCGTGCATCGAGGCACAGCAATACGCGAAATATCTATCACATCAAAGCAAATATCCTTTCTAACACAAAATCTATATGGAAACAGTCGCTGGTAAATATTTTGCCTGATTGCACTTTTAATCAAACCTTGGTATTTATATAAACTATACAATGCAGTTCGATATGTCGGTTTCCGATCGCCACAACTGACTACGATTCCTAGAACACGTTGAAAATTCAATATATCGAAGTGCGTCTATAAACAAATGTTTCAGCAAGGCCATTTTTTTTGTTTTTTTTTTGTTTTTGAGAACGAGGATTTAAATGTTTTAATACAAACACCGGAAGAAATACGGAAACGATATATCGATGTGTACGAAATGCCGCGTGTGTTTTCGTTCGGAAAATTGAAAACGCGAAGCGAAAAGACGAGAACGATTGCGTATTTACTCTTTATCCGGTATTTGCAGCGATATCGTTTGAAAAAGACTAAAACACCATTTAAATCGTTTAGCGAAAAAACGCGTCGAAAAATGGGACGAAGGCTTGAATCGCGTAAATTCACGAGAAATGATCGCCGGCTTGAAAGTTTATATAAAAAAAAACAAAAGAAAAATCCGCTGATCCCGCGTCTTTCGATCCCAACTCTGTTCTCCGCAGATAAGCGGTCGCTGAGCATCAGCTGATCGTGGAAAATATGCAGATAGCGGGTGTGAAACGAACGTGACTCAACGTCAGTCGTACCTTTCAAACAGAATCCCGTTCGAATAATCGAATTGATCCCGAAATTCATGTTTCCCCAATCGATGGATTTATCCGGATTTTTGTAGATTCACCCAGTCGAAAATTATCACGAATTTATTGATCAAAAGGATCGCTTTGGTTTACCGTTTGTCGATATTGACATTACCGCTGTTGACGTTGCGTCCTGTCACCTGGTAAATTTATGTTATTTACGAAAGAGAACCTCGTGCCGTTGCCATAAACGCTACACTGCGGATCGGAAGATTCCTGAAAGCTTCCGCGCAGTGGCTTTATTTATTTACACGGATAAAAAAGTTATTACAGCTCGAAGCAAGTTGATAATTTATACAATTAGCTGGTATATTAAAGTAGATATACATTGACGCATCTTTGCAATCATATTCATCGAGTTCGTGGAGGAAATTGTATCTCGGACAGGTGCGCGATTCTTCTCTGAAAATTGGTAGATGCGATAAGTATTATAAATGGGGTAGAAGAACGTAATTATAAAGGAGCATTATTTTGTGTTACTGCTAGTGTTTCCTTGTGTGTGCTGCACTATTTTCCAGATAAAAAGGTTCCTCTCAAAGCCATAGAATCGTGAAATCTGATGAAACGGTAGACGGTGTATAAAAAGCGAAGGTCTTGAGCACTTTTGGTTTACCAAAAGTAGGACGAATCGGAGTCGCCGTGACGACCTAAGGGATTAGCCGAAGGAAGTCCGAGGCACGGTCGAAAATCTCCACCAACTCTTAAACTTTAGCTTCCTTATAAAATAACTGGTATTGTATTACATGTATAACGGGAAACAGTTTTAACAGAAGAAACAAACAATCTTTTATACACTACTAACCAAAAAGTTTGGAATCACTTTGTAAATAAGGGAATCAGGTTTTTTTTTTAAATTTAGGTACACAGACTTCAACAACGATAAATTATATAATTCTTCTTTATTTTTTGAGCTTCCATAAATACGCTGCTTGCTTGATAGTGAGAATCCTTATTTTTGATACCTATACTTAAAAACTGCACTTGTCAAGATTTTTCTAACCGAAAAAAAATCCCCGATTACTTTATGATTAACTCCCATAAATCCCCATCGACATGCCATCAGAAGCGGCTGAAAAACCCGCCGTCCTCCGTGGCCCTAAACCTCGCGTTAATAGGAATAAAATAGCATGGGTGAATTATCCTCTTTGAGCGCGCGGGTCCTCCGGGCACAATTAATCAGGCATGGTTGTCTCGCCGCTTAAATCCCAGCCTTCAGTCGCCCCCGTCTCTCAAACTTCTCCCAGTATTGTTGAACATAACAGGAGGAACCACGGGAAGGGATGAGCGTTCGTCGACGACGGCGAACGGAGAGAAAAGGGGGGCTCGAAGTCCCGTAAAAATGAGTGGAGTCGTTCAGTCAACGGCTTTATTATTTATCTGCTTTCCGTGCTTTCTTTCCCGCGTCCCTCTTTGAATTGCGCCCGACCGAGGCTCTGTGTCTTCCTCTTTGCGCTCCTTTCCCTCGCCGTCTCGTTCTTCCAGCCAGCACTCCGACCCCGAAAAAAGTAGTTAAGACAAACAATGCACTTGCGTCGAGAACCCGGTCCACTAATTAAGGAGAATAACGATCGCGATTCCACGAATAAATACCGCTTTACTGTGACGGATTGCACGCATTTGTCCCTTTGGTCGCTTCCTCTGCTGCGGTTATTAGATTAACCCTTTGTTGGGTGTGCGCCACGCCGCAGTGTTTTAAAACGACTGTCTCATCGCGAAAAACTATGTTCGATTCTTGAAGGCGAAAGTTGAGGCTTTGCCCTTCAAAATCTCTTAAGGTTCGTTATTGTACGATTTTTCTTTGCAGAACCTATATACAGGGTGTCCCAAACAAAGTGTAAGAGCCGAAAACGAGTGATTCCCGGGGTGGTTTTAAACAATTTTTTCCTTAGTAAAAATGTTCGCTATGGCTTTGTTAACGAGTTCATTAACGAAAAACACCGACCAATCACAGCGCACGCATACCGAAAGAACAGCCGTGAACGCTACGTGTAGCTTGGGCCAGCCACTGAACGGCCATTCGTCCCCTATACGCGCTTTCTGATTGGTCGGTTTTTTTTTTCGTTAATAAATCGTTAACAAAGCCATAGCGAACATTTTTGCTAAGGAAAAGTTGTTTAGAATTACCTCAGGAATCAGCTCTTTCCGGCTCCTACACTTTGTTTGGGATACCCTGTATACAGAACCGGTGTACATAGGACTGGTATGAAATCGAAATAAAATCGATATAGATACATATAATGCATTAAGTGTAAGAGGAATCGATATTAACTAAATAGTCTTTTTTCAGTCGTAACAGTTATAACAGTCATTTGTGGAATTTTTTCAATCCCCGGCTTAAAAAATGGTAATTTTGTTGAAAATATTAAGCAGTATTTAATTAGCGCCGAGTGTTGCTTGTAAATAAAGAAAAAAAACGTTTTTTAAATGAATATTTCTACCCATTTAAACTTTTTCTGTTTATTCAATATTTGTGGAACTACAAACATATACTTCGGACGAAAGAAAATCAATAAATAAATAAAATAAATAAAGTAATTAAACTCCGTACAAAATATAGATTATAAATTTTGATTTCATGTGGATTTTTTCTTCAAGCTATATAATTTCAAGAAACGTAAAATATCGATTGAAAATGACATGAAATAGAAAATATTCTGTCATTATTTACTGAATTTGGTTTTATCTTTTTTAAGGCAATCAAATAATCGAAGTTTTTTATTTCTTTATTAGTTACTTTACATATTATTGAAAGTTTGGCCTCCAGTGTTTTCAGGTTTGATATTATGCATTTCTTTGGGTTCCCCAAGAAATCTATAAATTGATTTTTCCATTTCTTTTTTTATGTACTTATGAATTTGCATATCCAATATTTATCTGACTAGGAACCGGAGATTATAAAATTTTACTACAATATGTTTGTACATACCAATGGCAATTACAATATATATTTTTAGTATCTAAAACCTATTTTCCTCTTTTCCAGTACCTGAAACAGTTTTTTAAAATTTAATTCTCAAAACAGATTTTTAAAAACCGATAAACCTTATTGTGAAAGGTTTGTGAAGTTGGAAATTGTACAAAGATCAGCATTATCCACTGTTTCATGACCTTCAAAAGAGAATCGTGACAATTTGTAGTAGCACCTGTTATGACGGACGCGTAACGAAAAGGAATACGGTGGCCGCTCAAACAACGCAATATTTTATATTTAAATTTCAGATTACAGAGTTTTAGCGTCTGAGAGGGAAGAATGGAATGCAGGAGGGTCGTACAGGTCCTAAAGCTCAGTGTGTGAGGAAGGGTGAGGGTAACATATGGGGTGGCCATTTAGTTCCCCAACTCGACGCTACGCAGCGTGCTAAGCGATGTCCTTTCTCGCTTCAGAAATTGGTCGGTGGACACTAGAAGTATGATGGAGAAGCAGACAAAAGCATACTTACCTGGCGCAGAGGCTACCGTGATCAAAAAGGCGGTTCCTCCAGGGTGAGGCTCTCCCATTGCACTAAGGTTGAGCTGACCCTTGCGAATATCCCTAATGTGGATATCTCGGGCGTACAATTTTTGTTAGTCGGGACTGCGTTCGCGCTATCCCGGATAATTAAATTTACAAAATGAATTTGTTGGAAGTGTGGATACGAAACTTTATAAATAGGACTGGAAAAAATACGTGTTAAGATACCACTAACCGAACCGATATATTTAGTATATTATTTATATTATATAAGGTACCATCGATAGCAAAAATATCCGATGATGTTGTGACGCTGAATAATAAATGCTATTGGTGAACGCGAAGAGAAAGAAAAAGGGGCCATTGAATTTTTAAACTAAATGAAGTTCTATTGTTCCAGCATATTTCTTTTCATCACACCAATATTTGGTAAACTTTAAAAATTAATTTTTCATTGTACTAAGAAGATCTCAAACTTTTAACAAGACTTTTAAGGTTCTTATAATATCCATAGTAAGTTTATAGCAGACAACTATAGGAATCATAAAAGACATTCAAAATGGTTTCGAGAATATCATCGATGATAAAAACATCGATGCATCATTGCCATCCTACCCTCTACACAATAAATGATCGTTTCAAGAATAGTAGAAACTATAATACAATCCTTTTCTAATATAGTAAAGTAATTAATTGCACTCGAAAGAAGAATATTTTATTACATTATGTAAGAAAAGGATTATACTATGTTTTTTACTTTTCTTGAAACGGTCAATCATGCATTGTACAATGTATGAGGTGTCAGTAGTTGTGTGAGTTACTCAACTTTGACAAGTAAAAAATCTCGTGTTTGCCTTTTCTTCTGTAATCTGTTGAATTTTGATTCCGCAAAGTTTGTTATATTCATTAGTTGTGTTTAATTGTGCAGAATTACATTCGTTAGTGTTTTAATTCTACAGTAACACAAGATAAACCTTTTTTCACTCCTTTCACTGCGTTTACTTTGAGTTAGACTTTGCTGGGTAGAGCGTAGATTATCGAACAGTATAATCCGATTTATATTCCAGGACTATTTATTTAACCAGAGATATCGTGCGTTCTACTTTTTTAAAAGTTCTCCACGTTTCTTTGTTGGTATTCTGTTTAAAATCCGAAGGCAGTAACCGAGTTCTCGTCTTTTTAACAAGGATTCACAGTCGTGACACAACAAACTATGCAGAGGTCTTAGGTTGCGGACAAATCAAATTAATTAAATCGCTTAGTATAGTACCTACAAAGGATATAAGCAAGTAAAAGGGACAAAGGACGTAGCAAACTCCTGCTGTGCTAAGGGTTCGGGCTCTCGCCGAGGGCCGTGTATACCAATTCTCTAAACTCAATCTGTCGTCAATTTATACTGCCTGGAACTTCAGTTAATCTGGAAGAGAAGGCCCCGAATACGGGCCTGAACCTCTTGATCATAATGAGGATCCCTTAGTAGAGGACATCACACCTCCACTTCCTTATATCCTTTGTATAGTCGACGGAACAGCTCCAAGAAAGTAAAGCAAACAATGGACCCCGTTCAGACCTGAACATTTCAGCGAGCCGTGCTCGCAAAACTAAACGAGTTTAGTTCCGTCCACTTCGTAGTTTATTCGTGGATGCGATCAGTTTAGCCAATAAATGTCTGTTGATTAATTAACTTTATGAATGAATGAATGACCGTCTCGCGAGCCAGCATTTAGCTCGTGAGGGGAGCCTTGTCTCTGGACTCCGCAAAGGGATCCGCTCAGTGTGTCTAGTCCGGCTCGCAACTCGCCTTGCGGGGCAAAGCGATTGCTCGCGTTCGTCAGCTCAGTTGGACACGCCTGGGATAAAGAGTGTTACTTTCTTTTCCCTTAATCCGACATTCGTCCTTACGACCTACGTTCCTGCTTGAATCCCGATATCCTTTTCTGCCTTTTTTTTCTTCGCGATATTAAAACCGAAGGTAATTATTTACATTAAGGGCTTCCTCACCGATTTTGGTGACCTTGAAATATGTTGTCAAGGTCATCATTCTGAACAACTTTTTCCTATACATGTTACCGCCGCTCGGCTTTAGTTTCCGAGATATTCGCAGAAAAAGTTTCGATATTTAAAAGACTGATCGGCATAGGTCGGGGTTAGATTTAAAATTGTGGCCGCCGATAAGGCGGCCACGGTCACACTTTAAAATGACTTCAATCAGTTGAGATCCCCTGTCCTGTCTGTTTATGTTTACAAACTCAAACGTGAAATGGATCGTGTCGAACGCGAACGAATTTAGCAGTGAATCACAAAATGAACTTTGTTGATCCTGACAGCGGTGCCCATACGCAAAATACAGAGCGTATTTGGCGAGAAACCAGGGCTAATATTCCCCGTTATGGAACACGGAAACAATATTATGTTGGATATATTACAGAAGTTTTATTTCGTCGATGTCATAATTTTGACAATAGAATAACAGCATTTTTTGAAATAATGGCCAAAATATTTCCTGTTATATAAGATTAATAATAAGAAGCGAGTGACATGGTATACTTTTAATATACATAAATCAGTCGTTCTTCCGTAGCGCGCTTCATGCGCAAAAAATATAACATCCCCCTTTTCCATGGCAGACCACCGAGCGTAGACAGTATTTTCAAAGTTGAACCCTTGCTTTCCAGGTAGTGGGCGGGGAGGCTTCGCCCTCCCTACCCCCCACCGGGGGCCCTGCACCCGGTTTGCCGGTTTTTCAAATCTAACCCTGACCTATTCCGATCAGTCTTTTAAATATTGAAACTTTTTTTGCGAATATCTCGGAAACGAAGGCCGAGCGGCGGTAACATGTATAGGAAAAAGTTGTTCAGAATGATAACCTTGACAACATATTTCAAGGTCATCAAAATCGGTGAGGAAGCCCCTAATGTAAATAATTACCAAACCGAAGAAGTGGCGTTGGAGATAGACGGCAAGGTAATGAGAAGGGAGAATATGTTTCCCATCTTTTCAGACAACCGAACTATGGAATCTAACACGATAAAAGTATTAATCGAATGAAATAAACTGTTTAGTTCTTAAATAATGTATAACATCGGCTTTTGCTCACGGACTTCAGCGCAAGTTAAAGAGTGTTTACGTCCCTAAGCAGAAATCGGTTTACGAATCGCCGTTGCTTCCGGTGCTCAATCTCGGGAGCGAACATCAAAGCGTCGCTTCAACCAATAGGTATACGTACGTCGATGAAAGGAATAACTGTCCTTTTGACGTGTACGATATCGCGTAGATTTCGATTCGGTTTTCGTGTTTCCGCCGCGGGACCAATGCGACAACCTTGGTCGAGGAATTAACGAATAGTGGCAAAAATGTCGATCGAAGAGTAGTTCGCGTAGGGAAATATCATTAGTACGTTGCAGAAATCTCGAGATTAAAGCGAAATTCCATATGCGGGGAATTAGATTGTAGCACGGCGATCCTTTCCCGCAGGACATTGCACATAACTCGGACATTATCTCCGGTTTCTAAACTAACGTATCCGTGTGCCGGTTCCCGAGTGTTTCTAAATGTAACCCCCACTACAAAGACAGCACACTGTGCATTAATCTCCACTACTCCACTGGTCTTTAACGATATTTTCGAGAGTTTCTGTTTTTCTTTTCCGAGTGAAACGATTCGATGCATTCCAACTGTAGAGCAGGGAACACAAATATGGGACACTCGTTTTGTTTTTTTTTACCCAGAAAGTCTCACAATAGCTATAAACAAGAAAATCAATTGAATAACTTTGGAGAATTTTACGTGAAGCGTGTACTGCACAGAGATAGAATGAAACTGTTAAAGTTGTCAATTAGTTAAGAAATAACAGTAACTTGTTTTACTATTATCATTTCTGTTCTAAGATAACAGTTTTAAAATGAAGTGTATTCACTGAAACTTTGATTCCATACATTTTCGCACAAATAGGAAACTTTTATTACCTTGGAGGTAGAAAAAAGTTCCAGTTAAACAGGAATATTTATTCTGCTTTGAAACAGTTAAAGTTGCAGGAAGCAGATTTTCCATTCGGGGAGACGCGGTCATTGGATAAACAAAAGTCAAAGTCAAAGCAATTGCTAGCGATTAATAATAGAAAATGTTACGGTATTATCGGTGCTATTTTTGGATGTTCGTCTTAGAAAAATTTTAAATATAGAAAAAGTCGTTAATTAAAAATTTTTCACAATCATAACAAGACCCTAATTGTCCAGCTTCTACAGAACAGAATATTAAACACGGAGTACGCGCCTGACTAACGAATATATTAATAATAATACCAGTAACAGTACAGCAAATACAACCAATCTGGGAAAATATTTGGATGAAATTGATGTTTGTAGTCATTCATTTGATGACAAGAATGGAGATTATTCTGAATTACATGCAGCTTTGATATTAAACTGAAACATACAATCCAAAAAGAGCTCACTTAAGTGTACATATACTAGAATACTGGATTGACGAAAGATTCAAAAGACCGTTTCTAAGTCAACTAGCACTTCACAGTGTTTTCGCTACACAAGTTAGCGTCGAACGGGCATTTAGTGCTTTGAAATATATTCTTAATGATCTGAGGACGAACATTAAGGGCGGAGATTTTGCCGAACGTGAGAGTATGCGCACACTCACACAAGCAACGGGAGCAATATATGTGCACGTGATGCGCGAGAGAGACAAGGATATTTTGTATTTCCAAGTTCCCGTCTCGAAAATTGCATAAATAAATTTTTTGCGGGTACAGCACTCATCAGTAGATTTAGATAAAGTGCGCTCAGGGTCCCGTTTGAACAACAATAAACACCATATGTTGAAAAAATTGGAAAATACGAAAGTGAGACCTTGAGACAGATGTAATCAAAGCAAGCAAGATGGCTGCCGAAGCCACATTTTACCAAATATCTCACGATTTAATGGTTTAATCACTCATATTGACCCTGAGCGCACTTCCTACCACTAATGGAATATCACTGAAATCGGATTTTTGTCAATTAAGCACTCCTGGAAGACGGGAACTTGGAAATACAATCGCCATGTGATGCCACGTCAAAAAAACTTCAACAAATTTCCATTAACGGCGCTTGTGGTATTTGCTAATTAGTTTGATTACGTTATCGTCAAAATCGATGAAAAAGTAAATCTGTTGGTAAATGTAATGTAACTGTAATTGTCGGTAATGTATTTGACAGTATTTGACAGCGCGACGAAAAGCATAGTTGCCGAAACGCCTCGAGAGTTTTGTTACGCTGTTGTCACATTTGCTTTACTATGATCTGTCCATCAAGAAAACTTGAACGGCACGAGCCGAGATTTCGATTACCTTCAAAAACAGGACAAAAATCATAACTTCCAAACTAACTACTTTTCGGCCTAAGTACCCTAATACTTTTTTAAAGAGAATACAAGAATACATCGATTAATGCTTGAAAAATATACAATTACATAAAAAAAACTTGAGGTAATATCAATTTTTTATTAAATGAAAATGTTCTTTGGTAATGTTCATTACTGGAATACGTTATCAACCAAGAACTGGCTAAATTGTGCTTAACACACTTTTTCGTAAACTTAAAAGAAATAGATGAAAAATTCTGGCAAAAGTTTCCTGTTACTATAACACTATAATTGTAACTATTTTCTCTGTTTCGAACACATGCGAGCAGTTAAAATTAATGGTAATATAAAGTTTAATATTTAATAATTAATATAGCAAAGTATAAAAAAAAAAAAATATACCTTGCTGGCCGAAAATACCACGAAGTTCTGGAAGATCGCAGAATGACATTCATAAGAGATTTTATAATCATAATACATTAGCTAGGCAGTATTTTGGAAAAGAAAGATGATTTTCACCTGCAAAAAAATTACATTAAAATGCTTCGAAAAATTAAAGTATCGTATGTTATTATTTGAAAATCTTATGAATTTCAGTGTTCGATCTTTCAGGACTTCGCAGTGCTTTGGCCAGCACGGTACGTTTTTTGAAAGCGTCGAGCTCCGAAGTTGCCAACTTGTCAAAATTCTATTTTTTCAACATAATATAAAGGCTTGCGTGTTGCAATGACATTTTTTAGTGTTTACCGTTTTGTAACATCACTAGGGTACCTGCCCCAATTACGGATGGTGTCCCTATTATGCAGGATTCCTGCATATTCATGTATTAAAGACAATCTATCTATGGGTTCTATGGGGCACCCTAACAACAGGACAGGGCCCCACCCCACGAGGGGCGGAGGGCTCGGGACCCCGGGTGCGCCAGACCCATACTGCTGCAGGGGGAGTACTCCCGCAGCTCCCTGAGGATCAAGAAAGAAATGGGAGAGAGAATCGCAGGGGCGATTCGAACCATACGATGTCAACGGAGAAAGAATCGAAGGAGCGATTCAATGAAATTTAGTCTTAAATTTCTAAGTTTGATAGACGCGATCTTATATCTATTTCATTAGAAATTCGCAGCCAATTAGCTCGATCATTATCGATTGCCCAGGTCTCACCACGTGGAGGTTGCTGCGAGTGGAGACCCACAGAGAGATAGATGGAATCGAAGTTCCATCGATCTCCCTTCACAAAAATCTTAAAACTAGAGAACCTCAGAGATGGAAGGACTCAAAGTTCCCTCCATCCCTTCGGCTCGGATCTTAATCTAGCGAACCTCGCAGATGAATGGAATCAAAGTTCCATCCATCCTCTCAGTTTGAAGAATTGCCAAGGTATCACCACAAGAAAGGAGGAAAAGGGACTCTACCGTGTCGCAACTGAGAACCGACATTCGATGGTGCAGATCCTACCACCTCGAGATCGCAGTAAAGAGGAAAGTGATCGGCACCTCACGACTACAGACCACGCTCCCTGCGCCCTGCCAGGAGTCACGCAAGCGTGAACCTGACTCGGAACGACTTACAGCAGAGACTTACAGGGCTGCCCCCGTGAGATTTCCGCAGGCAGATACGTGTTACCACGCACCCCCCTACGTCCGAGACACTTTTCCCTCGACCGCTCTCCCAAGGGATGGACTGACCCATCGATGCCGATTCTATAGTCGATCACTTGCTTCTATCAATAGAAGCAGAGGTGATCTCCTCATCAGAGATGAGGAGCGAATCACCGAGCAAACAACTCTAACTAATGATACCTTGGCAATTTTACATTGACTGTTACAATCCTAATCCTATATCTTAAATCCTATATCTTAAATTAACTTATACTAAGTCCCACGGTGGTTGCGACGTCTTCGTTCGATGTCTTCTTTCCATATTTCTTCTTCTTCGTAGAAGCTGGAGGGAAAAGTTCAATTCATTAGTAGCCTACCTAACTATGAGTTCTATGGGGCACCCTAACAAGGGGACAGAGCCCCACACCACGAGGGGCGGAGGGCTCGGGGCCCCGGGTGCGCCAGACCCGAACTGCGGGGGAGGAGCACCCCCGCAGCCCCCTGGGGATCAAGAAAGGAATGGGAGAAAGAATCGTAGGGGCGATTCGAATCATGCGATGTCAATGTAGAAGGAATCGCAGGGGCGAATCGAACCATGCGATGTCAATGTAGAAAGAATCGCAGGGGCGATTCGAACCATACGATGTCAACGTAGAAAGAATCGCAGGGGCGATTCAATAGCACTTAGTTTTAAATCTTTAAGTATAATAGCCGCGATTTTATATCTATTTCATTACAAAATAGCAGCCAATTAGCTCGATCATTATCGATTGCCCAGGTCTCACCACGTGGAGGTTGCTGCGAGTGGAGACCCACAGAGAGATAGATGGAATCAAAGTTCCATCGATCTCCCTTTACAAAAATCTTAAAACTAGAGAACCTCAGAGATGGAAGGACTCAAAGTTCCCTCCATCCCTTCGGCTCGGATCTTAATCTAGCGAACCTCGCAGATGAATGGAATCAAAGTTCCATCCATCCTCTCAGTTTGAAGAATTGCCAAGGTATCACCACAAGAAAGGAGGAAAAGGGACTCTACCGTGTCGCAACTGAGAACCGACATTCGATGGTGCAGATCCTACCACCTCGAGATCGCAGTAAAGAGGAAAGTGATCGGCACCTCACGACTACAGACCACGCTCCCTGCGCCCTGCCAGGAGTCACGCAAGCGTGAACCTGACTCGGAACGACTTACAGCAGAGACTTACAGGGCTGCCCCCGTGAGATTTCCGCAGGCAGATACGTGTTACCACGCACCCCCCTACGTCCGAGACACTTTTCCCTCGACCGCTCTCCCAAGGGATGGACTGACCCATCGATGCCGATTCTATAGTCGATCACTTGCTTCTATCAATAGAAGCAGAGGTGATCTCCTCATCAGAGATGAGGAGCGAATCACCGAGCAAACAACTCTAACTAATGATACCTTGGCAATTTTACATTGACTGTTACAATCCTAATCCTATATCTTAAATCCTATATCTTAAATTAACTTATACTAAGTCCCACGGTGGTTGCGACGTCTTCGTTCGACGTCTTCTTTCCATATTTCTTCTTCTTCGTAGAAGCTGGAGGGAAAAGTTCAATTCATTAGTAGCCTACCTAACTATGGGTTCTATGGGGCACCCTAACAAGGGGACAGAGCCCCACACCACGAGGGGCGGAGGGCTCGGGGCCCCGGGTGCGCCAGACCCGAACTGCGGGGAGGAGCACCCCCGCAGCCCCCTGGGGATCAAGAAAGGAATGGGAGAAAGAATCGTAGGGGCGAATCGAATCATGCGATGTCAATGTAGAAGGAATCGCAGGGGCGATTCGAACCATGCGATGTCAATGTAAAAAGAATTGAAGGAGCGATTCGAACCATATGATGTCAATGTAGAAAGAATCGCAGGGGCGATTCGAACTATACGATGTCAGTTGAAAAGCTGTAAAAAAGAGAACAACGAGGAAAGAATCACACGGGTGATTCGAACCATTCGAAGAAAACCTGTGTAAGAATTTCTTATTAGTAATGTAAATAAATAAAAATCTTACAGTTTGATGTCCACTGGATGTCCATTATGAGGCTGTGATGGTCCTGGAAGGTCCCAGAGGCCAGCGGAAGCGATCCGCTGCAAGCGCCATTAGAAACTCCCCCGATGACCAGTGGTCACTCATGGTCAGCGATGTCCACTTCTTGTCCCTCCATGACCGCTTGGTACACCCCAGGTCTGCCGGATATCCCCCAGACACTCCCGATGGCCAGTGAGACCCGCGAAGGAGATCCGCTCCCGGCGGCGGATCGCCGCAGACTGAGGAATTTCACGACCCCCTGTCATACTTATACCTAGGCATTGACGGTTACTTGAAAGTCCATCAGTTTAATTCAATTTCCCAGAAAACTATATTTTCGATAAAATAATTATTAGAACCCTATTTTCATTAATTTTTGCTATCTGTATTGTTAATAACAATCGCACTCGTCGTTTTTTATAGATTGTTAATAATTATTGTTATTAATTAATGAAATATAATGAGTATTGCAAGTTTTTCGATTTTAATGGATCTTCTCTTTCAAATTAACTCCCTTATTCCCTTAATATTCTAATATTTGAACTATCTAAACTCTATCTAAGCTCTTTTATTCTTAATTGATTAATGGTAACTAGATCCATGCTTAGAATGAAAAAATTATCTTTTATTTCAACTAACTTCATTTCAAATAAATTATTTTCGTCCATGAGCCTCGAATAAAGATGAATCGCGTTATTTTCCGTGGTTATTTCCATTCTATGTTTGGATAGCGGATAAATGTGACGTTATCTGTCATCTGATTTTGTTTAAATAACTTTTTTACCCATTTCTGGTCTCGGCCCTATGTTTTTCACAAATATAAACAAATCGGGCAACGTCACTGACATGAAATTGCAATGATCGCAGACATTTGTATCGAAGCACGTATATTACATAATTTATGTAAAGATAATATTCATCTTTATACTCATGAGGTAGGTAAAAAGGAAACAGAATTTCTTTATAGAAATCACCGTTAGAAGTCGCGCTGTCACATTTCCATGCCGAATTATTTTATCGATTATTTATTTTTGATAACGGCCGCTTGGAAAAAATGCCGCTCCGATCGATTTGGAGGTACCCTCGATACAGTCTCCGCCCTTTTAATGCAAGTAATTTAGAAAATTTAGTACTCCTAAAACTAAATAAACTTTGAATTCTGAGCGTATAAGTATATTAATTAATTACTTTTTGTTGTGTTCAATTTTTCTCTCATTGTTAATAAAACAAAACAGTTATATAAAAATCATAACCTGCTTTCTCTTGTTATATTTATTCTAACTCTTATATTTTACCTTAAAATATTTGTCAAAAAATAAATAATTCTTCAAAACTTTTACTAATCAAATGTAAAATAACTGTTAAAACTGAACTTTTACAACAGAGTTAAAATGTTAATGTATAAAGTTAACGTAAAACAGAAAAAAATGATTTAAAAGGCAACAGTTTAGTAAATGATTTTTATTTGTGAAAGTTAACAGTTTCATTTGATCCCTGAATAAGTAGTAATACACTGATAAAAAAAAATCTTTAAGTTGAACGACTTCCGCATTACTACAAAATGGCAACATTCCCATTATTACCATTATTTATTGAGAAATTGTTTAACAATAAGACTACTGATTACAAAGCGAAAATGCAACAAAAAATACATATATTGTCACATTTACACACGTACCTACGCTTTATTAACATAAAACCGTTATTAACATAAGACCGTTCGTCGTGTAATACATGAACGATCTTGTGTAATATATATTTGGGACTTAGTCCCTTATGATCGATGTATGGGTATGTATGTATGTATGTATATATTTTCATAAATATTATATAAAATACGTATATGTATAGATATGCATAAAAGAGTTAATTTAGGATTTACATGTATTATGAGTTTTTACTTTATATTTTTCTTTTCTTTTGTAATTTTTGTACCGAAGGGTTTTGCCCGTAAATAAATAAATAAATAAATACATAAATAAAAAACTTAGGATCAAACATAATGTACAAGATATTCGTCAGCCATTCGTATATCACGGAGCCATTGCGAACGTCAGCGCTACCGCATGAGAGGCAATACTTAGCCAAGTCAGGAAGCAAACAAACAAACAAGTACATAATAAACAGGACATAAAGCATGATTGTCGTTGTGTATATTCAGGGGTGAGGCGTGAATTCTCTCTCTTCGGGGTGGCCCGCGCGTGGAAAATGTTCAGCAGAGTGAATGCCGTGGAAGACGTCGGGATATAAGGGGCATGGGGGTTAATGGGCGTGTATAACGAGGGCCTACATTATGCAAATAGCCGCGGATGGCCACCAGCCGTCAACTTATATCTTATCACTTTGACTGCCCGGTTATTCATATGAATATCGCACCCCTGGGATCCGTGGGTTCAACTTACGTTGGGGCGTTTTTGAGTGCCGATGGGGAGAGACGTACGGCCTGCCTTCTGTTCCCTGACTAATACGCGCTTGATGGCGTGATGTTATCGCGAGGGACATCACGAAGTCCGATCTTTCGCAATCGGCAGCCGACTTTCGGGTTCGATGTAGGAGATAAAATGTTTACTCTAAAAAATTAGCAAGCGTAGTAGACTTTTCACCTACTTTCATTTTACAAAAATTGTAACTGTGTTTTTTTTTTTTGCCTGTAGGTAGAAAACGTTGGGTCTCGTTTGTGAACCCTTCGGGGATGATTAACACTTCATTGCCGGCGAATGGAATCGCGATTCGCAAGATTTCGCGCAGGCTACACGCAGATCACGACTCGCCGCGTCACGCTAGTCGCACGCCGGTTGCACGCACGCGGAATTGGTCTTATCGAGACTTCGAATTTTTAGGTATACGTGGAAACGGTTTCGCAGGGGGAACGAATAAGGGAGAGGGTGAAATTATCGTGAAAATACCGATATTAAGTCTCATAAAGTCGTGTTCCCTTCGAAGAAATACTTAGCGCAGTCCCTTGTTTCCACGCACGAACCGTAATTTCAAGTTTCCGATCATTTTCGGCGGAGAAGAAAAAAAAAATAGCGGAAAACGTTATCTCGACTTTACGTAACTGTTATACATAAAACAAGAGTCGTAAGAGGCTTTAACTTTAAATCCGTTAGGAGGAGCAGTGATGGATCTGTACAGCAAGCTGCTGCTTTCATAGCGGAGGTTAACTTTCAAATTTCTCGATTGGAATTTTGCGCGCGAACTTCGTTGCGAATTGTGCGAAGTATTCTATGTATTTCGTTCATTATAATGTACGAATAATAAGCGAAGTTTGCTTTCTTTTTCGTACCGCCATGGAAAAATTCTACGAAACGAAACAATTTTCATGGATATGGTATATAAAGAATATGCTCAACGATCGTTTTAATAATGCAGTGGTGTAAAGCGGCCCTTTGTAGATTTTGATATCTGCAACGCCCCATTGATTCGTTGGTGTATCACTTGAACAGTCACGTCAATAATATTGAATTGCAATTGTTTAATCTGCCAATACGTCAGTTAATCCGGAGGAATTAATAATTCGTTTTAATAATATCGCCCGTAGTAATCACTGCACATGACACGCACGAAATTATCTCAATTAAATTAATTTGCGTGGACAATAATTGGTTCTGGGCTATTTTTGACCCGCTACCACGACTCGGGTGAACGTAACGGTACCAATTACGATATCAAATATTTTAATTATGAAAATGGAAATCTGCAACAACATTACACTGTAATAGAACAACGCGGTATTTGGAATGTAACAAGGTGTTATAGAAAGACAAAGAGTGGAAGAAAATAGATTTTTCATTTCTTTTTCAACTTGTTCGAAATTAATTATAGGGTAGACCGAGGCGCATTGGATCATTTTCTGTTTAATGATAAATAAATGATAGTCAAACGATAAAACTCGTTTCTATTATAAATTCGTAATTAGTACCTATTTGGCTTTGATATCAGTAATTCACAATGAATTGAAACTTCAAACTCTTTTTTCGGTAAATAAAAAACAGAAAGTGAGAAATATTCGATTAGTCCCAAATTTCGGAACACCCAAAAATTTATAAAAAAACTGACATTTTCGGAACAAAAATTTTGGATATTACCATCAAGGATCCAATTTCCGATCACTTAAGAGTAACTATTATGACTTTCCCAAACTGTAAATGTAAAGATTAACCTAATCTCAAAACTTGCGTGATATTTGAGGAAATTCATGTTTCATTTTCAATTTGACATCTAACAAACTGCACAAATAACAATAATTAAATTATAATCAAAGTTCTATAGTCAAAAAAGTAAAGGGATGCAATTTTTGATCACCCAAATTATGTCTAATATTAACTGTCTTTTACTTTTAAAATACGAAACATTTAATAACTATTTAGTAAGTATTTCGGATCCATTTTTAAAATAATAATTTATTGTATGATAGTCATAAAGGGTGTAAAAAAAATGTTTCTGGTCCTTGACAGCGAAATTGTTTCCTTAGCGAAACTGTTAGGTGGGGCTTTATTGAGTTATTAACAAAACATATCGTCCATTTAGAGAGTCAGTACAGTGGACAATCCATCGTAAGTGTACATTATTTAAACAAAAATCTTTGCAAATATGCACCGAAGAACATAGTTTGGAAACCTCAAAAATCTCGACTGCTATCAGATTAAATTCTTTTGTGATTATCTAAACAAGTGTGTTCGAGATGTGCAAATAACGAAACAAAACCAAATTTTGGAGTTATTTCAAGAAAAGTAGATAACAGCAGTCAGATCTGAAACCTTAGATAATTTGATCTACAGACTGTCTCACATTTATGTTGCTATTATTACTACGAAGGGTAGATACTTCGACAGAAAGTAAATTTAAGAAAATGATAAGAAATTGATTGATTAATCAGAAACTGGTTTCTTTTATTCATTGCTTTCCCGAAAGATGCTTTTTGGTCGCTTTTGGTGATGTATTAAAATTAATGAACGGTAGTGTATATTACAGTTATAATTATTTTTTTCAACTGTTCAAAGACCGAATATGTCGTTTTACGTTCAACCTTCCATCCAAATTGCAGCCGATCCTCCGAAGGAATTTCAAAGATCTCGCGATAATCGACAAAGATAGTTTCTCATGCTCCAAACTTTGCGCGAGCACCGCGTTCCGGCCGTAATTCCGTTTCTGAATAGCAATTCGCGCGTCAAAGAAACCAACCGACTCCGAAACAAAGCTTCAGATCCTGGGATCGCAGAATTATTAACGCGGGGGCGAGTAGCCGGTCGCAATTAATAACTAAACGAGAGAAATGCCCACGATAGCTAGAAAAAGGGTAGTTAAGTGACCCAACAACCTGCCACCCAGACATATTATATATTGCGATATGATATTATGCGGCACTCACGGTATGACAGGGTATTATCCTCACGCAGCGCGGCACGGATTTCCATATTGCGGCCAACGTGGCATTACATGAAATCAACTGTATAACGACGGGAGTTTACCATTAAACATCGTTAGTCACCGCGCCGTGAGACTAAATGCAGGTTGCGCCTCGGTATCAAGACCTTTTCGATTACCGATCCGGTAATCCGCTCCCTTATTGTTAGATCGAGTAGAACGACAACCGTTCGCGGAATTATCACGTCTGCTTGGCTTGTTTTATCAAACAATTGGGAACCCTTTCATTCGGCTGGATAAATATTACTTTGATTAGAAAATACTCGCGAACCTTTTTTTTTTATTGGGTGCAACAAATGACACGTTGCGATTTTTCAGGGTAGTTCGCATGCATCGCAAAACGATAAGTAACATGTGAAGAAAGAAATTTGACAATATTAACAAAGAAGTTTGAGATTCAAAGATTACTAATTAAGAAAAAATAAAGAACTGTTGTATTTCTAATTAACATGTATGTCAATTTAAAAATTACAAAAATCTATAAGGATGTTCACAGACACACAAATGCAATAAGATATAAAAAATTATAATACTATTGTAATATCGAGTACAATTTATGAAAGAAAATATTAAAAAAGAAGAACCTAGATTTTTTAGCTATTTGCTGAAGTGTTGTATATTTCAAAAAGTCCATAGATCTTATCAATACTAAATTATCCATAGCAATACTACATTTGCACTCGTGAACAAACAATTTTCCTCACTCATGGTTTCCGAATTTGCAATAATACCGGTCTTGAACTATTTATTAAAAACGTCCTTGTAAACTACGCTTCATCCATGTGTGTAGATTTTTCTCCAATTTTGAAAGTTGTTAAAAAATTAATGATACAGATACAATAAAGCAAAACGCCTGATACATTTCAACGTATATTTGCTACACGCTATAGAACTTTATAATGAATTTATTTCTTCATCTTTATGCGATTAAACTCGCGTCCAACAATGCTGAGATCCTCAGATTAGAGCCTGCAGTGAATAGTCTTATGGCATTTTCTGCTACTTACTTATGTGAGCAAACGTTTTCATCAGTGCTCTTCGTGGTGTCGCTTGTAGTTCCGGCTCGTTGAATGTATTCTCAGCATTTCTCAGAACTTATGTGCGCCGTTGAAACTAGAACAGGAACTGTTTTCATCGTAACACGCGAAACCCTGTGTCGTGGTCTGAATCTGGCGGCCACTTAGATGCTTTGAAATTCGTACCGCGACTGAGAAAAGTAGACATTAACTTACGATTTAAGCTGGACACATCGGTCGAAACTTCTGATCACATTTTTCTTAGTCGGACACTTTACAATCGATTCGTGTTTCCGCAGATTCGAGGAGTTTCGAGGCTATACATTGTTTTCGGTATTTTATTTCGAATGATTCCATGCATTGTATGTGAAAATATCCCTGTGCCCCAGTTTTAGCTTTGGTTTTATCAAAGGGCGCGTGATCCATCATTTTTTCGATATTACATCGAATTCCATCGCGCGCTCTTTTTATTTTTACCAGCATGTATTTCTTTGCGCAGGTGGAATATTTTATAGACTCACGAAGACGTCTGCTGTGATTCTGTTTGCATGGATTGCCTTTTTCGCATTGAAAATCGCGATTCTCGGAATTTGAAATCTACCAGGTGTTCTACGCGCGCAGAAAAGTATAGATTCAACTCTTAATTCGTGTGTAAACAGCGGATCTTTATGCACAATAAATATGCAAAATAAGCAAACACGAACATAAAGAATATACATATGTAATATGGTGCAATAATTTATTGTACACCATATAATATTATGTTATACAATACTTTCAGGATGTAACAGAAAATGTGGGGCCCATTTTGGAAGCTGATTGTATACCTAAAAATAATGAAAACAGTTAATATAAACGTATGCTTTAACTATCTTCGTTTATGAGATGTAACGAATTTTGTAAACAGAGAAAACTTTACGCAACACGTATTAAAATGTTGAGGTACTAAGGTTTAGAATAGAACAAAATTTAACAATTAAAAAAAAAAAAAACAAAGTCAACAAATTAGGGAAACACGAGGAATCATTTAAAATATAATCGGATCTATGACAAGACGCCTAAACTTACACCAACACATTGGTACATTACTATTTTTTCGTAATTACCATTTTTCATCACATTTCAAATTCTTACTACAAAGTCAGCAATAAATTCTTTCATCATCATGTTCGTCTATAAGAAAATTTGCAACCCAAATTTGCTTTAATAACAGTTTAGGTTTTCACACTTTTTATTATATTATGTACTATACTATTATACTATTACGCTATATTATATACTACACGGTTTTTTTAGGATTATGTATTATTATATGTATATTATTGAAAAATACACTTACTGTTACTTATTGACCTAAACTGTTTCAATTACCAGATTACTCAATTTCAAAATCATGATTTCTTCTTTATGATTCCTTAAATTTATAATATAAGAATTTACTGATGGACGAAATAAATTTGAAAGATAGATACTCCACATAAGCACAATAAATATTAAACTTAAACATAAACATGCTGAGCACACGCATTATGCAAAAACATGTAAAATAAACAGTATATTTTTAGAACCCTGTAATTACAAAACAAATTTCTGTCGAGGTCCGATTACATTATTTACTTTCAATCAACATATGCATTTGCATAAAGATCCGCTGTCTTTTTGACCTGACAGAATTATAACTCCTCACAACTTGACAAGTTGAATTGGATTTGGCACATTTCGTACGTAAAATTATAATAGCTTCTGTTACAATATTCCCCTCACGATGCTCACATTAATCGGGGAACAAAGAACTTGTGAAGTGAGTTCTATTGAATTATACAATTGTTCGTAAAAGAACATGAAAAAAACTGCGAGCCACAGAATACTCTTTGATAAAGTGCAAGCTATAACCAGAGCGAAAGGACACCTTTTCAGGCAAGCATTCAGAATAATGAAACTCTCAAACAAAGACAATAAAAATGCGAGTCGCTTAAATGCTCTCTATAACTTTGTCTGCTCCTTCAGGCGATCGCTTAAAATCTGCGGCTGAGAGTCCGTTCGCCTGCAACAGCGATTAAAATAAGTCACACGTGGCTATAACAGTAAATTAACGGTGCATTAAGCCGGTCAAAATATAAACAAGGGATTTTAATGCTCGTGGGACCCTCAAAGTTATCGTGGCAATCAGAGATAATAAAAAGGGGCTTTTTAATATGTACACTATAAAGCGTAGCTTGTATCGAAACTCGGAAGTATAGTTGCTTTTAAAACGGATGCCCGCGCCCCGCGTAAAAGTTCTCGTTGAATGATAGGTAGGAGTGTCCGGAAGTCGGTGCCATAGTACGGGCCACCCAACATGAATTACGAATTCCTTTGTTCCTCCCTTGAGGAAGGTTGGCCTTCCTCGCCGTCAAAGTAACATTAAAGCGTGGAAATAAAAACTTTCTCCTGCAGTAAACTATCTAAAATAATTAAGGAATCGTGCAGTTATATACAGCAACAAATAGTTTGGTGGCTACTGCTACTGCATATTTTATAGTCAATTCGATACTTCATCGCAAGATCCTATAATTATTAGCTGTGTAATAAGTTTGTTCGCATTTTTGTGCAAAGTATTAATCAATTTCATACAAAATCTAAAACTTATTTAATCTCTTGTGATCTTCTGCTATCTTTTGGGTGTCATTATTCATTTTGTAACTAAAGAGATAACTTCGATTTTAATTTGTTGTTTAAAATAGAACTTTGAAAGAACTTGGCATCGACAGGTAAACAGTATGTATCTGTCTAAAAATAGTTTCATAAATAATGTTTTCTGGTGAACCTGAAATTTGTGATTGCCAATAAAATTGAACCCCAGACGATGACAATGCCCCTTAAGTGATTTATCGAATCTTTTCGTCGGCGGATCGTTAATCTTCCAACCGCGCTTCATAGTCGTCTCACTGCATAAAGATGTATACTGTAACTTGAACATTGTGAGGCACGATCAATCCAAGTATAATTTGTAAGTGATGTATGCGTGAAATTAATCGTGTATAAAATATGGAGTACTTGCTTCCCCTTTCATATTAATTTTTTTCTCTGTTGTATCGCCAAAAAATCCCTGGCGAAAGAACGAATTTGTAAGTTGTAACGTACAGTATTAAAGTAATTGCGATATACTGTGACAACGAATCGATATCTCGACACGCGTGGAAAATCTGTAAAATGGTTATTCGATGTTCGAAATTTTTCAATAATCGGAAATATACTTTATATTTGATGCTCTTTCTGCATATTCTGTTGAATAACGAATCGAAATATATATACAGTGAGTGTGAAAAGTATTCGTACAGTACAGTGATTAATAACATTTATTAAAGAATATTTTTCGAACAAACACATTGTACATATTCTCCGAAACTTCTAAAAAAATAAAATATGAACAAAAAAAGTTATTTATATTGTTGAAATGTCAATAAGAATTTTTAAAATACCATTTGACTCTGTCAGATGTTTAAATATTTTAAATATTTATTATAAAAATAAGTAATTGGGTTATTCCATTGAGTCTACTTGGAGTACCATTTCAGATTTTGATCAAATTTTGATGCGTTGTAGTTTCTAGTGATATATAAACGCACGTAAAAAAATTTTTCCAAATTTAAAAATTATTGATTTTACAGTTATTTGAAATTTAGTGTCAATTTTTTTAAGTTACGTGTTACACCCTGTATAAATTATAACTGTACCATTTTATTCATTCTTATTCGTATAAGTATACATATAAACAATATGAGAATTTCTTTTTGGATCATACTTTATTTTATAGAAGCTTCGAAAAATCTGTACAACATGTTTGTTTAAAAAATATTGTTTAACGAACGTCATTATTCAACATTTCAGTAGCAATTAATCACTGTACGAATACTTTCTACACCGACTGTACATCGTGTTGCAGCCGTGATTTGCAAATCCGCGGAGTAATCGTTCCACCGCAAAAAATAATTAATATTGTTTATTTACCTTCCTCCATTAATAACTGCGATCATCGATCGCTTCGGCTATGCGATATTAAGCGCGATCGAGTTACAGCGGAAGACTAGGGTTCATCGTTCTACAATTCCTCCTTTTCCGTTTTCTCGATATCTGCTTGGCGAAACTCCATCCATTAAATTAAAGTTTAACAGTCGTCGGGTCGGCAAATGAATAGCGGCTGTTCACATCATTTATACCGTTCTGCGGGGTTTTCGCGTTTATTCCGGATGCGTCTGGTAAAATGTTAAGAGCGCTTCGATGGATCGTTAATTTATAATATGACTTTTGAATATTGTAGCGTAACGTAAACGTGCATTAAAGCGGAACTGCGTAGAGTGGAATAATATTAAAAAAAAGTTCGTGCATGTTTCTCTGTCCGAACGAATCGCAAGTCGGACAATGAAATCCGTATTCATCATGTTTCGTAAGTAGGTATAATTGAGTTGGTTCGCAACGCGGAAGAAAATGTAATATCGCGTTTTCCATTCAAACTAAGCCATGTGACGCGTACTTTGAAGAATCCTTCTCTCCAGAATTCTCAAACGATTGAGTCTTAAACGCTGCATTGTATGATCTTTCCGAACAATGCCTATTAACTTCTGCGGGAACAATTAACATCGTTCGAATTCGTGTCAAGTGACGCACATTCACCAAACATAGGTGCGCAGTAATGATTCCAGTTATTCGATTCGCGAGGACAGCTAAATAAATCATTCGCAGATATTGCAGGTGTAATTGAATTCGGCGAGGAGGATTTTAGTTCGGTGATTAATTCTACGCCGACTAAGACATCGTCCTATCGATGCGGCAGTTAACGATCGAGTTATCCAAAACGTCTTGGTTCATTAGTTCGTATAATTAATCAGCAATCGTGTGAAATTCATCGGGACGGTTTTATCGTTCGCCTGTGACACGAGCTCCGTCTTGGCACGCTTCAAATCTCCTCCCGTCTGATTATACGACAGCGATACGCCACTAAAATAAAATGTTACTCTGCTGCGATTGTTTAAAATGTAAATGGATATTGCACGGTGTAAAAAGGTTATGCCGCGACCATCCTTTTAAGCAGCCGCGCGTACATAAATTTGCAGTTCGCGAGAAAGTTGTACATCGGCGCGGCGCAAAAGGTTTTCTTGCGCCATAAAGAACATTTCCTTGCGTTTTTTCTGCGTTGAAAGTAACGATATCATTAATAACTGCGGGGGTCTGTTATAATTGGTAACGCGATACCTTTGTGCTCCGCGAAACTTCGAGACAGTTCGAATAAAACCTAAAAGGAAACGGTTAATTATCTTGCAGCGTTTTCGTGCTCCTTGCCAAGTTAAGCTCTCTCTAATATTATAACTGCTTTCAGAGTACGTGCACTTCCAAGATCGGCAAAGATTGTGTGTCGCAGTAGCGATCTTCGTCCCTTTAAGGCACCGATTCCTCTTCCCTTTTGCGACGCGAAATCATCCATCCTTCTATTCCGTAGAAAATTACATCTTGAACGAACTCTACAAATTCATTTTTGATGCGACCTCGCTTCAGAACTGAACTGAATTATGAAATACAATTTTTAAAAATTCAATCCTAATATTCCATTCTATTTATCAATAGATCCTGGTGGTAATTATTTGGAAAGCGGACGCGTTCTCGATTTTGATGATTTTGAAATATGCTGTAGAAATCAACATTTTCAACAACTTTTTTCTATGCATGCAACCGCCGGACTCTCTTCGTTTTCGAGATATTCGATAAAAACGAAAACGTTTTTAAATTCTTACCTTAGGGTTCTTACAGGGAAAGTAAAGGTTCAATTTGGAAAATACTGTCTATGCTCGGTGGTCTGCCATGGAAAAGGGGGATGACACATTTTTTTGCGCCACGATATCGTATCGAAAGTTGACGTCGTCACTCGCTTCTCCGTGGCGAGAAAAAACTATATCGTCCCCCTTTTCCATGGCAAACCACCGAGCGTAGACAGTATTTTTTATTTACTTTCCAAGTAGTGGGGGCTTCGTCTCCACGACCGGGGTAAGTTACGGAAAACACAATGCAGTAATAGCGGCGATGTTTCGCGAATATCTCGGTAAATAAGAGAGTCCGGCGGCGCACAGTGGGAAGAAAACCGATTTCACTGGCCAAAAGTCAATTTTTTGGTTAAAAAAAAAATAAAATAAAATAATTTACTTAAGTAATAGAGGGTTGTTTACCATGCACGAATATAAAAGGTTTCTTTTCTAGGACCTCTTATTTTCAAGTTATACGACTTTGAACTAATCTAGGTGGATACCGCAACCGTAAATAAATTAAATAGAATTTAACAGAACAATATTTTTTGTTTCATTTCCTTTTAAATAATAATACTGTGAGTCTTTTACGATAGAATGAAGCGAGTATGGATGAAATTATTTAATTTTACCGCCTAGTACGCCTTTGAGTTGATGACGTATATGAAACAAAAGAATCACGACATTTGACAGTTTTGCTGTTAACGCCATATTGTTGCATCATATTTCTCCGATCACAGTGCCAAGAATTATATCCATCTGTAACCGTATTCAAATATTATACTAATTTAAAGATAATTATATCTCAAAGGCGTACTCAAAGGCGTACTAGGCGGTAAAATTAAATAATTTCATCCATACTCGCTTCATTCTATCGTAAAAGACTCACAGTATTATTATTTAAAAGGAAATGAAACAAAAAATATTGTTCTGTTAAATTCTATTTAATTTATTTACGGTTGCGGTATCCACCTAGATTAGTTCAAAGTCGTATAACTTGAAAATAAGAGATCCTAGAAAAGAAACCTTTTATATTCGTGCATGGTAAACAACCCTCTATTACTTAAGTAAATTATTTTATTTATTTTTTTTTAACCAAAAAATTGACTTTTGGCCAGTGAAATCGGTTTTCTTCCCACTGTGCGGCGGTTACATGTATAGTAAAAAGTTGTTAAAAATATTGATTTCTACAAGATATTTCAAAATCATCAAAATCGAGAACGCGTCTGCTTTCTAAATAATTACCATCCTGATGAATTACAAATTTTGTAGCTCGTAACTTTAGAAAAAGATTCCCGTTAACTACAATCACTTTTTCCTTATTAAATCTATGTGGAGCGTTTTCCTCGTTCGATCTTTACCTGCATTATCAGAATAAACGAAGATATTCCGGGAGTCCTAATTCGATAAGGCTTATTGGATTCATCTTCATAATATATTGATGAATGCAAAATTTAATATATTCATCGGCGAATAATTTATCTCAGCATTCGTTTTGAAAAATTCAAAGTTGACGAAAAGATGAAAATAGAATCGATCAGGGAACTGTTGTACCTTCGCAGACTTTTTCTTTCTGGAAACGAAGAATGATTTCTTTCAACCAACGACTTCGGCGCGTACATCTTCAATAATGATTAATGTTCCATAATTAGATCGCTAAACGAATGCAAAATTAGCGAGATCGTCGTCATCCGTCCCTTTAATTGAGTTAAGGGGAGCAAGAAGGATTATTGAAGGATAATGATAGATTTTCTTGTGGCAAGGAGCCACAATTGGGCTCGTCGTGCCGCAGGATTCACTGACCCCAGACTGTTGTATCGTTCCATCACTTAAGTCACTCTGTCCATGGAGTCTCCCTTGGGCTCCGTGAGATTGTGTCCCCCCGAAAAAGGGAACTTCCAAGCCGCAAGCTACGAAGCCGGAGCATGTTCTAAATGTTTCGTGTATGCTCGATTCGAGTCGATCGATCTTTCCCCCGTGGAAACGAAAATTAATCCGAAAGATTAGTTTTTCACGGATGAAGGGATTAGCGAAATTCGTCGCAGTGTAAATTCCTTTACAGCTAGTTCGCTTCGATTTTTTTAACTTTCTACATGATGAAATTTTGTTTGAGGAACCTTTAAAGTTGGTTGAAAAGCAAAATTGATGACGTTCAATTTCGGTGATTTAACAGCGGTGAATGGTCTTTCCTTCTTTCTCTCTGCTTTCAATTTTTGAACACATCGTTACAAATATTTACTTGCATCATCTATAGAGCTTATATGTATAGGTATCTACAAGTTTTGTATTAGAGTAATTAACTCTTGCCCTGTAAACATTTTTACAGTTACTTCTAACCGTAAACCAGGATCAGTGATTTGTGATACGTTTTTCACTGAATCTTTAACCTTTAACAACCTTAAGAAACATGTGGAAAAATTCGTATAGCACCTTTCAATATTCTAAATTAAGATATAAGATTATCTTATCTAAATTAAATAAAAGATTTAGCCAGTGGTTTGTTTAATTATTTTGTTACAGCAAATATAAAAAGTAAGGAGACACGCTTTTCAAATTTTCTGGAGCATAAAAGACTTTGGCTTACGGTGTAAGGGTTAATAAAATCGTTTCTACTGTCCTTATTGTGGTCAATTTGGTTTTTCCATCTATTTTCAACAATTAATAACTCGCTAACGAAGCCTCAAAACGCAATTTTTTAATTTTTGATTTTCGTCTTATTTTGGCCTGTAGAATCACCCCTTAAAATTTCTGACACCTGTTGTCGAACACTCAGTATAAAACCTATTCCTTTCATCGCATCTCTCTTCTATCGCGAACAAAGGCGAACGCCGTTTTTGATAATTGCTTCTCTCAGGTTGCATTGAACTGGGAAACGGTGTTCTAAATCTGGACGGCTAGAATTTCTCTAAAATGATCGATATTGAGAAGCTGCATGCCTGCAGCACACGATTATCCTTATTATTCTCCAACTGCACAGTGGTGTAACGTGTTACGGTTCTACTTGCAGTTTCAAATGTCAGTTTCGCAAACCACGTTACGTGATACTGTGCGTACGGGTATAACTGAAACTATAGAACGATGTTATTAACTAGAGCAACGCCACTAATTGTAAACGCGTATTGTATTGATACAGGAGTTCTGTATCACCAGTCGCTTTATAAAAACCTCCAATAATGATGAGGATGCGAAACCGATGAATAAACGATGCTGTTATAGTGATGTAACAATGTGTATTAAAAAACAAAACTGTTCTCATATTTTATTCACGAATACTATTTATTTACAGTTCTCAATTAAATTAGAAATAGAATGAAACGTGTCTAATGGTATAATCAATATGTTTCACTGTCAACTCAATTTGTTTCACAGAAATCTGTACAAGTTTATTCATTTTGAGTTGCTCAATATTTTGTATCACTCAATCACTGCAACTCATATTCAGAATGTAAACTTGAAAAGCTGTTTAATATAAAATTAAATTGAAATGCTGAAAAAGCAATAAATTATACTCGCATGCATGTAAAGTTTGATCGGAACAGAAAGAAACATGAGTCTAATGTGATTCGCGTCACGTTTTTTGATAGTTTGTCTGACTTGTTGATTTTTTGTTATTCCCTAAACAAATAATAGTAAAATCGAGTCCGTTCCTTATTTGCTTACGGCAGCATTGATGCTCGACAATGGGCTCGATGATTGAGTGAAAATTTAACATTTTCGCTTGAAAGCTCAATCAAATTTACTGGCACGCTTTTCCGCTTTACACAATATTGAAGAACAATGGCACATAGAGGATATTGGACACAATATTGAATCAAAGAGTGGAATTAGTAGCGGTATTGTCATTGATGAAGGTTAATTAACGCTTAGAAGTAAATCAAATGTGTCCCGCGTGAACAGTATGTTCGCTTCGCAGTACAAATCCAACGTTGAAGTGATCTCATTTGATCTCCTCTTCCGAGTGTATTTTTAATACATTATTATTTTTATAAAAATCTCTAGGTCCGAAATATTTCATGCTCAGCTTGTCTGAAATAACTTCAGAATAATTACCGCGCTTATTTGAGTCATATAGGAAAATCGATATTTTTTCCAATCAAACTTCAAACATTTTAGATAATCAAATAAATTCGCTCACTCTAGTGCCAATCTTCAATAGTAAACATTTTTCAATTTTTCAGATGGAGACATGTTTTCAATAATATTCTCAAAACAGTTTTTAAAAAATACCACGAACAATTTTATTGTAATATGGAGAACTTCACAAAAAAATGTAGTTATTAAATTAAACTTTTTTTTTTATTACCTCGTATTAAGTACTTCTTTTTATCGATTAGTATTACGAACGATTAATTTCAACACATTGGAAACATTCTTTCCAAATCTTTCTATCCGAACCGACTTACAAATTTTTATACAACGTTATTGCGTTTATTTACGAAACAATGGAAAACTATCAATTTTCAATCAAACTTCAAATACATCGCAATTCCGATAAAATTGCGTATAGGCGAACCAAAAACAGTTTTCTCGCCGTTTCTCATATCTCTCCTATCGATCCACCGACTCCGTTATTCCAGTTTGATAAAGGTCAAAATTTCTCGCTCGCGAAACATCTTCAAAAGCATTCTTTCCGAATCTCTCGTTTCGGGGGCGGCTTCGAAATGAATCGTTACACGATTATTCCGAGTGCCCGGTAGAAATCGACGAGGCATCGCTCGATGGATCCCGAGGATCCTATCGGAGGAGATTGCTGCACGCACGAGTTCCGGCGAAGTCGCGTGCATCGTTGACGCACAGCGGGCCGCCGGGTCGGTGACTGTGAATCAATCCCGAGTTGACTGGCAGTCATTAACCAACGTCATTTCCTTCGCTTCATCACTGAAACGGATCGTTCATTCTTTCGTCGCGTTATAAAAAAAAAAAACTCTAATTCTCGTCCTCCTATTATCCTGCGAGAGCACGAACAACAAAACGCCCTAACGCGCGTGCATAAGCGCAGGTTAATCGTTCCGCGTTGATTAGGCAAGATCCAAGCCGTAGCGCAAGCGTTTCAGAAGTCTTTGGCCTCCCACCGGCGATAATCTATTTAGAAAATACTTCTCTTTGAATTATCTTTCAATGCTTTAGCGGGCTCAAAGGATCCGCGAAGGCAGGGTTGTTATAAAGAAAACCGTTGTTATAAAGAAAATTGTGCATCGTTCCGGTCCGAGCGTCGATTGCGCCATCAACGTTGAAGAAATTTCAGAGCGAGGGGCCAGGAACAATCGAAACTGGCGTTGGAGAAGGCAGAGCACGAGTGGAAGGTTCGACGCGAAGCGCAGCCAACGAATAGTCAGTAAATTTCCTGCTCTAATAAAATTGAATAACGAACCGTGGCGAAGGTGGTTAACCATACGTGTGTATAAACTTAATTGGCTGCGCTGTTTACCAGCGCAGAGATACGCTTTATGATCGCTAATATCGATTTTGGCTGCTAATATCGCGTACACTATTTCGGCTCGTAATAAAATACTGGGTATGTAAATCGCACGTGATACGACTAACAGCGAGATACGAATTCCTGGGACAATGAATAATACCATTTTTCTTCGTAACTATTTACGGGAAAATACACATTTATACGAAAGAAGATCGATTAAATGACGAACAGACTAAAGTGCTGTGCAGAGATCAGAAGTTACTGCATAGATAGGATTGGGCAGATTTTATTTGAGATAAGATTAACAAATAGTCATTTGGAGTAATGAGTTATTTGAAATATTTTATTTGTCCGCAATAATTGATATACATAAATAAGTCGGTATCGCCGACGTATCAAATTTGCGGGAATTTTGGAGTCTTTAATTCTTCTCTAAAAAAACACAGGGATTTTCTTATTCTTTATACAATTACATTGACGATGAACCTTCAACTTCTATAAGAAAAGTGAAATTAGACAATTTCTTGCGCATAAATGGTACGAAAAGTTTTGGTTAAAATTTTTACTTTTCTTTGAAGTCCTACCAATTAGTCAATTTCTCGGATTTTTTTAATAGTTTTTGAAGTTCATCGACAATGTAATTTTATAAAAAATAATCAAATCCTCGGTTTTTTCGTTTTAGAGAACAATTAAAGGATCAAGAATTCCCGCAAATTTGACACTCCGACGATGATGTTCTACAAACTTATTAATATAACTGTGTTTCTAAAGACAATTTTTTTTATGAAAAAATTAAGTTGTATTGTCTAAATATGAAACAACACACCTTGTCAATTTCGAAATTATTCGCTCCATAGTTTCGCAAAAAGAAAATTCTAAAAATCACTTTATTTTTACTCTCACTAGGCTTTCCCCTTAAATAATTTTTTATTTGAATAACTTATTATTTCAGTTTCTTCAGTGGAATAAAGTAAATTACATTAAAAAGTACATTAATTATTGAACTTAGAATACGGGAAATTTGATAGTTCAATCGCATTTTCGTTCAAAACTTGCTTCAAACAGTTCGTTAGAAAAACATTCATATTGGGCTAAATCTACCATCGCAGCAAAGAAAAAACTGCCTTTATATACTTTTTGTATATTAGCCTTTGAATGAAGTGTGTCCTGAATTTGTATGCGTGAAACATTATACGGAAATTCATCACAAACATTGAGGAAATCATTTTGGTTGACTTAAATGCTCTAAATAGAAATACTACCTACGGAATTTATAGCGACTAAAAATGTCACGCTTTTCTGTATCCGTTTGCTATTATCAAATATAAACTATTGCGTTAAAGAATATTCTACAGACTTGCCTTAACGTATTGCACAAAGATAGGTCTATAAAATAAAAAAAAAAATTATTTACGTATGGGAAATACGTTTTTGTAATTCTTTTCTCGTTGTTCTCCACCGGAGGAATGTAATTTCGTTGCGTTTACGATGTTACGAGCGTTGTTCACTGTTCTTCGGTATTTTTAATATTCGAAAGAATATTATCTAACCGCTCGCCTATTTTTTCCTCGCCCCTCCTCTTCGTCCCTTTCAAACGTTGCGCGACAGAATGTTCCACAATGGCGACTGATTCCAACAATATTTTCGTTTCATGTTCGGAACTAGTTGCGAACAATTTTATAAACGTAGTCCGTGGTTCCGGAATAGCATGCATATTGGAAAATAGTATGAAAATTGCGGCGTACGCGAATGTACGCATGCAAACTTCTGCATAACTGTTTAAATGCAGATGAAGCAGAGTGGACGTTCGAATAGAGTGATTTAAATCAACTAAGCCCCGCTAGCTCTGGCTGACCTTATATGTAGATAATACTACCACGGCCTGGCAGTGCTCATAAATCTCGTAAGGAAATTTCGCTAGAAAGAAAAATAGTTCCCGGCTACAGTGATTAATTGATTTACGAGCCACGAGATGCGCCCCATTCTGTATTAGTCTCGCTCCGTGAGCATATATGATTTTTTTTTTTTTTTGCGTGCGCCGAGGGTCTTTCACTTTCGTTCTTGATCGCGTTCTCGAAAATTAATTGAATCGAAAGGCCGATGAGCGGGATTCGAACGGGAACGGCCAGTTTAAATATTCCCCGTGTCGTTAACTTTTAACATTGTCCCCTCATTTTTCTTCGTTTCTCAAATCACTTCCAGGAAGTTGCAAATTATTTATGCAAGCTGGGAAATACAATTCGTTTTCCTTTTTATAGATCATCTCAGGGCCGTTCCTGAGTTGTTGACCGCCCAGGTGCAAAAACTTCACTTCTCGGTTTACTTCTTTAGTTTTAACTCTTCAAATTTACATCTTCAGCTATCCAAATTTCCAATTTGAAGTCTCTGAATCTCCAACTTTCAACCTTCAGAGTCCCGATTTTAACTTTTAGAATGTGTAAAACTTGAAATTTTCTAATACCCAACTTGAAATCTTCAAATCTCTAACTTAAAGTGTTCACATCTTCAATTTTACCTCTACAAATTTTTCGTTTCCAATCTTCTAACCTTCATATTTCGAATTTCAATGCTAAAAATTTCCAATTTTTGCAGCTCGAATATTCAAGTTAAAATGTGACCTCTATCATCAATTTTGAATTTCCATTTCAATGGGATTTACCAGAGAGACATTCTTGTATACTAATTTTAGCAATTTTTTAGTAATTTATCTGAAAATAATTTCCTAAACAATAACATTTCGAACGAAAAAATATACATTGTTTTCCTTCATTTTTCACATAGATTCAGATTTTGTCTAGTTAAACCACGAGTTTTGCCCCATGTTGTATTTATGCAACATACTATTTACGGCAAAGGATAGTGATAATTAGACTGCGAATTTTTATGCAAAATAAAATCATCACAAGCAAAAATAAGGAATTGAAACTTGAATAATACTGCGTCTCATTCTCTGAATATTGTAACTTGTATTAACTACCATGAAGCCTTTAGAAATTGTTAAAGAAGTGAAACACAATGCAATCTAAGCAAATTTGGTCATTTAAAGAAGCATAAAAAATTTGAAAGAAGAAATTTAAAAACTAACTACATATTAAGTCCTCTATCTTGACTTTTCAACCGTTCAACTTGAAATTTTCGTATCTCCAACTTCAGATCTTTAAAAATCTTCAATTTTGACTCTGAAAATCTCTAGAACTGAAACTTTATATCTTGAAATTTGCAATATAAAATCTTGAAATCTCCAATTTCAACTTCGAAAATCTCAAAATTTGCAGCTTGAAATATTTGAATCTCCTACTCTTTAGCTTAAAAAGATTCTACATTAGATACTATGATGAAAGAAATGATCGTTACATTGGGTGTTCCAGAGGTTTTGATCTTGTTGAATAGCTAGGATCTTTTTAGCCTAATTTCTTGTATTGCACAAGCCACAAGCAGTTAATATTCTACAGATTATTTTGTCAGTATTTGAGATTCCTAAAATATCCACTTGATATCGCGACCCCCTACTTGAAATGTTTCCTTGTCAGTAATTGTGTCTTTCATCCCAGATGTTAAAAAAAAAAAAATTAAATAAAATCGTAACGATCAATTGTTGAAAAGAAATTTTATCTTCCATTTTCTATCGACTTCAAATTGCGTTTTATGAAAATTTCACCGTGCGGCAAAATGTTCCACGGAGTGTCGACGAGGTCGGGGCACAACACACCTGTCAGAGGAATATTGCTTATTTAGCAAATCAACGTCTATCGAACTATCTCCGTGAATTTCGTTCAGCGTAACGAGTAACCGTTTATCAGTCGCAATATCCTGACCGTATTCGACAAAATGATGCAACATCGTCGATGAAAAAAGGATACCGATTTTTATGACTGTTGGGCATTGTAGTCGATAGCCGTGTTCAGCAATACCTGGACAATAGTAGCCAAATGAGAGCAGCGTATTACGGGAATTCTGTAGCTCTGTTGCACGTTCTAGCCCTCCGTGCCTTCCCTCTTTCCAACAACTCATTCTCCATCTCTTCAGCAAACAAATTTGCGACACACCATTAGGCTGATTTTAATGCGCATTGTACGAGCACTCGTACCACCAACTTTGCTAATCCAGTGTTTTCACACGAAGACCTAGTTTTTCGCTCCATAATCCGAAGATCAATTGAAGTCCGAAGTAACTCGATCATATGGAAATATTTGTTTCCAAGTTCATATGCTTTTGTTCAAACGACTTTGGCGGATCCACCATTGTGGAAGCGTTAATAATAATTTATTAATGAACCTTTAATAATAATTTATTAATAAACCTTTGATAATCCTTTAATCTTCAATTGGTGGTAGTTTTGCACGTTTGAATCGTCTTCACCGACAGGTGCAAACCGATGGGTTCCGAACAGGTTTCGGTGTGTTTGGAATAAGTTAAATGGGACAGAAACGTATTGGGGTACGTTTAAGTGGACTTAAACACGTTCAAACCATTTCGAACTGGAGTGAGTCTACGTTTGAGAGGATTAAAACAAGTTGGAACAAGTTGAAGCAGGTTGGAGTAGATCCGAGTGGATTGTAGCAAGTTCACATGAGGATAAAGCAGAATCGAAGCAAGTTGAAAGGTATTGGTGTAAGCTGGAACATATTCAAATAGATCCGAGTAGATAAAAATGGATTGGAAGGAATTTGTGGAAGTTGAAAGGAGTTGGAATGTGTTTCTACGAGTTGAAGCAAGTTTGAGTAAGTAATTGTGTGTTATTCTTGCAATTATTAATTTATCAAAATAAGTGCATTAGGACGTTACGTCGATTCTTTCTCCTGCATTGGGCATGTCTAATTTTTTAACAGTGTATGTAAAAATGATAAGAAAATAATATGAGAGACTAGTAATAACCAGAACAATAGACAATGGTGGGTGATCACGTTATTCAGACTACTTAATTGAATAATCCCTTTCATCTAAAGATCAAAGAGATACCGTAATTATATTCCGTATCGCGTATGGTACATATGAAAACGCAACCTTAGATGTTATGAAGTCCTATTTATGCAGCTCGAACGCATTGTCAGTATTCTCCGCGTTATTGATTGCAAGGAAAATATGCGTGCGAATAGTTCGCCAAAGTATTTCATCATTAAATCGTTATTACGTTTATTCCCTGAGGTAAACATTATTTTATAGCTACAGTACCTTCATAATTTTTGTTTAGTTTTCAAAGAAATTTAATATTCATTTTAAAAGCTGCGATGCCTTTGTTCTTTTACTTTAAAGAAGGCGAAAGTTCTTCTCAACAACTTACATTTAGCTTATTGTTATAACTATTAACTAGGATACCCAGTTTGCTGTTAAAGCCATTCTCCAACCATAAGCTATGGGGTTTAGGTCTAAACAATGGAGAATACGCGACTTATCCTTTCCGGGTATTCATATTGATTTGCCGTAGAAGCTGTGGACAATCTATAAGCTTATTTAACAATCTGTACAATAAGATTAGATCAAACCCAGAACAGTGTCTATTGTTACATGTCTGCAACGCGAAGAGCCCAGAAAATATACAAAAATTTTGGTACAACAAAAATGTTGTAGGTACTTAAAAGGGACAATTCGTAACACTTTACTCAGAATGCCAGGTTATAATTAGCATTATCATTTCATTATTCGATTTTTTTAGTCGAGTCCTGTATATTCGAGAAGCTAATATAAAGCTGATTAATGCGTGGAAACTACTTAAACCATTAATAAAGCGTAGGGATTGTTTTTTCCATTTTAACAGATGTACAGTACAGAGGGAGTGGAATCGTACTCAGCGGTAATAAATGCTGTTGAATAATAAATAAATTCATTATGCGTGCGAGGAGTGTACGTACACGGGGAAACAGAACGCATTATAAATGCAGAGTATAAATGCCGATTAGTCTGCAAATTTTCGGCATTGTTTCATTGGAATTCCGTATTATCGCCCCATAGCAAATTCCATTTCACGGATTACCTTTAAATCTTTCTGAAAATCTGTTCGTGACACTGTGTGATTATTGAATTCCGTGGACGTGGAGATTAATCATGTTTACACATGTTCGTATAATTATAACGCGGTTCTCGAATACATTCTTCCACTTCCGTATTATTATTGATCCTTAAACACTGGTTTTATTTATTCCGCTTGAAAATACTATTTTATATTAATTTTTAATATAACAATAATATTTACTTCGTTTAAAAATTATTATTAAATTCGTTTCATTAACTGCAATATTTTTATCATTTTCTACGCGTTTGTTTTTTTAGCAACTACTTTATTCTTTACGAACAATGTTTTTGCATTACGCAGTATTTAATCAATTTGAAAAACAATGAAATTTACTGCACGCGAAGATATTTTATTTATTATATTCATTAAACGGGATTTCCGTGTGACCCCCTTCAACGATCGAAATACAATTTTCTGATTTAATTGAATCCCGTAAAATAATTCATCGCAATTGTTATTTTAAACGCGCGTCTATACGGTTTCAACAATTTTTGTAATTCGATATGCGTGAATGCAAATTAAATATGCTACCACATACATTTTCATTTTCCGTGTCTGCAAGGTGTCGATTTTGAAAGGCACGTCACGAAGGTATTGAGGTAATCATAATAAGACAGTGGTTTTATTAACTTATAATTAGGCATTTTAGTTATTAACTCATATTTTTAGAGTTCACATTTTTAAGGAATGGATGTAGGGACTTGAGTTAATTTTCACAGAAGCGGATAAATAATTAAAATTGAAATCAAAATATTCGTTTCGTCTTATAAAAGACGAAACATCTGCGTATGAAGCTTTCTTAATTGGAGTAATCTGCTGGGCAATCGCACGTTGTCCGTTTACAAATAAACACTTTGTTTTGTAATTAAAATCGTTTGCATCGCTGAAATCTAATGCGATTAATTCGAGAAGCAACTATTTCGAGAGAACAATATTGGCAACTCACTTAAGCGAGCAGAACGCGAAAGGGAAACGTATTATTCGGGTTTAATTAAAACCAATCCTGAGTGTCTCTCAAACACGAGTGGTCTTACATCAACTTTAACCGTCATTGGCCAACAATTGGCCGTTACCCTTCGACGATGGCGAAAAACGAGATCCGGAGGCTAATTAGCAGTTGGGTACTGTCGGTTGGTCGAAGGAAAGTGCTCCGCGCGGAAACTGCCTCGCGGAAATTTCAATACTTCTTGTCTTGAAAAGAACCGAAGCAATCTTTTAAGAATTAAGAACGAACGCGTATAGACAATTATCGGCGTTATAAATTGTTCTAATTAGGGGCGAGACCAAGTTCTCTACGTATTAGGTTGTTGTAAATGAAACAGCAGTTTTTGAATCTGTATATTAAACTCTCATTTAACAAACTTCATCTCCTTTTATGCAACAGTCTTCATTAATTTCAATACACTTCTTCTTTACAAAGAAACGCGATATGCTTTTCTGAAAACAATTGGGAGAAGAGGCAATAAATTAATCGAATACAGTTTTTACACCCTGTAGATGCAGGTTATAAGATGTAATAAGCAAGAATATTGCAAACTCTGGACCCCTTAGGTTCAATGTTTCAATAAAACAAAAAACAGTTATCTGAAAACGCGTCCTTCTCTCCTATTGGTCCACGCCATGTGGATCCAAACCGGAAGTCGAGAGAGCAAGTAAAGGAGTAGAAAAAGAGAGAGATACGGTTTGCACCATAGACACAGTAACTTATTGTCTATGGTTTGCATATGCAGACAGGGAAATGCAGGCTTGATTGATATCTCTACACTCTTTTATACTGAGAAAAATAATGGAGGAAAAATTACTACATTGCGTAGTAAAGAAACAGGATATAGTAAAATTCATTCCTTTCTACCACATTAAAAGGAAAAATTAGCACATGTGACATCTACGCTTCGGAAAGAAGTGGCGTCTCGTGACATAACCTCAATTTGCTTGGATTTTAGCATTGTCTTTTCAATGCCTTTCAATGAATATCGCATAAACGTCCAAAAAATGGTGTAGTTAATATTGGAAAAACTTATTTTCTGACATAGGTATTTATTACGGGCCGTTAGCAGTTACTGAGCATAGGCCTAGTTTCATAGGGCTTCCGCTAGAGTGTTCTCGTAATAATCGTCTTTCTCGCTAGTGCTTCATCCTAGTCCTGTTCATATATAAGACGAGTTCCGAAATAATCTTCAAGCGCGGGTCCGTCAGCATAGGTCTACTGAAACAATGAAGCAAGTCTTCGTTGATCCGATGGTCCAAAGTGAAAATCGCTGTGGACCCCCCCCCCCCCCCCCCTTCTCTCCTTCTTCCATCCCAAATTTTTCTTCCTTCAGTCGTGTCAACACTTTGTATAACTAATAATAGTTCTCTTATCTATCCTATACCACCCCTCAGTATTTCCATAAAGAAAAACTTTTTAGTTTGAGCAAAAGTTCCAATTTTACTACATTCGTCTAGTAAAAATCAGCACACGAGGTTGTAGTTTCTACCAAGTCTTCAGAACCAAATATTACTACACTGGTGTAGTAAAAACCTAACCACTTTCACCAATCCTGCCGTTTTAGTAGAGAATGTAGTAAAATTTCTCTCATTTTTTCTCTCAGTGTAGGGAACGTTTAGCGAACACCCTCTATAGTATTGACAAAGAGTAGGTATAATAAGAGGCGACACTCCAAGTGTCCCTTTAAATTGGCTGTGTCATTTCGTCTCTTTCTAAGAATGAAATTACCGAACAAAATACCCTATGCACATTTAAATTGGCTGTGTTATTTTGTCTTTCTCTAAAAGTGGTTTTCTTTTCGAGTGTCGCCTCTTGTTATCTACTCTTTGGTATTGAAGGAGTTAAACTTATGCTCCCAATTCCAGTAATAGTTTTAAATCTAAATGAATACCACTCAAAAAGATTTCAGATTCATCGATTCAGCAAGTTTCGTTATTCCAACGTTCACTGATATACATTCGATGCCTCGCGAAAATACCATCACGAACATGATTGCTCGAAACAGCGTCAAACCGAGTTACCATTTAATGAGCACACAGCGGAGAAGGCACCACAATTACCTTTTCGGTTACACTCCCATCCCCCGGTTCCTCGTCGCCCCGACTTCCTCCACTCGATCACTGTCCTTTTACCATTTCCTCTCTCCTTTTTTTTTCTCCCGATTCCTAAGCGTTTTGGTTGCCCCCTCCCGTCCTTTAAACCCTGTTTCGTTTCTCTGTCCCCTATCTTCCCCTATCGATTCCCCGGGCTTTCTTTCGCGTTGTCCTTTTTCCCTCCCCGCTGCTCCTCTTTTCCCTCCGGGGCCGGCCGCCCACTCGTTCGACTGCGCCAAACATGCATTGTTAACACGTAACTGTTTACGATCAGATGAAACGAATGCACGTAATTCCGGTTGATTCGAAGTGGACAATCCCCCTGTTCTCTTTCCGTAGCGCGGACGCTGTTCGGCGCAGCGGATTGCTGGAAAAAGGAGATAAACGAATTACCCCGTTCGCCAAACAAAACCCCCATTATTTGTGCCGGCGTGGCTCAGTTCGTTACGCAAGACCGTGGCCCGCCTCATTCTGCTCGACGCGCGTTCGACGTAACTTCGGGGCCGCCACCGATCGACAGCGGACCGAGGAAAACGGGAGAAACCCATGTTTGAAATAACCGGGAAAACTAGTCCTCGCCGAAATTTGTTTACGCGCCTGAGCTTGCGTCCGTGACCTGCACGCCGAAACCGACGAAGAAGGCGGCGAGCGCGATCGAGCTCCATGCTGCGTGCACGGATATGCGAAATTTGGTCAAAGCTTCCGGGGCTGTGCTAGTTAATATGGACGCCGGGAATACAGCGCGGTGTTGCTTTAATATCTCCTGTATCTGAAACAGAAATTTTTTTTATTGCTGTTTGTCTACCTGTTGGGACGCCGGTGATGGCTCGAGGGGAAATGAAAGATTTCGTCGTGCGATTTATGGGCTGTTTGAACGAGGTCCGTGTTTTTCTTGTGTCTACGTTACGCTGAAATTGTCTGTCGAATGGACTCGAATAGATTGAGGCGAGATTAAAGGGTCGATCGATAGGAAGGTGAATGATGAGTGGTAGTAAAATTAGTATGAAGTGATAACTAGACTGCGGATCTATATGCAAAATTAAATTTTTAGAAATTTAAACAAAGAATTGAAACATGAAGTGCAGTATGTCTTATTTTCTAAACATTGTAATTTGAATCATATTTTTTAAATTTTGTATATCTTGGCATGTGTTACCAATTTCCTAGATTTTTTGCATGCCTAGTATTGCCATAAATGCATAAAATCCGCAGTCTAATGATAACAATAGTCTGCAAAATTTTACTCTTCTTTTTCGTCCCACAGAGTATATTTCATTTTTAATGGTATTTATATTTCAAGGTTTAAGTGTGACACACATTTTTACCCCGTTGTTCTCTTCTTTAAATTCTCATTTATTACAACTTGAATTATTCACATATCATTATGAATGTGGTCAATGAAATTGTTACACAACGTCAGAAAACAATAAATGTAAATATTAACACTAACTTTCTCATATTTTTCTTACACTTGGAACAGTTGTTTAAAAAAATAAAATGCAAAATTGGGTCAAATAGACTCGAAGAGAACAGCAGGCTTAATATTAAGTTGGTAAGAAATTAGCGTCTTCAAGTTTTCAAGTTCTCAAATTTTGACGCTTAGTTTTGAAACAACAGTCAATTCATTCTACTTGTGTTAATATCAGTTTACAGTGAAAATTTCACTCTATATGCTGGTTATTATGGTTTTGTGTTTGCGAATTTGTGTTCGCTACATGTTATTGACTTCGACATGAACAGGAAGTAAATTCATGTAGGTATTATAGCTTTTTTTTATATAAGTATAAACTGGGTTAGAAGACTGCGGAAACGGCTCATAATATTAATGGTGCACTCGGATAGGATACTGTGAATAAATGTACTGTGCAATGGTAGTTTAAATATTGAAATGCGGACCAGAGAAAAGAATAAAGAATCTGCTAGCAGATTCGAATTCAGCATCCAAAAATACGAATCGTTAAATGCATAAATAAAAATCACTATAAATGTTCTTTGGGGCCAAAATCGTGACGACTAGAATAGTCGATGACTATGCTTTCTGTTAAAAATGTTTGCGCTTCTATAAATGTTTCCAATAGCTAAAATAAGTCTTGTACGAGTACCTCGATAAAACCTCGAGTCATTAATTCAATCTTAAATAATACAGACAAGTTTGAAGTATCCTCTTAGCAGAGAGCTTTCTCATTTTTAACAGACCATTATTAAATCATGCATCAAATTTTACTGGAAGTCGAACTGCGTTCTTATCACTAGCAAATCGAATAATTGAAACCTTACGTAATAAAAACCTTGGATAATTGAAAGTCGGTTAATCGAGGCCCTAAGAAATGTTCGTTTTTATGTGCCTCGTCAACTCCAAAATTTTCGGACCAATCTGGATCAAATTTTACATAAACCTCCTAGAAAATATAGGCTACCGTACAATCTGGTCACTCACAGTCTTCCTCTCATTTCATCCCCTAATTTCGTCATAATTCAAGTCTGCGTCAAAGCGCTGATACTACTAACTGCCACCATAAATTTCTTTGCATACGATATTTTCATTAGCTAAATGAATAACGAAGCTAACAAAAGTCATGAACATGAAAAATTTTTAATTACCTCTGTACCAATATTTTTCAATTAAAAAAAAAATCCTACATAAAAAATAATTTTAATTAAAATTAATACTCCAGGCCTCCAATTTTCTAGAAACGTTCAAGGAAAATATGAAAACGTTTGTGAACGTAATTTAAATAGTTGGTTGTTCCCGAACGTAGAACACAGCGACGCTCGAATAATAATGTGCCTTAGACAGACGTGAATACCTGAATATGAACCGTATTACCCGTTGTTTCTGTATCGATCGATAACAAGTGGGCAATCTATCATGTTGACAACAACTGTAATTTTGAACATAATGAAATAACTGGTTAGAAGCATGCTCTTCGATTCCCTTGCACGACCGCGCTACGCTCCAAATGGTCTGTTCGTATTTTAACGTCGCACATCGTCCCGAAGCCGGCGACGAACGTGTACGCGTTATTGACCGAATTTACATAGGGTCTATCTATTTCCCATTATTGTTGCGTGTAGATGCTTCTGATTTAGCAGCGACGCTACTTGATAGCAATTTCTGAGTGTACACTTTTATACATCCTCGATCGTAAATGATGTATTGACTACCTTTGTCATGGAGGACCATTTATTTACCTGAAAACTGGTGGAACTTTATGAATAATCTAGCATCGGTCAACGAGGACATGGCGGCTGGAAAAAAATATTGAACCTTTTCTCCAACAAAGGAATCGCAAGGGATATTATGCACCGATTTGGATGGAACTTGGTAGGAAGATAAAAAAAGTAAAGAATATTTGACCCATGTTTGGCCGAAAATGTAGATACTTAATAGTTTAGGAAATATTTAAATACAAACGTGATATTCGCTGGTACAAATGCTTGAAATTTGAACGTCGCACTATACGGTGTATAGTATCGTGGTGTGGTGGTAGATACAGTGTTGACTCGAAGAACGGCGGGGTTTCAGAACCGAGCGCAGCTCTTTTTCGAGTCGGGTTCGATTTCGGTCACGACGGAACGAGAATACTCGCATCGGTGAAGAAGTGGTGAGGATAGAGAAATCCCTTTTTTGAATCAAACTCAGGCGTCGTTCTTTGAGTCAACACTGTAAGATTGTCCTTATATCGGGACAATACCAGGTTATGTACCAAGTTATTATTATTAGCACAAATTATGGGAACGAAATTACTTAGAATTAGATTCACAATCTAATCTATTGTGCGCTTTCTCAAAGCTTGATTAAACGGATAACAGCTTATTATTTAATGTTACGCTTCTAATTCTTAAAAAAATTACATTCTGATTAGATAAAATGAAATAATGAGATGTAACCAATTGAATTTTTTCCCACTTTTCTGGGTCTCTGCACCACTGTGCGCCGCGTTTAGAAGGAAAATTTGACTGCGTCTACTTTTTTTACTTTTTCACGTTGCCTACTACAATAAAAAGCGTAAAATGCTTAGCGGCTGATTATTTTTTTAGAACGTTTTGGGACGAAAAGGTCACTCCTACAACGGTACAATAAATTTTTGGACAAAGCAGCATAGGAAACTGTAGGAAGTGGGGTATGCAATGGTAAATTTAGATATTTATGATAAAATAAACAGTTCCGATGTGTGGCGGTGTGACCAAGTCCATATAAATCGGTCTAAACTGTTCAGTACTTTAGCCGAGTCTCGCTCGGACTAAACTGTCAAAGGATTAACATAGGATACGGTTTTATACGAGTAAAATAATTTTAAATCCGTAGTTTAGTTGTTACGTTGGTATTATTGGCTTTAGGGAATTCCCTAACTTCGCGTGATGGTGAACGGAGGTTTGCTGTTTGTAACATTATGATGTTTTTAAAGTTCGAATTTCATGTTTTTTCTCATTAGGATTTTATAACGAAGCTGAGTAAAATTAAATTACTAATCCACTCTACTTTGCAGAGGAAATGAAACACGGTATAGTAAAAGTATAATAAAAAACACAAGTATAATAAATGTCGGTGAAACATTTATGGACAATTTTCCTGTTATTTCTATGTCTTTCTGAACGCGAATTTGACGTCGTAAGTACATTCTGTGCAATGAATAAAGTCGCACATGAAACCTGCCATCGTCACATTTCGGAACAGAACACAGTATCTCGTGTCACGATTCCGAGAAGCGTACTACGGCTTGCCGTGTGCTGCGAGTCTGATTCGTTATTCAGTCGGATAGGTTGATAAGGTGATAGTAATAACTCTTTGACAGAACACACCTACAGTAGTCTAGTCCTTGTTCCCATATGAGCTCTTCCCGGTTTTCGGAATCAAGAGAACTATGTAGACGTACCTTTACAATAATCATATTATATACTCCAATTTTATATTAAACTTTCCAGTCTGAATTGAATCTAATTTTTTTCAGTCTTAAATAAATCCACAATCCGATATAATTAGCTTACACCGAAAAAATAACGATTTTGTTCTACAATAAAATAGTCCTATTCTTCTACTAAACCTAATGAAAATTTGAAAAGGAAAATATTTATCTATCTTCTGTCAAAGTTAACCCTTTCAACAGTTCCTATGCTTTTGCGTTACAAAATTTGGGGCAAATCAACATCACAACAGGGGAACTCCAACGCTCGAAATAAAACAGACAAGCACTACGAGTTGCTACCGCAGACTGCTCTCCATAATTTCCAACAAAAAGGAAAACAACGTTTCTACCTCAAACTTTCTCGCCTCCGCCTCGCGTTCCCCTCACCGGAATAGTCGCCATTTACAATTTGATATCAAACTGCGCACCGTTTTCGGTGACCACCGTCCCGTTATGACCTAATCCAAATGAAACATTAATCGCGACTGCGTCAGACGTTAACGCGACACGATGGATGTACTGGCTTTAAGAAATGGTAGATACAGCTGGAATTTCCAATTTTTCGGGAAAATACAGTATTTTATAATCAAGTGTGATAAAAAATAGAATACATTGCGAAAAACTTTAGTTTTCTCAGAGGAAAGTGTGTGTTCACTAACAAGGGGACATCACCCAATCCATAAACGTTAATTTGTACGCTTTTTTAGTATGATATATCGTAGAACTCGAAAAAATATTTGATGCGTATTTTTTTTCATTGGCAATCATCCATATTGAAGGGGTGAAAATCACATTCAAAGTTGGGGATGAAAAACGTATTTTATCGAATGTCTCAGGAACTATTCGATTATTGTTACAAATTTGAAATTTAAAAACATAAAGCTTACATCGTTGATACTTGAAAAGTTGAAACTTCAATCTAGAAGCATGAAAAGTTGAAATCGACAAGCCTAAAACTCGAAAACTTAAAACGCTGAAACTTTACAACTCGAAGCTTAAAACTTTAAAAGTTGAAATTGAAAACTTGAAAGCTTGAGGCTTGAAAACTTGAGACTTGAAAGCTTGAGACTTGAAAACTTGAGACTTGAAAGCTTTGAAGCTTGAAAAGTTGAAACTAGAAACTTGGAAGCTTGAAGCACGAGAAGTTGATAGTGAATACTTGAAAGTTTGATATTTGAAGATTTGAAACTTCAGAACTTGATGCTTAATGAAGGTATTTAAGCTTCAAACTTCAAATTTTCTATTCTTCAAATGTTAATATTTCAAGTTTTTAAGCTTCAAATTTGTAGCTATATATTATATATTCAAACTTTCAAAATTTCAAGCTTTAAAAATTGAAATTTTAAGTTTTAACAATTTAGTTTAGCACCATTAGACTAATGATTCAACTTGCAGTTTGTGTATTCTTTAATAGAGATTTTTATTATATAAACAGATTTACAAAAATTGTATTTCATTAAAAAAAATATGAATATTCTTAACCCTTTTTTACTCAAATACAATTTTTGTAAATCGGATTATAAAATAAAAATTACCACTAAAAAACGCACCAATTGCAATTGGAATCATTAGTCTAGCTCTAATAGTTCCTGAGATATTCGATAAAATATGGTTTTCATTCCCAACTTGGAGGGCGATTTTCACCCCTTCAACATGGGGATGATAGTTCATAAAAAAAAAAAAAAAAAAATACTAAGTGTATTAAATATATATTTTCATAGCACTACTAAATAGTACTAAATATTTTTTCGAGTTCTACATATACTATAGTGCATACCCCTTACTTCATTCCTTTGCGAATCACAACGCAGAATGCAGCCGAACCAATATTTTCTTAACGCACTGTAGCATACGTAGACACGAAAATCTTTTTATCCCCAAGAAGCCTTCCCTCGGTATTTTGATACTCGACTGTCGCTCCGAAACTGTGATTAATACGAGGCTTATTGGTGAATCGCAGACGCGTATGCCTAGCTGGTTGCACGCTCACGTGGACATCGCTGCGAGCTGCCCGCGAATCGCTTCGAATTCTCTCCCTCTGGTCTCTCTCTCTCTCTCTCTCTCTCTCTCTCTCTCTCTCTCTCTCTCTCTCTCTCTCCCTCTTTCTCTCTCTCTCCCTTTCCCAGCTGCGGCAACTTCCGTCTCCTTCTTTGTTCCATCCTGTAGCGCCCCGTTTCCCTCTGCATCCCTCTTTCTGTTTTCTGCATACGTCAGTGCGCCGGTGTGTGGGTGCACGCGCGCATCGCATCGTTTTGGACGTTGCACGGACATTTGCTGACTGGCATTTGGTCGAGATTACCCGGTCCAAACCCTCGCGCGCGCTCCTCTCTCTGAATTACGGCAAGTCCAATTTACAAGCATCGGTACGAAACGAATGCAAAAATGAATTGAACGTCATGAGCGAGTGACCAGCCCGGGGAGTTGGGAAAAAAGGGGTCGCGGAGAGGGGTTTGCGTATGGTGGTTGGTAACCCTGTACGCGTTGGCATATGCTTATTCGAGGCCACCCATACGTTGGTCGCTGCTGCCGTTTATTGCTGCACCATTGTTTTCGTGAATGCGAGATGGAATCCGGCTAACCGACATTTCGTTAATTAAAATATTGGTTGTATTCGAAGCACAAATACTGGGAAACAAGCGTCACTTCGGTGTAATAAGTGAACGATCGATGTTTATGCATTTATCGATGTTCGTGCAAATTCGTGTTTTCGAGGGCATAGAAAAAGAAAAGCAACTGAAATCAAAATGTCTTTTACCTTCTAGATACTCTAAAATCTATTGAACTTTCAATATTTTATGTCGTTTTTTGCATTTATGCGCTTTTGGCACATTTAAAATTGCCATATATGCATAAACGTTCACAGTTTTATGATAAGTAGGGGCAAGCGCATCAACTTCGGACATGGGGCACATTTGAACAACTTAAATTTTGACTCCTTAAATATACTTGTGTGGTTATAAAATCAAGCACAGATTCTTTAGTACGTTTAAAATTGATTGAAGCTGTTTTAAAACAACGCAGAATATATTTGAAGAAGCAAATTCTAGTTGCAGTAGGACCTCGATTATCCGAATCATAATTATCCCCATTTTCAATTATCTAAGGTTTCAATTAATTGAAACACTGGGTGTAAAAGTACAATGGTACAATTAGTCCAAATGATTCGCAAAGGTTACTAGAAAATCACTAGATGGAAAAATGTCTATTCCTACTATTTTATATAAAAAATATATAAAAAGTATACATATATCTAATATACTACATGCATATCTACGTATGTACATATATATATTTTTTTATATTTTTTATATATAATAGTAGGAATAGACATTTTTCCGTCTAGTGATTTTCTAGTAACCCTTGCGAATCATTTGGACTAATTGTACTCCGAATAAATTTGAACTATTATTTACTAACATTCTACTACTTATTAACATTTTATTTTATGAGTATTAAGTCGGTTAATCGAAGTTTTACCATAACCAATTGTGCTACCGTCAATTAATTATGCCTTTTAATCTAATTATACCCTACCATTTAATTTAATTATACACTTTTTGTTACCAATAATTAAACTTAGAACCAAAACTGTTCCTGCTATAAACAATTCGTTAGAAAGACATGAAATAATATATTATCTTAACAATTATTTTTTAAATAATCTATTTGGATCATGCTCAAGCCTGCAATGTTTAGAGTTTAGAAGCTTCCGAAAGGGAATGTTTAAAAAAGATGGGAAACTATTTACTATTTAATTTTGTCTGAAATTGTATGTAGAAATTTCTTACAGGTCAATAAGATAAAATTCACTAAACGTTTAAAATACTTTTATTTCCGGGAAAAATAATATTCCGAATATGATTGATGAAAATTCTGTCGCGAATACAGTTACCCAAATAAATTCAAATTAAAACGAATAGCTTCTTTCGATAAACTCTCGAATATTTTTAATTCACAACTCACCGAATTTGATGGCATTTAGATTCCATCATATTCAGACGTTTAAATATTTTAACACCCAATTACATTAAAAGAAAGCACTATAAATTACTATTTTACAACGCCCTCGTATCCATTCAGCTGAAATTAAATTTTCACTTTTTCACGAATATAGTATCCCAATTATCTTAGGCATCTGCTGTATGCTCGCGTTCGGTCGTTAAAATTTCAGTACAATTATCTTAATTTGAAAATGTTATTTCGGTGCGAAGCTGTTTTTATCGCGTTTGTTACAGGGGGCAAAGGACTCCTGTAATTTCGCATCGTTTTTCACCGCATTGATTTGTGGAAGGGAATTCCGAATTGGCTTAAATTGAAATTTCAATTTCACGCTTTATCGGTTTCACCATCGATAGTTACAAATTGTGGTTAGCCCGTGTAAGAATCGGCGATCGATACGATTGTATCGTGTTCGGCACGTATACCGCGACTCTATCATTGTGTTAACAATGAACCGGTTGTAAATACGATTATTGCAAAATAAATTTCTGCATGACGTGCAAGTCTTCGGATATATTTTCAAATTAACCCGCAGAGGGTGAACCCATAAAAGGCGAACCTGGGTCGCTTATGACCCGGAGTTTCGAGTGACCTACGTTCGCCGTGCAAGCAGGTCACACCTACTTGGAAATTCGAGAAAAAAATGTATATTTCTCAATGTAGTTTTTAGAACGAAAACATATTATTAATTAAAAGAGATATAGAGAGATTCTCCAGTCCAAACGATGTCATTTATTATCAAAAATGGAATGAATTCGAAACGCAAATGATATTTATAATCATAATATTAATTAATTGTAAATTAATATTCATAATTTCTGCAAAATGAATCGGGGACTGCTATCGATCTTCAGCTCTGTTTCTCATTTGGGTTAATTCTGAAGTGTTTTTAAATATTGTTATATCGTAGGACAATTTTTGTTTCAAGCTAATTCAATTATGCAGAAGTTTTTTTCATTAAAAATTCCAATAATTCCTCGCCTCAATACATTTCATCCCCTTCTAAACCCAAATTACAATCTAAATAATACTTCAATTGTTTGAAGTTTATTTCTCATAATTAATATTTAATTGTGTTAAAGTTTTAAAAAGATCACCTCATTTTTGTTATACTGTTACTGCCTAAACTTCCGTAGACCAGTCATAAGTGTCTTCATGAGGAATACCTAATTATTACCCGTGTCTCCGGTCAATTCGCAATTCGCAAATGTCAGAAAAACACCGTAGGTCGTCCACAAATAAGATTTACCAAAACATTGACAGAATAAGCTCTCCAAACACGGTTAGAAATACTATTCACGGAATAAACTTGTGACAGTAATCGCAAAACCGAAATCGCGTAGTGGGGTTAGCAAACTTTCCCGTAAGCTTATTTCGGGAATGATATTTTTATTAGGGATCGGTCCACTTTCGGCGATCGAGTTCGTCGTTCGGTGAACGACCGATGGAACGAAAACTGCGGGTGCCAATTGTCGACTCTCTCGATTCCTCCGCGGCAGGGTGACAAAAATGCGTGACGTTTCCCAGAGGTTTGATTATTATGAGAGTGCAGGGCAACGCTGCGCGAGCACCGTGCAGCCTGAGTACTCTCACTCATCACGGAACCGTGATAACAACTGCCTACCTACCAAGCTGCCTACCTCCTCCACTATCTGCCCGCCTCCACCGCCGCGTTTCATAGTCTCTCTTTCACTTTATTGCCATTACACCGACAAAAATATACATAATCTGCTCTCATCCACTATGTCTTTGAGCCGTTGCCGCGGCAACGTGCACACGGCGCACAGTGGGAAGAAAACCGATTTCACTGGCCAAAAGTCAATTTTTTGATTAAAAAAAAAATAAAATAAAATAATTTACTTAAGTAATAGAGGGTTGTTTACCATGCACGAATATAAAAGGTTTCTTTTCTAGGATCTCTTATTTTCAAGTTATACGACTTTGAACTAATCTAGGTAGATACCGCAACCGTAAATAAATTAAATAGAATTTAACAGAACAATATTTTTTGTTTCATTTCCTTTTAAATAATAATACTGTGAGTCTTTTACGATAGAATGACGCGAGCATGGATGAAATTATTTAATTTTACCGCTTAGTACGCCTTTGAGTTGATGACGTATATGAAACAAAAGAATGACGACATTTGACAGTTCTACTGTTAACGACATATTGTTGCATCATATTTTTCCGGTCACAGTGCCAAGAATTATATCCATCTGTAACCGTATTCAAATATTATACTAGCTTAAAGATAATTATATCTCAAAGGCGTACTCGAAGGCGTACTAAGCGGTAAAATTAAATAATTTCATCCATACTCGCTTCATTCTATCGTAAAAGACTCACAGTATTATTATTTAAAAGGAAATGAAACAAAAAATATTGTTCTGTTAAATTCTATTTAATTTATTTACGGTTGCGGTATCCACCTAGATTAGTTCAAAGTCGTATAACTTGAAAATAAGAGATCCTAGAAAAGAAACCTTTTATATTCGTGCACGGTAAACAACCCTCTATTACTTAAGTAAATTATTTTATTTTTTTTTAACCAAAAAATTGACTTTTGGCCAGTGAAATCGGTTTTCTTCCCACTGTGCGGCGCTGCAGAGTTTTCCACGCAACTCGTTACATTTTCAAGGGTCAATTAACGGCCGGCCAAAATATTAATATCGTCGTGGAACGAATTCATTGGGTCCGTTGAGAAGAGCTCGCGTGCGCCGCGAACAATCGAACGCTAATTAACGAGGGATCAGACGCAATTAGTGCGCGCAGATGATCAGTGGACGATACCCTTCCGCGCGGAGGATTTTCCGGGGAAACGTCCGCGGTAATGGCGCGGGGATTATCCAGTGGAAAAGTGACGGCGAACGTCGCAGGAGGCAAGTGACAGACACTTTTACCGTTTCGACGTTTCCTTCTTATCGATTGGCTGCTCGTTAACAACACATTCGCTATTGGGTTTGACCCAGTTACTTAATTCGTCGGTTCCCTCCTCTCGTTGTTCGCCGCGCTCTCTCAACCACCTTGCGAGACGAAATCCTGATTCCTGTTCATTCTTTATGACTAGACAGTGGATTTTATGCATTTATGGCAATGCTAAGTATGCAAAAAATCTACAAGACTGTTAAAACCCTTAAATGCATAATTCCTTAATATTCATTAAAATACATATATTGAAATCATCAACTTATGTACCCCAAAACTGTAGAAAAATAATATAAAAAATATATCTTATTCTTTTCTACTTTTTTTTTTATTTAAAAAAAAGGTTTGTTGCTAAATGGCTACTGCGTGTGTTTAACGTATAAACGGAGATCCTAATTAGTGTGAAACTTTGTAAAAAAGTTCTTATTTTTATTCAAACACAGTGCAACTCCACATTTTTCATATTTTGTACGTGTGAAGCCTTCGCATTCTGGTAATTTACATCATGTTTTTGAATTTTCAATTATAGGCCTATGTCCAATTTGGTCCAATCTTACTTCTATCTGTGATACATGCTAAGCAGGACTCTACTTCTGTTTTCAGTGTGAATATACAGTGTGAATGTAGTCGATTATACTATAACAATAAATGTTATTTTTCTGTTAAAACAAAAAATATCGGTATGTTGCAAACGGCAACGCGATGCATTTAAGGGTTAACATATGCCAAAATATACAAAATATCTACAATATTAGTCAAGATAGAAAATATTTAAAACATTAATCACAATGTTTTTCGAATTCCTATTCTTTATTTGTGCTTGTAAAAATTTTATTTTGCATAAAGATCCGCTGTCTATTTATGACGGTTTTGAATCCGCGCGTGAGAAATTAAACGGAGCCGCGTTCGCTGCTTTTTAGTTCCTTTTTTCATGTATTTATTTATTTAATAATAAACGGGTGGGCCCCTTTTTTCTTATAATACAATAATGAGTTTTATGACGCACAGCATACATTGATAGAAATATAATTGAATATAATTATAATTGAGTAGTTGCAAATTGAAAGTATAGACTAATAGTCACTTCGGAGAACCCGCATTAGTTTGGATTGGAAATCTAAACCAGAGCCAACAAAGACATTTATTTGGTTTGAATATTTAAGTTTGCAGATTTTTGAATACAACAAAACTAAATAAGCAAAGAGGATGTTCGCGTACCGCTGAATGCGTCGAGTAAAGTAAATGATGTAGAGATTTGTGCGACTATCGGCCGTTTATTTAATATTCGCTTTGTGAACAAAAAGGGTTTGCGGGCCCATTATGAAATTATAAGTTTCGGGGTTGAGAAAAATCTGCTGTTGACTTTGCTGTCAAGTTGACAGTGTCAACAGTTCATTGATTTTGATTTTTTAAGTGCAGAAGGTAGTGGAAAATCTTGGACGGTACATAAGGAGATTAGGAACCAAGTTGGCTTTATGCTAGAAATAAAAAAGTTCTCTGTTTAATCTGATTAATCGAAGTTGTATCGTTTTGTAAAGGTACGACGGGAGTCAGAATGCTACCTCCTTGGAAGCTTCTGGTACTTCATGTGCAACCAACTTCTAGAAAAGTTCATTTCTAAAGGCCTGTACAGGGTGTAACAAAAAATATGCAATTCTTTGAAGGGGGTAATTGCTGAGGTGATTTTGAACAACTTTTTCCTTAGCGAAAATGTTAGGTGGGGCTTTGTTAAGGAGTTATTAACGAAATACACCGACCAATAGAAGCACGAATACAGTGGAATTCCAGCGCGGGCTCCAGCGGTGAGTAGTATTGGCCCGCCATCGTCAGCGTCATCATTAGTCCGCTGTACTCGCTCCCCGATTGGTCGGTGTTTTTCGTTAATAACTCGTTAACAAAGCCCGACCTAACATTTTCGCTAAGGAAAAAGTTGTTCAAAATCACCTCAGGAATCGCCCCCTTCAAGGAACTGCAACATTTTTATTACATCCTGTATAAGGGTGGTCTACTTTTAAACCATTTTCGTTTAGTTTTTGAGGAATAGCAGCTTTTTTTGTTTCTTCTTCCTTTCTCTGAGTTTAAGCATACAGGAAGCAATGTAAGTATTTATTCGTTTCAGTGGTCAAATTACATAGTTTGACCTCCACCTTGCCTTAAATGTTACATCGAGATTAATTGAACGACGACATCTTTACTTATTTACGAATGATATTGATGATTGCATAAATAAATACTTCAAAAAAATTGCCTAACTGATAATATTCAAGACATAATATAATTAAGAATTGTTACATACGTGCTAATGTTCAGAAAATGGTAGAGAATAAGATTGCAATCTATGAAAATAGAAAAATGGTCACTAAACGCATAAGGACGCTAGAAATTGACTGTGACTATTGGTGTTATGGAGGATTTAACTGATATTTTTATTTTCAACCTGGAAGTATGACAACACGAAATAAACAAAAATCCCACCTTGCCCCACCTTCCATTACAGGACTATAAACTTGAAATTATTAACACGCCTAATGGCCGTATGAACGATCAATCGACGAAATGTCTGCAGTTCGTGAAAAGGGGGAAAATTAATGAGGTGTGAGGGAAATTAGCGGGGAGTGAGCGGAGGGGGAGGGTAACAGTGGAATAGTCGAGTTCTCAACAAAATTCAGGGCTTAATGTTTCTAACGAATACCGCGACCGGCGGGAATATGAATCCGGCGTGAGCGGGTGTGGGATTCGAGAGGGTTCGAAAGGTAAGAAGACGGAGAGGAGAAATAGGGTAGGAAGGATAACGAGGCAGCGAAAGACGGGGAAAGAGGAGGGAGCGAGCGTCGAACCAAAATACTCATCGAACGTGAAAGAAGTGCGTTTAATTAAACCGGCAAATAAGTGCGGCCCCCGGTATTACCAGCCGTCGCTTCAACATTTTCTGCAGCTGCCTGCGCTCTGTGTTTGCCGATCCGTTGTCAGGAAGGGGCCACTAGATATAAGCGATGCACTTCAGGCCGCGTTTGAATTCTTATACCCGCCGCAGCCTCCGATCGTCGACTAATTAAATTTTCACCTAATCTTCCGGTCGCCTCTCGACGGAATAATCTGTCGAAAAGTAAAGTTCGGGGCGATTTGCTAGGTTCGGTTGAATCCTTGCAACCTCCACTTGTTTCCTCGAAATTACAGAATTGATGGATTAGGCTTGTGATTATAGTGGATGCGTTTTCTAAGGAATATTTAGGATTGTTTATATTTTCTGTAGAGAATTTTTCGGCAAAGAACAGAATTTCCTTTTGCGAACACCTCGATATACATAGTTTTTCACATGTAAGTTAATTTAAAAGAATTAGTTGATATCTATAGGTAAAATTTACGAAGAAATTTTATTTTTTTATATATTGTTTGAACAAAAAAAATGTTCGAGATTCGGGAAAAAGGATTCGTTTTTTAAAAAACACATTTTATTAAAAAAATGTCTATTCTACACCTAAAAATTCATTTTTAAAAAACACACATTTTACGAAAAAATTTCTATTCTACGCTTAAAAATTCTCCAGATATTTCTGAAAATATGTTTTCGAACTGTACCCACGCGATATGCGATTGGTTAACGGTAAGCAGCTTATTTCGAGAAGTATTCTATCCCTTTCTTTCGTTTTTGGTGAGGAGCGAGCTATCAGAATTTAAATATGTCTAACAAGAAAGATGCTTTGTTGGTTTCCGCAAATTGCTTGTTTATATCCAGTTCTGAATCTATAGCGAGTACACGTAGTCTACCAATCGTGATGAAGTACCTTTTGTGAACTCTGAACGGTCTTGTGTATTTTATGTGTGGATTCACAACAGTTCTGGGTTATGCGAATATGTAGAGAATATTGCGTATTACATATATTATAATAAAGATCGTCTAAAATATTTATATTAATATTCTTTATTTTTATATAAGAAGATTTTTCAGCAGTCTAAAAACATTATAATGTGTCCGCGACACGAACATTTATCCCGAGTCACACTGACATCTCGTTAAATTTCAACTGATTTCGCAGTTTCAGCACAATAGTATAGCGATGATTGAACAGTCAAAGATAATCAGATAATAAAAATGAAAAGGGGGAAACCTGAAATGAAGTGTCTGACAAGGTTTCCGCAGCTGAGAAAGTTTCTCCGATATCTGAATCGAAAAATAGAGTCATTCAGCTATTATCTTGGAGTCTTAGAATGTAGTACTAAATTATAATTAATACTACTATTAGGAAGCTTATTAAAACCTAATAGCAGAGAATGTTGGATTTCTTGAAAACGATTATATTTCTTGTTTAATCAATTTCAAGCAAATAGAGAATAAAGAGACGGGGAAAAATTAGTTTAAGGCTCGGTTTTCTTTAGCTGAAAGGCTTTTGCTTGAAATCCTGAAAGAATATTAGAATTTTCCAAGAAATCTTAGAACAATTTCAAGTCATATATTTTTTTTTTTCTTCCAGTAATTATTAATATTGTAGAAGAGTAAAAGTTGTCCATAATTACACTTTTATACTTAACATTACTTTGCGACAAACAAATTAAAAAGTCTAAAGATGGCAAAATTATTATTATTATTATTATTATATCGTTCTGAAAGGTTTTCAAAATGATCATCATCACGTTCTTCATCAATGCATAAATTTCCCCAAATATACACCTAAATGACGAACAGATAAAACGGATGGTTTTGATGTCACGTTATTCATATTTATGCCAGGCAGTAAATTATTCATATTTATGAAATACTGTTAAAGACGAACGGAGAGCAGGATACAGTTAAATGAAAACACGCGAGTGACGAGAGATTAATTAAAATTTATGTGCAGAATAAAGTTGTGAAAAGAGTCGACATTTCTATCTGCAATGAACTTCCGAAAATTTTCGCATCAATTAATAATGGCAGACATTATCGAGTTTTTCATGATTCTAGATCTCAAGTGTACAAAAATTCTAGATTTTCTGAGATGCAGATTCGTAGTTTGAAACATTGTTATTTCTTTTTTTCTTTTTGCTTCTATGCTACGAAGAACATTCATTTCCAAAGAAGTAGGATGATATCCGAAATGACGGCTGTAATGCATCGATCAACGAGCAGTCGTGTTTCCTTCGCGGTTCGTAGAATACGATACGTCGGAAGGAAGCCAGAGTAATTGCAACCGCAAGATAATCTCCTTCATTTTTTTATCTTCGCTTTCCCTTCAACCACCACCGTGCAAGGTACGTGCATTCGTCGGTATCGTAGCTGCCAGTGAATATTGTATATCGTGAGTAGTCATTTTACGAACATAAGCAACTTTACTGCGGAGAAATTAAATTAATCTGATGGCGGGTAAATCATTCGTGTCAAGGTACCGATAAGGAATACAATTTTATTCGGAGGTCGGATATACCTTCTATCGAGTATCAACTCAGATAACATAATGATGTAAAACAATGGTGTGCGAAGAAAAGTTTGATGGGTGAACATTGCGTTTGTATTGTATTCTGTAAATTGAAGAAATTTGATGAACTCATTTATGAAAAATGTACATGTATGAAATGGAAAGCAGAAATTTCATTACACGAATTCTGGTTACACTAGAACCACGATTATCCGATTTAATGTTTGTTATATTATAGTTCTAGTTTTTCTCAAAGTTTTACAGTATATCTAGACTGTGGATGTTTATGCAAATTCATAATTTCATAGAAATAATTAAAAGTTAAACAAAAATTGTGTTTTCTTTTTTAAATACTATAAAATGTATATTATTTTCAATATCTTATATATTTTTGCATTTATCAACATTATTACAAGTTTTCACATATTTAAAATTGCCATAAATGCATAAAGATTCACAGTCTACTTATATCTAATGCATTTAATAATAATGTCATGTCTATTTAACTGTCCAATTCGGAGATTTGATCACAACTATGACCTGGTGCTCTGTGAATTGAACACGTCAACACTTGAAGGCAGGAGGAAAACGGGATATCATCTTTCTATTTAAAATAATTAACAGTCTCATCGACAGTTCCCTATTGCTTCAATTAATTAATTTCAATGCCAGCTCATGTCATTTAATTACTCCATTACTGGGATTTGTAACTATGCTAATAACATCTCTGACTAAATTGACATTTTTTCTGGATCTATTAACAAATGCAGACGATCCTTACTAGGAGTGATCGATCGTACAGTACTTTTACTACTCCTTTCTTTGTATAATTTTTTTTCTTTTCATTACATTTACGTCATTTGTTAGGCAGCTATATTGTATTGTTTATAGTTTTATTTTTGTTATATTGAGCGCATGTTCGTTACTTACTATAGAAATAAAAAAGATAAAGAATGGAAATCCTGGCTAATAAAAATTGGGGATAAACGAGAATCGGATAGTCGAGGTTCCACTATATTATTTATTTGAATGTTACTATTATTGTGGTAAAATTAATCGATTAGTGCACATTGTATACCATTTGCTCGCGTGTAATTTGTGCCCTAATATCGTGAGGGGTGCACATAAATATTAAACATTAGGGGATGAATATTTCTTAAATGTATTCATCGATGCTCCATGTCCGACTTAGCTCGGTATAGAGCAGATGAATATTCAAGAAAATCAAGAGGTTGGTTACTATCATCTTGTATGACACGATAGCCCTGGAGCAATCCCGTCTGTACGACTTCCGCGTTATGCATTGCATTTCTGAGAACCACAAATTAATTCGCATCGTACCGTCAAACTTCATCACCTATTTATCATCTATATACAGTCCATTTTTTGCAATCACCGCTGGATAATAGTATTTTTTCCGAGTAATTCAAGGGGGGAATTTCTTTTTTCTTGGTGGAAAACATTGATTTTTTTTGTATTTTTGTAATAAACAAAACTGTAAACCTAATCAATGGGAAACTTTGTATATGTTTTTAATATATCTTTATTCAGTAACAAAATTTTTGCCGAGAAAATATATTCGATAATGTTGATGTAAACTGTTGCATAGAGCGTTGGGAAAATTATTTTACAATGAAAACGAAAATTCACTGGATCAAATGCTGCTCTTGCTAAAAATAACTCCATGGAAAAAAATACACGAAAGAAAAATGAATGCATGTGACATTTTATTATATGGCTGTGGCATCTCTCCTACAAGATGTGGGAAAGACTACTTTACCCTATTATTTCTTTAAATTTTCGTTAATTATTCAGGAAAAAGTTCAGAATTGTTTCCGTTTTTTCGTAGTATATGTGTGTGTTATTATAAAAAAATTAATAATTTTAATAAGCACAAAAATAAATTTGTTATTGGCACTAAACCAGAAAGGGTGGCATCCCTCCTGAATTTACCCTACATAAAATGTATTCGTTTTGTAATTGCGATAATGAAATAATAATAGAATCGATTAATATGAACGGGACAATTGCATCGTGGTAATTGTTTCGAAGTCGCAAACATCGTTCATAATCTTGTCATTTGCTTGTGACAAATACCTCTCGTCGTCTAAATTGTTAATTGAAGAGCGATAATGGGAGTAAATATTAATTTCAAACAGATTTTGCTACAACTCTCTGGTTTCTATTGACACAGGCTTTAAAAATGTGAGCACCACTTTTCGTCTCGACACAGAACAGATATTTTCTAATAAAATCGATCCATGGCTATTGTTACGATGTGTCAGTGAAACTTTTCCTGGGGGAGATAATCTCGATTCAATAGGTAACCTAATGGCTGAGGGAGCAATATTGGATCCGAACGAAGGGGACCCGTTTTCAATTTTCGATTAATGACGTTTCGGGGACGTACATTCTGGTTTTAAGGATACTGGAGAAAAAAAAAAAGAATTCCTCAAACTCATTTCTTCGCCGATCAACATTAACAAACGTTTGCGGAAAAGCGTACTGCGTATAAAAAGGCAAAAAGGAAAATTGAAGGTGTCCGGTGAGTTTCAATTTGACGTAATTTTTTCCACAAATTGAAAAAGAAAAAAAAGCGCTTCGGATTTCAACGGGTTCACGACTCACCGAACGGGGGTTCGCATTGGTCTACTAGTTTTTCTCTAAACCTGGTAATACCCCCGGCAGAATGGAGCCATTTCGTAATCCATGAAAATAAATGCTCGAGCAAAAACAACAAAACCGTCGCAGCACGTAATAATCCTTTGAAACTCTTCAAAAAGGAACCGTTCTTCTTCTCTCTTTTTTAAAATGCATTAAAACGAACGAACGCAATGAAACCATCAATGCGAGAGAAGAACGTACTGGAGGGGCACAATTAGTACAGCTCTCGTTACAAATTTATGAACAAAAATACTTTGATGTATATTTCAACGCGATTCGACGGGATGAAGGAGGATGAAAACGGACGAAAACTCCACCGGCAGGGTCGAATTTAGTCTTTATGAGCTGCAATCCAGGGCTCCGTTCAATCAAAGGGCCCCTCTTCGCAGTAAAAATAATATAAACAATTGAAATTAAAAATTTGAGAAAAAATAAATTATACAAAATTTGTTCGTACTATCAGTGACACTGATTCTTGTCCCTAGGAAAAAGATGGGATTAGGAAAAGTGCCCATTCCCACTAATATATACGTGAAAAATATATACAGGGTGTCCCACGTAACACTTTTCACGATTTTTCAAGTACTTGCGATAATCTGACAAAAAAATATTTTAAACAAAAGTTGATCAGGTTTCGATTGGCTATACATTGCAATGAAAAAAGTTCGAAAAAATTTTTTTTTGATTATTGTCAAGGCCACCTTCATTCTTTTAAATGGCACTTCAAGGTCATCCGAAGTTCATAATATACTAGATCGTTAAATTCATCTTGATACAGGCTATAATACTGTTAAGTCAAAAATACAAAGTGCCATTTAAAAAAAGAAAAAAATGTTTGAACTTTTTTTTATTGCAACGTATAGCCAATCGAAAACTAATCAACGTTTATTTAAAATATTTTTTTGTCAGATTATCGCAAGTACTTGAAAAATCGTGAAAAGTGTTACGTGGGACACCCTGTACATACATATACTACATATAATACACTGCAGTATATGCTGTATACAGGGTGTCCCAAACTAAGTGCGGGAGCCATTAAAGGGAGATTCTTGGGGTGATTCTAAACAACTTTTTCCGTTGCAAAAATGTCCTTAGAAGCTTTGTTAACGTGTTATTAACGAAAAACACCGACCAATCGGGGAGCGAGTACAGCAGATTAATGATGACGCGGACGATGGCTGGCCAATACTACTCACAGCTGAAGCCCGCGCTGAAATTCATACAGTGTATTCGTGCTTCGATTGGTCGGTGTTTTTCGATAATAACTCGTTAACAAAGCCCCAACGAAAATTTTCGCTAAGGGAAAAGTTGTTTAAAATCACCTCAGGAATCTCCCCTTAACGGCCCCGCACTTAGTTTGGGACACTCTGTATATTGTATTCTATATATTTCAGTGGGAAATGAGCATTTTTCCTCATCACATTTTTTCCTAGGGGCAAAAATCAATGTCGCTGATTTTACCTAGATAAACTTTAAATCGTTGATTTTCAACAGTATTGAATTTGAATATCAATTACAATAAAAAAAGCTCTGGAATGTCTGTTGCCTATCATTCTTCCTATCTATATATAAATCGCTTCAACTAATCCAAACTTACGTTAATTTGGATTAATTAGGTGGGCCCCCAAAGTTAATGGTGTGTCCCTGTTCACAGGACTGTAGACCCGAAATTATTGTCGCTAGATGTGTCAATCGTTGCTCAGTCAAGTAAATAAAATATGTGCAGCACGCGGTGAGAGCGAAAATAACGAGTTCCGTCAGAAATTCGTGGGGAAAAGATCGAGGGAAGAGAAATGAAGCTATCAAGGCGAGAAAAGAGCGAGTTAGAAGGATACAATTAGTGCGAGTCTTCTTAAAAATTTACAAACAAAAATGCTCTCGTGTATCTTCGGCATAGTAATCCGTTTCCGTCGACGTGCGTCCAGGATGAGGGATGATCTTCCTTAATGGCGCTGTCCGCCGTGAGCACCGATTTCAAAATCAACACGTCCTACCCTAACTCAGGCGACACGCTTGCCGCTAAACTCGCCCTGCTCTCCTAACCATACTTGACGCAAAATTAATTGGTCCCTCGTGACAGTGGAGGAGCAAACGCCACCATTTTCCGTCGCCATCCTCTATTTCTTTGGCGCACGCTGCGTGTATGTCATCTCAATTGTCCGTTTTAAAGACAGTGGTGTCTGGCCAAGGAGGCGGAAGACTACAGTCGGAAGTATGAGTGAGCAACTGTTAATTAGTACGTTGATAGCGGCGCGGTCCTTCCATGTGTCTGACATTCTTTCATTAAAAGCGACCTTCACATTCTTCTTAAAAAATTGCATGTACGGTAAGACCTCGATTACTCGGCTTGATATTCGAATCAGCATTAGAGCATTTTATTAATGAAGAACTTTTCTGTTTTTCATAAACTATTAATAATAAGTGATAGTTCAAGGTTTACTCGAAGATAAAATGTGCTTTGATCGCTGCTGCGTCAAATAATTCAAACCTAGAATAATAGAAAAGAGGAATAATTGGGAACTGGTTAATTATTGCCTATCTGTGAAAACTTGGGCACAGTGGACCATCGATTATCCGAGTTACAATTATCCCCTGTTTTTATTATCCAGTTTCAATTATTTAATGTATTAAGTAGGAGAATACGGTAGGATTTTCATTAAAACTTGATCTACGATTTAATAATGGCATATTAACTATTTACTTGTTGTATTGGTAATGCCAAATTGATTGATCGAGGTTTTACCGTGGCAAACTTTGTTGGAGAATGAGGAGCATGGGTATTAATATTACTTTTTTTATACTTTTCTGGAAATTAACCTTTAGTGGTCTGGAAAGCCATTTAATGGCTTTAGTTAATATTGACTTTTCTATCTTTTAATCATGCATAAACTTTTATATTTGTGTATTTGAAACATGCAAGTATGACAGTCTTTTGTTGAACACATTCATGTTTATGAACTTGCTATTTGTGCACTATTTGCATTATTTCATTATGTGTAATACATTGTTTCGAGGTTTACTACACCAAAACATTATTACAATAAGTTTATAAAAAATACAAAATAACAGAAAAAATAAAAATAACTCTGAAACGGTAGCAGAAAATGATAAAAACAGAAATAAAAAAGTAAATAAAACAGGATATATAGACGTTTTTTACGTCTACATCGACAGCTTTATGATAACGTTAAAGAGTTTCATATATTCTCGTAAGCATTTGCTAAGAATGATTTGGTGTTGAGTCAATCGTCGGATATTTTCGAAATCTCCCTTCATAATCGGAAACAGCATCCGAAATTTTTTTATTCTTTTCAGGATCGGAATGCCACTGCAGTGGCTAGAAATAAACGCAGAAAAACTCTGCGGAAAATGTAGGTTGCATATATGTATACATTTTTTGAAAAACGTCAAAATTTTAATGGAAAAACGCCATTCTTCTGAAGATTAAGAAATGTGTTTGTAAATGCTTGAAGTAGTTTGAACACTGAAGCTTGTTTCTAATTCGAATCGTCCACATGAAATAGGAACGAGGAAAGTACGTGTGCGGCGCTGTTTTCTAGAAAATTCTTAATATAATGGAAGGCTATATTTTACAAATACCATACGAGATAATACTTTGTATACAACGTAGGTGTAATAACCTGTCAACTACGGGGAGGAAGGTAGAAAGTATAACGTTCAACATGGCAGGTGCACGACGAGCTGCCTTATAGCTCTTTAACAGTAATGCTTCACATACGCGCTATAACTTTTCAAAAGTTTACGACTTCGCGTTTCGATTTTTCCCCTACATTTAAGCATCATATACATTCGCATTTCATTATAGCTGGTCACCATTGTCGCCTACTTTTGTGTCCCCTGAAGCCAGGGTTTGAAAATAGATATGATATCGGTTTTAGTTCTCGAAATAATTATAGAGGAACCGAAATGATGTTATAACTGTTATGGATATATCGGTTCTGGCCTATATCGATTGCGTTTCTAGTTCCGATATAATAACGGTTCTGGAGAACCGGAACATCATTTCGATTTTCCATAACGGTTTCGGTAGGAACCGATATACAGGGTGTAACAAAAATATTGCAGTTCCTTGAAAGGAGTGATTCCTGAGATGATTTTAAACAACTTTTTCCTTTGCGAAAATGCAAGGTGGGGCTTTGTTAACGAGTTATTAATGAAAAACACCGACCAATAGAGGCACGAATACAGTGGATGAATTTCAGCGCGCGCCCCAGCTTTGAGTAGTATTGGCCCGCCATCGTCCGCGTCATCATTAATCCACTGTACTCGCTCCCCAATTGGTCGGTGTTTTTCGTTATTAACTCGTTAACAAAGTCTCATCTAACATTTTCGCTAAGGAAAAAGTTATTTCAAATCGCCTCAAGAATCACCCCTTTCGAGGAACTGCAACATTTCTGTTACACCCTGTATAACAGTTTGGAACAGTTATTTTCGGAACCGTTTCAACACCTGCCTGAAGCTCAATATTCAGAAATTCTCTGTCCTAACAAAGCTCGATTCATCGTTAACGTTCCCTTGAAAATTCGATGCAGCTTAAGCAAATAAATGTTTCATTTTATTATATAGTCTCCATTTTGGAATGGGAGACAAATGGAGGAAACAAATTTTGTATAAAAAATCTTCTCGAGTACTGCACGATTATCTCTTCCTCATAATTCATTGCTCGAAATCATTTCACGCGTTTAAGTACCTTTAAGCTTGTATTCTATCAGATCATCAAGCTCATCCAGAATTGACAGGCTTGCAGCAATAATGAAATCGCACAAACGATGCGATAACGTATTAATCGAAATTCATAGCACTGCGTGATCCAAGCGATGTCTCGTAATCGTAATATCCTTCCTTTCACAGTGATATTACTTGTTGTTCCGCAATTAAATATACCGCATAATGAATTAATATGTCGCATCACTCTATAATCCTTGGAATTTTCTCTGCATATGCATCATCGTTGCTAAAGCCGTTTAATTAGACCAAAGAGAGGGAACAGAACACGAAGGGGAACCGAAATACTATTTAAAAACAAATTGTAAGAATATTTGGTCATATTTTTAAATTGAACACGTGGAGGTCGAGCTTTAACTGAAACCTTCGTTTCAACCAGTAGTGTTATTTTCACACAAGATATATGTATATCAGGCTTCGGAATTAAGTGACCTCCGCGGCCGATTTCCGAGGCGTGACGCCTCCTTTCTCCCGCCGCGCGTCTCACTCCCCGCGGCAGCCGTAGTGCTCGGTAGGCCTCAGGCGCGTGCCACATGAATCGCGCGTGGCGCATTGGGGCGACGCTTGTATCAATAAATTTCTACATCACCCACGAGGTACTATCGTCGATGCGTTTTTTTTTTTTTTTTGTCAATGGCAACAAGCCCTCGAGTATCAAGAAGAACTGTGCGATCTTCAACACGATATTTCTTTAAAAGCGAGGCAAGAAAAAGGAGCCGAATTCTTCAAAATTCTAGATGAATCGACGTACCTCTGTCATAAAAATTTCGGGCTTCGACTTTTCTCAATGTTCGGATCGATTTATTTGTGCGAATGTTCGTTCTCGAAAAGCGCATATTTCCGAACGATTCTTCGCTCTTGTCTTTGGTGCGAACAGCGACGTCCAGCCTCCCCATTGATATTTTAAGTTTGTCGAGCACTTATTTTTTTGTACGCGATTTTCAAAATTATTAATGCGAGACAGTGGAATAAATAAATAAAAAATAGGCCTACAGGAGATACCACTGACAAAAGAAAACGTATCGACGATAGTACCTCATGGGTGATGTGGAAATCTATTGATACAAGCGTCGCCCCAATGCGCCACGCGCGATTGATGTAGCACGCACCTGAGGCCTACCGAGCACTACGGCTGCCGCGGCGGGAGAAAGGAGGCGTCGCCCTCGGAAATCGGCCGCGAGGTCACTTAATTCCGAAGCCTGCTGTATATAACCAAAGTAGGACACAGCTTATTATAACTGTATCCACGTGAATTTCATCTTCAGGCAGAGTAGAACACAAATCAATTGATGATTAAAATTGACTAATCATCTGATTAATCGTTAATCATAATTAATAATCATTAGTTCAAAGTTTTTGATTGGTTAGTTATGACTATATGGTACTAATTACTTACGACTCTATTTAATCATTATTCATTTGTTACTAGTTATAATTAGTCATTAGTTATTTTTAAAATCTCACCTCGCTAAAAATCTATTTCGATCACTCTTTTAAATATCAAACATTTTTTACGACCATTTCAAAAACTAAAAGAGATTGCCTAATGTATTTGTAGACAAAAGTTGATCAAAATGATGACCTAGACAATATATATTTCAAGGTCATCAAAATCGGATGTGGCTGGCCTAATCTAAATATTTACCATTTTATAGTAAAAGTTTATAAAATATTGCAATACAGTTTTTAGTTATTATTTTTAGTTATTAGTCACATTTAAATTTTGATTACTTATTTAGCCATTAGAGTTATTCAGTAGTCTGTATTCATTATTCATGTTTAATAAAAATTTGATCACTAGTCATGTTAAAATATTTACTCAATCACACTCAATCATTTAGTCATTAGTCACTAATTGTATTAATGATTACAGATTGCGTAACTCTGTCTTCAGGAAATGTTTAAACGAATATGTTTCGAACTGTTTTGTATGTAAAGAAACTTTGACAAACATGTGAATTGAAATGGACGTGAAAAATTGTGTTCAATTGACAAATTAGAACTTCGTCAAACAAATAAATTAAGATAGACGTTAAGAATTGCATTCGATTGAGAAATTAAAACTTTGTCGAACGAATAAATTTAAATAGGAACGAAGAGTTGTATTCAATTTTCTCCACTTGTGTTAGAATAATGAGCGACATTTTGTAACAGAAATTGATAAGGAATTCGAAACTTGTCAGTGTGACAAATATCCGGAAAAAAGTGTCATTAACGTGATTCGAAATTAATTTCCCTAACTTCACTAATTTTACTTTGTTATCAGATATAAAGTGACCTGACGCTTTGTGCAATTACGCAAAGGCGTTTCGTGGAACAAGGCGAATATTCTTCCGCGCATAAGAATGCGCTAACGAAGGAAACACGGATCCATTTATTACGTCATACCACTATTTCCATGTAACCCGAGACACAATTGTAGACGCGGAATTTTATCAATTTGCGGTTATTGATTTTGAGAGCGTTGGCGCTACGAGCACTTCCGCTTTTACTTCCTCCTTTTTGCCTCGGAACAACGACGAGAATGGTGAGGTCTAAAAGTCTCTATAACCGTATAACAACTCCTCTTTTTTTTTTCTCTCTTAGAACTGTCACGGACCAAGGTTTATTGTAAGTTTCTTCGACTCTTGCCACCAACGTTGCAAGAAAATATCGTTGTCGACATAAGCTCCCTTTACTATCACGGTCAAAGCTTTCCGACGGTATTATATCGGAAACTATACTATCAACTGTGTTTCAAGTTATACTAACAACGGGATGCTGCGGTTGTTCCTCTTAGAATTTCGATGAAACTTGGAGAAACAAACTTGCAGATGTCACTGCCCAATATTTAGCGGTGTATTTTAACAGTAATTGACACTCGGTTTGCAAAAATTTGGAAGTCGAGCGCGTAATTGATTAATTTTTAATTAATGATCACAGTTACTCGCGCAAGTAATTTCGCAGATATACGGATGCACGTGCACATATTAATTGTCATAATTAGCGAGGTAAAGTTTTACAGGAAATTGATATTTGATAAGTCTCCTCTAATAGAAACATACAAAATCATGTAATAATCGTCGCCTAAATCTGCACGCAATTTAATTATTTAGAAAAAAGTTGGGGGAAAAGAAACTAACGAAGCCCACTAATTTATTCAGTGCACCTTCTCAGAACTTCTTTAAGTAATATTTGTTCTCGTGCGAAATATTTAATGAACCGATCTAATTCAATCCCCAGATTCGTTCTTTCAAGTTTCACTAAAATCTTCAGAAGCTTAATCCTAATTTTTAATTAATAGAAGCAAACATATTCTTAGACGAGTTCTCAGATCTTTATACGTGTCTTAAAAAATTAATTTTTCCGCAAACATCAGTCTGCCGACTGAGTATACAGCGTCTACAAACATTTTTCTCCGTTCCCGAGTGCAGAGCTCGCCGCCGCGCAACGATTTCGACTTATTAAGAAGGGGAGACTCTACATTTTTATTACAACGCGTCTGATACTCTTTCGTCCTGAAAGGAACGCGAACTTCTAAAAACGTTTCCGCTTCGAATTTCCCGGGGAAGTAGCATCGTAGAAGGTAAGAGGTTCTCGTAACTGAAGAACAACTTACGCTTTTAACACTGTCAGTCGGTCGTTGAAAAGCAGTTACTCGGCTCGTCCTTTGGCTCGAACTTCTTCCCCCGGTCTTCATCGTGTCATCTTTCGTTTCATCTTCCTTTCATTCCATTAGATTCCGCGAGGCGGCAAAGGTCCGGACAGAGTCCGCTTTTGAACAAAACCACCGGGGAACGCACTCCGACCGTTCGCCGACCGCGCCAACAAAACACACCAGGCGAACGTCGCTAACGACGTTAACCGTGCCAACACCAACGGATATCGTAACACCGATGGTAATAATAAGGAACAGGATTGGTAACACGGACGGGAGATACGTGGCTGAAAGACCTGAGGTCATCCATGCGCACGTTTTATCGCTCTACGTGCCTTCTGCTCTCGTTCCGGAAACCAGCCCGCTAGTTACATTACATTTTTCCTTCGACCGCTCCGGGCTTTCAATTGCCCCGCGTGCTGTTGATTGAGTAAAACTTCCGGCGAATCGTTGAGGATATTGCAAATCTATCGAACTGATGCAAGGCAACTTGGGTATTTTGTTTTTCGCAAAAGTTTATGCGGACAGAAAGATGCTTGGAAATTATCAACGCTCCATAATGAATTATCAACGCTCTGCAATGCCAGCGGATGGATAAGAGAATTCGTTATGGTGGAGACGATTTTATTCGCTGTTGTATATTTTTTTCTGTATTTATTTATGAAGGTCACAACCATCTAACGAGCTTAAATAAAAAAAAAAGAACCTACGTATTTCCGTATTTTATGCAGTTTTATGGCTTTTATTGAGCTATAGTTATAAGTTAATGTTGAAGATGTGGTTATTTCAAATTGAAGATATAAGAATTTCTTAAAATTAGAGATCCGCAGATTTTTGAGATTTCAGTTTAGAAATTTTAATATTTTATCTTGGAGATTTGAATATTTCATGTTGAAAACTTAAGATATCAATTTTTGCAGATTTAAAAATTTTAGAATTGAAATTGGAGATTCGAAGATTTCCTGTTGAAGATATTAAAATTTCAGGATGAATATCTCAATATTTCAGTTTGCAGATTTAGCTATTTTCAGAGTGACATTTTGAAGATTTGAGAGTTTCGAAGCTCGAAATTTTAAGTGTTGAAGTTAAAAAATCAAAAGTTTAAACAGAAAATTTAAAAAGTTAATATTGAAGATTTCAAGTTGTAGATTAGAAAATTTCAAGTCGCACACTTATAGACTTTTAGAATTGAAATTGAAAACTTGAGGACTTGAACTTGGAGATTTTTTAAATTAAAGATCGAAGAATCAAAAATGTGAAATCGAATAAATAATATAAAATGATTTTGATCAGAATTACTAAAATTACAATACAATGTCTGTCATACTTATTTCGAATGTTTATTAACTGTGAAATTTACAGTAATAATTTTTTCTTTCAATTTGGATAGTTTTCCAGCTTGCACGTTTAATTATTTCTCAATTTCCATGACATTTATTGTCTAAAAACAAATACCTTTTTTGGTGTTTAAACAAATTTAGCTTAATCTTCATGAACAAATTCGCGACTTACTGTAACTTATATTTCGATTTTCTCGAAAACGAAGCCCTAAATAAAACAAAATGTTACACGAAATCTTTTCCTTATTTTTGGCGCGTAAAATCATCCCCCAATTTGATTGTATTACGATATTCCCATCGTTTCAAATCAAATTCTCCCCGTTCCGATATTCGTGTCTCTTGATTGTTTTTGCGAAACGAACCTCTTCGTTAAAATTTGTGTAACTCGGATCACACAACAGTCTATCAGTCGTTTTCTTCGAGAGAATCATCGGAATCGATAACAAACTTGTCCCTTTGCATCTTAGTTTGCGGCAAACTCATTATCAGATTAAAATACGGAACCGGTTTAGCGACATAGAGAAAGCGTAGGCACTTGCTGATGTATTTGCCACGTAAACAATAATTACCGCATGCAATTAAGAGGTTCCTTACTAGTCGAAGATGTCGGCATTGGGGTTGGCGATAGTCTGGGAACTTCGCCGTGCATATACTACCGAAGCATCGGAACGGAACGTCTGGCAGCGCGTGTCGACGCGAACGGATGAAGAGATTTCGACTTGGTTACACTCGAATCACTCGATCTTGTTACTCTGTGTCAGAGTTATGAGTCTCCCGTAAAATTTGAGTTAGCCTCGTTACTCACCGAACGAATTTCAGCTTCACGGAGCCTTTCTATGTAATCAGCATATAAATGCGACGCTGAAAAATTAACGAGCTACTCACCTCGCGGAGCTGGTTCAAAGTTGACACATCTAACATTACGACGACGATTACGAAATGATTCAATTAATAAGGCTTTGAAATATTTGATTGTTTTCGTTTTTCATGCAATTTGAAGACTTCAGGAATTAGATAACACCTTGCGAAACTAAAAACCATATCTAACTTTAATATTGGGAACAAGCCAATTGTTGATGCAAAAAGATTCGTTACATTGATTAATTGTGTTTTTTTTAAATTTAATTTCACATAAAACTTGCATTCCAGTAATAAGTATGAGTTTTTATGTAATTTTTACCAAGAAATTACAGTAAGTTTTAAACTAGTTCCTTTGGTTACTTTTGAACAATTCAAGTAACTAATTAATAACTAGTTAGTTACCTTAAATGTGACTAATAACTACCGGTACTTGAAAGTAACTAAATTCCCCATCACTAGATGTGACTCGATTATTGAACCAGGGTCCAATTTTACACGTAAAGTAAAAAAAGAAAAAGTATTTGTAGACTTTCGAATATCTGTACATTGAAGTCTCTAAAGATTTTTCATAAAGTAATTTGTTTATTAGTAATGAGTAGTCAAAGTTAGGCACGATGTTTGAGTCTCAGGGTGGACCTAAGCTCTTAACAATCTACAGGGTGTAACAAAAATGTTGCAGTTCCTTGAAAGGCGTGATTCCTGAAGTGAGTTTGAACAACTTTTTCCTTAGCGAAAATGTTAAGTAGGGCTTTGTTAACGAGTTATTAATGACTACCGACCAATAGAAGCGCGAATACTGTGGATGAATTTCAGCGCGGGCTCCAGCTGTGAGTAGTATTGGCCCGCCATCGTCCGCGTCATCATTAATCCATTGTACTCGCTCCCCGATTGGTCGGTGTTTTTCGTTAATAACTCCTTAACAAAGCCCCACCTAACATTTTCAAGGAACTTTCAAGGAACTTTCAAGGAACTGTAACATTTTTGTTACACCCTGTATTACTGCAGATGATTTATGATTAGACTGCGGATGTTTATGCATTTATGGCAATTTTAAATGTACTAAAATGCATAAAAATGTGCATAGCTGTAAAAATACATGAAATATCAAAAATAAAATACATTTCATGATATTTAGAAGATAAAAGAGATTTTTATTTAAGTTGGTTCTCTTTTTCTATGGCATTGAAAATATGAATTTGCATAAACATCTGCAGTCTATTTATGATGATTACTATTATACTGATGTATACTATTCATTTAATTCTGCACTTATGTAATAGCGAGCGTTAACTTGCCGCGAAACTAATCAGAAAGCGATTAATATATTATCGCTCATTCTTTTCGCAGCGAGTCGAAGTCAGATAAGTTTGAAGGAGAAGAAAGGAACCGGTCCTTTTTGTAGTCATTAGAGACGCAACCGTTCGCTCTTTTCCGACTCCATGGAATAAGAAACCTGGTCATACTAACGCTATGCTAATGTCTTACACTGAAAAAGGAGAAAAAAAAGGACGGAATAGCAACAGCGCGAGGCAAATACCAAATTCTCTTCCGATGCGTTCGTAGGGTAAAAATTAGAGATGTACCGACTAGTGGCCGACTAGTCGGTTAAGCCGACTATTCGGCCAGTTTTGTAGTCGACGACTAGTCGGCAACTAGTCGGCAAAAAAGGCCGATTGATCGGCCTTGAATTTTAGTAGCAATAATATCGTGATATCACAGAAAGAAAAAAATGTTTTTTGTTTATTGTACTTATATTTACTTATTTATCATACTTATACATATCTGTATGTAACATAATTATAATTATTATATAAAACATTAAAAATAGTAATTATTATTTATTTAAACCAACTAAAAATATACCAGTTAACTATTATGAACTTTGGTTATTATTTTTTTATTTTATCGGAATAAAAAAAACTCTTTAAAACAAAAAAACAGAATGCAATAAAATAATAAAATAAATGTAACAATTTCCTTTTTGAATAATATTAAACAATAATAAATTTTGAATCTTTTTTGTAATAAAGGTAAGCAAAGTATGATAATTAAATTTGTTTAACTCTCCGCATGAAGGAGAGTCCGAAAACGGACGAAAGATAATGAAAATGAACGAAGTGATTTGCCTCATTTTATAGCGGCGCGGTGTACGAAAATGATCGGCATAGCCGACTAATCGGCCGACTAGTCGGCTTCTTGGAGGTCGATTAATCGGCTAGTCGGCTAGTCGGCCAAAACCCTAGTCGGTGCATCACTAGTAAAAATACAAAGGAGGAAAAAAATAGAATCCCTTCTCGCTGACTCGTTCAAGAGCACCGACCAGAAACATCGCTCGATTAGCCCTTAATTATTTCGGTTTCGGTATAGGGAGCAGTTCGAAACGGAGGCTTCATTCCTGAACTTCGACCCTGTCCTGGTCACCCTTAGACTGCGAAAGGCGCATCAGGCGAAAGGGAATTCGGGGAAATAGCGATTCCCTTCGATATGAAAATCGTTCGACCGAGCGTGCGTCGTTGGGAGGAGAGTATAACGTATTGTACGATCGTACGCAAGGGGCGCGGGGCACATGACATATCGCATGTAATATTCGAGGTGTATGTGCACGCCCACACGCTGCCGAACGGTGGAACGGTGCGGGCTGCGCGTGTGTCGGTGCGCAGGATGTCAGAAAAATCGGAGCAAACCGCGGAAATTCGTGTGATTCCGTTCCGCGAGGTTTCGCGAGGAGCTCTCGTATCACTTGTTTGATAAAATTTAAGGCACTCCGGCTCGTTTCAAGTGGTCATTTCGACCGGTTCGAGATGAATACGCTCGGCGCAGCTCGGATTCAACACTCCTCGTTCGCGCTGTGCCAGCTGCAACGTTCTGCTCGGTGGTTCGCTTATTTTTGTCACTCGAAGCACTTTTGTTGCTTGAAAAATTCAGTACGATCCTCTAAGGCGCAATTATTTCTTTCGGAGAGATATAAGATGTTTCACTTCTTCTTCGCGAAACTGTACCAACAGAAATATTCTGTAAGTAAACATAAGAAAAAATGATATATAAATTCACGATGGCGCGAAAATCGTTGTATTGTAAAATTTTGACCTTTCGAATATTTTAAATTTTCATTTAAGGGATGACACAGTTCTTCACACACTTAAAAATTTTGAGAACTGTTGATTTCGATATTTACAAATGTTTTGAAATTTCTTCAATTAATAGTTTATCCTCCTTGTAAAGCTTTACAACTGAAGGTTCAATTTTTTTTGTTATCGAGTTTATGAGTCAAAGTAAATATAAAAAAATAAACATATTTTTATAAATATGATTTCAGCGAATGCTTGTAGATGATTAAATTCTCCAACGATGTACATTTAGATTTTTCTATTACTCTAAATGAAATGCATGAAACTGTATGAAATATGGGAATCGATATCGTTTGGAAACTTTTGTACGTGACTGTACATATTTTCGTTTGAAACGGTGTTTGCGAGAAAATTCATTGTGAAGAGTGAACAATTTCGCAACCGATCGAATACGTGCGACTTGGTTGTTGTGTATTTGTAATATGAATTTTTATAGGAATTATTGAAGAAATGCTAAAATAGTAATTGAAGCGTAACTTAAAATAACATGTCATGAAAATCCTTTTCAAAGTTTTCATTACAGTGTTACTTAATGAAAATAAACATATACATACATATATAATGCAGTCCGGTGCAGAAACGATAATTGAATGGAATCATATTATTTTTACATAAATATTACTGCAATGAAAACTCTGACATTGCCTCGTAAATTGTTTAACGTAAATCTCCTCCCACTTTGGAGATTTGAAGAGTCGATATTGAAGATTGGGAGGTTTGAAATTTAATATTTTTAGAGCTAAAATTCAAGATTTGGAGATTTTTAGAATTTCAGTTTAGAGGTTTGAAGGCTTCAAGTTGGAAATTCGAAAATTTAAAGTTGCAGATTTCTAGATTTTTTTAGAATTCACATTAGAAATTTGAGGGTTTAATGATTTAAGGATTTCGAGTTAAAAATTTGAGGATATGAAATTGAAGATTTAAAGAGTTTAAGTCTGACATTAACAGAGTTAAATATAAAAAATTCAAAAGATTGAAACCGAGTGTTTGAGTAGTTGGAATTGAAGATATAAACTTGACGATTTTAATGTTTGTATTAGCAAATTCAAAGTTGAAGTTGAAGTTACATTGAAAAGTTATCAGAAAGATACAAAAATACATTCTATTATTATTTTCTTTAAATTGAAAAATTCAATTAGATCAGCCATACTCAACTTCTTTTTTTCTTGGGCTGCCACTAAGACACTGATACAGTCTAACAGAAAAAGTTGGGACACCCTGTATACATATACTATACCAAAGCAAACCGGGAATCTTAAAAAATTGCATCAGGCATATCCCAACGATGCAAGTAGTAATCTTCATTTTAAAGGAAAGTAAAACGCTCTAAGTAAAGAAAAAAAAACTGTTTCCCCTTCGCGGTTCAGTTTTATCGCCGCCACGGCCTTCAATCATTCGCACACGCGTGCCCGTTGAAAGAGAAAATTCTGACCACGGACGTTCATGGCACATGCATCAAATGTCTATTTTCTAACGCTTTTCAAGTCGGATCAGTGAACTTGAAAAGGCCAAACCCCCGCGTCCCTGTCGCGAGCGAGGTGACAGCGTCTTGAAAACCCAAGTGGCCCAAATAAATAGACCGACACGAGGCGGGAAACGTGAGGTCGTTTCTGGTGCATGAAAGTGTAAACCCAGGTAACAAAGTGTGTCGCGGCACGAAATGCAATCTGTTACAAGTATCACATGCTGCTTCTTTGCCAACACATCCTGTTAGCAATAAACAAGGAACGTGGCGACAAGTGATATCGCTTATACGCGTGTTCTTTTGCATACGACGCCAGAAACCGACCGATTGATCGACGAGGAGTTCGCTTAGCTGTGCTCGCCGAAATTTTTTATGCTACCACCTTGAGGACGAAACAATTCAGTCGTTTCGTTGCATGAGAAGATTTGTTAGAGAGTAATTTTTAATATTTCTTAATTTTTATTATTATCATGTGATGCAATGGATTTCTATTGATGTCCTACTATTGGGTCAGTTGGTTAATACCGTCCGAGTTGTTCGAATATCAAATTCGAATTTTACTACTTTATTCGATTATACTACTTTATACGTCTTTACTTTATTCGAATATTCGTAACGGCCTATATACAATAAGTCGTAAAAAATATTCGGATACATACTGATATAACTTTCATTTCTACACTTTGTATTTGAATTTAATTTTAACCAATTACTAAGCTTTAAAAAAAAATGATTAAATTAGTTTTTTTAACTTGAATTCTCGTTCGACATAAAAATTCACTTTTCTTCATCACTTTGTAAAATATTTAAATAACTGTACGCATTCTCCGACAAATTTTCCATTTTTCAATATACATATATGCACTACATTTTAATATACTGCAAAAAATTGTTGCCTCTCGTTTATATTTATTTCAGATACAGAGCGTAGAAATGGAAGTTACACGAGTGTCCGAATATTTTTATCGATTCACTGTATTTCGCACAGTTATTTGAAAATTTCGTATGAGAAAAGAGTGGAGACAATATGCGATTATCAGTATCAATAAACTGAGTGTTAAAGTTTCGTCAATTTCTACGGTTTGAATCAATAAATATACGAAAGATAAACATCGTTCGGAGTGAATTTTTTTTTCGAAGCGATTGTTCGGCGAATCTCCATTATTATTGCAATTTCACCTACAGTTTGATGCCTATTTGATTGGATTCCAGCCAATAATTTGCTTTTATCAATATCCGAGAGTCGTCTGGATCGTGGTTAGTGCCCAAACAAAATACTTCCAGGCCGAAAACGAACAGATTATCGTTGAATTACTATTCTTAAAAAGGATCATCTATAGTTATTAAATGGAATTATTGCAAGTTTCTGTCGCTCATAAATAACTAAAAAAATAAAGTTCTTTGCAAACAATGCAACCAATAAAATTGTTCCACTCGACTAGTAAATTCTCTTCAGTATAAAATAAAATCGACAGCTCTCAGTTAATGCTTGAAAGATAATTTTATTATCTTCTTATAGTATTCTTACTACTCTCCCAAATGACTTTTTTCTCAAAATACCATCAGAAGTTACCGTTAAAATAACTTTAATTCACATTTGGGACGGCGAATCGCGAATGTATCAATGCTGTTTGTACGCGTCTCTTCAACTCGCTATTATTTCACTTTCTAACTCTTGCTGGGACGAGGTAGAGACAGACGGCGAAAGAATTTTTTTTTCCCTCGATTTTTCGTATTCCGTGCACTCGGCACAAGTCTGCTATACTGAGCATGCGAGCATGCAGCGTAGCGACGTTGCGCACGTCCTTAATTTGAGTAACTAGCCCGCAATCCCATAGTTCCTGTCTGAAGTCTGCTTTCGCGGGCTCGCGATACATCAGTCGCCACCGAGGAGCAGGAAGTCCTCCAAATCCTAATTAGAATTCGGTGCTTTTTAGCCGCGAGTTGTCAAGTAAGGGAGCATCAGAGGAAAATAATGCGTGAACCGATTTCAGGAAGAATAGGAAAGTAAAAATAAACTTGAATTAATTTTAACGGTAATGAATGTCTAGTTTATTTAATTGGCCTACGACTAACGGAGGGAAACTTGTAGCCGAAGGGTGTCGATGTACCCTCGTTGCAGTCTCTTCCTTAATATACTTTTAAAGCATTACTACTCAGTCTGCGCTCTCCCTTAACACGCTACCATTCATTAGCAGCGTAATGAAGACGTTTCGAGCCACCTTTGCACCGAAGAAATCGATATCTTCACAGCTACCTAAAGCGTCAGTCAGATATCCGTCTGAAACGTTCGCGTAATTCGAACCTCGATAATTAACCCTTAATGGTGAAAAAGTTCCCTTGCAAGAACTTCGCACAAGTATAGAAAGACTTTTTCATGTAGACGTGCAGAGAATTTCGGTTTTGTTTCTATTTATTATAAAAATAATTAATATCCATGCTTATAATGATTCACTGTAATATTGATTATTATTTCCTATGATCATCTTCTACCTTTCAGTTGATTTTGGAGATTTTTATTGAAAAGATTTATAGATTTTCTAGCCGAAATACAGTGTTGACTCGAAGAATGGCTGGGTTTCAGAACCGGGCGCAGCCTCTTTTCGAGTCGAGTTCGATCTCGGTCATGACGGAACGAGGAAACTCGCACCGGCGAAGAAGTGGTGAGGATAGAGAAATCCCTTTTTCGAATCAAACTCAGGCGTCGTTCTTTGAGTCAACACTGTAAGATTGTCCTTATATCGAAACAGTACTCTATAAAACAGAAAATCGCATCACTTACTGGATGACCTTATATCTTTTGGGGTGTTTTTACTATCTTCGAACGGACCTTACTTTTCAAATGCGCCTCATATTATAATCACTGGATTTTTATAATCTATAAGATTGTTTGGAAAAGTCAAAGTATACAAAATATAAAAAATATAATACAAGTTATATTATATACTGCCTTGGTTCGACCACAGTTGGAGTATGCTTCAGTCATTTGGAATCCTATGCATAATAAATATGACCATCTTATCGAGAAAGTACAGCATAAATTCCTCAGATTTGTTGCTCGATTCCTAGGAGAACCAATGGCGATTACAAATCATGATTACAATGACTTGCTTCGGATTACAAAATTACACTGTCCGACCGGCGAACTATATCTGACTTAATCTTTACATTTAAAATAGTTAACTCTAAAATAGATTGCTCTGCTCTTATCTGCAAAATCAATCTTAGTGCACCACAGAAAAATCTTCGAAATAACGCTATGTTTGTTTATAGACTGCCGTCATTCAAATGTAGCTCTATTGATCCTGTTAATAGAGCATTAAAACAAGCTGTTTTATATCTGGGTAGTGTAGATTTGTTCTCTAACTCGATGAATCTTTTGTACAGCGATTAAATCTTGTCCGTTTTTTAAAAATTAATTTGTAAAATAATATGGCTCATCTCTATTTTGGATGCTTAATATTATGTATACTAAAGGGTTTATCCCGTTAATAAATAAATAAATAAATAAATAAATAAATAAATAAATAAAGTTACAACACTTAGAAAAGAAGATACACCATTATCTAATTTTCGATTCTTTATTTCTGTTTGTAAAATTTTTATTCTCCACAAAGATCCGCAATCTAATCGCCGACAAGTAGCGACATTATCAATCGCTATCAGTGCGTGTGAATATCGGTATCGCAAAGGTATCCTGTACCGTTAGGGCTTAATCCCTTTTGGAGTAACAGGCGTTTTGGTGAGCTGCTGTTTCCCGGGCGTCGTGTAAGTTCCACCAATTGCTGTTTCGCGCCCGGATTCGCGACCGGTTTGGCGAGAACAAATTGAACGGAGATTCTGTTTTCATGTTTCCCTGCATGATTCGTCGGACTATATTCCACGGACGGAACGAGTTTCGAATGAGTTACCAGCGGCGGGCATTAAGCCGTTCGCAAGCGCGGGGGTGGACTGAGGCGGCCTCGGAGAGCAGAAACTGGCGACACGAGGGGAAAGGGAATGAGAGCGAGAGCGAGTGAAAGAGCAGAGGGGCAAGTAACTGGGAGGCGAGCCGCGCGAAGTGATTTCACAGGGTCGAGATATTTCAGACTCTGGGAATGGTGAAATAAAGCGACCGCGTGTTGTGCTGTTTATGGCTCATTATTATGCTATATGCCGTGTCCTCGCGGGTACTAAGATCCTTGTCGTAATGGAAATGTGAAGAGGGTGCGCCGCGAAGTTACGGGGAAGGAAGATAAATGTTGGGACGAGGGACGGCGGCGCGGCGTTGGCGCGATACAGAGGCGCGAAAACGGGGGATTCGGTGGTTCGCCGATGAAAGGTGACAATGCGGGGCGAGTTTATCGTGGGTGAAATTGAATGAAGCGATCGAAACGGCGCCGATGCGAATCTACAAGGAATTTTTCGCAACGAGGGTGTTTCGTGCGTGAATACACGAGAACGTGGAACCGGAGTCGTAGGAAACGATCGGGGTTTCGAGGAAAGAAATGATTGTTCTTGCGAAACGTTTTCGGAAGTATTAATACTCTCTCGCGGATTAACGCGATATTTTCGCGCTGGCGGTGAATTACTGCTGCGGATGGTTTGCAAACGCGATGGCGCGGCGTGAAGATTTAAGTGTACATCGACAGCGAAGAATTTTGGTATATGGTACAGTGCTGTTCATAAAGCCTCATCAAATTTTGTTAAATACAGGGTCAAGATTTAAGTTTATGTGAAAAAAATTTATTATAAATTTTTTGTTCAAAACGTTGTTTTCGACAGAAACGTTTTTTCAGTTTTCAAACTCTAAGAACTTTTCATTTCAAATCCTAGTACTTTAAACAACCTAATTGTGCATCTGTTCTGTAATATAAGTAATTTGATAAGAATCACTGACGAATTACTAAAATTTATATGTAATGCAATGTCTATTGTAAATGTCTTATCAATTTGGAAATTTAAAGAGTTGAAGCTAGAGATTTTAAAGTTTCAAGCTGAACATTTGAAGTTGAACTTAAAAATTTTGTGATATTCAAGATTTCATTTTAGGGATTTGTAGATTTCAAGTTGAATATTTGGAAGTTTTTATTAGAACTGAAATTAGAAATATGAAGGTTTGAAGTGCAGCTGTAAATATTCGACTATTAGAATATTTCACAGTGAAAAAGGTATTTCACGTTTAAATCCTTAGTCGGTGCAATAGTATGAAATTTGAACACTCCGAATATTTGAAAACCCCTAATTATTCGAATAATCAAATACTTCTTTGTCCCACCAATTTGTAAAATGATATCTGAAATCTAATCTGCAATTGCAGGTCTGTGTTTGAGTTCTTAAGTTTCTTTATAAAACTCACTTCGATTGTTAGCCACTTTAACCTTTATATAATAACTAATAACTATTTAATTTTATTAATGAATATTGATGGAATTATTTAAAGATTTATATAATCTCCTACTAATTCGTGATGTTTCTAAAAATACGAAATAACATTTATTTAAATTTAACAATTCAGTAAAAATATTAATGAAATTATTAGACTGAAACTAAATGATCATTTAAGAGGTAAATTTATTTATCTATTTTGTTAAACGTCTAAACCGAAATTCTGTAGTTTCAGATTTATTTTTACGATCGTTCCGATTACATAAAACAACAACAGGAAATGTTAGACTTCGATACGATGCTGTTAATTCGAAATACCGAGGATGAATGTAATTTGCATTTCGAAGGATGCTTCGTGCCCCTTGTGCAGCGTGAATTACAGCGAAAACAACAGAGGAGGAGAGTAGGTGCAATGTTTCATGTATAAAATGTAGTTACACCATGAGTGTGCGGAAGTTACACCTGTGACTACTGGTAATGCAAATTTCGAGCCTTGGAATGCGACCATAACGTAACGTTTGTACCTTAAATATCTTCATTATTTTTAAAGATGCGTTAAATGTCTTAAGAGCAAAGTTGAAATAATTCAATAACATTGGAAAAAAATAACATAAAAACAATAATTTTTTGGCATCCTGTGAGCTTCATTGAACCATTCAACTTTGTCCTCAAGACATTTAACGCATCTTTAAAAACAACAAAGATATTTGAGGTGCAAACGTTAGGTCACTCACCATGTACAGGGTGTAACCAAAATGTTGCAGTTCCTTGAAAGGAGTAATTCCTGAGGTGATTTTAAACAACTTTTTCCTTTGCAAAAATGTCATCCGAAGCTTTGCAAACGAGTTGTTGATGAAAAACAGTGACCAATATAAGCACGAATACAGTGGATGAATTTCAGCGCGGGCTCCGGCCGTGAGTAGTATTGGTCCGCCATCGTCCGCGCTATCAATAATCCGCTGTACTCGCTGCCCGATTGGTCGGTGTTTTTCGTTAATAACTCGTTAACAAAGCTTCACCTAACATTTTCGCTAAGGAAAAAGTTGTTCAAAATCATCTCAGGAATTACCTCTTTCAAGGAACTGCAACATTTTTGTTACACCCTGTATATTATGTTTCAGATAAATAAAAGATTCAAATATTTCTCTTTTCTTCACTATCATTGAGAGACAATCTGCGCCGCAAGTTTTAACAAACTAACGTTTCAAATATACTGCACTTCCACTACAAGTAATTGACGAGACTTTCCCGCGGAGAATTTCTTGGCAGACGTGGCTAAAAGCGCTGAAATTAAGGGACATAGTTATTTCGTGCTCGTTCAGAAACGAAATCGACCGAGTCATCATACATTTCGCGCTTACGTCGTAACTAAGCGGAAAATGGAAAAAAATGAAATGAGCGAACTGCGGATGCGTAACTTTGTCTCCATTATCGCTCGCTCCTCCGCAAGATTGCGCAAAGAGGGCTGAAGAAGAAAATACTTGGCGACTTGGGGATCGAGCCATGCATATTTGCCCGCAACTGACGTAAAGAGACCGAGATACTGTCGCCATAAATAGGGATGTAAGCACCCGCGGGACTAAGCAGACGAAACTCTTATTATTTTGCGCCATTAGGGAAAAAGAGAGGGGGAAAGCTCGACGGCCCACGTCGCCGCCTGATTTCAGCCCGTTCCCGAAAATAATCTTGCGAAAGCACCGCGAATCTGATTCCCGTGCATTCCTTCCGCCGAGATTCTGGGGTTTCTCGTTTTCTTAATAACCGAGGCATGCCGGAGGATTGGGAAATGGACACGAAATCCAGTTAAAATGTTGATTTAGCGTCGGGTATGAATAACTTGGATCATTTTCCAAACAATGCCTATAAACGTTAAACCATTTGAAGCAGAAATTAATGTTTACGGTTAGATTTAAACAGGAACCACTTTCTGGCTATGAAATAATTTCTAATATTATTGATGGGATAATCTAATTAGACTTCTCGATGGGCATGAAAATTTCTTTGTGTAATAGAACATATTTTTTATTATCTTATCACAACTCATGCGTATATTTTAAATAGTCTGTGTTTTTATATGTTTTATTATCTCTCGAGGAATTTTAATTAAATTTGCAGGAGTGCAAAACTACAGCAAAATCTTTAACATTTTAATTAATAGAATATTTCACAACGCCATCAGATTACAGGGGACAGATGTGATTCAAGTTATTTTCAGAGATTTTATCGCTCTCTGTAGGTATTGATTCCAGACATGCATTTGTACATGTTCGTAAATACTGCACCATTCACGAGGCAGAAATGCTGAAAAATATTCCTGTAAATATATTTAATTTCTTATTTCTTTTTTAATTCAGAAGCAGAAGCATTATATTTACTTAACGCTAAAAGAAATTGAAGTTTTCGTGGGTTTTAATTACAATTTCCTACTTTCTTTCAGTTAAACAATTTGGAACATTTCCTAAGCATAAAAGTAATAAACAAGGTTATATTATTTTGATGACGAAATAAACCACAATTTTTAGTAATAAAAATAGCAATATTAACTTACAGTGTAAATATTTTACCTTTGATGGAGGGAGGGAATTTCAAGTTTCTACCGGAGTAGTGAAACTTTGAAGAGTGGGTTTATTCCTTTAACTTTAAATTACCGTAGCTGAAAAATACACTTTCCCGACTTGTAGTTGACCTACAAATTTGCAACATGTCGTAGCTGGCATAGTATATTTACGGAATATTTTAAGTAGCCTTAGCCTTCATATTCCGATGTTTACCACGTAGATACTCATTTTATTCTGAAAAAACTTCTCTGCAGGGAAAATGTCATATTAAATTTGATATTATAATTCGACTGTAATGCTTTTTACATGGTATGTAAAACAGGGATTAACTCGTATATTCATACGTGGTATTACCATATTTAATTAAGATAAAAAGAGTATAAGTTGGAGTTAAATTATGTTTTTTAATGCAATTTTTTTAACATTCTAATAATTTCGAAATTAAAGAATAAGATGATTTTGCTTTCTCTAGAATCACTCTCCTAATCCTTCTTTGTAAAATATATTTTTGAATGTCCAACTACAGCAATCAAATTAATAATTACAATTCATTAATTTGTTCTATAGTCTCTTGTTTAAAATTCTGCGCAGTGTTCATTATTACGTCGATTCTACTCAGTACTAATCTGTTGATATTGATTCGTCGTTACAAATGTATTTTAACGTCACTATGGAGAACAATACGTTAGCATGAATTTTCTATTAAATGTTGAGGAACTTTGGAAACAACGCTTAGCGTGGTGCATTTTTTACGGAAGAACTTTCTAAACTCTGCATGAAGTGTACGAAATAACTTGATCTAGTGCGCGCACACAAATGAGGACATAATGGAAGGTCATTCTGCACGGCAAACGTCACTGACGAAATTTTAAAAAACACGACGAAGCTCCGTGTCCTAAATCCGCGCTCCGTTATATGACAAGGCACTGCGAAGTGCATTAGTCTCAGGGACCAGGAACCGTGAAACACTTGCGTGTTTTTCCCATTTTATTTCGTGAGATACTCGAATGTTATCTCGTCCGGTATACGTTTCAAAAAATCCCAGCTGTTATGCGGACTAAAATAATTCATTACCTGCTTCGTTTCTAGATTTTTCAAACATTTGAAAACTTGTATTCAACCCGATACAACATTGATTCGAATCGCCGGGTTTGAAATGCGTGCTTCAGGGGAGGTTGGGAGACAATTAAGCAACTTTGCGAAGTAATTATATTCGTGGAGATGTCTGGAATCTCCAAGGCATTCTGCAAAGCAGTAATAATATTTGTACCAGTGACTATGGTCATACGTTCTACGTTTTGAGATATCTGAAAATTGTTTGCGGCTGTTCAAGGAATTTGTCGAAATATTTACTCTCGCAATATACAGTAAGTCTCACGTTGCTTTGTGAAGACTATTTGCTTAAATTTTAAGAAGGTTATTTCTCTTTATGCAATGAAAGTCATAGAAATTGAGAAATAATTAAACGTGCAAGCTGAAAACTATCCTAATTGAAAGAAATAAATTAGTACTGTGAATTTCACAGTTGATAAACATGTGGAATACATGTGAACAAATCTGTGAGCCACACATTGTATTCTATTGTAGTTTTGGTAATTCTATTCAAGATCGTTTATATTACTTCTTCGATTTCAACTTTTTGATTTTCTGATCTCCAATTTTCAAAATCTCCAACTTCAAGCAACTCTTAAGGAATGACTATGTAATATAAATTCCAGTAAGTTACTTTGTTCACGAAGACTATATTAATTTGTTTAATCTCTAAAAAAGGTATTTGTTATTACACAATAAAAGTCATAGAAACTGAGCAACAATTGAATATGCAAAGTGAAAACGACCCAAATTGAAAGAAAGAATTAATACCGTGAATTTCACAGTAAACATTTGGAATATATGTGAAAAAATCGGTGGGTCATAGTAAAATTTAAATAAAATTGATAATTTCGTTGAAAGACTAATTATTTATGATATTTATTATAAATATGAAGAGCAGTTTACTGTTTAAAAAATATGAAATTTCAGAGAAGCAGAAATTTAAAACCTCATATTGATTCGTAGTTACCCATTATAACACGAAAATACATAAAATTTTATTAATATCCTGGCCCGTCTTCATTTTCATATAAAATTTCAAATTTTTAATATTATGAGAGCTGATGCTAAAATTAAAAATTAAAATATTCGCTAAAATTATCATGGAAATTATGAAATTTCATGAAAAGTTTATGCGTCAATGAGTTAGGTCATCATCAAAGTAAACAAGAATTGAATTTTCTTCAACGAGACTGTGGTTCAGTTTTTTCGTTATTTTTCAGAAATTTTTCACTTCAATTGCTTTCATAATTACTAGCGCATTTATAAATCCTCAATTTCGGAATAATCGTTATGGGCAACATTGTGACTTCCAAATTAAACAGAGAAGGGGAACTAAATGCTCTCCACTTTAGTAATTAATAAAATTCTCGCGTTGAACTTCACCCAGTGAGTTAGTTTCGTTGTTAATGCACATTCATTATGAACACGTTTTCCATTTCAGTAATATGTTATTGATTGAGTCGCGAGAAGTAACAAGAATATCCGTACAATTAAAATCTGCACGAAATGGATGGAAATGATGGAAATTTCGACGCGAAGTCAAAGGGTACGCGAGATTAGCTTCGCGTTTCTTTGATTCCGATCGTTTTCGCAGCATATTAATTGCAACTGGGAACTTCTGTGACCGTTTCTTTTAAAGGTACTCCGTGTATTCTTGCACGCGAGAAAAATGTAGCACGCAGCTTTTTCCCCGCGACGCAACATGTGTGTAAATTGCGTAAAGCTCACAACGCGAAGAAGCAAGACTTGATAACCTGGCAAAGAGTTGCAATAAAAGAAATTGCAATTAAAATGCCTCGCGAACGCGTGTCGCTTGAAACGCGCGCTGTTGTGTTTATTTTGTTCCTTTTCTGCTTTAATGAATCGTAACAGGAAACAGACGGATTCAAAAGCAACAGAAATGATATACGTGTTGCGAACGATGTGAAATGGTAATAATGAAACCGGTGTTTGTTGCTTTGTGCTTTGCTGAATGCAGGAAACTAATTTTCGCATGACTTTAATAAGAGTTTCCTTATCGTCTTTCCTTTGAACTCCTTCGTCTTGCATGCGCTGGAAAAAATATAAGTTGGAGGAGAAATGAGATATGTGGACATAAATTTGACGAATCGGTTAAAAAAATTGATTAAACGAAACATTCATTAAATTATACTTATTACGTGAATGTTTAAGCATTCCGTGTAAGTTGTGATCTGAAGCTTTCAGTAAACTAAAGTTACCAGAAGTTCGTTACAAGTGTTTTGAGAACTCCAGCTGTCAATTACTTTCTCTATTTGCACCCATTGATTACATGCCAACGAGTGCTTCCCGATTAAGTAGAGAGTTGCCGATCGAACCGAACACTGTTCATGTATCCAATTCAATCTCTTGCGGTTTCCTTTCAATTTAAGCAATTCGCTCTAATTAATCAGACTACTCCAGCCGAGTTTTTGCTAAAGACAGGGACAAGAGTTCGCTTCGAGATGCAAACGCGAACTCCTTCATTCACTCTTACCGGTTTAAGTTCCCCCCTAAGTCTCTGCATCAATTTCGGTCTACGGACGAGCAACGAATGCTTCGAAATTTAATTTAGATTTTTACATTGTTCTTCACTCTCGAAGATTCAGCGCTTTACTGTCGTTAACTAATGTCATCCGTTCCGTCTATGAAATCAACCGAGGTCAAAATTAATTCCTAGAATAATCTACTTCTCCACTATAATTTAATTGCCGACTATTTTTACGAGGTATCTACTTTGCGGCTCGAGTCGCGACAAAACTTCGCCTCTCTGATCGTCTACATTTTTCCTGAAAACTGTCATTAACCCTTTTAATGCACTATCCGTGACGTATGTGGACTCGGTCGGTTGGCAGATTTATGCAAGCTGGTGACAGGTAACGTGTATCAAAGTAAAGGTACTTCGCACGCTATTGGGTATGGGAAAATGTGGCTCGAAACCTTCAGACTGTATCTACTTTTACCTGGGATGAAGAAGATGAAAAAATGCATTCCATAAATCGTGACATAACTAAAAACTCACGCAGTTGTATATTTTAGGTATTAGTCTAACTTATTGAACATAATTGTGTATCTATCTGTAGCGCCATCTGTAATACATACATTTATAAACAAACATATTTTTTTAAAGCTTAAACTAAAAAACTAAACATAATGTTAAAGGACAAGTCTTAATTTTTGACTCATGTTTTTGTAATTAAATCGGAAAGGAATGCATAATTTTCGATGAAAACGACTGGCTACTACCTTTAATACAGAATTTCTTTATTTGCGTTGTAGTTAATTTATTAATTTGTTTTCTCTTCTCACTTGCTCTGATTTTGAAATATCGACACTGTATGATTTCGAAAATGTCTTCCATCTGTTTTCTTTTATGTACTTAAATGTGCGACAATAAAATCAAGTGTATCATAATTGATTCGGGACGCTAGAAGCTCCATCAAAGTATATTAAAGTAACCTCAAGTCACCGGAGTAGTTTAAAGCTAAACTTAGGGGATTATGGACTACCTCCGAATTTCCTAGCAACCACCATCACATCGAAAGTCACTTCCCGAATTCAAGAATTTCCGTTTCGTAGAGAAACTCGCTCCGCCGATGAAGAATAGAAAGAGAAATAAAAGAGGCGGATGGCAGATGCAGGCTCTTACATATATTCTTGGAGGGGTGTATAGCAAGCTAAAGCGACGCTGGTAACCATTTCGATGCAGCCGATCCATCAAACTCTGCCAGATCGGGACTCTTAATACGCTTGAATTTCCCGCGAGAGCTGCCCCGTCTCACCGTCCTCCCCTTTTCCCCTCGACCGGCTGTGCACCCCCAACGGATAGGGTACGTACGATGGAATTATGGTTCCCCTATGCTCCCATTACCGAGCCATCTACGTTCTGCGTTATACGTGCCGTGGCTTTTCGCCCTTTCCCCGCCTCCGTAACGACACCCTTCGCTGTTTTATGTTCTCCGCAAATCATCCACGCGTAACTGACCGTGTATTCGCCTGGGGCACCAGTCATCCGACGGCCTACGACGTTTGCTTTTAATGCGCCAACCGATCGAATACCGCGGCCAGTATTTCAAGTTTATGCAACGCCCGGTCGTGCATTACGCGAGGCGTCCGCGTTTCCACCTCGTGACGCGTCGTTTAATCATCGAAACGTTTTCATCAAACCGTTTTCAAACGCAGACGTTGCGTTGGCGCGTGGTTTGATCGCGTTTGTCGCAGCAAACGGCAAAACATTCTCTTTAGGTCTCGGTTATAGTGCGCGATCTTTCGCGCGAAATCGCAATATACAGTAAAATCTGCTTTAGCCTAGCCCTTTTTCTTTCCACATGGCTAGCCCAATGTCTCCAACCACTATTTTTTGTCGACTTGGACCGTGGGAACTTTTTCGGCCGCGAGCTCGACTCCTGCAACAATAGGCTATAAAAGACAAGGATAGCACTAGCCATTTAAAAATGCTCGTGATTGATTTTCACCTTTTTCCATCGAATTTTCACGAGAGTGACGCCAATCGATTCCTTATACTCGACCGATTAAAAAAATACCAAACACGACATAATTCGGTCTATAATTAACGAAATAACGAAACAAATTTATTTTCACGATTCTATATCCTTATTGTCTATAATGGCCACATTGTTTCGGGAGTCGAGCTCTCGGCATCGAGCGTCCAAACACATCAAAACCAGTCAAGCGAGAAATCGGAGGTGCAAGATTCACTTCCCACTTTGCTTAAGCCTTGACATACGGATCCGATGGGCAGAGCCTTACGCGAACAATAGTGTATATGTGTATATTTATTTTGTTTTTCGCGCGATGCTGTTTTCGTGAAAAATCACAATGACTGTAACATTTGCGATATAATGCTTTTTAAAGGGGAACCTCGTCTAGAACGTTAAAGTAATACTACTTCTTTCTATTTGTGAAAAAAACTTGTATAATTAAATTTATTTATTTATGTTTTTAGTTTATCGACCATGTAATAAGTGATCGAACCGATATCGAACCAATACACTGAGAAACCTCGTGGAGGAAAAATTGCTATATTGTGTAGTAAAGAAGCAGCTTCGAGTGAAATGCGTTTTTTTTCTATCACACTAAAAGGAAAAAATAGCACACGTGTTTCTAAATTTAATAGACCAGTGTAGTAAAATTTACGGAAGGCTGTGAAACACAGCAACATCTATACGCACAATAGCGTATAACGTACGCTTCGGAAAGAAGTGGCGTCTCGTGACATAGCCTCAATTTGCTTGGCTTTTAGCGTTGTCATGTCGTCACGTATCCACCAAGATAAAGACTTTCAAATATTTAAACCCAGTTAACTAAAGATATGTGCAGTTGTCTGAAAGATATCTAAAAAAGAGATACATATAAATGTATGTTTTGCTAAAAGCGCGATTTGCCTTCAGACTCAAGCAGCGATTCTCAATACACCGTTTAACATATTATCCTCAAACGCAATTTTTTCGTTCTTGACTTTTGCTTTATTTTGGCCTGTGTACTCGTCGCTTAAAATGGATGATATAAAACTAATCGTAAGAAGCCATCGTAAGAAACGTTGCTCTTAAAACAGTTAGTTGAAGTGGAAAAAAAACCTAACATGGTTATATAGTTACAAACTTGCACAGATATTTTTTCTGACTACAGGAGGTAACTCCGCAGGTGATTTTAAACAACTTTTTCCTTAGCGAAAATGTTAGTTGCGGCTTTGTTAACGAGTTATTAACGAAAACAATCGACCAATCAGAGAACGAGTACAGCGGATAAAAAATGGCGCGGACTCCGGCTACGCGTAGCGTTAGTCCGCCACCGATCGCACTGAAGTTCGTCCGTTGTACTCGCTTCCTGATTGGTCTGTGTTTTCTGTTAATAACTCGTTAACAAAGCCGTAACTAACATTTTCGTTAAGGAAAAAGTTGTTTAAAATCACCTAAGGAATCACGCTTAACGACACTTATTCTGGGACACCCTGTATAGTTCTACGATATTTTTGTAAAAAAAAAAAAATAGAGGGAACGAGAGACACTGCTGGTGTGAGAAATGTAAACTTGAAGTTGCCTGTGTTGAATAAATTTGTAGCTGATTGTTAGCAAACGAGAACACGGAACAAGAAGATATTATATGAAATTGTATCCTGAACACAAAAGCGTACTCTTAATCAGAGCGGTGTATGCACCCGGAAAATAAAAAAAAAGGGTCTCCCTCTGAATTTAAAAACAATTACCTTTGTCGTACTTACAAATAAAGAAATAACCGGCTGAAAATACGTTCCAACGCCATTTCAATGGAAACCAATAAGAAAAATTCACCGCTACCGTTTTGAATAACTTCTGCATGACATAGGAATTTCGACCTTAACGGAACACGACTCGCGGAAATTGGAAGAAATCCATTTTCTTAAATAGCGCTAACACAGGCGCACAAGTGATATCACAATAGTAAACTCATATTGTGTTTCCTTGCCGTTTAAACGAGATCTTTGGGATTAATTGACAGAATAACGTGACAGACGTGACTGACTTTATATTCTTGGGAAACGATCCAGTTGTAAATATAGAGATATCCGATCAAACTTTGCACAAGACTACTATATCTTTCATCTTTCTATTTCCATCGACGGTTGATTGAAGGCAAATGTTTTGCGTGTCTTGATTCTTTTCGTATTTGCGGAAATGAATTACTATTTTATTTTAGTATCTGATTACTATCTGATCTCGAATCCGGTGGAAGAAAAAGAGTTAGATAAATTCAATTAAAAAAATCATATTACGTAGAGCTATTTTTGGCATAGGCATGCATATTGGAAAATGATCGTTCTTTGGACCAAAAAGTGCCCAGGATATCGATATCTACCGCAATTGATTTTCCTTTCAGGTGGATATTACAAAAATTGTGCTGCTTTAGCCAAAAGTACGTGTTTCTACGATTTACGGTGGTAGTTCATTTCCTTGCAAGTAAAAAGAGCTCTTGTAGTCGGGGTCGTGAAAAGAAAATCATGAATAAGACAGCGAAATTTCATTTTTGTCCCTCTTTATGATTCAGGTCTCCCGACGTAAATCGACGGAGTAGAATATTCAACTTTTAGTCAGACACATTAGAATTAGTAATTCAAGAAGTAGAATAAGTCCGGTATTTCCAGACAGACTGGAAGTAGATAATTCTCGTCGCTATTCAGACTTCTCATTGCTTATTGAGCAACATTTAATTACGTTTATAGACTAAATAATTGTCTAAAAAATTGGCAAAAGCATTTTTTAACAGCAATTCTGCACAGAATACAGTATTTTTAATTAAGATTTGTTATTGTCTGTGAAAGTTAATCGAATACTAAAAAATATGTATATTAATATTTGAATATGCAAATACAAATTTTCAAACGAAGATGGTGAAGATAATTTAGAAACAAACAATTATTTAAAAAAATGTTAATTAATCTTCTCTACGCAGTGATTAGTCTGATCTTGTAATGGCAGCCAATATTTGCCTCCTACGAATGAATTTTTCAGTTCACTACGCAAAATGCGTTGATTAAATTAAAATGATCGATTAGCATGTATAAATGAAAAGGCGATATAATTTTTCTATTAATTATTCAATTTTTCATCTTTTCAGATCCCAATTTCAAGGAACCTATTACTAATGTAACGGCATCGGTTGGAAGAGAAGCGATTTTAGCTTGCGTGGTTCAAGACTTAGCTGCGTACAAAGTGAGTCAAACAGACAGAAATACATTCTTATTAGGCTGCGGATTTTTATGCAAAATAAAATTTTGACGAACAGACATGAAGAACAAAAGCTTGAATAGCAGCATGTTTTCTTTTTTCAATATTATAACTTCTATTGTATTTTCGATATATTGGATGATTTGTCATTAGCAACTGTCTTGTAGATTTCTGCATATTTAGAATTGTCATAAATGCATGAAAATTTGCAGTCTGATATTTACATCTTCATATATCTACACATTATCTACTAGCCTAAAATTTGGGTACAACTACTACATCTTGTGTTCTGTACTTAAATTCAAACTGCGGGGTATAATATTTCCTCATATCTTTAATCCTTACATATTTTTTTTTGGAAAAGATGATGCTTTAATTTCATATGGATTTTAGTAAAAAAAAATGTACGAGAGCTTCTAAAACAGTTAAAAAGATATAGCATCAGAAAAATGACAAAAATTACTTTCAAGAAGTTTCATTTCTTTTCTCTTTTTTAATCCCCATACAAATTTCTCTGCACTATTGATTTTCTGTGTATAACTTAGCTCATAGCTCTGGTTTATTTAAGTTTCTTGAACAAACTATGAAAATTTCTTCTTAAGAAAACTGAACGAAAATCAAACGGGCGTTAAAAAACAGAGAAAAAGCAATGTTCTAGATCAGCATTTCTCAACCTTTTTACTATGCGGTTCAAAAGATCAAAAGCTAAACAAAATTGTCACAAAATTCCGGACAATTGATTCAATACTTTTTTTTTTAAGAATGAATTTCAGTAACATAAAAAATAAGCGAAAATCCTTGAAAATTGGAAAAATGAATCTTTAAACAATAGAACCCCACGCAAAATTTTAGACAAATTGTTTCGATAGTTTTTTAATTATTTAACTTTTAATTTAGCATGTATTTTTATAAGAAGATTTTTATGTGAAGTTGCTAACAATTGCATTTCAAGTACATTCCAACAAACAAGTTTATAACAAAAGATTAACATTTCTGACTGGTTTTCATCAGAAGAAGAAGCCTTATTAATATCTTGAAAATTGATTAACTGCTCACTAAAATTGTTACCGAAGTTCATCATTAAGGGTTAATTCCTTCAGAGTGAATTACCGCCGATAGAAAAAAAAAACGCGTGTCAAATATTCTTTCTTTCTGTATCATATCAAAAGCGCATAAAAATCGGCGTGTTACAACTGCATGATGTCACTTACAAGTAGAATAATAAGATTGAACGTTGCTTCCGCGAGAACGCGCGCGCGTTACACGCGAAAAGAAAGATTCTGGCAACTCGATTCGATTCAGAAGGATAAACGATAAGGCATGGAACGTAAGTGGCTAGTAACTTCCGAGACAGGGCGGAGAGCAATCGTAGTTTGAAGTGCGCATGGAAATCAGCGAAAACCGCGATTCCGTTAAGACGAACAGTATCCTCGTCCCTCCCTCGCCTTCCGTTTACGTTAATGGGGAGCTCGCGGCACCAACGGCAACGATATTCGAAGACCTGTAATTTATAGATCTCCGTAAATCCGGATCGGCGGGATCAGCCGATTCGGGAGTCTGCGGAGATCGACGTGGCCCGTTCTCAAGATGGCAAACACTCGAACCTTATCGGATTCCATTGAGACGGCATTCTTGCCTTTCGTAACGGGGTCCTCCTCGAAATTAACAGTCGCGAGAGTCGAAGCACACTTGTTCGGAATGATTTTCGCGAGAAAACGGTCTCGGCCAATCGGCCAAGTCCGTCGCGTCGGAGCGAGAAAGCACCGTGTGCAAAGTAGGACTCGCGAAAGATTGACCGGACCTGCCTTCGGACTGGCGCGCGTTTTTATCCATCCGCGTAATTTCGCTAATTAATTAACCGGCTGCTTCGGTCGTGGGCGAGTGGCCCTCTTGAAGCTCGAGATAGGAGATAGAGAAGGCGGAAAGGAGATGGGACGGCGGCAAAGAAACAGAGAAATATTCACTTAACTTTTTCGCGAGCGTTTAATGAGGTCAACGGGTTAAACAACCTTCCTGGATGTCTATGCTCTAGATTCCTTTTTGCTCCCGAGCACTTTTACTAATACCTATCTACTCGGATAGGGCGGAGAGAGAGAGAGAGAGAGAGAGAGAGAGAGAGAGAGAGAGAGAGAGAGAGAGAGAGAGAGAGAGAGAGAGAGAGAGAGAGAGCGTTTAAAGTATCAGCGGCTGGTTTTAAGTAATGGGGTTTAATTAAAATGAGATAAAACATCAAAGGTACCGTGGGAATCGATCAAAGGGTCCTCCGTATTTCTTGCCCTTTTAGCAATTTGATTCTTCCCCGCTCCGGTCGGAAACAATTACGGGGCCGCGACGTCGACCGGACGGCTTCTTCTTAAAAATGACAGCGCGTTTCAGCGCAAAACGTTAATTGGCTTTCGCGAGACGACTGGGAAAATTTCCTTGAAAGCATTTCGTCGCGAGAGGCGGTCGCGAGGAAAAATTACGAAACCTTAGACCGGCTGCGGAACGTTCGAGGAGACAGTGGGGATGTTGTAAGAGGAATTCATTTAATTTAAAGGGAAACTTCTTCGGGGAGACGTTAAAACACTTTGGCCGTTTCATATCTTTTAAGCGGAGTGACCAATGCAATCGCGTGGACTTCGGATTTTCGTTGTCGCGACAATTGCGCGATAACGCCTCGGAGGTAGAAATTGCACGGCCACGACGCGTCCCTTGTTCTGTTTTATTTAACGCGGATGGAACGTACGATACGCGATAAATTGCGAGTTTACGTTGTCTATAAATGGTGTCTGAGTCGAGCATAGTTTAGTTTGGATGGCGGGTAACGAATAAACCTTTATTACTAACAAGGCGATCGATTTTGTACCTGAGGACCAGACTAATCGAAGTCGATTTTTTGAGAATTTAGTTGTATGCATCATTTTATTGCTTCCTCTTTATTTTATGAGAATTGTAGGGACCTTCTAAATAAATTAGAGTCTTTAATAAATCGATTTGGCAATGTTTGGTAACTGATTGGGCGACCAATAGTAGTGTAAAAGTCGTCGATATAACATTATATTTCACTGTTTTCACGATATCGACGACCTTCGCACTACTGTTGGTCGAGAAATTGGTTGCAGAATCGATCGCCAAACCGATTTTTGGTCGTCTGTAAAGGCTCTAAAGGCTGAAAGAGATATGTTTAGTAATTTAGTCGAGTGGCAAGTATTTTAGTAATTTACTATGTATGAACACTATAATTTAGTTGAGCAATTTAGTAAAATGTTGTTACTTGGACTAAATTAATGGACGTGTCTGAACCAACCTTAAGGCTATAATACTTCAAGTCCATCGCTACCATAGAACCAAACAAATCTAAACATTCAACCGCGAATCTATTTCTATTAAGAAAATGAACCGAAGAAAATAAACCCTTTTAAATTTCAAATATCATGTGGTTACAAATTCAGAACGAATACTTAAAGAAATTGAATTTTAAGAATTCATTTACACAACAGAGTTTTCAAGTGATTCATTGCAATAGAAATAAACGTCGTTCTACAAACCACAGTGAACCCTGCTACGTTCCTCTCAAAACTGCGATTTGGAACAATTTTTATTATTATCGTCACTATAAATGTAAATGGTGAATTTTTAATATAATATCAAGATATAGGAAACGTAGATATTAACAATTTGTTTACGTTTCCCTTTCAATTAACATAGTTATTCAAAGAAATAACATACACTTCAGGGTCAAAAAAAAGATCTGAAGACCGTAGCAGGGTTAAGAATGCAGAAAAAAATATAACTTGTAGCAAATACAAAGATTTATTAAAGCTTTTATAAAAGATACAAGAAAAATACAAAGATTATTATAGATATCTACAATACACACAAAAAAAGGTGAGAAAGAATTTTTAAGTGAAAGTTAAATATTGAATGAAATTATAAAAATTATTTATGAATTATTATTAAATTATCTTCAATTATTAGTGATGATATTGAATTAAAATAAAATTACTTTCAACGTGTGATTCATTGTTTTACCATTCACATAAAAAAAGAAATTTATTTTACAATAAAAGTGTTTTATAAACTGTTTTAAAAATCGAATTCATTCAAGTTTTTTATTTTTGAGACGTAGAAATAATTTAACTTTTAGTGTTAATTTGGTTCTTCACAATTTCATAGTCAAACATTGACCCAAGTCCTTTTATTTATAATAATAAAGTCCAATTACTTCTAATAATAAAAAAAAGTTTTCAATTTTTCGCAATAGATAAAAAAATTCAGTGTTGTTTTTTGACGTATTTTAGCAGACCTCAATAGTTTTCACTTTTAGTGTTTTGCTGTACCGAAAAGTAACGAAAATGGACTTGAATTAGTCTTGTTCTCAGGCACAGAATTTTTAATGAAGGAAAACGTTATTTGAGTAGCACACATTTTGTTGCAGTAATTATTAGTTTGTTATTCCTCTTATACATGCTGTTAGTTTAATTTTAATGATTCCATAAAAATATTTCCAATATACGTTTTGTATCACTTTTTATATCCAACTATTCTGCCTTGATTTTTAATTGAATAGTCTATTAAAGATTTACTTCTTAATCAGTAATATGTATCATTATTCGAATAATTTTTAAATGCTTTTCTGAATACGTGATCAAAGTGTTATACGAAGTAATAACAAATTTAAATAATACAATTACTTGTAATGTATTACATTTATTATTATATTTAAAACGATTTAAATATAAAGTGATGCCAGAAATCCGATTGGAATGCATTAAAGGTAATGTGCGTGATTATAATATGCATTAATGTTGCTCATGTGACAAGATAATATCGCAACGAAACGAAAATTTTCCAAAATAACCATGGAAATTGCTTTTGTAAAATCACCTTCTCATTTTGACTAACTTATCTCTTACACCGGAGAGTTTGAAGCTGACTAATATGATCGCCAGCTGTTTCAGCTAGTTTCCCATACCGTACAAAATCTCCGTCTTCGAATTTTCGCATTTATAAGAGAAGCGTTAAATTCACGGTGCAAGGTGAATAATACGAAGGCGTGTAAATGTAAATGTACCGAATAGTAAAACGAATTAATTGTTTAATGATATGAGGTCGGATTCGTACGAGTTAAATACTGGAAGATATATTTGATTCGGGAACGTTGTCGTGAAAATTCTCCGTGATTTACGAACAGAATATTACTGAATATTACTGGTAATGGAATTCTCTAAGAGGAGGCGCGTAATTTACATAGAAAAATAAACTGCAAATGAAACATGATTTTTTTTGTGTGTAACACTTTAGCAAAATAATTTCATGTTCGCACAAAGCTTTATTTAAAGCGTATAATTAATCATAAAAATTCTTTTCAGGTTTATTTACTTGGTTTAATCTTTGCAATTAATTTTTAGTAATAAATACCTCGCCAAAAAAATTATTCTCAATGCACCGTGTACTTTTCAGCAAAATTCCGCGCCACTTCACGATGCGCACGGCGAGTAAAATATTAAGCTTCTTTTAATCAAACGTGAATGTTGTGCAAGTTCTACTCGAAAAACCGACCGTAAATTGAGCCACTCGGAAGTGAAATCGGTCGACGAAATAAAAAATAGATAGAAGTGGATTGCAAATAAGATATTAGCTTTTTCATATATTCGAAGATGAATGTTTAGAAAACCTCATCTTTGGTATCATCAATTTTCTTTGCGTGTCATTTCCCAGATTCGATCACTTCAACTCTCGAAACCGTCAACTGTCAATCCCGAATGAAGGTTAATCAAAATGGCTTCTGAGGTGGATCCTGCCATTCCACGACGATCAATATAATTACCAAGGAGACATTCACTTTCTTAAAACGTTACGAAAAATCTAGACTCGATCAGTTCCTAGCAAAGCAACAACAACGAATACGCTCAAGTGTTGAGTGAATGGATTTAACCCTTAAGTGGTATACTATCAGTATTAATTAGAGGAAAGCTATCAGAATGTAGCAGTGCATTCAGACCCTAAAAGTGCAATAACATCGATCAAGAACAGAAATACTACAAACGACGCTACTTTGCGAATCATGGAAATACTAAACAATTAGCCTACGAGCCCTGGTCTCCCCCACAAAAGCCCACTTCTCATTCTTGATTCACCTCTTTCTGAATCACCCTGTATTTATTTATTTATTTATTTATTATTAATTTACGGGAAAAGAACCCATTAGAACAAAAAAAAAGAATAAAGATACAAAAAGCACGAGCTAAAAAAACATACATTAAAAAAAAGAAAGAAGAAAGAGAGAAAAAAAAATTACAAGTAAATTATAAGTAGAATAAGAAATACGTTAGAAAAAATTGCGTAGTGCAGATTTAAGCGCATGCGATGAGTGTAGCAGAAGGTCTGAATGTACACCCCCGCTCAAAAGTATGTGGACACTAACCATTTTTATGAAATTTGTTTACTGTTGTTATTAGACAGTTTTTATTGTTAAATTTTGTTACGTACATGTATGTAATGTATTACTAGAACATTGTATACAACCACTTGAAAACAATAAAATTTTATTTTTTTCGATGATATTAATAATATAAAATTGGAACTGATTTTGGATTGATACGTTGGATACAGCTACTTGGAAACAATAGAACTTTATTTTTTAGATGATACTAATAATATAAAATTGAGATTGATTTTGGATTGATACGTTGGCTACAATTACTTGGAAACAATAGAATTTTATTTTTTTTGATGATACTAATAATATAAAATTGGAATTGATTTTCAGTTGATACGTTCGATACAATTACTTGCAAACAATAGAATATTACTAAAATACATTACATACATGTACGTAACAGAATTTAACAATAAATACCGTCTAACAACAACAGTATACATAATATATCACAAATTTCATAAAAATGGTTAGTGTCCACATACTTTTCAGCGGGGCTGTACATGTGACATGTTTGAATGAATAGACATACGATTGTAACAATTAAAATAAGCGTAGGACGTACGGTGGTATTCGATACGTAGCAGTTCTGGGTGCCGCAAGTTCCTAGATGGTATTAACAACGCTCATTCACTGGACAGGTCACCCTAACTCTCAAACACTCGATTAGAACACGGTTGCAACTCAAAAAAAAGAAAGAGCAGTCCTGGTTCTCGGTTCACTGAGAAGATTGTTGCAAGATAAAGGGCGCGTCTAACGGCGTCGAAGGATCAGGAACAGGGAAAGATATTGAAAAGTATTCAGTCGGTCGCGTGGTATGAAATTCAAATGGATGTATTTACAAGCCGCGACCGGCGTTGCGCTCTTCTGGACGAAAAGGATAGGTTGCCGTAGCCGGGGAAAGGGGTGGGGACATTGGAACGGTGGAGGTGGATGGGGGCCAGGTCGGAATAATCGCGCCGTTTATAAGCCGCTGGTGCGTCGCTCGGTCTTCCGGTTATGCATTAAGATGACGGATAACGGCTGCAACTACGCCGGAAGACTGGCAGCATCACGATCCCGGAGATAACGACGCCTCTCCAACCCCCACCGTTTCGTCGGTTTACGTGTAATACGTACTAAACACGTTAATGGTTTGCATCAAATATCGAGGGAGGTAACTTTATTATGGCTATTGGCAGCTCGTATCTTTCGTTCGCGCGTGTGCAACTTTAACGCCCCCGTGCAGTTGAGTGGAGATAAATGAGGGGAAACCCTAGCGTGGCTGGTCGGTTGTAGGTACGGAGAGAAGCCTAGGGAATCGTTAGCTGATTTCTTAACTTGATCTGTTGGAAAAATTCACTGCGAGGAAGGATAGGGTGTTCTCTAATGTCCGTTATCGCGTTCAATCGACAGAGTTTCGTATTTATTGAGGGTGGAATTTAGAAAAGATGATCCAATATGAAGAGTAGTTAATTATCTGGAGTTTACGTCGTACCGTCAGCTGAGTCATTCGCGATAATTTGATTCGATTGACTTCGGTTAAGTTTCGTTGTAGAGGTTGGTTTCCTTCAGGTAGGGTAACTGTTCCTATTAGTTAAGAAAGCACGTTCTCTTTATGAAGTAAATATTCAATTATCTGGTCTCAAATTCATTTGTTCGAAACTTATATTGATTCTTTGTTCCTTTTTTTGCAGTAAAGACATTTTATAAGATAAAAAATATTATGTTTTGCATTAAGTTTTCATTTAAATTAGAGATAAAGTTATTGTCCTTATTTGTGTGCCCTTTCGATAGGCATTGATCATATTATTGTGTCCCCAATTTGTGTGTTTGCTTAATTATTCATTAACATCTAATTTTTGTTCATTAACATCTCTGCACTCTAACCTACTGTACTTTTGCATCAGAAATGAGGTTAAGTTTAACAACCGATTGATGCACATAAATACAGACAAGCCATAAAATTCGACTCTGTTTGCGAAAACGCTTTTAAAACTGTTAAAAGGCTTTAAAAGTGCCGTGACATTTCTTAACATTTCCTTAACATTTTTGTAAAGAAAATTTGACAAAGCTACCGAAATCATGATACGAATTTCTAAGAAATATTAATAATATTATAACAATTTGTAAATACAAAATGTGTGTTTTATAAATATATATTCATAGCCTAACTTTAACAAAAAAAAAAAAAATTATCCAAGTGAGTTCATACTTCTGTTTTTCGGTTTGTTACTTTCCACATTCGTACAGCAAATGCTTGGTCGGCATTATTACGTTACAAAGGTTGCAGTTTGGAGATTCTGTTTTCTTTACAAAGTACTCGTGGGTGATTGTAGAATGTCCTATCTTTTAGAATTTCTCATGGGCAATTAAAGTGAGCATAGCACACAGATTATTTTTGAACAAGCTAATCGTCTGTTTAGCAACATTTTCGCTCTCTTTTTATTTCATAAATATTGATTTCGTATATTCTGATGAAGACAGGAAAATTGAGCAGTTATCAGAATGTTTGCTATATCTTTTTAAAAATACGATTTCTAGTATTTTATAATTATGAAACGATTAATTGTAATAGTTCTTCGACATGCACGTTGAGGCCTTTTAACGTCAGGGAATTTTATGAATAAATGAATTTGGCTTTAAATTATGGATTATCGAATTTATTTTAAAACACGAAAATTAAAATATTTCACTCACGTAATATTTTTAATGTCATACAAAGCTGCAGAAAAAATTAGTTTGAAATACTGAAGATGGAGGCAATATAGTGGACGATAAAGTTATTGTCCTACGACAATAGAGGCGATAAGCTTAGCTCAATGTAATATCATCGACGCGACGCATCAAGAAATAAAACATAATACCTCACGTTATGAGTTTATCTCGTAGGTAGTTTAACTTAAAGTATGCATTACGAGGTTATTTCTTCGCGTTAGCCAAATAATTTATCAATTTTCCTGTACGAATAGATTACTTAAGTAAAGCTGATAATGCTAGTAATTTCAGTTCTCTAATTATTATCGTATCTCATTGTCAGCGATTTTTCTGTCATCGAAAAAGTGAAAGAAGGTAAAATGCCAACATCAAATATCCCACAACACAAAATATTTGAAATGGCATCTTCTCCATTCGTTCCAACGAATCAAATTATTAGTTTCGAATCTAAACACAAACAGATCGATACAAACGATGTCGGAGATTATTAGAAGAACGTCGCGTACTAAACGAACGTACGAAGGTCTCGTTCCGCTCGCGCAGAACTTTCGATTACTCGAATAAATCCCCATCGCAAATGGGAACGTCGTGACAGCAAATTAACGCAACTCGGGAGAAACGTAAGTCGGCGCGATTAGCGTGCATAAGTCGCGAGATACCCGCGCTTCAAGTTTCAGGAGCCGATATTCCGCTTGAAAACGTTCAATTAAGTTTTAGATTAAAGCGAGGACCAAAACAAATTTTTGGTTTGACGTGAGCCTTTTCCGCTGCATCGAGGTTGGATCGGTTTCGCCCTGCTGAAAGGAATAGAAATCAACGATTGGTCCACGCTTTGTGCTTTCTACGCATCCATTATAACAAATGTCTGGTGTCTGGAAGCGAAAGAGATCTCTCCTGCGTTTCGCGTTATAACGGTCAACCAGTTTGATCAGTTTTCCCTGAGGTTCATGCATCGTTGGAAGAGCTTTCGCCGTGCTCTGAATTTTAATTGCAAAGTTCGGAGGTGGTTGCCTTTGGATCCAGGCGTTCGCTGAATGAGAGGCGTTAACTACGATCTCGCCTAATTCATCTATGTGAGAAGCACACTGCGTAACTTGCTATCGGTTATCGTTCGTTGATCAGCTGCTCCTTTGCGACTGCTCCAACTCGATAGTTAACTTCTCCGAAAAAGTTAACGATGATAAATTAATACCGATCTTGCCAGCGCAGCGCTGCACGGCGTCCGATGTTCCAAAACTCTCGGAGTTTTTCAGTTATTCGTTCTAGTGCTCACGTCAAGTTCGATCAAGCGTTCGTCAGAAGCTTTTACCGTTTTCCCTTAGTTTCCTTTTGTAGTGATTCCACTGATTCGAAATTAAATTGGCACAGTTGATTCTACAGCTGTGATGCTCCGAATAGCATAGAGCCGATCTCCATTCGCAAACAACGTATCCATTTTGCTTCGTCCCGAGGCCAATCGATTCGACCGTTTCGGAGCTGGGATTGATCATGTCTCTCTATAAGAACGATAGCATCTGTTCATCCGCGATTTGACGTATTGTGTTGTTATAGCCAAAAGAACAAATAATTAATACACCGTAGCACTGATTTAAACGGAAACTTTTCCCGCCAATTTGGAGCTGTGTAATGCAAAAATAGTAGATTACAAAACCGGAGTATGGAACTGACATGACCTTGAAAAATTCTCGGGAAATACAGACGTCCCAACTTTAAAAAGAGTTAAATAGCTTTTGAAGGACTTGCCATCCATCGACTAAAATCAGTCAATCAAAAGTTGTCTTCATGAAAGCTGTCGTACCGTCAACCATCGATCTTCACCATACAAAATTGTTATGTTACATGGCTTGTAATTGACAGGTTCTTAACAGTATCTAAAAAAATTGGATCCTTTCTTTCAGAAATCTATCCAAATGAAGTATAACCGCGATGCTTGTTAACCGTTAACTAACCAGCTCAAAATTTTGGTCAAAAGAAGCGTCTTTGAAGCGTACCAAGGTTATCCGACCTGAGAAGCATCGTCGAAGAACATCTGCGGTGCATGTAATTCAACTCGCTAATTTTCGGGCGATCGAAGCGTAACGAGACGGGACGAAAAAAAATAAAGAGAAAATGCCGTGGAATTCGTGGGATCCGCTTTGATGTGCCACGCCAATGAACGGAAGATTAATACCGTAATTATGGCATGCTCGAGCGGCGAAGGGAAAAGTAAATGTTTAAAGCGTCTGATATTCTAAAATGGCATTTAACGACTTCGCTACGAAGCCGGTTATTTGGTCGTAGAGGAAGAATCCTTGAGCCCCTTTGATTAGATGAGCATCGAGTGCATGTCCTGCCGGTGCAATTAAAACTTGTTTCATAGTCACAGGAGATTCGAGGAATTTCGCGTTTAATATACCCGCCAAGTACGTACGTACGTGCTTCGATTGAGTCTAGCCAAAGTATTTTTAATCCTCACGGATATACACTCGCACTCACCTCTTCTGGAAACGTTCTGTACGTTTTTGAGCCGCAAGACTTCCAATATGAATCAAAAACTTGTCGGAAAAGTTGTACCGTAAAGGATGGGTAAAAAAACCCTGTTTATACTTTGACGTAGGTATTCTAGATATATTTTTGCTGTGTTCTCAGCGTTTGAATAATTTCGTAGGATTGAGAATCTGTGGACATGTTCTATTTGTCTACTGTTACGTACCCGGTGCCATTAAGGTTTACACGGTGCACGCAATTGAGAAAGAGGGAAAGAAATTGAGGGGATCGTACGGAGTACGACGAGAGCAAGATGTGCGCGTTTCGTCTTAGGATCGCCAGTCAGACTCATCAGTAGGGCTACGACTGACGGACCCCAGCACCAGACGCATGGGAACTACGGAACTTATATTTATACAAACGAAGACTTGATTAACCACTTGCGAGAAACATTGACACACTTGAAGAATTTTTGAGTGTCCGAACACCTCCTAGCGGCAGACCCTCGTACTACCGTCAGACATGACAGCGGGAGCGATTATGTCACGGGACGTAACACTACCCAGAATAACTTAACGTTACTGTGTAGGCTAAACTATTTTTAACCCTTTTCAACCATTTTTTAATAACCTGAGATCGTAAAATTTCGCGACATTGACTTCTTAAAGCAAACCAATTACGGTATAAACAACTTCCTTGTGCTTTGAGCTGTTAGAGAATAATTGACAACATCTTCTTAAACAGGATATGTTGCAGACACGTTTATATTCTCCAAATATGAGTGCAATAATGAAATTACTGTTTATACGGCGCGTTATCAATATACGCTGAAGCACTCGCAGCATGGTAGCGAAGTACTAACCTCACAAAAAATATTCGATGCCCCAACGTTTCACTGTAATAACCTTTTAATGTTAGCAGTGTGATGCGCAAATGAATTATGCAAGCCTGTTATTGATTTGAACGTTGTTGCTGCTCGAGAAACTGACGTGTCTGCTTTAAATAATCTTCAAGAGGTTTTCGGATAATGGCACCAAAAAAATAGACGAATTTTTCAGTCAAATAAACCTAAAGTTAGTTAACGCGTCTAAAGCAAAAAAGTTTTATCGCCGCGCCGCTAGAAGCACCCTTAGTCCGAATCGTCCGCGTATGTTTGCTGTTGTTGCGGTGTTTGCAAAAGAGAGGAAAAAAATAGAAGCATTTCAGATAAAGGAATGTGTACCGAGAACGGTATCGAAACGGATAGCCCACAACGATGCGGCAATTTTTAGAACAACACGAGCGAAATAGGGTGTTTCGCAATATCGGCGCGCCTACGCTATCCGCGCAGGTGTTCGTATCTCCGATGAATCGCGACCGCTTTCAACAATCATATTGTATCCCTTTATCGAGCTTCGCCATTTTCTTAACGTCATTCGAATGCCGCGGGGTTACGTAACCCCCGAAGGTATCGCGTCGCTTCGCGTTATCGTTTCGCCGGGCTCGTTCGGCGTTTATCAGACGGCCCTGGTGCCGAATCGCGGAGTTCGAGCGCAAGAAAAAGAGTAATTCCTCCGGTGGCTGGTAATTACGATTAGAGTCGAATTTTGTATTCGCTGGCCATGCGGGCGAGTATGCATTCGGATCCGGCATTAGCGGAGAAATTAGCTGATCTTTATCCTTTCTCGGAATGGCGCATAAGCGAAACGACGCGACGTTCGTTGGCGAGATAAAGCAAATAGGAAACGGAGTACGTAAAGTCTGTAAAAGGTTGAAGGAGTCGGAGTTTAAGTGTCCGATGCTGTTTCCGATATTGCTGCCTGGTGTAATTCGGTTTACGGTATTTATTGAACCGATGCTTCGCGCCGATGCTTCGATCCAACTCGGTTTGGCCCTTTTTTTTCCAGGCGAAACTACTGCAATTTGTGTTTAAAGATATTACAAATAATTGTAGAATTAGAGGAAACGATTTCATTCAGATTACATTTAATTCTTCAAGTTCTTCTAGTTTTTTGTAAAAATGTTGGAAAGTGGTTTATTTTTAAGTGGTGGACAAGGCGAAAATCATAGTACAACTAGATCGGTGATGATTTTGCGTAAAAAAATAAGAAAAAGATTTGGTGTAATATTTTTTATCCGAGGCTTTGTTTGGTAGAAAATCGATTTTGAGGAACGATATTATTCCTTCCATTTTAACTTTTTGATTCTCTATCTTCGACTTTTAAATCTAGAACTTCAAACTTTCAAAACTTCCATTTTAACTCCACGAATCTCTAAATCTACAGTTTTAAATTTATCTACAACCTGGAATCCTCAAATCTCCATTTCTTTTTTTTTTTAATTTTCTATTCAAACTTTTGAATATTCAGTTTTACATCTGAAAATCTCCAACTTCAATTTTTTTTTTTAGATCTCCGACTCAAAAAACCCTCAAATCTTTAAAATTTCTAAATATCTTAAAATCTGCTAATTGAAATATTGAAGTCACAAACCTGCAATTTTTGTATCTTCAACTTGAAATCTGTAAATTTTCGAATTTAAGTCTAAGAACCTTTAAATCTTCAACTTGAAATTTCCACAGCTTCGAACTTAACTCTACGAATCTTTAAATCTTCAAATTTAACTGTAAAAAGCTTTAAATATTAAACTTAAAATCCTCAAATCACCGAATTTAACTCTACAAAGCTCTAAATTTGCAACTTGAAATCCTCGATTTTAATTCTTCAAATTTTCCGCGTCAGATTTTCAAATTTTAACATTAAGTTCTTAAATCTTGAGCTTATCTTTGAATCTTCAACTTGAAATTTTTGAATCTCCAATTTAAGTCTCTAACAGTAACTCTAAAAATTTCTATGTCTGTAACTTAAAATCAATAAATTCCTGAACTGAAATCTTTAAAATCTGCAAATCTACAATTTTAACTCTTCAAATGTACAACTTTAAATCTTTAAATCTCCAGTTTCAAGTCTTCAAATTTCTAACTTCAATTCTTCAAGTCTCCAACCTGAAACCTCCAAATCTCTAAACCTCTAATCTCTAATATCTAAAGTCTTAAAAATTTATCACATTTTCATTTTTAACTCTTCAAAAGTTCAATTTTAATATTTCGAATCACCAAATCAAACTCTTATTTGCTTATAACATTTCTTATTCCTGGATATTATATAAAAAATTCATTGTCTACATTTTTAATAATATGATAATAATAATAAGAGTTGCTCCATTTAAGATTTTCAAGAGGAAGATAACAGAGTTAATTTTATCACAAATATAATAATCTTCATAGACATTATTTATAATTTTTGCACACAGTAAAAGTCATATAAAATAGCTACTTAAAACAAACAAATAAACTATAGAACTTCAAATAAACTACAGAGTATAGAGGATGAACAAAATGCACTTTCAGCTCTTGAAAAATATGAAAAATGAAACAAACCGGTATAAAGAATTCGAGTACCTAAATAAAAGTAATAAAGAACCTTCAGCTACATTCAAACATTCTTTCGACAACCCTTCAGGATACCTTAAACATCCTTTTTATCTCTTATAATAAACTACAGAATTTCAGACAGAGTTCGAGCGATGTTTAAAGTACGCGACGTAATAAATTTTTCGCCTTCCGCATCGGCATATTACATGAAAACGAACGCACTGAAAATACTACGCATTAATACAGTTTTTCAAAGAAACGAGGGCAAAGGAAATTATACTGTAGGTCGAAATGGACTCTTTAGTTCCAGTGTGGTAGAGCTCCAAGCTGTCTCCGGCCAAAGGTTAAAAGTCGAGCGGCCTTCAACAGGACTGCGGGTTTAAGCTGACACGTGAGAAAAGGAAGCAAAGTCTTTTAACATCCGGTGGTATACTCCCTCCACGATGGACAACGAAAAGTAACAGTGAGCAATGCAAATTGCGGAATTATTACAGCTTATCGCGTCATACCTCTTTAATTCACCTTAACCCTTTTAGACCCGCCGCCCATAAAATTGGACATAAACCCGGGCATTTGTAATAACGCGGTTAAGGGCTTTACTGTCTGGAAGATACGAATGTCTAAAATTTGGACCTTTGGTAGTCCATTCGTGTGGTTGTTGCTGTGATCTATTCAATGATATTGATAAAAGAAGTAAAAGAAACATTTTTATACAAATCTCAACTTTCCAACATTATCCAAACTAGAAAACTACGTCATTTTAATTAACTATTATACACTTAATATTTTTTAATATAACGCAAACGTGTACGTTCATTTGGGTATTAATACGTAATCATATTCTGATTGCATAATTTAAACAACCGTTTGTGTACAAAACAAAAGAATCTGTTCCGTATTTATCAAACAGAATAAATTCGAAGAATCCGTAATCTGGGTCACGGTGTATTATACAGGTGTTGCAAGTTCCCTGAGAAATGTGTGATGATTAGATGGAAGTTCTTCTAGCGACCGCTAGAGTGCGTCTGAGTAGAAACATCTGTGGGGAGCACTCCTATTGGTTCAGCGAGCTCAAATGGGGAGGAGATCGAGCGCGGTCATTGAAGGTCATAGAAAGTAGAGAAAGGCGATAATACTTACGGTTTTGGTAGTAAATGAATCGCCTTTTTCTAGTTTCTATGACCTATACTGACCTTATGTAATAGGTCGTTGAACTCGTTTTAACATCCTCTATCATGATACGGAAGCAAAAACATACCGATCCATTTAAGAAAATGGAGGTGACCTTCAAATGTCCGAAGTACCTCCACCTGCAAAAAAACTATTATTGCCACCGGATGCCCCCTTCGTACTGTGCAATTTTATTTCAGCAAATATTTCTGTGAAACTTATAGGTTCCGAGATATCTGAGGTGCTAATAGTTATTGCCCCACCCTGTATATAATTGTGGGAAATGGCATTTTTCCGCCTGGTGATTTTCTAGTAACCGTCACGAATCATTTGGACTGTGTGTACCATACGTGGAGTTCTGATCATGACGCCCCTAGCGGCAACCAGAGGATCTTCCATCTATTGATCACAAAAAATCAACCAGGCAGAGGTGCTTTATCGGAACACCTCTATAATACACCGTAATCTGGATACAGTAGAACCTTGGTTATCCGACTTAATATTCCTAATATAAAATACTCGTAATTAGTTGGAAATTATTAAAACATGGCTCAAGTTTTATTCGAAGTCCTATTATACTCTTGTATCTAATGCATTCAATAATTGAAACCTTGACTAATAAAAATTGGAGATACTTGTGAGTCGTATAATTGAGGTTCTACTATAATGAAATGAATCAAATAAAAAAAAAAAAAACTCTTGTGTTCGAAATTTCAACATTAGAAAACTTAGGGAGACTTAAAAGAATTTCTACAAGGTGAAACGCTGCGTAAATGTATTTATAAAGATAACGCAAGATTGCAAAAACAGTAAAATTCATGGAGATAACGGTTTTACTGTCTCATTCACCGGAATCGCTTTTTTTACGACTTTCGTTGTACACACAGCAGTTAAGTTCAGGCAGCAGGACGTGCAGCTAAGGCGGCATAAACTGCATGCAGTATTGGCTCGTACGATGCAGTGAATTACTGCTCTGCTTGCCTGCCTAGATTTACTGCGAACGTGAGAGATTGTAATCATCGATTCTACGGCCAATCGGCGATCGGCATGGACGCACAAAGGCGGCGCCCTGTTTTTCATTCCAGGGTAACAGCTTCGTATCGGTCGAACCTCGAGGATTTGTAAAATCGGCGCGGCAGTTAGTTGAACATTCGGACGGCTTTCAAAGGATTTTGCCCGGAAGGTCAACACCGAAACGCTTACCGCTCCACCCGCCTGTGCGAATCGTCGATTAACAAATAAATCGCTTCCTGAACGGTTTATTTGAATGTTTTTACAGCAGAGTGGCGCCTCTCGTGACGCGAACGCTGCCGTGTCGATCGAAATTCTATTACATTCCGTCTCTTTGTATTATAATTGCTGGACACAGCGTCACAGAAAATCTATTAATGCGTTAACCGTCGTGTTACATTCTCTTGTGATTGTTAAAACTACCCTCCTTTGCGTATAAAAAAAAATATTTTATGGTTAAAGGAGAAATACTTACAAGAGAAGTTAATGAATTCGAAAATTTAGAAAATTATGAAACTGGATGTGCAAACAAAATAGTTCACTGAAACAAAACTATTTCTCTTAGAGCCATAATGTGGTTTTAGGGAGTGAAAATACTTCTTCAAGGAAATACAGATTCCTCTTTCTTGTAGAATAATATGAAAGCCATAAGAGATAGAAAAACAGTTTAATCAAAAGTTGTGTTTTCTTTTATATTTACAAAACTGCATGGAAATTATTTTTGATAAATTTTTTATTTTTTTAGTTAACTTCGTCACCAACCCTAAAATTGAGTTTTCATATTATATACATTTATACGAAAATATATATGATATCTTTTTTCCATGTATATAAATAATGTATGTGTCCCATTTTTTATAAATAAAGATGTTATTGAATATTAAATACCTTTTAACAGTTTCCTTCCAAACTCGTTTCACGAATGGATATAGCAATTAGTATTTGCATTTTAAAGCAATATTTATTTATTTAACAAAACAGTATATATTTACAATTTCGTTTAAATATGAAATTTCTTAAAATTAGACAAAAATTGTGATTCATACAAATAACACATGGTATGTGTATTATTTGAACAAGTATTTTGTTGGACTATTTTTTAAACTATCAATAAATACGATATTGCATGTATAATGATTATAGAAGACAATGTAAATTAATTGCAAAATGTAGCTTTTCATTGAATGATGCACTAAACAATCCTGTCAAACTTTCTGATCTGGACAATGTGAACCTAATTTACTGCTGCATGTTGGTATAACAAAATTTCAATTACAGTTTATATGAATTGTTTATATTCATGTATTTAATTATTTAAACAAAATGGTTATAATATATCTGAAATATATGAAACAGCAGAGTTTTCCCTACTTCATTCCAATATTCCATGAGTTTGTTTTTGCAATGTCTCAAGAAATCGTGTGCAGGTGATGCAGATTGGGTGGAGAGTGGAGCACTTCCAGAGCGGTGACTTCTTTCGCAGCTTTATTCGCTGTTTCATTTCCTACTACAGAAATTTTATACGCATTTCCTACTACAGTAACTTCTTTAAAAAGTGTGCAAGAGAAATATTGCCACAATATTTCAGACGATTTTGATACCTTATTAAAAAATAGACGTCTAGTATTCCTTTTATATTAAGGAGGCACTCCGCTTTGCGTTCCAGGAAATCACTAAAACTTTTTCTATCGACTAAGCTAAATTTCTATAATTATTAAAAAGTATAAAATTAATGTTTTTAAAGTGATTTCCAAAGCAGTCTTTAAAACGTGTTCAAAAATCTGTGCTTTGCTGGTGTAAATGATTCCTACTGCTAAACTTATCTGAAGCAAAAGGTTGAAAGAGATTCTTATTCAGTCTGATTTCTTTGGATGATATCTTCAAAAGTAGCCAAATGGCAGACAAAAATATAAAAGAAATGGTTTCCGGCTTTCTTTTCCTGCTACTTTGCAATATTAAGAGTAAAGTAAACTCGTTAAGAAAACTTGGTTCTAATACCAGCGAGTTGTAAGTGTATAAAATTAGTAGTAAAAATTTCGAAGCAATCGATGCGACAAATTTTGAGATTTTACTTACACCTTGTGAAAAAAGGACGTTTCGAGAAAAACCCGTTTAAAGTTTCTATGAACAATTGTGTTTAAAAACTTATACTTACGATTTATCGGCGATTCCAGCTCTATACAAGGTCACTTCGGCCTCTTTGAAATCATGAATTGATGAAAGCATAAATTATTGATGACGATGAATAAAGAAAACCGATTTTTCTCAACCCATCCAACTCGAATGAATCCTTAAATTTCTATCTACTAGAACAGTAGAAGAGTGAATCTTATCGCAATTTTCGGGCTCCTCAATCACCGTCGCGGCGATCAATTCGCGCCGCACCTTGTGTATTCGTCAATCTATTCAGAAAATTGCAACTCGCGTGACAATTCGAAAACCACGTTTCCGTATCGCTCGACAATTATCCGAGTGCGCGTCGAAAATAGCAATGCCCGTTTTATCGTGACAGAAGCCGCTCCCAGTAACATATGATTTTATTATCGATTTGCGGAATGCAAGGCTGCGCACGGATCACGGATCAGTACATCGGTTCTGTTTGATCTTCATCCTTTTGTGCATAACTGGAACGGGAAGACGTAAAGGAAGCTTCGACTCAAGGTTTGTTGAAGAGGTAAAGGGAGAGTGGCGAAGAGGATTACGGGGGGCCACTCTTGTATGACATTTCGTACTGACATTTCGGGCGATTCCTTTGGGATAGTAATTAATGTTCCGCCACCCGTAGATTACTTTGAGGACTGTAATGAACTTAATATCCCATCATTACCGCAAGCTACTCTGGCGCGTACGTACACTCGTATTAATTGCATGATAAACGCTTTACGAATCGCCGCCATGTTTCAAACATTAGATTAGATTTCATTTCGTTCTCCCGATATCCATCATTTTTTTTTCAACTCTCATCGACAAGAACCGAAGAATTTCGATACATTCTCGGTCTGAGCTAATTCGTACATCGCTGAACAAAACGATCGTCGAGAGATACTTTGCCCGATCGCTTCGACAACTTTTGGAAGCCAGATGGTTGCTTCTCCTCTTTCTCTCCCTCGAGAGGACGCGGATTTCTCCTGCACCGGCGAGTCCATAGAGATAGAGAGGTCCTCCGCCTCGGGGAAATGCAGCCAATCAGATTTTGGATGGGCTAAACGCACCAATAAGTTAAAAGTTGAGCGATTTTGTAGCTATTCAAGTTGAATTTTCAGTGATAATATTATTAAATATTGAACAAGCGAATATAATTTTTAAAAAATATTTTTACTTTCTTGTAACACATGGATATCAATTTTAAAAATTGAAAAAATACAATTTTGTGCAATTTTAATATATTACAATTTTACTACTGTAATTACAATTTTATAATAATTTTAATAAATATTAGGGTAAAGTATAATTGACTCTTTCAAGAAAAGTAAAAATTATAGTATAATCCTTTCCTTACATAATAAAAAATGTATATATTTCAATAATTTAAATATTCTTGTTTCGAATACAATTAATATTTTACTATATTAGAAAAGGATTATACTACATTCTTTACTTTTCTTAAAAGGGTCAATCATTGTATGAGGGATCAACAACTGTATACTTCACCCTACAATTATAATTTGTAATTATTCAAACAAGCAAATCTTGTTTTTTCAAAATTGAACGCGGATTAATCGAATCACTGGCAAAGTTCGAACTCGATTATTAGTTTTGCGCCTCCGCAAATCAGCGAGTACCGTAGAAAGACGACGCATCATTTTCGAGTAAATATTCCATTAGACGTCGCTCCGTTATTGTTTCAAGCTTTGCCGTATCCGAGGCTTATGCATTCAGCAGATCCGTGCAATTTTAACAAATTTGCATTTGATACACTGGTGGCCGATGCTGGCGCGATGTAATGGTAATATGGTCGAACGAAACGACGTCCCCGGCACGAAGTTAGGTCAGGTCCAGCTTAGGGAGATGCGAAGGAGTTAAAGTGACTGAACGGTCAATTGTCCTGTTAGCTCTCCTTGAACGCAGATGGGATGGTTAAACTGGGATTCAACGTTATAGCGGTTGTCAGGTGCAGAGGAAATATCTTTACACGCATTTCGAGTTTCACAAATTCGCTTCACTTATTCTGACACTTTGTCCGACTCATTTATTATTTACAAGGTTAGCGTTTAAGAACTGCGATTGCGCAGTGAGAAATCGAAAACAGTTTTTCGATGGGGCAAATGCAGATGAGACACCATCCTTTTTTTATTCAGAGCCAATAACAAATTTAATTTTCTACTAATTATATTCTGTTGCTTTACTTTGATTACTAATATCGTTAACTTATTAAATAATGCAGAATAAAAAGAATAAAATATTATATTTTTCTATTTATGCACTAATGATTACTATGTGATATTTCATGATAAATTCAACAAGATCCAATGAAAATGTTTCTCCACTTGTTTCCTTGTAGAGTTTACTCGACAATAACTACATTTCTGCATACTTCTAGTTCGCTCTCTTTTTTTACCCTGTTATTAATTGCGGGGAAACAGAATTACGGGGGTTGAACTAATCGAGTTAAATAAAGTAAAATTGAAATCGCCGATACAGGCAAGCTCGCGATCGCGCAAAATTAAAGAGGGAAATTTTTATTTCCACGAGGTAATGGAAAAATTCAATTTCTCCTAATAACTGAAAATGTAATCCGTCGATGCACAAGGCATTTACCTGTCGTTAATGAAGTTATAGCAGAAGGAAGTTTCAAAGTAGCTCAGTACAGTTATCGAACAACTTAAGAGTGGTTCTCCTGGATGCGATTCGACCCTGGAAAGTTGAAAGGCGAGACGGTTTGGACGACTTGGCAGTGGTTAGTGCTTTTACTAACTTTATTTCAATGCAGGCGGAACGAAGTGAAACGTCTACCAGTCTGATGAAAGGTTTGATTCAAAATCTGTTCCTGTCAGTGACGCTGCTGTTAAATTAAATGTATCAGTTTTCTACTTTCACGCGGAAACGTTTATATCATTTATCGCTAGTTGAATGATAAACATCTGAACGCTTTGATTGACGTACCATATTCGTTGTAATTCTTTTTTTTTTTTTTCTGACTGAAATTGAGATTCCTGCAACAGCCACGCAGCAAAGTGTCAAAGATGTTTGATGTTGAATATTCGTGTCAGCGGATTATGCGATAGCAGTAATACAGTACTTTAAGTACAGAAATTCTAACTTTTGGTAATTCTAATTTTACACTAGAACTGCGCTCGCTCAGAATGTTTCGAATTTACCACACGCTTCAAACGAGTACAGAATCGAATATTGAGGTCTGCTCTAATTACTAAATACGCGCAGTTGTGGAGGAATCTGAGAACGTGGAAATTTACGAGTCGGTGCAAGAGGTTTTAGCAAAACTAATATTTTCGTCTGCTGAATGAACGTCGCAGTTGTTTGAACTGCTCCACTTTAATTAAGCAACTGCTAATGTAAGAACACTTAGAGTGCAGGCAGTAGGGGAGACAGAGGGTTGGTTGCTTTGAAGGGCAGGTTGACTAATTGTTAATAACCTTTTATCGACGCATGTGCTACCGCGGAAAAATTTATTTTCAAAACAAGAAAGTTTTACCATATCAAATTTTCTGTTTCTAACTCCGTCATTAGACATTGTTTAAGAGTTACTTGTATGTTCGTCGGAAAATTAACTATGTTTTCCTAAAGATTTACTGTTTTCATACTTATAGTTATCGTTTTCATATATAATTAGAGTAGGCTAAACGTTAAAGGAATATTTTAAATATTGTTTGTTAAACAATATGTTTGTTGAAGTGGTACTTTTTTCATATATAAATAATTGAAGATTTTGTAGAAAACTGAAGTCAAACGGATTCGGTGCCGATTGACTAACAACATCCGGGGTTGGTTGTCTAATCACTTACAAGGTTTTATGGTTGCTAAACCAATTCTTACTCTCATAAGATTCTAAGACTAATTAGTAGACTGCGGAAGTTTATGCATTTATGGCAATTTAAAAATTGCAGAAACCTATAAAGATGCCTACAGATATAAAAATACAATAAAAATCACAACTACAATACATTTTATAATATTTAAAAAATAAAACACACATTTATTTAAGATTCAGTTGCTGTTGTATCTCTATAAAAATATAATATAAATTTGCATAAAGTTCCGCAGTCTATTAATTAGATAACACATGATGTAGAGGTTCCTATACATATTGTATACATATAGGTACATTTCTATAGTATTATAAGTTTTCGTTGCTAATACGAAGTCTTAAATTTTTATTTTGCTACTAAAAAGGCAATTTTTATATTCTTCTCTTTATATTCTGATATATTTTCTATAATTCTGCAATATTTTTACATTCTGCCGTTTTTTTTTTTTTATAAATACTTTCTAATCTCTTTTGCTTTCATTTGTATTTTTAATAGCACATTCTTGTAAACTACTTTTATAGATATTATTGTTTACCTGCGACTATAAAGATATTTGTATATTCTAAATTTTTACTGTGCTAAGAGTATTTTGTGAATAATTGTATCTTCCATTTTTGTCTCTTTCCTTTATTTAAGAAGGCATTTATTCTGAAACTTCGCGATTTATGGTGGTATTTGAAAGTATTCTATTTTCATCTTCCGTAGGAACAAAATAAATTGTTGCGGGTTTCTCGTAGTTTGTAGGAACATTAAACATTTATTATGTTGCCTACAAGAAAAGAATCACTTTAGAACAAATTATACGACACTTTGTACGCGCGTGTTAAATACGCCAAGTAAATTTTCCGCAATATCCAAGTTATGTCTGGCTCTGAAGTACCAAATTTCTCTTAAACTTGTTGTATACACCGAGGAAGTTTAGAAACATGTCGCTCGTCTATCATAGAAACACGCATAAATAACGTTGCATGCCTCAAGTTATGCACGTTCTGCATTCCGTATTAAAGTATGGCCTGCGTAACTTTGTAAATTGACACAGTGATTTTGTAAACGAGCGTGTTGTAGATACCTTTTCAAATCTTCGCTGTTAGGAGCAAATGGAAGACATTCTTGAATCCATATTCTTCCTAAATAGATATTTTGCAAATGGATTGTATCGTCATTTCTTTCAGAAAACTGTATGAAAACAAACTGTATTTTATGTACCTTTAGACTAAATAATACAATTTTTAATCGCATTTACTCTGCTTGCTTTATTTATCTTTAAAATACGAGATTATTTTGCCGCACTCTGTATAATTTCCATTTTCGAAACTGTTTATTTTCGGAAGAATAATCTTTGGAATATTATTTCAAACTGCAAAATATTTTGTTGTAGATTATAATCACTTATGAAATAACAGCATTTGAAACTTTATTTCAAATCATGTTCTACTTTACTTTATTCAACGATTCTGAATTTTGTAGTGTTTTATGTGTATAATGAAGTGCTTTGCGAATAAAGAACAATTTTGTAGAAAATATTAGTTTCATTTAGTAACATTTTGGGGAAACCTTAAATAAAATAATAAGGGAGAGTATTATAAACGATTCGTGTATTAATCAATTTTTTAAAGATCTCACAGTAATCTGGTTATAATGCTGTTAAATAATTAATACTTATTAAAGGATATAATAAATATCATACATATTACATTTCGTAGAATTAATTTTATGTGAAATTCCCCATATTTTTGTGCTAGAAAAATGAACAAAAATATATATTTGATCGAGTAAAACAGTTTTAAATAGATATTTTATAACATTCTTGGTCTAAAACTACTTTTAAAAGTCAATTTTGAAAAAACACGCAGTAAATAATATTAAAAAAAGATTTGTCCAGATACACTACCTTCGTGTTAATAAGTTTAACCCTTAAGTAAATTTTTGTGCCTTGCACAACAGTAAACTAATAATTAGACTGCTGGTTTTATGCAAAATAAAATTTTTATAAACATAAATAATAAATTCAAGCTTGAATAACAGTTTTGTCTTATTTTCTTAATATTGTAGCTTGAATTATATTTGTGTTTTGATATTTTACAGCAGTCTTGCATGTAGATTTTTTGGCTACAAAACCTGCATAAAATCCGCAGCCTAGTAATAACTATTTAACAAATGTCGATGGAATAATTTAAAGATTTACATAATCTTCTACTATCTCATGACGTTTCTAAGGATACAAACTAAGATTCATTTCTATTTATCCATGCAATAAACATTATTATTAAATGAAATTATTAGACTCAAATTGAGGGACACTTTAAAGGTTAAATAAAAAAGTAGCAATTTTAATTACACAATACAATTTTTTATTGAAACGCTACTTTTCATAGCTACTATTGTGGCACACCTAATTTTTCTTGCACAGGATCTTTCAATTTATTTCCACACTTGTCACCATTCGAAATAGAAACAACTCGATCCTATTTCTGATAGCATTGAGCACATCTTGGCAGCATCTTCCGATAAACTGCTATTAAAGTTGTTCTTTTGCAAGCGCAAACGCATTCGCACATATTTCGAGACGTCCGCATTAAACGGATACTCAGCGACGAAGAAAGTTACGCGATAATATTCGCCGTTGCGACAGCGTAATCCTAGCAGAGATTCGGGAGCCGCAGAAACGTCGACCAAAAGATCTCTGATTAGTCGACGAGCTTGCTCGGTTCATTTATCTTCGGGGTGTCCGCGCGAAATCACAAGTTGACGGAAAGTATACAGAGATCTGGGACAGGTGGAACCGGTTCCCCCCGGCGCGTCGCGTCGCGGCGCTCTCTCGGATGCAGATATCAAACGGGGCGTCTGTAAATCTGCCAGGGGCCGGTGTGAAACCGGGCGGGCGGTTGGATTAGGAGGTAGAGGTCGAGGACTGGTCGGCCACCTAGTCGGAAGCGCACCATGAACTATTGCGTTTGATATCCCCAACCCCGATGAATGGAAACGGTGAAGCCATATCCATGGTTGTCGGCATCCCCTGGCCACGATGTACGCGAATGCAGGGTATAATGCCCCTCCGTGTTTCCGCCAAGTATGATAACCAAGTATTTACGGCTTCTCCAGCGAATTTCTGTAATTTACGTAGACACCAGGCGACCGCCAGGCGGCGCGTCCGCAACTATGCGTCAACTGTTATTTTTAACGTCGTCGGTCCCCGGTGTCCCTTTTCGCACGAATCTTCCTTCCGACCGCGACTGTTCTCCGGGCGAACCGCCTCCTAGACGCGACGTTAACCTCTTGACGACTCGAGCCCGCGAAACGGAAACTTCCGCGTGTAAACCACGCTGACGGGGAACTTGTCTTATTGTTCCGGGATGAACTTTTGTACGGTGAGTCTCGAAGCGGTCGGCTGAATCCGAACTCTCGTCAGTTTCGTCGCCTTTGCTGTTGGCACGCACTGTGCGTTGCGTCGTGAAGATCTTCGCTTTTTCGGGTTGAAAGCAATCTTCAGCGGAAATTCTGATCGAGGAATTTTTTTTTAATTGCCTTCTTACTTGTACATATAATATCTACAGTAGAGAATACAAATATTTGGCCGATTGGAAAGTTCCTTCGAATCTTTAGTGAAACGTCATTTTCTGCGAGAACGACCTACACTTTTTTTTCTACTGTATGAAACATTTTGCGACCAATGTTCAGTGATGGATTTACATGTAGGCTAAGTAGGCTACAGCCTAGAGCTGCGAATTTTGGGGAGCGACAAATTGTAGATGAAAGAAATTTAAAAAGATAATAAAATGTTTTTGCATATAATTATGCATTTTTTTCGTCGACAGTAATAGCATAGATTTCAATTCTAAAATAACATTTTTCGGATGAATAAAGTCTTGAGGTGTGATATGCAACCTGTTTGCGTATTTGCTTAATATACATATAGGTAAGTAAAACAGAAAAGGGCGACGAACGCTTGTTAGCCTAGGGGCTCCAGCTCTTCAAAGAAAAATATATGCTTGTATTTCTGATAGAAAATAAAAAATTCAACCTACAATTTATAATCTGGGCAAGAAACTAAAAATAATAATTATTACATACTGAAGAATAGGAAGAAGTCTCTCGAAATTAATTTTTTATTCTATAAAAAAATACTTTGTCATGTAACAACACAGGATATGAAGGGATTACAGGATTTGTTTAAATTAAAGAAATTTGATAAGTTACGAATTTCCGAACAAACAGCAATGAGTAGACCACGGATTTTGACGCGTTTATGAATAGTTTAAGCACGTAAAAGTGTACTAACAATAAGATATGCATAAACGTAAAAGTTCTACAAATTATAAAATTTAACAGATAGAAAGTACGTCTAGTTAAATTCCAATCCTTTACTTATGTGAATAATGCGAAATATCCATGAAATAAATCAAACGATCCATCAGAATCCTCAACTTTTTCGAAATGAATACTTCTTATTGGAGTCCGAACCAATGTTCTCTGGAAATGTTCTCTGGACAGTCACATTTTTTCAGTGCAATAAAGCGAAAAAAAAAAGTGTGAGAAAATCGCTTCTCCAACTTTAAAGTCCCTCTATTTTGTTACTTTTCAACTTTTTGATTTAAAGTTAGATTCAGACTTCAATAACTTTAATCCTACCACGTCTCTCTTGAAAATCCTACATGGAACAACTTTTATTACTATCGTGTCGTTACGAATGTAATAGATAACGAATTTTTAATGCAACGTCACGAGTAAAGAAAGAAGAAACGTAGATATAAATTCTAATAACCTTACAGTTTCCTCGAAATAGCACCATTGAATAAAAAGAAACTCAAAGGCTGTGGAAGAGTTACCATTAAAAAATATTTGTTTCAGAAATCAAACTCTTATCCGTAAATAAAAATACAACCCAACACTAAAAACATTAAGAAGTTCACTAAAAATGTTTCATCTTAGTCCACATCGACGTTCCGTCCGTTCAAACCAAATCCTCTCCCTAATCTACTTTCCCGCTCGACGTACACGTTACAAGATGTTACCTGCACCCTCCCCCGCGGCGATCGATTTAAATTCTCCTTGAAATGACTGGAACAACCCTCCCCTTCTTAAAGGAAGTAGCACTACGCCGGCAATTCGGCCTAACCACGTGGAAAAAGGAGTGAGAGAAGGAGGGAAGGAAACGTAAACACTCTTCTTGGTAGCTGCACTTTGGCACCGGTCGACGGAGGAAAGAAAAAGGAAAAAGAGGGGAAATGGAAAGCCGAGAAGCCCGCGTAAGCCGGCACAAAAGCGCGACCGTTGGTCGGCAGTAAATCAAGCTGTTACGAAAATGTGATCCGTTTGCAAAAAAAAAAAAAGGAAAAAGAATGAAAAAAAAGAGGTCTGAAAGTACCGAAAACTATTCACACCGGGGACCGCATTGAGGTTGTTCCGTCTGCCGACGTCGAATCGTCCGCACGCGTCTGTATTTCCGGCCTCTCCTTTGTGCCGCAGATACCAGTATGTGATCACGTATTTTCCACGCTCATATGCACAAGCGCTTTGGTATTGGCGCCAGCAATATTTTCGTACGCGGCGCGTGCATTTACCTTCAAAGGCGAAGGATAATGGAATTGCTGTTCCGGTGGGTAAACATTTATCCCAGGATATCTTTTAGTCTGTAATTTCTGGAGTGACGTGCCGCTGACTTTTGCCCCGCGGCACGCGAATCGAGCGTCGCCGGTTTAATGAAAGCCGATGTCATCCGCTCCGGCAGAAATTGCGGAATTCTCTGATCTATTAGAATCGTTTTCTTTCTTAAAGTGAACGCGGTTCTACCAACTTAGCGGTGCGATATAATTTATCCATCGGTTCTTTGATTTGTCGGTTATTTGCGGTATGTCCACCTGATGAGCAGGGATGAACGTGGTAATTCAGGCTATATAAGCAAGGAATGCTTTAAAATTTGAACAAGTTACATGTCTGTAAGTTTCTTTGTACACTGAGAAAAATAATAGAGGAAAAATTACTACAGTACGTAGTAAAGAAGCAGGATATAGTGAAATGCGTTCCTTTCTACTACATTAAAAGGAAAAATTAGCACATGTGTTTCAAAATTTAATAGACCAGTGTAGAAAAATTTACAGAAGGCTTTGATACACAGCGACATCTACGCTTCGGAAAGAAGTGGCGTCTCGTGACATAACCTCAATTTGCTTGGATTTTAGCATTGTCTTTTCAATGCCTGTCAATGAATATCGTATAAACGTCCAAAAAATGGTATAGTTAATACTGGAAAAACTTATTTTCTGACATAGGTATTTGTTACGGGCCGTTAGAAGTTACTGAGCATAGGCCTAGTTTCATAGGGCTTCCGCTAGAGTGTTCTCGTAATAATCGTCTTTCTCGCTAGTGCTTGGTCCTAGCCCTGTTTATATATAAGACGAATTCCGAAATAATCTTCCACAGCTCAAGCGCGGGTCCGTCAGCATAGGTCTACTGAGATAATGAAGCAAGTCTTCGTTAATCCGATGGTCCAAAACGAAAATCGCCGTGGTCCCCTTCGCTTCCTTCCATCCCAAAGTTTTCCTTCTCCAGTCGTATATAACACTTCTTGTATAACCAATAATAATTCTCTTATCTATCCTATACCTCGCCTTTCCCGTCGCCAAGCATACCACCTCTCAGTATTTCCATAAAGAAAAACTCCTTTTAGTTTGAGCGAAAGTTCCAATGTTGCTACAATCGTCTAGGAGGTAGTAAAAATCAGCCTACGAGGTTGTAGTTTTTACCAAGTCTCCAAAACCGAATATATTACTACACTGGTGTAGTAAAAACCTAACCACATTCACCAATCCTTCTGTTTTAGTAGAAAATGTAGTAAAATTTCTCTCATTTTTTCTCTCAGTGTACTAATTGGGCCCCTTAGTTGACAAGTGAATCAGGTCCCTCTTCTTATTGTTAGTGTTGAGAAAATTGGATTTTTGTGTAATACTTTACAAAAATTAATTAATTAATAACAACATATGCTTTTTGCATATTTATTGTGCATAAACATTCGAAGTCTAAGTACTGATCACGTTTCGTGATTCTCTCTGTATACCCGTAACGTTGCGAAGACTGAAACACCAGTGTCCCTTGTCTTTTTCACTAAAATGCAAATCGGTTGTGAATTTGTTCCAGGTGGCATGGTTGCGCGTAGACACGCAAACGATACTGACAATAGCTAGCCACGTTATTACGAAAAATCATCGGATAGCCGTCTCCCACAGCGACCATCACACGTGGTTCCTCCACATACGAGAAGTGAGAGAGTCCGACAGGGGATGGTACATGTGTCAGATTAATACGGATCCCATGAAGAGTCAGACCGGTTACCTCGAAGTTGTCGGTAAGTACTACGTAATCGACGTAAATCACTTTCTATTAACTGACATCTTGCTCGACGTTATCCGATTCCGTAAATTCGTAAGGGAATCGTGTCGATGGGGTTTCGCGCAGTTTATACACTCTGTGGTCATTAATTAATTGCGGAGAGTGATCGCAGGGCGCAGAAACTGAAAAACCGGCAAGTGGACCGACATCCGCGTATCGTAATCAATGTTTCACCAAGTTGGCATGCGCTCTCATGCTGAGGATTAAAGCGGGCAAATTAATGACCGTTCGTTCACCCCGCGGGATAAGGTTTAATCGATTCCGGGATCGAAAGGGGTGAATATCACGCACGTATCGGCGTGGTCCGCGCAAGGTATTGTTACAACGATTACGTCAATGTTGCATACGGATACACGGATGTAATTCGCAATATCTTAATCAACTCTGACATGCAGCGAGAATCTGATTCTGTTTGAGCCCTGTTCCTATCACATCTCTCAAGTGATTTGTTGCTCACCCAATTTCGATCAATTCTACTTAACCCCTTGCGTCGGAATCGCGTGTCCCAGGCGTACTTTTCGTCGTTCGAAGACGAGCACTTCGCAACGCGTCGACAATGATATTTGAATAGCTTTGACAGTTAAAGCGTTGCCTGTTACGAACCTATTTCTGTTACCGTACTCCATAAGAATAATTTATCATGGCGAAGTAATTCGAGCAGTTAATGAAAAGTAAATTCACGTGAAAACGAACTCTGAAACTAATCTCAGGAATCTGATGTTATCTGCGTTTTTTTTTACGTGAAATGTGGAATGCGTATGGAGAGTCTGATCATTCTTCTGACTTTCGGAACTAATATTAGCTACGCGCCTAACCACCACAGTGAAAAGAGACCTGCTTTGCAGTAGCTACTTTTACATGAATGCAAGGTAAATATTAGAATAAAAATATCTGCCTCTACCGTTTCTGTTCCCACATGGGAAGCGATTCAGAGGTATCTTTTTGCTTTCTTTATCGCTGAGAAGAAACATACCTATTCTTGTCGATACTCGCACATCCCAGGAAAAAATTACGTAAGACTTTCTTACTTCTCTCTTACAGTTTTGTTAGCTGTGTCGACACTTTATTGATACATAAAAGAGATCTTTTGAGTACAATTTCTAATTTGCAAGAAACGTAGAATCGACAAAAGAGATACTTCAAAGGAGAGACACAGCTCGTAAAGCTATTCTTAGCTCTTACTGCGCTAAATTGTAATAAGGACACAAATTGCGAAGACAAATAGAAGACATAAACGTTTGAAACACGTGGCACACGATGCACATATTATACAGGGTGTCTGAGGTTTTTCCGGACAATTCTATGCACGAAAATAAGACAAGGCATGTTATATGAAAGTCGACCAATAAGACTTTATTACAAAATTATAACAAATTGAACACTGACACCGATATAATACGCTGTTTGTGACACTGCGAATTTCTTGACGATTTCTATTAATTGTTAAATCACTCTAATAATAATAAACATTACACAGAGGCGGATGAAAGCTAGACGAGCGACGCTTTGAGCAGAAAAATTAAATGATTTTTCAATTTGTTATAATTTAACAACTAAAGAGACAAATAAAGAATTGGAACTTCAGAAATACTGTGTTTAGTGTCCCAAACGATTTAACTTCAATAATATGGTTGCTAATTTGCATATCTTGGCCTATGTTAACAATTTCGTAGATTTGTTGCATACTTAGTATTGCCATAAATGCATCAATTAGTTATAATTTATACCTATAATTTGTACATAGAATACGTTAATATCTTTTGTCCCGAAAAACCTCGGACATCCTGTAGTATGATGAAGCTTAATCTTAATTTATTAGTCAGAGTATGATTGCACGGTTTTCGGAACGCGTATCAGAAAGCTTTTAGCAAGATGAAAAGAGTTGAAATTTCAGGTTCTTGTTTTCCATTTATTCGAACGAAACAGCAAATGCCTGTGTACGAATTGTCGTAATTGCGCATCGAGTTTAAACGAAATGAACGTCGTACGAATGGTTTATCGCGGTAATCGTGCATCATCGGCCAGGATCAGGCTTCAGCAGTTAAACGATCGTAAAGCCACGCAAAGGACCTTTCGCGTCTACTTAATTTGCAAGGCATTAACCTTATTATTATGAGGCAATATGGTCGCGAGTTTGCGAGAATGCCGTATGGAGGGTTGCACGCGAGCAATCTTTACAGCCCTTCTCGGAAATGAAACTTCGTATATGCCCTTTCACCACCGCGCCCCTCTCTCTATTTCATTCTCTCAATTCTTTTAACTCCCATATCGCTATTTCCCGCCTATTTCATTTTCGACCAATCATTCTACAGGGGCAATTCTTTCAAACTGATTAAATTAGTTTCGTACGCGAGGTACATATGGGAAGCAATTACTTTGTAGCTTTTCTCGTACTTAGAATTTACTATAAACGCGATTGCTGGTCGGCAATTCCGCTTTCATTTCAATTCTGATACCTTGTTGAAATATATTTATTTGTTCCAATATCTTTTTCATTCGTATGTTGATAAGGTATCATTTATCGATCAATTTTGCTGCTTCGTATGTTTAATGCGAACGATTTCCAAAGCGTACGAAAATGTAAATAATTTCAAAGTCATCGCGACAAGGAATACATTTTCGTAGGATTTCTGTTTCCCGAAGCGAAATCGTGAGCAATTAACTCGAAACGCTAAGCCAGCAAAACTGTAATATCTCATCAAGGAATGAAACGGCACGAATTCAACGCATTAAAGAAGCCTGGGTGGAATTAGACGCAGAGATTAGATTCGTCGGTGAATTCGTTGATTATACCGAGCGGAGATTATGCGTGTGCGTTCACAGGCAGAACTTCGACGGGATCCTATAATCGGGACGCGAAAACATTTTCCATCGAATCATCAAATTATCGACGGCTGCCGGGGGACGCACTTTAATTAAACGCGATTAAATTAAATCCATCAGTGTAAATATGCAACGTTTGAGGTCTACCATCGGATCGCGTGGGATTATGAGATTCGAACAATTTGCAGTCGACGATTTGCTGACTAGAAAATTCCTTCTTTTTCTTGATTCGACCCATTAAAGAATGAATAGATTTTTCTGTAATCATTTCGTTCGGAAAGCTTTTATGGTCATTGCCGAAGGCTTAAAACGTTGTGCCGCGTTTTTTTTTATTTATTAACGGTAATGCACGTGCAAAAAAATAAAGAGTGGACTTGAAGGAATCACACGCGAAAGCTTGTTCTTTTAGCTTTGTTCGCCCATAGCTGTAGTAATAATCTTTAACCTTAAAATATCCCTCCTTCGAGTTTTTATGTCCCTTTATAAATCAATCATTCGCGCCGTAAAAGTCTAGCCGCACTTCTCATAAATAAAAAATGAGCCTGGGTATGTCGCGAACAAGTCAACGAGCACGTCCAAGACCTCGAGATATTTGATTTACATCCTTTCTTTAATAATAAATATTCTCTGGAATTATTTAAAGCAATTGCGAAGTAGAATGGAATCTTCAGAAATTGTTAGTCGAGATTTAAGTAATTAAGGAAAGGGAGAACATTAATTTTGAACTAATGCGGTGTTAAAGTTTAAATACGAACGGAGAAATATTTACACAACGATTCGATATTTCCAGTTAAATGTGTTCATACGCGATTCGACTGTGCGACAAATAAAAAACAGAAACAACGCGACGTGGCTAAATTAAATAAACTTAATTCACTGTGTTTGCACGCCAAACATTTTAAGTGGCGGAAACACAAACGTTACGGAATTGGAGAAATCCGAATGATTTTCTCTTCCACGATTACGGTGAATCAACGTTTGTTAATGAAGCGAAAAGCGGTTTGTTCCGCACATCCTATGCAAATTAAGTGGAGAGAAATTGCAGCTGTAGCTTCTTCAACGAAAGAATCGCCGATTGCTGTAATTTAAAAGGATAGAATATACGAAGAATAGAATACCGATTAGAATAATAAATCATAGAAAACGAATTATAAAAATTCTAATATAAACGCTTATCGATCAACTAAGTAATATGAAATGTTAATTGTACTATGGATCAATTTTTAAAATGAGTGCTTTAATAACTTAATGAAGCCGTAATTAATTGCTTAAAATTGAGGAATTCCTATTACATCTTTTGAGCAGAAATTCATAAACTTTTCTAACAATCGTAATGAAGTAATGTAATATTTTTTAATTAGGAATTCACTTTTTTACTCAAGGAACAGGAAGTTTTATTTTTACAGGATCTCAGACTCGGGTAAAATTTATTTCAAATGAAAATAAAAAATTACTGAAATAATTTATTTCAGAACTTTATTTTCAATACCACTATTTGAAAAATAAAAACTTTATTCATTTATTTGAAACAATAGTAATTTCAGATAATGAAATTTGCTTTGAGCAAACCTCTTTCTTCAGAAAGTTCATCCGTCAGAGAATGTTTCCTGGGTCGATCTAATATTATCGCGAAAGAAACTAATCGTTCCATTGATGTGGAGGATGAACGAAGATTGTTAGTATCTACAAAAATATCTCTTATTATTCGATAATCATTTAACATGGACAATACGTGCATTTTATCCTGCAAAAATGGCAATGCATGTAGTTCCTCCTGTTTTTTTAATGCAAAAAGGGGAATTGTTTCCTGTTTTACCTTCGTCAATTTCAAATCTGAAATCAGATCATCTCATTCAGAAATCAGAATAATTAGGTCACCTAATATAATTTCGAAAAATAATTTTCCAGTTACTCCTCTGCGTTTTTTTGCTCAAGCGTTTCGACTTCTTTGTTACAAATTCTACATTTGTTCTTATTGTCTGTCTCCCAAATCTGCTATACAGGGTGTTTCCGTTAAGTTATGCCACCATTTTTTAGGCATTTCCGGTAGTGCAATTAAAAAATGTTTCGAACAAAAATTTATCAGTACTCGGTCGATTACATGTTCCCATATTCTGAAATCTCCAAAAATGCTTTTTACGTAAAAAAAGTCAATGTCAATTACGTTTGCACAAAATTTTAGAGTTCAAGGTCATTTCAAGGTCATAGTATAATACATTGTTGAATTCGTCTCAACGTCAGTAACAGTCCTATGATGTTAAAAAGATATGGTGTTATTAAAAAAAACTATTTTACGTAAAAAGCATTGTTTGAGATTTCAGAATATGCGAACATGTAGTCAACCGAGTCCTGATAAATTTTTATCTGAAACATTTTTTAATTGCACTACCGGAAATGCCTAAAAGATGGTGGCACAACTTAACAGGAACACCCTGTATATCTCTTCATTTCCGCATCTGGACCGCGCAATTATTTTTTGATTATCTTTGGTCCGTCATCTCTGTAGATATCTTGATAATGTTACAGTGTATAGCTGTTGATATCACTTGTTGTATCTTATGACTTATGACAGTAACTAATATATAGCGAAAAGTGTTTTAAACTGACTGGGATCTGTTAGTTAATTTTAAGACTCCTTTTTCAGAAACCTTGATTTTCAAAAAATTGTAATTTCACAACAAAACGAACTTTCTAGACGACCCAATATATTTTTGAAGCACACGGTAGTCTAAAGGAATTCAATTTCTTACTGAAGGATCAGGAAATTTCATTGTTACGGGAGTCCGAAAGTCTGGTTCTATCTTCAGTTAGTCCTACAAATTAAAATGAATGATAGCGGCCGTCGTAACGTTTACCATGTATGTAAACCCCACGATCGGGGACATGTGCCAGTCGTAACGAGCCTTGGGTCGAACGGGAGGCACTCTTCGGAACAATGCGAACCGTCGAACACAGCCGTGTCCGTGCCGTTTGAAAAGAGTGCAGGATGCTCAATCGTTTCCTCCTCAAGTGCGTACATCACCGGCCGCATACCCTCTGCCTCAGGGCCAGGAGTTCGGTCCGTGCGCCGGCAGGTAAGGACCGTCGGCCACGTTTATTGTATGCTTTACGAGCTTCCGGCTGCGTTTCCGACATTCGTACCGAAATCAAATTGGTATTCTCGAGATACTTGCGAAGAGAGAAAGAGAGAGAGAGAGAGAGAGTCGTGCATCCCATCTGCAGCAATATAATCCCGTGAGTTTCGGCCACGCAAACGTGCTGTGCTCCCTTCCGCCCTCGCACTGCCCTTTTTCCGTCGCGGACGCGACCCCTTTTGAGGCACGGAACCGTCGACATGCAAGGCGCAGCCGACTAGCTACTTACGAAACTTCATCTCCCCCGTGAAATCATTCCGGCTCCCCCATCCCCCCTCCCCCGTCGTTCGCCCTTCTTTTCCCTCTGTACCGCCCACAGCCGTCTCGGCCCGTTCCTTCGCTGCCGAATCTAGACGGGTTATTCAAGAGGAGGACATAAACAGACCGTCTCCTCGAGCAATCTAGATGTAACCGAAGAAATCTTCCGGGTGACAGGGATGGGTTAACGACCCCGCAAAATCGACTTACCTAGAAAGCTCGACTTCCCGCGACGATCGATTCGACGTTGTCCCAAAGCTGCCTTCGGGTATCCTGGACGGTGGACTTAAATTACTGAGCCGTTGCAGTTCCTCGCTCCGTTCCTTGGTGTAAACAAAGTAATAATTCTGGTGCTTCCACCGGGTCTACAGGCGCGAACAGGATCGAGCTCAAACATTTTCGTTAGCCTGCAATCGATCAGGGATGTGGAGAGGATCCTATGGGTGTTTGACATGGGTAAGGGTAAGGCTAAGTGCGCACTTGTGATTTTATGGCGCTCGATGGTTTTATTCTCCCATGGCACACGGAGTTCATTTCGTGCATCAGATAACCAGTTTACTGCCTGCATCTCCTCCGCCGACTGTCAGCCACTTTATCCGATTTGCAGATTTTGGGCATGATTAGGGGCCGTCTTCTTCTTCGCCTGATACTCTTGATTTCTTCTTGGCAAAACATATCAGATAGTATTTTAACTTGTTCTATATATTTCTTTCTTCTTCCATATTTCTTTATCGTATGTATTTAATGTAGACAGGGTATCCTAAACTCGAGGAGATTCCTGATATGATTCTAAACAACTTTTTCCTTTGCAAAAATGTCCTCCGAAACTTTGTTAACGAGTTATTAACGAAAAACATCGGCCAATCAGAGAGCGAGTACAGCGGATTAATGATGGCGCGGACGATGGCGGACCAATACCAGCCAATACTACTCAAAGCTGGGGCGCGCGTTGAAATTCATCCACTGTATTCGTGCTTCTATTGGTCGGTGTTTTTTTGTTAATAACTCATTAACAAAGCTTCGGAGGACATTTTTGTAAAGGAAAAAGTTGTTTAGAATCACCCCAGGAATCTCCCATTTCCAGGTCCCGCGTCGAGTTTGAAACACCCTGTATATCGTTCATTTGAATCTATCGTATATTTTGATTCGTGTATATTATTGTATGTAAGTATTTAATTAATGTGGTCGGACTATATCAGAATCGCGGGAGTGATCGACCACTTTCTCAACATAAAATACAAATGAATACGTACGTATTCTTGGGATTATCTCACAATTTTATGCATGTCGTATCGCCTAATATCAGAATAGTGTAAATAAATTCACCTATTTTTAAAAATTACTAACACTGTAAGTAGATAAAAAAACTTTTGGATCTGCATAAAGTTTTAAATGTAATTTAGATATTGCTCTGCGATAATTGTCACTGTCAGAATAACAACAAGTTGATTAATCTCTTGCTCTGATTTTCAAATATCGACAGTGGCTGGTCTTTTTCGATGGTCAATCTCTCCGGAACTTACATATAATATTTCTTACAGATACATCAATAAATATAGTATTCTACAGCAATTTTCCTTAGTCTCCCATCTTGTCCCACCTTCCCCTAAGTAACTCTTTGCAAGGCTTTGCCGCAGCTCGTGAAACGTGTACAAAGTGGGTTTCGCCGCTGTGGAAGAAATTCACTGATCGCTCGTAGACACCAAATAATATCAGCGCAAATTGCCGCTCGAACGGACACAGAAGTAGATTACAATGCTAACTGGGCAGTTTTCATCGGTTCTGTCGTTAAAGAAACTTCGTTTTGAGTTCGTAACAGTCGACTAGCTCGACTCTCTTATCCCCATGGCAGCAACATTTCTAGTATCGCAGTCGAGTGCTTCTTTCCGACCTGCGCGAAATTTTCGCCAAGCGTCGGGTCCAAAGATCAAACGGCAAATTTTCTAATACTTTTTCCCCAAAGGCAACATGTTCATGAAAACATCTGAAACGTTGATTTAACGACTATCCGTCCTGCTTGCAACTTAAATTATTTTTCTTACTTATATTTTCTGTTGCGAAGCTTTGCGGAAAATATCGCGGGTCGGAATTTCGCGTAACGTTTCGCCGAGTTCTACACGCGGGAACGTGACCGATCCTAAGTTAGCTCAGTTCGTTGCTCTTGTATCTCGCTCGGTACAGAAGTTTTGTAACTTTTTGCTCCGCGCTTTTCAAGTCCGTTCTTCTTTCTTGGGTATCTTTATCTACGCGTGTAAAGTGCGTAGGAGTGGAATAGTTGGACTGATTTTATTGTGAGAGTGCTACGGTATTCCATGTCGGATAGCATACGCCAACCACGTCCAATGCGCCGAAACGAAACATTAAAACTGCATAAAGTATCCGCTCTTTGAAATCCTGAGCCCATTGCCGTAGTCGTAGCAGCGACTTTCTTTGCAGAAGTGCTTGCAAAAATTTTCAAAGTGTTGTCTAAGTTTCATGTATTTGCGGGGTAGACCGGGGCGAATCGGATGACTTTCTGTTTAATGATAAATAAATTATAGTCAAACAATGGAAATCTAATAGTCTGTTATAAATTCGTAATTAGTGTTTACGATAGAATTCTATAAGTCTACTTGGTGAAGAGAAAGAAATTTCATAGTGATATGATCGAAAAGGAGAGCAGCCTTTCAAGTTGGAAGATTTTTAACCCTTTGATGTTGAGTTAGCTCTTTGAGCCACAATTTTATCATTTTCGTACTACTTGAATTTTATAATTACTGCACGCTGGTACAAAACTGTAGCGCTTAACTCTTTGAAGCACAAAGATAAAAAATTAGAAGAGAACATTCTATTTAAGAATACATTTTCTACCAACGTACAGAATTATAAAATTTGTGTGGCATAAAAATGCATACCTCTGCGCCTCAAAGAGTTACCTATTGATTTAAGGCAAAACTTCGTAGCGCTTTTAAGTGAAATTTGAAGACAATGTTCAAATGCTTGTACATACATTTATTAAGTATGTATTTCATTTTATTCTTAATTTATCGTTCTTTTTGTAAATAAAAGTATTTCATTAGCTTTGTAGTATATTTACACGGGTCACTTTTGTGGCGTAGAAAAGCGAAATGTGTCTCATGCGTTGCAGTGATTCCATGATTTTTACCATATCAGTATCTGTTTTCTTCAAATCTGACACGAATATAGAGTGAAAGCAATAGTAGTCGACTACTTAAAGCTAAATTTGATTGAAGTGTATTAAAAAAAAAAAAAAAAAAAAAAAAAAAGTCAATGTAGTAAAATATATGAAATATATTAAAGTACTTTAGATTTATTTAATTTATCACTAATATTTGTTGTTTGTTCATAAAAGTTTTGGAAAAGAAGTAAGTACAGTATTTTCTTGATATAGGCTCTCTCCTCGAGACCGGAGACGAGCCTAAATCGTAGGGTTATACTTTCTTTGTAATGTGTCGAACGTAGAAAGAGACAACGCGCGAAAAAGACGCTGGTTTAAAGCCGCTACTGGTGGGCATAAAATGCAAGCGTGTATCGTACGGTTTTTTTCGAGCCTATATGGAGAAAATACTGTAGCGTTAAAAATAAAGTGTTGCTTCAACCATATGATCTAAATTATCTCATTTGTTGAATTTGTTAAACTCGTAAGTACGAATATTGATATTTTTTAAATAACATACAACCTGATTTTTCAGTGAAAAATATGTACAGCTGAATTACATTAACTGTTTCTTCTCAACGTTCGTTTTTGGGCGCCTTGTGTTGGAAACCAGCAGTTTTTTTTTTTTTTTTTAACTCCTTTGTACTTTACAATTTATGTAGATATCTCGTCAGCAGGAGAAATCTGTACAATGGATGCAACTTTACAACTTAAGTTGTGGAAGTAGTGAATCGAGGAAGAAGGTAGTTGCATACAGAATCAAAACTTGTTTACAAATAATTTTGAAAACGTTTATTTTCTTTACTTCTGAAAACCACTGTTTGTTATATTTTGAAATAAAATATTTAAAATACAATATAAAATTATAGTTTAATAAAAGTAGAGAATAAAAATAGTCGACTTATACGCAGCTTTAAAGGTTAAAGCGACTCCCTTATAAAAAACTAAAAAGAATTTCTCACCATATTTCCTCTTCTCCGTTTCTATATAAAAATGAGCGTAGCAGTTAACCCGTTAGCTGAATTACTGCCCTGGTTCGCTTATAGACCGTATCGCGCGGTTCTCAATTGAAACATGCTAATTAAACGTCGTTAACAGGGCACAGAGTGTTTGCTCGGAAGTTCCTTCGTAGCCGGTGGCAAACACTTCATACCGTTGTTATTCGTTAGCCGAGCTCGTGGAAGGCTAAGCCCTCGCGTTAACCACTTCCTCTCGTCTTTCGAGCTGTTGATCCGACTTCCATCCGCGACGGTGCTTCCACCCCCGGGACGGTTTCTTCCGTGTTGCCACTCAGTTGCCATTACTTTCACCCTAATATCGCGAAACGCGCGCAATCTGGAACAACGCTCGGGCAACGGAGCCAACCCGTCCGATTCTCTTGCGCCTCGGCGAAGTAATCAGACCCGGGGAAGGACCTTCGGATTACCGGTTTTGAAGGTGCAAATATCACGGCCCGCCACCGACCGTCGCCTCGTAAATCTACCGTAAACTCTATCTTCCCGATTTCTTCGCACCTTCGGTTAGAGTCGGGGTTATGACGGTCGGACGAGAACCCTTCGCGTTTCCCTGTAATTTTCGAGCGGTCAGGTTCAACGTAGAACAGTACAATCGGATTTCGTTTGATTTGTCGAAAATTTCTAGGAGTCGCGTTCAGCGAATCAAAGAAGAGTCTTTAGGGTTCCTTAATTAAACTAACAAGACAGGTATTGCAAGTATCCAGAGGCGGCGAAATGCGAGTTCAACGCGTTCACTGAAACCCGGTCTGTGGTTTGCTTAAAATGTAAATTTCTTAGTTTTTATATTTAATTTTCTGCGTTTCGTAAAATTTCTAACAAATAGTGGAATAGTTGAGTTAAAAACTACTATACAAAACTACTATACGTAACTTATGCTGAGAATCTTGAGAAACGTGCAGTTCACGTTTGTTTGTAATATTAGTCATATGCAATATTGAAACCTGGCCTTGTTAAACTTTGCGCCGACCCTGCAAGTGTTCTTCACCGATTTGGTTTATTCTGAAATGTGTTGTAGGTGCAAAAAATAAAGGACAATTTTTTTTATTGTCAGGCAAACACTTTGAGGGAGTGACGCAACCCTCCGAAGGTAAAAGTTTCAGGCGTCGATTTCATTGTTTCACTTATTTAAACGCAATCTTTTCGGATCAAATTGTCGAAAAAATTGTGTCACAAGTGGGAATAAAAAAAAATTTACTCGATTTTATTAAACAACTTTATGAGGGTAAACTACCCAACTTTGTATTACAATGCGTGACAACAAGATAGATCCACTTTGGTTTTTGGCCATGACTAAACTACAGATTTTTATGCATTTATGAAAATTTTAAATAATCAAAAATTCATGAAATTTTTGCAGCTGTTGAACTATACAAAATACCAGAAGTATACTTCAAGTTAATATATTTAAAAAGTAAGACACGCTATTATTTAACTTTCATTGTTTTATATAGCTGACAAACATTTAATTCTCCTATCAATAAAATACAAAAAAACTGAATTGACGTGGTTTTGGATCTTTTCGAAGAAATAACATTTCAAAAAGTAGTATAATGGTCAAGGAAAGAAATAACAGTTTCGTCCATTAAAAGTCGAAACGCTCGATTCCGACGATCGGCTCTTCAGGAATTCGGGTTTCACGCGAGTCGAAAACGGACGCGGCCATACGTTCTACGACTACGTGTAGCACCGAATCGAACAGTTTCGATTAGGTTACTGGATTGTCCTGCGGATCGTGTCTCGGCGAGGGTGATCTATCGTTCTCCGAACTCGACGCTCCGTTTGGGTGTCGAACTTTTCGTACCCCCCGCGTTTCCTCTTCGCTACGTTACAAAGACATTTTCAGTTGCATCTGCCGCTTGCCCACCTTCCGCCGCCGCCCCTCGCCCATTTTTCTTATTTCCCTTTCTTCCGCACGGGCCGCAACAGATAACAAGATGGTAACGGATCGTGGCGGAAAATATCTTCCGGTGGAAAAAAAAAATGTCTAGAAGTCGTCGCGAGGCGCTTGAGAGCGAAGAACAACGGCGAAACGAAGGGAAACGCCTGGGGAGGGAGGCAGAGAAGTTACCTTGTTATCCAGCAACAGCTTCTGAATATACGCACCACCGAATATATGTAGTAATGCAATCTACGCCAGTCTACCCGAAAAACCAGTTTCTGTCTCTGCTCGGGTGCTAACAAAATAGCTATCTTGAAGTTTTCAAGTTCACGGGAAATTTGAAGTTCGTTATTTGCACATCTCGAACACACCTGTCCAGATGATCACAAAGGAATTCAATTTTATAGTAGTCGAGACTCTGAGGTAGTCAAACTGTGTTATTCAACACATATTTTCAAGGATTTCTGTTTAAATAACGTACACATACGGTGGATGCGAATACCGAAAGTTTTTCTAAAATCATGTGCACTCAGTTCTGTGCAAAATGCACATATAACATATGCTACAAAGTGTAACGTGATTCGTTTTAGCCGTAAAGTAATAAAATCATTAGTATTCAATATCCATACTCTCTTAATAATACTTGTCTAAATGTTGTCAGCATCGTCCGTGATTTAGGAATCCTTTTCTCCAGCGATCTGTCCTTTCGTGAGCATTACCATATGTTCGTCTTTCAAAGTTTTTGGTTTTACAGTGTTGACTCGAAGAATGGCTGGGTTTCAGTACCGAGCGCAGCCCTTTTTCGAGTCGGGTTTGATCTCGGTCACGACGCAACGAGGAGACTCGCACCGGCGAAGAAGTGGTGAGCATAGAGAATCCTTTTTTCGAATCAAACTCAGGCTTCATTCTTCAAGTCAACACTGTAAGATTATCCTTATATCGAAACAGTACTTTATCTCTCGTATGGCTAAGTTTTTCACTAACATCACCACACTCTTAATCCTTTACAGTTCTTTAGTCCGTCTTATTTACTACAGTATAGTTCACTCATCTGGTGTCGTATGTATCTGTGAATTTGTGGTTAAATACAATTTGATTAAAAAACTATTACATGAAAAAGAGGAGGATGAAGTACAACAATAATTCTTCGAGTTCAATGCATTTCATCTGGTTCAACAAACAAGTTATAGTATAATTAGAAACATATTTCATGCAATATTCGCATCCTAATACTTTACCTCAATTTTTCGCGTTTAATAATTTAAGCAATTAGCTTTTAGATACTATATAAATATCGATTTTCCTTTACGAAATAGCGATTGAATTTTTGCATTTCATGCATTTCTGATGTTATAACTACTTGAAGTCAGCGCGTTCCAATTTGTCTTTCGGTGAACCGCCAACTTCATCCACGTTTTTCACAACTTCCCCATCACATTTGTCATAAATAATTGTATTTTCAGAACTCTTTGATCTATATAACGATGTTTTGCCAAAGGTTTAGGTTCCTCAAGGGTTATAAATTCGGCCCTTTTCTGCCATCCTTTCTAAAGTGAAATCCTAAAAATTTGAAAATCTCCGCTTTGAACTCTTCAAACGTTCAGCTCGAATCTTTAAATCTCTAATTTAAAATCTTCGAATCTCCAACTTCAACAATAAGCATTGTATTGCACAGTAATTATAATTCTTCAATAATTCTTATCCAATTATTCGTACTATAAGTACACAACAACCAAATGCGAAATTGATTATCTTTTAAAATCAGTTTTTCCATAAACAACGTTTCGAACAAAAAATTGTATGCTATATGTTTTTCTTATGTTTTTCGCGTAGAATCACACTTTGTCCGGTTATACCACGATTTCTGCTCCATCCTGTATTTGCTAACACGAAAATATTCATAGTTATTCATTTTTTCATATTAAAATTTGACAGGACTTATTTTTAACGTTACTGTAGAAATATCAACATTTATTTTCAATAAAAATAAAAAATTGTGTTTAAATTTCATTAATTGAAATAGTTTTCTTCCTTTGAAGTCTCGTAAGTAAGTTCTTGAAGTCTTGAAGCCTCCGAAAGTATAATTGCGAGTTTGGACACCAGTAATACAATTTCAAGTACAAATTATAATGTATCGAATGAATTGTATTGACTGTATCCAGACGTGTACTCGAAGGTTTCACAAAGTACCATTTCAGTGATATTTGATATATCATTATCGTTGATGCATTTCCATTTCGAAGCTAATTTCTGCGATTCCCCGGAACTGAATTTCGTGTTTCTAATTCGGAAATCAATTTCCATACGTATTTCATGGAACAGGAGAGTAGTGCTCATGTAATGATTGCATTTGTGCCTCGGTGCTTCTATTCTATACAATAATATAATCCGCCCAATTGACTAGTGGTGTAAGTCCAAAATTGTGGAAAATGGGTGTATTATACAAATAAATAGAGTTAAAAATACTTGAGTCGTTTATCAATTCGACTTCTATATTTACACTTACATTAATAAAAAAAAAAAAAAAATACGATTAAATCATGAGTAAAATGGTTACGGAAAAATCTATAAATTAGTGACTCATGTTTATTATTAATAATGTGAATTAACTTAGTACTAAAAGAAATGTAGTTTCTCTTTTGAATTATGTTATCATATTTACTATTCTTTCACTTTATTTTTTCACAACGAAGTTACATTTTTACATTTTGTTCTTAATTTTTGTAAAGTATTACACAGATGTCCAATTTTCTCAGTAATGAGAAAAGAAACGTAACTGACGTGTCAACTAAGGGACTCATATATCTGTGACTGTAAGGAAAAACGACGCTAGTCAGATTTTCGAAAAAATTGAGTTTATGCCTTGACTCAAGCCTAGAAAGTAGAATTTATGTTATTATTAGAAAGGAAGTGTATTAAATGAAAGTGTTCCTTTAAAAACAAGAATTTAACCAAATTTAATCCTTTTTATTTTAAATACGAAACTGTGGATTACATACACAAAAATCTATCTCACTGAAAATGTGTACCGACACTAAACAACGGTTTTAAAGAATTATTCGGCTATTGTAGTAAGTGCAGGGAAGGTGGACGAGGCAATATGAACCATCGGAATGTCTGTTTCTATCATGATGTAAAAAATACGGACAGAATTATTATTTTGATTCGATACGCACGGTCTACCCTACACAACGGACTAGATAGAATGCAAAAGCCTGAGTTATAGATAATAAGAAGAATATGAGTCGGAAAATCACTGCACTTTCCAAGCGATCGAGTACTTAAAAAGTTGAAAAGGAATCACCAAGTAAGTAAAACGTACAGCAGTAATATCGTAAAGAATCTTAAGTGATATTTACGATACGAAGCAAATCGATTTTAGGACGGCCAATATTTTTTCCCGGTATTGTGCAGCTTTGAATCGTTTCAACGAACGAAACACGGAACACTCTGATTTATTCACGACGTCGCGCCGTGGCAAGCTCAAACGTGCTAATTAACCGAGGGCCCACAGTTGTCACGTAAGCTTTCTCGTTAACCAGGAAATTAAGCGTCGAAGGCACTGTGTGTGTATACGCGTAGACCGGCAATCGATTGACGGAACAGAGCCTTTAACCTTTGTTTGATACAATTTTCCTTGATAAACTATGAGGCAATCGATCAGGATTCGTTTTCTAAAAATAGATGAAATTAAATTTGTTGCAATATTTAAGATTTTCTTTTCATGAATTATTGTTCAACTTGTTATACTATATTTGTGAGTTATGTCACACTTTGTGCAGAGATTCTGGCTTTGAAGGAAGTAATATTTAATTAATCACTTCATTCATTATACAGAGTTCTCTTCATTTCTTTAGGTTCCTTTAGGAGTCCTTAGGAACTTCAATCGTCTTCGCGTAATGTAATTCTGCGTTAAGATACTCCCTTTTGAGTTCCTCAAACTGTAATCTGATGCACTCTACATTTTGTGCCATTTTTACAGAATTAAATTAGTTAATATTTAGTTTCGTCGCAGACAGGACTGCATTTACCATAAAATGCAATAGGCGCCAGCTGGGGCCTCATTTTATGGGACCCCATTTTGAAGCTTTGTTCCACATAACAAGATAAGATAAAATAGTAATTCTAATATTTTTTGAATCTGCAACTTGAAATCTTCAAATATTCAATCGCGCCTTCATAAACTTCTAATCGTCCAAAATCTCTAAACTGAAATTGTAAAAATCTTCAAAGTTTCAGTTTTAAATCTTTAAATTTCTGACCTCAACTTTTAAATCTCCAACTGTAAGACTATGAATTTTCTAATCCTCAAATTTAGAATTTTAGCTCTAAACATCTCTGAATCTGCATTTTGTTATTTTCAATTTATTCTGCAACTTCAAATTTCGGTTCTCCGAAATTATTTTTACATTTACAACTTCAAACACTCAAATTTCCTTTTTAATTTTGAAAATCTTGAAATCTTGAAATTAAAATCTTTAATTGTAACCCTAAAAGTTTTTAAATGTCCAAACCTTGTAAATTTATATCTTAAAATCCTGCAAACCTTCAATTACTAATTTTTTAAATTTCCAACTTCAAATCTTTAAATTTCTATCTTCAGCTTTTAAAATCCTCAACAACAAATCTTTAAATATTCAAACCCTTAAATTTTAATTATAAAAAGCTTTAAATGTGCAACATGAAATCTTTAAATCTCTAAATTGAAATCTTAACAATTTATTTAATAAATTGAAATCTTAACAATTTATTTAATAACAAATTTGCATTTTTAACTCTTTAATATTCAAATTTAAAATTTCAGTTCTCTAACTTCAACGATAAACACAGTGCACTGTATATAGTGACTTAGTAATTTTTATTAAATTATTCGTATTACATATAACTTTTATTTTCAATAAACATACACAAGTTTGTTTAAATTTCAATAACTGAAATAAATTTTTTCATTTTAAACTTTCCAAAAGTTTAAAAGCGGCTCTGGTTATAGTATAATAATTTAAAATAAATTATTTACGGCATACAGTATTCAATTTTGGATAAATTTTTTCCCTGTACTTAACCCTGTTACGTTCCTCCCAAAAACCCTGAATAGAATAACTTTATCTAATCGAATATTGTCACATTATTAAGAATATATCTGTGGTTGAAAGGAAAAACGACGCAAGTTACATTTTCAAAAAAATTGAGTTTGTGCCATAACTGAAATCTGGAAAGCAGAATTTATATTATTATCACAGAAAAAGTCTATGAAATGAATTTTTCCTTCGAAAACGAGATTTGGATAATAAAATTCAACACTATTTTCATCAAAACTTCAAACACGAATATATCTCGAGAATGAAAACATGTGACATGTGGCGTTTGCCTTATAACCACAGATATGTAATCAATTTTTAATACAACTTCGAGGAATAAGAAATTTAAATACTAGCATTAAGTTTCTCACATTTTATCGAAGAATAAAGACACCCTAATGGGTAAAAAAGCCAAAGACCGTAGCAGGGTTAATAATCCTATTTCATGAAACTTTTGTGCAATATAATTAGAACATTTCTGCTTCCATTTTTCTTTAAAAAAAATTCCCTAATTCTGTGTACTTTTTTCAAACAAAACTCACCTTCTCCATTCAATAACCCAAAAATCAAATCCTAGAAGATACTATAAAATACAATAAAAAAACATTTCCAAACCAACAGTTCACTACTTTCCATCGCAGAAGGAATCGTTTGAAGATCGTTTCCAAACCGATCTCTCAATCGAAATTTTTACTCACGTAAAAATATCCTTTCCGAAGCGAGCGGTGGTTTCCTCCAAAGCGCCTCAAACTTCGCTTATCATTACATTTCGATTCCTTTACGTGACCAGAAACGAACCGCAACATAAATTTCGCAGAAGCCGTTCGAGGCAGCGTTTCGACGTTTTTCTCGTGCTGTCTGAAATCGGCAGGCAACATGCGTTGCAGGGAGTTAGACAAGTCGTCCCACAAACGAAACGTTTGAATGTCAACCACGGTCCAGTAAATCGTATAATCGATCCTCTTCTTCCCTGACATAGACAAATACCCGTTTAATTGCTCGGCGGTGGCGGAAAAAAGAGGAACCGGCGGAGCTTGCCGGTCGGATCGTAGTCGGTTAATAAAAACGTTTTTATCGGCGCGAATCGAATGCTGCAGGTGGAGCCATTATGTGCGTGCAGGACCCCACGACACGCGTTAATCGCGATGAACTGCGGCGTCTACCTTTCGGGGATGTTCTGTGGCACAGGAACCACCGGGTGATCCACGAACGCTGCACCCGCGCAGTCATAGTTACGTTTTAATCATTTGTTTGACCAGCCGGTACGCAAAACGGTGAAGCCTTTGTACGACGAAAATAAACGAGCACGATGTATTTATAAATTCAATTTGTTCTACGACACGAGAGAAAGGAGTATTCTTTCTCCCTTTCTACCGATCTCTGCTCCTCTCCGAAGCCATAGCTTTCAATATTTTCCAACGTACAAACGCGGACGATTGAATCCCTCCCTTCCTCCGCGTTTTATAAACGCGCGCACAAAGTAATAACACCGAGAATCTATCGAACTTAACGCCGACAAATCTGTCCTGCCAACCCTTTGTACGTTTGTTTGCTTCCCGTAGAGGTGTTGCAGATAATTCGGAACACTGCAGAGTAGGGCACAAATCAACTGATAATTAAAATTGACTAATCAACTGATTAATCGTTAATCATAATTAATAATCATTAGTTAAAAATTTTTTATTGGTTAGTCATGACTATATAGCATAAATTACTTAGAACTCTATTTAATCATTAGTCATTCGTTATTAGTTATGATTAATCATTAGTTATGACATTTGATTAATCATTAGTTACTAGTGTGTTTTTCTACATATTAAAAATACGACAACATATTTCAGAATCATCAAAATCGGAGTCCAAATATTTATTATTTTATATTAAAAGTTTATAAAGTATTGAAATATATTTTTTGTTACCATTTCGTAATCATATTTTGATTACTCATTCAGCCATTAGTTACGATTAGAGTTACTCACTAGTCAATGTTTATTATTCATGTTCAATAAAAATTGAGTCGTTAGTCATTAGTCATACTCAAATATTTATTTAATCATTAGTTGTTAGTCAGTAATCATATTAATGATTACAGTTTGCCCAACTCTGGAACACTGGAGAATGATTTCATTTAGGGTAGAGTGGGGATAAAAGACGGCGAGTAAAGAATTCCTTGTCTCTTATCTCCTTTGATAAGTAATCGATTGAATATTACATCACACTTAATATTCAGTTAAGTCATAATACAGTGTTGACTCGAAGAACGGCTGGGTTTCAAAACCGAGCGCAGCCCTTTTTCGAGTCGGGTTCAATCTCGGTCATGACGAAACGAGGAGACTCGCGCCGGCGAAGAAGCGGTGAGGATAGAGAAATCCCTTTTTCGAATCAAACTCAGGCGTCGTTCTTTGAGTCAACACTGTAAGATTGTCCTTACATCGAAACATTACTGTATTACATTAGATTAAATCAATTATTTATAGCGTCAGGAATTCGATTATGAATACATTTTTCTCAATACTTTCAATTATCCAAATTAACGCCTCATTAGGAATTTAATCTTATTTGATGAAACTTTAGGAAAATATAATTAAAATATTTTTATTTATACATTCCTTACAAAATTCCTCAATTTTGTTCAATGCTGTCAATTTTCATTTTCACAATTACTAATTCCTACGGTAATTTACGATAATTAGTTTCCACACGCTTGAACTTTATTCAGTAAATTTTATAATTGACATCAAATAAATAATATACAGTGACTCACAGATTCGTTGACATAGACTATGTTAAGTTTGTTTAAATTCTAAAAGAAGTATTTGCACATTAAAGTTATGGAAACTCAGAAATAATTAAACGTGGAAGCTGAAACAAAATAATAGAAAAAATACTGAGGGTTTCACAGTCAATTAACATTTGGAATACATATGAACGAACCTGTGAATCGCTGTGATTTAGTTATTTTAGATTGAAATTGTGTTGTACATATTCCCGTGGGAAAGGTAGTTTTCGTCGAAGATACGTGGTTTTGCTGAAATCAAACGAATGTTGCTCTAATTTCTCCGGCAAATATTGGATTTCCTGAATCGGTACATTCGACGCGCGTAATGGAACAGAAAAGAGTTATGTTATATGAGAAGCTTGCATCGAGTATTGTTTTTCGCGGCTGTACTTTTCGTAATATTGGACTATCGAATTTTCATTTCGATTTTAGCACTTCGGGAACGTCGGTGCAGAGAGGAAACACTCTTTCCGTCGGGTAACGAATTTAAGTTTATGAATATTCAGGACGGATTACAAGTGCCAACGCAACAAAGTTCTAATTAACGCTTTTGTTTGACGAAACATCGTTCGGATGAAAATTTTCTACCAGTTTTTCAGCAATTACTCGCCGGTTTCGACGTCCCTCCTAAAAATTGAATTCAGAAGGAAAGTTCTTCTATTAGATAGACGTAAACGAAAACCAGAGCGGCAACAATACTGTTAGTTGAATAATCTTTTCATCGATATTTCTCTGGAATTTGTAATTCGCTGGAATATTAATAAAAAGCAATAAAATGAATCAGATATATGTAATATTTAACTTCAAATTTAATTCTTTTTTTAATTTTCAAGCGTTTTATAATTTCAACACTGAACAAGAAACACAGTTTCTTCTTCCAAAATTATAACATTGTTGTAAATGGTATAACGAGAAGCAAATATCTTTTTATTCTCCAGAAAATAAGCTCCTTTCTTTCTAAGCTGTAAAAGGCGAATCCATAACGCAAAACTTACTTCAAGTTCTGAAGTAAGATTTGACATTTTATTTGAAAATGTCTGACGGATTTGTTAAATTCAACAATGGATGAAATGTTCGCCAAATGCACGGAGCAACTTCTTTCGCCCCGTTTGCAATTTCCTTGTGGGAATATTCAGTCGGTTTCGCAGCATCAAACTTGTAACTTACATATTTTATCCCTGATAAAACGCGCGAGCCTTGTATTCTACGGTAATACGTTTGAAATCTGTTGAAAACGTGCTTTTCTATTTCTTCGGTGCAAGTCGGCTTTGTTCGAGTGCATGAAAACCGAGGAAAATTAAACTAAATTGTAATGAACACAATGGAACGAGACTAGTTTTCTCTAATAATTCATGAACAGTAGAAAAATGATCTATCTTCCATTTATAGCTTTCAAAATTAAAAACTGTTTAAGCTGTACTTTGAGAAAACAAAGTTAAGTGAAACATATACACAGTAACAGAATAACGCGTAATAAAGCTTTTGTAATGTTTTAATTCAAAGCATCAATAGTCATTATAAGAAGGAACCGTAACCTAAACCAATATTCGTTTGAAATTTAGGTTCTTCATAACTAGACAGCAGATTTTATGCATTTATGGCAATGTCGAGCTTGCAAAAAATCTATAAGATTGTTAATATATCCAAAAATATACAAAATATCAACAATATTATTCAAGTGAGAATGTTTAGAATATTAAACATACTGTTTCTCAGATTCCAATTTTTTATTTGTGCTTGTAAACATTTTATTTCGCATAAAGATCCGCTGTCTATTCATAACTGTTTCAATTAAAACCTTTATGTAACAGTCATTTTCCTGACTGTAAGTTTATACTGTCCAAACCCTGACTATAAGTTTATACTGTCCAACAAAACAAGCGCATTTATATTGGAACAGAAAGAAGAATTAATAAAATTCTCCGATTTCGTAATTCAAACTCTTTGTAAATTAAGAATCGAAGCCTTAATTGCATCTCAAATTTACAGCCTCAATTGCAACTTTTGCGATTGTAGGGAAAACTTCCCTCGGTTATCCTATTTCAGAGTTGATTTACCACCCGCCGTTCAACGAGTTCGGCGAACGCGTTGGTTACACCGCCGTTCGACAACGAATTTTTTACTTCGATTGTCCAGTTTCTGCGCGAGAGCTCCGAACGGTCATTCGATTTACGCATCAAAATTAAACTGCGCCACGGTAATCGTCCAGCGAGCGGTTCTTTCCTTTTTTTTTTTTTATTTTTTTTTTTTTTTAAATTCCGGTTCCGACGCTGGCCGGTCGAGCGAAATCTGTCAGAGTGCGATCGGGTAGGAAGGACGTCCCGCGAATGGGGCGCAAAGTAATGCCAGGAAAGGGTGAATTCCGGGGAGTGTAGAACGGTGGATGCACGGGACAGAATAAACGAGGCAGATTCAGATTGATGCAGGATGCAATAAGCTGCTTTCGAATGAGCAGAACCGCTGGGGTAAACAATAGGGATAATGGGCGGAGAAAAATTTTCTTGTTAACGATAATAAATTATACCGCGATGCGCGTTACGCCAATGTCGCTGCCATTGCAGACAAATGCACCCTTAAGAACATTAGTTCAGAATATCTTAACTCATTGGCCAGCAATCTTTCCTTTTATGACGATTTTAGTCTAATTATTGTTGACTGGTCGCAGGAAAGTAAATGTTTATCAAGTGTATGGACAGCAATTTAATTAACCACGATTTTGGATGTTTTCCTGTGCCACTTTTCGATGCAATTATACTAATTGTTTCACTTAGCGTAATTGAATGCATGCATCCTTAGGGTTTATACGAAGATCGGCTTTTAAAAACCGGTTTTCAAACTGAAACGGTCAAACATACTGAGATCTATTTTGAAAGCTTTTACTTTATATGTATCTAATATTTAGGGAATTGCAAAAATTTAAGGAAAAAAAATATGCTCTATAAGAAAAAAAAATTAATAAAATAAAGAATTAAAATGAGAACGATTATTTTATTTTGTTCTCATTTTAAATACTGAATTACTTCGAAGTAGAAAACATTCTTTCAGTGATTGTAAGTGTTAGACTTGGTTTTTATCGGTTTTAAAGCATATTATCAAAATTTTGGAAGACGAAATTCTTCTTAAGAAATAATTACGTTACGTTAATTAAATCCTTCTATTTAATTATTATATTCTATAGTAATTAACGCTTCTGTTCGGGGTATTGAAACATGCAAATGACTATTTAGCTCGATATGTAATGTGTTTTCATAACAGACATTCGCATTTTATACATATTACTAAGAACGAAATATCTAAAAGGTTTCTGAATATGTTTCAAAGGACCGAAAAATAAAATATACTTGTTTTTCTCTTTTGGCTGACCAGTTTTCATGTTTTGGGGTGAAACCACCTCTCAGATTACATCAGATCTAAATAGCGATGACTTCGCGTGATTCCTCATAGTAAACATCCAGGAGCAACTAACTATGTATTTAGTTTTCATCACGATGTATTATAGAGGTATTCCGACGCATCTCTGTCGGGTTGATTTTTTGTGGTCAATAGATCGAAGATCCTCTGGTCGCCGCTAGGGGCGTCATAGTCAGAACTCCTCCGGTCTCCTCACCACTTGAGCTCGCTGAACCAATAGGAGCGCTCCCCGCGGATGTTTCTACTCAGACGCACTCTAGCGGTCGCTAGAAGATCTTCCATCTAATGATCACACATTTCTGAAGGAACTTGCAACAGCTGTATAATACACCGTGGTTTTCATTAATATCGTTAAAGTAGAACTTCGATTATTCGACTCTCAATTATTCCCAACTCTTATTAACTACAATTATTTAATGGATTAATTATTTAATGGATTGGATATAAAAGTACAGTAGAACTTCCAGTAAAATTTGAATCATGCTTTAATAATTTTCAACTAACTATAAGTATTTTATATTAGAAGTATTAAGTCGGATAATCGAGTTTCTATTGTATTCGTTTTCTTGAACACTAATAATAAATGTCAAGTCAACTAACTCCACAGTCGCTGTTGACTTAATGTCTTCACTAGTGTTTATATTTTTACTAAAAATTCGTCGGGATCGTTACATTAGTATAAATATGATAAAAATTGCAACGCAGACACAATAAAACGATCTTCAAAATTAAGCCGGCGTACCTACGAAAACGTGTAAACTTTAGGTACACAGCAGGTCAACAAAATATATATGATTCGTTTAAAAAGTATTAGAAATTTTAAAAGTGAGTGAACTTAGCCCCGGTCTCCTCTATGATTGGATGACGATTGAATGTGAACGTGATTTCGATCTTTATCATAGTGACACTAACCTTTTCAGTGGCACGAGAGCAGCGAGTTCGATAGTTCTGCTGCAAACAGATACCATATACAAATCCATTGCTATTGGAGGCCGGGTCGAATCGATGGCACTCGCGGTATCATATATCCTGCATGCCTTTTCATTTCGAATCGAATTCACTTTAATCCAGGACCGAAAGCAATTTTACAAATACAAAGAATCCTCGGCGAAATGAGTGCACGGTCATCCTGGAAATGGAAGACGAAGCGAGCGAGTCCAAATTGCCGCAGCAGCCTAGTCTATTTCAACACAAATTGTTTGCCATTCGGGTCAGCGTGCTACACTGCGGACGCCGCGCAAATCTAATAATAATTTTGTTTGTTTACCATACCATTCGCGACTTTTAACAAATTTCTTCTATTTTGTTGTTCTTCGTTATTTCGCTCTTGCACGACCGTATAATTGAAATTTTCAAATGTTCGCGTAGAACGCTTAATTGATGCGAAATGCTTCTAACGCAGTTTCCTTACAACGAATTGGGATTTAATGAAAGCCCATACATTCGCGGTCTTGGAATCACTCTTATGTTAAAGGAAGAAACTCCTTTGCCGCGAATAAATCATTTTATCGTAGAGAACCAATCTTATCAGTCCAAAGGATGTCGTTTAAAGAATTCTACAATTACGCCCGTCGGTGCATTCGTAGCATTTTGAGAGGGCAAAGATTACAGAATGGAATAACCATATTTAGATTGTCAGGTTGATAGCAGTAGTTACTCGAAATTCCGTTAGATGTTATGCAATAAAGTTAATTAGATATTTGTAATAAGAATTACACAACTCCGCGCCTTTGAACCTTACGAATATAAATTACCCAACTGCATTACCTGTACTAGATTCGAAAGTATCAGTCATCTGAAGATTGCAATATTCGCAGATGTTATTACGAAAAATAGCACATTTGGGTGATTAGCTACGAAAAATAACATGTTTCACCGTTTGCTGCGAAAACTAATACATTTTGGTGATCTGCAACGAAAAATAGCATGTTTTCTGATTTGTTGCGAAAATTACCTGTCGCCACCACAACTGAAACGATTGAGAATATTTGCGAAAATTAGCGTATTACTGTTGGTGACAACAAAGAGAAGCATATTTTTTAAATAGTTTTTTTTTTTTTTTCTTTCTCGTCTAACGTCAACAGCATTAATTTCGGTAGCAAAAAGCATGATAAATTCTGCAAATATCATTTCAACTGGTGTGTATTTTAAATATTATTAATTATTAATGTATTAGTTTTTCCACTAACTTTAGTACTATAATAAATTCCATTTTGAACCACTTTCAATCTTGTATTGGCATTAATTTAATGACTATGAATAACTAATACAGCTCGCCTAAAACTACATGTACATATCACTTAATTTTTGTCTTCGAATTCCGTATTTTTGTTTATAACTTCTTGATACAGTGTTAAACATCTTGTGTTTATATAATATATTTTTCTTGTTTAGCCCCTTTTATTATAACTATGCTGACAAATTTTGACTGTTAAAATCTGGAACGCCTTATATATAAATCGCGCTTAATTCGTAAACGAAAAGGTCTATCTATTAAATCTACAAAGGATCCATTATTCTTTTATTCAGAAAACAGCACAGCTCGGTTATCGAAATCTCAAAAACCCTTAAAAATTATTTCACGAGGAATATCAACCATGTATCTTCCTGTTTTGTTGAAACTTGGCATGGATATGAAACATTATCGAATATATTGCGGATATACTTTTTTAGCTGCTGATATTCATGGTTAGGGGTTGAAAGCCACCCACAAAGTTGGGGGATAGAAAACGTATTTCCTTCATACGAAAAATGCATTTAATAAAAAATAGTGGCTCCGTCTGTATTTTAGCGATACTTTCGGAGGTAATACATTTTTTGCGATAAATATTTTCTACCTCTATGGTGTTTTCTTTATCCCGAAATATTTAAGGACATGTATTTTCCATTTCCAACTTCAGGGTTGGTTCCCACCCTCCAAACACGAATATCAGTAGCTAAAGAAAATTTCTGTCCAATACTTTTCAATATTTCTCACGCCCACGTCAAGTTTCAGCAGAATAGGAAAGCCCCTCATCGAATAAACTGTTTCGAAACGTTCCAACACCGAGAAATAATAGTATTATTAATATTAAAATGTGTCAACTCTTTGGTAAATTTGTTAATATATTATAATGCGTTCGGAAGATATTTTAAGAAATTACCTAACTAATAATATTCCAGACAAAATATAACTGAAAATTGTTACATACGTATTAATGCTTACAAGATGGTAGAAAATAAGATTACAATTGTTAAAAATGGAAAAATTATGACTAAACGCATCAAGACATTAAAAACTGTCTGTAACTATTAATATTGTACACAATTTAACAAATTTTTTTATTTTCCACGTGGATTTTCGAACTGAAAGTATTACAATACGAAATAATAAAAAATCCCACCTTCCCCTACAAGTCCGAAATTTGTCGTTAAAATCGACGACTCGAAGTTGAGTCTTCGCCTTGTCAGTTACGTTGAAGCGAACGCGTGAAACCCAAGCGCGAGGTTAATTCGAACGTTTAGCTCTTCGGTAAATAAAGGAGACTCACGACGTCGGTGGTGTCCGGGCCTAACTCGATCGCGGGGAGTTAGCAACAGTTAAGCATTTAGCTCGGATCGGTACGGTGCGTCGCAGTGAAAACAACCGGGTCAAAGGGCAAGTCTGCGAGGTGAAACGCGCGTATGAATATCCCCGTGAATGCGGTGCCGAGGCGAAGGAAGGGCAAAGGGCGACGGTGAACGAAGCGAGAGGGCATCGATAGACTGACCGAGTGGCTTTGACCCGCCAATTCAGCATCACCCATACGGGCACTCAACCGCAAATCGAGTTCCGGCCGTAGGGCGGAATAAAATCGACCTCATCCTGCGAGTAACCCTTCCCCCCTTCCCCCCCTTCGGCCCTCGTCTACCGGCCCCTCGTGGTTCCCGACCGAGAGAGCTACCTTCGGGCCGATTCGCATGTAGGCGAAACCCAGTAAGACATTACTCGCGAGGGACGCGTTTATTCGACGCCCGGGGGAGGGAAAGGGTAGACGGAGGGGGATGCGAACGGCGGAGAAAGTCGGGTTCGGTTTAATGTGCATGGTCGAATGGAAAGGTCTGATTGTGGGATATCTGGATATACGCCTCTGGTTTCACTTCTGCCGTATCCAACGTGAAATAAGATTCGTGTTTCCCCGTGTTTCACCGCTGTTTCATCCTCCGTGTTTCCTTCGTGTACCAAATATTTCCGTGTACCGCGACGGCAAATCAGATTGGAATATTATCGGATAAATAGGGTAAATGTACCAGTAGTTGACGATGTAAGATTACTTTCCCATTGTAATCATTAGACTGCGGATGTTTATGCAAATTCGTATTTTCAAGGGAGTAGAAAAAGTGTACTAAAAAATGTTGCTACTGAAATAAAAGTGTACTTTACCTTCTAACAAGTAACACCACGGAACTGTCACTCTGAAATTTTGATGAAACTTGGCACACATGTAGAACTGTGAAAAATAATCGACACGTATTTTTTTATTCCCACCAAAAGGTGGGAACGACCCTTAAAAGATTGGAGATGGCTATCACGTTTTCAGCTAGAATCAGTTGAAGTTTCTTGTTGTGTATTGATTTTTTAGAATACTAATAATGACTCATTGAAAAGTAGATACCATAAGCTTTCTAACGGTTCCTCATATGCCCATAATTTATTTGCAAATGTTAGAGATATGAGCGTTCCAAGCTAAAAGTCTTCAAAACTGAAGCCAAAAATATGTCTTTTCATCCTTCGTTTTTAATAATTGTGTGATAAGGAAATAACTTTTTGTTGAAAAAGAATGCACCTTTCAAAGACAAGCTGGGTAAAATTTATTAACATTTAAGTGGGATCAGAAAAATTATAATTGAGTAAAAGTCTCATAGAAATGATAATTCTTAAAAAAGTGTGATAGACATAAAGATTTTGTGTACCAGGCACACCTAATTACTGCTGTTTTATTAGTTTGATTCTGAAACGTGATAGCCACTCTCAACCTTTTAAGGGTCGTTTTCACCCTTTTGAGTGCACGATTGCAGATCCAAAAAAAATACGTGTCGATTATTTTTCATAGTTCTACAAGTGTGCAAAGTTTCATCAAAGTCGGAGAGTGACAGTTCCGTAGTGTTACTTGTAAGTATTATAAAATTGATTTTATTTTCTATATTTCATGAATTTTAATAAGCAATTGTCTAGATTGATGACTTCATTTATCAGTTGCTTTTAAGCGAAACGAACTTAGAAGCATGCATAAGCAATGCTATACAAAAATTTTATTTAAAAACAATTAAACCCTTATCACTCAAGTAGTTGTCATGTCAAGTTTCTGAAAAGGCGAGCAATTCAGAGGTTTATGAATCAGTGATTGGCAGAAGATAAGACAAAACATAATCTTCGTTTAACCTTCACTCAAGCAAATTATAAGAAATATCACAAAGTAGTCAAAAAGAACATAATGTTTATTTTAGCTTCACTCGAGAAAATAATACACTAAATACATAATTTATCGTAAGATATACACATACAATAAATTAGATACAAAGATAAAACTTACCAAAGAAGACTATTTTTTTGTAATTTAAACAATCTCAACTTCATTTGTCATTCCTGCAGTGCACATTATTTGTGTGTACTATTTATTGCAAAATAGCACACATTATTCTGTATCTTATTATTTAATTAATTAGTGTGGTTAAATTACACAAGAGGTTTCTCTTCAAAGTGATATCAAGTACATGTAACGATCGAGTGAGCAATCCAAAAACAAAACAGAAGGTAATATGACCCGCATGTGTCTTCAATTCGACTGCACGGTAATCAACACAGAAATCTAAATATACACATCCTCATTACCGCCAACTCTTTGATTTAACAAAATAAGCTCTTTACATCAAAGTAATATACTCTCACACATAGTGCAGACCTTTTCCCTCAATTTGCGCATATTCCACACGCTATGAGCATTTGAAATCAGCTAATTTTGACAGCTATCCAACGATTCTCAAATTCTCAACTCAATAAACTTCAACACTCGCAAAAATCCAAAACAACAGTGAACTACTTACAGAACAGCCGATTACAAGCTTCCTATTCTGCAATAGTTGCTAACAAATGGAAGTACCTGGTCAAGACACATTTGCAACTCTATCCTACAAATGTACTTTAATCATAGATGATGTGGCAGATACACCAACATTTTACGATGCCGTTCTCAACTTTATTATACCTGCAGCTCGACCCTTCGCGCACGCGAATTCATCGACAACGCGCTTCGCCTCAATCGTGTTCCTGTGCTTATGAACGCGTACGATACGCGAAAATTTATGGACGAACAGATATACTTGGCACGGCCTACGCGTGGAAGCAACTCGAGAACGCCATTGTTGCATGATGTGTTGCGACGTTCGATGAAACTTGTCTTGTAAGCGGAATGTGAACGCGGGAGAAACGGATTTATCGGTTCGAGGTTGAGGAACGCGCGGCCGTGTGTACACGCGAACACGAATTTCCGTGCGTGGGATTAAAGCGGCGATTGATTGTCCTGTTTGCCGTCAGCTTCATTTCGCCAATCAGTTTTGAGAGCTGTTTTCACCGATAGCAGCGAGTAGTGCTGGTCAATAACAATCGGCACGAGGAAGGAAGTAGTATAAGTCAATAATAAACAACCGCGGTGCGGCGGTTTCGAATGAAAGTTGACTCTGCGTTTTGCAAGTTGATAGATTGATGTTTTCTCATTTAAATTCGTTAGTAACTCGTTAGTGAATTTGTTATTAAGAGAAATACATCGCAGATAAATGATAAATGATGGTTTGTTATTTTCTGCCATTTTCGCGTATAACTTGCTGCGTGTTCATTCGCTTTACTAATAATGTATTAGATTAGATAGTAAAAGTATTGAGAGGATTATACAAAATGGATATTTGAACGAATTGTTTTACAGTTCCTGGTCAAAAAATTAGGACCACTCATAACTTTCAACGTTTTTCGTGTTTTTAAAATATAAAGGTTTGAATGAAATCTAATTGCAAATTTCATTAATTATTAATGGATTTCATAGGTACATACTAATAATTTGTGTATTATGATATTTATCATTTCTTACTATGGAGTGTTTGTACATACATTCTGTCAGAGATAGAAATCTAAAAATAAAGGATATGGCACAGTAGTGCGTATGGAGCATGCTAGAAGGAATACCTAATACTTACAATACTCACAATAATCCAAGCAAGAGAAGAAAAACACAATTTATTAATATGTCCATGTGCTATACATATGTGTGTACTTAAATAGTTAATAACTCAGTAGTTGATAAAAACCATTATTAAATGCTGGTTCAGATTTTTAATTATAACTAAGAACACGAAAAAATATTGAAAATTGCGAGTGGTCATGGTTAGTTCTTTTCCAAAATTCAATTCTAATTCAATTATTCATATACCTTTGAAAACTTCTACGAATTTCAACTAATTGTAAATAGCAAGAGAACTACTTTCATTAAAATTACAACTCGTGACTACGAAATAGTCATTTATCTAACTATTATATACCTACTTCAGAATTAGATTAGTGTTAATTTTGACTCATTTCTCCCATGAGCCTCACTTAGAAATTTCCACTAGTTGACCGAAAAATATCACTATTACATAAAGATTATGAATAGCCAACACAAAATTTCTTTGACAAGAAACAACTTTCTTATTTTTTGAATCATATTAAGAGAGAAAACACTGTAAAAGCCTGAAAAAAATGGTGCCGTTGAGAATTTCCTTCAAGCAAATAATGAAAGCAGATTAATATATCGTTTATTACAGTTAACATATACATATCGAAGCATAAAATGAAGCATTTTCAGTCAAGTTCATGAGTTTCTTTTCGATACATCCTTCATAAATTTAGATAAAAATTACAGCTCGCGTTATCGGATGACAAAAATAATTTTGTGCGATTGTTCCTCCTGTTTCTTGTTCTTATCTCTGAGTGTACGTAGCAGCAAAGCGTGAATGAGATGATGAACGCATCAGTTGCGAAACGCGCCGAAGGACAGCGTGTTTCCTCACGCATTAATTAATAATTTCTTCACTCGACTGGCTTCCTCGAAATAAACACGGGAGGTCACGCGAGAACGAACGCGTGGGATTCCGGATCTCGCGAACACGGAGCAATAATCATGACCTGACGCCGTGTCAGGTGGCACCGGGTCACTGTGTCACCGGTTCCGCGCAAACAGGTGCAAAAGCGGGCTTTATTTTTCTCATACGTTCCGCATCGACGCGGCGAACCCGTCAATACTGCCTGTTTATATTGAACTGCAACATTTTTCTAAGAATAAATAGCGCAATATCTTCCAACGAATCGAAACCTGTCGTACCACGGTTGGTCGCATCGAATCATTTCTACGGATAAAGCAACAGTTACTCCGCAAACAGAAAATACATTACGGTATCGCTTTGACAACGGCGCGTCCGTTGAGCGCGACGTTTTTGGAAGTGTGATCTAAATTTATGGTGATTACGACTCGCGCGGATTGTTTGGCGGAAAAATTTTTATTATCCCGGTTTTTATTAAAGTTCAGAGTCGAGAAAGAAACCGCGGTTTTTGTTTTCTATTGTACGTATAAATAATAAACGTTCCCTCCCTCAAGGAATCGTGTATAATTCTTTTAAGACACAATAGCGAGCCCGCTCTCTCGCGCGGGTATAATTTACGATCCTTTGAAATTAAGACAGTAAAAGTAATAAATCTGTATCCTCTGTAAGTAAAATTATGACTAAGAAGAGAAAAGAAGAGCTTTCGCGAGACGAAACTTATTCGTTCGAGTAACCACCTTAAAAATATTCTTACAGACTTTAATAAATGAGTTTTGACGGGGCGAAATCCGCCGACGCGGCGCGCGAAAGTCCCGATTTAATTCGGCGAAGTCGGCGCGTCGCACGAAAATAATCGGAAGTTCCATTTTGTACCCGCCGCCGCGTGCACGCGATCCTGAAAAGGATACGCGACAGTCTGAATGCCGCGGGTATTCAAAGAAACCTCTGTATTTATTCTTTGACCGAAATCCCAATTTCTTTTGTCGCCGGTGTCAAAGGGCCGACGATTTTCCGTTTCGTGGATACAGAAATGGGAGCGACGATAAATACGTGTGAGAGTTATTTCAAATTTGTTAACTTTATATTCACTGTTTATATATTTGACGTGCTTGAAAGAGTTTACAATTATGTCAAAAATTAGTGATAGCTTATTTCTCTGTAATACGTTAATGAGGATGATAGTAATTAGCAGCCTGTGGAAATATATGCTGACTTTACATTTTTATGAATGTACTAAGTACAAATTGGAGCTTTTATTTTTAGATAGTAGATACGAAAAACAAATGAAGGATAAAAAAGTGGCACTGTTTTTTGTAAGCAATTTTTTGCATTTGCAGTATTTTGTGAAAAAAGAAGGTTACCTTCAATTTGTTAAATGAAAGTCAGTATGCTTTTTTGTACCATACGAAACCGTGTGTCATGATGAATTCATTCGTCTGTTATACAATTACTTTGATGATCACACGAGGCCAGAAATGGAAGAAACAGGTTCATATGTTATATCAATTTGTTTACAGATGTTTGTTATTGTTACTGCTTCTATTATGACGAAACAATTTCACTAATACTTCCTTTGAGTTTGAAATTAACTCAAAACTGAAGTTTTTCAAGATTAAAATTGATATTTGAGGCTATTTTTTAATTTCCTGAAATTTATGACTAACTCAACATTAAAATTCTTTGCAAATTTTAAGTGATATTTGAGTAAAATTCTTCAAGTTTAGAGCAGCTTTGGGATGCAGCAAAAGGGATGCAACTCAATTTTTACCTACTTCAAGTAAATCAGAAACGAATATTTATAAAATGATTGCTTCGCCTTAATATTAAAACAAGACCATTAAATAGTATTGATAATGATTTTAGAATGTACAGAAACTATGTGACATTTCTGTTACCTATATTGTACATCGTAATTAAATGAAATTGTCAAAAATGGAGTTGCATCCCCCTTGCTGCGAAGTCTCCAATTTTAGACGAAACTTAGCTCAATAAAACTACGATAAATAATCATTGGGCTATGAATTTTTATGCGAAATTATATTTTTACAAACATAAATAAGAAATTGAAACTTGAATAACAGTTATGTTTTATTTTCTAAATATTATAACATGAATTACATGTTTGATACTTTGGTACGTTACATATTCCATGTTTGATAATTTATTAAGCTGGGAAACAATACTAAAACCAGAATTTCTTTAAAATGTTTAAGAACTTAAGTTCCTTAACGCTATACTAATTTCTAAGTTAATCGACACTGAAAAAAGTTGTTTAATATTTCAGAAATCGTAGGACTTATTACTAGACAACGGATCTTTATGCAAAATAAAGTTTTTACCAGCACAAATAAAGAATTGGAACTTCAAACACAGTATGATTAATATTTTAAATCTATCTTGAATAATTTTACTGATATTTTGACTATAAACACAAAATCCGAAATCTACTTATGATAGAAAAACATGCTAAGTGAGTAGAAGGATCAAAAGTGACTTCTATTCTTTTTTTTCTATTTTTTACAGTTCCACCTGACATCCTGGATTATCAGACGAGTACAGACATGGTAGTGCGAGAAGGCAGCAACGTGACTTTACATTGCAGCGCGACGGGATCACCGGAGCCCAGTATCAGCTGGCGACGAGAGGATGGCCAGTTAATACTCTCAGCGAACGGACAGAAAGGTCAGTCTTAATCCATGCCGAGATATATGTATGCTCGGTGTTAATACCATAGCCGAAGGTAGTTTTACAAACTTCTTAACCTGTTAACCAAGTGATTCCTTGATCCGCGTTCACCTTTGGTTTATTTCGAATCGTCGGTCTAAAAGCGATCGAACGCGAATCGAATTAACCAGATTTCACGTACGACCGAGCACTGTTATTTTTCGTTTCGTTTTTCGCTTTGATTCGAAATTGTGCACGATGAACGGAAACCGCTATATTCGTATCGCGATCGCGAGGAGTTTCCGAGTGACGTGTTAACTAGATTTACACGGCAGGCAAGTTAAATTCTCGCTAATTGTACGGTAAACGTTTCGAGCTAAAAATATTTAAGTGTTAAATTTTTTAATGAATACGGTTCTCGGGTATCTAATTTTTTACTGATTGTGTAAAGTGTTCGCAGTTTCAATGAGAAGACTGTGTTAACATGTTCCTGTGATGGAAAGGAAAACAGAATACGAAATGAATAAAGATTTTAATAAATGAATACAGATTACAGTAATTTAACTTTTAAGATATTTTTATTCGTTCTACAAAATGTTCAGTGCTGATAAGTGAATTATATTATTACTAGACTGCGGATTTTTATGCAAAATAAAATTTTTGCGAGCACAAATAAAGAATTGGAACTTGAATAACAGTATCTTTAATTTTTTTTTAACATTCTAACTTGGATTACATTCTTTATATTTTATACATTTTGGAATATGTTAACAGGCTTGTAGATTTTTTGCATACCTAGTATCGCCATAAATGCATAAAATCCGCAGTCTAGTTATGACAAACAGATGTTTGTTTTGTATAAAATACAGAAGTTTCTTAATAATACAATATTAATATCGATGAAGCATCGAATTGATTAAGCATACAAATTTCGTTCTGCTCTATATACTATTTATTATCCATGCATAAATACAGATTCCATAAATGATAAATTAATGTTAAAAATTATAATTTTTAAACGACTTATAACTAGACTGAGGATGTTTATCCTGTTAGAATATGTTGAAATATGCAAATAACATGTATGAAATATGATAATATACATATGGTAATATACTTTTGCATATGTACTTAAAAAAATATCTGCAAAACATATGAAATGTACGAAATATGCAAAAAATTTCTGTTTAGGTTTATGACAATTTATGACAATATTAGGATTTATGACAATTTCAAATCCGCCAAAATGAGTGCAGATGCGAAAATACGTGAAATATTGAAAATACAATTCATTTCGCAATATTTAGAAGCTAAAGGAACTTTTTACTTAAGCTGCTTTACTTTTTTTATACCTTTGAAAATATAAATTTGCATAAACATCCGCAGTCTACTTATAACAAGTCAAAAGTGTTTTGATGAAAATTTGCTTTCGCAGACTTCATTTCTTGTACTATTAAAAAATAGCCGTATAAAGTGCATAAACATTTTACGCTTCATCTAGTATTAACAGCCTTGCGCCTATAAAGTAAATGACTCCTCGATCGTCCACTTTGTATCGCTCAACGCGCCGATCCATTCACAATTCGTCAGCAGCTTTCGATTTCAATAAACGGATTTAAGGCGTCCAAATATCCGCGTTAAACTGCGGGAGCATATTCGGAACCGATTCGCGGCGCAGTAACCGTGTCTTGTAGTCTCGAGGGAGGGCAAACACACCGCGTTCGAGCAAGGCCAATAGGTTAGAGGATGGTGATACGTTTGCATAGGCGGCGAAGATCTCGTATATTTGCATTGAAATTGGCAAACACCGAAAGGGTGTCATGCGTACCGAGTTTCGCGTGCATGTCTCATGCGTCCGGTTACAATGAAACAATGAATGGCTTACGATTACTGTTTACTCACGCGGATTTTCCTTATATTACTATCCGTTCCTCGTAGACGCGAAATATTTATCGACAGTTCATTTAACTTATTAATCGAATCCTGCGTCGAATAGAAATATCCATAGCGTATTGAACCCACTTCAGAATGATTGCCTCGTTAGCTATTATCATAGAACTTTAGATAATCTTCAGCACAAAACTATCACTGCTCCGATTCTGACTCAGAGACTCAGGGTTTTGATTTAAATCTCCGGACATCGGTTTTGCTTGAATCGTTTCCGTGTTGATACTACAAATGAGTTGCCAGCAATTGTAGGAGTCTATTAGACAAATAAATAGAAAGCGAGTTAGCTTAAAGAAAGGTGAAATTTGTGCAAAATTAAATTATAATTTTAATAAAATTGCAGTTAAAATCATTGAACAAAAAACTAGAGCTTCAACATAAATATAGGAATTTTAATTAAAAAAGACAATTTTAATTAAAAAAAAATGATTGGAGTGTGTAATTTATAATAATAGATATTTGAAAACGAGATAGCGATCGATTTTTGTAAGCGAGGAATTTTTGTAAAAGAGGATTTCTTTAGCTTGTCAAATTTTAGAAATGTTGGAGCCTTTCTCGAAGAAAGGCAGAAACTTTCAGTTTTTGATAACAAAATTAAATATACCTTCAGCTTTTGTTTATAAAATAACTGATGTTCGTCACAGCTATTTCAAGAGTTGTTTGAAATAAAAAGAAAACATTTGTAAAATCAAAGTCAATAACATAAATATATAAAAAAAATTTATCCCATATTCTAACATATTTCGTTATGATCCAGGCTGAAATCCTTATATTTTTGTATGAAGTTATTTAATTCAATTATGCTATTATTCTGCAACGTTAACAAATCAATAGTTTTACAGATAAAGAACCTACTAAAAAAAATAACCCGAACAATAACAAAAATTGTTGAAATTTAAATAAGTTTTCATAGAAATATGGCATTTGAACTTTATTGTATAAATTCAATAGTTTTTATTATGACAAAAAAGGTAATTAAAATTTCACTATACTAAGTTTCTATCAATTCATAAAAAAGAGACGATGCTTTAACTAGTATCATTTCAGAAATAAGTAGCTTTAACGAGGCAGAAACGCATAAAAGCTCCTATTATTTTCTTTTTAAATAAACACATTGGAAAATAATTTGTTGATTTCAAAGGATAAAATGCAAATACCCTTTTTTTACATGAAATAATTAACAAATGTGAACGAAAATTTCAACAAATTCTTAATTTCATGATATTCCCATTTTTCCTATTTTGAAAAATACTATTCTCCTTTGTTCTGCGTTCCTGAATTCTCCGAGTTCATATTACAATCTCCCGCTTGTAACTGATGTCACTCCAGATTTCACATTATAATAAGGTGGTAACTCTGCTTCTGCATGACGTGTCACTTTGTTCTCCGTCATTGTTCTTTGTTATTTGTTCTTTCGTCCTTTCTGATATAATTGTTGCGTTGTTGCTTCTTAAGAAATTTTCTACGTTACGAAGTTGAATATTGACGTTGCCCCAGTTTCGTTTCCGTCAACTCACAAGAAAAAACGAATATTCTTTCAACGATACATATTCGAAGAGTCTAATATAACAGCCCGATCGATAAAAGCTTCGCGAAATTGTTCACATATTAGCAGTACAACGCTAAATGGAAGTTAACTGGGATTTGGTTCGTTAATGGAACCACTAAGAGAGCGGTAGACCACCATTCGTTAAACTTAACGTGGTTTTCGTTCTTTCGTATTTGAAATCGTCCAGGTTGTTAGTTAGAGGCAAATATTCCAGCAGATTTAATTGCGGTTAACGGACGAATGTGGACTGCCTTGACTTCCAGGCGAGTAAACTAAATTTACTGACGTATACAGAAGACAACACCGAAACTGTTTCACTGCAGTTGCCAGGTTTCTGTTTGTACTTTGATCACAGAAACGAAAAATTTCACGCGACCCCGCCACGGTACCCATCCGTTTTACGTTTTCGCGTTTCTTTCGTGCAACAAAGCAGTATTTTCATTTCGCTAAAAGACGATCGCGAAACTATTGTTCCGTGAATTAAACATAAGCTCGAAATTATTCTTCGAATAATTGATAACCATGCGAGCAAAAGTGTTTGAAGATTGATGAAAACGGAGGAATATCGCTTCGGTTCTCGTTCGAAAATTTAAAAGCGCGAAACTTCGTACTATCGGTTTGATTTTAAAAGAAAGAACGCGAGCTGAAATTCGAATCGGAATTTCTGGTCGCATTAAAAAAAATAGAAGAATATTCCGAACGAGGTTTTCATTGTATTCGATATAGTAGCGACGGAAAATATACTGTCGCTGAAAAAGTTGTCCGAGCCCATTTCAAAAACTTCACGCTCGTATACCAAACTGTCTGAAACTGTAACTTCACCACTGAAACTTCAGACGGAGAAAATAAAAAAAAAACAAAATACATTCAGGATGTCTCAACGAGCAGGAACGTACCACTCTGTGCATAAAATCCGTTTAAATGGGAAATGTTATCTAGGAACATTCCTTGTATCAAAAGATAACAATTGTCTGTGCGTGTCTCTTTGCCTTCCTACGATATTAACAATTTTTTTGTTATTTCGAAGCAATTATGGTCACGCAAAATTAGAATGCAATTGTATTTCAAATTTCAGTAGCTGACGTAAATTTAATAATTACATTTCAACAATGGTTTAATTACTGTTAACTTTTGTGTTGCAGTTACAAACGTTGAAGGATCGAATTTCACTATCGCTAAAGTGAATCGATTACACATGGGATCGTATCTTTGTATCGCCTCCAACGGAATTCCGCCTTCTGTCAGCAAAAGAATCATGCTGATCGTTCACTGTAAGTATATAATTATTTCTCTTATTATGAGCGTATATGAAACTTTGAAAAATACAATTTTATTCAAAAATGGACTTATTCGATTTTTGTACCAAGGTAAAATAAACATAAAGTTTATGAAGAATTAATTGTGTATAAAGAATAAACATATGGATCATTTTGACCCCCTTAGTACAGTATTTTCTCGATATAGGCTCTCCTCGAGTCCAGAGACAAGCCTATATCGTAGGGTACTACTTTTTTTTTGTAATGTGCCGAACGTAGAAAGAGACAGCACGCGAAAAAGACTCTGGTTCAAAGACGGATGCCGCTAATGGTGGGGATGAACTGCGAGCGTGTATCGTACGGTTTTTGCGAGCCTATATGGAGAAAATACTGTAGTTCTATTTTTGATCCGTCCAAGGAAGAAAACCCTCTTAAGAGGGTAACTAGCTAACATAAGTTGACACTGAATGGCGTTTTGCCTGCACATTAAGACATGGTTGAAGTAATATTAGGAATTTTTTAAAATCATTATACAGAGTGTAACAAAGATGTTGCAGTTCCTTGAAAGGGGTGATTCCTGAGGTGATTTTAAACAACTTTTTCCTTAGCGAAAATGTTAGGTGGGTCTTTATTAACGAGTTATTAACGAAAAACACCGACCAATCAGGGAGCGAGTACAGTGGATGAATGTCAGCGCGGGCTCCAGCTGTGAGTAGTATTGACCCGCTATCGTCCGCGCCATCATTAATCCGCTGGACTCGATCCCCGATTGGTCGATGTTTTTCGTTAACAACTCGTTAACAAAGCCCCACCTAACATTTTCGCTAAGAAAAAAGTTGTTTAAAATCACCTCAGGAATCACCCCTTTCAAGGAACTGCAACATTTTTGTTACACCCTGTATCGTACATATGTATACATAAATATAATCGATAGCGCAAGCTTCTTTAAAAAATTCTATTCTATCGGACGATCATGTAGAGACCATAGTAGCCATTCAAAATAAAAAAACGAAAGCTTATCTTCTTTATTGTGTATATCGCTATGGTTCGAACCACGGAGACAACCTAACCTTCAAAATTCAAAGAATATATTTGATTTTCACAAAAAATTTAGCCGTTTTCGTTCTCTACAATAGAAAGTCGTCCGTGTTTTCCACCATTGCCGGTTATCTTGTGCACATGTATGCGAAAAGGCTATTGGATCAGGGCAGTAGTTTCCAAGATACATAATATATCGCCCGTCTTGGAAACCGTTGTTTGGAGAAAAACGCATTTAAAGCTTTGTTATACAGTATATTAAGTACAGGAAGTCTAACTTCTGGATTTCTTGTCTTTCATAATAATAATTTTAATTTTAAAAAAGCCACTTTGCAGAAATATTTATCACGCCAAAGTTCATGAGATAATGTAAAGAAAAAATGGTTTTTTCGAACCTGTACACTCGAGTATTCCTTTAAATAGTTTCTTCCAAAAGACCACAGCTCAGACGCGAAAACCTCGTCACAAACCATTGTACGACGTCGAGCCGTGAAAGCCTCGAATCTCAGGAGAAAATAAAATTCTCGCGTTCCTTCTTCCAGTTCCTCCGGTGATATGGGTGCAGAATCAACTGGTAGGCGCTCGAGAAGGACAGCAGCTCACTTTGGAGTGCGATTCGGAGGCTTACCCTAAGTCCATCAATTACTGGACGAGGGACAAGGACGAAATAGTACCGCAAGGTAGGTTGAAACATAGCAATATCCTTTTTCCTTCGCGTAAAGTTTAATTAACGGTTTAAAAAAGAAACTAATAAACGCAAGAAATGTTGGATTCTATCGAAAAGACTGGGAATATAATAACTGCATTAAGTGAAGTTACCCAAGGAGGATGTTCAGCGTGAGTTGAGGACTTTGAAGTGGATCCAACACTTTCCACCCAAACTTCTTAAACGGCTAAACAACACAACGTGTCGCAAGAGTATAAAATCACAATCTGAGATGATAACGTACCTACATTTTTTTTTGTTTTTTTTTTTTGTAAATGGCGGGTCTCAGTTTCTTTAACCCATTCGCTGCCACGTTGCGGAAAAAAAATTCTTAGTAATCAGACCGATAAACTTTCTATTACAATAAGAAAATTGAATAAAAAATAGAAACTAGAAATAACAAAAATTTTTTAAAATCTAAAATAATAACAATACGGACAATGAGAATAATGATAAAGATAACAAAATCAACATAAAGTGCAGTAAAATTATTCTAAATGAAGTACATGCCTATACCTGTTAGATACAAAAATGTTGCAGTTCCTTGAAAGGGATAATTCCTAAGATAATTTTAAGCAACTTTTTCCTTAGCAAAAATATTAAGTAGGACTTTGTTAACGAGCTATTAACGAAAAACACCGACCAATCAGCGAGCGAGAACAGCGGATTAATGATGGCGCAGTCGATGGCTGACCAATACTACTTACAGCTGGAGCCCGCGCTGAAATTCATCCAGTGTATTCGTGCTTCTATTGGTCGGTGTATTTCGTTAATAACTCGTAACAAAGCCTCATTTAACATTTTCGCTACGGAAAAAGTTGTTTAAAATCACCTCAGGAATTACCCCTTTTAAGGGACTGCAACATTTTTGTTTCACTCTGTATGTGTAAAAGTATCGATACCTACTCTTGATACTTAATTCACAGTTTTAAGGAAATGCAATAAAAAAAAAAACACACACACATTTTAACATATTTAAAATCGTCATAAATGCATAAACATCCGCAGTTTAATCATTACTGAATTTTTTCAATCGGGACGAACGGAAAGTGTAATTGGCTGTATTCGCCTCTTATTACTCCTTGATATGACGCTGGTAACGAACGTGTTAAGATTTCACAGAGTACATCGCCATTAATTGTGACATGTGACCCCGTGTTCAAGAAAATCAATAAGCAAAGCGTTCTGTTCCGGTCACAGAGAACAGCTGACGAGATTATTTATCCGAGCGTTTATTATAAATGACTGTTGTTCGACAACGGACAACTACGCGATCGAAACACATGACACGTAGAAAATTAATGAGTCGAACCACGCTATACATAGCGTACTTCCTAGCTCTGCCTGCTGGCGAGTGGCGAGTAACAACGAAACATAAGGCGAATTGTCCAGTGATTAAATACTAAACCCTCTAAGACCCAATGGGACTTCAAAGTATAGATGTGGCTATCGATAAATATCGATAAATATCATTAAAATATCGTTAAGACGATCATTCGAAATCTATTTATTTTTAATGCAACTTATCGCAGACAACATATTATTGTATTTTGGCTGTAATCTTGTTCTTTCGGTTGAAAGACTTCGTATATTTATATGTATATTGTAAATTATATTCTATAAATATAAATAACACACACATGTATTTTTCTCGAAATTGTAACGTTACAAAATATATAAATCTGTGTTATATGCAAAATTGTAATCAGTGGTTGCTGTTATATTTTGTATTTTCTTATTAGAATTTTCCGATACACTCGCATTTATATCTATATGTACATTTATCTTTAAAACAGTATTTAATCCAATCTTGAAATATTACTTCTCTCTGAATTCTTTCAATGAGAAGAGCCAGATTACAGCCAAAGTACTCTAATATGTTGTGTGTAATAAGTTCTACTAAAAATAAGTAAATTTTAAATAATTTTATTACAACTAAGCCGTTACGCTTTACCTTAGTCGCTTATATTCCCTAGAGCGTCTAGTGCGTACTATTACCCCCGTCCTTTTACCCCATTTGACCGGTAACCAAAACAATTCGTACTAGTTCAAATTCCAATAAAGTTAGGTTGAATTGTTGTTCTGGAAAAAATCGTTCAATAACTATATAAAATCAACAAAAACAACTTACCTCTAAGAATACATAAATAATACTTCCACAAACTTTTCCCTGGTACGAAAAAAATCGAAATTATACGACAATTTTAAGTTTTTACTTGCAATTCACAAAGCGCTTGTAATTCACTCGCACCACTCAACAAGTGTTGACACAAAATGGCGGCTCACGCGTACCCAATCCCGACGAGCCAGCGTCCCCGTCCTCCCACCCCTCTCAGAGAAAACGGCACTGCGTACTTTTACCCGCTGCGTGCTTTTACCCCGAATGACTCTAAGTGTATAGAATAAGCAGTAAAAATTTCGGAGCAATCAATTCGATAGATTTTGAGATTTCACTTAAGCCGTGTGAAAAAATTTCGAGAAAAATACGTTTAAAATTTGAACAGATAATTTTGTTTAAAAACTTATATATACAACTTACCGTTGATTCCAGCTCTATACAAGGACCCTTCAACCTCTTCAAAAGCATCAATTGTTTATTAACGATGATGGAAAAAGAAAATCAATGCTTTTCAACCCGGACTAACTCCTTAAAGGGTTAAGCTGCAAATCTGTAAAAACTAGTATAATATTAACAACGTTCATTCACCGAGTTTTCGGGCCTCCGCTTGACTTTTTGGACGCAGCCCGCACAAAGATGACGCGTTCCCTCAAGCATCAAAGCTCAAGCATCATCATCGGTTACCGGCGTTTTCGTTTCCCCCGTAGACCTTCTCCGCGGCATAATTACGTGTCTATGTTGCGCGCGTACCCGATTCCCAGGGCGTATCCTTCGGGGAAGAGAAGTAAGCAGTTGTAACGAACCGTTTGAGTAACGAACCTCTGATGCCGAACGCATAAACACGCGTACTGGCGAAGCCCAAGCATAAACGTTCCGCTCTGCTTTATGCTCGGTCTGTAAAAGGCAGCTTTAGTACATCCCATCGATCCGCCGTTCCTTTCAGATCCTCGCATTTTCCCTGTATCGCGATATACTCGGCCGCGGTTCACGTCCAACGCGTTCCGACATGCACCAATCTTGCACAAGTCTTGGCTTCTTTCCCACCAGCGAAGAGTTGCTCCACCGACCTCCGTCGAATTCGGTTTCCTTTAATTGCCGTTTCCGGCGGCGAAACGCATCCTCGGGGTCTCAGCCCGCGGGCATCGTTTTACGGAACTTTTTGATGCGTGAATGTCTTCAGAAAGTTTCACTTTTTACTTCGTTTTGGTGGAGAGAGGAAGAGCCTAACTAGGGGCGGATTGAAGAAAAAGAAGAAGCGATCGAAAATTGAAGCGGGGTAGACTTCGGCTGGTTGCGCTTTTGGTTTTGATGATTTTTCTGGGCTTGGACTCGGTGAAATTTATAATACCCGAGGTGTGGGGAGAAATATAACTTAAAGGGGTGCAGGAGTTTGTGGGGCGATAAAATATATGCGACAGTTCCTGTGGTAGAACCGCGCGTGAGCTGTAAATTGCAAAGATGATATTATATTTTTGTAATGTACAGTTACTAACAGAAGTTTCTGAATGATACCGATTTCCATCTTTCATGCAGTTTCATGTATTTCATTTGGAGTATCAGAAACATCTAATTGTGTACGTCGATAGAGAATTTAATTATCTATAAGAATTCATCGAAATCATCTTTATAGAAAATTTGTATATTTTCTTATAAATATTATTAGGTATTGAACAATACTTTTAGGAATTTTTTAGACACCTTGAGTGAATACATATATTCAAGAAACAATATTTATTTTTTCATTATACAATTTTGTTTTTATAATACACAGATTATAGGGGTTGAAAGCTTAGATATTTATGACAGGTTTTTTAAAAAAATGGTTCAGTTTTAGACCTAAAACATATAGAAGTTTCTTGTTTGTTTTTACGTGACCCCTCCAAATTTTTACAATATTAACCCTAACACCCTGTATATTTTGGCATATTTAACACTGCCATAAATTCATAAACATCCGCAGTCTAATAATGTTATATTAACGACCTTTACACTACTGTTGGTCGCCGAATCAGTCGCTCGGCGAATTTTCGCCCGTGTATAAAGGTTCTTACTCCCGTAAATGATTTCAAACAGTAGAAATGCTTACTCGTTAATAAACGAAAATAATAATTCTATCCGTTTCACAATTAGGTTTTCACGTTCTTATTTCTATCATTTATTTTTAAAAAAAGTTTAATTATTCCGAAACAGTAAATTTTGAAATATTAATGAACTATTCCGGAATACCAAATATGATGCCTCAAAAATTCTGGTGATCCAAAAGCCAAAAAGATTAGTTAGAAACAGAATCTTTCGTTTCACTGCCTGAGTACAATTTTTGTTGATCATAAAATGCAATATTAACATTGTTAATTTTCAATAATGTAAGGGTTAAAGGGTAAAATCCACATTGCATATCGCTTCGATTGTTCCAATATATTGAATAAGTCATACATAAATTAAGTGTATTAAAAAAAAATAAACAGTTAATGCTGTAAAATATGTATATAAAATACATTAAAGACATAAGTGGCATTAAAAATAGTGTCAGAGTCGCTTCAATAGTCGATCATAAAACTTAAATTATGGCATTTGTTAAATTCGTTAAGCTCATAAGTAAAAATGCAATTCAACAAAAAAATATATAGTTACAGCTGAAACACATTAGGGTAATGGTCCCAATTAATGAGCCTGTACCTATTAGTGTGCCTCTACACTTAAATAAATTGTAAAAAAGAATATCTCTAAGAAATAAAAGAGAAACATTTTTTTAAACAAAGTTAAAGTGTTAAACTTAATGAAAAAAAACTGTTTTTCTGTCATTTCTAAAAGATTCCTTTTTTTATAACTTATTTAAATGTAAGTGCACACTAAGTTCAGGCTCAGTAATTACACATATAGAATCAAAACTTGATTACAAATAATTTTTACAAAGCTTTTTGTCGTACTTTGCAGTCAGACATTAAAAATACAATGTAAAATCATCATTTAATAAACGCTTTATTTAAATATTTATTTTTTCATCCTAAACTACCGACGACTTCTAGTACCTTCAGCCTATGATTCGTTGTTGGAAGGCAAACGGATGAGCGTCAAAAGTTTCGCGCGATTTTCACAGACATTCCTGCATCCTTCTTATTAGATATCGAACGAATCGATAAAGTAAAACGTCGAATACGTTTATTTAAATGATACATCACGAGCGTGGCAAAACGTTTCGTCAGATTTTGCTTTGAATCAGTTATTCGAGCGGAATGATCTTCTGAATAATGCATGAGGAATCCGAACAGAACGTTAAAGGTATAACAGCAACTTTATCTGGCATTTATGAGGAAAGCCGAAGATGCGAGTATCTACGGCACAGATTCTACAACAGGAAGACCGAAACGACGGGCACTGGCCTTTTCTCCTGCCGTTATTACCTACCCAACCTAGTCGGCATTTGCATCTGTATTGAAACCAATAATAGTACATACAATGCGAATTTTGATCCTACAATCGCGTTAGTGCGTAATTCTCAGTTAAAGGATCAACGTCACTGGAAGGATTATTGCAGACTTTTCGAAGATAATTGAAAATATCGAATATAATTTTTCCGGGAACGCCTGATCTTTTTCTCGCTTCGATCTGTTTCTCTGTAACCTCGGTTTCATTTACTCAACGCTGTGTAATAAGATTCATAATTACAGGTCAATACTTTTAGCTTAATTTACTTTTATACGAGTATAGTTTATTTATTTTATTATGCGATATCTTTCACAAGATTTTTACTGAAATTGTACCGGAAACCTGAGCAGTCAATTATATTTGATTTTTGAAGAATGGAAAAGAGATTCTGAAATTTCATAACTGAAACATGAAACGGGATTCGAAATGAATTCAGCATTTTGATTCACTCTGTGCATAGGATGCAAATACGCAATATTTAATACAGTAACATGAAAAGGCATTGCAGCCGAACATCTATGAAATTACATGAGAAACAAAGGGTCTGTATGCTTGACTTTTGTTTCACGTCAAAGGATATATTACCTGCTTGATTAAAGTAGCTTCCCTTGAGTGAACAGGCTAGTATGAACATCACTTCGACTTTTTTTTTCAAATGACGATATATGAGTCTTCTAAAGGACAAATGCCATAAATCCAGAATATTGAAACATAAAAATATTAAAATTTAATATTATAGACCTAGTCTATGAAAAGGGGGCTTAGGTGTCAAAAAATCATTTTCCACTTTTTTGCCGATTCGGATAGAGTTTGAGACGCTCTTTCACATGGTGAAAACCAGAAAGTCATAATTTGTTGAAAAGTTTACTAAAAATGAAGAGAAAGAAGAGTACAAATACAAAAAGAAACTGATTTTTTTTTAAAAGCTGGAATAAGAAGAGAGAGAGAGAAATTAAATCTTTATTCCGGATCAGTCCTTATGACTATACACGAGATTTTAAGATTCAAGTGCCTAAATTAAGTATTGTGTACATCGGTTTATAAGATAAAAAAACATTATTATATGCCAGAAAAGCATTACTAAGTAGTTTTCGCACGTAAGCCCCCTTTTCATAGACCAGGTCACAAATATTAAAAGCTATATTCTTACTTATCGCTTTATGAAGCAGTTTTGCTATTTACATACTATGCAAGATTTTTTCTATCAGTAAAACAAGATGCAGGAGCCCTCATCACGACATATAGGGACCTAAAGCCCTAAGACATCAGATCAGCCCATAGAATTTCCGATTCTTATTGCTGATTGAAGAAGGAAATTTAAAAAAAAAAAAAAAAAGTAAAACAGGAAGTTTTACAGAGCGTTAGTCAAATATAATTGGACACCGTTTTATTATCATCCCCTAATCGATTATACTATTCGGAGATTTACTAAATACGGGATGTATTTGGCGATAAATTTCCAATGGCAAAAACCTTCGATCGATTTAAAGCCGATTCAAAGGCATTTCGAGCGCCATTCAGACTCTCAATCGTACTTTCCTTTCATTATTTCGCTTTGCATCCACGTAGTCGTTCCATTCGCGGAGGCTCTGGCAGCGTCGTTCGATAGTGCCTGAAATCTTACGGGCCGAAAAAACGGAAGCGTCTCTGAATAGTGTCGATCTAAACAGAAATCACGTTAACTCGGATTGTTGCGCGGCGAATACGAAAATAAGCGTCGCCCGTAGGGGGACAAGCTCGGGACATCTTTCAAACTGATTGAACCATTGTGACGTCCCTTCAAAAGCTACTGAAATTCTTACACCCGACTTGAACGCCACGCGACCGTTTCCGTTCAAAAAGACGAGAAAAGCGCTATTTATTATCCGCGGCGATCGATCAACCTGACTTACCACTCGTCTCGCTTCTGTTATTCACGATCCCTCAAAATCAAAATACACTAGCGATCGCTGCGAGGCTACATCCAGAAGACGTCACGGTATTTTAGCAACTGATAGCCAAGCTTTATAGCAGAGTTGGGCAAACTGTAATCATTAATATGATTACTGACTAACGACTAATGGTTAAATAAATATTTGAATATGACTAATGACTAATGACTAAATTTTTATTAAACATGAATAATAAACATTGACTAGTGAGTAACTTTAATCGTAACTAATGACTAAATGAGTAATCAAAATTTAAACATGACTAATAACTAAAAATGATAAACTAAAAAAGCCACGGAATGATAACAAAAAATATATTTCAATACTGTATAATCTTTTGATATAAAATAGTAAATATCTAAACTCCGATTTTGATGATCCTGAAATATGTTGTCATATTTATAATATGTAGAAAAACACACTAGCAACTAATGATTAATCAAATGTAATAACTAATGATTAGTCCTAACTGGATTGCGGATGTTTATGCAAATGCATATATTTATAGGAAAGAGATAATGTTATGGGACTTGGACAGAAAGTAGTTTTATCATTAGAGGATTTAAAAAATATAATTTATTTTTTTTATGTTTTGCATATTGTATATGTTTTGCATATTGCATATTTTTTGCATATATTTGTCTCATTTCTACATATTTCATATATATTCGATTGACCAGATTCCCTTGATCAAAATGAAACGTTATGACTCATAACTAATAACGAATGACTAACGATTAAATAGAGTTGTAAGTAATTTATGCTATATAGTCATGACTAACCAATGAAAAATGTGTAACTAATGATTATTAATTATGATTAATGATTAATCAGATAATTAGTCAATTTTAATTATCAGTTGATTTATGCCCTATTCTGCTTTATAGAGCAATGTTATTTATATTAAGTCGCCTCCGTAGGTAAATAAACATTGTAATTGAAGTATTTCAACGAATATCAATAGCTCCTCTTACATTTAAACACCGATTTGCACGCTTAGAATCTCAATTTACCTGGTTTAATATCCGAGTCCAAATCTAATTACCTTTTTAATGACAGTCTTTTTTATTTTCGACAAATCAATACACATCTTCAATAGTCAGAGCCGTTGCAGACGAGCGGTTTCGCCGGCGCGTTTTCGTTTGTATATTTCATATACGCATCGCGTTTTTCGTGTGTATTGTAATAATTGTATGTATTAATGCTAAAACAAATGGACGCAGAAATGTCGTCGCGCATTTTGGCGAAGCGCGGCGAAGCGAATTGAAGAAATTGTTTTCAACGCACGTTTAGCTACATTTCGTAGTCGAAATTTCTAAACAATGCCACGCGATGTTCAATTACAATGGATTCTTTCGACGAAGAGGTATATATGTAATATGTATACAGGGTGTCCCAAACAAAGTGTAAAAGCCGAAGAGGTGGGATTGCTGGGGTGATTCTAAACAACTTTTTCCTTAGCGAAAATGTTCGTTGCGCCTTTGTTAACGAGTTGTTAAGCAAAAACACTGACCAATCGGGGAACGAGTACAACGGATTAATGATGACGCGGACGTGCGTCTATTGGTCGGTGTTTTTCGTTAATAAGTCACATTATTTTTGTTTCAATAAAATTAGTCTTTTATTTGCATTACGAAATATAATTTAAGAAATTGGAAATTGCAAGTAGTAATTTCATTTTATACTCTGAAACAACTTTAATATAATTCCAAATTGGGAAACGTATATTTTTCCGTTGCATGATAATAATTTTAAAAAAGTAAATCAAAATTTTTTGCTCTTTCTTGAGTAATAAAATCGTTTCAGGAAACATTTTTATATGTATACAATCTGAAATAGGATCTGAAATGAGTTTGATAAAACAAAGAATTCCTAATATATTTACCTATATTTCGTAATACATATTCAACAGCTTAATTTTACTGAAACTAAACTTAAAATTTTTGCCATAATTTTTTTCATTTAGTTTGTATAATTGGTATAATTGTAACCATGTAAATAATTAATTTGTATTCATGTAAAATATTATTTTTATCAGTTTTTGTGAAAATATTATGAGTTGTGCATGAGATCTTATATTTTTAAAAAACTAGAATATTTAAGTATTCAAATAGTGTAGTTATTTTGCGGCAGTAGTTGGCAGCTTTAAGAAATTAATAAAATTCTGAAATGCGTTAAAACTCGAAAATGAAATCATTGAAATTTAATTTTCTCTGTAACAATAAATAGTCAAATACGAATACAATATTGTGCCCAAAATGAAAAACAAAAATGTTTCTTTATACTTATAGTAATTATCTACATTAATAGACTGATAAACTCTAACAGTAAATTTAATAATAGGTAAAAAAATTACATTCTAGAAAATTAATAAAAATCTTAACACTACTCAGTTCATTACAAAGATGAAAATCTATTAATTAAATTTTCGAGTATGTCTCATTCTTTGAAGGTATCGTTCCATTTGTGCGGCAGTAACTCTTAAGTAATATAAAAATCGAATTGCGTTTCACTTATATTAAGATTCATTCCTTCGAAACAGAATATAAAACGATTTTGATAATCACGTCATCATAGACGATAATTTCATTTTCGCAATTATGAATAATATTAAATTACAAGAATTAAATTAGCACGAATTCGTAATGGCGACTGATAAGGTAAAATCTGCACGACGAAACGAATGTTTTAATTAAATGAAAATAGCGGGATTTAATATTACAATATCTATGCAAAATCAGATTAAATCAGAGAGGAATGTGATTATACATACACGTTGGTGACAGACAGCGTAGAGACTTGAAATTTATAGTAGCACTATTTTTAGTATTCATTTAGCCCCTTGAGAACTTGATTCTACAAACCTTAAAATGTTGAATGTTGACCTTCAAAATATTAGACTCGGGACTGTGACGATATCGATGTAACGAGTTGCCTAAAAAGTTCAGAACATTTTCAAACATTTCAGTGAAAATGAAATATGAAAATGAAATATTAGCAACGGGATGTAATGAGAAGGTAGTGAAATGGTTTAGAGACATAGAAAGAAAAAGGAAAGAAACAACAGGGAAAAGAAGAAATGAGAACGTTCTAGAAACGGAGCATTTCACATTCAAATTATCCACTAATCAAGTAGCATTTTTCACTACTGCGGCATTTACCTTATGTTGTAGTACTAAGAAAACTACGTGACACTGTATTTGTACATCTGTGTCAATTCGGTTTGAGAGGGTAAAACTCGTTCTCGTGTAATTTCAAATTACTAATTTGTAGTTTCTATTGAAAGATTCAATTTTTAGAGGTGTAAAAAAACCTGGAATTCTAGTTTTTTGGAGCAATTTGTATTTTAAGGGTAAACTGATCCGTAGATTGAATTTTTCTTCTGTACATAAAAAAATTATAATTAAAACGTATAACAGAAATAATACTTTTAGCCTGTAAAGTGATCGAGATTAAAGAAAATTAAACAATAAACACACGTGTCATTTAATTTTTTTTTTAGTACTACTTCATACTTATGTGAAAACAAAAAAAAAAAAAATCTGAGGTGGACAATTATCTGGTGTTCCTTGTAAGTAAAACAGTAGGTGATTACATTATTAATACAATTTATGGAAATATTCCGTATTAAATAATCTATACGTAAAGATAAACTATTGGAATAATATATTATTCCACAATTCTGTTCGGTGTTTAATTCGCCGAACATTCTACGGAGATTTGTGGTTTAAAATTTGTTCCAACAAAGGCTAATAGTTTAGTGGAAACTATATTAAAATCTGCTTCTCAACCTGGAAATGCAATAGAACCTCGATTATTCGACTGAATATTTCTAATATAAAATGCTAATAATTAGATGAAAACGATTAAAACACGATTCAAGTTTCATTCCAAGTCCTGCTGTACTCTTATACTTAATTAATTTAATAATTGGAATCCTGACTGTCAGAAATTGGGGGTAAATTTCTACTGTATTCAGCGACGAAAAAGGGAAGGACCTCGAGCAGGGAGTTGAATAATTTTATGTCGAAATCCGAAACCCTGCCAGAAATTTAGCTGAACATGGATATTGATTCTGACAGAACTGTGATTCCTTTCAGGAGGGAAATACGAGCCGATACTAGTGGACAACGCGTATAAAGTTCACATGAAACTGACTATAAGTTCTGTCAGCCCGTCCGATTTCGGATCATACAAATGCGTTTCGAGAAACTCGCTGGGAGATACTGACGGGAGCATCAAAGTTTATTGTAAGTAGAGTACATCTGTTAATTAGCTTCCTCGTTTCCACGCGATAATGTAGTTCACCTTGCATAAAAAAAAAATTACGAGCTTCCTCCTATAACTTTTTAACGCACAGGAACAAAATTTTTAATTCACGTGTTTTCTGATTGTTCCAGCAATAACAGGAAATTCGAGTTCCAGCAGCAACAACATAAAATACAAAGGTAAGTTGCATTGCCTATAGTTATTTTATTTACCATTGTTGTACATGAGAGCTACACGCAAAACTCAGTTTTGAAACGCAACGTTATGCGATAAAAAGTAAACGTGACAGTCGTCGCGAAGGTAAAACAAACACTTCGCCATAATAAACGTATTCCTGAAAGCAATTCATGCATCGGAAACTCACATTCGTCTCGTTAAAGACGAAGCTGCGAGGAAAGTGATGAAATTTGAAAAAACAATGAAATTAAAAATAGGTATATTGAAAACGAGAAAACGGTTCAGATTGGTTGTATTTAATCCCTTGAATCGCTGCGCCTCTGTTAGATACAATGGAACGTACTAAATAATCGCTGAGCCAATAAATGGCACTGTTTTACAGATTTTACATCCTGGCCAGCAGAACCGAGTCAAACCTCAACTGTTCCCACCCGTAAATAACGTTACTCGATTTTAATGAATCTTCTGGTGTCACGGTTCTATCGTTGAAATTGGAATTTGAAGAATTAACAGCCCTTGACTCCGCGCATTGTTTTCGCCAGTACTTTCATTGCTCATTGGGAACGCGGTTCATCGGGGCCGATGGTTCATTTTTTATGACCGACAAGCAAGCCAGGAGTCGGGCTCACAATCAACTCCCCGTTATTGCCCGCTTTGTGTCGAGTGGCACTTCCCGAATGATGCGGCGTAACGTGCTTGCAATGAAATAACGGGTCGCTGATTAATTAGATCGAGTACCTAGTTTGTGCATGCCAATCCACTCTCTGGGCATTCTCTGAAATCAGCCTCTACAAAAGGTAAACGTAAGTGGCTTGCTTTCATAGAGGTGCGTCGGCGGTGCTTGTTTCACTCTCGCGCAATCGTGTCACTTTTGATAGCACTCGATGGAAACACAGAGAGGAAAGTATCAATTTGTCGTCCGACGCGTCGCCGACACCCTTCCATTCGTGCGAACAATCTTTACTATAATTTTTAATTCTCTCGTCCTGCGACTTCATTATCCGCGGCTGTCGAGGCCGCATTTACCGTAAGACGCATCAGGCACAAGCTGGGGCCTCATTTTTTTAAGATTCTCGAACCTCAAACTCTCGAATCTTTAATTTTAATTTGACATTTTCTAATCTGCAACTTTGAATTCTGAAGTCTTCAATTTTAATATTTCTAGCTACCTCTTCGAACTTTTTAGGCTTTAAGTTGAAGGCTCCAGCTGCAAGTTTTCTAAATTGTCAATTTCATATTTTCAAATCCGCAAATTCAATTTTTTTGGATCTCCAATTCGAGACCCTCGAATCTTCAGAGTTGAATTCTGAAAATCTTTAAATCTGCGAATTGAAATATTGAAATCTCCAGCTTGAAATTTTCGTACCTTCAACTTCGAATTTTTAAATTTTTTAATTCAACTCTCGAAAGCCCCGAATCTGCAACTTGGTATCTTCGAATTTAGTACAAAATCTTCGATTTTAACTCTTCCAATTTTCCGTATGAGACTTTCAAATCTGCAACTTCAAGTTTTAAAATTTATTAATTTGCTACTTGAAACTTTCAAATTTTCACTTTTTAAACTTTAAATTTTAACTTCAACTCTTGAAATCTTGGACTTCAAATTTTTAAATCTTCAAACTCCAATTTTCGAATTTTAGCACTAAAAATTTCTAAATCTGCAACTGGACATTTTCTAATCTACAACATGAGATCTTTAAATTTTTTATTTTAACATTTCAAATTTCCTCTTCAAACTTTTGAGTCTTTAACTTCGGCTCTTAAAATCTTCAATATAAAATCTTTAATTCTTTAGTTTCATATTTTCAAATTCCCAAATTCAATTTTTTCGGATATCCAATTCGAGACCCTCAAATCTCCAAAATTGAATTCAGAAAATCTTTAAATCCTACAAATTAAAATGTACAACCTGAAATTTTTATATCTTCCAACTTCAACTTTTGAAATCTCTATCCTAAAAGTTTCAAATCGCTACACTGAAATCGTAAAAATTCTCTAAATTTACATTTTTTATCTCTTCAAATGTTGACCTATAAAGCATCGAATATTCAACTTCAGCAATAAGCATTGCATTGTATAGTAATTTTAATAACTCTTCAATAATTCTTATCAAATCATTCGTGTTGCAATACACGACAACCAAATCGTATTAAATTGTTAGAATTTTTGAAAATTAATGTTCCTGTATGTTCCAGCCTGTATTTGCTAAAGCGAAAGCTAGAAAATAGTTTTACTTATTAATTCTTTTATTTAAATTTGAAAAGATTCAGTTTTAGACTTATTTCTAGAGTTACTGTTGATTTCTCTACTCCAAAAGTACAAATGTAGTCTTGAGGACTACGTTTATTTTTCGATCGCGCAGAGCACACGATATTTAATTAAGAAATAACGATGCATAGTAAGTTTAAAATTCAAATACTTTTACATAGTCTTAGTATCCAAAAATAACTCGATAACGTTTTTTTTATTTATCAGAGCTACCAATTTACTTACAACTGTGAATGTTAAAATTATGATAAATGATCTGCCTGATAATTTGGACGAGAAAATAATAAATGTCTTCACTAATTATACAATTCCGAAGAATTCATATTAGACACGGTAATTACAAGAACGATTTTTGACAAGTATGTAAAAGATGAAATTATATAACCGTTATAAACTTAATTTATTATTACTTTCTCGTGATATGAAAAAGATCGTACACCGAGATGTTCAAAGTTTTAAAAATCAAACTCGGCTGTCACGTTGTATTGGATCTTCTCTCTCGCTTTCATCCAACGCGATATTCGCTAAAAAAAACGAAGCAAGGGTGAAACGCGAACGTTACCTGCCCACGTAACTCGACTGCCTGAAGTCTTACCAAGGACAGTTCAGTTCCGAGGCCCGCGGTGGCCGTTTTTCAAGTCGAGACGAAATTATTTCTGTGTGAAATCGCGAATGAATAGGAACTGCCGTGTCAGATTTACACACCGACCATCTCATTTGCTCTCGACAGCCAGCTGGTGCAGAAAAGGATGTACAAAAGTCGACAGATACCGTTGCAAAGAGAGCTAGACGCTTAGAAGAACAGCTCCGCAAAAAAGCCATGGTTGAATGCCATTTTGAACTTACACCTTGTTCATCAAACCCTTTTTCCCTTTACGAGGAAAAAGGCGGAACGCCAACTTTCCCTTCCCAACTTTTTCCCTTGTTTCCAAGCGCGCGCAAACATTTCCCGCATATTCTCATCGCGTTTCGAACGTTCGCAACACATATTTCAGACAAGTTTTTTTTGCGATTGTATTGATATCTACAACTTTTAAATATTAGAAGGATACTGTGAGTGTCTTTCGAATTTTATAGCATGGAAATTATTTGGTGTTCTATTTCCTGGTACATATTTAATATTCCATACTTCTTCAGAATTATTTCTTCAAGAATTTTTTTTAGAGCTAGAAGCTATACGAGGAAGCAGAAAATAAAGAATATTTGCCAAAAAACTTTGCGCCGTTTCCTTCCCATGAAATATATGATTGTGCAATTCAAAACAAGTAATTTGTTTAGAAGAAACGTTCTTTCAGTAGAAATTAAACGGTAAATTGGTTTAAAAATTGATTTAATTTTAACTTGACCGCGAAATACTTTTCCTTTTATCTTGTATGTTAAAAGCAACTTTACTTGAAACTTTCCCGCAATTTATTTGATCACAGAATTCACTGACTACTTGTTTCACAGTTTTAATTACAATTTACAGGAGAACTGAGTAATTATGTTAAAAAATTAAGCGAGGAAAACTCACAATTTTTGCCTTATTAAACATAATTAAATCTACATTTTTACACTGATTACAGTTATTAAATTCTTCGTATGTCCAATTTTTTTCTTTTTCATGAAGAAGAATCGAATTTTTCAACTATTCGAAATTTGACGGTAAATTTTAATTTCTAAAAATGAGGAATTATCGTATGAGAAGGATACAACTGTGCCTCATAATCGGTATTGCCCTGTCACAACGCAAAGTCTAGGATTTATCTTCGGTTCGCCATCGACCCGCGTTCACCTGAGCGCATGATAGTCGGAAATCGATATATGCAAAATATTTTGATGCTAACAGATTGAGAAGCGACGTCGCGTTCAATGGAAGATTTATAGACCGGTCTGGTGCCATAGGTCAACTTTATTGAACTCTGTCCACTTCTCTGCACTCGAAGTACCTAAAACCCAATGTTTAACAAAAATACTGTGGTGTCAACATCAAACAAAGCCACAAATTTGGAACGCGGCGTTAATATTCATTAAGGAAATATTCCAGTCTCATACTTTAGATACTTGAGTTACTAATTAATATCGAATTAAATAGTGTCAATTAGTTATGGTATGGTGAAGCTTTATCGGTTCATATAATTTAAGGTATATTCATTTTGGTTAAAAAGTTTTAGCAAATATTAGATGGTAACATATATTCGTTCCGTTTTTATCTATTACTTTTACCAATGGGTAATTTTGCCGAAACTGATCTCGTTGCCAGTCTCTTATTTCAGTGTCTTTACTAAAGGTAACCACAATCTACAAATGTACAATTAGCTACAAAAATGTAATACATTATATTAGAGTACAGTTTAGAGAATCCATAAATAAAAAAGGGTTGACTTCTTACAACTAGTTGTATTCTGTTGCAAGAAAAATCTAAAAAGTGCAACATTTTGTCACACAAATATTGGGACATTTTATTAGATTAAGTTACAAAATAAAAATAATAACTTCGGTACAAACATTTAATATTTTGGTCGGATATCCTTTATGTCTATAACGTGTCTCAAACGATTTGGCACGATCCAAATTAGTTTTTGCAAATAATCTGTGCCAATCTTTTTGCCATTCTTCTTTTAAATGGTTTAGTAACTCTTCCTTGCTGGTAATTGTTGTTTCATGTATTCTACGGTCCAATTCATCCCATACATTTTCAATGGGATTTAAGTCCGGGGATTGTAACACTTTTGCACAATTATAAAATAAGTAATCTTCCACGGTTCGAGCTTTGTGTTTGGGGTCATTGTCCTGATAAATTTTGACTTCCTCTGTAACTCCCATATTTTTAGCTCTTTCGGTAATATTTAGATTAGGAGAGGCCCCTTCGATTTCAATGACCTTGGACTATGTTGTCAAGGTCATCATTCCGAACAACTTTATACCAGGGTGTCTCTTTTTTTTCGAGATATTCGCAAAGAAAGTTTTCAATATTGAAAAGAGTGATCGGAATAGGTCTAGGTTCGATTTCCTAGCGATGAGGGGGCTTGGGTGAGGAGTGAGGAGCGGCAGTCCTTCCCCCAAAACAATAGACGAGTTTCTACTTGAAGTGGTATATCTTTGTGAGAAATGCTTCTGTTTACCTTCCTCGCAGAAACCTATTCAGATATGAATCATTCAGGAAATTTCGTTGTTCCAATCACAGGTGTCCATACCGAGAATATTGAAAGACTACGGAGAGATATTCATGGAAATATTCCTACGTATGATCGTAGAGAATATCATTTCAACCAGTATCTGGCAGAATTTGCATTTAAAAAAACATTCGATTTTGACAAACAGCTGGATGCTTTTTTTTAAAGTAATGGCAGATACATATCACGGACCTAAAGAACTGAGCGTAAAGTAGATATATGGGAAAGAGAGGTGCTGCGTGAGCGGGGAGGGATTCGACTTAACAGCCATCTTGAGGGGTTAAACTAGTGCTGCCACCTATATAATTCTATATAATCTTAAGGCACAAATTCAACAAAATAAGTGAAGGATTTTTAGGTGGCGACTTTTAGGTGGACCACTTTTTATATACACTCGGTTGTAAAATGAAATCTTTTCGTGTTAAAATTAAACTTTTGAAATTATATTATTATGCAAAATATTTATGACGGAATACGAAGTACAACGCTATGAAAGTATTTTAGGTTTCTTAAAACGATTACTACAAATTTGTGGGGTATTCGCGATTTTTCTGTAGATGCAGCGAATAATAAAATACAGATTCCACGCGGGAAAAATAACAAGAGGCGAATATCGAAAGTCTCTAATAATCGGAAATGTCACCTGCTCCTCGAACCTTCGAACGGCCCATACTTTTTTCCCCAACTGACCATTAACGACAACGTTTTCGTTCGTTTCCGTCATTACTTGAGGAAATGCACGGCTCCGGGCTGCATTTTTCACGGGAACAAACGAACTTGACTCCAGCGAAACGTCTGATCGGGTTTCTGGTAACGACGAGAAAGCGACCACATTTCTACGTTTTCATGCCTGTTCAACGTCAGCTACAGTTTAAGCTCTTTGACCAAATAAGCGTAACGAAAATACGAGATTCTATCTCCCCCTTGACCACTTACGTTACTAGAGAAAAGAAACCAAATGCTATGGAGATGCAGTCGAAGATTTTCAAATAGTTGCAATGTCTATTTTTTATACGTACAAATATTTGTGGTTGTAAAGCAAAATAACGTATGTCACGTGTTTTCATTTTCAAAATATTGGCGTTTACAGTTTTCAACATTAATACTGTTTTATATAACTTGAATTTTCTTATATTTTTATTTTTAATAAAAAACATTTTTCTCTGATAAAAATATGAATTTCACTTTCTAGATCTTAGTTAAGGCATGAACTCAAATTTTTTGAAAATGTGTAAAGTTGAATGGTGTTAGAAACAACACATTTTGATGTTATTGATTTTTATAGGTGAACGGGTAGAGAACATTGAAGGTTACTAGTGGTTTTTTTTAAATTAGGATCGTGCACTTTTTACTGCGCGAATAAATACATATTAATGTTCTTTACAAACAAAATTATTAATCTCCTTCAGTTGAAAAATATTTTCTTCTGAAAAATCCTTCAGTTGAGGAAATATTTTTATATCTGTGGTGTTATGAAATGGCGACTTTCTTGTTAATGATTTAATGATCTTATTATCAGAAAATAGGGCCGCATTTGGACTCTATCCGCAATACGGATAATTTGATAAAAATTACTGAAGAATTACTAAAATTACTATATATATAATACTGTCCATCATTGAAGTTGAAGATGTCAAACCTTAAAGTTGAATATTTCAAGAGTTAAAAATGGAAATTTAAAAAATTTCGAACATTTAAATTTAGAGATTTAAGGATTTAAAGATGTAGATTTATAGATGGTTAGAATTTAAATTTGAAATTTGAGGATTCGAAATTGGAAATTTAAAAAATTGAAGTTGGAAAGAGATAAATTTCAGGATGGACATCAGAAAATTTTAAGTGATAATATTTAGTAAACCACCCTGTATAATTACCAAAAAATAAGACGAAAACTATTTTATTGCTAATGAAACATTTTGTCAATTATTTGAATATGATATGGCGCTTATTTTTCAGAACGTGAAATTTTGATTTCAGGAAAACTGAGGCACAACTCGAGGAACGAAATTTTCGAAGGGAATCAGAACATGTTAAAGGAGCGAGGTAAGTGTGACTGTAAACGTTTAACTCTATACAGGGTGTAACAAAAATGTTGCAGTTCCTTGAAAGGGGTGATTCCTGAGGTGATTTTAAACAACTTTTTCCTTAGCGAAAATGTTAGGTGAGGCTTTGTTAACGAGTTATTAACGAAAAACACCGACCAATCGGGAAGCGAGTACAGTGGATTAATGATGACGCGGACCATGACGGACCAATACTACTTACAGCTGGAGCCCGCGCTGAAATTCATCCGCTGTATTCGTGCTTCTATTGGTCGGTGTTTTTCGTTAATAACTCGTTATCCAAGCCCCACCTAATATTTTCGCTAAGGAAAAAGTTGTTTAAAATCGCCTCAGGAATTACCCTTTTCAAGGAACTGCAACATTTTTGTTACACCCTGTATAAAAGTTCACAAGTATCGAACATTCTTGACGTTAGACTTCCATTTATTTGGAGAGCATTAAAGCAGCATCGAAAGAAAGAGACAACGCAAAACAGATCGCTGCATTGTTAGTCGCTTCGCTTCAAAGTAATTTTTGTTACACAGCTGTCGCATGGAATAAGAGGTTCATAATGGCGGTTCGATTTTCGTCTTCCAGATCTAAAGTTGCGAGGACGGAAAGAGACCGACGGAAACGAAGTCGACGATTACGACGATTCCGGGGTGACGACGAAGGAGAAACCTTTCACCTTGATTCTCGCGTTGGTCACATTTACCGTCTACCTTCATCACTACCCGCAGCTAAGGGCGCTCCGTCCAGCTTGAAAACCGGTCATTCGCGTGTCAGCACATCATCAAATCCTCCATTCGATCGCGACTCATCGAGACAAATTTGTATATCCAGTTAGAAATCCATCGCTCAGGGACTCCATTCGAGGATAAGTATCACGAATCGCGCTGACCATACACAAAACCGGCACTCACACTCACACGTACACATAAATACTGTACCATAAATCGATATCGTAATAATGATACACTAGGCATTGTAAATTGTTCGTAAACGGTGATTCGCATCGAACGAAGGAGCGAGAGATTGTTATTCTTTATCGTGGAAATAAAACGTAACGCGAACAATAAAAAAAAAAAAAAAGCGCGGGGGAAATTCCGGCGTTCGTTGAAATTGAATTCGTATGACTGCACGACGAGTACAGCGGGCCTTGATCACGCTTAATTGTAATCGATGGCGTTGTTTTCAACTAGTCAGCATCGAAGTCACTCGCTAACTGCTTGCGCGTTTCTGTTCAAATAATTAGGAAATGAAGTATAGCGAACGCACACGCTGCCAAACGTCGAATTATCCTGCGCTATAATTTTGGCGCACTGACAGAGCTTGCCGCTGAACTTTCAAGCTACGACAAATGTTGCTGAATAATATTTATTATTTATTATATATATATTATATATATAATATTTATAATAATATTTATTTATTTATTTATTTATTTATTTACTAACGAGGTAGAAAAATATTAGGAAGCTTTATTAACGAGAACGCGGAAACTGAGCGTTGATTTCGGATACATTTAGCGTATCTTTTGCACACTATATGTATGTGCAATGCGATTCGCTATCGAGAATTTTGCATTAAATTGAAGGAATTGAATCGTTTCATTTATCTCTACCTAAATGCTGATGTCTCGTACATCAAACGGATCAGTGCTCCGAAATAAGTTCCCTCTTCTTTCCCACCCTTCGGCGACACCATCGATGCGTTTAAGCGCTTAATTAAGTAGCAACAAAAAATCTCGGTGGAAGCCTCCGACGATTCGCAATTTGTACCAATCGTTTAATTACCGAAGACAATTAAAACTGCGCGTCCCTGTAAATATACATATATACCGGATATATGTATATTACGTATGATTATACATAAAACGATACGTTTTATGTATTTGTATAGCATACAGCATATGTGTATATAACGAATACTATACATAGCGTATTAGAATACCGTTATCCAAAGACTGAGAGCGTCGTTTCAATGCTCTTATATTGTATTAAATGATGATTTATGACTGAGCTAGGTCTCTTAATATCCAAGGGGCCATGAGATCCATGGATCAATTAGAACTATGAATACGAAAACGAGAGTGTTTCGATTTTTTCTTCTGAAAAATTTATTTAGAGTACTAGACACTTGTTTTTATAAAAAATGAAGAATTTCTTTACCATTTAATTACAGAGAAATAAATTATAATTGAGATCTATGCTTTGTATAATGCATAATGCAAAGTAGAGGTTCTTTTAATAATCATTTCGTCTTGCATTGATTTTGATGAAACAAAACGAAATCCAGCAATCTGTTTGTAGATTCCATTTTGAAATATCTCTGGTTCTGTACTGAACCTATAAAAGAAGCAAAATTATAAAAATGGAAGCGACAAAATGAACATTTTCAAGTACATTTTTCATTAAAAAAGATGACGTGTTATTTTTTTTTACATAAAAAGTAAAAGCTTTTATCAACTTCAATTTAAATCACGGTGTAGTTCATGCCACGGTGTATATTGTAGAGGTGTTCCAACAAAGCACCTCTGTCTGGTTGATTTTTTGTGATCAATAGATGGAAGATCCTCTGGTCGCCGCTAGGGGCGTCATGATCAAAACTCCGCGTATGATATGAAGTGCATCACAGATGATCACAGAGCTTTACTCGCTCTCGTTCTCCTCACCACTGGAACTCGCTGAACCAATGTAAGCGCTCCCCACGGATGTTTCTACTCAGACGCACTCTAGCGGTCGCTAAAAGATCTTCCATCTAATGATCACACATTTCTGAGGGAACGTGCAACATCGTGAATTAAGTTCAGGCCAAAACTACACACTTTATACTTCAAATTTGGTTCGAATCGATTGGAACCTTCGTTTTTGAGATATCACTGCAAAAGGAAGCGGAAATAGCAGCTTGAGAGAAACGCATTTGCAGTTTTAAGTTTACATACCTTTGTGGCATTAGCGTCTATAAATGTTTTAAAAATATAAAACAGAAAAAGCTTCAATTAAACAAAAGTGAAAATAATCAATTAGTAATCCCTTTTCAAATACTCGAAAAACTCTACTGTCTTAAAGTACTAGAAACCCTACTTAATTTTGAAAATTTTGACACAAACCAAACAGCATTTAACTCGGGAAGCATAAAAGTTTCAAAAAATACAATAAAAAGAAAATAGATTTTAAGCTCTCGACAACTGTTGCTAAAATTCTTGACAAGCGAATGTTCGATCAAATACTTTGAATTTTTTATATTTCTGAATATTTCAAGATGTACTGACAACTATATTCGAAATTTTCGTGAAGACATTTTCGCTGAATAATTGAAGAATTAAATTAAATAATACGTGAATTTAATATTATGATATGTAAACCTTCTGAATACAAACGGCAACATTTATTCCTATTACAATAGCGGCTGTAATTGCTTATCAAATGACTATCGCCACATCCTCAACCTCTCCACAACCTCCTTATCCTAAACGTCCCTTCTGTAAGATTCATCAGTGGGAGGGAAGAAGCGAGTTAACGAGTTTCCTGAATCTGACAGGTGTTTCAACATTTCGTCGCAGCAAATTTTTCTCAGAATTTCGAAAGTCATGATACCGTTTTGACACGATATCCGTAAAATTGGATGAATGAAGGAGAACCTTGGAGATTAACATTTAAATGCGTTCCCGACGTTTGATATTACAAATTGATCCACGTTTCTCTTGGCGCTCTGCGATCCGTCTGTTCCGCTTTCACATCTTCGCTGTACATAAGTAAGGAAAATAGAAAATTATCTGGGAAACAACGCTACCTGGAAACCTATTCGATGTCGAGTTTTACAAAGTCCTTGAAATATTAATGTGAAATCGTGAACAGAAAGATTATGAAACAAATCTCTGAAATGATTTCCTTAGACTATTCTGATCTAAGAAAAGTCAAGTTGCGTTCTGAATTGGAAATATTGGCAGTAATGGAAAAGGTGCGTTCAAGTTTTTTGCTCTTGCGGCGAATACTTCGAAGCAATTGCAGAAAAAAATTGCATTAATGAAAAATATTACATACGAAAATAAAGGGTTTTGTTAATTTGATGGAATTTTCGTGCTTCAAGTAGCCCATGTGTACATAAAGATACAATAGCATTGAAATTTGTAGAACAAAATAATAATAATACTTTTGAATAATTTTTTTTTCTGGATACAATTGACCATAAATTGGATTTTTATTTACTTGTTTTGTACTATTCAAAAAGTGGCTTTTGTTGATATCTTTGGCGTATTATAGTATCTTTCTCAGAAGGTTAATAATATAACATGTGTTCAGTGGAGGTAACTTCTGATCTGGGATATATAAAATTCCTATCAGAGTTCGCATATCTTATCGTTAATAGTACCATTACGCGAAAATTATTCATTTTGCACTATTTCATATTGTTCAAGCGAAACGCTTGAAACGGGGAACTTGCGCTACAAAATTAACATGTCCAAATAAAAACATATCGACTCTCCGTGTTCTTTTATAATCTAAAGGTCCTTGTTTAAATACAAGGCGCCTATTTAGAACAGTCAATTATTATGTACTCGTGTGTTGCTAATTCTGTAATTAACAACGTAAATAATGCGCGAAGAAATGAACGTTTCAGATCCTTTCTTTCAATAAAATAGCAAATATTAAAGTCACATTGTCGGTTTGAAAATTAATTTAAGATTAATTAAATAATCAAGTAAATTGAATAAGTTACTTTTACTCATACATGAAACATACTTTATTCCATTCGTTTGATTTAATGTAATATAAAAGTTAGATGTAATGAAATGAATCTCAATGATAATAAGGTAAATGTACCATAAACAATAATTACGCGATTACAAAAAATAAAAATTGTACGAGTCGGATGGCTAAGTCATCATCAATCTTTGGTACAATTACTTTATTATAAATGATTTAACGACTAATTGCATTGCATTCGCTTAAACATTTAAATTATTTACCGCGTATAAAATATTGCTTGAATGAACGATAAATAATTAGATAGATATTAAGTATGTAATGAAATTTGCAATTAAACAGTATGATTTTTCGATCTTAGTTTTTCTTTGGAGTATTTATTAAATTAAACAACGATTAAATAATATATATATAATGTACACATAAAATTGTGTCATATTCTGCGCACAGTTTTATATGCATATGTAAAATTTTATATATATAATTGCGCGCAGAGTTTAACGCATAGTTTTGTATCATCGGCATTGTAGATATCATTGTAACCAATATCGAGTGACTGGATGTAATTGTGATGCGATACTGTGAGATTTGTAACAAGAGCGAACAATACGGAAGCTTATAAGTAGAATTTAAGTGACGATAAAAGTTGAACAAGCATAGGTGATGAAAGTGTAATACTTTATAGTGTACAGATAGACTGCATTGTCCCTGCTACGTAGTGGAGCGACTACATATGCCTCTATAATATATGATATGATGCATAAATATACACGAATGGAAATAAATATAGAACTTAACATGCGTGTATTGCACCCAATCCATTATTCTAAAAGGAAAAAATATCCCTCCATTTTGCGACGTATTATAAGGGGGTTATGCCTAGTCAGAATTTCAAAAATTGATAAAGATTCGTTCTATCAGATACCAAAACGTATGTACTAAAATATTATGATACTACATTTTAAAAAATTTGTAAACTTTCGTCTTGTTTCGTGTGCCTAACTAGGCGTAACCCTTTAAAAGTAAAATATTCCGCGTATTCTTTTTACTGCTCATTACGCTTCTTATTAAATTGAATGCTTTCTAGTTTTATATTCAGGAGATGCAATAGAAATAAAATTTCTTTTAGACATAGCAATTCCTTGGTTTATCTTACAGGTAGAAATATGGTGCATTTGAATTTCGCGCCAAACCGTAATGGTGGGGAGAGTGCGCGTTTGTTCAGGCGCATTACGCATGTCGCATGTAAACCATGTAAACTTCGATGTGACAGGTTTTGTTTTGCTGATATAATGCGAAAAAGATTTCGTATTTTATAAGAAATAAGAAATCCTCTATAATACTTAAAAATGAACACGGACGATATAAAAAGTAAAGCTTCTCTTCAATTTGACATAGCCGATGATGAAGAAGAAGAAGAAGAGCAAAAAGAGCAGGTGCGCGTGGTGGTTCTCGATCCCGTGGATACAAAAGATGAACCGGTTTATCAAATACGTCCCCAGTTACACGAGAAGTACTTTACTTTCGTTAAATTTATATTTTGCACATTTCATTTTTATCTTTTCTTTATATATTCTAAGTATTTCCGAAATTCTCGAAATTTCTTTAGGATATTTCGCTTTTTCTCGTCTCACTCATTTTTCTTTATATTTTTTCCTATGTTATTTAATCAAAATATTACGATTTCGATGCATTTACGTAATTCGAAGTTATGAATTCAACTTCGACATTCTTTGTTTCTAAGTATCTTGTATCTATTATCTTACGTTAAGTATAATTCTTATTCATATGTGGCAAAAGTAATTAGGGTATATTTCGTTAAAGTTACAAGTGCAGTAGCAACTGATTATTACTACAAAAACGAAACGCAGATTCCTACCAAATTGTCAAAGTTGAGCCGTGTTAAACATAATTGATATTTAGACGAATGATCGTCTAATAATTACGCTTTCAGCAAATGAACGGATTGTTGTCTAATAAACTATTATCTAACTAAGAAAGTTCAATTGTTTCTGTACGTATCATAATTCTAGAAATATTGTTTATGTATCGCATTGTCGAAACGCAATGGAGTTGCATAAAGAATTTTGATCATGATCCACAGAACCAAAGAACTTCATTGGTTAAATAATACAGAAAAGATACAAAGCATTTGCAGTATTTTAAAGAAAGTGTATTTGATATTTGATGTCGATAGAAAAATGATAAAAAATTTGAATGCAGGTTTAAACCATTAAGCGCTAAAGAAGTTATACAAACTGTATTATTCGATCAGCTTTCTGCAAAAACTTACAATGCTCAGGAAGCTGCTCAGTGGATTAAAGATATAGCAGATACAATTAGAGAGAAAGTTAAAGGTGAAGTTTTCTTTAGATCGAAATCGATTGAAAGTAACATAACGCTTATCAGATACTGTGAAGCGCTAAAACATCATTTATGTACTTTTTAGATTTAAAATTCAAGCGTTATAAATATATTGTGAATGTGATTTTGGGTGAACAACATGGTGCTGGTGTAAAAATTGGTACAAGATGTATTTGGGATGCAGAAGCAGATACTTATGCTTACGATAGTTTCATAAATGTAAGAGACGTTACAAATAATTCTATTGGTTTAATATGTTGCACAAATTAGTTAAGCGTAATTATATCACATAGTGTAATATGCACTGTAGTTCTTCATTATTTAGAGCACAAAAATAATTATTTAATAGTTGGTTATATAAAATCTCAAGGGATTTGAGAGGATTTACGATTGATTTCTAAAGAAATAGTTTATGAATTTAATAATATTTAGCTTTTATCAAAAAAATAAGAGGTACATATTAAAAATATTTTTTCAGGACACAATATTCTGTGTGGCCACTGTGTATGCAGTATATTATTATTAAAATTCAGTATTTAGTAAGGTATGAACTTTAAAATATCATAGATGAAGAGAAAATAAACATAGTCATATTTATAGGAGGAGCAGACACTTTATTAAAGTAAAAGTTATTACTATTATTTGTTAACAACACACAGTTGGTATATTATATTGTCATGGCACAATTTTTACATACAATTAGAAATAGCATTTGTATTTCACTATTTTGATAATGCACATTCTTGTATCTATATCAAGAGTGTGTTACATTTACAACAGTTTTGATCACTACAAATTACTATAGCACCATAATTCACGGTATTATTGTATAATTACAAAATCCCCTTAATTAAGATTTATTAAACTCATGGCTATGATGTTTGCTTAAATTTAGTCGCATTAAAGTACCCAAAGTACTAGAAGTGCTTTCATTTAGCTGTATTATTCTGTAACTGAGTATATAGCATGTGAATAAACTCTCTAAGAACTGAAAACTGAAAGGAAAATATTAATTTTGCACGTTCTTTACTTTAAGGTCTTTGAGGAATCTTCCGAGCTTTTCCATATTTTTTAATATTTAAAAAACACCTATGAAGTATATAGATATAAATATGATAAGCTTACATACGCGTGATAATGTGTATGACAGAATATAGAACATTAAGTAGTATCTCTATAATGAAGAACAGGAAAAATAAATAAGTTTTTCAATTCGTAGTAGATACAACAAGATAAAAGTATGGTAGGATATTAAATAGAACCTACTTGCACAAGATACGCAGCGAATCTCGAAAAATAAAATTATGTATAAAAGATATTGTACAGTATACATAAAAATAATTTAAGCAACGATAAAGAAGAATAAAAAAGCATAATTATCTGCATAGAACTAGATCTTTAATTATTTTTCCAGCAACTGGATAATTCCATATAATTATGTGCAAATAAGAAAACTTACATTTACGATATCCTGTTGCTTACTACTTATTATCGTTACTCGTTTAAATTAAAATTATAACGATTCTTAATTGCACGTTCATTTATGCGTATATATACATAATGAGTAACAAATAGAGATTAGAACGAGTATTTATTCTCAGTTATCGTCCTCTTTGAAATATCATTTTTTCTTGCCAACTTGCGGAAGACTTAATAGATTTAAACGCGTTTTCGTTTCAAGCACGACTTTAACGCAACATGTTACCATAAATAGTAAAACAAGTTATATAATTGCACATGGCATGGCACAACAAAGGGGCAAACAAACGGGGACTACGGCTTTGCCGGTTTTCGTTTTCGATTTACTTTTACTAGAAGCTTCGTATTCGTATTTCGCACTTGCTTTCTGCCATTCTCCCTGTAAACAAAAACAAAAAAATTATATGTTGAAGAAATCAAGTTCAATCAGTAATCAAGAAATCCTAAACACTAGGCTAGTATAGTTAGAATAAATTAACTGGTCGCTCAAGACAGCTGACGAGTTACTCGGATTATCCTTCTACCTTATCTTTCCTGTCCTGGTGCAAGGCTATAAGTCCGCGCTCTCATTTTCCAAGAGAAAGATAAGCTACCGTGTTACAAAAAGAGTTCTACCGGACACGGATCCGAGTAGCGGTTTTAATCTACAAGTAGATCGTATTCCGACTCCCCTCATTTTTAATACCAAGCGTTAATCGCTCTCGACGATCAGAAGCGATCACTTCGCTCGTATTAGACTACCTCTCAATCATTAAACACTAAAATTAACTTACGCCAGATTGCGACATCATCGCGCTAGCTTCTTCCTTCTTAGTGAACTCCGCTGATCCGGGAGGATAATAAACCGGGGGTCCAGCTACGTTCTTGCTCTTCACTTTGGGTGGTGTATGAGGTATGAAATCAACTTCCTTCTTAACTGCAGGAGATTCTCTCTGTTGCACCTTTTGCCGCTTGTCGATATTATCTAGGACCTCGCGCTGGAAGAAAACAATATTCATGAAACGGAAAAAAAATGACGTGCGCGAAAATCATTTTTAAAGATCACAATCTGCAGTAGAACCTTCAGGTTTTTCAGTGGGGCCCTAAAAAATACCCTAAAATGAGTTTACAAATTTCAATGAAAATTTCATTTATAAAAATTGAGTGGAGGATAACATAAACCGCGATACTTGTGTGTATTGTCAGCCATTTTCTTGCAACTATCGAGGATCTACAGTATCTTAATATTAAACTTCTATGAATATATAGGCTGCATCTTGATTATATAACAAAGATATAAAATTTTAATATAAAAGATTATACGTTATTCATCGAATACAGATCGTGTCAGTCTGTTCAAATTAGGATGCAATACACCCCCTGGACCACGGTGTATTATAGAGGTGTTCCGACAAAGCACCTCTGTCTGGTTGCTTTTTTGTGATTGAAGATCCTTTGGTCGCCGCTAGAGGCGTCATAGTCAAAACTCCGCGTATGGTATGCATGTGTGCGAATGAAGTGTATCACAGATGATCTTTACTCGTTCCTCACCACTTGAGCTCGCTAAACGAATAGGAGCGCTCCCCACGGATGTTTTTACTCAGACACACTCCAGCGGTCATTAGAAGATCTTCCATCTAATGATCACACATTTCTGAGGGAACTTGCAACATCTGTATAATACACCGTGCCCTGGACACACTCTTTCCCTCACATCACTGTGTTCGCCACTTGCAGTGTAGGTAAAATTACCCCCCACCACCCGCATCACTCTTTCCTACGCCAAGCTATGGATGTTAGCGGTCTAATATAGTATATAAAAGTCTGTGAAAATAGTAAACAGGAAATATGAAATAAAAGATAGTCACGGTACTTAAGTAAATAACACAAATGTGAAATATTTCATTTGAGACAGACTTTAGCTGAAATAGTAAATACTATTTCCCAATGAAATAGGCATTGATTGAAATACTATTTTAAAATGGCATTTCAACTTTTCCCAACCACTGGGCACCACAAAAGTGTCCCGTGTGAAAGGAATCTAAGTATTCCAAATAGGACTTTGATCACAAAATTGTGTTACACAATGTAGAAGCAGCTTCGGACACCCCATTCTACAGTTTTCATTCGCCCTAATAGAATGATTTTCTGAGCTATAGTTTAAGAACTGACTGATGACATTGATTCCCATCAACAATCCAAGTTGGATCTTCGGTTGCAAACATAGCGTGACTCAACGCCTAGGTGATCAGTCTCAACCGTGTTCGTGGAACAAAGAAAACCCACGCAAGAGAATAGTTTGACCACAAAGTAAACCTTCTCCATTTACCTCAGAGTCGGAGAAGGACGCCATAAGGTCTTCCAACTTCTTGGGCGGACCGTGTTCGCCGGTGGCAGGCTTCGAGGGATAGACTTGAACACCTCCGGTCGGGAACGGTTTAGGTAACAGGACCTCGTGGTCTTCGGCATTCTTATTCGGCGGCACAGTCGTGGTCGTGTTCGAGAATTTGTATATGGTCGTGGTGGATTGCGGTGGGGTGGTCTGCGCCGGTGTTGTGTAATAATTAACCGGTGTTCCTGGTTTGTCGGGTGTCGGATGTCGTCCGCTGGACGGCGGCCGGCTAGGATAATGTTCCTCGATCCGATTGATCGTGGTGTGAGTCTCGTTTATAGTAGGCGGTTGATTTTGGTAGATAATGGTTCTGCTTGGATAATCTGGTCGATCGCCAGGCCCGTGTCCATTGGGATAAGCGCCGTCCACCTGGTAGTATTTTTCGCTTCGCGTGACCGTCGTCTTGGTGTCTTGCGGTGGCGTGCCGGGGTGATAAACGACCGTCGTCGGGTGTCCCGGTTGTCCGTGGTGCTCCTCACGGAAGAACTTCGATTCCTGGTGGAACGACTTCTTCGTGAGGTCCGTGATCGGAGGCGGACTGTCGTACCTGACCGGCGTCCTGGGCGGGACGCTTTCAGTTACAGTTTGATAGGTCACTGTTTTGTCCACCGCGGAGCTTCCTTTCGGTAACGTGTATGTGATGGTCTGATCACCTGGAAGCACAACCGTTCCTGGCACGCTACCGCCCGGTAAATACGTTTCAGGGGCTCCTGGCAACTCGTAGGTGTACGTTTTGATCGTGGTCGTTACTTTCGTGTTCGGACCTGGTGCCAGATTGATCGGTATCGCTGGCGTCGGTGACGGGACTGGCACATATTCCACGTTTCCATATTCCTGGGCGGTGTTCGTGTGCACCGTGGTCACCGTGCTCTGTCCTGGGTCCGTTTGGTAACCTGTAACAGTTTATTGATTTGCTATGTAAGAATTAATTTAATGGGGACTTGTATAAGAACATGGACGATGTTTTAGGAAGACATTCTGTGTGATATTACTAAATGAATACGTCTTTTTGTTCCTTAGCTTGCGAACTTAGAAATTATTTTGATATTGGGATTGCAAAAGGTGTCGAAGCGAAGATTAGATTGAGAATAGATGAACTCACTCGAAGATTCATGAATATATTTCACGTCTCTCTGAGCCCCTGGCAAAGGTGACGTTTGCTTCGAACGAGACGTCGAATGGTCGTTGTACACCTAAAATACAAGGGAGCCATTAGAATTCCTCAGCCACGTTAAATCATTTCGTCCTATTGGATTCGTTAGGAATATCAAAATACCCACTAGTTCTCTGTTGACCGGTCTGCTAACAGGTTCAGAACCACGGTGCAGTAAGCTCTCCTCGTAACTCTTCTCCCGAATATCTTCGCTGCAAAGATATTAATATCGGTTAGGGGGTGGAACCGTTTTTGTAACCTCATTCGCGAGTTTAAGGAACCCAAGGCCGAGTACGTAATTTCAGCGCTGGGCAAACCGTAAGTCCGGATGGGGCTCGCGACTGAATTTCGAATTATTGGTTTCTATTCTGGTAAGAAGAATAGACTTCTTGGCAGCGATCCATTCAGTTATGATACGTTTGATGCGTTGTTTGGGAAGAAATCGTACTTACATCATCGCCGCGCTGGTGTTGGTCAACGTGTTATCTGTTTTCCACGAATCTGCAAACGGGAAATCATTCAGTTTCGGGGATACAGTTTAATTTTAGAAAGTTAAATCCGACAGTTTGTGTATTATTGTAGTTTACTCGGTTTCTTTCTACATGCAATTCGTTGCACAGAAAGTAGTAATATAGTAATGATAGAAGTCTGTAATGTGCAATTGAACTTAACCGGCTCCCAATTATTCCCAAGTTTTGTTAGATTGAGTTTCGATTGTTAGATGTATTAGAGATAAAAATACAGTGTCGCTTCGAGTGAACCCTAAACTAGCAGTTAACAAGGGTTTAACAAAATTCTTCATGATGATGCTTCAGCTTTGACTCTAATATCTAGCCGGTTAATGGAGGTCCCGCTTGTATTCATGGTAGAATGGCAACGTCCACGGTGGACATAAAACGAGGCTCAAGTTTTTAGTGCACGGCCCTCACCCGGTGACCCCATAACAATGGCCATCCTTGCGTCTCAATGTCGCGATCTGCCCGCTCCCCACCTGACGATTCCACTTGTTCGACTTTTTATTTTCTGTTTCGCGCGCGAAGGACCGGAGAAATCGGGTCAATCTTCTGTTATACGCAGTCCTAATATGGATACAGTTGTGCATCATGCGTTACCGTAAACAACACGCACACACCGCTCGTTACGTCACTTCCATATACAGAGACAGTCGCGCGGAAATCTTCTCGGGATAATGGCGTTATCGTGTTACCCAGGGATCGCGGTTTATCAGAATCCCCATGGACCACCAACACCCTTGCTTCGCATAATGCATACGTATTAGAAATTACCCTAACGTCTACTACGTCTTCCACGGTATTCGGTGTTTCGGGACTTTCCGCGTGAATCCCGAGCGACGATTATCTGGTTGCCTGGGTTATTAGCAGACTCCTTTAGAATTATAATCCTACTTTATAGTTATAGGCGTTTGATGCCTTACGTAACGGAGACAGAAACTTAAGCGAGACTGAGAGTGCATCTTTTAAGCATTTAAGCTGTTTGTAAATCAATTCTTATGTCGAGAAAAATATGGATTCCTTCAATTTTGAATTTCGAAAACTAATATTAGAGTTTGCATAGTGATCTCACCAGTTTTTCTATAGTGAATTGAAAGTTTTTTTTTTTTTTTTTTTTTTTTTTTTTTTTTTTTTTTTTTTTTGTCTTTTTTTTGTCTTTTTAAACCTGTGAGAATGGCAGATATTTCTTCAACTATATTATTAGGTAGTTCAGAAACAATTTCATGTTTATTTTTAAGAGTTAACAAAAATTGTAGCTATTATATACCTACGTATTAATGTTTTTTCAATTAATGAAAAATTTAATTTATGAGACAATGATTGAACTACAGAAAGTATTGTACATGTTGCCTATAGAGATGTAAATATATACACTATTGGAAAAAATTCTTCTATGACTTGTGGACTAGTGAAAAATGAATAAAACAAACAAAAGTAAAAGATATTGAACTTTGTATTTCTTCTGTGATCTATGATTACAGTTTGCATCTTCTAGGTAACTTCTTTTAATTCTATTTTGTTCAAAGTGCAAAGCTTCTTGCAATTCAACTTAGCTATAAAGTTATGGTTAAAGTTCACGGAGAAAATACAAAGTATTAATATCAGCATTTTGTATTTTTGTCTATTCTTTATATTTTCTTATGCAATTATAATACTGTTTTAATTTTATACTTGTTAAATGCAAATGTACAAAAAGAAAGAAGTATGTGTTTCTATGAATGACTGTAACTTCATTAAAACAACATCCATTTTTAATTCAGTTTAGCTTATTTTAAAACCAAAGAATTATACTTCCTGCTACTACAAATCAGTGAGATACATACATTGTCAAATATTAATCAATGTTTACAATTTGACAACCCTCTTTACAAAGGAAAACCTTTCCTCTTGAAGACCATTCTAAAATAATCGAACAAAAGAGTAAAAACGTAGGCAGTTTAAGCTTTAATTTGCTTTTTGTTTGAACAAATTTTGATAAATATTAACAAAGTTATAACACATTGAATTCCGACAATTTTGCATTAATGTTTATAGTGATGCAATAATTTTTGTCCTATGTTCTCAAGGAGTAAATAAATTTAATTAAAAGTTGCTATTAATCTTAATTTGCTGTGTCAATTAATACAATTTATAGCATTTTAAATTAGACTAGCATCTCTATATGGATAACACAATAACCAAAATGCTGAAATACTATTTAATATAATTTTTAAAATCGCGGAAGGTAAAAGTTCGAATTTTCTTTCCCCGTCTTTAATTGCGTTTAGTTTGAGTTCACTGATAAACTCAGAAATTTCTTAGATTCTTCTCAATAAATCGCTCATAGTCGCGCCTTGAGTTCCGCATTTGAGCACGATGGCAGAGCTCGTTCAAGCGAACGGTGCGAATTGCGAATCTCGCGAGATCCTCGCGGCGAGCAACGAGCCTCCCTCGTTTTGTCGTTCTCATTGTTAATTAACAGTATACCTGCAAGGCCGTTCCGCGCCTTAAAAGGAGCGACACGAGTGACCAGCTCCCCTTCCTTCCACGATCCCACAAAACGCGGCAGCGCTTGCGCGTGATTCCTCGCGAACACACCCGAGGGTTCGTGGCGATATACACGGCCCAATTTTCACGGAAAATGGAAAACTCAATCAAAACCTGTCCCCTTTCTCTAATTCTCTTTCGCGAGTCCTTATCCTGATCCCTTCGCTGCCCTTTCGCCCGTCGCTTTTGTCGTCGCGGCCGAATTTGGCTCGGCTATCGGGATTTAAATATCGATCGCCGTTGGGTCATCGCTATTTTCAATCTTTTTTTGGGATTTTACGATACGTGGGTGAATTGTTCAATTGTGTCGCGAATCATGTTAAACGGGAAGATTTAGCAGTAGTACTAGTAATAAATTGAGTAAACAAAACTCAGTATACATTAGTCCATTCACCAACATTAGTACACTTCAAAAATGCTGATCTTTCAAAAGATAAAAAGTGTCAGTAACACAAATTACACATTCGCACAAACCACTTCTGTTTTCCCTAAGACACTGCGAATTCCGCAACGTGTACGCAAACTTTTGCAACTGACTGCATATAGAAAAATCAGTTTTAGCGTGTTAAGAAAGGTCCTCGACGTGCGGAGAGATTCGAAAGAACTTACCAACTGGTTTCCCATCCAAATTCTTGTTGTACTGGTACGACACCTGCTTGTACGCAATCGTTTTGCTCTGGCCGGGTTGTACCTGAGGCAAACGAAACCATTTTCTTGAAATATGTTGCTGAATACTAATCGAAACCAGTCCACGAAGTCCTCGTATACTATCACTTTTTCTGAACCGTTCTATATCGCTGGGTATTCATAAATTGGTTGCGCAAGTGTCTGACTGCATCGCTGCAATCCGTTCGAGGCGCAGTGAATGAATCCTTGTAATGAATGAATGGCATTGGGTGAATTATAATTCGTAACGAGCAAGATTCATGAACGAGGTGTCGAGCGAAATGAAACTCTCTTTGTGCGACCAGTTAATTGGTATAGCCGAGAAGTTTGAAATATTTCGTGATCGGCAGACAATGTGTCAACGCGAAACGCGTGGGTCGCGCGCAGGCGACTCTCCTTATAAGATCGTAATTGTAACGAATAACCTGCATGCGAGGCGTTGGCGGGTCGGTAACAGCGTTTGAAACACGTGGAATTTCACTGTGCTCAGGGCCAATGAATATTTCATCGAGACGTGTTGCGAAGGTGCGTGGGCAACCGAAGAGCTTGCTTCTGAAGCGTCCTAAATTCGACGGATGCGAAGTAAAGATCATTAGTATCTTAATTTCACACACTATCAGCTGTTATTCGACGAGTAAATAACAAGACCGCAACAAAGATTTTTGCATGCGGATAACTGAGCGTCTATAAATACAGTATTTAAAATTCCATCACAGCTTTTTGCACATTTATCTGTGCACTTATTATCGTGAACACGTTTGCTTGCATATTTCCAATAATGACGTAGCACCTTGTAAGTTAAACGAATAATTATAGAGTTTACGTTATTGCCGTGTTGCAAAAAAACATCTTCAGTTGTTTAACAGTCGTAAATGCAAATGCATTCCACCTGAAGCAACTTCGAAATAATTCCTAGATACAAGCGCTTTACTAATAATAATCATTTTTATGTGAAACAACGTTTGGACGATGACGGTAATAAATCATGATGAGAGATGGATAATGTTCAATTTAAAAAAAATGAAAAAATGGTTGATTGTAATTATGACTACTGGAGCAGCAAAAAACGCGCGGAGCATGAAATATGGAACGTTTAAGCGAACGAAGCGTTATTCGAGCGCAGCTTTTCAAACTGGTATCTGGTGTTCAGTCGACGCGTAAACTAGAACGTAATCCCAGTCGAATAATTCCTCGTGGATTTTCCTTTTCATACCTGAAGCCGTTACTTCGTATGCAAATGAGAATAGGCGGTGTTCTTAGACGGCTTAAGGGCTCCGAGGCTGAAAGTTTATCCGGCGATCGCGAGATGCGCGCAGCAAATTACGCGCGTAACTAATATACATTTTCATTGAATGTTGTATCGCGGCCAGGAAACGCTGCAATTACCTCGGTTTTCTGTGTGTGTAACAGCAATTTTGCATCTCCGCATGATCTTCTAATGACTGATCTATCCTGCGTCAGGACTGTATCTCCCAGAAAAATAAAGTATCTTGTTCCTTTTTTTTTTTTTTTCTAAACGTTCAGTCCAATCTCTGCGGAAGAATTTACGCTTTCCGCTTTGGACGTGCATAGCGGATAATTTATTATGGCTTAAGAATTATTTTCGTCTTCGACTTTTCTGAAGAAAATATCCAAAAAACGATCAGCAAAAAAGATAGAGTCAGTTCTACTGTTGCTGATGAATTTGCATTCACAGCGAATCGAGTAAAGTGTAAATTTGCCTTTATTGGTCATTTTAGACGAAATACAAACGAGAATCACATCTATCTTTTCGCGTGAATCATCCGCAATGCACATTTAATGCGTAAAGCGTAAACTCCTACGCTCTGCAATTAAACGAACGAAACGTAATCAGTCTCTCTTGATTGTAGACCCGGGGATTCGAAATGAAAGATGATTTAACTCGGAATAAGTTCGACGCGTGCGTAAGAATTCCACGTAAATCGTAGGCGCCCATTTATTTTCGTTCGTTCTCAGATCGAGACTCGTTGCGGTTCTAAACAGGACGATCAGCGACCAGAATGATCTCACTACTGGGATCATTTTAATACTCGAAGGGGCCGCGTTGATCGCTCCGATCTAGGTACGTGAACGTTCGTGCCTCGCGGTAAATCTCAGCCGATGCAATCTCTTCAATATATAATTGGAACTGCCACATTTGAGCAAAAGAACGCGAAGAACGAGGAATCTGAAATTACGGTGCTGGTCTGTTCGTCAGGAGTCCAGACGTTCTTACACAGTTCAGTGCCTTGAAATTATACGGTTAATTTATGAGACGCGTTGGGTAATGATCTAGCCAGGTGAAATCGAAGGAACGGACGATGGGAGAATTAAGCGTTTGCGGGTATTTAAACAAGTTGCTTCGAGACGATTGTGAAAAACGTTGGGAGATTGTTTAGGCCATCGACGAGAGGTTTTGCCTTGTTACATCTCACTCCACCATGACTTTTTACCTGTAATTAATATGTTCGCAGTACTGTGTTTGACGAGTCATGGCAATCCTCTTCAGTGTTTTTTATTTAATATTTTAACGACTTGTGTCATTGCAAATATAAAATGAAGTGAAGAAACTTGTTATTAATCTACAGCTTGCAAAAACTTTAAATACAGCTTATCAACTCTTTAATGTCAGGAACTTTTTAATTCAGCTATTTCAACAATTCACGTGGAACGATATGTGAAAAATGGAACAAAAGCTGGACCACAATAGGATAACAAAAATTCACAGTAAACTACTTAATGCGTCGTTTTGAAACTTTCAGAATATTTTACTAGATATTAAAATTACAGGAAAAAATTGTTTGAAATGTATTCAAAACAGATTTATGAAGTTGGACAATGTCATTAACTTGGCGTTGCAAAACATCTGTTTGGCAGATTTCCGATCAAACGATTTATTTGAAATAAAAACACCAAAAGGTTTTAAAAACTATATGCATATGGCTATCCTATGAAATGGGATTTTTTTTATTGGTCGCTTCTTTTCTTTTCTTCTTCTCAATCATAGAAATTAATTTAACGAAATTTCAAAATTTTTGTTTAAAAAGCCGTCATTTTTATATTTTCCGAAATTTTCAAAATTTTCTACGTCATGCGATCAGCCATATGCATATAGTTACTAAAATTTATTGGTTTTTTAATTTCTGACGAATCTGAATGAATTTCTGATAATTTTTTTACAGCGCTGAGCTACTGATCTTATCCAATTACATAAAAGTGCTCTTTGAATGAATTAAAAAAATTTTGTTCTGTAGTTTGAATGTCTTGTAAAATGCCCTGCAAGTTTCAATAAGATTCATTAAGTAGTTTTCTTCTAATAAATTCCCAAAGATTCACTTTTCGGACCATTACTCTGTTGTCCCCCTTAAACAAAAAACCGCGAGAGTAAAACTTCAAAGTCTTTGCATCATCTTAAAAATTGATTTTACAGAATCCAGCTTTTGCATGCTTAATTTAAAGGACTAGAGGAAGTTTTTTGACTATCGGGAAAGATTCGGGTAATTTTGATGTTTTCGTTCCACCCTACTGTACACGTTTGCGACGTATAGAGGCGTGACAGATCGTGCGGACAGCAATCATTGAGATCGAAATGGAGGACTCACGTTTTGTAATTCGGAATCGATGAACTCCAAGCCAGGTATACCACTCGGTGCGCCACTTGGCCCGCTGCTCACATATTTTTCTGTAGTGGTCGTCATCGTTCGGTTCGGCGTGATGGGTCTGAAGTTGAACGCGTCCCATTGAAAGATTAGCCTCTTTCGCGTCGGTGTATTTTCACAAAAGGTGTTCTCAACGCTCACTCACCTGCCCTCGGAGACCGTCTTGGTTGAATTCGCAGCCACGCGATACTCCACCTGGGGTGAGCGCGCCCTGCCACCTCGGCTAGGGGTGGCACTTCTCGAGACACTTGTCTGCAAGTCCTCAAGAAGAGCATCTAGAATCGTTAAAGAGGCCCTCTTATACTGTTTTTATTTTAAACACCGTTTGTGTGGAAGAATAATGATCAACGTTCCTTTTAAAAGTCTGAATTTATAAGATTAATTATTAACACATAATTGTGCATGTGCACGACGAAATTTCGATAGAATATTCAGAAACAACAAACGTTGATAGAAACCATAATTTTCTTACGTTTTTCTTGAAATTGAACAATTCGTTGATTAGAATAAATGCGTGAGTAGACAAGGAAAAAAAACCGAAGACCGTAGTAGTAGTGTTAAAGTGGCGAATAAATCATTTTAAATGTTATTTTTTACATTGCAATTTTGCGAACAAGAAAATGGAGAAGTGCGAGTGCCTGATATAGTATCTTTTTTATTTTACTACGAAGAATATTTTGCAAAAGCTGAGAAAATTGTAATTAGACTGCGGATGCTTATGCAAATTCAAATTTTTACAGATAGAAATCAAGAATAAAAACTGAAAGAGTCTTATTTTATACGATTGTTATAAATGCGTAAAAATCCGCAGTCTAATTTTAATATTGATAAAATTATTTGATAGTTTTATTAACCCTTTGGCCTATAATAATGAGTCACACTCGCGATATAAATTACATTCCAAATATCGAAATCAGTGATATTAAATTATCAACAATAAGAGAGAAGAAGAAGTTATAGCTGTGTTTGAAAACCAAAGGCATGTCTCACTGCCTTCAAAAATTATACAATTAATAATTCATAATTTTACTTTACTATTTAAAGCAACTTACATATCTAGAATCTAAGATAAATCATAATGGAAGGGGTTAATTTCAAACATGAAGGTTTCTTCCAACGCGAAACTCAATTATTAATATTTACGTTAACAGGTGATAAAATGCAAACGGTAAATAGTATCAAGAAATGCTTCAACTCTTATAAAAAAAACATGAACTATCAATAATTAATAAACAAAGTTAAAGACTACTAATTCAGTTACTTATACATCAGTCTAATAAACTTTGATCTCTAATTTTTCTACGATATCTCGTGCACACTACATAAATCTTGTTTCTTTGTTTCTATCCGTATCTTTTTATTTATGTACAGAAAATATGTAACGTTAAATTATTAAGCAATATAAGACGATTACTCATATCACCGGCCATTAAAACATCTCGCTGACATAATATTAAGCAACTGCTTTATCGCTAATTGAACCGATTTCGTTTCAAAAGTCTCTCTGTTTGAAATTTTCAGTATTATCAAAGTTGTTGTGATACAACATACACATATGTGAAAATGACGTAATTTGTTGTGCGTTGAAATAAATATAATTCGCTCGTCATTTGATTCGGCGGTTCATAAAAACGCTTACGCAACCCTGTAATTTAATATAAGTTTAATGATTACTAATCGTTATTCTAGGTAACATTATTCTAGGTAAATCAGTATACACAATTCATTTCTGGGTAGCAGAATTTCTGCTGTGTCAGATTATCTCTGCGTATCAAATTATAAATGCTGTTTGATGTGGAACCTAAACGATTAAAATGTTATTAAAAAAAAAAAATTAGAGTGTTATTTTAGTCTTAATTTCTATTTTCTGACTCTTTAGGTACGAAGTATGATTAAAGTGGTTCTAAATCGAACAATGGTAAAGTTTCACTCAAAATGAAACACAGTTGAGGGATCAAAGAAACCAAGTTAACAACTTGAAACGACAGAATAGTTTAAATTGTGCTTCAAAGGGCGCTTCTGACTGGACACCCTCTGCAAAAGGCTAGGACTCGAAAGGATCCAGCAGTGTTTACGAATTTACAGTGCGCGATCTAATTTTAGCGAAAAAGTCGGGATCGGGCGGCGTGGGCGTGCACAAAAGCTTGGTCGAAAAAGAATAAGCTAAGGATAGTGTTACACTTCTGGTGGCACATTTAAAGGTTTACCTAAGTTGTTTTCGAGACTGTTGGCCGTGGTTGCTGCCTGGCTCTGGCCAGATATAGGACCGCCATGACTCACTGTCTTTCTGCTGGTGTGCGTTGACGTTCTCTCTCTCACTGATGCTGACATTGCGCTCCTCTTCGCGTTCCCTGCCTCACGAAACCTGACAACACAGTTCGAAAAGTCAGACGATCGTTCGTTGAATCCCGCGAAAAAATCATTCCTAATCATAAATTCTGGTAGGCGACCAAATAAACTCTATTTGAGGACACGCAGAACATGATGGCAACAATTTTATACAAATTTATGGCAGTTCTTTTCTCTATTTCGATTCGCTGCCTTTAAATCAATCGATCTTCGACTGCCAGTTTTCCTACGCGTAAATCACATCGGTTCAATAAATTTCCAAGTATTTTCGAACTTATCAAAGAGCCGTGATCGATCTACTGTCTCTGCTGTGTCGTGACGGATCGCCGAAAAAGATGGCGAATTTTCTAAGAAATTCGTTGCGTCAATTAAACGCGACGAAAATAAATGCAACCTCGACAAATCTTATTCGGGCGCAAAGCTGACTCTTGCATAATCTTTATGCCGTTGGTCTCTTTATGATCGTCATGCAGCTCAATTGTTTCGCGAAGCGCTATTTTCTACAATCCCGCTGTCGAATTAATCGAAACTTTTACTCGAATCCTGTTATTACCGTTCCTCTTGGTATCGAGCGTAACAGTGGTCCTATTTATAGACGCGGAACGTTTATAAATATGGCAGATTTGAAGAGATCGAGAACTGGATCTAGAGGCGCGGTGCAGGAACTTTCGCGGTGAATACCTGAAGCCGGTTTGTCGTTGCTGCTAAAGTAAGTTGTGGGCTAGCGCAGTGGCATTTCAAATTAAGTGGGCGCGTGTAATGCCCGACGTTCTTTATAGAAACTGGCGAACAGAGATTTATCTATGCTTGTCCGTTCTTGCGTCGTCGCCGGGTTCTCCTCGTGCGCTTTCAGCAATCTTGAATGTTTTCAAAATCGAATTGCAAGGTGAAGAATTCGAGATCGACTACTAGTAGATCATTCGAGAAACGCGAGGAACATCCAGGATCCAGACTCTTGGAAGTATAAACAGTACTTTGTATTAAAACTGTTTGTGCGAAGTGCCATTACTTCGGCAATCCAATTATTGCAATTAATTTCCTTTCAGCCGGTTCCGCAACTTGCGGAGGCTGCAACGCGCGTTGACTTGAAGTGCTTTCAAGCGAGAACTCTAATAGCTGAGACGTAGCTGAGACTACGATTGCGTAGAAGCTATTTGAACATAGGCGACTCATATTTGTTCATTAAAGCGAACCTGTTCTAAATATTTACACGGTGTTTGCGAGCGAGTTTGAGAGGCTGGAGAGTATTTCCCCGGGAAATGCCAAAAGGTCGGTCGTGTTATTCCGGCGGAGACATCGATGGGAATGGGGCAAAGGGGCCAAGGAGGCCTTCCGAGAACCGTCTGCGGAGGAGACACGCACTCGTATGATCGCCCACTAAACCTTGAAACCTATGCTCAGGCTGTTTCTAGAATTTGTATTCCCCCAACATGTACGTCAGATCAAGATTTTTTGGTCCGAACCAGTTCGTGAATGAAATTCGAAATTTTTAGATCGTTCCGTTGAACGTTGTACCTTTGTTTTATCTTTTTATGAACAGCTTTTTGACTGAAAGACACGGAGTAGATTTTTGTATAAACATTTTTTCAAATTTTATTTGCACCTGGAAAAACAGTGAAATTTGCTGATAGGGGAATTTTTATAAAACTATAATTTCTCTTAAAGTTCAACTTCAAATATCTGTGTGTCAATCTGCTATATTATTTTTTGATCTTGTGTGATTAATAGTTAAATATTTTATGTTTTTATCCACTACTTAAAATAATTCATATGTCCGGGAAAAATTGTAGGACTTCGATTATCTGAATCATAATTATCTCCATTTTCAATTATCTAAGGTTTCAATTAATTGAAACAGTAGATGTAAAAGTACAATGAGACTCCGAGTAAAACTTGAACTATGGTTTGCTAGCGTTCTACTAATTATTACCAATTTATTTTGTAAACATCAAGTCGGGTAATCGAGATTCTATTGTACAAGAAGAATACGCTTTCCGTAATTTCTAAACAATTTTTTTATCTAAAGATAAACGATCGAGGACAAGTGTTTAATTGCGCGTTGAGTTTTTAATTTTTAGGGCGGACACTTTATCGTCTCTGACATTTGTTGCTTTTTATCAGAAGAATATTTGCGGCGACGCCGTTCCAGACAAGTTGACAGAGAACCACTCAAGCGTGCTAATTTAAAACACATGTAATTACTGGGTTGGGTATTCGAATCGTCTCATATTTTAATGATTTCGTCAGTAGCGACGACGTGTAATTTTATGGAACTCGAGAGTGAGTAACGCTAATGCATATGTCACTGTTCTATTAATACATTAATAAATTACTATATCAAAGGAAGTTTAATATTAGAAGCTTAATTGCTATAATCTTTAATTAAAGCTAAAATTTCTGCTACAAATGATCTATTATAACCATTTTAGTCGTTATGGTGAATAATCAATTTTTATTAACCCAAGGAAAGAGAATCTTATGTACCTTCGTTTTAAATATTTTTTTTTTAAATGAAAGATGTATTTTTAACCCTAAAGTTGTCTGAATTTTTTCTATCCAATCGTACTTTTTGTTTTGTCTAATAGTTTTTCCAGTTTCGAAGAAAATTTAAAGCCATTATTATTATTATTATTATTAATGTTTCCTGTTTCTTAATATTAGTTTGACAATTAGCTGTCTACATTCGCAATGATATGTTGACAATAAAAATGATTACTATACTGCAGATTTTTATGACTTTATGTCAGTTTCAAATAAAAATATTCATAGATACAAAAATATATAAAATATCAAAAATAAAATACATTTTATAATATCCAGAATATAAAATACACTGTTATTTAAATTACAAATGTTTTTTTATTTGTATGGAAATATAAATTTGCCTATAAATCCGCAGTCTAATTATTACACATCAGACGTTTTTGAGAGCAACGCCTAAGGGTTAAAATCTTGTAGTGCTTTCAATACTCATGGCCTTCAACCATTAAAAGTTTAGGATGTCAATGCCACTGCAAATCTGTGATTTAACCTTTTCCGTCGGATCACCAACGCAGCGTCAGTAGTAGTGACATTGTGCATCATCGTTCAAGGCCTCTGTGTCAATCAAAATAATGATGACGGCAGTTGATCTGATTCTAAGAGCCTCGTTACTCGAATACGGGGTCTGTGTGTGTTTATGTTTTGTTGCAGTATACGGAAGCTGCAGGCAGTTGCGATAGAAATTTATAAACAGTGTTCCGCAATTCATCATCCAACATTCATAAACTCGCTGGTTCGTGATAATTTATCATCCTCCATTTTCGAAACGGTTACGGAATTTACAGTAACGCGATTCGTTAAAATATACAATCGTTATCTATACCTAAGGCAGCGTTTAAACTCTCTGGCAAACTAAGAAAAAAAAGCCACGCGTCGAGGTTAAAAGGAAGTACGGATTTAAAGAAACTGGTGACTCAGGGAATGAGACAGAATTAGCCAACTGCTTGTTTTCGATTGTTTGCAAAGTTATATCAAAGCGTTTGACATTTTGGTGCAAAATTTATTAACGATACATGGGCGTGAAAATAAACTGTTAGCTTGAAAAAATGCTCGAAGATATTGAATCATTCGAAAAGTTTTCATTCCCTGAATTTAATTCAACTTAAAGTGTGATAAATTATAGACGTCATTTTCATTTAAAAAATTCTATTTTCTATGTGAGAAACATCATTGTGAACCTTTTGCGTCTATAATTAAATCCGTGGTTGCGAAGTAAAACTGTGTAACTCACATTTTCAACAAATTTGAGTTTATGTGTTAATTGAGGTCTATTTCTATTATGAGGTTAATTGGGGTCAACAAATTTGAATTTACGCGTTAATTGAGGTCTAAAAGATAGAATTCACGATTTTAGCAAAACATTAAACAAACTTTTCTCTATAAAAATAATGATATGCCGTAGCTTCAGAATGAAGACATTAATATTATTAACGAGGAAGAATGGTTGACACCATTTAAAAATTTGGAAGAAATTATTTTTGAAACCGGTTGAGGTAGTCCCTTAAATCTTCCATCAGCTTTGGCTTTTTAGAGTTTAATCGAAAACTTGAAATAGTTATTGGACATGTCAAAGACAAACATTTCGAAAATTACTCTGTGATTTAATTACACTTGTTTGTTAATAACAGAAATGATCGGCAGTGGTTTGTTTCCTTGCGTTCCTTTCGTAATTTCTCACGTAGATGTTATAAAGAAAATGCGAGTAAGAAGTTCCAAGGACCTTTCGGTGGCCTTCGCTGGAACGCAATACCCGCGTCAATGAAACGAATGAGCACGAACGCAACCCGCGATCGTGAGATAACTGATCAACCATTGACAAGAGTACATCACTAACATGTGTTAATTGCATCACATCTATTGTCTCCGTTTCTATGTATCCTCCTTACGTGCGCGACGAAGAATGAACTGTTTTATTATTAAGTTTTGTAACGAAAATAACTGTGCGAGTAATGCAAAAGAAGCATCGTTCTTTTTTTCATAAAAAATTTCATACATTTATAAATACATTTAAAAAATGTACATTACATAATAAAAAAATGATAGATCTACTGTCTTGCTGAGTTACACAAACGCAATTAAAATGTTGCTCGATAATAGTTCTGATAATGAGAGGTCAGCAGAAAGTTCAGTAATTCAAGTAGTGACTGAAATTTCATCGAAATAAGTATGTGAGGCTGGCAAAAATATTCGCGTTCGAAAAAAATATTTGAATCTTCGATTCAAGAAAATGGGAAAGGAAACGAAGCCTCAGCTTGTGTAAATATAACAGCGACATTTGACATCACGTGGGTGGCAGTGATCCAGCCAACTGGCGCCCAGAGTCTTAGTCTATTTCCTTCTTTTTTTTCCCACCTCGGCATATCGTTCTTTGTTCCACTCGTGTAAATATAACCCGTCAAATTTTGTAAATTCGTAGCGCGAAAAGATGAATTTTGGTAACAATCTTAGCCGAAGTTAATCAATTTCCAAGATGTATATTACTTTTTTCTTTCATGAAAACGAGTCACAAATTCAATTGAATTCCCTCTTTCCTTTTATTTTATTTCTTCAACGTATTGAATATTTTATTCTTTATCATAAACTTGCTTATCCAGAGTTTTTGTGTTTAGTCATTCTGTACACAAGATTTCAAAAACTTCAGCCCATTATTTCATTCTCAATTTTGTAGTTATACAATTCCTCAATATTGTTAAATATCGTTTTTCATAAGAATATATGTTAAATAATTTAAAAACTTCCGAATAAATTTTTCTAACAATTTGTAAGGATACACACTATTGTACAAAGATTCATTGCTTCGATTTTCCAAGATTTTCGCTTACTTTTAATGTGACCGAATTTCATCCTTAAATTTTCAGCGAAGTGATAACGCGAAATAATTAATGTCGTGATTATATGCCATATGAAAAAAAAATATTTAAGCGAAATTGAACCTGGATCAAAGAAGGTCACTTTTTAGTTTTCTCAAGATCAAATGCTTTTTCCTTCGTTTTACCCATCGATCCCATGATTAAATTCCATATCGCTTTTAATGGAACCGATTGGAAAGGCATGAAAAAGTCAGGCGTCCTCGATGGAGTATGTAACGACGGCTCTTTTTGATGCAAATGTCACTGAAACGCCGCTGTCGCGAGAGCGTACTCTGAACGGGCCTTGAAGCGCGCCTTACATGGATAAAACATCCACGAAGACGGAAAGTGGGATCTGACCTTCCGCCCATCTAATTGTAAGAGCGATCATTTACTTACTGGGCGCGCAACTGAGAATCTTCGTCGAACCTATCTTAATCACACATTTTAGTCGTATATTATTCGTAACTGGATTGCGGATGTTTATGCAGTTATAGCAATTTAAAAATTGCGAAAACCTGTAAGGATGCCCACAAATCCAGGAATATACAGGGTGTACCAAAAATCAAGATACAACTCGAAAAGAGGTGATTGCTGGTGCAAAAGTAAGTCGAAAATGTGGAATGGAAATTTTTCGACTGATGTTCCATCAACTACATTTGCATTTGAGATATAATGAGAGTTGATTACATGGGTTTCAATTGTGTTTGAATATTATGTCCCTTTTTGTAAATTATTTCATGGTACAGATGGAATTACTACACTTTTCGTTTAATAATACATTTATTTACTTAAGAGGTTACATCACTTTGAAACCTTATAAACAGACTGCGGATATTTATGTATTTACGGCATTTTTTAATAATATAGTTGCAAAAATACATAAAATATCGAAAATAAAAAACATTTTATGATATTTAAAGCCACTTTTATTTAAGGTGGTTTTCTTTTTTTGTGCATCTGAAAATATAAATTTGTATAAACATCCACAATCTACGTACAAAGATTGCTATCTTTGAGAATTTTTTTGAAGATAGTGATGGAGTCAACAAAAAGTCTGTCAAAAGAAAGTTATTGTATAACTATTAAGGTATTAAAATTTGAACAGTTATTCAAAGAAATAAAATGTAAGATTGTGTCAAAAAAGACGCGAAGACCGTAGCAATTAATTCGTCTATAGTTTCATTATGTTTAAAAGTTTTCTTATCTCTCAAGTGCAAGTGTATATACTTCACAAAACTTCAAAGTCGATTTTTTCGAAACCGAAGTCTCATATACAAAATAACTACATTCTACATTTTCGACTTACTTTTGCACAAGGAATCAGCGCCTTGCGGGTTGTACCACGATTTTCGGTACACCCTGTATAAAATCAAAAGTAGAATGCATTTTATAATATTCAGAAAGTAAAACATATATTTATTTGAGAATGAACTTCAGTAACAATCTTAGCCAAAGTTAAACAATTTCCAAAATATTAATAAAGCTTCTATTAGTGATGAAAACCAGTAAAAAAATGTTGATCTTTTGTCATAAAATGGTCTGTTGAAATGTACATACCTAGAATGCAACTGTTAGCAACATTACTCTTAATTTTGTAATATATTTCCTAATATTGCAATTTTCTCATAATAATACATGTTAAATTAAAAGCTAAATAATTAAAAAACTACCGTACAAATTTCTTTTTAATTTTTCTGGGAATTTTACTATTGCACAAAGATTCATTCCTCTAATGTTCAAAGATTTTAGCCTACTTTTAATGTTTATTGAACGTTGCTGTTATGTGTCTATAAAAATATAAATTGGCATAAACAATCGCGGTCTATTCATAATCCACCACTTTAATCCAAAGCATCATAAACAGACCCTCCACCTTAAACAATAATTGCTTAAAATACTACCATAAAAATAAGATAAATAAATGAAATAAAATGTTAAAACTTGCATCGCGATTTCGGAATCGAAAAACAGCAGAAATCGGAATGAAGTATTTTGAAAACGCGCAGCAGACGTGCAGAAAATACACGCAGTGAGTCACGCTTGTAAAATAAACGCGGGAGCGTATTTTACATAGAAAATTCGTGGCGCTCGCTTTTCTGGTGTTAAAGGAGAGTCGAATCGAATTTAGATCGGCGTTTTTTTTTTGCGTTGCCTCGGTAGTCGCATTCGCCAGCAACGTCTGTACGCGATATAACGAGGCCCACTGTTCGGCCAGCCTCTCAAACGCGCCGAGAGTTTTTTAATGCGGCAAGATTAATTGCTGCACGGGACCCGCCGCTGTCTCGATCGCTGCGCTTACAGTAATTCGATGTAAGTGGCAATTGGTTCGGTTAAGATCGACGAACATCCACTGCATAATTGCCGCAACGTAAGCTGTGCGTTGCTGAACGCTGAGCGTACTTCGTTTCGCGAAAATTACGCGCGTCTTGTTTGCAATTCAATTTCTCCTAATGCCGCGAGCTCTAACGACGCGTTTAATAATGTGTCAACCGGTATGAGGATGAAAAATATGAAATATTGTCGGATCGAATGATTCAGTGCGATGCACAGGGCACGCGTTTGTCATTGTATGCAAACGATACGACCGCCAAGCTATACTTATTTTGTATCTATAGAAAGTGTTATAAAACTACTTTTCCTTGCTTGCAATTAGCCCATATAGGGACAGCGTGTCGCGGCGACTTCAATGCTGACGGCGCTGATTTATCGCTTTGAAATATATCATCTCGTTATAAGCTCGTCATTATGGTTTTGGAATAATTTAGAACAAATGAGCTTCGCTTTCAGAAGATTATAGCGAGCTGTTGGAAGGTGAGTTGACAACAACGTGTTCCTCGTTAAGTGTTCGCGGTCGCTGGAGCCACGAGCCTATATCGAGGCTACGCTGTGTATAGTGACACTGACTATGTGTATAACGCCTGAAGCGAGTGGTATTTTTAAATTCGAAACCTCGCAGAGCATAAGAATTAAAATGCAGTGGGTGGAGAAATCGTGGTACGTACCTCGCGAGAAAGGGTAATATCCAAGATTCTTAATGGTACACCGGTTGGTTCACAGTACGATTTTTGTTTCCGTTTCGTGGACAGTTTTCGCGCGAATGGAACGATCAACGAGTCGATGAAACTGCGAACGCGACACCGCGGAGTGGCGGTTCAGTACTGGCTCGATCCACTTGGACATCTCCTCGCGAGAGCGCAATACTAGTGCGGGCGCATGCGCAGACGAGTTCTTCGAGTCAGGTGCTCGATTCGGTGGATCGCATCAATTTCGAAGGCACCGACGGGAACACCTTTTAAGAAGCTGCGTATTGATTTTGAGACCCTTCAACCCTTTCGCCGTTTAGTCCGTACGTCGTACGGTCGCTTATGGGCTCCTTCGATGGACTAGAGCAGATTTCCAACTTGGGTTCCGCCAGTAAAAGGACCCCGCATAGTTTACATGAGATTTTGGCTACTTTTTAAGGGGAACACCACCCGAGCGCTGTAAAAAAAGCATTTAAGAATTTTTTTTTAGCACAAGGTATATAGTGTAAAAACTTTTGGTTTTTTGTAGAAAAAAGGTACCTTGCTGGCCGACAGTACCGCAAAGTCCTAGAAGATCGGAGAACAAAATTGATAAGGAATTTTCAAATTATAATACATTAGCTAAAGCGTAGCGTAGAATTTTTAAAAAATTTGAAAAACTACGAAAATGGCAGCATTTTGGAGACAAAAAGGTGATTTTCACTCCAAAAAAATTAAAATATCGAAAAAATTCTATATTCTAAATATCTTCCCATTGTAACTGTGAACATCAGCCAATTTAATCGGTAGGAAAACAAAATCCCATGTAAACTATGTGGGGTCCTTGAGGATTTCACAATGAAAAGTACTGTGACAATATGCAGACTTAGAAGGCTAAGTGTTGAATCCTGGTTTTCACTAAGAAAAGAGAAAATTGAAAAAGTGCACATACCCAAAACGCCGTTTCAAGATAATCGATTTCAAAGTTTTCATTACAGTATCACTTAATAGAAAGTAATGCAATTATATTCAATTCTTTTTAAGGATATAGTGACAGTGTCCTTAAAACGTTCTGAAAACAGAAATAATGATTTGAAAATGATATTTTATTTTTATTTATGAGTTTTTTTTTACAAAATGTTAAGGGCAACAACTAGAGCTATTAAGATGAACTTCCTCATACTTTTCTCAACATTAGAGCAAATAAAATGAAATAAACATAAAAAAATAAAATATATTATCGGGTCAAATAGGCGGTCATTCAATTAAAATACGATTAGCATATTAGTTATTCTATTATTCCATTTGTCATCGTACTTTTCGCGTTAACAAACAATCCACGCACATGTTTTTCTCCAGAGAAATGGTCCACAACATTTACCAGAAATGAAGTGCAGTGCATTGTGTATCGGATCTACCGCGCGTGCGCGTGGCGTTCGAGGAGCGAGCAAGAAAAGCGCGCGCCAGCGTGGTTCTGCCTGTTCAGTGCGTTCCGAGAAGTCATAATACACCCACGCACAGGAACGGACAAATTTTAACACTTTTACGAGCGTTCCCTACATTAACGTAATCAAAATGTGTATGTTTTCGAATGCTTGCTCGATGCAAACCATAAAAGACCTCGGTTAGTTGTTTGCAACGATGACGTCATGCATGAATTAATTTATCTCGTTGAGTGAGAATTGAAAAAAAAAATGTCTAGATTAAATGTCTATGCTGATCTTACGCGTTGAAGAAATGTTAGTCTTATTTTTTTTCTTTTTTTTTTTAAATTTGAAATAAGAGAATTAAATAGTCCTTCACCGAGATACGTCCCTGGAGCTTTTCTTTCGCCCACATATCCCCACACTCTTCAAACCATTTCTACGCGACGTATCGTTATTTATGGCAATAAGGAAGCATGGCGAATCCGTCACAAAACCTGCTTAACCAGGTGGTGCGGAGAATGGTTCGCGTACCAATATTTCCAAACTATTCGTCTCTAGCTGAAAAGTACACGTGAGGTGTAGAATTGACATTCAATTCTATATATTTTCTAATGATTAACTTTTTATATTTTATAACGTATTGTTAGTAGCAACTCACTTAACGAAGCTTCATTAGATTGTATAATTAAATTGTAAAATATAAAGTCTAATTAAAATACAATTAAAACATTATTTTAATTTAATTTCTTTTAAACGTTTCAATTCGTGTGGATGAAAAAATATGTTAATCTGAAGGCATATACACCATTGTGTTCTACTATAGATTGAAAATTATTCAAATTGGTATGTAAATAAAGTCAAGCGTGAATATTAACTCCACACTGACGAAACGGAATGGATTTGTTGATGATGTCATTTCTGTGATCCTTGCTAACTTAATATAGTAAAATCTTTGCACTTATATAGAAATTTTGATGATTGTCTACAAGGAGGATTTTCTGAATTTGTATTGTTCCACAATATTCTTGAAACGGGAAGAGAAAACAAAGATTTCGAATTTAAAACTACCTCTGTAAAGTGACAAATCCTTTATAAAAACACATTTGATTTATGTAACATTCTTAAAATTGTTTCTTTTTTTCCCTATTTATATTGACTACTTCAGCCTTTACTGAAAAAATCTTTTGAAATTTGAATTATTTGAAAAAATAAAATTACGATTATATTAAAAAGAAATGAGCTATTAATTTATATAATTTTAGTACATGAACACAGAACGCTGGGAATCCTTTATTAGGTGTAGGAATTAATTCTTTCTGATTTTTGTGTAAAATAAAAGTTCTTATCTTACATCATTTTTCTGGCAAACCAGATTTTCGTTTTTATCTAGGATTAAATTACTATACTAATTGTATGAAGAAATTCATCGGAAAAAACTCATTTTTATAACCAATAGTTTGTAAAAAATAATTCCTTAATTTTAAAATGCTAAAAGTTTAAAGTAACAAAAAATAAACGTATAGTTTTTATTTTCCTGAAAATACTATATTTCTTTTAAAAAAATGTCAAACCTAATCAAAACCTACAATCTAGCCTCGGCGGCGGATCGTCGCAAACTGTGGGATTCATCGATTTTCGAGAGTATTAAATGCTCCAGATTGCAGATCGACGCGACGGTTGATGCAAGTGGCGAGTTTGAATAATTCGCGCGTTGATCATATTTCGACAAAATAATGATAACAAATTTATATAAATATTACAAACAAATGCACAAATAATTATATTTTTTAATTTTTTAATTCTAAAAATAAGAGAAATGTTGTTTCTTAGTAAACTAACTAAATTTATGAGATTCTGACAATTGTATTTGTAGCAATAAATAAATGATTTTACCACTTCTGAATATTGTAGAATAATTTTTACAGTCTCAATGATTTTTTGAGATATTGGTCAAAATATTTTGATAAAATCGAATCGACAATTTCAATCAATAAATATTTAAAAACTAGAATTATTGCTTATCAGATGTAACAATTGTAAGAAAATATATTTATATTTGGAATAGATCTGGTATCAGGAAAACAACTCTTCAAACGACACATGGTCATCATTTAATTACAAGTTAAATATTTCAGTATCTCATTTTTAATCAATTTTTGTTGTATAATCTTTCTAGTGACGAAATTGCATTTCTAACCAATAATTGCCATGCGTCGTAATATTGTCTCAGCCTCACAATTGAAGTAATATAAAATGGAAGTAAAGGGCACAAAAATTATTACTACATCGCAATTACTTTACGAATGTATGAATGTATCAGGTGATTAGGTGTTTAAATAATCTTTTCTTTTTTATAAATCATGGAACGGTTTTTAAACATCGACTGGTAAGTAGTAAATAATTTTATAATACGGCATAACCTATAATACAATCATGATTTAGTACTAACACGTATTGTTTCAATCAATTATTAGGAATCCTCCGTTGGAGGATATGTTAAAGAGTACATTTATTGACCAAGAAAGGCTAGAGAAGGAAAGCGTTGTGCACAGAATTTTGACTAGTAATTTCAGTGATCCATTCGTGGGTATCGAAGACGATTATAAAAATGTTAAAATGCATTTAATCCAAGACAAGTCTGAGGCGCTGGATGAAGAAGATACAGAAGACGACGTTAAAAGCACTAAAACAGAAAAAGGCATACAGTTGACAGAACAAAAAAAAAGGACTTATGTGCCCGGTATTGTAAAACCGATATTTAAATTTCCTAGAATGTCTAATTTAAATAAGGAGCAACAAGCGCTGTGCTTAAGAGTTTTATTAAGATTTTCGGAATCCGATAAACCAAAAATAACTCAAACGCAAAGAGAAGAATTACAAAGTTACATGGTAAATTAAATATCTTATAATGCTGTTACTCCGTACTATGTTTTAAGTTATTTTACATCAGACATGGCAACACAAAGTAGAACAACTTGCAAATATTATAAAACAAAACAAATGAGTAGATAGCAGATTTTATGCATTTATAGCAATGCTAAGTATGCAAAAAATCTACAAGACTATTAACATATTCCAAAATATACAAAATATCTACAATATTATTTAAGATAGAATATTTAAAACATTAATCGCAATGTTTTTCGAATTCCTATTCTTTATTTGTGCTTCTAAAAATTTTATTTTGCATAAAGATCCGCTGTCTACAAATGAGTATTTGCAATGTTTATCTGTAGCCTTTTATTGTTATTGCTTTTATTTTCAAGTTGTGTTGTCATAAAGAATCTTTTAACAAACAATTCCAGTAACTCTACTATATAAACAGTTTTTTATCATTAATTTTATATAGGATTTACAAAATATAATATCTCTAGAGCAAGAAGAGTTCCTTGCATTTGCAAGTAGCAAGTGGAATGAACGAACATTGACAATTACATGCGAGGATTATATAAATTTATGTTGGAAATTAAAATTACAGTATCTTCACAAACTATCTAAATATTATGCAGAAGTTACAAACATACCATTCGTAGCAGATAAAAATATTGAAGTAAAATTTATTAACGATTGCTTGCAAATGGTGAGTGAATATAAAATGAAAAAATAATAGTACGTAAGATAATAATAGAATAGTATTTAAAAAAATGCTAAAGTTTTTTACTATGTAGGGTCAATTGCAAAATATTGTATTGCCGACACTTACGAAACGATACACGCTATACATTAATTCTGAACAACTGCAACAACGATTTTTACCTGAAAATCGTATTGATAGTGAATCAGCAATACTTTACAAGTTACCAGTAAGTAAAGATCCAAATTGTCAAACATTGGCTGAAAATAACAACGTGGATATAGTGATTTCATCCAGTGGTCTGAATTGTTTAGTAAATAACATTGGATCAAACTATTCGAATTCCTGGATGTTACCTGTTGTTATAAAAAAGCACAATGACAAAAATGTTATCTACATAGATAAACAAGCGCCTCCAGTAGCGAGCACTATACCAGAAAAGAATACTTGGGTATACAAACACATCCTTAGGTACTGCTTTACCGCTGCAAGAGGCTTCACTTCGAAGAGGTAATTTATATTCATAAGTACTACTTCTTTTATAATTTCTTATCTATCATCAAGTTAATATTCGATTGGTATTTCTCGATCTTTAGGAATACTACAGAATACATATTTGATGATAGTAATTGCGAAGGACTTCTAAAGTTGGAGGCCGAACATGATGCTTTATTTACAAACAATGAGTCACATTCGACTAGTGACGATATCAAAAAAACTTCGAAACAGCAAGATTTAAAAGATGATGTAGATTCTATCGAAAACGTTGCGTCCAATTTGAAAAAATCTTCACACATTTCAGATTCCAATATTTCTGAGCCCACAACTATTGAACCTGTAGATGATTCCAATATAAGCGGTAATACTGGTATGATTAATATTAATAGAAACGAATGTAGAAATTCGGAAAATAATTAATTCCTTTTACCATTAGATTCCGAATATAAGGGTTCTGAATTAAATGGCGAAGACAACGTATCATATAAATTGTTCAGCATAGGACCACAATCTTCAGAGCAAAATGAATTAATGAAAAATGTTATCAAAGAATATAAGATGTTAGTTCGTACTAAAACAGATGGATACGAGGTTCATATATACAAGTTTTTATGTAAACTGTATATTTTAAGTTCCGAATATCTGAAAATATTAAAATTATGCTTTCGTACTATTACAGACTTTACAAAAGAATCTTCAGAGGCTACTATTACTAGCACCGAAATTGGAACATCAAGTTGATTTTGGTGCTGAAGCCGTGACTTTAGAAGAAGCATTGAAACAGTGGATATCTCTGGTATTTAGGCCCCATACATTTCTGGCACGAAGTAAATATTAATTTGTTATCCTTAAAAGTTTTTTTAAATGCAATATTCATGACAATTAGCGAATTGTAAATAATATTTGTTCTCCTAATATTGAAAGTTGTATATTTTAGTTCGTATATCTGCACAAACATCGGAAATACTACAAATGGAGTATCGTACTGCGATGTCCATAAATAATGAAATCAAGAGGCTCTATAATGTGAAAGCGGAAGATTCTTTGACGATTTTTCATAACGTTATTCAGTATCTTTCGAACTTATCACCAGGGCGTTATATTATGAGACACACTGAGAGAAATGGCGCATTCGCAACTGTATATAAAGAAGTAGAAAATCCGGGGTAAAAATTGATTTTAGCTAGATTTTAGTTCGAAGTTAACTTTACCTTTAACCTTTTAATTTTTATACACAGAAAGAGCAATTTTGATATTCATGCAATTTATGGTGAACAATTTCATACTTTAAATTCTTCTTGGATTCAATTGGATAAAATAATAGCGACTCCAGCGCAAAAAGTTTTTGAGAGAATGCCAGCTATGTTCTACCCGCCGAATAAACAAAAACTCTCTAAAAATAAAAAATCCGCGAAAGCAAAGACTAACACAGGTATATAATTTATTATAATCCATTATTTATGTAAATTTAGGTTCACAAGAATACTATTAATATTGTTTATTTATTATTCTTTAGGTGCCGTACGTAGAAGTTTAAGAAATCAAACAAAAAAATAATATTAATTAACCGAGATGTAAGTTAGAAAATATTTTTTTTTAAAGCGTTATAATTTATATTGTTTATTTACATTAACAATGTATTAATGCAAACTCGTGAACTTATATAAAGCTTATAAGACAAATGGTAAATATTAAGCAGATAACAATATAACGTTTATAATACATTTATTTTCATATCAATTTCACAACAGTTTGTATAAATATAAGATTTGCAATGTAAAATATATAAACACTTCTCTAATAAAAATAGCATATAACAACGCGATTTAGTAAAACGTTTCATCAAAAATAAATTTTAGTAGATCATAAAAAGCGGATCGTAAGTAGCACAAATGCGGTGCTCTAAAGATTCAAAAGTCGTGTAAAAAGTATATCAAAATGCATAATTCCTCGCATTCGTGTACATGATTAATGTAATTCAGGTAAGCACTCGAAGCTGTGTTACATCGCAATTGGAAGAAACACTTCGTAGAATCATAATATGAAAGTTATCGAAACTTTTTAGTTCATTTCATTATGTAGAAACAAGCGACAGAAGAGCTTTCTTGTAATCTCCAGATGTATCACCCTAAAAGACGGAAAATTTGTTGTGATTAACTGAATGTTAAATCAAAATTGAAACTGAAAAAAAAGCTGAAACTACATACAGCTATCCAGTTTTCTAGTGACTTTCCAAATCGCTCCTCAAAAGCTTTTTTGATGTCTCCTAAATCGATTTCACTTCGGGAAACAATTATGCGGATTAATGTTCGATCTTTTGTACCTATGCCATGCATACTGGCATACAATCGCTCAGCAAAGAAACCAACTTTCGATTTCACGCACTTCACTGTTAAATGAAAAAAAAAAAAAAAAATGTTAAACATTTGAAAATATAAAATAATGAATACTTTTACCATGAAGATACTGACCTATTCCTAGAAGCCCTTTTTCAAGATTTCCCGAAAATTCTTTTTTAATAGCAACTTCAATGTCGTGGCCGGATATTTTTTCATACTCAATAAAAGTCTGTCTTAACTGTTGATAACTGCGCGTTATTAAAATAGCATTAAACTGAGATTCATCTGTGCCCCATTGTTTCTCACCTACGATCAAATGAACAACACATTTTTAATAAATACATCTTTAAAGTCAGGGACTTCAAACCGGTATAATTTTGATACCGGAATACACCGTTTGATTTAAAGCCGGTATAATCATGATACCGGTATTAGCATAACAAAGCTGTACCGAAATCGATATATTACCGAAATGAAGTAATACCGAAACCGATATACTACCGAAAACCGAAATAAATTACCGGTATTTTTTCGGTATTTCAATTGATAACTGCGTCGTGAACCGATCGAGTTGGCATGTTCTATGCACGTCCAGTCTATGCACGCTGGTCGAATCAGTGGATTTGGACGCGCAGCGTGCAATTCAATTAATTTTCCTATGGTTAATTTTAAAGTGTTCGTATTTTTGAAAAGTGGTCCGTAAAGAGGACAAATAGGGCTACATTCTTAATTTTTTTCGATTTATTAAATAATTTCCCGCTGTGAAAGACCTGCATTTGTTAACAATTGCAAAATAAATGGTTAAAAAAGTTTTTCTTCCAACTGAAATAATTTTTATTAGGTACTGCTATGTCTGCTCTATAAGCACCCAAAAGCACATTTTTATCAGTTTGCTAGTTTAAGAGCTAGAATTAATAGAAAAAAAGTGAACAGTAAACTTCAAAGAGCTCTAAAATTAACAATTTTCAACATTTTCAAAAATCCTTTCGCACACGTTTATGTATCCCTAAAAACTACAGCATATCCAAAATTCAACAAAATTCGAGATGTTACTCCAAAAAGTGTCCGAGTTCGCGTGGAATGAGCCACCGCTATTATAGGTACCGGTATAAGTCCCTGTTTAAAATATTAAAAATAATTAAAATGCACGTACCAGCGTCATAAAGTGCTTGCGCATCTGCTATAGCTTGAGCTTGATCTATGCCCTGATTTTCATCCCTATTTGCTTGAACAAGCGAAATCAACAATCTCTTGAAATGCCCTGAAGTGTCGCCTTTCAAATCGCTTTCAAGGGTTTTTCCATACACTATCAAAAACAAGATATAAAAAGATTAGCATGATTAATGAATTCGTTGAGATATTGGCTACCAGTAAAATTCATGTTACTGATAATAACTTATCGATTGAACTTTAACCTTTTACAGAATAAGAGTTTTTCAGAATATTAAGAATATTAAAAATTTCTTATTAAAAGGCATATTAGTTAATAAACTTACAATTCTCATAAAATGCTGCAATAGTGCGTATACCATAATTGCTTAAAGTGCACAAAATTTCTACAATCGCTTCTTCGTCGGTTCCCAAGCCAGTAACTGCATCGTGCAACTCTTTAGCATAATAATGTGGCAACGGAGTCATAAGAGAAATTATAACGTCTTCCAATTTCCCAGTGAGTTCACTTTTAAGATCGCTAATTAAATCTTTTCCATACAATGTTTTATACGCTTCTGCAATTTCCAATCGTTGAACAATTCCTCTTCTAGTGAGCACATCAATAATTGTTTTCTCATCGGTGCCAAAGCCTTTCATTGCCTTGCGCAATAGTGCAGCATCTGCATTTGCGTCAAAGGGATCTGCAGGGTATACAGTAGGCGTGCACTGAAATAAAAACAAATATTTAATATGCTAAAGATATTTGAAAAAGAATCCGGCGACTTATGTAGAAACGGTTATTAAATTTTAACGCGATCAAACGAGGTGAATAAACTACCTATACTAATGCAGATCGATTTGTCCGAGTGGAGTGACGTTAAAAATACGAATGATCGATGTCCGCAACGCCAAAAATAGATCGATGTGATCGAAATTATGCATAGGAATTCAAGCAATAGTAAAAATGTACTCACTTTAAATGGATAATACTGTTGTTGTGACATTTTCGTTTATTCAACAACCTGGAATTAATGAGAATATTGGTTAATCGATCGATCGGTTAATAACACACACACACACACACTATGAAGATTGTTATAAACCCGTGTTATTTATTTCAGTACGATTTGTAAATACTTGTTCGAAACGTAAGTAATATACTCACAAACGGTTACACCGGGAAAAATTTGACAGGAAAGTTGTTTTCGCGAAGCAGGAGCAGAGAGACTGAGAGAGATCCTTCCCGTTTGATAACCGGCAAGTCAATATAATGGGCACACCCACTTTCGCATCACGTCATCCGTTTTACTTTTTCAAGGTGCCTACTGACGGGAGAGTGAGTAACGCGTAAGAAAAAAAGGGGCACGATTCCACCAATAAGAACTTAATAAATACATATGTATTAAAATGCACGTATAGCTACTTAGTCATCTTCACGGATTTAAAATTCGTGGAACATTACTCCTCTGCACATTTCTTTGTATACGAGACAGTACAACGATCAACTATATATATGTATATAACGTTTAATTAAATACTAAACATATATAATATACATATACGCAGTTGTTTTATTTGAATCCATGACAGGATGATGATACAACAATTGCATAAATATGAAAGTTCATATGCTCCGACCTACTTTCTGAATTATATACCCTTTTATAATTTCTTTGATATTTTTTTTTTTTCTTGAGTAAAGGGGGGACTTATATAAAATAATATATAAAAATGGAATAAAATATGATTTATTATATAGACATATTTTTTTCACTTTTTTATTAATTTTTTTTTCTTGATTCATATATATAGTATATAATACTTTAAATTAGTGTATATAAGGTAATTGTTATAACGTTTAAGTAGTCAAACTTGCTGTAGTTGATGCAGTGCTACATATATACATACATTTATATACAAACGAACAATTCTTTCCTGAGAACCATTCGGTTGAATATGCTTTTTTATTGACTAGAATTCGATGCATTGTAGTTTAAGTTTTCCACGCTAGAGTACGATCTGGATGGACTTTTCTTTTTCAAAAGATAACTCGTTAGCGCGGCAACGCCTTGGCTCGTCCCGGTTTTCCGATCGACCATTCGCTGACGTTCGACTACACATCGAGATTTCAAATGTTATCTTCGACAACGTTGGCGGCATGTTGCGATTAACGTGCTCATTTACTGAAAAAAGTGCACGCCGCGACGCATTGCGATTAAAAAGTGACAGAAAATTTAAAGTCGGCACGCTTACCAAGAATGGCTGATCGCTAAATTCGTTTTATGTATGTACATTAATACACAGTGAAAATTGTATATGAAGAGTAAATAACCTAACGTGATATCGATCGTGCAAAACGCGCGTAAATATGCCGCGTACCAAAGCTTCACCAAAAAAATGTGTTAAAACGAGTAATTCGTACCCAGGCACGAATACGTGGGTCTTCCTTATGAAAGGTGAAAAAACTATAATTGTCTGTCTAAAATTTTTGTGTCAAATGCTCGCTAATCACCTGTCCATAGCTTCGATGCTTTCCCAATCGCTTTGATAGTCTGATACCGTGTTTTACTTCGTTTGGTGCGTTGTTATTGTCTAAACAATTTTTTTTTTTAAGCATCCTACTGCATTTCAGGTGATGGCTTAGATAATACCGATGGAGGTACGCCGGATGTAATTAAATTAAGACATCCAGCTTCGAATCAGGCTGCTATGTTTGTATTTAGTCCGGGCAATATAACGGTGCAAGAAGTTTTAACATTCGACGAAAATAAAAGATCATGGTTTATAGACGATAACGTAAAGTCAGATGGGAAAATGCACCTGTCTACTCCTATCGATCCGATATTTTTAATATTACCTTATTTAAGAAAGGTAATTCTGTTGTACATATATTTGTTTTATTAACCCATTTTAATGGAATGCGGTAGTTTATTTATTCTACTATACAGGTTTCGGTAGTTTGAAATATTAGTAAATGTAAATATTAAACTCGTAGTCGCAACAAGCACAACCACTCGATCAATGTCTTTGGGATGAAGATTTTCCAGAAACGTCGCGTCTTGCTCAGTGTCAGAATTTAAAATTGACCTTGATCGCCGACCGTAAGGGGGACGAATCGTTGCAAGCGTACAAATTCAACGAAGAGAAAACGTTGGCATGGTTACAAAAGAAAGTAGAAAGGGTGGCTCATGTTTTGAAGCAAAAAAGCGTTCACGTATCGCAAGGTGCTGTTTGTGCTACTTACGTTAAGAGTACCAAGCTTGAGAATGCCTCGGAAATGGGTAAATAATAAAATACGTTTTGTGTATTAAAAGAATTTATTGAACACTAAATTTGTAAAATACATCTAATATATTTAATTCCTTGTTTACAGAATATTTGAAATATGCACATGGTATCGTATCGGAATATCTTTCAGAAGATTTGTCAAAAAAATTGGCACAGCATTTGAATGTAGTAGATGAAACAGATAACAGAAAACGGAAATTATATAGTCCTAAAGAAAATAGTGACGAGAAGAGAACTAAGAAAGACACAACTGAAAATGAGTCGATTTTGAAGCCAAAAGCTGCTGATGCAATTAAATCTGAAAAGGTAATATTTTTTTTTATATATGGGTCATTCCATGCGAAAACGGACACTTTTCGGAGTAACATGTTGGATTTTGTTCAAATTTGGATATATTGTAGTCTTTAGGGGCATATAGATTATACATGTATCTCGAAGGATTTTTCAAAATGTCAAAAAATGTCGATTTTACAGCTCTTTAAGTTTGATTCTTCTTCAAAAAATTGCATCTGTGATCTTTCTTCGAAAAATGATAACAGTTGAACTAATAAACCGATTAAAATGAGCTTTGTGGTGCTTATAGTAGAGACTTTGGAGTATCTATTAAAAATTATTTCAGTTGAGACAATAATTGAATTGTTTTAAACAATTGCAAAATAAATGGTTAAAAAAATTATTGTCTCAACTGAAATAATTTTTAATAGATACTCCAAAGTCTCTACTATAAGCACCACAAAGCTCATTTTAATCGGTTTATTAGTTCAACTGTTATAATTTTTCGAAGAAAGATCACAGATACAATTTTTTGAAGAAGAATCAAACTTTAAAGAGCTGTAAAATCGACATTTTTTGACATTTTGAAAAATCCTTCGAGATACATGTATATGCTCCTAAAGACTACAACATATACAAATTTGAACAAAATCCAACATGTTACTCCGAAAAGTGCCCGTTTTCGCATGGAATGACCCATACACGAAAACGTATTTCTAGTATCTGTTTTCATGATAACTTTTTATATATTTTATTCAGCTTCAAAAAAATACTATCAGTAAGAAGGAATTAAGCAGGCAAAAGGCAGCAACTGGATCGAAAAACATTACAAGTTTCTTCAAAAAGAAATAAAAACACGATACGTAATTTCAAGAACGGATTTATTACATCTATTTAAGGTCATTACGATCATGTCCGCTTTTAGTATGCCAGAATCTTTTGTATTTTTGTATATGTTTTATATGTCTACCATTAAGCATACCGCTCAGAAAAATATCTATTCATTTTATAATTTTAATTCGTTTACATCATTGTAATTCTTTATAGTTACTGGAAGTATACAGTTTTTATCTAATTTATATAAATGTTATGAATGTACTTAAAATATGGTTAATGAAGAAGAGTTTTATTCGTCTTATTTTACATCTTTAATTTACAAAAAGCTCTAATTTACAAATTCAGTAATGTAAAAAAAAAACAAGGATACGTTATTCAATAAACCATTGATTCGGATGTAGGTTCTGTAACTTCTACATCTCTGCATTTAGCATGCTGCAATTCTCTTCGTACTTCGGGTGTAATCGAACGATGAGATTGCTTCTTTAATAGACCCAGTAAAGCCTCCTTTTGTTCGGAACTGATATCACATTTGTAACGTTGCACAAATGTTAATAACGCTTGATGCCATAGTACTGGCAATTCTCGAGGATCTCTTTCAAATCTACAAACAAAAATATTATCTTTCAAACGTAATAATAAACGTAAAAGTAAATTATAAGTGTTAATGTTAATTAAATCTTACCTAAGGAAATGAAATACAACACCGTCTACAACTCTATATGGAAGTGCATATTTTTTGTCTAAAAATATTCTAAGAAAAATGCTGTTTGCACCTGTGTAATCCATTTCTGCAATTTTTAATATCGCCGCCGAAGAATGTAGAATAGGTATTGAGTTTTTGGCAATTATAGATCCAACAATAACGGCTTCTCTTAATGTACAAGTTCCAGATTCCAATAAAGGAAGTAGAATTCCCTTCATGAAACCAGCAGGTTTAAATAATGCTTTTCGTAACGCTTGATACAAATGAAAGTTCAGTCTCTTGTATTCCGCTAAATCGTCTCGAATACGAGGTAACAACACCAAGTTATAAAATCTTTGCGCCATTTTTTCTTTGAGATTAGAAGCGAATATTCGCGTCGCTTGGTACATTGCAGCAGCCGACCATTTTGGTGGTTCTGTAATGTATAATATTTGTTCCCAGTTTTTTAAATTTGGAATAATTTTGAACGCTTTCGGCAACTTTCCGCTGCGATATTTCGTTAAGACGTCTCTAACACCTTCGTACATCGCTTTTACTCTTGGATTCAATTCTTGCAATTGCATGGAGCCTGCATCTGAAAACTGTGTGTCAATTTCTGTCTTCTTTTCTGTCAATTTCTCTAATATTATATCAGCTAACGTTCTCATAGGCGCAGGATCTCTAGACATAAACTTTTGTATAGCTATTTCGTCCTCTTCGTTTATTTCAATGTTTTCGTAATACTGCGAATCGTTGAACTCATCTTCGCTCGATTGCTCTTCTGTATCACTGAATTCTGCGTCAAGCTTTATCGGTGCCTTCTTTGTAGATTTTGACGTTTGTCCTCCATTTTCTTCCTCAATTTCTATTTGTTGTCGTCTGGCTTGCGACAAGATTTTCTTTGTGAGAGAAGAGTCCACAAACTATTCAAAAATAGAAAACATTTTCAATGTTACTTGAATTATTTATACTATTCTTAAAATGTTTATAAAAGTTAACAAATACGTTTGCTGATTTGGAGTGTTTCATGTATTTCGTACTGTTAAGAATTAGAACTAAAAACCTATGTTTACATAGAATATCGTTAATTCCATGAATAGTGTGTATATAAAATAAAACAATTATTCTTGAAATTATATGAAATTATAAAATGAAAATATAACCTCTTCATCTTCATCATTTCGAATCCTAATCTTGTTTCTGTTCTTCGATTTCACTGTTTTTCCATCTTCTATTTGAACTGCCAACGGCACATTTTGTGGCTTCGTTTCTCCTTTAGAAACTTTTACCTTTTTTGCTTTCCCCATTTTTTAAACCATGTATTTTTGGCAGATGTAACAAAAACATGTGATATAAACCTAACCTCTTCGATTTGCATCCAACTTATACCACGTGATAAACTAACTCCTAGATAAAAATAAAATATGATATGAAATCCGATGAAGTTTAGTTGTAGATTTTATTTATACAACTATAAATATATCAAGAATCTAAATAACCTTTGTGAAAATATATTTTAAATAAAAACTTGACAATTTTTAAACATTTATATGTGATATAAATTATGCTAGAATTAAATATTATACATTTGAATAAAAAGGAATTATTTAATTTATAATGTAATCTACTAAATCTTTAAGTTACCTTTAAAAACGAATTCAATTTTCAAATTTAAAAATCCCGACTTATCGACGGCACAGTAAGTGGTAAACATCCGGTTTTATTTAGGCGGGAAGAAGATACGGAGAAAAAAATCGTGCCATCGTACAGTTCTGAATTGATTTGTTTAGGAAAAAGAAGGATAATTTATATTTGGAAACAGTGTTCTAAACTAATATAAACCAATAATCGAAAATGGCACCAAAACTTTCAAAAGACTATACAAAAGTCAGGGGTAAGAATTCACATCGTGATTAATGTCTAACCAACGAATTTTACATTAAGATTCTAGTATTTTAACGTACTAATTGATATTCATGCTTTATATTAGAGCAACTGAAGACTTTTTTGACGGAGTTTGTGTTGATGGACGACGCAACTGGCGATAAAACATTCAAATATAGAAAACAACTTACTAATATAGCACATCGTGAACAAGTAGATCTCACGATAGACTTGGATGATGTTCACGAATTTGACGAAGAATTAGCATTATCTATTTCGAGCAATACTCGAAGATATGTCAATTTACTTTTGGAAGTGAGTACATATTTATTAGATTGTATTTAACATTAAATTATATGATTATTCTTAACTATGTTTCTGTACGAACAGCTTATTCAAGAAATGTTGCCCGATTTCAAAGAAAGATCTGTTCCACCGAAAGACGCTTTGGATGTTTATATCGAGCACAGACTATTAATGGAAAGTCGTAATAGGCACCTTGGCGATCAACGCGATCCCAGAAATAAATATTGCCCAGAGCTTATGAGACGCTTGTACTTTCAATACTTATTTCTTACTTTATTTATTTAATTTATTTCGTATCTATATATTAATTTTATATGAATTTTTAGTGAAGTATACTTCAAAGATTTCGATACTGCGAAGGCATATTCTGTGAGAGACATCAAAGCAGATAAAATAGGAAAATTGGTCACAGTGCGAGGTATTGTGACCAGGAGTAGCGACGTAATGCCTTTACTTGTTGTGGCTACGTATACTTGTGATCAATGCGGTGCTGAAACGTTTCAACCAGTAAGACATTAATGATATTGGGTCATTCCATGTGAAATCGGACACTTTTTGGAGTAGCATCTCGGATTTTACTGAATTTTGGGTATGTTGTAGTTTTTGGGGATATATGTATATATAAACGTGTGCCAAAAAATTTTTGAAAATTCTGAAAATTGTTGATTTTACAGCCCTTTGAAGCTAAAGTTGATAGAAAAAAGTGAACAGTAAACTTCAAAGGGCTGTAAAATCATCAATTTAAGAAATTTTCTAAAATCTTTTCGCATACATTTATATATCCCTAAAGACTACAACATATCCAAAATTCAGCAAAATCCGAGATGCTACTCCAAAAAGTGTCCGTTTTCGGAGTAACATGTTGGATTTTGTTCAAATTTGGATATGTTGTAGTCTTTAGGGACATATAGACGTATCTCGAAGGATTTTTCAAAATGTCAAAAAATGTCGATTTTACAGCTCTTTAAAGTTTGATTCTTCTTCAAAAAACTGCATCTGTAATTTTTCTTCGAAAAATGATAACAGTTGAACTAATAAACCGATTAAAATGAGCTTTGTGGTGCTTATAGTAGACAGTTCGGAGTATCTATTAAAAATTAATTTTTCGAAGAAAGATTACAGATGCAGTTTTTTGAAGAAGAATCAAACTTTAAAGAGCTGTAAAATCGACATTTCTTGACATTTTGAAAAATCCTTCGAGATGCATCTATATGCCCCTAAAGACTACAATATATACAAATTTGAACAAAATCCAACACGTTACTCCGAAAAGTGTCCGTTTTCGCATGGAATGACTCCCTGTATTCTAATGTTTAACAGAAACTGTAAGTGTATTAATGTTGAGATTCTTAGGTTCAATCCCTGAAATACATGCCGTTGCGTGAATGTCCCAGCGACGATTGTCGTATAAATAAATCTGGTGGAGTATTAGACATGCAAACAAGAGGGTCAAAGTTTATCAAATTCCAAGAGATAAAAATACAAGAACATGTAAGTTCTATATTCTAAATATGTCTACTCCTAAGTAGTATGCAGTTTTATTATAATAATAGGTTCCAACGATTATTATAATTTCCACAGAGCGATCAAGTTCCTGTAGGTCACATTCCTAGAACGCTGACAATATACTGCAGAGGTGAAACGACAAGAAAGTGTTTGCCTGGAGATCACGTACTCATCACAGGCATCTTTTTGCCTATTATAAAATCTGGATTCAGCGCCCGAGTTGGCGCAGCTCTTTTGAACGAAACATACATAGATGCACATGTACGATTTGACAGTTTTAAAACTTGTTATTTCACTTGATCTTTCTAACTGAACATAAACATTGTATACAATTTAGAGAATCGTTGGCCTTACTAATACACAAAACTCGGATGAAGTAAATCCTGAATTGACAGACGAAGAATTGTCTTTATTAATGGAAGACGATTTTTACGGCAAATTGGCGCGATCTATAGCTCCGGAAATTTATGGCCTCGAAGATGTTAAGAAAGCATTGTTGTTGCTTCTTGTTGGTGGTACGGATAAACACAGAGAGGATATAAAAATTAGAGGTTCGTTTCTTTGTACATTTATTATCACAGTATTATTTTTGTTATTTGTACTTCAATATTCCTATTTATAGGTAACATCAATATTTGTTTAATGGGCGATCCTGGAGTAGCGAAATCGCAGTTGCTTTCGTTCATAACAAGATTGGCTCCTCGATCTCAATATACCACTGGTAGAGGATCTTCTGGCGTCGGTTTAACCGCTTCGGTTATGAAAGATCCTTTGACTGGTCAAATGATGCTCGAGGGAGGAGCTTTAGTGTTAGCCGACGAAGGCGTTTGTTGTATCGACGAGTTTGATAAGATGGCAGATGCCGATAGAACGGCTATTCACGAGGTGATGGAACAGCAAACTATATCGATTGCCAAAGCAGGAATCACGACTCGTTTGAATGCAAGAGTTTCGATATTAGCCGCTGCGAATCCGGCTTATGGTAGATACAATCCGAAAAGAACAATCGAGCAAAATATTCAGCTACCTGCTGCTCTATTATCGCGATTTGATTTGCTGTGGTTAATTCAGGATCGAGCAGATCGAAGCAACGATTTGAAGTTAGTATTCACATAATAGTAGAACGATAATTATAATATTTATGATACAGTGATTTACGAAGTACGCTTTTACAGAATGGCTCAGCATATCACTTACGTTCATCAACATTCTATACAACCGCCCATGGAATCGCAAGCGTTGGACATGAATCTAATTAGAAGATACATTACTTTGTGTAAAACGAAACAATCTGTTGTGCCAGAAGATTTGACAGAGTACATCGTCGGTAAGGCTTTTATCAAATTGAATTAGTTGCTCGCGTGAAATAATTATTGTACAACAAATTTTAACTTTTTTCGAATTTGTAACATTCAATAATCATTTCTTATAGATTTTTGTGCGCTGAATACGAATCTGCAATCTGTTTGTCGCCATCGCCCTCAGTTTTCGAAAAAATCGATTTTGAAAATAAATGCAATTTTTAAACTTTGAACAATTGTTGCGTTTAAACAGTAATAGTTATCCAGTTGATTTTTGCGTCAGATTATTCTATGAACATTCCCGAATAAAATGATATACATTATTATTCGATTATAAACATTTAAATATGTTTAAACAAGGATCAAAGGGAAAAAGACACCCGAAATGCACCAATTTTGGCAGATATTTTTCAATTTATTTAAAAAACTAAGGGTCTAGCAGAAAATCTGACCCCACCACGCGATGCAGCAGACATTTTTCGACATTTTTCTTAAATTGAAAAATATCGTGTCCTTTTCCCTTTGATCCTTGTTTAAACATATTTAAATGTTTATAATCCAATAATAACGTATATCATTTTATTCGGGAATGTTCATAGAATAATCTGACGCAAAAATCAACTGAATAACTATTACTGTTTAAACGCAACAATTGTTCAAAGTTTAAAAATTGCATTTATTTTCAAAATCGATTTTTTCGAAAACTGAGGGTGATGGCGACAAACGGATTGCAGATTCATATTCAGAGCATAAAAGTCTGCAAGAAACGGGTATTGAATGTTACAAGTTCAGATGGCTGTTGTACAGTGTAACGTAATACCATCAATTTTGTTGTTACTTTCAGAGTCTTACGTGGAGATGAGGAGGGTGGCTCGCAATAGTCAGGACAAAACTTTCACGTCTGCGCGTAATTTATTAGCTCTGTTGCGTCTGTCGACTGCACTGGCGCGTCTAAGATTATCAAATGTAGTTGAAAAAGCGGATGTAATCGAAGCCAACAGATTAATTGAAATGTCCAAGCATTCGATCAACTACTCAGAGACGCTGGTGACAAGCGCATCTACTCAGAATCCAATGAATCGAATTTTCCATCTTATCAGAGAGCTGGCGGGTGATAAAAAGACCGTCAAAGTGTCAGATATTCTCGAGCGGTGCACAAGTAAAGGATTTAAACCCGATCAGATCAACGACTGCATTGAAGAGTACGAAGCACTGAATGTATGGCAAGTGAATCAAACGAGAACACAAATTACGTTTATTTAAGTATTTTATCTACAGTATACTTAGTGTGACGACGTATTAGACATTATTTTTTATACTCTGATGCTTCAGATATCACTGTCCCATGTTTAAAACTATTTTTATAAATAAATTTCGTACTTTTTTATTTTGAGAATTTTATTTCACAAATTTGTACCGTGAAATTATAATACGATGCTATATGGAAAGATCTATTCTTTTAATAAAGTAGTGTAGGCAATTCCTATTTCTCGACCTACGAATTTTCCGAATTTTACCCATTAGAATGGATTTAGTTCATCAAAAAATAATGTGTGATTTAATTGAATCATATATGTATGAATGTACTCTAAGGATTCTGAAATTTTAATTAAAAACTGGACTTTTTGCTCATTTTTTCTACGCATATAAATAATTTTATTAGTTAAAAACGATAATATGTACATTAAAGTTTATAATTTAAGGAATACTTTCCATCAGAAGAAATAGTGATGTATTGTCTAGTTTGCTATACAGGGTCATCCACGTATCTCGGAACTCGTACACATGATTATAAATGGGCTCGGGTTCCGAGATACGTGGATGACCCTGTATGTATATGTAGCAGGTGTTTTACCAAGAAATACATATCATTCTAATAGATTTTCCAATTATGGCTTAAAAAAAAATCCGTATGATGACTAAAACTAATACGCGCTAACTATTATTAGACAAAAACTGTTAATATATCCAGATAGCGAAATCTGATCGAGATCTTTACAGAATCTACCACTACAGCATTTGTTGTGAGATTGGCAGCAGAATCTGTAATATGCAGGACTGTTGGCAGATCGGCGACATAAATCGAGCAGATCTGACATAACCTGTTGCTGGTCTGACGGCAGATTGGCCACAGAATTCGGGCCGATACTGCTGACAGACCTGACGATAGGTTCTGCTGACATGATCTGTTCAGTTTTTGACGCCAATCTGTGGAAATTCGTTGCTAGAAATTACGTAAATTTTTTCCCGATTCCTGAAAATAATCGATAAAAGATCGATTCTTCAGAAATAGAATCGAGTAGAATTACCGGTGCGATAATTCATGGTGTCACCCCTTCTCTCTCAATATTATATAAAACGTAACATACGAAGTTTACGTATCGCAACCAAAGAGTAGACATAACAAGTGGCGACACTCCAAGTGTCCCTTTAAATTGGCTGTGTCATTTCGTCTCTTTCTAAGAATGAAATTACCGATCAAAACACCCTACGGACATTTAAATTGGCTGTGTCATTTTGTCTTTCTCTAAAACTGGTTTTCTTTGTCGAGTGTCGCCTCTTATTATATCTCAGTGGCGGATCCAGGGGGGGGGCGATAGGGGCGATCGCCCCCCCCTCCCAAGAGTAATAAAATATAAAAATATTTCCTCACATTCCGAAAAACTTATTACGTATATACTGAATGTGTTACATGATTTCTATTCGAGATTTTTCTGCTTAGCGTGCTCACTAGTGCGCTAGTGCATAGAAGTTTTTAAAATATTTTCAGAATATTGTCTGGCAAAAATTCGCCAACGTAGAGCAGAATTTGTATTATGAAGTGTCGTAATCGCATTAATTGTAATATCTTTTATATCTGTTTTTCTGATAAAATAAAGTCTTTAATCACAATTATATAACACGTAATTATTCTAATTGCTTATCAAGGTTGAAAAGACGGTTAAAAAATAGACTTTTTTACTTTTATACATTTCGCCCCCCCCCCCCCCAAGAAAGGCTCCTGGATCCGCCACTGTTATATCTACTCTTTGGTACTATCCCTCACAAGTTTCTCAACAAGAAATTACCATTTTAAGAAGTGCTCGCAGTTATAAAATTGTCAAATATACAATTTTTTAACTAAGTTTGAAAACATTGAATGTCACCCCCACAGTGGTGTCACCTGGTGTTGGCCGTATCTTCCGCACCTCCCTGGTACCGACTCTGTCCCTATCTGAAAGGGTAGGGAAGTTGTCCATTAGCCGGTGGCGGCGCGCAACGTCTTCGAAGGACATCGCGACACCGTAGGATCGCGAACAGCGATCGGGACGTTTCGGGTAGGTAAGTTAGCGAACGATTCGGCGCGTATTCGAAGTTAGGCGCGCGAGGGTATAGGGTGGTGAGTGGTGGCGAGCGAATCGGCGGAGCACCGAGTAGTGGGAGAGTTGGCGGTCGAATTGTGAATACGTGGGTGCCGGCGTTGCTCGTTCCTACGGTCTGGCTTTAGTCGCATCGAGCTGCTCGTGGAACGCGTGTCGTGTCGTGCGTCGCGTGCATGGTTGCGTGCGGTCGAAACGTGCGTCGTGCATGTGTATGCTGAATATCGTCGTGCACAACCCGCAGTGGTCGAGTGTGGATGCGTGCGTGCCATAACACGGTGTCGCGCGCGCGATCACGACAGTGCACGCCGTGATTACTATAAAACCATCGGTCGTCTCTGTTCTCTCGTCCCTCTGTCCGTCCACCGGCGATCGCACCAAATGCACGTCTCGCGGTCCTCTAGGTCTCGCAGTAACACCCGTGCTCTTCGTCGCCGTGTCGTTTGACAGCGAGGCGGCCGATCCGAAGAGGAGAAGAAAAGAGGAAGTCGCGTCTCGTCCCCGTGGTTGATGACTCTCCGAACGATCCTGTCGAATACGCGACGAAGGAGGAGGAGGAGGAGGAATTGAATCGTCTCGCTGCTCCGTCGTTTTTCTCTCTGTCGCTCTCCCGTCCTCTCCGCTTACCTCTCGCCATTCTCATCCCTCTTTCTCTTCCTCTCTTTCTCACTCTCGCTTCTTTCCTCGATCGCGATTTACGGAACTTAGCGGTGCTCATTGCCGCTCGTTTCTTCCCCGTTTCCCGCCGGTCCGTTGACCCACGATCCGCCGAAATGAGAGTGACACAGAGGCATCGCGCGATCCTGGCGCCCGTGTCGATCCTGATATTATTGTGCGGTTGTACCGATCTCGTGTCGTCGCGATCGACGCGTTCAACGCCCGAGCATCCGAGCAACGAGACCGATCCGGCTACCGCCGAAAAATGCGACGACGTCCGGCTCTTCTTTGAAACCAAGAACATCACCGTTGCGCTCACGGAGAACAACTCGTCGGAGAAATGTAAGTGGACCGATCTCTCTCGAATCGTTAACGAAAATTGATGCCAATTGTTCCGTTCACGGTACGCATGTGTCAAACCGGCCGTGTGTATGTGCGTTTCAATTGCGGCGACGACGATCGGCGTCGAACGCCCGCGCACCGATTCGACTTATCGAAACGGAGTTTTTTTCGTTCGAAATTATTCGTCGGCCATGTTGAGCCGCCCGGTAAGCCCGGGATCTTGATTCCCGTTTTAGTGGAAAAGTTCGAGAATCGGGGGGAAATTGGCGGCGCTTCGCGATTCATTGGAGGAAATGAGCTGGAAGTCTTGAATTATACCCCGGTTGATTCTAATTACGAAGTTTTATTTAGAGTTCTCGAGAGTTGTTACGTTAAACGGCACTTAATGCTATTACATCAAATGACATTTGAGGACTTCTTGTGAAAAGCCGGTTCAATTGTCGTGGGACCGATAGATCGCTCGCATCGCGGATCCGTTACCGTTTTAGGCTAAGCGCGCACTTGCCATTTTCTGTCGGTCGATTCTGTCTGCTACCACGCTTTTCACGAATACAAATACAGTCTTCTCTCGCTATAAGCTCGCCGTTTCCGTCGCTTCATCGAGCCACTCTTCAATTTCACTGTAATCATTGACGACGTACAAAAAGCTATCGATTCCATTATTCCATTATTCCATTACCTTCACCAACATGTGCCTTACATGTTCTACAACGTTAAATTCGTTGCTAACTCACAAGCCTGTATCGAGAGAACACTGTAAATCGGTCAGCGTGACTGACATGAAATATCTGCCGATCGCAGGTGATCGCGCGACAGATAATCGCAAGTGTGCACTTGGCTTTACAGTGAGCCACGAAAGTAATCGAACTATAGCTGTTACTATAGTTTTTCAATTTTATGAGTATCTGAGTACTCTGATTCGGATATCAGGATATCCGCCATTGACCTCCGATTATTGTCTGAGGTAATTAAAAACGTGTAAAGATTCATTATATCTAGCGGTTATGTATTTTAGAAATTTTTGTACTTGATTTTCTTTGATGTACTTAATTTTCATTTCATTCAGTTTATTCACATAATTTAACCATGAAGTTTGATGGATTCATTTTATTTAATGAACTTTAGTAACAATCTTAGTTAATCAATTTCCAAGATATTAATAATATGTTTTCTTGTGATGAAAAAAAAATATTCGTCTTGTTTGTTGAAATGTTTGTTAGCAACTTTACTCTTAATTTTGTAATATATTTCTCAATATTGCGTTTTCTCATGAGAATTGAAAGTTAAATAATTTAAAAATTATCGAATGAATTTTTCTAAAATTTTACATGCGGGTTTTATTTTTGCACAAAGATTCATTCTAATCATTTTCAAAGATTTTCGCTTATTTTTAATGTTACTGGAGTGCTTTAAATTAAAAGTTATATAATTAAAAAACTACCGAATCAATTTTTTTAATTTTGCAACGTGTCTTACTATTGCTTAAAGATTCATTCCTCCAATTTTCAATGATTTTTACTTGTTTTTAATGCTAACTGTACTTCATACTTATCTAGTTTTCGTAAATATTTTAGTAGAATGAAGGAAAATATTTTTGGAGTCAGAATAACACATTTTTATTGATCTCAGAAACACGTTTACATATTTATGGTGCTCGATTTACTTTATGAAACATGTGAAATTCACATTGTGAATCATGAAACAGTAGTGAAAAATTGTTATAATCCAAAATTATAAATGATTTGCTTTCTTTTTTGGTTCTTATTTGATCTATAAAATATCTATTGAAGATAACTGTAATTATAAATAACTACTTGGACATTAACCTTTTTTTTTATTTATTATAAATTAAGTTTCCTTCATTTTCATCATTTTCTCTTAATATTCTTATTTTCAATATTAATTACAAACCGCACTATTTCTATTATTAAAAAGATTTATTCAGTAATTAGTAATGAGCCATGGGTTAAAGAATATTTGAAGGAAGTAGAATTTTTTGTTAAAGTATTGGTAATAACATTAACATTACCATAAAGGTTCACTTAAAACGTTCATTAGTCGAACAGTTTTTTCTAAACGTGATTGCGTAATGAATATTTACGAGGTAACATGAAATTGGATCGATACTCCTATAGAATTTTCTGCATTGTTAACTGGCATTGTTAGTGAGAATCTGCCGCCAATTGAGAATTCTACACCGAGCCGTGTACTAATTGGCTAATTGCCTGTGCAAAGTTAGCGCACGGGATCAATTAACTTCGTCGATCGATAATGCAGACGAACGTGTTCGTAAAAATTTAACTAATTCGTAGCTTCCACGTTCGGAAAAAATTGTTACTCGCCGATCGCGAAGAAAGAAAAATATAAAATTTCATTATATTTATGTCAATCACGCAACCCTTCTGTCAACTCTTTCTTTCCGCTTTAAACGTTTCAAGTAAAATTTTAATTAAAATATTAATGACATTTCACGCTGACGAAAAACTCTGACACATTTTCGAACCTTGTGTGAGTTGACGCGTGCAGATACTATATACTGGCATATCGTTGCGCGAAATTTTATCAAAAAATTAGTCGACCGATGATCCTTTGACCCAAGAGCCGAGGAACGTCAGCCACCTTTGATCGTGCTCATTTTTGTTCAAATTCGATTATTTTATTAATCAACCCTTTGCACTTTGAAATTCTAAATTTTCCTGTATTTTGTCTCCTGAAAATGAACATCGGTGTGCATGGAATTAATAAATAATTGAATGTTAATATTAGTATTTTATCTCCTGAAAATGGACATCGTGGTGCAAGGAATTAATAAATAAGTGAATGTTAATATTAGTAGTTTGTCTCCTGAAAATGAACATCGGTGTGCAAGGAATTAATAAATAATTGAATGTTAATATTAGTATTTTGTCTCCTGAAAATGAACATCGGTGTGCAAGGAATTAATAAATAATTGAATGTTAATATTAGTAGTTTGTCTCCTGCAAATGGACATCGTGGTGCAAGGAATTAATAAATAATTGAATGTTAATATTAGTATTTTGTCTTCTGAAAATGGACATCGTGGTGTAAGGAATTAATAAATAATTCAATATTAATGTTAGTATCAAACGGAGCATTTTTTATTCTAAATTCGCGCGGAATATAAAATCTCATCGCATTGTATCATAGATACATTGGACACAAACGCAGTTCGCGTGTCACTCGTTTTATCGTCGCGGAGGCTACGGAATCGCGTTCTCTGAATGGCGCATATTATCCGCGAAACCGATCGTGCACCGATTTCTGGCGCACTCGCTATTAGCGGTCGCAGGAGGCTGAATGAACGAACAGCCCTCTTACTCTCTCCGTACGATCGTATTTTAACCCACTTTACACGACTGTAACCACTCGTCGAATTGAGGGCGAAGGGTCGCTGATGCAGCTTCCGGTTTTATGCACTTCCCTGCGTCAAGTGCCGTGCATCACACCTAACGGAGAAAATGGAGAGACAGAGATAATTGATCGTACGGGCTATCCAATTGGACGCGCAACGACCTTAACGTTCTTAATTTAAGCCGATGAATTGTTTGCAAAGTAACTTCGGACACCTGCTTCTGCTTTAATCAACGCTTTTTCTTCGAATCGTTTTCCTCGCTTCGCGTGTCAATCGAACGTTTCCGATTTTCCATTTGCGAAGCTGAAATTGAGGACCTTGCAGCAAGAAGGATGCAACTCTATTTTTGACAATTTCTAAATTATGATGCGACGTCGTTTATCTAAATTCTGAGTCCATTACTAATACTATTGGGTTGAGCGCAAAGTTTGTACCGTTTGTACAATTTTTTATCAATTGTACAAACACAAAGAACAAATTAAAGTAAAGAAAATTGCATTTGCATGAACTTTCTGCTCAACCTAATATCTACTGCTCCCCTTTTAATGTTCAGTTAAAGCGATAATTTTAATAACATCTTTTTCTAATTTACTTTCAACTAAGCAAAAATTCAATTGCTCTGTTGCTAACTGGCAATGAGTTTGTAGAAGAAACAAAAGTATTTTGGAGTGTTACAAAACAGTTACACGTGCTGTTGTACTTTCTGAAAGATCGGATCGAAAATTGTTTCTACGACTTCCGGAATTAGGAAAAGTTCACTAAGCAGAAGATGCTCAAAAACTTTCTTTCGTATTCTTTTGACATTAGCTTTCAGTGGTAGTTTTCAAGCCCTTTTCGTAATGATCAATTAGAAGATTCGATTCCCTTTCCATTTATGATAACGTAATTCCCGTTCCGTGTTCACGGATGTGTCGTAAGAAAAGTAAGGAAAGCCGCGCAGGATTCGTCGTGAGAACGGAGAGTCGTTTCAAAGTCTGAACCGCCATGAACCTCACCACACCCTGACGCATCGTAAACCGTTCTTCCGAGACATTCTCACTGTCGGCCCCCTTTATTCCTTTTTTCCCTCCTTTTCTATTTCTATTCGTGGCGCCTCCGCCATTTCGAATGATTCAGAGCGAAACTCGTCGCGCAGGTACAAGGATTCTTATCCACGCGACATTAAGGAGATCTGATATGCATGTATGCGTAAAGACACTTTGGAAACCTGTATAAGATGTTCCAGAATTCCGGATAGCATCTATCAGTAAATTCGAACTTTTTAAGAATAAATGATCCCTTTACTATAAAATACTTTGTGCATAATTATGGGGTATTTGGTATTGGAAATTAATGCAACAGCTGCGAATTATGTTGCACTGTTTTCTTCCTCTTGAAAATTGATATTTTACAACGTTTGACAAAAATGCAAATTTCGTTAAAAATTAAATTTATATACAGCAGAAATTTTTATTCTCTAATTTTTATTATCTACGATTCTAATTATTTACTGTACTAGCAATGAGAGTACAAGAAAAAAACTATTTTCATACTAGTTTGACAGATGTAAAAGAAAAAGTCTTCGTCAAGTAGCAGCTTCAATTTAGACCTGAGTTTATGACTCGAGTTAATCAAGGTTCTACTGAATGAACATTAGTGTTTTAGAAATGCTTACTATTTGCAATATAAAGTGCTAATAATTAGACCTTTATTAACTCTTAACCGTAAACGCTTTCACAGTTATTTCAAACTGCAAATAAGGGTCATTTGTACCATGTTTTTTAATGAATAAAAGATATTGTAGATATCTGAAAGAATTCATGTAGCATCTTTAAACTTTGTAAACTAGGATTATAAGAAATTTATGTAATAATGTATTCGACTACGTTAAACATACAAAATTGTAAACATACAAAATGTAGAAATAGATTTTTCAAGTTTTATTAGACCTAAAAGACCCCGTTTTACGAGGTAAGGATTTAATCGTAATTCAATTTTTAGTGGAAGTTTCTAGTCTTCTTACTCTTGCATCTAGTTAATTGAAATAAAAAAATAGGTGATAATTGTGTTGGACAATTGAGGTTCTATTGTAGATTGTAGACAGACTTCAGATGTTTATCTCATCATGAACTCAATTTGTTGAATAAATCTTGCACGAACATTTTTATTGTTATTGAACAGAAATGCCAATTTCCACATTTGAATTTTTGATTGCATTTAGTCCATGGTTGATTCCAACTGCATTTTCGAGTGAATTGAACCGAACAAAATTGTTACTTAATAAAAGTATATTAAAAACATAGACAATGCTTGAGGTTGACTAAGTTTACAGCTTTGTTTATTAAAAAAATACTAAAAAATCGATATTTTCGACCAAAAAAATAAATTCTTCCCTTAAATCGTTCCGATAAAAATGGTTCTCTATGACTTGCGTGCAAGAAATGTGTGAAATTTCAAAGTATTTGGCCCCGTCGAGACGCATTCCTTCTTTCGGAGCCGAGAAAAGCATTCCAATAAAATCGACGGAGAATCGTAAAGTTTTCTGTCACGAAGCACCGCTCCGGTGTCCTTCCTCCTCCGTTCCCCCTAAAGTCTTTTTGTATTCGTCATTAGGATCACCTTGACCGAGGTTAGGTAGCGCCACACAGAACGGTCAGGTACGAAGAAAAACCTCCTCGCTGTTTTTCGCCACGATTTTTCATGATTCATCGCGCCACTGGCCCATTGTTCGATATTCCTGACAAGGATACTTTCCGAACCGACGCTCACGAATCTATCGGTTTCATTTCGTCCGCGAACGACTCGTTGCGACGAAGTTTTACATTCCGCGTTCACCGTTTTTACATCTGTTCTTATATTTTCCTTCCATTTCAATCAGAAACGCATTAAAAGCGCGGGAAGAAAAATATGATTGTGGGTTTAAGAAGAAAGTTAGTCACCGTTCCTCGTGACGTTCCTTGCATTTCTTGCCAGAGTGTAAATACTTTTTGCTACACGAAAGTTTGATTGTGAATTTAACTTTCTACTTTGTGGAGATTCGAACGTTTGCATGGGGAACTGTTATAAATTATTGCTAAATAATTCGCAAGGGGAGATAGCAGCCGCTCGAATCCTACGAACTTTTTCATCCGTCGAGAGTGCCGCATCGGCTTTCTAATTTCCGTTGCGTGGCGTTCGTTAAACGATACCGAGTGAAATTAAATGAAATTGCACAAGAAGCTGTCGCATCTTGACGCATGAGGCAATTCATATCCGCGCGCCGCGCTAAATTCTTTTTATCACTGTTTGGTAAATGCAATTGCTTGATAAAGAAGGAAGGGTGCTCTGTTTCCATTTTCGACCCGTTGCTGCGTATCCTTTTCGGGTAAATACATATTTTTGCTGCGGCATTCAATTCGAAGCCAATATTTAACAGAGATTAATAAACGTTTGCGGTACACAATTTACAGTTTATTTGCGATTGCGGTAATAATAACAGTATTAAAGGTTTAATTTGGGAGATCGAATACTTTTTAATAATTTTATCCAGCCTCAGGCTTTGTGTAATGGGGTAGCGGATAAAAAGATAATATATAACTGATTAAGAAACGAATGATTAGTTTGATAATAATAAATAGAGCTTCGCTTTAAAAAGTTTGATAAAATGTTTCGATCGACTTAATGTTTTTTTTTATAGAGTTGTGTTTATTTTATTATCCGGCGCAAAAAAAGGATAGGCTCCAAAATATTTCCTGCACTGTTTCTCTGTGTTCACTTTCAATTCATAATTCTGTCATTTTCATATTCTATAAAGACAGTCTATAAAGTTCTATTGTCCACATTTATAATAATGTACACTTCTAATTAAAATTCTGTACTACTGATTAAAATACAGTAGAATCTCGACTCTCCGACTCACGATTATGCTTAATTATTTAATGCTCTAGGTATACGAATATAACTGGATTTGCAGTAAAACTTAGATCATGATTTTATTTTGTCCTACAATTTTTTGAAGGCTACAAGTATATGAATTATTTTAAATAGGAGACAGAAACATCAAATTTCTAGCTATTCATTGCATGAGATAAAAAAAATAATAGTATAGATTTGCAGTTATGCAAAACTCCTTCATTTTCTATTTTTCTTTACTTATAATAATTTAAGAACAAAAGAACAAAGAAAATAAAACGCATGTTATAATATTTAGAAGGTACAAGACACTTTTATTTAAGTTGATTATCTGTTTCTGCGGTCTTAAAAATGTATTTGCATAAACTTACACAGTCTGATAATTAGGAATTAATAATAATTAGATTGCGGATTTTTGCGGATCTTTTGCAAAATAAAATGTTCACAAGCACAAATAAAGAATTTGTATGACAGTTTAATTTTCTAAATGCTGTTACCGTAATTATATTTTGTGTATTTTAGCTATTTTGTTAACGGTCATGCAGATTTTTTGTATAGCGAGCATTGCCATTAATGCATAAAATCCACAGTCTAATGATAACTGAGGATCTACTGTAAACGGAAACAGAAAAAGAATCTTGTCGCGTCGAAAGTTCCACTTTAAGGGGAATTCAGAAGTCGCGTCGATTGAACGAAAACGGGGAGGATACCTCCGAGGCATTCATAAGCGTCGAGGAAAAGCGCAGCGGAACAGATGTAGAGCGGAAGGGTTGAAAGAAAAGACCGGCGCGCGACGCAAGCAAAACTCGCGGTTGCCGTCGGTAACTGTATGGGCGAATTATGCTTGAACGGGCGCAATACGTTCGGAAAATTGGGGCGCACGTACATTCGCATTGAGGACGAGAACGGGTTCGGTTCGAGGGAAGGAGGCGGACGAAAAGTAGAATGAGGCCAAAAGGACCTATTGAAACGAGCCAGGACCTCTTGAGGGTCCCGTTAGCCCGATTCCATTTGTCCGTCCGTGACCCCCGCGACGTAGAAGCGAATCTGTCGTATTTTATCGCGCAATCGTCGTCGCGGCGTAATTGTACGAGGCGACGCAAGACGTCCTCACGTTTTCGTCCCCGTGGTAAATTGGCTCGTCGAAAGGACCGTCGGACGATTATTGAAATCGTTTCTCATCGCTATCCACCAATCGATTAACGATTCGCGACAGACGCCCGGTTATCTATGCTCCTCTTCGAAGGCCACCAATTTTCTCTGTCGAATTTACGGGGAGAGTGAAACATTGGAAAACTATAACTCCGCAGATTTGTGATGTAACGCGCAAGTTCTATGACTTGTTTACTAGCGCGTGGATCATCTATTTTCGGTCGAACCGATTGCGCGGAATGCGGACTATTTTAATCTTCCGAATTCCACGTAGAAAATTCCATGGAATTCGCTTGTTTATGCCTCGCGTAGGTCACGATTTATTTAAACATTATTCGCTTGGTTAAGGGTTAGAAGATTGGTTGACAAATCGGTGGAAAAATCGTGCTGCAGTAATACAACTCATTGGTCAATGCAGCCGCGCTGGTGCCGTGCCAGGAAAGTTAGAAGTGCTCTGTCATTTTTTTTACAACCTTCAGAGCTGTGTTTCAATTTCTCGACCGACTATTTACTGCTTTTCTACATGTTTCACGGTATATGTTACTTGTTTTCGAAAGATCTATCTTCTGAATTGGCTTCAGGCAATTTATGAGCATATTTGCATTATTCAAATGAAATTGGGTTTAATAGAATAGATAACATTTAATCAAAATAAGGGAAAATGTTATGTTTCCAAGAATCTCGGAGAATATTTTAAAATGTTTATGAAACTTTGAATAATATTAACATCTCATTTCAATCGCCACGTTGCACAGTGTGTCGCTCAATGGACAAAACCCAAAAATCTGAAGTTTTATGAATTTACTAATTTGTTGCCAAAATTGATATTAACAGTTTATTTCAAATTTTAGTCTATTTCTTTAAACACATATGCCATTGGCTAAATGTATGTGTTTTTCGTTTGATTTTTATACATTTTAAAACTACAGAGAAAATTTTTTATAATAATAATAATTTATTCGAATTTTTAATGTTAAATGTTTATCACCTTTGAGAAGACTTTAAAAAAAAACACCAAAAAATACCTCCGTAATTTTTTTCTATTAATTTAGAAAACATTAAACTTTATATTAGTGTTAACTTTAGCCGCCCGAATTTGCCCAAAACGAAGAAGATAATTAAAATCATTATCAAGGGCGTTCACCGTTCAGGCCTGTAGCGATTAGCATTTGAGATTGTTTCGATTAACGTTCACTTTTCTTTTCTTTTCTTTTTCTTTTTGTTGCATTTTGAAATTTTAATAAAAGAATGTAGATCTTAAAATTTTAACGTTTGTAATGATTTGTAAATAAATATAATGTCCTACGTAGTACGGTACCGTATAATCCTCCCCACAATTTTTCATGCATTTCCGTCAATTTTATGAAAAAATGTTTTAATCAAAAGTTAGACAGTTCTTAATTGATTATACATTTCAATAATAAACATTACCGAAAAAGTTTTTATTTAATTAAAAATCAATATCTCCTCAACAATTTTTTTATATAATTGTATATTTGTGATGCATTAATCGATGTATTCTTGCATTTTATTTAAAAAAGTATTAAGGTATATGTGTCAAAAATTAAATAGTTTAGAAGTAATGAGTTTCGTTCCGAATGGCCATATACATAGACAGCGAAATTTTTTCTATACTATAAAGAAACAAAAATTGCTTAACATTTCTTATAAAATTAGACAAATTGTTGAAAAGATTAGAACTGCGGTCATTTAAAAAAAAGTTGAAAGAAAGACTAGTATGTAACGTCTGATGGAAATACTGGCGCAGACAGCGCGTCAGTCAGCGTGTTACTACATACGATCAGTAAAAGCTGGCACACGTTCTTCCATAAAGTAAGGGGAACTTTACGAGGCGCGTTTTGAAGAAAATGCATTTCGAAAATGACGGGAGACGGCGGGCTTCGCGAGGAATTTCCCCCGTAGAAACTTAGGTTATAAAGGTTGCAACAAAGGCGCAATTCGAGAGATGAAATCCGCGCAGAGAATGGTCTATTTTCTTTACGATAAACGAAACGGGAACCACATTTTCAACGGTTCTCGGATGAAAACTGTGCAATCGCGATGCGTCCCGCGTGTTTTGATAGCGCCGCGCTGAATCCTCGAGAACGGTACAGTCTTGCAAACAATCGAAGTTGCCAGTCGAAATCGAACAGTTTATTTGTAATCCAATCATTTCTGAACGAAGTAACTCTCCCGCAAAGGGATACAAACGCGTTTTGCTGCAATCTGTTCACGGATGTGTCGTATATTAAGTTGAAATGTGGATTGAGTCTGTCGATTTGATTTCAGCTATGTGCAACGGTATGTGCTGCGATGAAAAGAGCGAGGAGCTGCTGAGACAGCAGGCAAAGGAAGATTTTCACAGCCTGATTCGTCATCATAGTAGAAGCGTGGAAGGACTTCTGGTAACAACGTTAAATACGCTCGTTGGTAAGTTGGACTTGTTATTTCTATTTAAGATTATCACTGGTTTCAACCATATCTGCAGCTCCATGAGCAAATCGGCAAATATGCAGCTGCTGGATCGTTAAGATACTTAATGTCTTTCCTTCTTCATAAACACACCTCTAAATTCTCTAACTCTGACCCTGTTAATCAGATATGCAAAGTTGCGAATGCGTTTGGTAGAGACTTGGAATTATTCAGTGGTTCTGCATGTTCTTTTATAAGAAACATTCACAAAGTTGTTTAAAGTCTCTTGATTAAATAACTAATTGTTTCTATGACATCTTTTGTATTGTATCTTCATTTTGCATTCTGACTCTCAAAATAATATTTGAATTATGAATGTACACTAATGGAAATTATTTTTTTCGCTTAATTGAACATAAAGAAAATAAAGTCCACTTTAGTTCAACGCAAGAGAGATTTAGAATAACGCAAATTTATATTTGTAAGAGACTTTCTATTGTTCAAATGTTGCTTACATATATAAACAATCGGAGAAGATTATTTGTGAAAAAATGTGATTCGCAGTAGGATTTCGATTAATCAGCTATCAAATATTCTCTATTTTTATTATTTAAAGATGCAATTATTTAATGCGACAGGAGTGTAATAAGTAGACAGCGGATTTTATGCATTTATGGCAATGCTAAGTATGCAAAAAATCTATAACATTGTTAACATATGTCAAAATATACAAAATATCAGTAATATTATTCAAGATAGATTTAAAATATTAATCATACTGTTTTTCAAGTTCCAATTCTTTATTTGTGCTTGTAAAAATTTTATTTTGCATAAAGATCCGCTGTCTAGTAATAAGTCTTACGATTTCTGAAATATTAAACTACTTTTTCCCACTGTCGATTTGCTTAGAAATTAGTATACCGTTAAGGAACTTAAGTTCTTAAACATTTTAAAGAAATTCTGGTTTTAGTATTGTTTCCCAGCTTAATAAATCTGCAAACTGTAGATTTTGCTTTATTACTGAAAGATAAATTTATTTAAACTTCGAGTAGAACTTTGAAAAAATTGCAAACATGTGTATTTCTTTTGAATTAGAGCCAATTTCTATATATCAGGTGTTTAAATAGTGCGAATTCGAATAACGCGAGACTTGGTTGCATAAACGTTTCTCCTACGAATCCAATCTTTAACTCTTCAGGACTGATTGGTTTTGTAAAACAATTTCGTAATATAATCCGAGCCACGTCGAGCGGTCCAATTAATAGGTAGATGGAATTCTTGAAGAGGCGAGAGTGTGCCAGTGGCATCAGCGTTGAGGGGTTGTAATAACCAGGAAGTTGGGATAAACGACGTGTCCCTTTTGTGTTTGAGGGGTGGAATAAAAAAGGAAGAGATGCGTAACGACAAATCGTTCGAACGGCGCATTTTGTAGCCTCGCTGAGAGCTCCAGAAATGGGATTGAGCGAAACGGTTTCTTAAATTGGCAAAACCCAGCCGAGGTTACTATTTTTATGTGCCGACTGAAACGTGCTCCTCTTTCGTTCTTCTCCGTCGCGTCTTTCGTTTCACCTTTCATCCTTGCTGCTTCGCCGTCAGCACGGGTCGCTTCAAAGATAACTGTCGAGTTCTCGAGCTCCTGAATTCCTTTGTTATTAGAACGAGGACGCCTTCCGTTTCGATTGGCGATCGAAAATAACGACGAGGAAAAATTTTCGCTCTGCAATCAATTTTTTTTTATCTTATCTGGATTCCGTTTCTTGTGAATGCAGCGACGTGGGTACGAAGTGCAGTCGCATTTTAATTTTAAGTACTACAATAGCAAAATGTTGTAGGAAATTATGAGAAAATAGTAATAAAAATAATATTCTTATGAGAAAATAATTTGAATTTGATTCGCATTGAAATTTCTTAATAGTATTACGAATTTATCATAATAGGCTTTTCCTAAATCTTTTCAATCTGTTTCTAGTAAATATTAGGAGTTTCTAATTATCTCAGAATTTAAGATCATTATTATTTTCAGACCAATAAAAATCTCAAGGCCACATTAATTAGTTAAACATGACGTTCAAGGTATCTAAAAGATTTAACAGTCTCTGCTTTGTACGTTGATGATCTTGCTACATCTTCATAAATAGCAAGATAAATATCTCATGAAAATTCTTTGAAGAAGAAAATGGGAAGAATTAATGCATTTATAAAAGTTTTTGTTCAATTGGAGAAGGAAAAGTATGAGAAAAGTGAATTTCTAGTACAACAAAGTTTGTTTCCTTTACCGCATCCTCTTTTTTTATTATTTTCAATAAAACGGAATGTGAATGTGTTTCAGTTTTGTGATTATTCTGCATCTTGTGACTTTGTAAATGTGAAACAATTTAGTGTCAGGAATCTTCTATCTTGGGAATAGTCTTCTCTTTGTCAGTCACAAACGAGCTTGAACGAAGCTACTTACAGCCTGTGATCAACGATAACGGTGACATTGAGACTAGATAGTAAAACATTAGAATCGTACTATAAATAATATAACGATCAATTCATCCGGATTCGCAGATTATGGTCAAGACGGTATTAAAACACGATTAAATATAAATAACCACAATTAATGTTATCAGTTTCATTGTGCTATATTATTAACACAGAGTTCACTTAAAGTAAGTTCAAAAAATATTTATGTTTTGTTCTAACTTTTTCTCCACAGTCGTAGATACATTATTTAAATTTTGAGCAGAATTTATAACTAATTTTGTTATAAGCTAACTATTTGTTTATACTGCATTGTATAACTTTCCGTTTGAATTTCGATTGCGAATTTATCTGTTGTTTATGTATTTCAAATTTCAAAACGTTCAAACGAACAGTTAGTTACATCATACATTCTTATGATTCACGATATTATAACATGACAATAATAATTAACCGTTTCTTAGCGAGATGAATTATTTTATTTTTTATTATTAATACATGAAAAAACTGTGCAAAATATGCATAATATGCAAAGAACATGCATTATGCAAAATGTGCGGAATAAAAAATATATTTTTGGAATCCCCTAACCATAACATCAATTTTTGGTAAAATCCCATTGTTCTACCTACTTTTTATAAAAATATACATTTGCATGAACATCCACAGTTCACTCAGGTATTACATATTTCTTATATATGTTGTTATATTTCTGTATATTTCAACATATTTTAACAACATAAACATACACAATCTAGTCATACGTTTCTAAAACATTTATTCGTAGTGTTCTGATAATTCATGGGTAGTTTGATGTTCAATTCGTTTGGAAGTTTGTTAATTCATTTCCCCGTTTTTGTTCGCCAGTATATTTTGCAGTTGCCATTCGGTTAATTCCTTCGCTAACCGGTGTCTCGATAATTGATCGCTCCGTTAATCCGTTTTCTGATAATAATCGATACATATTCCGATATCTTGTTGAGCAGAAAAGCCTCCTGAGAATAATAAATAAAATCCAGTCAGCTCGGTTCTCGGGCCGCGAACCTCGGTGAACGATTTCCTCCGGCTCGCGGATCTTTTTCCGTGCGTCGGAGAGGATTTTAGGAAAATCAAACGCCGCGAAGGCTTTGAAGGCACCTTGGCGGGGAAAACGAGTCGGCACGGCTAAATACGAATCGGGGCTCTCGATGGAAACGGGCAACGCGGACCTGAACCGTCGCCGGCGGCTTTCCCTGCCCTTTTCTTCCTATTTCTCATTCTGCCCTAGGCTCTCTCCGGTTTTCCCCTACCTCGGTCCTGCTTTCCTTTCCAGACACGTACAGCTCGCGTTGCAGCTTTCGAAGTTTTTACTTTCTCTCCACCCCTCCCCGTTTTCACCCCGCCGCTCCGCGGACCGCCATCCGCCCTTCCACCCTTTTCTTCCCTCCGGCCGCGGCTCCTCCTCGCGCTCGATTCGTTTCCTGATATGACGTCAAAACGGCACAGGGTCTCCGGTCGAGTTTCACGAAATAGCCTCGGCGAGTGCGTGGCCGAGGGTAAATTTAAATTCGTAAGCGGCCACGGTGAAATAGCGAGGCCAGGAACGCGCGATTGTTTGAACAAGGAACACGTGCTCCGGCGAATCCGAAAATTGCGCGTGGCTCCTTCCGCGAGGATCGCTATGGTTCGGGTTGCGAAAACAACTCAAGCAGCGGGGAATTTTTATGAGACGGCGGGAACAATTTCGTTTCGCGAATGGGGACTCGAATTATCGAGCGATGGGCGACGCGTTGTGCTGTACTGCGTTACTGTAATTTTTTTTTTCAATTATCGCTCCAAGCGTTACGGGGGATGTTTATTAATGATATTTCTCTTTGTACAATGGTTCGATGATTTTTCTGCTGTACAGGGAAACGTTTATAACGTTGAAAAAGTGGCGCTGATTGTTCGCGTTTCATTCATTTGGTTGCCAATAATCGCGGAAATTTGAGTAAATAGAAACTCTATAGGGGTTCAATGATTGAATAACGATGTTAATAATTGGCAGTTTTTATATTTACATTGCAATGATGATTCATAAAAATATTTGTAACCCTATCATGTTCCACTGAAAACGTTGTGAAGTTAGATAACACAATTTTTAATATAATGTCGAAAAACAAATAACATAGATATTAATACCAACCTTCTTACATCTTTTTGAAAAATTAAAATAGTTGTTAAAAGAAACAGAATATTCTAATGGGTCAAACAGACCCGAGGAATGTTGAGAATTTAATATTATATGAAAAGAAAATAGTAAGAAAAGAACATTGTCAGTAAATTTTTTGGCTTCTTTGAAAAACTAAAGCAAGGATTAGCACAATCATTGTGATTACTAAATCTAATTTATTACTATTAAATGTTGATCATGTTAATGATAATTTCGCATAATGGCATAAAATATATAAACAATAGTTAGAATATTGTAAATATTCTGTGGAAGTAATTTTAAGCAGTATAATGTAATAGTTAAAGTAGAAAATATTTATTATGGAAAAGACGATTATTGTAGCTTAGAGACTTATAATTTGCTTCCAATTTTTCAAAGTTCTCGTTCTTCCTCCCAAATAGAGCACAACTTTCGTTTGTGATTGAAAAACGTCCGAAGGCCGATCGAAGTCGGAACCTGAAAGAACCACGTCAACAGAAAACGTACAAAGTAATGAAAATAGAAAATAGAGTGTAGATAGTGAAGAACGAGAAACAAACCAAAAATAGGTGTCTAATTCTGGCGAAGTTTTCTTTAAACGTTCCATCGCCGTAAGAATGGGAAAGCTTTACAAAGCAAAGACTTGTGCTCCGATTGTCTTTTGTTCTTCACTCTTATCGCAGTCCTTGCATCTATTCTGTTCTCTCTGATCTTTATTTATAGAAATTGCTGCATTTATTTTATATATGACAACAATTTTCAGAATGTATTGCGCTTTGGAGAACGTAAAGAGTTCTTCAATTCAAATCAAAATTGCTTTGTTCTGTATCATCGAGTTCTGTTAAATCCAATGCAATATCCAAGAAGCAATGTTTATTATTTCTCGAATATAGAATTCTATTTTTACGAAGACAAAATCGGATTTTATAGTACAAAACTACGTTAATGGGCATCCAAATATTTCAAATTTCAACTCGTTATTTTAAAAGGGAGAATATTTCAAGTTTCACTCTAAACAAACGTCTAAAGCTCATCGAGTTAAAACAGTTCACTACTGTTAAAAAGTTTGAAACCACTTTGTAAGTATAATAAAACCTCGATAATAAAATTGGCTGAATATCGGAATCAAACTTGAAGTATGGCTTTGATGCAGAATCGCTTGTGTATCCAATAATACTTTGAGTTTTATGTTTCTCGCGACGGTCTGCGAAAGCATTTTCTTTTTATGTCGCAATCTCACCGTACAGTTTACGGTCACCATAGTTGCATCAACCGTAATAATTAACCAAGTCAATGATTTCTGTCAAAAACTAAACTTTCTTATCATCCGCCACTTTTAAGCAACAGCTTCGTCAAATCCTAATATCTGAAGATCACTAATCCATTAACCTGTTGTATTAATATTGTAAACTAAAGAGCTTTGAATAAATAATTTTTCGAACTCCCATAGAGAAACCAGGAAAAAACCAGAGCTGCGGAGTCTGATTCGGATTTTGGAAGTAATTTCTGATCATTGGAGTTGGAAGCGGAGTAACAAAATGCTATATGGACTTCTGGAGTTGAAATCGGAGTCAGAAAAAATATACCAACTCCGTCTCCAACTCTGACTCGTTTGTTTATAATAAATCGTTAATAAGTCTCTGTATACATAAATAAATTTCTAATATTTGAGAGTTGATTCATTCAGTGCCAAAAAGATAAAAGCAACAAGTATCTCTACAAAATATTAGAGATTATATTAATTTTCATAAATGAAAACTTTTTCGTTACTACTAAAAATTTACAGCTACACTTACAAAGAATGAAAAGAATACATGACAATATTTGAGTAAAGTATGAATTTCTTAATGAAATCGATTTTGAAATATTATTTGACTGTTTACACAAAAATTATTATGAAAATTATATAAAAGATCGGATGTCCCCTTTATTGGCCGGATTTTGCCATCTAGCTATTATAATAAAAAAAAAAAGATTAAAATTGTTTTTATATTGTACGATTCTACGTATATTTCTCATGACTTTGAAAAAATTACGTAGATCCATATATTTTATTCGTTGCTATAAACAACAAATAATTTGTAACCGGTCAGTAATGGTGTCACTTATTTCCTCAAATTGATATGTATTTTCTATTTCCTAACATTGAGCTTTAATGCGATCTTTTAACTATTTATTCAGTTTCATTACAACTTTTATTTATTTTGAGTATATATTTTTACAATTTCGAGAGAGTCGGAGTGTTAGTTGAAGTTGGAGTTGGAGTCAGATTCGGAGGTAAAAAAAAAAGGAAAAAAAAAGGAGTCGAAGTCAGCGTCGTGAATTTTGACTAACGACTCCACAGCTCTGGAAAAAATGCAGGATTAAGCCCGAGCAGATCTCTTTGACGAAAAAACCAACGCGTTGCAAACAAAAAGCGCCGCGAATAGGTTCACCCATGGTGCATCGCCATCGGTCGCGATTAGTTCTTCGCGAGATATATTCATTTCCAATCCCGCGAACGTATCCCGCGGTCACAGCGACATGGACCTGTCGATTGCACCTGGTCCAGGCTGCGACGGACAGAGACGACGAGAGGCGGTTGCAGTCGGCGCGTATTCACCAGTTGGACGGTGCAGCGAAGCTGTATCTGGTGCTGTTTGATGTCCAGGATCGGGTTCCACGGGTCTGGATCAACGGGGTTAGTCGGCGAGGAGGAAGGGAGACCGGGCAGGGCTCGCTTTCTCGCTTACCCGTGGCCGTATAAGGCTGTGCGTGCATTGCAATTTGTAATGGTGCTCGATGCTCTCTCCGAAAGTGCAGCCCGCACGAAACCTCCGGGCCACGAATTCGAAACTGGCCGGTCCATTCGGCCGCGATACGTGCCAGCGGTAATTATCGCGAGCAGGCCGCTTCGCCCTGCCCCGTTCATCTTTCTCCGTTCTGCAACACGAACAGACCAGCCGACGCGATCTGCTCCTAGGTGTTGTTTAATTAACCCTAGACCCGCCAAGGGCAAAAAGTGTTACAGCTTGTTTCGTTTCCTCGTGAAACGTGCTTCAACATTTTTTTGGGAAGATTGATGTCTCATTTTGGCTGGTTTTTTAACGCGATCCGTGCAGGATGTGTAACATTGATTGTTGGAATATTTTTGCGAAGTTCTATTCTTCTGGGCACAGATTTATTTTGGAACATTTTTTTTTTTATTCAAGAATTTTGAAGCACAGACTTAAGTACAGTGGACGATCAAATTATTGGAGCCACAGCATAAATGTTATGTATTTTGTAATTGTTCAAAAATGTTCCTTATACTATTTTAATTTGTAGACACCAAAAATTTATAAAAAGATAACAACAATTCAGTGTATTAGGCTTTTATTTAATGATAAATTGTCAATGTATTGTGTGACATTAATAATACCCACTATGCTTTTTAAGGGAAAGATATGGAGCTAAATAGAAAAGCTGAAATAATTATGATTTTTCTAAATTTGTTTACATATATGTATGTAAATCTTATTGTATTTAATTTCTTTTAATAATTTGCTTACACGTTTAGGCAAACTAATTCATTTTTTTATGTAGAAATATTTATAATTTACTGCAGTTACACATATATGTAGAAGCTAGTTTCAAATATCTCATTCTGTATTCTTTACTTTAATCCAAAATACGACTTACGATTGATACGATTCCAGTTTTGTACGATTCCAAGTATAAAAATGCTTAAAAAATTAAATTTTTTATCTGAAACGATTTTATTTCACTTTTATCATATAGATTTGTGTGAAAAATTGAGAAATATGTGGACAAAACATTTTGAAGGAAAATACACGAAGTTAGTAAAAACACATTAATCTGAGATGATGCAATGGAAATTATTTTTGGAAAAATAATGTAATATCAGAAGCTTCATCTATTAGATTCATATTCTTAAAACAGTGTTTTGCAGAATATTTTATTTTTCAAGTAAAATTGTTCGCACTTCTATTTAATCATTGATTTACAGATTATTATTGTTCTCTGTTATCAACTTCTACTCTTCAGATTTTGTTCAGTTTCTTATTAAAAAATGTTTGGTTCTTTAAAACGACTTAACATTATTAAAAAATCTACGAACTTGGATTAAAAAAGTTGAAATTTGTAAGAAGATTGTGTTCAACTCTTTGACCACTAAACAGTGGATGTTTATGCATTTATGGAAATTTTAAATGTTCTAAAATGCATAAAGATGAGCATAGATGCAAAAATACACGGAATATTAAAAATGAAATAAATTTTATGATATTTAGATAGTAAAAAAACAGTTTCACTTAAGCTGGTTTTCCTTTTCTATGCCCTTCAAAAAATGAATCTGCATAAACATCCGCAGTCTAATGATCACTAAATCATCCAACATCGAAGTATTATAATTCGGAATAACGTTACTTATGTCAAAAAAGCTTCTCTTTCTCTTCTAGGCTAATACCAGAGACTTCGCGATCAAATGCTTTCCTCTCCATTTAAATCCCTTTCGCACAAATCCCCCCAAAAACCAATAAATTTCACGGAAACCAAAATATCAAAATAAAATTTTATTACACGCAATTCTCGCCACACATTTCAATAAATATGTTTCTTTAAATAAATATGTCAACGTTTGGCGCGCAACATCGCGCACTCGTCCCCAAAAATTATCCGACTTTTCGGTCCATTATTTCGCCGTAATCCCGTAAGCAGCTTTACTGTTCGAATGCATAAAGAAATCTGCCAATTTCCGAGTTTCAACGTAATCCCGAAAGTGAATCTCGTCGGCGCGGCGCGCAACCCGAAATGTTTCAGAACCGTCGTTACGCGCAATTAGTTTGCCAGGTTGAGCTTAAACCGCGAAACGTCGATGGCGTCGGAGGGGTTAAAAGTGTGTTGCTCCTTCCTCCCTGCACGGCGACTAGGTATTCCGTTTTCGCGCGTGGAGGTTGTTAAAACATCAACAAGTACAGCGCGGCGCGATTCTAAGTGCACTCGCTGTCCCACCCAGCGGGAGAGCGTTGCTATTATTGTTGCTGGTGCATTCATGAACCCCGACACGCGTGAGACACGTTTTATGCGGACAATATCGAACAATGGAGACTTGCCTGGCTGGAAGGGAAATTATCCGGGGATCAAATTACATTAATGTTTCCATTTCGGACTATTTGCGTCCAGATGCATTTAGAAATGTTCGCTTTCAGGATGGCTTTAATAGGCTTTCGAGAGAAAAGGATGAAAGGAGGTGCTTAAATAGTTTCGATATAATTCGATTAACTATTATTTCAATTTAGTTGGAACTTAATTCGGATTCAATTTTATTTTATGTCTCTATTCAGAAATCGGATCAAATAAATGGGTGATCAACTATTTTGCACAAGTGATTCCAAATTTGTGGTCAACAGTGTACGATTGTAGATGTTTAACAATCAAATTGTTGAACTGTTTTTCGCTTTAAGTTGTGAATGTTTTAGAATTTAGAAAAATAGTGAGATTTATTCAGTAACAATTTTGTGTTTCCTCATAAGAATACACATTAAATTGAAAGTTAAGTAATTTCAAAACTACCTAGTTTCATTACTGCATAAAGTTTCATTCCTCTAATTTTCAAAGATTTTCGCTTATTTTTAATGTTACTGAAGTTCATTCTTTAAAAAAACCATCGAATCAATTATCCGGAAGTTTTGTGACAATTTTGTTTAGTCATAAGATTTTATAAAATTTTACCTATTATTTCACTCTTAATTTTGTAGTTATATTTCTCAATGCATTTTCCTATACGAATGCACGTTAAGTTAGAAGTTGAATAGTTAAAAAAACTACCAAATGATTTATCTTAAATTTTGCAAGGTGTTTTATCATTGAATTAAAACTCATTTCTCCAATTTACAAAGATATTCTTTAAAAATGATCCTTAAAAATTTAAATTTATAACATAATTATTGGTGTACATATCAAAATTTTGATAGAATGCTAAACAATAACAAACGTTTATAGTAACCCTAATACTATGAACACTAAGGGTTGAACAATTTTACACAATTTTGTATAATACTCCAAAATAATGTTAAACAAAAAATCATAGATTACACATTTTTTTAAGAACCACTTAAAAATCCTATCCGCACTTAACGATACAGTTAAGAGTCGTAGCATCATGAAGCGTCAAGTATGTATTTCTAATTTTCCGAGTGCGTTTTATACATCCTTGTGAACTATTCGAGATAAAGTTGACGCGAAGAGTTGTTCCACGGCGTTCGGGAACGAGTCAGTTTACCTTTCAGCTTTGAACCGAGTGGATGCGTTTGAGCGTTGTCGATGGGTCGAAAGTGCTCTTAATTAGGCATCCTTCTGACCGAATCGTGTTGTTAGGATGCTTTTGGCTCCACGTGTGGCGAGAGACTCGGCTCTGCCAGAGGGAGAAAAAGATTTTTGCACATGCTGGGCGGTCCAGGTCATCGGCCCGCATCGCGGTAATTTATTTTAAACCCGTGACAGAACGTCCAACAAAATTTCTCTCGGCGTTACGCAATCGCGTCGACGTCGAGACGCTCGCCTCCTCCTCGTCATTGTCGTTTTCTCGCGACTAATTAATCCGATTGGGAATGCGACAAAAATTATTCACTCCGATTACTGGATACTCGTCACATTGAAAATCTGTATACATATATTTTTAAATTTTCTGCATTTATAACTCGCAAAGCGGCGATTCGAAGCTCCAGTAAAAAAGTCGGCTTAATAATCGAATGGAAAAAGAGTTGTGCAGAGGCGGAGAGAAAATTAAACTCGGGAAACAGAAATCCAAAAATGTAATTAGACTCCGGTTTGTCTTCCGTGTGTACATAACCAGCGAATCGCTCTAGGAACATAAAAAGAGCCGTGAAAAATGTTCCGACCGCACACAAAAGTTGAACAAATAGCTCGTTCCTTGAGATTAAACTTATCAAGTAACTGTAAGATAGCGTGTTCATAAGAACAGATTTACATTAGCGAATCTAGGATGCATATCTCGACGAGCATGAAAGGTGTATCAAAGTTTGCCCTGTGGAGTCCTGTGAAAAAACACGGTCCAGTTATGTATTAAAAGTTCTAATCGAGTAGATCTAAAACTGCAAGAGTAATTTAGAACATTTATTACGGTGGATTTGCCTAAGCATTCTGTATCGTTAAATGTAAGGCAATTATAAAAGCAGCTTCGAATGATTTAAATTATTGCTATTGTTTTGCTATTCGATAATCAATGAATTTTCGTAACGCTCTACATCCCTGGTAGCTTCATCGTAATCATATTCATTTCTAGAATTATTGATTTACGAACGTTTATATAATCTTCAGCCGTGCCAATATTACCGACAGATAGGTTAGTAATTATCGTGTATATCCTGATACACGAGAATAAATTGCATATTAGTAATCTGACAGCATAATAGCGATGAAAATCGTGCACTGTATGGACAAGCCAGAAAGATAAATTGGGTAAAGGCGTGGCTCGCAGGTTTCGTGTAATCTGACACACTGGACGCTCGTACTTTACTCGATACGGAAAACACATCCAATCGAACGGAGGTTGAAACGAAACTGTTAATATAACAAGCAAGTTGAACGGATCAAGGTAGTTTATTTCAGGAATATTTGTCTTAGAATTATTTATCATACGAAATTTAAAGATAGAGTCGATTTAATCGAACTACAGTCGAACCTCGATAACTCGAAAGGCTTTATACAACAAAAATTTTGTTAATTTCGTTCCGCTTCACTGCGAAAACCTCTGTGAGTAGAAATGAAACTTACTTCAACTCTATATTGCTTCGATATTGTTTCTTTTCTTTCAACTGTTGTGATTGTCTCAAATGAAGATAAGACGAAACAATGTGTTGCTATGACGAAACTATGTTTCAGAGCACTCTTATCAATAACAAATATCTGTAAACATATTAGTACAAAATATGTATTGAAAATGTGTTTTCCTTGAGTCTGAAAATTCTGACCTCTTATGACCTTGAAGGCAATTGTATAGCACACGGATGAATTCGTCCTTTCACACGCTTTCACGTAACATAAAAAATATACAGCGTTTCATTTAAAAAATTGAATGTCACCTCCACTTCTCAACAAATTATGCGAATACAAAACATTGCATACACCAGTATGTTGCTTCCAAAAAACAGTATTACGTACTTTTTCCTCTCTCATTTTTTTCTAATACTTACTATTTTTAATAGCATGAACACCCCGTATATTTTACTAACGTTTAAACATTTCAGTATAATGTATAACACAAAGTAGCTTCTTTCTATTTCCCCCGTTCTTTTACTAATGCGTTTCTTAAATCATTTTTATTTGTCATTTTCCGAAATATGGGGTGTGTTTTATAACCGATTTCTAATTAAATGAGATCTATGTTTTGGATCATATTTTTGAAAATGATACCAATCTAATACATGTATATTTAGAAGTCTTCATGTTCATGAAGAACACCGTCGTGAAGGTTTCGCTACCAAAAAACTATAATAGAAAAATGTGACCTTGAACAGCCAATTGAGATAATCCGGAGAATAGTTTCTGTATTCTTTAAGAATTCTGTTTTGTCTTTTACAATGAGAAGTTTAAACTTACAAAAATATATACTATCCAAAAACTGTGTTAATTTCCTACGTATAGGAGTATCCAATTATCAACTCTGGAGTGGGTCGAGTGGATGACAATAGTTGTCCATCACAATGTTTTAAATTAAATATAATATTACCACATTTTTTATTTCTTACAGTACTGTGATATGTTAATAAATATTTCAATGAGAAAGATGCTGTAAATATTTAAGGAGCAGAATTTGATAGTAAATCGAAATTTTTAAAGTCACGTTTTATTACACTTCCACTCGAGGGTTAAAGCAATATTTCATAAACAATTAAACAAACTACAGGGTCGTCCACGTATCGCGGAACCCGAACTCATTTGTGTTTATGCGCAAGGGTTCCGAGATATGTGGATGACCCTGTACTAAAGTACATCGTATAATGATGTATGCATACTTTCTTCGGACGCAGCACGTCTTCAGATTTCTGACACTGCCAATGCAAGCACCAACATAGTTCCCGATACATTAATTACCGCGCGTATCTATTATTTTTCCGATTCCATGCGTCAGCGGACGCGAAATCATGAAAAGCCGCGCGCTGAGACTCCACGCTCCGAATGCGTCGTGAAGGTTAATTAAATCCGCGTCTCACGCAATGGGTGTCGAGTCATTTTACGTATCGCATTATTATTTACCACTACTCGTCGCTAACAATATAATTACCGAGCCTCGTGGCGAATTTCTCGCTTAGAACACGCGCAGACAAGATTTATGCCGCCGATCGGAACGACCACCCACCGAGCAACGGTCCACTGTATAAATAATTCCACGACTAGAACGAAGTCGATATTGTTCGCCTAATTATAAGCGTCGAACTGATTTAACGCCGCAGGGAGGTGGGGAAGAAGCCGATTCGCGTAGTAACTTTCGGCCAAGCAGCACGCAGACAGACAGACAGGCAGACAGACGTGAAAAGGGGGTGGCAAATTAGCGGTGTGTAACGGCGATGCGCGTAGTCTGAGAAGGCAATGTAGTCGTCCACCCTCGAGACGTCTCAGGGTCGGCTCAGTGACGATTTCACAAAGGCACGCACCTAACCGAGCCGCGAGCCAGACAGAGGAGGACGAGAGTGGAGGCAGACTAAAGAACGGTCAGCGACGGAGAGGGAGGTGGTCAAGGAATCCGGAACGAACCGCCTACGCGACCGAGGCTCTCGCGCAAGGAATCTCCTATCGAAACGTCCTTTCTGCGGCTCGTGCACTTTTCTACGTGTTCGTTCTCGTTTCCGAGGCCCTGGCCAGCCACCGATTCCAATCCCGCGGTTTCACGATCCACCGTCTGACAGTTCCATTGATTTCGATTGAGCTCGATTATCGGAACGCCCGTTATTATTGGAACGCAGGGGCGGATTTGGAAACTCAACGTCCCTAGGTTTGACAAGGGAAGGCTCAGATGCGGTCCTCACCGAGTTCAATGAAATTTGGCAGGGTGATAAGTCTATATCTGTGCTATATTAAAACATTTTACTATCATTTTCAATTTCGTTCGTTCAGAAAATACAGGGTGTAACAAAAATGTTGCAGTTCCTTAAAAGGGGTAATTCCTGAGGTGATTTTGAACAACTTTTTCCTTAGCGAAAATGTTAGGTGGGGCTTTGTTAACGAGTTATTAACGAAAGACACCGACCAATCAGAGAGCGAGTACAGTGGATGAATATCAGCGCGGGCTCCAGTGGTGAGTAGTATTGGCCCGCCATCGTCCGCGTCATCATTAATCCGCTGTACACGCTCCCCGATTGGTCTGTGTTTTTCGTTAATAACTCGTTAACAAAGCCCCGCCTAACATTTTCGCTAAGGAAAAAATTGTTTAGAATCACCTCAGGTATCACCCCTTTGAAGGAACTACAACATTTTTGTTACACCCTGTATATTTAAGGATGCAAAAAACTGTTTAAATGTTCCTGTGTCCTCTATTATGTTACAATAAAAATTCTACAATCGATTCCACACGTAACTTTTTTACAAGCGAAAGACATTCATATTAAATTTTGAGTATCAGTTAAAAATTCATCGCTGGAGGAAAAACATGCCTTAACGTTTAGAGTGACCAAAATCTTAAAAAGCAAATAGTTAGATACTTTAGTTTGTCAGTAGTGTTTTTACCATTCTATACAAAATTCAAGGAGAATCTTCAATATGTCCCAGAATACAAAATTTTCTGTTTCCAATAATTCTAAAACAGAAAAGTGATCCATATTACATCATTACAGTTTAATGCATCCATAGTTGAATACAAGATATTTTATTAAAAATTCCCATCAAAAATTCAGTCTACATTCCAGGGAGAATTTGCTTCTACCTAGATACAAACGGAATACCTCTGGTAGTTTGACCCTGCATGCACAGAGGTATTTGCATAGTTGCGACACTATACATATTCCTCGATCGAGTGTCGTATTGACCAAACATATGTATACACTTCTTCCAGCTTTGACGGAAGATTTACTGCCAAAAAGTTACTCTCGTGTGTAATATAACCTGTCGATGCTGGAAACTTTATGCGAACTGTATACGCGCGTGATAGAATAAAAGACGGGAGAAACTGTAAATAAAAAGATACAGGCGGGTTCTTAAAATATCTTGTCTCTGTTGAAACTGGTCCAAGTGTTTCAAAGAGAAAATGCACGATTACATAAACTCGCGTCGGTCGGTTACTTCAATATGGAATTGCAATTATTTACCGGGTTATTTATGTATAATGCGCATGTTTAAAATTCAAACTGCTATTAAATCGTGGCGCTGTAATTTAGACGGAGAGAAAACTTCCTAAAATTTTGTACGCGTCATCCGAGAAAGTGTAAAATAGAACTAATGCTTTTTACGAAAACAAGATAATATACAGGGTGTAACAAAAATGTTGCAGTTCCTTGAAAGGGTTAATTCCTGAGGTGATTTTAAACAATTTTTTCCTTAGCGAAAATGTTGGGTGAGGCTTTGTTAACGAGTTATTAACGAAAAACACCGACCAATCGGGGAGCGTGTACAGCGGATTAATGATGACGCGGACGATAGCGGGCCAATACTACTCACCGCTGGAGCCCGCGCTGATATTCATCCACTGTACTCGCTCCCTGATTGGTCAGTGTTTTTCGTTAATAACTCATTAACAAAGCCCCACCTAACATTTTCGTTAAGGAAAAAGTTGTTTAAAATTACCTCAGGAATCACCCCTTTCAAGGAATTGCAACATTTTTGTTACACCTTGTATTTTTCGAGAGACTGCAATTCTTTTGAGAAACTTTCAAAGTGTATAAAAAATATGTTTGAAGAACGTAAATTGGATATTGTTCCGGTTTTTTCCTTTTCTCAATCAATGGAGATAAAAACATCGCTGGTATGACCAATGCGCAGAGATTCAAGGCACATCGGTTGCATGTGTGTATAATTCGATGCGTATCACGCCGATAGGGATGCATGGCCCGCATAACAATTTAATTCAATCGTTATTCGAATGCATAATCAGCGATCGTATATCGATAATACGATTTCGCACTGTTTGACATTTTGTATCAGATGAGAACCGATACGTTTACAGCTTTTTTATGCGGTTATTTGAATTGTACGCTGCGTAGTCACGCACTTGGCATACTTTGTACATTGTCATTTATTTATTCGATGTACGGATTATCGCAGACATTGGAAGGAATTCTCAAAGTGTCTGTGAAACAAATCCTCATTTAAAAATTTTGAATTATTTCTCTCAAAGGAAAGGAATTTCTTCTTGCTAATAATATCATAATTTCTGCTCTATTCTGAATGCGTTTCACATAACAGAATTGACGGGATAATAATAGTTGCAATAAATAGAATTGAAAGGGATGCGAGAACGCGAATGGAAGAAAAAAACTTTTTAGTATTATTCAAAGCTTACGGAACCTTGCGACACCTCCACCATGTTCCGGTCAACATGACACACGCTGGTTGCATTTGAAGGATATCGTGAATCGACTCTTAATCGGATTATCTGTCGGCGGTGTGAATATTCTGCGCAGAACTAATCTTCGATGTCTTTATTCATTAGCAACGGAAACAGACGCGTGCAAACAATCGCTTGCCGGCTGCTATCCAAATCAAAATACCATTAAATTCGACTTCCTCGTTCGCGAATTCACTGCTTGTTTCTTTTCGTAAACCCATCCTTTTTTCGCAATCGATCTTTTACTACGTTCGAAGCTATTCCGTTAACGACCTGGCCATTATTCTGTTTTATTCGAGTTACAAAGTCGAGCAAGACGACGAGTGGTCGTGTCCGTAGCATGACTGCAGACACATATGTAGTTGTTATTACTCTTCATTTTATCACGGAGAAGCTATAAATCGGTTTTATCGACCATATGCTTAGTCTAAACAGTTAGTCACTGCTTTGACTCTGCCACAGTATTTCTAACGAAATCGTTACTCGAGATGATCCACCGAGTATCACAGATCCAATATTTACACGCGTTCAGGGTGGCCGCTATCGGAACACTCATTAACGTCGAATCCGATTCTTTGTTTAACTCTGTTACATATTCGCGTTTAAAGCTCTGATCACCAGTACTCTATTGTAATCTTGAATTTCACTAGGGTAACTGTCCCAATTACGGATGGTGTCCCGATTATGGAGGGTTACTACATATTCATGCATTAAAGACACTCTATTTGCACAATGCCTGAAATGCTATTTTTATAGTATACTTCAATTCCTACTTTATTCGGAGGGGTTAAAAGTTTTCTGTTTAAGACACTTTTAAATATTCAATTTCATATTTTAACGCTGAACCGGGTATTTTAGGCACGATTTTCCGAACAGTCTAAATAAAAGGGCTAAAAAGTCGTATTTTTACATAAGTAAAAATTAATAGTGTGCTTTTATGGAATAAATCACATGTATTTAAAAAAAAGTAAAGTAAATTATAGTATTCTATAACATAAGCGTTTCTGCTTTCAAGACTCCGCAATAGGTGCAATAGCTCTTTTCTTTTCTTTCTTTGGTATTTCGTTCATTGTTACTGATTCCGTGAAAGAACTATTATTTGAGGATTCCGGAAGAATTACACTTACTAAAGGACACGATTTTTAGAAATCATCAATAGTTTGTTATGATTTTCTAGCAACAATAAACCCGCGGAACCACTAATCTGTCCGTAATTGGGTCAGTTACCCTAAATCCTCTTTTAGAAAGGAGAAATTTATTCAATATATTCTCTAGACTTGAATTAAGACATAAACTCAAGTTTTTTGAAAATGTGATTTGCGTCGTTTTTTATTATACTTAGAGTCATTCGGGGTAAAAGCACGCAGCGGGTAAAAGTACGCACTTTTGCTGTTTAAAAAAAAAACCGTCTGGCCTATCGTCAAATACTCATTGCATTTTATGAGTCTATTAAATATGCTACCGATAACGCAAAAAAGTGTTCCTAATATCATGCTACTTTCGGCTCAGTGAAGCAAAAACAGCAAAAGTGCGTACTTTTGCCCCGAATGACCCTACATGGTGTAACAAAAATTCCAATTAATGCGTAGAATATGACATCGTCCAAATGAACTTCTCTAGCTGCTTTACAAATGCCCTTTCAACATTTTGCATAACATTTTTATTTCTTGCAGAATTTTTCTTCATTTCATTTAGGAATTTACAAATACAATGTAGTACTTTTTTTTTACGACAACCTGTATTAATTAAGCAACGTACGATAATTTCCACTAATGTTCCAATCTCGCGCATTACCGTAATTTTACACACTTCCCCTTGCACAAAAGAAATTGTGAAGGCGCACTCCGTAATATCCTCGAACGAGCCACTAAAGTTTCGAACTGCTGTACAAAAGTAATTTAAATTACTTCCATCCCCGAAGCTATCGAGTGTCAGCACTTGACGTTCCCCAGGCAGCAACCGGCGTCTGAATTTCGCAATTCGGAAAAGGCAAGTCGAAACGGGAGCAGAAGTTAAGCGTCCCCCTCGTCAGACTTCCACCATACCGATCCTCGAGGAGCTTCTGTTTACCGTATCGGTTGATTTACAGCCTCGAATTTTCCTCGACGACTCCGAAGTTTCCACGGTAGGTTTCCTAAGCGCGCGGAGCGCACGCTCGCAATCGCGTCCCGCCGACGCGGCAGGTTGTCTGGCGGAAAGTCGCGGGCAAAATGCGCGAAACGCCGCGCCGTGTTCGTAGCTCGCGGGCACTAAACCGCGGGCTGACAATTAACGTCGGCGAGCCATTAATTGCCGCGAGACGGAAGGGAACGTAGGAAAGAATCGCGGCTCGTGCCTTCTTTTCCGGTCCTCCTCCGCTCTTTTGTCCCGTTGCCCCAGCCCATTCTGCTATCTCGTACGAGTCACGTTTATAAACGGACAATGGTGCCCCGCTCTTATCTCTAATGATCCTCGCGGATCCGTTGTCCCCGCCGCGGAAAGAAGCATTCCATTGAAAACGATCCGCGGCCGCTCGAAGGCGCGGATAAGTATCTCCAGAAAGTCGAGATTCGCGCCGGCTCTTTTTGGGATTTCGATAAATCCCCCTCGGTTCGTGAGTCCTCGTCGTGCCTGGCGATCTCCATGCCGTTCAAAAGAGCACTGGCAGGGTATCTCGTGCATGCGCCGCAGCGAAATGAAACTTTTTCTATAGCCGCGTGTAATATCAGAGAAGTAGCTGCTTTTCGGATTTCGAAATTGAGCGCGCGGCCGTATCGTATTTTGAACGAGCGAGCTTTCAACGCGGAAATTCATGCTCTTTCCTTTCTTTTTTTTTATTAAATGAATCCTACTGTTTTCACGTCGTTATTTCTGACGAAGCGCAACGCATTGATTTGACTATCATGCGTCGAATTCGCTGTCCATATGTTCAGGTGGATTTAAAAAAAATGATTTCATACGGTTCTACTTTGTTGAACGTAACAAAATTGAACAATTTTTATATTCACAGATTTTCTGGTTTGTAGTGTTTCAAAGTTCTATCCACAAGTGTAAAAACTTCAAGGACTGATTTTATCTCTTCACGGAGATTTTCCGCGGGAAAGAAATTACTCCCTGAATGCTTCGTTATGCTCTACATTCATACAAAGTTTCATTAAAATCAGAACTTTTGGGTCTTGGCACTTTCCTCGCGAGATGGAAAAAAAATTTCTCCCTTTTAAAATTCTTCTCCATATAAAAATTAATGGTCAGTTTGTAAATCCGCAATTGAAGGTCGAGTTTTAGAGAATTAAGTAGAAAAGGCAAAGAAGTTCGTTCAGTTTTTTGCACAGAATGAATGATAATTAATACTTCTAATTAATACTTGTTCTAATATTTTTTTACAAAGATGTTGGAATTTTCAATAGATTCAAAATCATATTTCAGTTAGTCGGATTTCTCGCATTGATCATATTCCTCGTTGCTCGTTTTCGAGATCGTTTACCTTGAAAGCGACGGCTCATTTGAAAAAACTGGGTTTATGAAGAATTACCCTTTTTCTCGGTTGTACCATCAGTAACGTACTGCCCTGTACATTAAATACATCACTTTTGGCATATACGAGCAAAACACGCGAATGTATGGCTTACATCGTTAGCACCTGCTCTCATGAATGTATGAATTGTTTTTGTTACCATCTGTTACGTTAGTACACCGAGTTTCGCAATGACAGATACGCGGCCGCGATATATCTTCCACAGATAATATAATTTATAATCGCCACGGTGCTCCTCCATGCATGGCTTTCGGCTGCGAAATGGATATTCAACTTTACTACGCGTAATAAGAACAATGTATGATCAAATGTGAAATTGATTGCAGTGGTTTTTAAGAAAATGATCAGAAAAAACGCGATGCTGAATGTATTATTATTTTAACTATAATTCCGGCGATAAAAACTCATTATCAACAATCATACGGACTTTTAGAAGAGATAAATACATTGCAGTAAATATTAGATTGTGATATATGAAATGGCTGATTTTTTGCGGTAGTTTTAAATGAACATAATCTTTTTAATATATTGAATTCTATTGAACGAAATAAGAATCATTTCCAATTAGTTACAAGCTTCTTGATTTTATTATTATAAAAATTTGGAGTTCTGAGGTTAATAAATTGTTTAAAGGCATATTCGATAGTTTCTTGATTGAGGAAATGAAGCTGTCAAAAATGCCGTTAAATAATTTATTGACTCCAGAACTTTGAATTTTTATACAAATGGAATTAAGAAGTTTATAAGGATTCTTATTTAGATGAATAAAATTGAATATTAAGATAATGATGCTTATTTAATTCTACCGCTAAGAATCAAACATTTCACATGTTACAACTTACAATTGAAGAAATTTGAGCAAATAACTGATGATAGAATTATGAGAAAATTTTATACTAACGAAAATAATTTGCACTAAATGAATATAATTACAAATTTTGAAATTTTTCTATAATCACGTGTATAAAGTTCGGTATCAATAATGAATATATTATTTTCTTCGCGTGTGATGTATCAGTTTATTCGGACAACATCGTATTTATCTGGTTCTAATTTCCATTTAAATCGAGACCTGAAATGTCGAATTAATCTTGCGTGTTTCTATAGATTAACTGTCGATCGTTCTCGCGAAATGGTAAAACAATATTGACGTTATTGACCGCGCGATAATGAAGATCTCTGTGGCTAATGTAACAAACAGAGAGTCGTTTCGACGGAAACAATGACTAAGTTTTATCTCAAATATAAGCTTCATTAATGCAAGCGGAACGAAAACAGCGCGAGCGTTGTGAGCATGGAAAATTGCCAGTCTTTCTGATTTCTACTTCATCTAATATTTGTTGTCGATGGGAATGAATCATTTCTAGTTTCGGGTCAGCTTATAGATTTATGCATCTCATGCGTCAGTGTATCTAAAATCTACTTATAACATTTAGCTATGCAAAAGTCTTTAATGCGTTACAATCACTTATACAAAATATTTTTAATCTTAATTATTGAATAGTGTAACATATTTATAGATAATACAATTTTGTGACTTCGAAAATATTCAAAGTTTTATTTATTCTTACCCAATTCAGGGAAACATTTTATGTTCCATCTGTTGTCCTATTTCAAGCTATGTTCTACCCTGATTACTAAAATTAAGAAGTGAAATAGTTTTATTTTATAATAGAGACAATAGGAAATGAGGATTTGGATGGAAATTTATTCAAACACTTCGAATTATATTCATTTCAAATTCAGGGATTTCAAAAACGCAAGAATACCGATTTTTATGAAAATTGAATGAAATTATAAGTTTTAATCCGGTTTTTGGGAAAAGGTACCACTGTGACTTGGAGGCTTAACAAATTCGTTCACACCAACGCAACGCGAAAAACTTCGCCACGTACTTTAGCGCTGCAAGCTTCTCGCCGCAAAGAATATTCGCTGTCGCTGCGAATTTTCGCGTTAGTCTGTGGAATCCTTTAACGAGGGCTACGATTTTGCCGCGGACCATTTGCTATTGCTGCGAAAAATTTGCATTAATCTGCAAAATCCTTAACACCTTCTACTTCAAATATGAATAGGACCCATCTCATCCAAAAAAGCTTGATTGTTCAAATTTGGAAACCGACTAGAGCGCGCAGCCTCCTGCCATAACCCGATAATAGGATAGAAACGAACCGTTTACCGTAACAAATTCTATACACCGCGACGATCGGATGGTCCTGGCAAAAACCGCGCGCAACGGGGTGTTCAGCGAGCGTCGCGTCGAGGGGCACAATTATATTCGAAAAGCTTGAAAGCGTTCCCGAGGGCGCCGTGGCTCCTTTTCAATTCCCCCGTCTGCCAAGGATAATCCTCGATACTGGTACAATTCTACGGGGCTCCGGGCACTTTACGTGGGTGGCGGAACGACCGGGGTGATCAGGTAACCCATACACTCGCGACGGAACCGTCGCGGCGTCGACGCCGTCTCTGTGTCGGTCGTGTTCTCTGTTCCTGCGTGTGTTAGTTAAACGGCTGGTTAAGCCCGAGATAAGCGAGATGACCTGTGTCGTCGGTAGCTTACGGGGCCATCTTTCTCTTATTTCTTCGTTCTCACAATGCCGGCGCTACTTTTTCACTCGGTCGCCTCTATCTTTATCGCGCTCGCGTCTCCTCTCAGCCCCGCGTGCATCACGCCTGGGGTTCTTTGCCCGATTCCGCTCGAACAGACCGGGGGAAAGTTCTAATGGCTCCGCGGATCGTCGTGGAGGCATTTTCGCGACTACGGATAATTATTTCGCCCTCTCCCGTCCCGGAAGAGAGCGTCGTGTACTGCAACGGCTGAACTTTAATGGCGGTATCAACGGCTCCGAAACAGCCAACTCTGGTGGCCATTATGTTGAAAATGTCTGGGGATTTGTGCTGTGTGTCTGGCAGACATTTTATTGTATTTGGCGTAGAAATTAATTAGGTGACTTTTTAGTTAATTAATTGTTTATTTATAATGAAACCATGCAACTCTTAGGGCGGTACTCATAGTCGCTTCCTATTCTTAAGGGGTTGCTTAAGTTTCCTCATACAATGTAATTTATACTGTGAGGAGTACTCGCAGTATTCTAGTGAAAGCAGACGTTCTAACTTTAGGAAGAGTTAGATAATTGGGAGGATTAGCCATTCTTTTTTAAATCGAAATGAATCTGCAATACGTTCCCCATTCCAGCTACCTTAGAGAGAAGCCAGTCCTCCGAAAGCATGATGTAAGGGTAAGGAATAAGGTGTGATCCCTCAGCGGTCTCGCTCTGGTTTTTTACTGCGCCTTCCCATTTTCCGCCATGTTAATCCTAGAATGCCAACATAAATTTTACATAGACTGGCAATCTAGGGTTACAGCACAGACTTCTATGTACATATGTACTACACTAGACCGCTAACAGTCGAGAGGAAAGGAATACGAGTGGTGGGGGCTGATTTTGCCTATACTGCAAATGGTGGACACCTCTCCTCTACACCCCTCGGACATCCCGTACCCTTCACATCACTGGGTTCGCCATTTGCAGTGTAGGCAAAATAACCTCCTACTACTGGCATCAGTTTTTTGTTCGCCAAGCTCTGAACGTTAGCGGTTTAGTATAGTATACATATAGGAGTTTGTGGGCTGCAATCTTTAGATGTAACTGTCGAGTGTTCAAACGTTAACGCTGTGTAAACGTAAAATACGAATTTATATAAACTGTCTGGATGCTCAGTAAAATCGTGCTTTAATTGGAATGGTAACACAACGCAAAATATGAAGTATTTTAGCTTCCCGAATGGCATGGGAACAGTAAAGGAATGGATAAAGGCTGAGTCTACTTTCTCACGTAATACTTTATATGTTATATTTAGCGGTTTTTAATGCAACTGTCCTATTGGTGGACAATCCAATATGGACAATCTTGGGAAGTGTACGTTACTGGCTAATCTATAAGGCTGCGTGGGAGCATATCTTATATCCTTAGATTCTTAGATCATGCCATCATGCTCCGAAAGTAACTCATCTCTTTTTAAAGTTGGGATGCCGGTCCTAAGTTGACGAACAGTCTATAACTAGTTACTACTATGGTTTTATTAATTATTAAATTATCAATGCTTGTTTGCACCTCTTCTAGGGTTTGTTATTGTATGTATATCAAATGATGCTGGAGCGATTGAACAAAGGATAATCAGATGGAGACAGATTGGAGGATTACTATGCTTTTCACAAATGCAAATAAATCGGACATCACTGACATGAAATCGCATTGATCGCAGATAATTGCAGCGACTTCGTGTCGCTCGTGTACATCGGCTCTAACTTTTGATTTGACCAGTTGTCGTGTGTTCATTAACTATAAAGATTGTTACTTTTATATCGCAAAGTGGCGGGAAAATATTTCCTTTCAAAATTCAAACCAGAGCGATACATAATTGAACGCAAAGGCACCGAATTGATTTCTACACCTCATAGTTCCGCGAGATCATCCCACGAGTGTGGATCTCGACGATTCCGCCGAAAATCTAGCGATAATTTATTCGCGTTGGCTACGCGGACATCGATGAACGGAATGTCTGAAAACACTGAAGAATACCGCTTGGCAACCGGCGCGGCGAGTTCTGCCTGAACAGATTCGAATCGATCGTACGTACCAAGGACGATCGCGAAATTTCGCGCTCGAAGAAGGAAGAAGAATAGTATCAGATTTCCGCATTTACATCATCCCGAGGCCCTGGGGGCTCGCCGGCCGAGTTAGCCCGCCGCATATTATGCGAATATATGGACGACAATGCGGTCCGCTCCAACCTGAAGCAATCCAAAGGAGAATTCAGGATGCCTCTGACCTCGTTGGATCGCGTTCCCCCGCGAAATTCGCACCTCGGAAGTTCACCCCTCAGCCCGTGCATCTTCATCCACGTTAATCGCGCGTAAATTCGCGACCGCCGCTCCTTAAAAAAGAAAAACGCTTAACGAGCCGGGAGCAACTTTTGTTCGTTGGCGAACAATTGAATCCCCCGACCTCCTTTCGGTCTCTCTCGCCTGGAATTAGCGGAATTTACCGATGAATGGCTGGAACGAGTGTTCTCTCCTCGTTAAATGTTCGCCTTTTAGGGCGATACTTCGTCATATAAGGACGGTTTTAATGAAATTTGATAAGAGGTTCACAAGTTTGATAAAGTGATCGTTCATTTGACCGCACAGATTGTCCGTAATTTTACCGTTGATAAATGAAACGAGAACAGAAAACCAATTTTGTAAAATATTGGAAACAACCGAGTGGGTCGTTACAACGCCAGCGTGACCCCGCTTGACCTCTTCTAATTTTATTGACACAGCTGCCGCTTCGCTCAATTTCGCGTCGGAGAGAGTGTAATACACTGTGGTTGTAAGTATTCGACGGTTTACGCGATCCTTTATTGCCTCATCAAGCCGCTAACGGTAATAAGGAAGATTGATTTGCTCTTGCCAATTTCGTGTAATTCGGTATCATATGAAGCAATTGAGCCGTAAAACTTTCGGTACCGCTACGATCTTGTATCGGAGCTTCCGACATGGACAATTTCTTGAAGACGCTTTTATTTACAAGAATACAAGTGGTCGTTTTTCCTCGGGTTATGAATTTATGGGATGGTTTAGATAGTTTCTAATCTTTGCGGAAATTACGCCGTCGAGAACGCTCGAATCCTGGATTTATCATTTTGTTTTTGGCGATTAGTTAGACAGGAAGTTCTCGAGTTAATCGAGTTACCTAGCAAGTATGCAAAGCTTTAAGTATACAGATTTTCTATTTCTATCGCGTTCATTATCTCAGTTACAACCGAATAGCGTCGTAAACATTTTACGGAGTCTCTTCGCGTGAAGATGTGAACCATAGACATGTAATAAAAAGAGCGCGGTTTCAATGGTTCCTGCGTTCATGTCGTATAAAAATTTAGGGTAATTAGTAATTACGTAATAAGCAGGGTTAGATCGCGATGTAGTTGACTAGTCAGTTGACTAAGAGAAAATTGTGTAGTTTACTGTTCAGCTGACTGACGAGGGCAAAAAAATTAAGCGTGTACATATGCAAAATCCAAAACACATTTTCAGGAGTATCTAGAGAATTTTTAATCCTATTTAGAATAGAAATTCCTTTTGCTTTTTTTTAAAAACGAATCCTATTCCCCAGGCAGTTTTCGCCACCTAAATCTGCTCATTACCATTTCGAAATAAATGAAAATACTACAAGAAATATGAATTAAATAATCATCTCTTAAAAACTGGAAGTTTATTAGTTAATATGAGACAATTATTGTTTTAAGATTAAAAATTAAAGGTCCTAAATATTCATATTTTTTATTTTAAATCGTAGTTTACATATGCATGTAAATTTACAAAAAAGTTATTTGGCAAAGATAAAATTGACAAAGAAATGTTATTTTTTCATCTATTGTTTAAAGAATAAACATTCTCCGAGATTCGCATGGGAAATTGAATTCGTTTTTAAAAAAACACACAATTTACACGATTAGTCAGCTACATCACGACCTTAACCTGGTCGTTATGCAATTACCCTTAGAAAGAAATAGTTGCTGTACAGTCACCAACCTGTTTTTCTAATGATGCTTGATAGAATAAAGAGAGCTGCGTTGTCTGGGAAACAGAGAGGTAGAGAGGCGAAGACAAAATAAAATTAGATAAAAGCAAAATGATGACACAAAGCCTGCTATCTTTTTCTAATATTTGACGATCTTTCCACTAAATACACGGTCTATTTACTATATATCTCTTATGTGAACCAATTTGTCGCTAGATTGCAGAACTTTCGCACATTTTAAATTTTTCGATTCCAATTATAGTATACAGAACTCAGATTAACCCGATCTCGTTAAGTCTCTTGCTTTTTCAACAAACTGTTATCTGTTTCCGAGTAAAAGCTTTGCACTGATGAATAAGTTGAATACCCAAAAACTGAACCAAGATTGAAACTCTTTGCCAGACTTTATTTATGGGGTTGCGTTGATTTGTTAAGGGAAACTTTGGAGCAATGGTTTCTGAATACTCTGTGCAACTTGTAAGAGGAAAAGGGGAAAGAATAGTCGACTGCTTTACTTTGCAAGCTTTACACAGCGTTCCGCGAAGTTTCTCCTAGTTTATTGTTACACGGTCCGCGCTATCGTTTATCTAAATATAGATAAGGCCTATTCTGTTACAGTGTAAAGTCGCGCGGTGCGAAATTCATGGAGGAACGCGATGTAATAAGGGTGGGTACATGCAGCCAGCTTCGGTTCTGGAGTTTGTCTCTACCGGGCGGATCAAAACGAATGTCCTGCAATTCAGAAACACGTGTATGCAATGTGCTCTTATCCAAATTGCGTGGGTCAAGTTATTGTCGCAGACATCTAACGCTTTTGGTGACCAAAATTTTTAATTGTACGTAGATATATTTAATTGCGCTTATGGTTAGATTTTACTATCTTAACTTGTTTCTATCGCGATTACTTTCGTCAATTGATACGGACGCTTTCATTTATTTAGTTTCCAGTCTTCCCTGAATTATTCTCCCTTTCTTTTACATCACCCTGTATATTCGCTCGGCGAGGATTTTTATCGGCCGACCAACCCCGCCGTTCTTCCTCCATGTAAATCCGAAAATCTTGGGTTAGTATTTTATCTCCCCTGATTCTGGAACCGGAGCTGGAAAATGCGAACGAGAAAAATGCAAAGGGTACATTCCGAATGCGGATTTTCTTTTAACTGCATTACCATACGTTTGAATAAATTCAAGGGAACGTATAATTCCTGACGTTAAACGGTTTAAACATTACTCGAGGGATCTTCATATTCTCTAGAAAATTCAGCTATCCTAGTGGCCGTGTGCTCGTCGCAACGTTTTTAATATTATTCCAAAGTTCAAAGGTCCGTCGCGCGTCGTATTACTTTGCTATTCTACTTTCGTGTTTGAGTTTCAAAGCATAAAATCGAAGATGCTTCTGTTCTTTAAATGAGAGAATACTTTTCAACGATTTGTTAAAGGACGAAAAAGAATTGAGGAACAAAGATAACAGCTTGGATTAAGAGTATTTTGCTTCCAATTGTCAACAAATATTTTTTTAAATGCTTTTGACGTTATTAAATTGGATTCCTAGAAATAGTGAGTTGAAAGACTATAAAACTTGAAAAGTTAATTAAACTATATTAAGTTCAATCTTTCAGAGATCCTAATTTTAACATTAGGAAAGAAGATTTTCTTGATTTTTAAACGAATTCAAAGTCTAACGTATTACTATAAGCTTTTGGTCATGTTTCTTTATCGAGCAAATTTACCACAAGATTAAGTCACTACTACAGTGGTTTCTGTAATAATGAACACAAGTAGGAAGAAGCAAAGTTTGCGCTTGAACTGCAATCCTACCTTGTATTTCCAGTGCAGAGAGGTCGATACACTTGGAAAATTTGCAAGGAAGCCAAGAACATGAAGTTCAAAGTTTCAAGCTACTTTGAGACTCTTTCCAAACTAAAGTAGACGCGAAAACCTCGAAAGTTCAAATTGTTTCAGAAGTTTCAGATATTTCAAAAACTGACAAGACTTGGAGCATATTATTGTTATTCCACCTGCGAAGCACTTTCGAGCAAGGCAAAAAGGATTTGAATAATCAGGAACGAAGATCTGAATCCAAATACTTAAGCATCTGAATTTGAATTCGAATTCGAATTTGGATACTTGCAAATGTTTTACTGTTACGAAACATATAAAGCAATTAGTGCTTTTATAATCGTTGTTGCCGCTTAGCATACTATGCAAATTTTATTGTGTAGGGAGAAGTGGGGCAAGTTTAAATTTTGACTCCTTACATGTATTCTGTGTGGTTATAAAATTAATTTATTGTATTTAAGAAGAGAATGCTTATTGTATTTAAGAGGAAAATTTCTTTTTTCTTGGCCGAAAATGTCGATTTTTTTAATAGTTTTTTAATAAACAAAGCGTAATCTTATAATCAATCTGAACCTTTGTATATTCTTTTAATATACTTCTACTAAATAACACAATTTCTTCGGTTTAATTCATTCGAAAATACAATGAAACCAGAAGAATTATTTTTCGAAGAATAGTAACTGTTCAAATCCAAATGATCGATTTTACTCCTGAAATTTCCCAAACTTTCGCTAATTAAAAAAAATATATATATGTGTATAAAATAAAACCACATTGGTATTTCTGATTTTATATGAACAAAAATACAGATATCATGTCACTCGCGATTTCGCAGTGCCTTTAGTTTGCGGTTGATTCGAACTGTATTTTCCAGTGAATCCATCCAATAAAATTGTGTACTTAATAAAAGTATATATTAAAAACATAAACGTGTAAATCTAAAAATTAATCTAATCTCAAGATTTATATACTTGAGTAAATCGCTGTTTTGTCTTTAATTTAACAATCGAAGTTCTAAAGGCAAAAAAAGAAAAGGGAACAGTTCCTGATCACTCAAATTATGTCTAACATTAACTATTAAATTTTGCTTTTACAATACACAACAGTTAATAATTATTTAGTAAGTGTTTGGAATCTATTTTATTGTTTAATAGTTGCATGATACTGAGTTGTACAAGAATTGGGTTCTGTTCAAAAATTGAGTCTTTGACGGTACAATGTTTCCAATTGATTAAGTTTACAGATTTCTTTATTACAAAAAATACCAAAAAATCGATATTTTCGACAAAAAAAAAAAAGAAATTCCCCCTTAAAGAGGCAGATTCAAATTGTCCACTTGTGTCCCATATCCAAAGAGATCCCGCTTCCCCCTACCTAAGCAATTATTTAGTAGCAGTTAATGTTTTACTAAATTCAGACTCGTGAAAGGAGCGCAGCAGAATTGAAAAGGGTGGCGTGTCTCTTTGGTTCCCTCCTTTCTATTGAAGGCAATCTACTCAAATAGTTTCATCTTCTCCGTCCGTTTTCTTCTGTCCCTTTTCCCTTCCTCTGTCGCAACCTCGCGTAACCGTCGAGAACAGCTCAAACCCATAGCCGCTCGCGCGGGAACCCGGATCCGAGGAAAATTTCGCGCGTCGCGGTCTGGCGAGGGAGGATACGCGTAGGGGGAACGCGATTCGAAGTTGGCGTGTCTGAGAAAATCACACGGTGCATCCGGGCAGGACAAAGTTAGTCTCGTACGCAAATGCGCCGGCGCAGACACGTTGATACCGGAGGTCAACCTAACCCGGGAACAGAGCGAAGGCACTCGTTGGGAGCCGCGACGACGACGCGCCTATCCGCTCGGCGTGTCGCCGGTATCCTCGCGATTTTCCTGCCCGCGCCGGTTGATAGAATCGGATGTATGCCCGTCGTCCGACTATATTCGCCGGGCGGCGCGCGGCGTATAGTAATTTCACGCGGGCTGTAAAGGGGCGAGCAGCGAGGACAAGAGGGGGGGACCGCGAAAACCGAGAGGAGGATGAAAAAGGGAGAGCACGAAGAGGGGCTCCAGGACACGAAAGTTGCTCGCCCGCCTCGTTGCCTCGGCAACCTGGCCCTCTAGCCCTCGGCCTGGACCGCTCTATTTTCGACGCTCCGTGGAAATCGTGTTTCCACGGTTCTCTCCGGGGTGTTTGCCGTGTCGCGGGTCACGCGTCTTCGATTCGGATCGAAGGTCCCCGAAGGCGCGGCCCGCCTGGACACGTTCACGTCGACCTCTGAGCTCGACGAGGAACGTGGGCGTTCGCTCGCGATTGTTCGCCCCGGCGAAACAGGTTTCGCTGAGCAGGCGATGAATTAATTATCCCCGGTTTCGTCAAATTTCAGAACGGGACAGTGTCTCGGAACGGGCACGGTAGATGCCTGGTTATCCGGAGTAATTAGCGCCGCGATGCCCGGCGTAATCGAATTTTTCGGGTAATTAATGATCTTTCGTGGATTTCACGCCGGGACGAGGGAGAATCGTTCGGAGCAGCGCGTTGAAAACCTCTCGCCTTTGATGTTTGTGCGAATGGTTCAACGATTTGGATGTTATTTGGATGATGCGTCGATTCTTTGGATTATTTTCTTAGCGAAAGAAAATTGTTGATTCTGAATTTTTACTTTTTGCCGAACGTCTGCAAATTTTCAAGGTAATTCAGAATCTTCAAGATACGTTTAAATTTCAGTCAGATTTAACGAGGATTCAAGTTTGGTGTGTTAACAATAACACGAGGCTTAATACCTTCAAGTGTGGTATGTTGAACTTAGGGATGAACTTCAATAACAATCTTAGCCAAAAGTTAAACAACTTCTAAGATATTAATACGGCTTCTATTTGCGATGAAAATATGAAAACCAGGTAGAAATGTTGATCTTTTGTCTTAAACTTGTTTGTTGGAATGTTTTAAGTAGAAATGCAACTGTTAGCAACTTCACTCTTAATTCTGTTATATGTATATTTTTCAATATTGCGTTTTCTGATAAGAAGATGTTGAATTCGAAGTTAAATAATTTAAAACTACTGAATCAATTTTTCTAAAATTTTGCGTGGTGTTTTACTATTACATACATAAAGATTCATTTCTCCAATATTTAAAGATTTTATATACCTTGACCTATTATTTCGTCCTTAATTTTATAGTTATATTTCTCATTAGTGCGTTTTAAGAATACACGTTAAATTAAAAGTTGAATGATTTAGAAACTACTGAATCAAATTCTTTTTAATTTTGCATTTCAAAGATTTTTGCTTATTTTTAATGTTGCAGAAGTTCATCTTAAAGCAATTTTTTATTAGTCCGCAAGTGACGCAATAATTTTTACCAGTAGTATATATAAAATATAATTATTTTTAATTATGATAATAGAAATTCATGAAAACTTGAAAAATATTATATAGAAGGTTTAGAAGCCAATCAGTGTAAGTCACTTTTTATTACAAATGACTTAAACCGCATAAATATCGATTCCTTGCAAAAATTTTCAGTTGACAAAGATATTTAATTATAATATTCAACTTTCATTAATAGAAAATGGTACTTATATTGACTACAGAATAGCTTACAAAATTTCTTACGTAAATAATTATTTCTATTAACATATATTGTGTCGCGTTAAAAACAGACATTCCGATAACCATAGTCCATTAATTTTTTAAAACCATTGTTTAGTATCGGCACACACAGTATTATATTTAGGCTAAGTTACGAAGCGTAGAAAAATAACATCACCCTTTCATTAATTATAAGCTTCGATTAAAATTGCAAGAATCGATCACAGTCTCGGCACAAATAATTCACGAAGATGAATCTCTATTGCTCACAAAAAGATACGAATGTTACATGAGGTGTAAAAAGGACGAGATACTCTGATAAGATATAAAGATAAGCTATCATCTATCAATTAGCGAAATACAGCAGTAAACATTGAACTGTTCTACAGAATTTGTTATATCTAAATTCTTAAGAACTTCGTCTCTCTAAAGTCGGAATCCATTGTAGTCGCAACAAATTTTTGTGGAAGTAAAGTACTGTTCTTTCCAAGCAGTACAATTCTTACCATCGAAAGCGCTTTTACGGGTGGGTCAGAAGTTGCTGACACGTAGAGAAACTTTTTAACAACTCCTGTGGCAATCTTCCGCTTACAAACTAGTTGCTTTTCACGCTTACCTGCCTGATCTCTGTGACATTCGCATAAATTTCAGAACTTTAATAGGCAAAAATATAATTCTTTATGGAAAACATCCTTCGGTACAAAATATCTTGCCATAGGCAACAGCATATCGTCTTCAACTATTCGCGTCAGTTATTTATTTTTATAATCAATTCTAACTCTATTTCGAATTCAGTCTAATTTGCTATACATACGCGACTTAATTAATTCGACGTCTATATATTCATATTTCGCAAATAAACACACCACAATTTTACGGCGACGAGTAATCAACGTCGTTAAACTCGCAGGAAGTGGAAGAATCTCGCTCCGAAGGTTCACGAACGAGGCGAAAATTCTGAAAGCGACTCGCGCCACGTAATCCTGTTACTTTGAATCCCGACGAACTGCAGGGCGCGTCCCAAATGGTTCGGGGAATTAGATTTTGTTGAGCTATGATAATGGCTAATTAATTATCCCCCCGTGTTAGTCGCGATCGAGCACAGTGTTGCCGGGGCCGCAAATTATTTCGACAATAATTATTCTCTCGTCGTCGAGTGGACGCGTTCGTCGCTCTTCGGGGCGCCACTCGAAACGCGGATAAGAGACACTCGATGGTCCCACTCGAAGCTCGGGCACTCCTTTCTTTCGTATTTTCGCCTATCTGCACGTAATTAAACGCGACCGCTCGTGCCGCGGTAAAAACGCCGCCGTCGCCTCGTCGATAACACAATCGGAAAGTCGCGTCTACGTGTGCAGACTCGAAGCGGACGCACCTGCCGTATCTTCATCTATTCCCCATCGTCGGTGTATGCCGCGAAAACAAGACGATAGTCTTTTTGGCCTTTCTCTCCTCGATTAACGTCAACTACGGCGGCGATCAGGGCTCCGAGTATTGCGCGTTCGCGAATTTCAAACGGAGGATTTAGAAATTGATTGGACCGCGCGGAGCCGTTCCGCCATACTGTGGTCGAAAAATGGGAAAACCCTAGATGAAACCTGAAATTCTGAAGTCATCGATTGTGGCTTTTGTATTCTACGAACATTTTCGTGATTAGGCTATTGATTAATGAAACATTTCGCGATTTCGAATTTTGCATCAACTTTACTCTAAAACTCTCGCCTGAATCAATGTTTATTCATATGACAAGATTTTTTTTTTGATCGTGAACTATTGTGCGGCGTGTCCGTAAAATATCTTCAACATCATATACAGGGTGTAACAAAAATGTTGTAGTTCCTTGAAAGGGGTGATTCCTGAGGTGATTTTGAACAACTTTTTCCTTAACGAAAATGTTAGGTGGGGCTTTGTTAACGAGTTATTAACGAAAAACACCGACCAATCGGGGAGCGCGTACAGCGGATTAATGATGACGCGGACGATGGCAGGCCAATACGACTCACAGCTGGAGCCCGCGCTGATATTCATCCACTGTACTCGCTCCCTGATTGGTCGGTGTTTTTCGTTAATAACTCGTTAACAACGCCCCACCTAACATTTTCGCTAAGGAAAAAGTTGTTTAAAATCACCTCAGGAATCACCCCTTTCAAGGAACTGCAACATTTTTGTTACACCCTGTATACAAGGACCGTTTCCGTGGCTCGATATTTCCCAGATTCGTTGCAGAATGACCCCGCTTATCGTGGCTCTTCGAGTCGTCCCCGTCACGGCATTAGTTTCCGCGGGAGATTCTTTCGAATAAATTTCAAGCACGACCGGTCCAGTCTATTCTTACCTGCAGCGGTCCAGCGGACTCCCCTTCTGACGTTGCCGCTCCTCTAAATGAGAAATGTGGAACGGACATGACCCGCGTATATCTAAATCGACTCTAATTGTAACAGTCGTGTACGCATGTAAATACGCTTGTTAATGCAACAGTCACGAGATTATTAGGGCGAACATAATATGCACAGTTGCCGCCATTAATATTCGGTCACCAGCGTTCGTTGCTTCGTACGTACAGAGTGTCCCCCGGAACAAATTGCAGCTTGCAGCGATGAGGAAACGTTGAGAAACCAGTTGCTTTGTCATTTTTTTGGAACAAACGTACTGCATTTCTCAATTCCCTCCATTGCGATTTTAAAAAAGGATAGCAAGTTTTACCAAAGCATCCAACTCTTTCTAGAGTACTCAATTTATTCAGTTTTCGTAACTAACTGTTTATCCTGTTACAACTGGTTGGTTGTAAAAATTAGCAATTGTTATAGGAAAATGGGACGCGCAGTATTTTTCGTAACATGTTTTCGTCCGAGATTTTTATCTGAATTGTCCGTTTTCCCAATACAATTTCTAGTTACACTTTCTGTCGGAAACTGGAACTTGGACACAGTTCTTGGACCGTGAACACAGGGCTTTAGTGTACAAACGTTCTTAAAATTAGAGGAAAACCTAACCTAAAAAACCAAGGGCTTTCATGCACTGAGAGAAGTAAAGTTGTAAATTTTACTACACTGTAGGATTAAAGCATCAGGACAGGTGAAAATTTCAACACAGCGTAGTAAAAATCCCAACCAGCGTAGCAAATATTCTTGCAAAACGCTAAACATTCCAGGATACTTGGGACGGGATTCGGAACCCGCGACCCTCGCATCAATAAGCTGCGTCCTAACCAACTCCGCCAAAGAGCGCTTCTGATATTCCTTCTTCTAATTTGCTTCTCACTTGGAATATCTGTATATTCATATCTATAACATTTATATTCATTTGTTTTTCATAAATTTCATCATTCTACTATGTGGAGTAGTAAAATTTATGGACAACAAATTAATCTAAATAAATACATGAATATATATATTCCAAACGGGAAGCAAATTAGAAGAAGGAATAGCAGAAGCGCACTTTGGTGAAGTTGGTTAGGACGTAGCTTATTGATGCGAGGGTCGTGGGGTCCTAATTCTGTCCCAAGCATCTGGAATTTTAGCGTTTTGGAAGAATATTTACTACACTGGTTGGGATTTTTATTACACTGTGTTGGAATCTTCAGCACAAGTACACCTACCCTGATACTTAATCCTACAGTGTAGTCAAATTTAGAACATTATTTCTCTCAGTGTAGCTGTGTTAATTAGTAGAATAATATGACTAGAAAAGAATAATGAAGAATCAACATATAAGTACTCCTAAATCACGAATAGTATTCGCAAATAAGAACCGGATTTGGTTCAGCTCGTAAACTCCGAGTACTCGCACCCTACCGCTTTCTGATGATATTCATATTAATCCGTGATTGTCATTCGAAGGTCCCAAAATACTGCCATGTAAAATACTTTACTGTGTACATACCTTTTCAAGATTCCACAAAAAATACTAATTCCCCCCCCAAAAAAACGTGGCAATCCCACGTACAACTCCTAACGAACGCCTCCCACAAGTGGTAAATCATCGTTAACGAAGCGGCATGGCGACGGTGTGTTCCGTTCGCGCCGAAAGCGGTTAAAATTTGGTCGGTCCGGGCGGTGGGCCAGCGAGAATGCTGCGTGGTACAGTTCCCACGCACCTTTTGCACTCCTCCTCGTCCTCCGCAACATGGCCACCATCGGGGCACCGTGCAAGCACGGACCGGCATCGTCGGTCCATCGGCCTCGCACGAGAACAAGCCTGCGAAGAGCGATGGGACGGCGAGGTTGTCGCGGACGCAGAATCCGAGAGGAGAGCGAGAGAAAGAGAGGCGAACGGTTAGCGGGACGGAGAGGAGAGGCGTACGGGTGTACGAGGGCAAGGGAGAGGGAGAGAGAGATAAAAAGGCTCTCTCCCACACGGTGGCGCTAAAATAAAATGACCGGCGAGAGGAATGCCGAAGCTCTCTCCTCCGCGCCGCGGAATGGCCTGAAGTGCCTTAGGACGAGCGGCGGAGGAACGCGCGGGACGCGGAGGGACGTCCGAGACGCACTGAAGTCGTACGTAGGTAAAAGAAGTGTTCGGGGAAGAAAGGAAGGAAGGACGGGAGGAACACGGTGGAGAGATTCACTCGGTAGGGCAACGACGAATCGAGTTAGATCGGGACGGCAAACGCCTGCAACCTGGACCACCTTCCCGACCTTCTTTCTTTCGCCCTCGGACCGCGCCTCGCCCGCTTTCCCTCTCGCGGTCCCCAAAACGATTCTTCTTTTGCGTTCCTCCGCTCCGTTCTATTATCCTCCTTTTGCCTTCGATTTCCTCTTTCGTGCGGTATTTCGAGCCGCGGGAGAAAGAGGTCGCGGGGAATGCCGCGCGCGGGTCCCACTGCGCACCGACAATTTGTTCTTAGGTTCTTAGTCATCCGCCGTGGGTTTCGCGAGGCGCGGACCAACTCCATTATTTCTTGATTAGTTCAGGGAAATTACACGAAAATATATCCATTCAACAAGATGAATGTTTTACGAACCTCTGTTTCATCGCTTTAAATAATATGGTCCGTTAATGCATTTGAAAGATCTATTAAGTCCTTATATCTATAAGATGTGCTATTCTTACCATATTCTGTATTGTGTGATAGGTTATCTCTTATCTTTTCTATCTTATGTTCAGCGTCTACCCTAGTTTTAAGTTCTTTATTTTCTGTCATTTCTTGGCTGAAGTTTTTAATCTATTCTCTTTTTGTAAATTTAAGCAAGCATACGCTCGTACTTTTTCTAAATAAATAAATATGTCGAAGGCCCTCATCAATGTAATTGCTAACAATTTTGCAGAGAGATTTCTAACTCTTTTTCATCTCTGACGCTATGTAAAGCCTTGCATCCACGGTTCGAAAACTCGGTTCAAGATCTCGGACACAGTGTTGGTAACTATAATTCGATTCAACTCAACAGGCCGTTCAAGATCAGAGTTTCTTCTTGTAGATTTCTAATAGCGAAACCTCCATGACGCTATTTTCTGTGAATACGAAGACTTCTAAACACATAATACTTCTCAGAGGTACAAAAACCTTTGTAGGCTCATTTCCATCCGAAGAAAGTGACAGAAAATGGTGGCCTTGAACGGCCTGTTGAATTGGCTCGGAGTATAACTGTTTATCCTGTTACAACAGGTTGATTGTAGAAGTCAGCATTTCCCGTAACATGTTTTCGTGCAAAATTTTCATTCGAATTGTCCGATTTTTAGACTTTTGGTCGGAACTGGAACACATACCGAGTTCTCGGACCGTAGACACAAGGCTTAAAATTTGTAGACGGTATCGCATCAATGAGGACTTTTGACATATTTTTTAAAGCAACGAAATAGAGGCCGATAAAAAAATGCGGCTTGCCAGGAACTACGCAGGGAATTAGTATTCTTCGCAGGCTGCGTCCCCGAAGAAAAGGCGAGTGTCGTCGATCCGCGGATTCCGCGGGTCGCTTTGAATTTCGAACATACTCCACTCGCTTGCCCGATGCGCGTAGACCACGTACCGTCTAAATTTAGGTACCCGTTTAGCAACAGGTTCGTTCTAGAACTCGCGGGTTCGCGCCACAGCGAGATGTTACCGCATTGTTGCTATTTAATTCGAGAGTTGGCGTTGCCAGATCCGCCGGATCCGCTTAGGATAAGTTACGCCAAGGATTACCGCAATTAAATCCTGTTGCCGTATTTAGCAGTCCCTTGCTACCGCCTGCGTTGCACTTTTCTCTGTTTGGTTCGAGGCAGACGTATTTCGCGCAGTTTTTTTTTTGCCAATTTTAGGTGGATTCGCGATACGATTAACGACCCTGGAACGCGGAACCGTGAACTTCTAGTGCAGAAATGCGGTACTTATGTTTCTGTATCAAATATGCGAATATGTTTACCTCGTACTATCAGGTCATTAGAATATTAGCAGAATCTGATGTTGAAACGGAAACCTGTCGATTCCTAAATACAAATTGCACCAATTACCGCATATTTCATTGAAACGAACTCGATTTCTCAGCTCGAAACGTTCTCGTCAGCGTTACTGCCACATCTTTACGATCTGCACGCTGTTATGCTAACTATAAAACCTTCTCACCCTTGCAATTTCCACCTGCTTCGAAGAAATTACTGTAACCGCAATACGTTTACGATCGATGTGCTCTTGCGATAACTACGAGATTTCCATCTCGGTAAAGTAGCCTCCGGATCTTTAAAAAAAAAAAAAAAAAAAAAAAAAAAAAAAAAAAAAAAAAAAAAAAAAAAAAATACACAGGATGTGTTTTTATGCCCTCTTCTGTAAACCTAAGAATTCATACCAGGCTTCGTCGTAAACGAGGAGGGAAAAACGCGTTCAGGTGACACGAAAGTGAAATTTCCCAGTCACTCGTTAACCGAGGGGACATGGGAAGAAAAACAAGCAGGGATTATTGTGATTATTGTTCCCCTCCGATGGAAGTCTTGTACCTGGAACCCGTTCATTTGTGTCACGCGGATTACCGTGGCGCGACGCACTTAATCGCAACGTGGACAATTTTTGCTTGCAGACACTGCGACGACGCTGGTCAGACAGTCGGAGAACAAAACCCTGACCCTGTTCGAGCAAGTGTACCGGACGCTGGCGGTTTCGAGCAGGCCCTCGATAAAAGCGTTGTACCAGGCGATGGTCGATTACATGATGGTCGTCACGCAGCCGACCTGCGAGCAGCCGGTGATGGCGGAAACGCTGTCGCACCTACAGTATCGTTTCGCCGTGTTCTTCGCGACGCTGTTCCCGATCGCGTACCAGAACACGCTCCTCCCTTACCACACCGGCCAGAACTTCACGGAGAAGTTCAGGAAGTGTCTGTCGGACTCGATGAACGAGATCGAGCCGTTCGGCGCGATACCGTCGCAGGTCTGGGAGTCGATGTACAAGAGCCTCCAGGCGACGCGGGCGGCCATCCAGGCGTTGAATCTCAGCAGGAAGGGGCTAGAGACGTTCCAGGAGGTGATATTCTCCGACGGCAGCCCGTACATGGACGCCTGCCACGACGCGTTGCTCCGGATAACCTATTGTCCCAGGTGCAGGGGCATCGATCCCGCCGTCAGACCCTGCAGCGGATACTGCGCTAATGTCATGAGGTGAGCCGCGGTGCCGTCCGACTCTCGTAATTACTGTAACCTTCGCCGCCCGATCTATTCACCCCGGCCTTTGTTAATTTTCGATCGCATTAGTCATCGTGACATCTCGGGGGGGGGGGGGGCTTCTTTTGGGAATCTCGTCTTCGCCGCTCGCGTTCTTGAGAATGCGAGAAGGGCGATGTGTTTCTTCGAGGCGTTGAAGTCTCCGAAACGCGGGGACACGTTGCGTTGGGGTCCGCGCGGAACTATTGTGGAATCTTGTATGAGCCACGGTTTTCTTTTCTAAATTGTTATTAGTTTTATTCGTAAACTTCTATCGAATGTAACCTTTGAGTGGTATGCCGGGGTCACGGTACTATATGTATTCAATGAATTTATCTTTAATATAACATTTTGGCGAATACTCGTAGAAATTAATAAGGGAGAGTATTGTGAATAGACTGCGGATGTTTGTGCTGCTAAAATATGTTGCAATATGCAAATAACGTATGTGAAATATAATACAGGGTTATTCAGTCCGTGAAATATTTATAGATGCACTGAGAGAAAAAATGAGAGAAATTTTACTACATTTTCTACTAAAACGGCAGGATTGGTCAAAGTGGTTAGGTTTTTACTACACCAGTGTAGTAATATTTGGTTCTGAAGACTTGGTAAAAACTACAACCTCGTGTGCTGATTTTTACTACACGAATGTAGCAAAATTGGAACTTTCGCTCAAACTAAAAAGAGTTTTTCTTTATGGAAATACTGAGGGGTATGTTTGGCTACAGGGAAGGCGACGTATAGGATAGATAACAGAATTATTTTTGGTTATACAAAATGTTGTTGACGACTGGAGGAGGAAAACTTTGGGATGGAAGAAGAGAGAAAGGAGCCACGGCGATTTTCGTTTTGGACCATCGGATCAACGAAGACTTGCTTCATTATCTTAATAGACCTATGCTGACGGACCCACGCTTGAGCTGTGGAAGATTATTTCGGAACTCGTCGTATACAGGGTGTAACAAAAATGTTGCAGTTCCTTGAAAGGGGTGATTCCTGAGTTAATTTCAAACAACTTTTTCCTTAGCGAAAATGTTATATGGAGCTTTATTGACGAGATATTAACAAAAACCCCCGACCAATCAGAGCACGAATACAGCGAACGAATTTTAGCGCGCGCTCTAGCTGAGAGTAGTATTGGTCCGTCACCGTCCGCGTCATCATTAATCCGCTGTACTCGCTCTCCTATTGGTCAACGTTTTTCGTTAATAACTCGTTAACACAGCCATAACCAACATTTCTGCTAAGGAAAAAGTTGTTTAAAATCAACTCAGGAATCACCCCTTTAAAGGAACTGCAACATTTTTGTTACACCCTGTATATGAACAGGGCTAGGATCAAGCACTAGCGAGAAAGACGATTATTACGAGAACACCCTAGCGGAAGCCCTATGAAACTAGGCCTATGCTCAGTAACTGCTAACGGCCCGTAACAAATATCTATGTCAGAAAATAAATTTTTCCAATATTAACTATACCATTTTTTGGACGTTTATGCGATATTCATTGAAAGGCATTGAAAAGACAATGCTAAAATCCAAGCAAATTGAGGTTATGTCACGAGACGCCACTTCTTTCCGAAGCGTAGATGTCCCTGTGTATCACAGCCTTCCGTAAATTTTACTACACTGGTCTATTAAATTTTGAAACACATGTGCTAATTTTTCCTTTTAACGTGGTCGAAAGGAACGCATTTCACTATATCCTGCTTCTTTACTACGCAATGTAGTAATTTTTCTTCCGTTATTTTTCTCAGTGTGCACTAAATGTATACACTAAAATATTTCACAGACTTATGAATAATCCTGTTTTAGTATTCTTTGAACATTTGCAGCAGTATAACAACATATACAAGAAATATGTGAAATATGTAACAGGTGTTTAGAAAATATATACAAAAATCATACGTTGAGCAGATAATTTGATCACCCACAATAAATTCCCTTATAATTTGGAATAATAGTAAAATTACTGTGCCGCGAGTTTCAGCAGAATAATCCAAATAATTTGGTTGCATAGAAGCGTGTAACGATCACAGCGAGCACAGATTGTTGAAATGCATAAGATGCAAATTGTAAATAACCGCGAGCGGTTTGATCGATCGATTTCCAGATTCCTGAGGTTAGGATGATTCTTTTGCGGTTAATTTATCGTGCGCGCGTACACGTCCGACGAAACCGCTGAAATCGCTCGCACGACATCTAAATATACCCGAGGCACGTGGGTGTGAATCGAAACGCGTTCCAGGTCGGAACCACTTGGCGTTGTGGATGATTTGCGGATAAATCGTTCTACCTTCGCCCTGCTCGCTATTTCCTCTCTCGATCGATCGTTTCTATGATCTTATTCTCATTTCCGTGAACGAATTCGAAACATCGTGCCCCAGAAAATGTAGGACTTCTCCAAAAATATAGAACCGGACTTATAGTAGGATCGAAATTTTCCTTATTTAGAAATTGATGGATGAGATTTGATCGGTGAAAAAGAGTTGAACGATGATCAGTCATTATTGATTACCGTTCAATATTGTCAGATTCAGGTCGCGTTTGAGCTCGTCTTCAGCAAGTAAATCTCAGATTTCACGAGTCACTGCCCCAAGAGATTTTGAGGAAAAATCCACGGGATTCAGGATATAGATCTCTAGATTATCCTGCAGGGAATAAGATCCAACAATGAAAGTAATCTGTTCGCAGGGGCTGTTTGACGGGATCGGCGTCGTCGTTTGACCTTGTGTGGTCTCTTTTCACGGAAGCGCTCGAGACGTTGATCTTGGCGATCGACGGCCATGCCGATCGGTTGGGTCTGAATCTCGAGAATGCCATCAGACGATTGGACAGTCGCATTTCGGACGCCATCATGCACGCGATGGTGAACGGACCGGCGCTGCAAGAGACGGTGAGTACTCGTGCACAGAATTTATATTAGGGCTGATAACGAGACGTTGCCCGGTCGATTCGAATTCGGGTCGAAATTCTGCGAACCGTTCTATGAGAGCTGGTGTGGATCACGTACACTTTGGGACAGGAAAAGTAATACACTACAAGAACTATTTAATTCTTCATAATTCAGCATGAAAAATTAAATTTTGCTTACACATACTTACCATTTTAAACACTGTTGTTAATCTGAAATCTATACAAATGAAATTAACTTAAATTTTGACAATAGATTTAGTTTTATTAATCCTCTTTAATAAATCATCCTTGTATTGTGCTACCTTTCTGTTCTGAAACGTAGAGACCAAATTTATAACGATTTTACTGAAATGTAGAGACCAATATTGTGACCTTCTACCCTGTTACTAACGACAAACTTCCCAAAGTAGATTCATTAACGAATCTGACCGACATCGACGAGCCGGGAAGCAGAAAACTGTTTCCTTAATCTGATGTTATTTTTAAATCCAAACTCCATGCTCTTGGTTCTCTGTTCTGTGGGGAAGGAAAGACGAGAAGAAAATTTGTAAAGGACAATGTGACTTGAGTGAAAGAATAAAGGCTCTTTTCATTCCTCCACTCGCGCAGTCTGTATATTCAAGTTTCTTAGCTTCCGAATGCGTATTCATAGACCCTGAATATGTAGGATGTGGATCGCGAGCTAAATTCTTTAAGTTCTATTGTTCCTTTCAAATATTTTGCTTGGCGTCAGCAGCGTTTTCGCAATACCCTGTTCGGTTAAACTTAACTGAGTCCATTTGAATGCAGTCAAATTCTCAAAGATGAGTGGTTCAGTTCAATTCCAAACTTTAACCTGACTGAAATTTTTTCGCGACGAATGCTCGTTTGCTGTTCGAAAAATATTTACAGCGTTCAAATGCCTACAAGACAGTCAAATATCGAAGCATCGAAATAGTTTCACCTTACTCCTACTTCCAATTGCCCACCTGGTGTTCCTCGTTCCCGGGTCTTGAATATTTCATCCACCGCGCAGACATTTGCATCGTTTTACTTTCAAAAATGATTTTTACTCGTTCTTCCAGCTTGACGACTTCATATTAATACTCTCCCATATTGTTGATACTCTATAATTACGCGAGTGTTCCATGCGCGATCGAGTACGGGTGATAATCATCCTAACAATTATCCCGATCGATAGAGCGTTCACCCTGCATAAACCATTTTCACGTGAGGACACGAGCAGAAAAAGTCAGGTTCGTTTGCGCCGTTTTTTCTCGGTAATCATTCGTTATTGAAGCCAATTGCTTAAACATGGTAATTCGATACATAGTTTTAATTAAACAGAAAACATGAATCTGCAAAATACAATTAAACGCATTCAACCTTCTATTTTGTTCGGAGCTTGTATTCGAATTTGCAAAAATTAAATGCCAGCACTTTGTTAAGTTTCTGCGAGTTATTTTGTTTATATGCATATTATATGCAACTGTAGCACCTGTTTGTATATGTACAAAGATGAATGAATATTTCTCCTTGGAATTACAAGTAACGTTATAAGTAGACTGCGGATTTTATGCATTTATAACACTACAAGGTATGCAAAGAATCTACAATATTGTTTACGTATTCCAAAATATACAAAATATCAAAAGTATAATTTAAGTTAGAATATTTAGAAAATTAAACATGCTGTTATTCAAGCTCCAATTGTTTATTTGTGCTTGTAAAAATTTTATTTTGCATAAACATCCGCAGTCTAGTTATAAGTCTATTTAAAAAAATTTTCTTTCTTTTTTCTTCAATACCCTTTTTTGATGAAAACTTTAATGATTGATTTTTACTAATTTTATACAAAAATATATCGAATGTTACAGAAAAAAATTTGCGTGTAGAAGTAAAAAGAATATTTAAATTATTGTTCCATGCGAAATCTGGCGTTGCAAAGGTTTATTTTATCAAACATAAATAATTTAATCAATGAATATTTGAAGTTGAAGAAGATTGAAACGCAGTGCAATCTTTAACTTGAAAAATGCAGTGTTTATTATAATAGACAGAGACTTTTACTTTAAAAGTTTGCATTTATCTCGCAAAAAAAATGAATCGACCGCAGAAATATTTTGCTAGACAGAACGAAAAGAAATGTCCACGTACATATTACATAAAAATGGATGCACGCATAAATGGAAAAATTCGGAAATTCGGTATCCGTGCAGGATCCGCGAAATCCTTCACGAATAATGCAAAAAATTTTTTGGCGTTCCACGGGCGAAATAAACGGCGCCGCTTCTGGCGACCATTCCACACGATTTCTCGAGCATCGCCAAGGAATTCCTTCGATCCTGTTGATCGTTTTGCTGGCCCCCTCGATCCGCATCGCGGCCGCGCATCTACCTGCGAGCTTGCGCGTGCTATATTCTTGTTTTCATTGTTATTGATATTAGCGTCGCTAGCAGGGAGCCCCTGGAACCCCGAAAGGACGAGCTTATTATGCGGCACCGGTGCATTCTGCACGTATTTCCATAAATTCGCTTTTTATTTGGGAAGAGGGAAACGGACCGAGCCAATTTGCGGGGGGACGATATATCAGTGGGGCGCACGGATTACGGCCTGTTAATATAAATGATTGCGAGAAGTTTGTGGGAACTTGCTCCTTAATCTTGAATTTAGGAAGGCTGCGGCGGCAGAGGCGCGAACGCTCGTATCGTGATCCCGAGTTTCGAAGCGGCGCGTTTCGAGAGGTCGTAATTGTCGACTTATACGGAGCACCCTGTAATTTATACGAATTTTCGCGGCGCCGCTGCGCCATTCTCGGAGACTTTTATATTCAAACTCGCGACGGAGTATTTGCGATACTCGCTAACCGAAGAAATTTCATTGCGGAGTGTCTTTGAACTACTTGACGAAAGAATTCGGAGGCTTAGAAAAGCGCCAGTTTCTTTCATCGTTTCATTATTCGAACAGTGGTGCTTCTACAGTCTGATCATATTAAGGATGTATTAGACCTACTAACTAATCGAATTTAACTAATCGATTATCGATTATTACGAGTGCATAAGCTACCACTTTGTATGCGACTGGTTATTGTATCAGGTATATTTTTATTTTGTCTCAATAAGTATGTATACTATAAAATGCTTTTCAAAGTTTCTTTCCATTTTCATATCAAATGCACTATGCGAAGATTGTAAGTTGCTGAATAAATAAAATTAGTTGAATCATCTTTGGTAACAGGAATTATTATTGTTGGCTGAGTTGATTGCATCGGTTACAAAAGTTAATGCGATCGACTTAAAGAATAATAATAATTTCTGTGACTGAAGCTGATCCAACCAATTTTAGTTATTCGGTAACTTAAGATATCTGCATAGTAAGTGTATTTTGAAATAAAAGTTTTTATTTACAGAAATGAAAAATACACGTGGTTTGTTTCGGAAAAACAATTTTTTAGATTAGATCATTGATATGTATTGTTTTAAAAATATGTTTTGTGACCAGCCATATGACTTTTTAGTCTATTTTATTGGTTTTCAATAATGGCATCAAGTACAAAGCTGAAATTGTCAAATTTTTCTGTTCCAAACTATACAAAGGTAATTTTTTAGATGATCCAATTCATAGGAAACTTTCCCCTAATGGGCGTAAAGTAATTCGTACAGTTTTTTTCTGTCAGCTTGTCTTTGAATTAGATCTTTCGGCGAACTTCGAAAGTTGTGCAAAGTTCAATTCATGAACTAGTTTCGAAACACTGACACATCGATACCGAAGTAAAAGTATCGAATATTGTCTTATTCAAAGTTTCTACCAAAGATTAAACCTAGAATGGATTTCTATGAAATCTATAAAACGAATTTGTGAATATTAAGATTTTTACAGAATTAATTCTTTACGATTTTTGAGTAAAATAAAAGTTCCACCGCGGATTTATATGCATTTATGACAATTCTAAATGCATAAAAATCTACGAGGCTGTTGATAGATGCTACAATATACAAAATATTAAAAATATGCTTCAAGCTACAATGTTTAAAACATTAAACATTCTGTTACTCAAATAGCAATTCATTATTTATGCTTGTAAAAATTTTATTTTGCAAAAAATGCGCAGTTCATTTATCATTATCAATAAACTTCGGAAGTTTATGCATTTATAACAATTTTAAATATGTGAAAACTTTTAATATTCTTCGTAAATGCAAAAACATACAAAATATTGAAAATAATATATATTTTACAGTATAAAAAATGAAAAACCCAATTCTATTCAAGTTCTAATTGTTTTTTTTTTATTTCTATGAAATTATGAATTTGCATAAGCATCTGCAGTCTAATTATTAATGACCTTACACCACTTTTCTGGTTAATAATTTTTGATTTTATGTGAAATTACTATACTAATTGCGTGAATATTGCTCTTCGGAAAAAACTCATTTCCACACCCAGTAATTATCACGTGTTCATAATATTTAAATAAAAGTTTTTTTCCTGTTTTTCTTCGCCGCGTGAAATTTTTCAATCCCATAATTCGAACGCTGCCTATTTCAGGGTAGAGATACATCTTTCGCGTATGCAGAAACGGAGTTGAAATTAAAAACTCCGATAAGACGGCGGTTTGGCGCACGCAGCCAACGTAGAGCTCGAAGGAAATACTGAAAAATCCGATTAGAATGCCTCCGCCAGGTAGAAAATCACGTGCGAGCAAGTGCAGCCTGTTGTAAATGCACGTTCAGACGTATTCAACGAGCGTGCATTGCGCGACATGCAATGCCGGTTTGCTCTTGATACACACCGCTCAAAGGCTTTACACGCTACACTATATTTTCTCAAGATTTAGAGATGTCCGCGGAAGTAGGGGACCCTCTGACGTCTTACTCGAAGAAAGGTGCGCTGCCGTGAGTGTTGCTTAGGAACCTGAAATAATTCGGTGAATACCTCGTCGTACGCGCTCGGCTCCAACCGAAGCATAACCCATCTCCTTCCGCCACTATTATTTATTTATTCAGCCGTTTATCGAATGTTTTCAATATTGTAAAGAGTTCCTCTTAAAAGTTTCTTATTTCCGAGTTGCTTCGTCAAGGTATTTAATTTCTTCTTAAAAATCTGATTTATTACAATTTTAAATTATTAGCACATCATTATAAATGTGGACAATGAAATTTGTGCAGTCGTTATATTAAGGAACAGAAAACACAGATATTAATACTGATTTCTTTAAATTTTTCTTAAAATTGAAGCAATTATTTAAAAAAAATAAAATGGAGCATATTGGGTCAAATAGACCTGAAGAGCACAGCAGGCAAAATATTTTGCAGGTCAATACGTCGTTAAAATAGATAAACTTGGTTGCTAATAGCACTCAAGCTGATGCGACATTAAATAAATAAATAAATAAAAAAAACAAAAAGAAAAACGTCATATTATTATACATATTTCAAATGGCAGAAACCATTCGAATACTTCAGCTCAAATTTAAATTATTCCCCTTACGATTGCTTCAGTTTTAATAAAGTTCTCAGTCTCCGTGTTCAGCCAATAATTTCTCCAAATATAAAAATAGATACGCGCCAGTTAATCGCGAGCGCGCGCGCGCGGGCGAAGAAAAAAGACGGAAACGAACAAGTGGAACGCGCGATATTGGCAAAAAGTTCAAATGCCTTACTGACACCAGCGGTCAGTAATATAGTAGGAAGTACAATGTCCCGAAGACATGTTTGACGCGTACAGCATTTCTGAAATTCTTCAGCGATGTTGTTAGGGTTTGTTACAGGAGGCGAGTATGTCACGCGTTACACGCTGAACGCGCGTGAAAACGTATCACACGGTCGCTGCACTCATCGCGCGTCTCAGTTATTTCTCGCGTCGTTACCCCCTTTGATATCTTTTATCATACAGGCTGCGTATCGCGGCGTGTGTGCCATTAAAATTTATGAAACGCGAATCGCCGTAGACAGCGTCGCTCCGCATAACTCGCGGTATCGCTCGAGTTCGGAGCGGATCTTGCTTAGGAAAATCGCGAATCAATGAATGAACGAAATATTTCATTGAATCGCGATTAGTGAATTTTGTTTTACGTTTCTCGTAGTAATTATTGATAACTGTGTCAGTAATTATGAGCCCCGATGAAAATGGAGAAATATCAATACGTGCGTTTATTCGAAATTTTTATTACAATAAAATTCAGCATTTTCGTCACAGATGATTTTCAATATTTGATATCAATTTTTAAATTGGAATTTTGTGGATGCAAAGATAACAATGAAGTAATTAAAAAATAGAAATCATGGTTGTAGTAACTAGCACGAATAAGCATCGACAGCTTTAGTGAATATAAAATGGTAATTTGACTTAAGGAAATTAGAACGAAGTTCATGCAATGGAAAAAGAAGGTCAATCAAGTGTTATTCCTATGAACGGATATCTAAAAATGTTGTATTAAAATAGTACAAAGGATTGATGGAACGCGAGCAAAACTGTCCTTATCGGTCTCATAAATCCTCAGACGAGCCGTTGACACAGAAATAAATGACTGTCAGACGGTTACACGCTCTGCATTTTCCCGTCTATAAAAATGAATGACGAACGGATCTCGTTTTTGAGTCGGATATATTTCAAAAAAAGGAAATAAAATAGTATAAAAAAAGGACACGGATGTACACAAAAGAGTAGAGTGCAGGCTGACCAGTTTGTCCGTCTACAAAGAGGGGCATTCTACTGGCGAAATATCACAGCGCTAACAATAAGTCAGGCAGTGGTTTCTTTTTCGAAAACCGTGCCAAAACTCATAACTTGGAAATATATACAATGAAAATCGATATTTTTGGGTTTTTGAAGTTGCTGAACTTGAATATTTGTTTAAAATTGCCATATTTGAGATGGTATAGTACTAAAATATGATACAGATTTTGTAGCATTTTGAGGAAGTGAAGAACAAGACTAAATTCAAAGATATTTTAGGTTGTTCATATGAAAAATTTATATTTATGACACGGATTTTAATGGTAATCGATTATTATATTTTGAAATTTCAAACAACATTTGTTACACTGATGTCTATACCTGATACCTATTAAATTGATAGTTTTAATACAGTGAATTCTAGTTATAAGCGATTTTTTTCAAAAAGTCACTTATAGAAAAAAAAAAAAAGGTCGCTTATACCGAAAAATGAGACTCAATTGTTGTTGAAGAATTGTGAGATTCGATAGGTTACATGTTACATCTCGTGGCGGCACATGATTCGTCGACCGGATTACCAATCATATTTCAGAACTTCGACTACAGTATTTAAAATATAAAATCATGCAGACACAGTAGATGTAAGGCTGAGGATATGAGGATCACAGACGTGGTGATAAGTAGATTTTTCTGGTATTTTACTTCTCCATGCGTTATAGGCTTAGTGGTCGTATGGCGTAAGTCACTTATAACGAATCATTGGAAAGGAAGTTGCTTATATCGAAAATCGTTTATAATGGATGGTACTATCGTTACTTCCCCATTGTTAAGTATTGATTGCTACTATTGAAGTCGCTTCTATCGAGAATTCACTGTATCACGTATTTGACAAAAGAATAATTCAAGAGAACGGTAAGAAAAACTGATTATTACCGTTTAACTTTACATTACGTATATGCGGTTGGACGTGGTGTTATAAAAACTGTAAAGATTCCGTTTCTTTATTTGTTTAGAGCAAATCATTTAATTCAGGATTAATGGTAGCTGTAAAGACGCTCGAAACCGTTAAATATCAAGAAAGATGTTCTACAGGGTGTAACAAAAATGTTGCAGTTCCTTCGAAGGGGTAATTTCTGAGATGATTTTAAACAACTTTTTCCTTAGCGAAAATGTTAGCTGAGGCTTTGATAACGAGTTATTAACGAAAAATACTGACCAATAGAAGCACGAATACAATGGATGAATTTTAGCGCGGGCTCCAGCTGTGAGTCGTATTGGTCCGCCATCGTTCGCGTCATCATCAATCCGCTGTACTCGCTCCCTGATTGGTCGGTGTTTTTCGTTAGTAACTCGTTAACAAAGCCCCACCTAACATTTTCACTAAGAAAAAAGTTGTTAAAAATCACCTAAGGAATCACCCCTTTGAAGGAACTGCAACATTTTTGTTACACCCTGTATATTTCGAAACTAGAATTTTGGAAAAGGTGCCAGCATTTTGATAAAAGTTCCCACTGCGTGTCAATACAAAGCGAATCCCCGAAAGTGTAATCAATTTTCAGGATTTCTTTTCCTCCATCTGAAATCTTACGCGAGCATTTTCGCGATGGAGGGAGCCGCCTGGTATTAGTCGCCGACCGCGTCCGTCAGCCGGCGCATTCACCGACGGGGGTTGTTTCGTCGTGGATGATCGACGCGCCGGTGTCGAAATGGAAAATGCATGCAGGTCTTCTGAATGGAGGGGAAAAAGGAGAAGCCGCGAGAGGGCCGAACGAGCTAGAAGCGGGAATGAATAGACGCTATAAATTCTGATGCGCGCTATAAATTTCGCTGCGTGCGATCATCTAGCCTGGAGCCTCTGCGTGCCTCGTCGCTTCGCGTGTTGCGCCGCGCGATAGGCGAATGACACCGTCGTAACAATGTACTTTGAACGGGTGGGCATCAAGGAGGTGGCAAGAAGGAACGATTCGAAAGACGAGAGACTCGGTAACGCGCTGGTCGATTTGGATTGCGCGTGTTGGTGCATCGCGGTGCATCCATAGGTTCAGACGGACGATGCATGAACATCGATCGTTCTTGCCGTTATTTCAGGCGAAAGTACGTCGCGAAGTGTCTTCGGAATTTTCCAATCGAATTACTTTCAGATACAGGAGGGTGAATGAAAAAAAAATTGCACCTTCAAAAAGTTTGGCAGGGAAATTGAGGAGACACTTTTTCGACCGAAGGGCGTTGCTAATTTTAATGCTGATAATGCTCACAGGTTTGTTAGCACGTATTCCAAATTTTAATTAACGGTGAAAATGGCATTAATCTTTTTTCTCAGTTTGGATCGTTTGCAGCTTCCACTTTTGGTTTTCATGACATTTATTGTATTAAGAAATATCCTTTTTTAAAGATTAAACAAATTTAATATAGTTTTTGTGAACAGATTTGGTTCAAGCCAAATTGCCTGTGGCAGGTGGACGCCGTAGGCTTTTAAGATGCAAGGTCATTTGGTTTAATGACTAATCATTAAAATATTTTTTTCTTTCTGTTGTGCGTGTAAATGAATGATAACTGTCATTAAACTACATCTTTCTCAACGCAATGTCTCCCGCGTTTTGCGTCGGTATCGAGCCATTAATTAAGGATTTTCTTTTATTGGCTATATGCGTACATCGGGTGGCTTCATTATCTTAATCGGAAAGGCTAACTTATACTTCCAGTTTAGTAAAAAGTTGTTCGTTTCGTTATTCGTGAGTGCAGTAACTTGTAAAGATATTACAGCGATTGTAATTAAAAAACGAGTATACAGTTTGAAAAAATCTCTTGGAGTTTGAAGGTCAATAAAACCGGCAGGATAAATGTAGATTGAAATTGTATTATACAGTAACTCACAAATTTGTTTATGAAGAGTATATTCAATTCCTCTAAACTTCAAGAAAAGATTTTCGTCTTTTCACAGTAAAAGTCGTAGAAACTGAGTAACAATAGAATGTGGAAGCCAGAAACGGTCCAAATTGCAAGAAAAAATTAATACTGTGAATTTCACAGTTAATTAACATTTAGTATACTGCAAAAGCAAATAGAATAAAATGTGCTATAGTAGTGTTTATTTGACTACTTCCACGTGTAAGCGGAATATTATAATAGATTGTCATTTGTGTTGATGGAAACTAGTTATTACCTTCATTTGGGGCACGTTGTTAGCATAACAACTTATCTCATAAATGTGTAAATAGGTTTTGCTGTGTTTCGGTAAACCACACATTTGAACTTTATTCTAGGACAATAGTTTTTGAGATATAATGTAAAATAGGTTTTGTGATCCCAACTGTGTGGTTATTTCAACCTTTCATAGTGAATTATGATCGATGCAAAAAATAGGTGCCACATGTTTCTCACCACGGATGTTTTACAATTTTTTATTCTTGTGGTAGGTTTATGTTAGAGCAGCGATAAATGATAAGAGCGGCGATGTGAATAGGATGGTAAAAGAAAAAGAAATGGGCTCTCTTTTGTTTTCATGCTATCTCGTCGCCATTATCGTTTATCACAGCTGTAACATAAACCTACCCTTACCAATATAAGATGCGAGTATCTGTCACGAAAGCACATTACACATAGAGCTGGTTATTTACATGTTTTGATATTGCAAATAGAAGCGTTAATTAAACTATAATACAATAATTGGGAGTTAATCAACTAATCTCAGTAGTCAATTAGTCCCTCCAACTATGTTATACTAAAACCGCAAAAAAACACTGTATGTCATAATTAGACAGCGGACGGCATTGAAAGGTGAAAAGTTTGACGTTTTCATGAATTCACAAACGTATAATAATGTGGAATCTTATACATACGATACAACAGCATTGAGCAATTTTAAAAGGGTTTAAACAGTGAACAAAAATTTTAACAATATTCAAATACCAACAAACTTCAATAAATAAAATTCCGAAAAAACGTTTTCTCGACGGATAACAAAGGTCTTTTGATTTTCATGATCCAGATAACGTTACGACGAATTCAACGACTCGAAATTTTATAATCTTGAACCTATAAGTAACGCTTTAAGTATTTTTGTCCGACTTTAAATTCCCCATATATGATCGAATTGGTCAGACGTGCGGCTCACCGAACCGTTACCAGGGATAAAAAAACGGTTCTGAAAATAACTGTTTCAAACTGTTATCTATCGGTTCCAAGTCGAAATAACTTAGGAAATAATGTGACTGTTAGGATTAGACAGCGGATTTTATTTATTTATGACACGGCCAAGTATGCAAAATATACAAAACAATAATATTATTCAAGTTAGAATATCGAGAACATTAATCACACTGTTTCTCAAGTTCGAATTCTTTATTTGTCCTTGTGAACATTTTATTTTGCATAAAGAACTGCTGTCTTTTTCTGACTCTGCGAAGGTTTCTGCATCCGTATGAAATATTATCTGTATAGAAGTCAAGTTCACGGAATAGATAATCGTGGAGGTTTCACTATCAGAAAACTGCAAGAAGAAAATGTGACCTTGAACAGCCAGTCGAGTTGACCTGAACTATAACAACAATTTACCCCAATGTAATAACGAGTAGCCTAACGAGGGGGTAAGAAATTCCGCTTCAACCAATGGCAAATAAATGATTTTATATGAAAAACCTATTACAATATATTGAAAACAAGCTTGAAATTCTAAGACATAATACATCTAATAATAATTTAGTTCATAAGGAAAATAATAACTACATTGTCTTCCTGTTGTAGGCATTTTGACCGTTTGGTCGTGAAGTCTGTCAGTTCAATTGAAATCGATAACTGTGTGAAGTTGATCGAGGATGGCGCGACGAAAACGAATTGGCAGCGTAGAAAAAATAAAGGTTTCAATGGTTGCGTTCAGCGGACTCAATCGGAAACCGTTGAGTGATTTTACTAGATTTTCACCATTTAACGTAAAGTTCCTCAACTGTTATGTCCGTTGAATGCAACCATTGTCAACTTTTATTTTCGCACCCTTTGTGATTTTGGATTTTGTGCGGAATTTTCAAATTTGAGAAGCGAATGTAAAATAGTCTAACTCTTTAAAAAATCGCCTATTAATCGCTGGAATTCTACAGTTATTTTTTTATATCTCCTGAAAATCGGAACTTGTGGGAGGAATTCTGCTACTGATACTTTTAACCTTGATCCCATGCGTCGCCCTATCGGCCGAGAATACCATTGACACAAGAGCTAATTTATTCTAGAAGAATAAATAGAAGCGGCCGACGGAATAACGTCATCCAGGTCGCTCAGGGGAATAGTGGTACTTGAACGACTTACACGCTTCGCCGAGCGAGACTAACGACAGATTAGCATTTTCATCAGTATCCAACGCTTAGAAACTCATCAGGCCGCTGCGTGACCGTAAACCCCGCGTTCCGCCCTTCCTCCATTATATAATACGCGACTCCGGATCCTATTTACTTCTAATACAACCGTTCCGACGGCTCGCGCGTTTTCTACGGCTCCATTCACGGTCCTGAATAGCCAGCAGCCACCGGCGAAAGCAATTTCGCGATATTAGAAGCTTTTCGGTAGTTGATTAAATTGGAATACCTGGACGGAGGGTGTGTTTCGAGAGGGGTATCAACGCATCTTTTCCCCCTTTTCTCCTTCCTTCGTGTGTATTTGGTCGAAGCTATTCCTCTTACTGTTCCTTTGCCGAACTTTCGCCTCTTTTGTATCCTTCATCGAGTTTCGTTCCTTTTGAATCCTCCGTAAGAAAGGATTCCGCTTTATTAAAATATTAGAATGGCACTTCGGTTTTATTTCTAGGCGCGTTCTTCTCGGTAACAATAATTTTTTATACGTTTTATTAAAGGTACATTATGTTTAACAAATTGTATTGTAATAGCAGTACAGTGTTGACTCGAAGAGTGGCTGGGTTTCAGAACCGAGCGCAGCCTTTTTTCGAGTCGGGTTCGATTTCGGTCACGATGGAACGAGGAGACTCGCGCCGGCGAAGAAGTGGCGAGGATAGAGAAATCCCTTCTTCGAATCAAACTCAGGCGTCGTTCTTTGAGTCAACACTGTAAGATTGTCCTTATATCGAAACAGTACTGTATTTGGCAAACATTAATATTGAATAGTAACATTTATTCAGTAGAAGTTAGTTTTTTTTTTAAATAGTGTCTTTAAACTTTGCCTTTGATATGTTTAGCTTCGTGAAAGAAATGTTTGGAAAGAAGACAAAACAGCTGAAGTAGTTAAAAAGCAGTGGTGATGCTGTTGAAGGAAACTGATCTTCGTTTAATTCGTACCATTTAGGGACCGCTCGTGTTAATGCATCCAACATCTGCTGCGAACAAGATGCGAGACTTAAATACGTCGTCAGTATAAGTCAGTATTCGCGTTATTCAAACAGTAGAAATATGCATATACAGTCTCTTGCAAAAGTTTGCATGCTGGATATTCTGATATTAATCCTTTGACTGTCAGCTTGCATTTAAATTTAGAATACATATTTTAGCCCCAAGTTTCGTCACAAAGGAATACTTTTGCATTTCAAGTTTTCACATATTCGAAGTATTGAATAAATATTTTTTGAAGACTAAATATTGCGTTGCAAATATATAGAATAATGGGGATAAGCAACCGTGGTGTATGAAAACGTTTGGCAAGTACTGTACGTTCGTCTTTGAATATCCTTCCACTATTGCCATTTGATTCCAATCTTCTTCTAAAGCACAGAATGCTCCGCACATTATGCAGAACAATTCTTATTATCCATTGTTCTCGTCTCTTCTTAATACAGTTGATTACTTTCTTCACCTCTGAACCTAATCTGCAGCACTAATAGGTTGCATTGGCCAGCCATAGAACTCTGACGAAACAAAGCGAAGTAAAAGCTTCGCAACCGAAGAGGTCAGCGACTCTTATCTTTGTCGATCTTTGGTGTCTCTATTTTCAATATTAGAATCAGTCATTGAATGAGAACTCTATTCTCCGCTTTGGAAATCTTTAAATCTGCAAATTGCAATATTAAAATGTTCAAACTGAATTTTTCATTTCATTAACTTGATATTTACAAATTTTCTATCTTAATTCTGAAAATTTCTAAATCTGAAACTTATTATCTTAAAATTCACAATTTTGATTCTGAAAATCTCTAAATCTGCAATTTAATATCTTCAAGTCTCAAAGTTTCACTGTAAAAATCTTGAAATTTGTAACTTAAAATTTTCAAGTCAATGTGAAATTTTTTAATTTCTGATTTCGAACTTCAAAACACTCAATTTCCAGTTTGAATTCTAACCATAATTACATCTGCACAATTTGAAATCTTTAAATCTCTAAATTGAAATCTTAAAAATTCTTCAAATTTTCATTTTCGACTTTTTTGTATAGTAATTTTAGTAACTCTTCAGTAATTTTTATCAAATTATTCGTATTAGGTGTAACTTATTTTCAAAAAACAAAAATATGCGTTTAAGTTATATCAACTGAAATGTAGTACTACCTTCATTATTCGACTCTCAGTTATCCCTAATTTATATTAACAAAGTTCCAATTGTTAATTGCATTAGATATAAGATTACAATACAAATGCAAGTCTAATTTGAACTACGTTTTAACTATTGTCAACTATTTATTAGCTTTTTGTATTAGAAATATTAAGTCGTATAATAGAGGTTCTAGTTTCGGATAATCGAGGTTCCCTTCTTTTTCTTTTTTTTTTTTTTTTTTTTTGAAGTCTCAATCATGCGCTTGGGGCCTCCAAAAATTCAAATGCAGCTCTGCTGCGTGCACATAAATGAAATTCAGATATATGGAATTCTACTATATTTCGCCATTAAAAATGTAACATACTTATAAAAAATGTGTGAAAATTGAATATTCTGACAATAGTAAATAATTGACTTTCCCATGTTTTACAAAAAGTTTCAGAAGAAAGACAATAAAATTTCTGGTTGTAGTCTATTCTTCTCTCATTATTGTATTTTAAAAATATCACGAGATAAAGTCCATTCTATAAATTTAATGTTTACGTTACTTAAAAATAAAAACTATACTCAATCTGGATACCGATAAATCCATTATTACAGGGTGGATACACTAATACATAAACACTTATCAGCGAATGATCATTATACAAAATAAGTACATGATATTGAATTTCCTCAATTCTTTATCTCATATTTAATCCATATTGAATTGTTACCACACTGTATTCGGATTTTCACCACATGTGCACCTATCCTGCTACTAAAGTACGAAATGTAGTAGAATTCCGAATTTATTTCTCTCAGTGTATAGTACATTGTACCGCAATAAAAATTTCAGTATAAAAGTCTTTCATTAAGTCCTCGCAAAACATTCGTGGAAGTTTAAAAAAATTGCATGTCGCAATAGAATATCCGCTCAATATAACTGGTCCGTATTTCACGGAATAACCGTATTAAACCTGAGTTATTCAATGCATTGGTCACGCATACGTCCATTCGACGGTTCGTGCACATTCGTCAATTGTACGCCTATACGTTTCCCGACGTCGAGTAGTTTGCCCGATTTAGGACACTCGTTCCATTTTCCCCGATCGCAAGTTGTGCGCGTTGAAAGCGCCCTTCGCCACCGCGGGAAACGATCTTATTCGCCGAGACAATACCATTCGATGCTCGCGGGAGCGCACACCCAAAGAAGTATCGGATCCCAGCCAACCTTCTCGTTTTCCGTCTCCTCGACCGCTTGGTCCCTTTCGACGTTCCTCCCTCGCCCCGTCCTCCGCCGCCTCTTCTTCGGGCTGAAGTTGCTCGGTCGGAATAGGCGCCGGCGTGCGGAACGCAATTAAAAGTTTCTCACAGCGGAACATCGGCGCAGAAACGAAGACAGGACCGATTCCCATTCAGAAGAGGAATTCCTCTTCGACCGGGTGTCCCGCGGGCACGATAACCGTTCGATTCGCGAGCGGATCGACTGTTCCGTTCGCTTAAGAGCGGATTACGCGATCGATTCGTTTTTTCGTCGCGACGTTTATTCGCCGAGGTCTTGACTGCTGACGGAATTCGCGTCGTCTGAAAGGACTCGGGGAAACCTCGAGCCATTTAGCGGGACTGCCGTGATTGGGAGCTCTTTGAAAATGCTTCTGGGAGGGTTTAAAATTGTCGACCCCGTTGAAATATCGAGTAAAACGTATAGCAGTTTTACGAGAAAACGGTCCTTCAACTTATTTCTCTTTTTAGTTGGCATAATTTCTGCGCGCAATAACCGGCTCTTTGGGGGGGAATCAAAGCTGATAAAACTTTCATGGCGTTTCCCAAGTGTAAACCTTCCGAAATATTATTATGGAGCTCTTCAAAATTTCAGGACTTTTACCCTTTGGAAACCTAAAGTCTCGGAAGGTTTAACGGAGGGTTGTTTTACATTCCCGTAGGTAAAAAGAGGCGTTGAAAATGTAGTTTCGTCTTGACAATTTATTTTAAGTTACGCAACCAAGTAGCTATAATTACATGTTGCTTGTAAGTGTATTACTCAAATTTGTTTTGAGACTGTGAAGTGGTTTAAGATTGTACTGAGTTTGTCCTCCCCAGAAATGAACAACTCAATTAATTATGAAATGTAACATTTCAGAAGTATAATATATTTATACTAGGCTATTTGTAATTCTTAATATGACTGAATTCAGTTACTTTATGATGTATAGCTTTAGCTTTAGTTTTAATTTAGATTTTAAGTCTCTTGTCTTTCTTTTAGTTTATATAATTCAACAACATATTTCTATAATTTCAATATATTTTATGTACTACTTTCTTTCTGTTCTTATATGTATCAAAAGGTTCTCCCCGTTGATGGAATGAAATAAATAATAAAAAATAATAATAATACTCCTAGAATCTCGGTTTTAAAATGAATAGTAAATGATTGGAACTCGATCGCTTTAAAGTAGCCAAAGGTGCGCGACTAATTAATTCGTTAGAAGACGACGAGTATCGATCGCGTCTCGCGATGGAAACGATAGCTGCGACCCTAACGCCGTGAAGAATCCTCAATGAACGATGAATAGCTTTTCTAACTGATTGAAATCTCTCTATGCAGAAGTATCACTGCGTGCTTGTCTACCTGTCTGAATGTTACAAGAACTCGATAATTGTTCGAACTTAAGTTCTCCTGGTTTTCGCTAAAAGGGACACTTATCGGGAAAAGTTTGAAGCTTTTCATTATCGTGTCACGTGTTTGCAAACTGAGGTCCGATCGACGGTAAAGAAAACCCTAATAGTCGCGCATTCAAATTAACTTCAACATTTTAGAAACTTTTATAGCTCCTTACTTTGCACTCGAAGATATCGCCTCAATACTCAGTCATGCTCAATCCATGCGAGCCAATTTTAAACGCCGTTTCACAGGATAATGTCGGTCAAACCGATAAAGTTTTCGGCGATAGCAACGAAAGATATTTCCGAGCTACTAATTAATGCATATAACCATCGACGAGGTTGATACTATAAATCATAATTATTAAATCCTTTAACGCTTCAAGTCATTTGAACCGTTGAAATGCTATTAAACCTTGCAATTAATTGGCTCGCTAAGGACAAGTCGTCTGATTGTTCCGATATTTTGAAATCAAATCCATTTTTTATCGGAAGGAAGTCCAATAATACAGTAATGGCTGCTGATTCTCACCAGGGTCTTGCGGTTTTTCGGTTAGTCGGGTCGCAGAACGCTAGGAATTGTCAGGCGGGCTGCCCTTGCATACCTGTTCGAAACCCACGCCCAGGGGGTCTCGTGGGTCTTCTCGAATCCAAGAAATAATTCTCCACGGCAGCGGATCGTGAGCGCATTCTGTTTGCATTACGTGTCTGCATTCCGCGCGGCCTTTGGCCCAGGCACCCGAGCTCCCGCAGAAATAATTGTATCGAATCGATACATTTTATTCTTCGTCGTGCAAAGTTCGATACAATACTCTCCTCTTATCTTAATTATTTTAAGCAGATCTGGCTGTTTCTAAATCCTTGAAGACGTATGCGATATTCAAGCTTCGTTTTGAAATAATTCTAAACGAATTTAGCTTTTAAAAAATTTGAAAGAATACTAAAATTCGATCGTCAAAGACTGAGGAATTTCAATAGGAAAATTATATATTTAAATATATGTCTTTGCAGCTTGAAATCCAGTTATTGAATGTAGAAATCTTCAGTTCAACGTTATTAACGTAATCAATACTTATGTTATTTTATAATGAGCGGTTCTCAGTAAATTAGGTTAACAATTATTTTGAATGTATCTTGTTTATTATATTTATTACATTCACACTTGTAACAACAATCAAACAATGACATTTATCTCATTTAAATTTTTTTTCAAATAAATGAATTCACGTAATGGTGCTTCTTATGCCTATGTTCATACGTATGTTTTGGAAACCTGGCGAGTCAACACGTACACCAAAGTTTAATGTTAATTTATGTTAATACCATGATAACATTGAGTTAGATTCTTTATTTTAAAGATTAAAATATTACTGTTTTTTTTTTTTTATTTATTTAAGGGATCTTTCCACTGTGAACCTCTGACAAATTGCCATTTTTTGGGAATTTTTTTGTACTGAACGAAATGTCCAATGTAAATAAAGTTTTTCCTACTGATTAATACATTTATTGAGAGTACAAATAATTTTTTTTATGCAATTTATAATAGTTTATTTAAATATATATATCGCACTGAATTGAACACCTCAAAAAAACGATGTAGTGCTGGCGTAGATGATTCCAGAAGAACGACGCATCTGAATAAAAAAATTCAAAATGGTTTTTAGTCGTCACGGATGTCGTTATCGTTGGAACCAAAATTATTTTAATTGATAAAAAATTAACCAAATGACGGAAGTTTGAATGTTTAAGTTCGGAAATCCGATGAATTTTTAGTCATTTGTCATTGTAAAAAGTATGAAATTGTTAATAAAACAAAGTTTCCGTTGTCCCTGCGATAGCCACTGATGTATTGAATAATGTGTAAAAATTTGAGACTGATTAATCAAATAATTTTTTTGCAATCATCTACGCCAGCACTACATCGTTTTCTTGAGGCGCTCAATTCAGTGCGATATATATAGTTAAATAAACTATTATAAATTGTAAAAAAAAATTTGTTTGTACTCTCAATAAGTGTATTAATCAGTAGGAAAAACTTTATTTAGATTGGACATTTCGTTTAGTACAAAAAAATGCCCAAAAAAAGGCAATTTTTCAGAGGTTCACAGTGGGAAGACCCCTTAAGGAAAACCCTAAGTGTCCGGTAACAGACGAACTCCTCATTTACCATAAATGATGCATCTTCCTAATTTGATAAACCTTCAACTTGGTAATGAATGCAGAAATATCTTACTCCGTCGCAACTATTCGACTCCGAGTTCTCAAAACGAACGCATCGAATTGTAGTATCGTTGGATTTAAAACCAACATCGAGACGGACGCGGAGACCAGATGGTAACACGAAAATCGGCATATCGAATCCTTGTGAAACCGACATTGATACCGTAATTAAAATTGATACGTCCGCCGCCGCGCCGGTTCCGATCCTGCGTAACTGTCGTTCGGTGTAATGGTTCCTCGAAACCGTTTCAGGAATCGAAATCGATATTATATCAGTTTTCGATCGGTGCTGTCGGCCCCACCCCGACTCGGGGCCTCAGAGGTCGTTAAGGTAGCACCTTAACGGCCCTTTTACGAAAAGACGCCCGAGGTGGTGTTCTCGCGGCCCCGTGTCTCTCATTATTATTCACCCCGCGTCCTCCGAGCAACTCTGTCTGTGTACGTACGCGTCTACCTGTCTGCGGACGGTTCGGCTCCTCGCAGTTCCTGTCGTTACTCAGTCTCCTTGCTGGTAGACGTGCGGTCTTGTTAATTTTTGCGAAAACTCCGTCAGGGCGCAGCTCGTTGGCCGCGGAGCATCGATTTTTTACGGTTCCTATTTTAGCAAACCCTTTTTGCTACTTCGAACGACTTTTTCTTTTGAATTTACCGTTTTTCGAACTATCCGCTTTGATCTATCGTTAACAAATTATTTTGTAAACTAAACGCGAAGTCGGATTTCGCGAGTTATTTCGTAAAACGTTGATTGTTATCTATTTTACCGAAGCTTTGTTTATTCGCATTCAAATGGAATTAATAGCAAGAACAGCCTTCGATGTTAATTTTGTTTCGTCTGATACAATATTGGAAAATTTCAGCAAATGTCTTTAGACACACTATTATCAACAGTTAGAGTAAATTAATTACTGATAATACTGTGCGACAATAGCAGTCAACCGAAAATCGAACATCGTGACCGAAGATATAATTAGTATCAGAAGATGGCCTCGTTCAATATTTATTTAACAATTTTCTGTTCAGTGGTTCGAGTTCAGAAACGAACTTCCTGCACTTGTGAATTTTTCGCACGTCTGTGCACGTGTCTACCGACTCGCGTGAAGATGCAATCAAATTGAGAAATTATTTCGACACGCATTCGACACAATTTTGTTACATTCACTTCGCGCTGCGGGCTGAACGTTTTCGAAATGACTTCAAATAGCATTGCACTTGAAATATGACAAAGGTCAGATGTTAATATTTGCATAAGTACTCGCATTAACTAATTTCCGCGGACTATCATTGTGTTCCCTCTTGGAATAATTTTATTATTAAGTGAAACAACGACGCGGGAACGTTTTGATCCACTATCTCTGCCACTCGCAAATGTAATCAGGTTACATAACCCGAGTAATAAAATGGACCGTTGAAATTGGATTGCTATTGAATATCGTTTCGAAGTGATTTAATACAGTGCTATGAAAACGATTTTCATGGTCAATAGATCTACAATAACATTGTTGCGAATGGTTCGATACGTGTCCGTAGTAAAATCACAAAACTCTTTATCAGTCTTTTGTATTTTATCTTTCTGTGTTGCCGTTGAACTTCAGTGAATATTCGTTTCTCCTCAGAAACGTTAATTTTGCAGATTTATATGTAATCAGGAGTATAAGAAATTTGTTCTTCGAGCAAAATCAAAATTTCTATTTCTACTGCTTCATTCTTTGAATTTTTGTATTCCATTTGGTGGATCGAATTCTTGGCAAAAAATGCTTTTTGTCACCTCAGAGGAAAAGCAATTATTTACTAAATATTCATTCAATATTTATTTAATATTTATTGAATATCTATCGAATATGTATTTAATATTAAATAATTATCGACTATCTTCCGAATTCCAAATATTTATCAAATACATCTGTGGCTATAAGGCAAAACAACGCATATCACTTGTTTTTATTTTAGAGATATTCGCGTTTAAAGTTCTGATTGCCAATACTATACTGCGATTTTGATTTTTAATAAATTCTCGTTTCCAAAGGAAAACATTCGTTTAATACATTTTGTCTCTGATATTAATATAAATTCTGCTTTCTAGACCAGAAATAAGGCATAAACTCAAGTTTCTTGAAAATGTGATTTGCGCAGTTTTGCCTTACAGCCACAGATATATCAGATATTTATTTAATATTTCTGAAACACTTGTTGAACGTCTATCGAGTATACGTTGAGCATTTATTGAATATTTACTGAATATTATTGAATACTCATTGAATATTTATATATAAGTACAATAACTCATAGGTTTGTTCACATGTAGAGTCATTCGGGGTAAAAGTACGCACTTTTGCTATTTTTGCTTCACTGACAATGAGCCGAAAGTACCATATGATATTAGGAACACTTTTTTGTGCTATCGGTAGCATATTTAATAGACTCATAAAATGCAACGAGTATTTGACGATAGGCCAAACGGTTTTTTTTAAACAGCAAAAGTGCGTACTTTTACCCGCTGCGTACTTTTACCCCGAATGACTCTATTCCAAATGTTTATTAACTGCGAAATTCGCAATATTAATTTTTTGATTGTTTACAGTTTCCAGGTTTAATTTTTGCTGTGTTTCCACGCCTTTTATCGTGTAAAGGCAAATATCCTTTTTCGAGTTTAAACCAATTTAATATAGTGCTCGTGAACAAATTTACGAATCACTGCAATTTTATTATCATATAATTATCAAGAGAATGTGACGTCACAAATCATAAAATAGAGCGTAGAGAAGGGTTTCAAGAGTTCCGAGCTTTCGATCCACAAGACTCTTCCATCAGACTGTTGCTTCCGTAGCGTACACCTCACGCACTCTTGTTCGCTCTTGGCTCTTGCTAGATGGAATGCGATTCGAGGAGCCACAACTGCGATGCCCTAAACTTTGAACAGCGCCTCGGTCGACTCGAAGTCGAAGCACCCTGCAAACTTGTCGTGAAGGTCGTTATTCCGCGGATCCACGGCGTCCCTTTTCCACCGACTGCTCCGAGCGCGAAATTATCTTTGATTACGACAACAGTTATCCAACTGTATCGATTCCCGGGGTCCCAAAAGCACGCAAAGCATTGTGTGCACGACCGGCATCGCCCATAGACCTCATTTCCTGTACTCTCGATCGCTCCCAACGACTATAGTCGCTTTTCTCGAGCGTTCCGGTAATTGGACAAACGAAAAAGGAGCCATTGTCTCTGTTCATCCACGGGCTTGCAGCAAAGGGATCATAATCCCTCATTATTATTCCTAGTGTTTCCTTTCTCCTCGTGACTTTCGCCTCCTTCTTTCCTCGTCTCCTTATCTCCATACAATGCGAAGGTCCTCCGCGTTACCTTGCCGCCCTCCCTCGGCCTCCGAGATTTCTGCCGCTCGTTCCTCGTCTGGAAACTTCTATCACCGTCATTCGATTTATCGACGACAATGGGGAATCTGGATCGCGCCGATTCGTGGCATTCCTGGGACGGCTGATGGGCTCCTTTTTTTTCTGGATGCGAAAGAATTATTATCCGCGCGTATTGCTGTCTTATTCGTCTCGAACATCTGAACCTCAAGCATCTTCCATTTATCCAGTTTTCCCAGGTAGCCAAGCTTAAAGGTACGTTTTCGTGTGACAGTAAATCGCGACTTTTAGTGTCATGACCAGACTGCGAATTTCTATGCAAAATCAAATATTTGGAAGCACATGTAAGGAATACAAACTTGAATGACAATACGTCTTCTCTTTTAAACAGTGTACCTTGAATTGTATTTTTGATATTTTGTATATTTTGGCATTTGTCAATAACCTCGAAGATTTTTAGAATGTCTATAATTGTCATAAATATATAAAATCCGCAGTCTAGTCATGTCTTTTGTCAACGTGAAAAATAAATTACATTGTTATGGCACTGACTTTCGTTTACAACAGTAAAAAGTCACATTGCTAAAATGGAACCAAATGCAGTGTTTATTTGATAAACGGAATGAATCCCATTACTGTACAAAAGCGAACATGATATGATTATGGGTATACGAAGTCGCTAACAAAGAGAAACGAGTAATAACAAAAGCATAAGGAAAAGAAAGAAAAGAAAATTACACTAGCAAAAGCAGAGAAAGCATAAAGCAACGAACGTGTTACCTATATAAAAGTTTAAGAGCAGAGTTTCTGAAACTTTCAAATTTAATAAATGTTACATATTGAATATATTGGAGGGTTTGAAAAATTCATGAAAGTATTTTCGCGCGGAATTCTACAAATTCTACATAACAATTCTACATGAAACACAGTATCCTTCATCATGATCTCGGAAGTTCAAAAAATAAGAAAGAACAATGCAATTATTTATACCTATTGAAGTCTGTGTACTTAACGTAAAAGTCCTTACATCCCTCGTTTTCAAAGTGATTCCAGCACATGCAGTTGTATACATTTCCTTGCACATTCGGCACATTTTGATAAATGCTTCTGGATGCGCAACTGATCGCTTCACTTTTTCCAGCGCGACAGTGCGCGAGGCTCGATTCAAAATAAACGTGGCTTAATTTGTTAAGAAATAAAAGAATCGCGGCGGACTCCCTGACGCGCAATTAGCGAGCTAGATCTCGGTGGAGGATCGTTAAGAGATAATGAATTATTTATAAAGTTGCGAGCAGCTTCCGAGAATATTTCGATGAAGGAGAATCGTCGCGGGGGCCACTCGATCGCATTCAAAGGAATGCCCCTCGATTAGAAGCGGTCCAAGTGCGTCGGTTCCCACGCACCGCGGCGTTATATTGCTTATCTCGGGACCGGAGCGTGACAATTAAAATTCTTCATTACTATTCCACGGTATTCCACGGCTTCCTTGCCGCGGCGAGTACTCGATTCCTCTTCCCCGATTCGACCGTCGCGAAAGGCCATTTCGACCGTGCCGACGAACCTGGCACGACGTTTCAACTTCAACCGAGACCTGGAACCGCCAGTCCGCCGACGAATTCACGGTCGAATTCAATTTGGTGCACCGACGTCGCGCCGTCGTCATACGTGCGCGGAAAAGAATATTCGAAATCCGCCCAGAACCTCGACGGGGGAACGCCGGTTACCTTCTTACCGAGGGGACAGTCTTTCGCGTGTTTCCGATCCAACTCCGCGCGTAGACGCTCCACGAATCTGGCCTCTGTGTACACAGCCCGATAAAATGAGGGAGATTTAAATATTTGCCGGCGTTGCAGTATTTGCTAAATTGAATAGAGAGTGTTTAGTCAGCGTGCTTTCGTAAATCAATCCCCTCGGAGTAAATAGAGATTCTTTACCTTTTCAAGAAGTTTTTATCTCGATGTGGGTGAATGGCCAGAGGGTTGCCTCTTCGGGAGAGATTAAATTCAGGTGTTACGCCAGGTTGACGACCCGAGATGCAAGCTTTCGAATTTTTTATTCAATTAGGGAGAGTTCCTCTATTAGCCGTGTAAAAACCTGTCCAGTTTCTTATTACTAGTGGCACACTATTTAGGCGCTAGGGTACTGGTCCCTATTAGTGAGCCTGAACCTATCAGTGTGCCCTTACATTTAAATAAATTATAAAGAAGGAATCCCTTTAGAAATTAAAGAAAAACATTTTTTTTTTTTTTTCATTAAGTTTAATACTTTGACTTTATTTAGAAAAATGTTTTTCTTTTATTTTTTAGAGATATTCTTCTTTACAATTTATTTAAGTGTAGAGGCACACTAATAGGTACAGGCTCATTAATAGGGACCATTACCCTAGTTTAATAGGGAAAAATTTAACAGAAGGAAAACTTGAAAAAAAAAGATTAAGGATGAACTTCAGTAACAATCTTAGCCAAAAGTTAATCAATTTCTAAGATATTAGTAAGGCTTTTTCTTGTAATGAAACGTAATCAGAGATGTTGATCTTTTGTCATAAACATGTTTGTTGAAATGTACTTGAATCAATTTTTCTAAAATTATGCGTGGAATTTTACTATTGCATAAAGATTCATTACTCCAATTTTCAAAGATTTTCGCTTATTTTTGATGTTAGTGAAGTTCATTCTTAAAAAAAACATCGAATCAATTGTTCGAAAATTTTGTTTAGTGTTTGATCTTTCTGTACACAAGATTTCATAAACTTTGGCCTACTATTTTACCCTTAATTTTGTAGTTATATTTCTTAATAGTGCGTTTTCCCATAAAAGTACACGCTAAATTGAAAGTTAATTAATTTAAAAACTACCGAATCAATTTTTGTAAAATTTGTGGGGGATTTTACTATGGCATAAAGATTCATTCCTCTAATGTTAATTCATGATGATGTTACTGATTTTGTTTCTTTATGCTTCATTTCATTATTCTTGATTTTCATTTTGTTTCAGCTTCTACCCCTTAAATTTAGTCCCACCTGTTATTGAACACCCTGTATATTAGAACAGCGTGATAAATACGTTTAATAATAATAATGTTCTTCCAACTGAAATGAAAATATCTTCTCTATCCATTCGCGAAGGATGCTTTTGACAACGGGATAATTGTTCTCTTTAAAACCCATACTAATCCGTTGAGTACCACAGATCTTCAAACTCTAGTAACAGCCTCGTTTCTCTTAACAATCTGTGATCCTCGTTTTTCCGTGTCGAAAGCGTGATACGTTAGCGTCCGTTTTTCCGCATCTGCCACTATTTTCCAAATGTCACGTACACGCGACGTCGGCGAATAAAAGAGCAGAGGATTGTTCCACGATTTCCCCGATTGCTTTATTCATGGCAGTGAATGCAGCGTAAATCGTGACGCTTTGTTTCACCGGGGTATTACGTATGACTTTGTTATTCAGATTCGAAATGACGCGACGAAGGTGGTTGTAAAATTTTCATCTGTCCATTGAGTTCGCGATTATGTTGCGCAGTGACAATCATTGTTCTCATTGCCGCATTCTTCGAACTAAACGTTTCAATAATCGTACTCTTCCTTCCAGTTGTTTGTTCGTGTTCGGAAAGATAGATAAAAAAAATTTCTTTTATCAATAAATAATTCGATGGAACTTCAACGTTTCGTTCATTTATCATAATTAGACTGCGGATGTTTATGCATTTATGGCGATTTTCAATTTTCTAAAATGCATAAAGATGTGCATAGATGCAAAAATACATAGAATATCGAAAATAGAATATACTTTATGATATTTAGAAGATAAAAGACATTTTAATTTAACTCAGTTTTCTTTTTCTATGCTCTTCGAAATGTGAATTTGCATAAACATCCGCAGTCTAATCATAATCTTACGTGCGAATCGATGCACAGCGGATTCGCGACTCGGACAGGCAAATTCCTAATAATTCACGCGCGGACTTCGCCGAAAGATTCGCGTGGCGATTTGTTTCCGTAAATTGGAGATCCGCAAACTTGAAACCGCGAACCTCCCCCACCCCCCAACAGCGGCCGCGCGAAATGGTCTCGAACGTTCGCAAACATTTGTATTTCCCAGCGGAGGCTTCTGGACGCGCAGGAATATTCATAGCGTGCAAGAACAAACGTTCCTCGAGTTCGGTTGCGTTAAAGAGATACGAATCCTACAGGTGCACCGTTGATATCGCGATGAAAGCTCGAACTTGTTCCGAAATCCCACAAATGTTCGCTCGAGCCGCGAGATACGCGCCGTACTTGACTCATTTTCACCGTATATCGCTTCTCGGATCATTTCTACCGCGAAAACTGAAAGTTATACCGGCGAACATTACGGTTATGAATCGTTGGTCGATTTGTCTAGGGAATCGGTGGGAAAACTAATATTTCCATTCACGGATTTGAGACTTTGCGGTGAAATGCAAAATCTCTGACTTTAGGGTCTGCTAACTCGATTCCATCAATAAAGGGGGAAAAGTGCTGTGAAAGGGAGAATTTCCTTTAGCGTCCATTTTTTATAATACCGTTATAATATGATAGCATCATAATATGAAGTACCATTATAAAGTTCGTTAATAGAATGTATGTTTATTACCTTTTAATAAAAATAATATTATAAACTCATCAATCATTGCAGAAACTAACAGAATTCTGGATTTTCAAATAGTTTGAATATGTTCCTTTCGCGATTAAGTGGTTTTGAATGAGATGGAATTATGCAATGAGAGTCAAAACTGAGTGTACAGTTATCACCAGATTGAGGATGTTTATACATTTATGGCGATTTTTAATGTGCCAAAATGTACAAAGGTGCACATAAATGCAAAAATACATATACGAAACATCACAAATAAAATATAGTTTATGATATTTAGAAGTTCAAAGACATTTATATTTCAGTTGGTTTTCTTTTTCTATAGTCTTGAAAATGTGAATTTGCATAAATATACCACAGTCTATTTATCACAAATGAGAATCGCATAGTGATTATAAAATATATGATATTTGTGACATTTCAAATTACATTTTAATAATTGACGTTTAAAAATTTGATAAAGAAGCGACTGTCGTAAAATGATTAGGTGTAACTAGTTTTCCAATTAGATAATTTTATATTACAATAGAACCTCGATTATCCGACTCTCAATTACTCCCAATTTTTCCTAGCTAGAGTTCAAATTATTAAAAAGATTAGGTTTAATAGTAAAACAGTACTTTAAGTAAAACTTGAACTATACGTTAACAATTTCCAATTACTTATTCGCATTTTATATTAAAAACATCAAGTCGTATAATCGAGGTTCTAGTCGCTAAGTATAGCAATGATAATTCTAAACCCCGATACTACAAAACATTAGAATCTATGACAAAATTCACTCTTTGTATTATAAATAGTGAGTATTGTCCACGATCTTCATAAAGTGTAGTTTATTTTTAATGCTTTAGCAATTTATGGATTATGAAGTAAAAATTTGCATAAAAGTGTCTTACAAGCTAACAATAAATTCAACGCAGAAATTCACAGAAATGATCAAAATTCAAAATAAATATATATAAGAAATCTATAAAACATTTAAACAATTTTATTCAATTTTATTATTAATGGTACATAGAATAACAAATTAAATACGCTGTTTATCTCGCATGACTCATCGATCATTTTTCCGCAAATCTTACATTGGAACGAATCTTCTTTACAGTTAGGAAAATTTTCTTCATAAATACATTTATGAAGAATTATTAATATTTCTTAGTAATTTTTATCCTTTTGTAAACCCATGCTCGAGTCAGAATAATCATGATAAGAATCGGAATCAGAAATTGAAATTTCATGGTCAGGACACGTTGCAGAAACAACGAAACGAATTAGACAGAGAAATCAACGGGGCCGACATAATTCTCACTTCAACGACCATTAATTAATTGAAACTCGATAGTCGGTAGATTATTGCTTAATTTGCATACGTGCATTTACATGGCAGTGAGTTGGGTCGGCTAATTAAACGTGAAACGTAATACGTCTGGCCCGTATACACTCGGATAATCGCGGTCTGTGTACCGCAATTTAGTTGGCTGATAGATATACAGATAAACGGTTGGTTTCTCTAGGAGTCGGTTCATTCGTCTGACGCCTTGACGGGATGCGCTCGATGTAACAATATTTTAATTAGAAATCGATTTTGAAATGATCATGTGCTACGATATCTTCGAGAACATTAACCGAACATGATAAAAAATAATTTAAAATGAACATGTTAAGTATACAAATGAATTATTTCCTATTTTTGTGTAAAAGTTGCATTAAAAAGAAAAACATAATAGCTCAATCATCAAAATATTCACCATTGTTATTCTTACGCTATTCTCTTTGGTAAACCATTTTTGATTTTGTCCACAATTAAATTACTATACTAATTGTATGAAGAAATTCGTCTGAGTGAAAGCTTTTTAAAACCAAATTTAATTTATTAATTTAATTAATTTAATTAAAAAGTTTTCTTTGCCTGTTCCACCTGCACGGTTATTGAAATTTCATATTAATTGAGAATTGGTTGAAATAACAAGAAATTAAACAAGATCGGATGGTGGATTGTATTAAAATTAATATTATCATTTTCAACCTACTTCGGTTGTCGACATTCAATCATCCTCAACGGAATAATTTAATTCCGCATCAGAAATTAATTGATTCGAGACACACGAAGCTCCCATGTTCTCTGAAATTTACTCGAAAATACTTTTCTCGTCGTTGACTTTGCTTTCCATTATTCCCGACATTTAAAAATCCCGTATCACCATTCAAAGCGATCGTCTCAATCGTCGCTGCGTCGGATTCGTCGAATCGCTGATCACAGAAGCTACTGATCCAGTGGTTTGTAACACCGCGCGGGTTTATGCCGCAAGATACCGCAATGAATCTTCGCGTGCTCATAAATCGATGCGTCAGCGAACTGCTGATAGCTTCCATTCCCCCGCGCCACTATCCTGGAGGGAGAAATAATTTTCCTCGCGGAACTTTTTAATCACACCATGTACATTAGCCGTGGCGAAAGGGGTAGGGGGCATGTCGCTTTCAAAAAGTTAAAAAGGGTTGCACTAAAGCGAAAAGTCTGAAAGCTAGTTCCCCGACAGACCTGAGAAACCGCGGTTCGCACAAGGAACCTACTTCAAGTGTTACACACTCCTTTTCTAATGAGCTTCGGCGGGATGATGGAGCTTGATATGCAGGCTGTAACGACATATAGTTTTCGAAAAATACGAATAACAATTCACGGATCATTTTGCATTCAAGTCTTGAGATGCAGTTATTTATCTGCGGGGAGTCGCAAACGGAGAATGCTCATTTTTATCGAAAAGGAACGTATCCCACGTGTCCGTCGCCGATTTGGTTTCTTTTGAAATATGTTATAGTAGACTAAAAAAATGAGCTGAAAAATCGAAACAAAACAGTTTAGTTTAGTTTTTTTTTTCCATCAGTAAAAAAGGTATACTGATAGGTTTGGGCTCGCTAATAAGGATTAGTACCCTAGTTCATCTCTGTCCTTTTCGTTAAATAATTCGTAAATTTATATTTATATTTATATATTTTTTTATATTTTTTTATATTTTTTTATTTTTTTTCATCACATCTTATGTATTGTTTATAAATCTGTTACATTCTTATTGTTTTATGTAAAGAGCTTTGGCTCGTTTGATTAAATAAATAAATAAATAATAAATAAATTTAATAAATAAATAAATAAATATATTATACTGTGCTCTAGCTTTCAATCAACTTTGCTTCGCTCCATTTCATTTAAATTTTGGATCATTAAATACGTATAAATATCCGTCCGACGAGAGTTCCACTTTTGCAAAATATGCGTGAATCATCGTCCGCCCACGCGACATTCGATGCGTTTATTTCGCAAAATATTACCCAGATGTCCTCGAAGTGTGCATGATAATGATAATCTGCACTTCAACGTCCCACCGAAACGCATTAAAAAGAGCAGCAATCCCACACGAATCTCGTGTCCCTCGAGTCCCTCGTCCGTTGGACGACGACGCGACGCTCCAAAATGACCTTTTCCGTCGACGCAGCGCGACAGAAAAAGTGGAAACGAACGAGACCGATCGTTTCGACGACTCTTCGCGCTACCAGCTACCAGTTCGGCCGATTCTCGTTTTCCGCCGCCGCGTATAAATAACGTTTGCCCCCGCGAAAGTTCGATCAGCGTCGTGCTAATATTCATGCGAGTTCCTTCGAAACGACGAAAGACGCGCGCCGCGGAGCCGGGGACAGAAGAAGCAGAAGAAGAAGACGAAGCGGCAGCGCAGCGGCAGGGAAGAAGGGATAGAAGAAAGGTTGGAAGAAGCAGCGCGGCGAAGGGCGGAGGGAGGGCATCGGGTGGGACAAGGAAGGAAGGAAGGGAAGGAAGGGGGTAGGAGGAGAACACCACCCCGCGGCGCGCCCATTGCATTCCACGCATCATTCGCCGGTGCAAGCCGCTTTGACTCGCCGACCGTAGTCGAGGATCGAACTCGCATGCTATCGATTGTAGGTATTTCGACGGGCCGACAATGCTTCCACTCCGGTCTGGCTTACCTCGCTCCCGCTTTACTTCGCGACTGGGCCCCGAGGTCGGAGCGGCCGCTTGCCTTTCGAGCTTCGATCCTCCGACGTTCCTCTGTCGCTCGAACCAGCCGCATTCTTTCACGAGATTTTGCCCTTCGATCCCGCCGGCTTTCGTGAAATCCGCCGAGTCTCTTACGCTCGGGCGACGCTTCGTTTCCGCAAAGGCATTCGTGCTCGCCGCGATACTCAAATTAGGGGACCGTTCGCCCCGACAAATCGGATCGACGCGACGGTCGCGCAGCGGCTGAATCCACTGCACCTATGCCTTCGACCTATTCATTCGGTATTAACACCATTAGAATATTGGATTGTAACTTAACAAATGACCGATTGTTAACGGCAACTTCAACCCTTAAAAGGATGTTCTGGCTTAGACAATTTTTTATTTTATTTTTCTGATTTTTTTTTCAATGAAAATGTAACATTTTTTTGGTATTTCGTTTTTGCGAACATATTTATTCATGTTTGAAGTAGAAATATAATTTTTTTAAAGTAATCCAAGTTGTATGAGTTGTATTATACAGAATCGCTTGAAAAAACGTGTCTTATTGGCTGACGCGATTTTGGCCATTCTGCTAATCTGAAAGAACAAACGAAAGAAGTATCTTAATTAGGAGGAATGTGGTTATGGTGTGAACTACGGGAAAACAAAAATGGCGGCATTTTGAAGTTTGCATATTGACTTTTTTGTTTTGTTTTTTTTTTCATCTTTATTGTGCTAAAAAATTAAGAAAGAAGATAATTTTTTTGTAAAACTGTAGTTCATGTAATAGTGGAGTATCTGCGGAAGATTTCCTCGAAATTTGAAATCAATCGGTCAGATACTATTTGCAATTAATTTGAATTACCATTTTGCGAACATTTAAACCATTTCCACAACGAGAGAACATTTATAAATTAAAAAACTATCCAAAATGCATTCAAACAATTTATTGACTCCAGAACTACGAATTTTTATAAATATAGAATTAAGAAGCTTTTAACTAATTGGGAAAAATGTGTAGATTGTAATGGTTTTTATTTCTAAAAATTAAATTTAATATTAAAGAAACTGATATTCATTGAACATGATGTTATAACCAAATATTTAGTACTCGTGTACAACATACAAGTGTCTTCTTCTTTAACTCCTCTGGATCCCTCTTAAAAATCCTAATCCGAAAAACTTTTATTATTTTCACATTATTATAAATGTAGACAGTGAATTTTTAATATAATTTTAAGGAGTAAGAAATGTATATATTAACATAAATTTGTTTATGTTTTCCTCAAAATTAAAAGAGTTATTAAAATACTAAAGTTCACCATTGGGTTAGAAAGGACTTCGTAACAACTTTGAATTGAACAATTTCTTAAGGCAGGATATAATAGTAGGTGATGGATTTATTATGAACACTTAAAGTATTACTTGTTCGCACTTTTAATAAGAATGGAGTTAAAAATACAGTTAGTTTTCGTATTAATTAGAAATACATTTAAAATCAAACTTTTCCTATATTATATTAGGTTGGGGAAAAAGAAATCCATTATTTTTCCGCTTGAAATAAACGTAAAAATAATGGATTTCTTTTTTCCCAACCTAATATTTTTAATAATATACAACAAGAATCTTAAAACTTCCACAAATTGCTTAAAATTTGTTAAAAAGCACACATATAGTTCCTTGATTATGTTTCGTCGTACTTCCAATACTTTTTCTATAGTCTTTCAAAAAATTAATTACTTAATGATTCAAAGGATTTAAGTGAATTAAAAATAGGTAAAGAAGGTAAATTTTGGTACTTAAAATACTGCAACGTAGATAGATAATAAAAACACTACACGATGTTTCAAAATTTTTATGGGAAAATATTCTTTAATCTTCCTGCAGGATCTCGATTTTGTACACTATACAAAACTAAAAATATCGTTTTTCAATTTCATTTTTAATCGATAACATTTATTCGATATTTTAAAGGATTCTGTTGTTTCTAAAGAATCAAACATATTAAAACACGTGAAAAAATCGAATTTTTCTGTTTCAAATACTTCAACCTAAGTAAATAATAAAAATGCTACAGAATATTTCCGAAATTTTATGGCGAAGTATTTTTTAATCCTCCTGCAGAGTCACGATTTTTCAGTCAAGTCTTTTGTCTTCCGCGTTACGAAAATTCGCCTCGCTTTTCCATCACCGAAGCAGGACAATTTAAACAGTCCAGAAACTTTACACACCATTACAGATTCAAGTTTGCACTCTCTCGAATAATTTCGTTACGCTGCAACGTGTAGCAGAATAAAAAAAAGAAAAACGAAAGAAAAAAAAATTAGTAAGTTCTCACGAGCTGCGTGGGAAGACCCTACAACTTTCACGTTCCCATGGGCACTTGCGCGTACGTCGTCGAAAATTTTCTGCTACATTCGAAACTTGCTAGAAGGCATAAAATTAACTTCTCTCGTTCCCCGTATCCGAATTAATTCCCCTGTCGAAGGTACGCTTTGCGCGACTGTCGTGGCAGAATGTAAATGTAACGCGATAAAACCCTCCGTTCGGGAACGGTGACCGCGCGGTTCTAATGCTCCAACGTTTGCTCCGCATCGTTGCACTCCGATACAATTTTTACTGTATTTCATACCGTCGAACCGACGTTGCCGACAACGTTGCAAACAAAGAACAGACGAAACTATGAATCGAAGCTGCCACCGAGGTTTTCGCTCCAGGTATTTTTACGCGTACAAAAAACCTTTTCGGGCCGTACTGCTTTGACGGAAACCGGTCAAATTACAATGCACGGTCGGTCGAATTGCATGCAACGATAGGATATTCAATACATCGAGTTGTTCGTAATTTTTATTCATAATGACCCACCTATGCGCTAGCCCGAACTTTTTTGATTGTTCCGAATGCTTTTGTGTCGTCGCGACTGCTTGAACAAAAGCATGCAAAAAGCTTGTGAAGTATTGAATTGTTTTAAAACTTATTACCACCCTTCAGACGTCCAAGACTCGTGAAATACAGGGTGTTTGGGATAGTATAGGCAAGCTTTGGAGGGGTGATAGATCACGTAAAAACAAACAAAAAACTTGGGTTCAGAACTCAACCATTTTTGAAAAAAACTGTCATAAACATTTCCGCTATAAACCGCTATAATTCAAAATAGGAATGTTTTTCGTAAGCAATTTCTTCGCTAAAATAAAGATTACGATCTTGTTAATCCAATAAGTACAGTAACTGTGATATTGTTACCTCGTATCGCAAAAAAATAATACTTTTCTAACCCCCTAAATTATCGCGATTTTAAAGGGTAATTTAGGGGGTTAGAAAAATACTATTTTTTTGCGATACGAGGTAACAATATCGCAGTTACTGTGCTTATTGGATTAACAAGATCGTAATCTTTATTTTAGCGAAGAAATTGCTTACGAAAAACGTTCCTATTTTGAATTATAGCGGTTTATAGCTCAAATGTTTGACAGTTTTTTTGAAAAATGGTTGAGTTTTGGACCCAAGTCATATAGAAGTTTTTTGTTTGTTTTTACGTGATCTATCACCCTTCCAAAGCTTGCCTATACTATCCCAAACACCCTGTATATCAAGACCTTAGAAATTCCAAACTTAGTCGAGACTTTTGAAAAAAGCTTCAAACCAAATTCGAAGCGATGCGAATTCACCGCACGTAATTTCGTATTCAAAGCGATTCCAGATGCTGCAAATCCCATCGCCTCGCCGCGGCCGCACGCTTCGGCGCTGCGATTGCGTCCAGCGAAGTCGCGAGGAAGTTTATAAAACAGGACCGGAAACGCCATGAAAAAATTCGCCGTCCGCGCCGCGCACGGGGATCGAATTCGAATCAGAATCCCCTGGCGTTGCGTCTTCGGATCGATCGCGGCCGGTCGGACTTCGGCTCGTCCGCTCGCCACATTTCGCGGTCGGATCTCGAGTTTAACTGTCCGCGTTCGTACGTTGAACTCGCGCAATCGATTCTTAGAACACTTTCTACGATGATATTGCCGGGAGACGATTCTATAGACGTTCGCGATGAAATTCACGTGTCCCGAGATAATCCTGTATCAAGTATTCCACGCTGATCCCGATTCCAAGTACGCCTCCGAGTCAGGTTGTCGCGGGATCCTCTAATTTGCAAGTGATTCGGCTCCCTTCGCTGCCTGTGATTGTCCGCGTTCCCCGATGCGAATTAGACGTACATAATTGTTTTGTTATATTCGATTGCGATAGTCGAGGTTATAGGGGACGGCTAGGCGAGACGAGAGTGCAGCAGGAAACTCTTGTGTAATTGTGCTAATCATTTTTTCAATGGATTTTTTTTATCGTGACTACTCGTGTGTTGAAACGGTGTCATTCAGCGACTTTTTCCGCGTGTTGTACATTGCAATATGTAGAGTAATTTGTAAGATTGATTAATAGTTTCGTTGCTAGAGTCTGAACATCATTTTTTGAGAAATTGTTACTTTATTTTGTAATCGTGTTTGTTTAAAGTTCTCTGTTCGCTTCAAAATTCAGCAACTATACCACGATAAAATTTGTCGAAAAATAGGAACGCAACAATTGGTGTCAGTAACAATGAAAATCTGAAATTGTAATAAAGTTAATTTTCGTTCGTATTCAAAACTGTGATGGTCATTTATTCACTTATGTTTTATCAAAAAAAATGCTTTTATAATTTAATACAAATCACCAATGACTGCCTTATATTTTGTCATATATTATTATGAAAATTTAATACTTCAGTTACCAAGTACTATAACCAATTTGCGAAAATATATACGCTGCTAAACGGAGTTATCTAAAGTCTCTTTTTCTCCATTAAAATTGTCATAATGAAATGAAAAAAAGTATAATTCAATTACAAAAAGAGGCACTTCCTCTGTCGATAAAAATTAAAAAAGGAGAGAAAATTAAAAAATCGAGCTTAATTCTCCCTCAAAGGACAAAAATGAAATATAGTCGCGTACGAAGCACGCTAAATATTTAACGATACGGGCTCGTTATTAATATCGTTATGTCGTGTAATAAGGAATCTCTGACAGCGTTCAGCTGCATATTATTTTATCTCAGGCCGCGATCGCATAAATTTCTTGCGGAAATGCTCGCGTAAAGTAATTACACAATTAGGGTGTTAAATGTAAATGAAATGGATACGCGAAAGGAGATAAGTTTAACCGAATCTGATATGCCTAAAGACCCTAAACGTAATAGAACAAATTGTTCATTTGCGGTGATACGTGTTAACCAAGATATACATATAATAATCACATTAACAGACGATTATGCTGCTTCACACTGACACATTGAAAGCACTACTTTCCGCATGGCCGCCGATACTTTCGTTATTATTAGTAAGATAAAAGTAAGCAAACTGCTATACGATTCCACTTCCACTTCTTTAATAATGAAGTAGAACTCTCAGATTCTTAAATTTTACAATTTTCTTAAACCTGTTACTGTCTTCGGGTCTTCTTTGACCCAATCATCTATTTTATTTCGGTGAACAACTATTTCAATTTTAAGAAAAGTATAAAATCATTAGTATTAGTATACACATTTGTTGTTGTTTAATATTTCATAAAAATTTCACTGTGTACCTCAATAATTATGTGATAACAATTAATGTTCCTATAAATTCAGACTTTTAAGAGGAACGCAACCAGATTAAATTAGTAATTAAATTACTCTTATAGCAAGTTCTTCTGCTTGAATATTTAAACATTATTTGGCAATTATTTCTGCTTCAAATACGTCGTTTATCAATGTCGATAAATTTTCGGAATTAACGTGTTGCAGGCAATCAGTCAACAATGGATAAATTGAATAATGTTAGCTAACGTTACGTTTTGAGAAAACATCATTTGTCATAACAAGACAGTAGATCAACGTATATTGTTCTGTGAAAGTTTACATCAACATAATTAAGCAGAATAGTTTATGTCAACAATTAGAACCATTTATTGACAAGCAACGCTATTAATAACCAGGACGAACATAACACCGCATCATTAAATTCGACAACGCTAATTACACGGGAGGCTTCATTAGAAACAGGATACCTAATTATCTCATTTGCCATTAGAGGCCATGGAAAGTATTTAACGCCAAAATCAACTGGAATCACTTGCCTCGGAGTAATTAAAGTGTCATCGATACCTCTTAAAACGCTACTGTGTATTTTTTTTGTGTAGGTACAAACACCTTTTTAAAACAGGTTTTAGGGTTTTTAGTATACTCATTGTATCGTTATACAGGATCATCCACGTATCTCGGAACTCGTACACATGATTATAAATGGGCTCGGGTTCCGAGATGCGTGAATGACCCTATATGTCTGGCTGTAAGGCAAAGCGATTTATGTCACATTTTCGAACACTTTGATTTTATACAATAACTGAGATCTAAAAAATATAATTCATATTTTTATCAGAGAAAAAATGCATCCAAAGAATGTTTTCCATTAAAAATAAGAGTATAAGAAAATTCGAGTACATAAGACAGTATTGATGTTTAAAACTTTAAACACGAATATCTCGAAAATGAAAACATGTGACATGCGTGGTTTTACCTTACAACCACATATTAATCCCTTGCTCTGCAATTTTTTTAGGCTACAAATATTTGAATTATTTTAAACATTCGATAAAATCATCGAACATCTAACTGATAATTGCATAGGGTAAAAAGAGTAATTTAACTTCTCTTCTTCTTCACTTGTAATAATTCAACAACGTGTCTATAGTCTATTCCGATACTTGAGACATAAGGAAGCGTCGTACATATTCATACTTCAATTTTTTATTCAAAATATTTTGCATCAAAATATCATCCGTTTTTTCTCATCAAAATATTTTGCATCGCAAAATTATGGGTCGGCCTAATAATAACGAACCGTCATTCACGGTTGTTCCAGTAGTTAGACCGCAAGCAACATTCACTCGTTCCACGTTTGAACCCTTCTGATGCTGATTCAAAGGCGGGTACTCGGTCTTTTTATCATTGTCAGTCAAGCGTCGAAGTTAGGCCACACAGGCGAGACACGCGCTTTGGTGATGGTTTGTACTCCGCGATGCACGGCAGGCTTCACCCGCGGTTTATTCTCTTTCCCCGACCCTTTCTCTCTGTTCCTCTTTCCCGCCGTGACGATGAAAGTGGCTCGAATCGATTGAAAATCCACTCTGGAGAATATCTCGAGTCAAGTACGTCGAAGCGGCAGGGAAATCGATTCTTTTTGCTCGCCGGGCATGAAACCTTCCTTTTCCAGAGGACAGCCAACAGGTCTGACCTCTCTGCGCGCATAAATGTCTCTTCGCGGTTCGCGCGTAAACGAGTTACCCACTGAGCCTACAATTTCATTTTTTTTTCTTTTTTTCACCGAGCGATCGGGGGGACGAAAAAACGGAAAGGTGGAAAGAGACCGATTCGTTCGACTGGCAGCTTAAAAGTTCCATCAGGAAGGTCGATAAGTGTTGAGGGTGTGGAATTTAATTTTCAATAGGCTGCATTGAAATTGTATCGATGGATGAGTGAAATATTCTCAAAAAAAGTAAGTTTCAACGCAGTACAAAATGGACTAGTTTGGGTAATAACTAACTGAAGTTGAGTAAAGTTCCCCAATTTCGTCCCGCGGGCGAATTATGGTAATAATTAAGTTATGATATTAAGTGCTTTAACCCGCTGGCGACAATGGGAAGTTACAATAAACGCGTCACTAATGTCCAGACAACGAAAATATAAATATTCTTAGTCGAAAATAGAAAATGGAAGAATTCTTTGAATTTGCAGTAGTCTATAAACATTTGTCTTTATGCATTACGCATGCAGTGCGCTGTAATATTTTTTAGTCTTTGAAATAGTATTGCAACCTATAAAATAGGTATTTTTGTGATTTATTTTGATGTAGACCCAATGTATTGTCTCCATTTCCATACTTTGAAGTAATAATTTTATTCCGTTTCTCATTATGTAGTTCGATACGGCAATTATATTGGAAAATGGCTTCGTGCCTAATTCCCCTTGTATTTTCAAATAACATCAAAAGAGAAAAGTGGATCAGATCCACTGGATGTTCAAATGGTACCATGAACTGTTTCCATAGATTCTACTCACGTCTATTTTCAGTTATTAGAATAAAATGGATTTTATTGTCATTATTTATATATTTTCAGTAATAAAACATTTTCTGAAGACATAAAACTCGATTACAAAAATGATTTCAACTTCTGTTTTGGTAGAATGAATGAAGACGAGATCGGACTTAAAAAATTGGAATTAACGGGGAAATATTTCCGATCAATGAAAAACTCATTTTTTAGTTCTATTTTTCACCTTTTATATATGAACTCTTGAACCTTGAAATATTAACTGGTTTTTAGAAAAGGTCCAAAAGATCCTTATCCCAGATTCCGTTTCAATGATTTGCTGATTAATCTTCGAGGTGTTCAAAGTGCAATAAGAACTTAGAATGACTTTAAAATTGTTGATTGATACTAAAAATACAGAGAAGAGGTAATAAGTCGATTAAAGCGACCCACAATTAGCGACGAACGTCACGAATGACGTTCTTATATCGTGCAAATCATTTTCACGAGAACTTCTTTTTTTCCTCTTCTCGCGATAAAACTGTGCAAGGTGAAAACTACACACACTTATAATAGCGTTTGGTTAAAATCTGAGCGCGTAGCCTCACGCGATTCCCTCGTCAGTACAAAACTGTAGCAAATCTAATCAACAAATATTGCTTAATTTGCTTTGTAAATCGGTTACATTGTTATACCACGCCAGCCATGACTATGGAAATTGGTTTTCATGGACGAGCGGAATTAAACGTCCTACTAACTCGCGCATCCGTGACACATAGGGTGGTCCGTTTCAAATGAAATACAACGATCTAAATATCCCTTCGAATTTCGATGGTACAAGTACCAACGAAAGTTTTAGCATTTATTATTCACGCGCATGAACTATGAACTCATGTCCAACGAACATTGGGCTACAGAAATAAGTAGATTTCATTTTTTCTTTAATGTAAAAAATATTGTATACAGAAGATTCTTAATTATCTAGCTTGATATTTATTAAATAGAATGATAATAATTAATAGATCGTCAGTAAGTCATTCTTATATTTTTATTCGGAGTCCCACTCTACTCTTATACATAGTGTAACAATTAATTGATATCCTAGATAATTAAAATTTGAGATAATTATGATTCGGATAATCGAGGTTCTACTCGAACTGCAATTTCGTATAATGCTTTTGCCAAATTTTTTTATTTATTTACTGGAACGGGCGTAAAGTCGCCCTTTTAACAAACATATGAATGGTCAATAATATGTAAAAAGAGTAATAATAAGTAATAACAAAGATAAAAAACAATAAAAAAGAAAAAAGAATAACAATAAACATAACAGAAGGAAAAATAAAAGAAAGAAAAAAGGTAAGAAATTAACTGAAATGCATTAAATATTTTGAATATAATATTTACGAAACATGGGTAGAAAAACATCAATATGTATAGAGTAATGGCGGTTTGATTTGGGCTGGAATTTCTTCATATTCACCCAATACAAGATGAAAGATATAACAATACGACAAATCATGGTACAGTATTTGTGATAAAAACTTTAAACGCGACCATGTCGAAAATAAAAACATGTGACATGCATAGTTTTGTCTTATAACCACGGAAACACAGTGTATTATAGAAGTGTTCCGACAAAGCACCCCTGTCTAGCTGATTTTTTGTGATCAATAGATGGAAGACCCTCTAGTCGCCGCTAGAGGCGTCATAGTCAGAACTCCTCACCACTTGAGTGCTCCGCACGGATGTTTCTACTCAGACGCACTCTAGCGGTCACTAAAAGATTTTCCATCTAATGATCACACATTTCTGAGGGAACTTGCAACACCTGTATAATACACCGTGCACAGAAGTAACTTTTCGCTTTGACTGTTTGGACTAATTTTAATTGCATTTCCAAATACAGGAGAACAACTAGGGTGTTGGTCCGTATTAGTGAGCCTGAACCTATTAGTGTGCCATTTATTTCTTAGACGTGTTTTTCTTTACAACCTATTTAAATATAGAAACACACTAATAGATACAGGGTCATTAATAGAGACCATTACCATATCGTCTAAAGTCCCAGGAACCTTTTGGCCAACGCGCGCTACATATAGGCTTTATGATTTCTCCTTTTCTACCTAAGCATCTAACCTTCTCGTGCCTAACCCGATGATCGTAACTATAACCGAGGTCTACCGTCCATGAAAAACAAAAAACCATGATTTATCGGTCCCCAAAGATGCGAACGCTGCCCCAACTGCAAGGTTGACGAAGCCCAGCGCATCAAAGAGTTGGGCTACGCGGAGCGAGAGCAGGTCGAGCGGACGAGTGCAGAAGAAATCGTTCCGGCGCAAATCGGTCGATCGGTTGGAAAAATCATCGTGGATGCAGTCATACGGCAACAGCAATCCCCGCTCGTCGTTCATCCGTCTCCCACCCCCCGTCGACCCTCCTCCATTCAGCTATTCCATGTTCTATCTCGTTTCCTCTCGGTCGTCTGGCCGGCCGATCGGCGAGACGGACGAGGACGCGGCACCGCGGTCAGACGGAGCGAGGGAAAAGGAGGAGGAATGTCGAAAAGAGGTTCTAATAGTGGGGTGGGGCGAGGAGGGAAGCGAGAGCGAGATGGGGCGAGTGAAAAAAGAGACTTTCATGAGACAAGGTAAAGGGGGGCGAGGAGCGATAAAGATAACGACGAGGAGCGCGGAAAGGTAGAGAAACGAGGAAGGGGCAGGGAGAGAGAGAGAGAGAGAGAGAGAGAGAGAGAGAGAGAGAGAACCGAGAGAGGGAACAGTTAGATGCGTGCAAGGTTCCTTCGGCTATAACAGGTTCGCTCAAGCTCCCTTTTTAAGGAAGCCTCTCTTTCTCCTAGTTACGCCACGGCTCCGTCTTTCTCTCTTCCTCTCGTCCTCTGTACACACGCGAACACATGTAGGAGTGCGTGTTCCTACGCGCACTCCGCTCCCCCCTTTCTCCGCTCGTCCCTTCCTCGGTTTCGCGTGCCAACGACCAACATCGGACCCCGGTCCACAACTCACCGAGACTTAATACGTGTCTTTCGGGAATTCCAGCCGCGAGGACCCCGACTCCCTCGAGAAACTCCCGTAACACCGGGAGTTATCGAACCGGGCCGATTTCTTACCTTCATCGGGAATTATCAATCCGCATACCGCGCCAATTAAACAGATCGCAAGGTGGTCCCGATTATTTGTCGCGAGTGGACGATTCCGGACTTAAATGGTTTCGTCCTACTGGATCTAAACTCCGTTCCACGGGAGAATAAAGTCGTTTCGCGGAGGCTGTTCATACTGTCCCAACGGTCCCAAGTAGCTTTTCCATCTAGATTGGCGAAGAGCTCAAGTTCCAAGGAAGAACGTTGCTTATCTCATTCGCTACAGACGACGGCAATTGACGAAATATTTGCATTGCAACGAAGGCATTTTTGGCTCGCAGCGAATGGGTTAAACATGATGGGACCTTTTTTAATTACCGACTAATGAAATACTGTTTTTATGAAGAAACTGTACTATCAGAATCCAGAAGTAAACTGTCTACAATTGCAAACAAGTGAATATAAAATTTAAACAATTTGACGTATGTAAAAACTCTGAACCCCGATTCACACGCTTGACTGTGCAACGGGCCTAACATTGACAATGAGCAATGAGTATTTAATAAATAGTACTCACTGATATTGTCCAAGATACTAGTTGTTGATCCCGAAGGTGAAACTGCCCACTTGAATATTTATTTCAATGTTGTTCGAAATTGAGACAATAAAATTAAGACCAATCCATTATTCATTATACTAATGATGATGACCCAAGTTAATACTACGTCTTCACGTTAATGAGTTATTGCTCGAACGAATTTTGTCTGCAATATCGTTTGCGAGGATGCCTTTTGAAAGGGCTAGAATGTCAATTTAAATAATGATACTCCTTTGATAATGATGAAAGATCTCAAACTTCCCTGTAACACATATATAAATAATTTATAGATATCTCCTTTATTTTTAGTGAACTAATTACTTATTAAATAAGGCACTTCGAAAATGAATCTTTCTCTGAAAAATTGTATATCAATAAATAAAAAAAGTTATCATTAGACTGCGGATCTTTATACAAAATAAAATTTTCACGGACACAAATAAAAAAATAGGAACTTAAAAAACAGTATGTTCAATGTTCTAAATGTTCTAACTTGCATAATATTTTTGACATTTTGTATATTTTGGAATACATTAATAGTCTTGTAGAAGTTTTGCACACTTAGCATTGCCATAAATGCATAAAATCCGCAGTCTAGTTATCATTCATATTGAAAGGAGTCCGTTCTGTTTCGTAAAGTTTTCCATGTCCATTTAACGAATGTTCCGGATCCGCAAGCTTTCCATTTCCGGCTATGAATTTGAAACTGCCTTTTCCATCATTCCGTATTTGTCAACGTCCATGGTTTCTTTCTGGGCGCTTTGAAATCATCAAATCGTAATCCGACGTATTATGACAGCTCGTTAATGCCTCACGCCGTGCAAGAATGGCGTGTTACTGGTTCGCTACTTCGTTATTATTACACGCTATCATACATCATCGTTACACGACCCTTGATCATACTTTACGTTTTGTCGCGTTTTCCTGCATGCAGGCGAGCACGGAGTCTGAACTTGCTTTACGGGGCAAATAATTTCACGGGCGAATTTTGTGTCGTATCATGACGAATTATTGCACGTACTTTTTATAATACAGCGATCAATCAATTCAAATTATTGCGTCTACGGAACGATATATTTCCGGATATTTATCGAAATTTATATCTCTTGATCGAATCCGAAAATTATCTGCATTGGAAAGCAATTGGAATTAAAAACATTCTCAATTAAAAACTGAAATTGGGAAACGCGGAATTTCATATCGATTAATAATAAAATAACGCTGTAATACAAGTGAAATACTTTCCCGCTATAAAATATTCGCCGTGTCTCGGAATTATTTCGAGCAAAGGAGTTGTCTTTCACATACTCTACGAGGAGATGCCAATAGATATGCAAATTGGGCACGGAAACGCATTTCTCGCTATAAATTTGTCGCCTCTGTTGAGTGTCTTGAGCCGATAGCACGGAAACATTATATTCCGCGCGATTCTCGAGCCTCGACGCAATAATTTCATACAGCGAACGGTTTCCCGCCGCGCGTAAATAGAACGCTGCACACTTAGGCTAGTTCTCGAGCAGGCTTTTACTAGGTCGAAGGATCAAAGACGTTCAATTCCGCGTCGTCTTCGTGTCACGCGGAATATTTGCGGAGCCGACGGGCGTCTCGATATCTAACCAGCGTGTTCCACGACGGGCCCAACTCCCATTGGAAACTTCCTCGACTCGAGTGCTGGTTTCCAACGTAATCGATCTTCGCGGCGCTTCAGATTCCACCCTAAACCGAGAACACGTAAACGTTCTTAAACTGTGTCGGCTTGTTTGCTCGAATTTTCAAGTTTCGCTGGCTCGCACGCGCAAAGACGCCCGCCCCGAAAATCCATTAAACTTTGCGCGTCGTTTATTTGCGAAATGATATCAACTCCGTTCCTCGCTCTTTCCGACTCCCCTCCCCCCTCCCGCTTTTTTTTTTGCGAACGAAAGTTTATAAGAAAGTTTCTCGAACGAGAAGCGTCTATTGTGCGTTTATTCGCTACGTCTATTGACTTCTCGAAGCTTTTTCTATTTTATAGTTTTTCTTTTCTTACTTCGCGGTTGAAATTTTCTGTCATCCTCTGTCGAATTTTCGCAAGTGCAATCAATTTTCAGTGACGCAAAGTAGGAAAGTATCGCCATTCTTCTCTGTCTACTTTAATCCACATGAAGTTTTATGGTAGCACGAAGTATACTGTTTCATACCCCGCCGGAACTTTAAGCTTCTTTTCATGTTCGGCTTTAATACGTCGGGGCACAACATTACCGCGTCCCTATTTCTTTTTGACATCTTTGTTCCGTCCTGTATACATTTTATGATTCGCTGTTTCGGTGTATCCTTATTTAATTCCACGAATGAATGCTTGCTGAAATCTTCGAATTTACCTTTGGCTATTTATTTCATTCTTATTTTGTTATCTGTTAAAATTATTAAGGCTGAATTAAAAATTCTGTAGATAACTGAAGTATTCTGTTCGTTTTCTTTACTTTAAGGATGTATGGGATATACAATCTTAGACAAAAGTGCATAAAGTTTGCAGTACTTAAATATTTACGTTTTATGCATAATAAATTTATATATAAAAAAAACTGGAACAGTCGTTCGAGTTTTATTTTAATTCTTAGAAAGATTTATTGTATCTAATATGAAACATCTGGTTTTAAAAGTTTACTAAAAATTTAATAAATATTGATATTTAAATGGTTAAATGTTTAAAAGTTTGAGTGATCTGAAGTTATGGTAAAAAGAGTAAGAAATATGGAAATCAGTTGTTTAAAAAAATGATATCCAATATGCACCTTGGAAATTGCTAATGAAACTCAAAAAACTTAACTTGAAAAATAAATGCAATGAACAAATATTTTTCATTTGCTTTATTATAATTTTGATGCATCATATTCTTTATATCCTGAATGAAACCAACTAATACATTGCATCCATTTTTCCTCTTACTATCATTTACATAATTTCCGCCGGAAAAGGAACATAAAAATGATTTCAAAAACTATTCAAAGTAAAACAATTTCGAACACCGAAAAATCAAAATATTTAACACTAAATGAGCTTTGAACTTGTCTTTACTAAAATATACTTTACTATAATACATTTGTCTTGGCTTTCACACAGTTTAGTTTATTGGAAAGAATAAAGTTTTAAAATTTCTCTTGCGATGGCGGATTTTGAACTAACACTCAATATTTAATATGGCTGTTTCCTGCTTGCAGAGAAGTCATTTATAGAGCCAACAGTAGAATACATTAGTTATTGAGATCTTGCAGTGTACCATATTAAATATTCTTCCATACTGAATGCATTCACCCTATAAGTATGGAACAATCACAATAGTTATTTCAGTGTTAACTCTGCAAATTATTTATATTATAAATTTCGAAACTGAGTCACAGATTATTTTAAACTTTATTCATCGAAAAGCAATAAAATGTAATAAAAACTCAGGCCACCCCAAAAATTCCAAGAAGCACCAGCTTTAATCTAATCGCACAGTGAACAGGTGAACGCGTCGAATCGATCATTATCATTATCACATATCGACACTAAAAACGAATCGATTACACCCCCGCGATGGCATCATCCATCGAAAAGTAACAAAGTCGAGGGAGACATTTGAAAGAGAAATACCACTAAGGTTTCCCGCGAAAGACGAGAAGAGCGATCGGTGGCAGTCAGCGACAACGAAGTATCCTCGGGTGACGTGCGAAAAGGCCGACGAGGTTGCGAATTTGTCGCGTATATCCGCGGTCGTAAGCGCGCAATTATTCGAAGTAGGCACCAAAAATACCGATGGAGGAATGGGTCATTGATTCCTCGGCCGGCTTCGTGCCAATACTTCTTCTTCCTCCGTCGACTCGGTCTCCTCCGCCTCTTCTGTCTCGTCTTTCTTCTTTTTCCTCCGGGCCACGGTGCGCGTCGTTCTTCGTGGGTCGTGGATGCCGGATGATTATATCGACCGCGTAGGAGGCTGGAGCAAAGCCAGGAAAGTCGCGGCTAAGTCCGCTGGTACATCCGCCGCGACCAACACGCAGATACAGGAGAGGAAAAAGTATTTATTACGCTCGCCGGCGAGATCAACTCCCCTGGGACCATTTTGTCGAACCCAACGGCGAATCCTCCAAGCCACTTATATAGACACTTCACGGCTGGAGCGGTTTAATTCGGTGATCTTAGTGGGTGCTGAAACGCGGGCTAGGATTGGATCGCTCGGGGTGGAGTAAAGTCGCGAGAAACGCTCTAAGACTTCTTCTCTGGGTTTCACAGCGTTACGACAACTGTCGCCGGTATACTCCGAGTCAACTCAACTCACCGTCTAGGCCATCGTTGCTTATTATTCTTTTCGGAGAGGAATGATCGAACGAAGGATTCTCTACCCCTATGAAGAACATGAAGACTTCTACACTTCTACGCGCGTAGAAGTCTTCCATGTTCATGGAAAATACCGTTGTGGAGGTTTCGCTGCCAGAAGACTGCAATAGGAAAATGACCTTGAACGGCCAGTTGAGTTGACCCGCACTCTATTCTTCTATTAACAGTAGAACCATAATGTATGGAATAATGTACAGGGTCATCCACGTATCTCGGAACTCGTACACATGATTATAAATGGGTTCGGGTTCCGAGATACGTGGATGACCCTATATGCTGCCTCATAGGACTCACTTTGGTTCCCTACTGTGCCTTCCCATTTTTAGTCGTGTTAACCCTAGAATGCGAACATAAATTTTATACGTATAGGTTGGGAATCTAGGGTTAAAATTTTAAAATACGACTGCTGAGTAAATATAAAATACAAATTGAAACAATTAAACAAAATTAGAAGAAGTTCCAGTGACAAAATTGGAATTGTAGCAAGGTTTGCAGAAAGTAAAAAATTGTAGGTATATGTTGTATACAATAAAGGTTTAATTTTATTTTTTTATATTTTATATATTGAGTTGTTATTTTTTACAAACAAGACTGATATCTGATGTCACATCAGTGATGTGTTTTTAGAAAATGTAAGCAAGGCTGTGTGAGTGAAGCTGCTATGCATATGTATAGAGAAATAAAGGTTGATTCACGCAATTCTTTCAAGCTGTAACTTCGTTAGAAGTGCAGTTAGAGAAAGATATCAAAGGCAAAATTGCATTATTTTTTTAAATAGAATCAGGATAGTTTTACATATTTTAAGTAAACTTTTTGTAAACTTAATGCCTCCCTTTTCTCCAGATACCGTTTCTAATAATCTCAATTACGTCATCGATTATTAATCTTGAATGACGGATTTGTAAGTAATTAAATACTTTCTACAAACCATTTCCAAATAATACAATAATGAAGTTAGGATAACCTGTGCAAATTAATAATAATGAACTTACATTTTATATTGGTACCAGATATAAGATTTCCAAATAAATTTTCGTCTCTCAGCGTCAATGAAAATAGCTTTTCACAAAAGTAATGAAAAATTAGTGAAGAGTAAATCTCATCCGAGCCTGACAAATAGAATAGAATTCAAATAAAATAATTAGTTCAACGAAGTAAAAAAAGACGTTCACTGTCATTTTAACGAAATATCGATTTCTTGAAATGTGATTTCTTCCGAAAATAAATTTATCCACGGAAATTTTATTATATAAAATTTTTCTCCTATTTTTCATGAAAATCCTCTGAAGATCGCCCTACCACGAACAGAATCATACAATATTTGTATCACCGTATTTACTACGTATGCGACTACTATGCTTAGAAAGGGTTATCCCAGGGGCATCATAAATGCTCTCTTTTCCCTGTTATCCCTTTGAAAGAGGAAACGGCAGAATCGATGTAACCTAGCGTGAAATTTTCGGCAGCGGTCGAGTAAATTTTCGAGCCGTTTCGTTCTCACTTCGCATCCCCCTGTTGATATTTGCTGGAATAATCGAATTAGCTGACCGACTATACTGTACAGAGTCATCCATGTATCTCGGAACTCGTATACATGATTATAAATGGTCTCGGGTTCCGAGATACGTGGATGACCCTATATACCGAGGATCGTTTGCACGGTACAATTTCGTGACTGTGGTTAATTGTCACGAAAGTTTTTGCACGATCTTGGCCGAGTCGGCTCCCTCGCTACTAACTCTTGCGAATTGGGTGAATTAAATTCTTGGCTTTAATCAATCCGATTTCGGTGTTAAAGGGTAATTAAGCGCGAGCGGGGAGGATAACGTCGAGATTTATGAGCATTAGCGCGAAATCCCCATGTTGACGTCTGAATGATATCGAAATTAATTTACCTCAATTCTCTTTCATAATTCGACTTTTGTAGCGCTTCTGGAATAATCGTAAATGGTAATTATAATTTCTATTCAATATTTACCAAAAATTAAACATTAATTACGGGCGAAATTAATTATCTCTGCTGTTAAAAGCGTGTCTCTCAGCTCGTTGTTCGAGACGAAAGTTCTGAAAATGTATGACGATGATTTGCAATGCGGAGATTTATCTTTTTTATATTGAATGATATCGCGAAAATAATTTCAATCGAGCAAATAGCATTCATTTCAAATGGAGTTTCGTTTTTCTGAAAAATAATACAAAACCGCCGAGCAATCGCTTTATCGGATTATCGTTGATTGTTTAAAAAGCCAAACAACTGCATGTCGATTTCAATACATGTGTAAAATGGAACATCTTTATCGATGTTCTATTGTTTGGGGCTTCCTTTCGCTTTCAAGATCGTAACTTGTAATTGCGTATTATTATAATTTATCAGATTTTTCCTCGACGATTAACGCGTCGGCTCGAGCAGCAATCTCGATTCTAGCATTTCGCCCCACGTTACCGCAAATCAGCTTATGTTCGTTTAACTTTATTGAGTCCGTGACGCTGCACAGTGTTCTCGTTAAACACGAAGTCGCGCGCATTACACATACCCGTCGTTCTATCGCGTTGAACCTTTCAACGCGATTAGAGAATCGTACCGATGAATGCGAACATTTATCCCCCTTCCCCGACGGTCCGAGTATCAATGATATTAATAGTGAGCAACCGTACGATAGCGTCGTCCCGGTAATAAATATCGATTGCCGTGGGAAATAAAATCATTGAGAAAGGTCCGGCCGCGAGTCGTTAACCTCGAGGAAACTATGAGCGAACAGCAACGTCGTTGAACTCTCGTCGAAGTTCGATAAGGTGCTCGGCCTTCCTCGGTTTCCGTCTTTGTGAAAATGAATTCGTCTGTGATCAAATGCCTCGTTTATCAAGGGTGACGTTTATCAAGTTACTTAAACAGTCCTAAAGGATCCATTTACTGCCATGCACACAATTACTGTCACTTGATGCTGTTTCATGTAAAATACCAAATAGAAATTATGAAGACAAAGTCAAAGAAAATTTAGTGTACAATTCAAACTGTAATTCATATGACAGAAAAGCAATATTTCAGTTTCCTTTTCCATTAATTTTTATAAAATTGTAAGAATTTTCTGAACTAGTAACGTAACGAGATATAATGCTTTACATAATATAAAGATCACAGAAAACGATGTCGATCAAAATTCAGCGATTCATTAAGATTTTTAATCAAATCATCTCGAATTAAAAAGAAAGTCATTTTTTAAGGAAGTGATAGTATACAGTCAGGTGACAGCAATCGGGATGTCGGCAACTCGATCGAGAACATTTTATGGGTGACAGTATAATAGCTTTCGAAATATATTTTTCCACCTAATGAATTTCTTAACAAAATTAAAAGTTTAGAGAGTTACAAGAAATTTTTTGTTTACTTAAATATGTAATAATAAATACATACAGAAATTTATGCGTTCGGTCAGTTAATACAAAAAGTATACAATAATGTCAGGTTTATTTCTTAATCTTAAATTGTCAGTAATTGGATCTTTTACCCAGTTTACGAGATCGAAACATTTGAATGCGAACATCGAAATATTCGAATGTGAACATCGCCTATACAGGAACAGCAGATTATTCCCGTTCGCAGAGGCTTCTCTCGATGCATGCACAATGATCCAGTTAAGATTTCACGTGCGTGCCGCGTAATTTGCAGGTCCAACCAGTGATTTGGTGCTAATGGGTGTTAAATCCATGGGACTAATTAACGATCTTCGACGAGCACGGCTTTCGACCTGCTCGATATAATTTCATCAAATCCAGGAGAATTCCATCATTGTATATTTTCCTTTATATTTTATAGAATTGTGTTGAATATTGTTGAACGTGAAATATTTCACGCTTTCAAACATATCATAGTTGCTTAAAAAATAGAAGTACTTAGTGCTTCTTGGTCGTGCTTTCTTAGTCTATCTAGCAGTACTCTTTGTACAATCATTTCAGGCACGATGTTAGCTAAGTTTTAACACGAGAAATGAATGGGATAAACGGATTAAGTAGTCTATTCAATCGTACCATTGTCGGGGTTTCCGACGCGACGCGACGTTAACGCGTAAGTAGAAACAGCGAGCAATAGACAGACGCGTAAACAACGCGCTTTAACGCGTATCTACTGCAGTTTCTAAAACTGATTTTTAGGCTCACATTTTCTATCTGCAATATCTTTATATGAAGAATCATCTTTTCGTAAAAAATATAGTTTCATTCCCTGTGTGCTTTACGTAGAATTAATTGGACGGGTTCAGAAACTAATCAGTGTAAACGATTTTTCACTACACATGACTTATCCCGTATAAATATTCATTCTTGTAAAATTTTTATTCGAAAAAGCAATTTAACCCTGCTGTTCTTATAAAAATTTGTTTTATTACAACTTGAATTATCAACACATCATTATAAATGCAGACAATGAAATTTTATACAGAATGTCAAGGAACAACAAACGTAGCTATTATGATTAACTGCCTCATATTTTTCTTAAAGCAGTTATTCAGCAAAATAAAATGCAAGATCGGGTCAAATAGACCCGAGGAGCACAGCAGGGTTAATACGAAATTAATTTGAAAATTTCACTAATAGAAAATGGTACTTGTACTGATTACACAATAACCCAAAAAATTTCTCACTTATAATAATTATCCCTGTTCATATATTTTGTGACTTAGACTAATTGGCTTTCGAGCCTTCCAATTGCTAATTATTCGCTTCAAGATCATTCACAAGTCTCACAGAAACTAAACTTTGTCAGTGAAACGGATCAAACTGGTCAATTGTATGAAATATTGTTAGGTTGTAAAACAGTTTCATAAGTGAACATCGCCTTTGACCGTCAACTTTTATTCAGTCATTATAATAATCTATGCAATAAAGACGTAATAATAATAATAATAATAATAATAATAATAAGGAAGGAAATCAATGCTTAACTCTTGAATCATACAGGTAGATTTAGCACAAATATTTTCCCAGGAGCATCGGACCCAAATTCTATGAAATAAGATATTAAAAAGAAATTCTTCTAACATCTTACAGCAAATTATTAAAAATACAGATCCTTTACCGTGTTGCATTTTAGGTTTTGATTTAGAAACTAATAATCTGTAGCAATGACAAACATATTTTAACAGATTCATGTTGCTTTTCCATAAACACTTTCTAACACTTTCGAACACATGTCTCAGCAACATTGTATATTGTATAGCGTAAACTTATACCTCGTGTAAAATCAGGAGCTTCTGTTCGCGTCACTGGTTGACGAGACCCAAGAGAAGCTCCTTTGCAGCTTGTTCTACAGAGTCGGCCAAGTCGGTGGTACCAGCTGGGTAAAGAACGAAATGCGAGAGATGGAGATTATTCATGAGGTCGAAGTTCATCCAATTTAACAGGGTTGACGTCAGAAACATTCGTCCACTAAGTTGACACATCTTTACAGCCCAGTGCGAACATTTGGGAAAGGTATCGCCGAATGGACTCACTATCTTCTCAGATTCACTTCCGCTTAGAGCGTTGGGAAAACAAACGAACCTAAAGTGCTCATAAAAATTGTTATCTTACTTGTTATGACTATGAGCGATAGTAAACGTTTAAATTGACGATAAGGACGACCAAGTCAGTTTTTCTTGTGTCAGTTTTTCGGTATTCAGCTTCGTAGAAGTTTAAGTAATAAAAACGTAGCGACTGTTTTTATTGATAAATTTGACATTTGCAAATTTAGAAATAAGATAAGCTTATCTATATATTCTAGTAACAGTCCAAATATAATTATCCTTTTCGTTTATAAAAAAGTCAAGACCATTGAATCCATTGTCCAGAATTCTTGTGACGATTTTGTTCAGTATTTGATCTTTCTGTACATAAGATTTAAAAAACTTTGGCCCATTATTTCATTCTTAATTTTGTATATTTCTCAATATTGTGTTTTCTCATACGAATACATTTTAAATTGAAAGTCAAATAATTTAAAAACTGCTGAATCAATTTTTCTAAAATTTTATGAAGAGTTTTACTATTGCACAAAGATTCATTCCTCCAATTTTCAAAGACTTTTGCTTATTTTTAATGTTACTGAATTTCATCCTAAACTCCTGATATTTAATAATTCTTATGTTCAACATATCATTGTAAATAAAGGCAACTAATTCTTCGATAAGAATCCTTCTAAAATCTAAAAGCAAAAGAAAAAGAAGAATTCAAAAGAATCTTCTATAAGACTATCTACAACTAATTGTTGAATTAATGCCAAGAAACATAAATAATAATAATTTCTATTGATTTTCTTTAAAATATGAAAAACTATTAAATAAAACAACGGTATAATTGAATTAAAAAATACCTAAAAACTGCCTAAGAATTAATTTCACTTAACCGATTTTCGGAAGAAAATTCCAGAAATATTCCTGAATATATGTACACAAAGATTCATTTCCCCAATTTTCAAATATTATCGCTTATTTTTACTCTTACTGTAAGTTCATACTTAATTTCCTCGGATTAATAATACTGGTTCATTCGCCTAATGGATACATATTTTCCGTTCGTGGCAAAGTTTTATTTAACGATTATTAACGACGCGACGCAGCCGCGCGCGGCGATCGATACGCCGTAAAAGATCGAGGGTTACATCAAGGTTTTTAATAAAAGGTCGCGCACAAAAGGACGACGAACCAAAGGAGAAATTGTATGCAGGTAATTGAATTAACCCTATTAGCAGGCTTTTCTGTTGTCTCGATCCGTTGCAAAACTCGTCTCCGTCGCGTAGCCGACAGCCCCAGGAGTGCGTTGTAACGCGGGGAACGAACTAACGGTATCGCATGCGATTCTGTATTCTACCCTGCGAGTTTCCTGCTCGCCTTCCCGTCGAAGTAACAGGGCTAATGGAAGTCTGTCATGGCATAAACTTGTCCCTGCTCGTGCACACGCAACATCTTTCTAGACGCGTCCGAAGAGACAGCAGATATTATTCGTTGACATTGTCGGGCACGAGGAACGTGTCCGGCGCGATCCCTTAATAGATGCACGGTATGTCGCGATGGGAATCCTTTGAATTCCGCCTTTAATTCGGTTTGTTTGGGGAATTCGAGGGACGGAGCGATCCCCGCGGGCTTGTTTTACGCAAAACATCGTCCGCCGATGTCCCGTCTCGAATTGAAAATTCGTTGTCGCGTCCTGGTAAAAATGTGAGAGCCACGCTCGCTCGGCGTCGTGCATTCGTGTTGCGCGTGTCGACGTAATTTCGGAAATGAGCTCGGCATACAGAAATAATGGAAACGCTTGACGCGAGTGTTTCTGTACTTTCTCCGAATTCATTTCGGAGTTACAGCAATTTGTGTTTCCTGTTGATGATTATACAAATGAGAGAGCAACTAGTGAATATTTTACAAGAAAAAATATGAGTGTCTGCCCGAAATAGAAAATCTGTAATGACTCAGTAGACTGAGAATGTTTATGCATTTATGGCGAGTTTAAGTGTGCCAAAATTTATAAGGATGCGCATAGATGCAATAATAGATGAAATATCGGAAATAAAATTAATTTGATAAAAAACACTTTTATTTAGGTTGCTTTTCTTTTTTTATGCCTTTGAAAATATGAATTCAGGGTTTACTTTAGGACGTTTCAAAAAACTTGAATTTTATTATTAAAACGTGGAGAACAATGCTTTTGATTATCAGTGATGCCTTTTTTCTCTTATTAGCTAATTTTTTCATTCCTTTATCAGATCGTTTATAGTTTATTCAAAGAGATATAAAATTTGCTGCATACCATGCGTGAATATTATTATCACATTCATGAGAATGAAAAATTTCTATTTATCGAGAGAATCCAATATTAAATTCTATCCAGTGATAATTATTATAGGCAATCAGAATCGTCCAAATAACTTTAAAAATTGAGTTTCGTGTCAAAGAATGACCCTGTTGGAAAATGTCAATTACAAATAAAAATGTCGAAGAGTTGTTTAAATTGTTTTTATGGAAAATATGTGCTTGAAATTTCATTTCAATGTTCTACGTGTGATTTCAATACCGGCTTCGCACTAACAATGTTCGACATTTCTATACAGTGATATTTCCTTGCGATATCCGCGCATCAGAATTTGCATACACGCGTACAATCTGTACAAACTAGAACGCTGGTACAATATGCAAACGTTGACATCGATCTGTGCGATTCACGTAGTATTCATAAATTGGATACGCAAATAGAATTATTGTGCCACAAATTTTTTCACTTAGTCCGCTCAAATTTTCCATGCATATTCATCCGCGTTTTCGAATGCAATTGAAATAAAAAAACTGTATTGTCCTTCATTAATGAAACCTGGGACTTAAATATAACGGTTTATTTTAAACTGAGTTCAAAAACTTTTCAAATTGCAAAATATGTAAAATACATTCGTTCCTAAAAAATTCACCACGGGTACATCGAAGTTCAAACCAACAATTTTCTTTTCTGAAACGGTTGTAGGGTCATTCGGGGTAAAAGGGCGCAGCGGGTAAAAGTACGCAGTGCCGTTTTCTCTGAGGGGGGTGAGAGGACGGGGACGCTGCTCGTCAGAATTGAGTGCGCGTGTTGTTTTTGTTGATTTTATATAGTTATTGAACGATTTTTTCCAGAATAACATGTTAACCTAACTTTATTGGAATTCTAGTTCCAATTGTTTTGGTTACCGGTCAAATGGGGTAAAAGGACGGGGGTAATAGTACGCACTGGTATTTAGGTTACTGTCTACTTGTTTTTGAACTCTTAATCATATTTGGAGTAAAAACATATCTGCTTTGATAAAGGCTTGAGCATAATTTCGTTTTGTTGAATCTATGAAAAATTATAATTTTATGATAGTTTCCTAAATTTGAAGTTCCTAATTTCTATTGTTTTTGTTATCTTTAGCTTCATTTATTAAAAATAATATAAAAATATGTTCCATCTGTGTATTATTTGTTCATTTTCGTTTACTTCACCTACTACATGCGAACTTTTATCCATACGACTGCGTATTTTTACCCACATGTCGGAGTAAAGGTACGCAGTCTGACCAAATCACTCTTTTGCTTAAGTAAAAAAAAAAACCGTTTGGCCTATCATCAAATACTCGTTACATTTTAGGAGTCTATTAAATATGCTACCGATAGCGAAAAAAAGTGTTCCTAATATCATGGTAGTTTCGGCTCAGTGAAGCAAAAACAGCAAAAGTGCGTCCTTTTACCCCGAATGACCCTATAGTTAATTATGAGCGTTGCGCGGATAAATTTGAAACGTCCTCGATCGATAATTTCCATAAATTGGAGCATCGCTAGCCAGACGTACCAACAAAATATGTAAACACCAAATGCTACCCGCCCTCCGTTATAATTCTAGTACGGAATTCATATTAGTTCAGGGAAAATAGATATTCATGGAAATGCGTGTGCAGACGAAGGTCTGGTCGCCCGGCATTGATACCACGGAATACTGGGAGGCTCCCAATAGATATGGTATTTTATATTCTTCGCCATAACTCGATTCGTCTGGACAGGATATATATGGGGAGCGAGGGTGTAGATGGTCGAGGACTTTCGAAACGGTATTGTCTTGTAGATAGGACAGGATGCGTTATTCATCAGCATTTGAGAACAAGCCATGCACTCTCGGCAGAACTTTTTTGAATATCTGTCGCAACGGTATGAATCTTTCAAGCCCCAGCTTCCACTTGTTGACGGAAGCCATTCAAACACGATTCCTGAACAAATATCGCTTACGTTCCCCGACGTTTCCTCTACGATAATGAGCGCGTACAATTTACTCGCGTATCGCTGTCCTCTGTAAATAATTTTTCATGATACCGTGGATTTGCTAACCATTTAACATTGCAGAATACATGATTATAAAAAGTACAGCCAAGTCGGAGTTATTGACTTATGAGTAGACTGTGGATTTTTATGCAACGTCAATTTTTTGCAAATAAACATAAAGAATTGAAACTTGAATCTGAGCTTGTAATGCAAAACTGCACAAGTCACATTTTCAAAAAATTTTAGTTTATGCCTTACTTCTGGTCTAGAAAGCAGAATTTATATTATCAGGGAAAAATTAAACGAATGTTTTCCTTTAGGAACGAGAATTGAATAAAATCCAAGTTCATAGTATAGTATTGGCAATCAGAACTTTGAACGCGAATATCTCGAAAATAAAAGCACGTGACATGCGTTGTTTTGCCTTATAACTACAGAAATGACAGCGTGTCTTACATCCTAAATTATGTTACTTGTGTTATATTTTTGATATTTTATATAGTCAATTTTTTTATATCTCAAACTGTGTTAAATGCATAAAAATTCACAGTCTACTTATCAGCGTTTGTTGTGGTTTAACATTCCATCAAAATTTCGCTGTCTGTGTTAATAATTATGTGGTAATAATTAATAATCATACAAATTCAGGCTTTTATGAAAAACGTAGCAGACTTAGGATACTTTACACAAATATCTGTGCCTTCATTTTGAAGAGAGGCTAATAATTCAATCCTAAGTTCTAAAATTCGACAAATTACTCCCATGTGCAAAAACATGGTTGTCTAACTATTCGCAAAGTCCTCGCCTTTGCATGCAACAATACATCTTCATATTTTTAATTAATTATGTATAATTATTATAATGTAATTAATGCTTGTGTTTCGTTCCGAGCAACAAGGGCGTAATAATAATCATAATAATAATACATAATTTCTGCAGAACGCTTATTACAAGTTCGCGAAACACCGGTTAAGAACCACTGCTACGCAACGATGTAAAAGCGAGCAGCCTGGATCCAACGACCGAAATCCGAATATCGAGTTTTCGAAAGATTTATTTTCGTCGAGGCGGAATTTCGGGAGACACGCGATCGTCGGTCGAATTATTTCCGTGAGAAGGGTTTCGCAATCGATTTCACGGCGAGGCGCGGCGCCGCGACGGGAAACCTCGGTCGGCGAGGAGACGACGCCGACGGCACGACGACCGTGGGCTCATACGAACGAAAGTGTTCGGTATCGAGCTCATCTTTCATTCGCATTGGAATTCCCGTTGGTCGACGTTCGGCCCCCGAAGCCGGTGGTTCACCGTTCGCCCGGCGCGCGGCGTGAACTTGGACAGGCCGAGATCACGTTACGACCGGGGCCGTGTACATTTTCCGCAATTATTTGCCGGCGAAACTTTCCGGAAAGGGGATGGATCTTTCGATATCGCGCTCCGCCGAGATTCCCGCCGCGCGTATCGGCCAACGTTCCTGTATATTTCACGGCGCGGAGGAGAGGAAACTTCGGGTATATTTCACGTCGGGGATTGAAAAATTACGTCGCCCCTTCACGCCGGAGATATTCCTCCGATAGACATTTGATTTGTTACTGAAAATTATACGAACGCCGAGCCGGCTATTACGATTTTCCATCACGCATTTGTTAGTTTCGCCGGTGAACGATCGCCGGCCATTGTCTCATTTTCTACGTTCGTGTTATCTATCTTTTACTACGAGTCTAATCACTGGACTGCGGATGTATGCATTTATGGCAATTTTAAAATATATGAAATATTGAGAAGAATATGCAGTTTATAAGTGTTTAAAACAGAAAACACAATTCTATTTAATTGCAAATATCAATTCTTCTTTTATTTCTGTGAAATTATGAATTTGCATACATTTATGCAGTCTAATATTGTACAGATTTTTATGCAAAATTGAATTTTTTTTACCAAACACAAATGAAAAATTGAAACTTGACGACAATGTAATTCACGTCATCAATCATCAGTCAACAGCTTCTTAGATTTTTTAATATTTGCATACATATTCGCAATCTACTGATCACCAGTGAAACAATTTTCGAACTTCGATTCGCTCTTTTCTAGGAGAGTAGATTAAGCTTTCAGACGGTTCAGAAACACTGTTCTAAGCTTTCTACTAATATTTAACAAACAATATACCTATTTAGAATATAAATTACTATGCTCAGCGAATTTAGTATTATGGAAGTGCTTAATGCATAAAACAATCATTATACTAGTGTTCAGATTTTTTAAAGAACTAAGTCGACAATTATAGTAACGGACATCAAATTATCAATAGTTTAAGGATCCTACAACATGTCAGGACAGTTCTCAGCATTCGAACAAAATTATGCAAATTACCAAAGGGGTAAAAAAAAATAAATTTCGGGAGAAATTCGAGGGTGAAATGCTGAATTTTGTGAGAAATGCTATTTTTATGTCGTTTTACAATGAAAATTCAACGTTTTGCGTGAAATTATTATTTTTTATTTTAATTTGTCAAAGAAATGCATATAATTTTATTAGACACAAGGAAAAAGAGGAGGCACGAAATTTAAATAAAACGAGAGCAGAAGAATATATTTATATGAATTTTCTAGTCTCCATATACGTGACGTACACATCAAATTTATCCTGCATATACTTTGCATATATTTTGCATACACTCTGCATATTTACCGCATATCGTTACTGCATCATTTTCCGCAGTCCACTCATAACCGACTCTCAAATCCGAGTTCAGGTTATAACGAGTATTTCGGGTGCTCAGAGACCCGTATAGTAAGAGCTCTAATTAACACTTAAATGTCGAAAAAAGTGGGTTTTCATACCGCAAAAACATTGAAGCGCCAGCGTTTGAAGCGAGCCCTCGAAATCGCGGCTTCAATTACGGTTTGGCCATGACTCACCTGCGGGAGAGGCTCGTCAGCGTAGGCGGCGGCAGGGGGAACTAGAGGAAAGGGCGACGAGAGGTAGCGGATCAGAGGGAGAGGAAGGAAGTGGAGAAGAGGCCTCTGAACGAGTCGCCCGGCACAACGCGTAAGAAATATCGTATTACCAGCGAACAGTAAGATTTCACGTCGGTGTCCATGTTAATGACGCGCGCGTCGCTCTATTACATCGGTCCCGAGGTCGTTCACCCGGCCGTCTCGTTATCGAAATCGCGTTATCGCGGACATCGATACCCGCCGTCACCCTCGGCGCGGACCGATTTTGCGGTGACATCGATCCGCGTATCGATCGATCTCCAGGACCACCCGGCCGACCGTGCGAACAAGGGGGAAGTGTGTGTGTGTGTATCGCGGCCACCGGATTTCCCCGAGCAGTTTGCCCGTATTTTTCGTCCCCCACAGGCGATCGCGTAACGTGAAAGTTCTGATTTCGTGGCGCCGACTATTATCGGCGCGCGAGAAAACGATCGCCGCTGGTAATTATTCCCGTGAACCCGTCGCCTACTCGGTGTACCGACCGTTGAAAGTCGACAGCGTTTAGGGGCTGAAGCCGATGTCGAAACGGTTGCAATGCCCCTTTTTGCACGATGTCCTGATACGCTCGACTTAGCGCGACCGGGACAACTTGGACTTCTTGTTTGGCCGTGGATGGAAAAAGGTTCGGACCGATGGCGGGGAAGAATGGGGAAAGTATGCAGAATAAAACAAGAAGCGTTCGCATGCTGTTTTCTTCAGGGAAGCTTGTACTTGGTTTTAAATAGAACTGCTGGACAAAATGTGGCACAGTTGACCCTTGAACAACGGGTAGAATTTTCGACTTTCTGAAAACTTCACTGCAATTAAGAAAGCTTTCGTTTACGTATTACATCTATTATTACTGTATTTTTTATGTTTAATAAAATAAGTTAAAGAAAGAAGTAGGAGAGACAAGTTCGTACATTTATACTTATATAATGTATACTAAAGCTGTAAATATTGGACCATTCGAAATATTCGAGTAATTCGAATAATTTTAAATACTAATAATTTATTTGAATATTCGAACATTACACGAATAATTAAGAGTATTCAAATATTTGAACCTTATTGAAAATACAGTAGAACTTTGATTAACCGTCTCTTAATTATTTTCTATTTCAGTTACTCTAGATTCTAATTATTCGATGTATTGACGATGAGAGTACGGTAAAATTTTAACTTTGATTTAACGAAGATATACAAAAAAATAAAAGAATTCTGCATCCTGGAAATTCTTCAGTTTTAACTTGGATGTCAAACCTTTAATCGAGGTTCTACTGTAATTAGGAGTATTCAAGTATTCGAAGCGATCGAGTGTCATACTAATAGTACACCATTGCATACTTGTAGTTATTCGAATAATGTTCAAGTACTCGAGTACTCCTAATTATTCGAATAATAGTTTAATACACTTCTAATTAGTGGAATAATGTTCAAATAGTTGAATACTACTAATTATTGGAATAATTTTCAAATAGTTGAATACTATCAACTATTCGAATAATATTCAAATATGTGAATACTCCTAATTATTAAAATAATTATCAAATAGTTGAATACTTCCAGTTATTTGCATAATGTTCAAATACTCGAAAACTTCGAATTATTCGCATTATTCTAATATCGAATATTCGTAACAACGCTAATACATATTTATATTATTTATATACTTTTATGTTTTATTTAATTATACATACATTATTTAAAATATTTCTTTACGAAATGGAAATTTTACGCACAATAAAACTTTTACGAACACAAATAAAGAATTGAAGCTTGAATAACAGTATGAATTATTTTCTAAACATAGCAACTTGAATTATATTTTTGATATTCTATTAATTTTAACTTACATTAACAGTCTTGTAGATTTTATGCATACTTATTATTGCCATAAATGCATATTATTCGCAGTCTAATCAGCATAAAGATTGTTATCCTCATCGTTTTCAAATTGAGTAGATTAAGGGAAGGAAGGGTTGATCTCACCAAAGAGACAGAGAAGAAAAAATTCCCTCTCAAAAAAATTTAGTATCAATGAACCCGCGTATTTGAAATTCACGTTCTACGGTCAACTGTACTTCTTATGTATCCATATTTTAATTATATTACCGCCTATTCACTTAATTATTTGTCATAAGGATGCTGATTGATCAACAGAAAATAGTACATACCTTGCAATATAGTTAAAAAGATCGTTTCTTTGCTCACAAAAAAAATAATCATAGAACCATTTCAATTTCTTATTCCCACAGGGAATAATCAAAATGCAATATTAAGAAGCTTACATGATATCAATAGTCTGACATTTAACAAACGCAATCAGAGCAGAAAATGTTAGGAGATTAAAGTTCTTTGTACTATCACGCATACGTATAACCGCAGCCATCTCGATAATTCAATGTACCTACAAGCTCCGCATACGCACATTGCGTAAATATGTACACGGGCTTTGTTTACAATTCGAGTATTAGCGGTAATCCGTTTCAGGCAGTTGACATATTCGCAGAAGACCGTGAAGTAATCGTTGCTCTTGCGGGGCGGTTTACTCTCATATCGTTTGGTCTCATTGTTAAACCTAAAATCGCTCTATACACGTATATATTTAAGCGAATAGCTAATACGTATTTTTGAGTAGCCACGCAGATGGTAATGGAATTTCGACGGCCGGTTTCCATCGCGAAACTTTTCCAGTAGTAATGTGAACGCGAAAGGTTCCGGATCTTTGAACGCGCGCGTTTCTGTATGAAAAGAGATGCTGAAAGCAGTGAAATGAATGATCATTACTTTGAATGTTCCCTTGAAAAACTTGTCCATATCGAATTCGTAACACATTTAGTTACTAACATATTCACGGTTATGGTTTTGTATCAACGTATGAAGATGTAATTTGCAAACTAGAAAGTAGAATAGACCAAAAATTATTTACGCATAAATTTATCTTTCGTTCAGTTTTGCTCTGCGTAGAAACACTTTATAGTAAATTTTGTTTACCGTAGAACGCAGTTAAAGTACAGTTTATTAAACGCAATGACATTTCATTCCAAGTATCGCCTGTAGTCTCGATCCCAATTAAACTGTCACGTTATTATGAGCTTCGTCGTAATTACAGAACCATTAATCTGTTAACTGAAGAGAACGAATTACCTAATCGAATGGAAACTATTCCGCACCGAATAAAATGTAATTATACAGGGTGTCCCAAACTAAGTGCGGGAGCCGTTAAGGGGAGATTCCTGGGGTGATTTTAAACAACTTTTCCCTTAGCGAAAATTTTCGTTGCGGCTTTGTTAACGAGTTATTATCGAAAAACACCAACCAATAGAAGCACGAATACAGTCTATAAATTTCAGCGCGGGCTTCAGCTGTGAGTAGTATTGGCCAGCCATCGTCCGCGCCATCATTAATCTGCTGTACTCGCTCCCCGATTGGTCGGTGTTTTTCGTTAATAACTTTTCGTTAACAAAGCTTCCAATGATATTTTTGCAAAGGAAAAAGTTGTTTAGAATCACCCCAGGAATTTCCCTTTAACGGCTCCCGCACTTAGTTTGGGACACCCTGTATAAACTTCACGGATACAATAGAATTGAAACAATAGTCTGACATAAAAATATGTATCTCATGGCTAAACCCTTTAATCGTAACCACAAAAGTGTGTAACTAATACATATACAGGGTGTTTGGGATAGTATAGGCAAGCTTTGGAGGGGTGATAGATCACGTAAAAACAAACAAAAAACTTCTATATGACTTGGGTCCAAAACTCAACCATTTTTGAAAAAAAACTGTTATAAACATTTAAGCTATAAACGGCTATAATTCAAAATAGGAACGTTTTTCGTAAGCAATTTCTTCGCTAAAATAAAGATTACGATCTTGTTAATCCAATAAGTACAGTAACTGTGATATTGTTACTTCGTATCGCAAAAAAATAGTATTTTTCTAACCCCCTAAATTACCCTTTAAAATCGCGATAATTTAAGGGGTTAGAAAAATACTATTTTTTGCGATACGAAGTAACAATATCACAGTTACTGTACTTATTGGATTAACAAGATCGTAATCTTTATTTTAACGAAGAAATTGCTTACGAAAAACGTTCTTATTTTGAATTATAGCAGTTTATAGCTTAAATGTTTATGACAGTTTTTTCAAAAATAGTTGAGCTTTGGACCCAAGTCATATAGAAGTTTTTTGTTTGTTTTTACGTGATCTATCACTCCTAAAAAGCTTGCCTATACTATCCCAGACACCCTGAATTGTATATTTTTATTTCGAAGTCAACACTATCGTACTGAGTTGATCTATAATTTATTGCTTACGTACAACATCAGGCATTAAATCAGAAAAGTAAAAGTAAGAGTGATATGTGGCACCAGTATAACACTTGGATTTCCAAAATCAAAAATAAAATTCACGTTACTGATACTGAAATTGAAACCGGACTGATGGAGATCAAACTGGAACAGCGGAAATTTAAAATGATAAAATAGTTGGATCGCACTTTGCGCGTGTCTGAAGGCAACGCAGAAAAGGATGTAGTGGGCAACGCGTGACTTGGATCACGCAAGAAAAGATTTGAAACGTCTGTTTCATGAAACTCGTTTACTCTATTACGGATGAGTAGGTTGCACTGCAAGTAGGGCAAAAAATTAGAGTAGAAAATGCATGATACTCCAAATATTTCCCAATTTCATTTTCTTCAACAACTATTCTAGAATTCATGTTGTATGTACAGTCCTATAATTCTCTTCTGTTTAATCTTGAATGCTTCGTCCTGAACATTGAATTCGAAAATTAACAATTTCAAAGTTTCAGTTAGAAAAAATTGATGTCTCTTCCATGGATGTTCGCCCATATTCGCGAACACCACCGTCAGGCGTGAAAGCTCAAGACATTATTTGAAACCGCTCGATTCTGAATCGAACTTGCCGGTCATCGCCTCGGAACTCGAGGCGATTCCTCTCCCACGCGATCCATTATCGTGCATTACCGGGCGGCTCGAAGAGCTCGCAAAACTCTCGGTATGCGTGCTCGCTTATCACGAGATTATCCCCCAATTTTCTAATCCTGTTCGTTTGAATCGCGGCGCAGAAGCGGAACACATTATTATCGTTTTATATTCCGGGTCAAGGGTGACGCGTGTAACATTGTCGTCGCTGAGCCATCGGCTGCCTCCTTTCCCTGCACGGATGTGCAATTTGCCAACCGTTTACGTAATATGCGAGATGAATTAACGAGTCTTAGCAGCCTTCTGTATCGCGTTCTCTAATACACTTGGGATTGCGTCTGAATCTGGAGATGAATGTACACGCGATGTCCGACACACGACCGACCTGCGAAATTGGACGAACAGTACAGGATAATTCGCATCCTCTTCTCAAAAATCTTCGACTCATCTTCGTTCTCAAACTATTGTCAAAAGTGAATTACTCTACTTTTGTCGAAAAGACCAAATCCTAAATCATTCGGGAAGTTTGTCGATTCATTTAAAGCTCGCGATCATATTTCTAATTGTACGGTTTGAGAAGACGTAGCTATTGTATCCAACCACCATAATTTTTTAAATGAATACTATACATATAGTATCAGTGTTTGGGCTCCTTATCAGACCAAGTACCTAAGTTTGTCTAATTGAGAAAACTCAGTATAAATTTCTGAGATGAGTCTCATGTGCTCTACCGCGTCAAATGCCTTATAACGATCATAATTGTAATTAAGTAATCTGTGAGTTGAGGATGCTTACAGTGGAAACACTCTTTGTATTCAGAATTATGCATCTTATTGTAAGAGCGTGACTTCACTTCATCCGTAAACCCATGTTTTTTCATTTGAATTTCAGAAATAATGTAAGATTCTCCGATCCGATTTCCAGATCTTTCAATTACGTGAATCGGATCGTTAGTTACTCGTTTATTCATTACCGGAGTTACTAGTTTATTTATTATCGGATGTCCGTTACGGGTTTTGATGAACTCGTAGTCGAATTGATGACACAGTGCAGAACTACAATCATTTTCTTCAAAATTTGATTAAAGACTTAACACGAGTCACTGTATGACGTTGAACCATATTTTGAAGACAATTATTGTAGTTTTGTATGGCGTCATTAATTTGACTCCAAACTAAGCTTCCTTTGAGTGGCTACCGGCTACGGCATTGGCAGCGGCATGTCTGACCTAGCACGCGTCGACAGTAGAAAAGGCTTTCGCATCAGACAGGTTGTTCTACGTATTTGCAATAATTAATAACTCTGTAACGAAACCAAAAACGCAACTTTTTCATTCGTGATTTTCGTTTTATGTTGATATGCAGAACCACTCCTTAAAATTTCTGAAACTTGTCGAACATTTCGTATATCGAATTTGTTTCATTCTTTAATAGTTAAATCTTTCCAATTTTCATACATTTCTAGCCCAATTTTATCCCATAATTTGGTTTTTATATTTCTATTACAATATTTTTTCATCTTCATGTCGTACAGTGCATGTAGTTTTTCGAATTTGGTGATAAATTTTTCTGTATCAAACATTTTTTAATCAATCAACCAATATAACCAAATTGATACTAAGCATTGCATTACAGGCTGCATTTCGCGAGCGTATCGGAGTATTTCAGAGTGTTTTCTATGCCTGGCTAGTCAATTACATTAAAAACATGCAGTTGCAATTGCTCCGGGGAAAATGCAATGCAACACGCGGCGTATAAAACGCTCGTGTAGTCTTAGACCATTTTCCGTGTGCGATATGCAACTTACGGCATTTCAAAGGCGTATCAAATTGTATTCCATCTCCGTGTAGTCAGTTACATTGAAATATGTACGCAGTTCCTATTTCGGCGGAGAAATAGACTTTAGACTCTCAATTACAAAATTGCTCAATGTATAGACTATCACCATAGCATTTTATAATTAGTATTTTATAATTGGGTTCATATTGCAATGTCTTTTAAAAATATTTCATCTCGTTTATTCCTTTTATTTCCATAATTTCTTATTCTTTTCTTGTTTATTTCTTATATTTCTTATTTTCCTTTTAATTTTGCTTTTTTTTCTTTATTTTTATTCTCCTTTGAACTTCCTAACTCCTTCAATATTTATATTTTCTTAACTGTTTTGGCGTCCACCCGTAAGAAACTAATAAATAAATATGCTTAGGACAAAAGTTCGTAGCGGTTTTAATTGAAATTTAGTGACAGTGTTAAAATACTTGTATATAAATTTAGTCAACTACATATGTGCCATATTTTCTCCTACTTTTTGACGTCTTTAAAGTTTCTTCATAATTCCATGTTCCCAGAACTTTGAACTTTCTCAAGTGCCATCTATTAAAAAACGCTACGAACTTCTGTTCCAATCTAATAAATAAATTCGACTTCGGAACAGTTGACTCCCGTCTCGTCTTCGATCCAAGGAAAGAAATTCATAATCACTAGACAGCGGATTTTACGCATTTATAGCAATGTTGAGTATGCAAAAAATCTACGAGACTGTTAACAGATGCAAAAATATACAAAATATCAACAATATTATTCAAGTTAAAATGTTTAGAAGATTAAACATACTGTTTTTTAAATTCCAGTTCTTCATTTGAGTTTATAAAAATTTTATTTTGCATAAAGATCCGCTGTCTAATAATCACATTCTGTTCGCCGCGAAGCACAGAACAGTAAGAGACTAAGGAAATTTTCAACGATGTGTTTCAGGTGCGAAAAACCTGCGGGGAACCGGAATTCGAACCGTCGCGCAACACGACGGAGAAACCGACGTCGGAGGAACAGAAGCCATGTGCGTCGTCCACCGCGCACAGGGCACCGCCAGCGCAGTTGTACGCGCAGCTGGGCAATTTCTTGGCGAGTTTCTCCAGGGTTAAGACCTTCTACGGATCCCTGGCCGACTCGATCTGCGAGGAATACCCGGACAAACAATGCTGGAACGGCGAGCGCGTCGGAGAGTGAGTAGATTTGCCATTTCGTCCCAACAGTTTTTAAGAAACGGACCGCCGGCACGTGAATCATTGCGACGAACCGGCTCGTTGGTTCGAGGTTCACGCCGTCCGCCAACGGAAATATTAAAGTTACGGCCGAATCCGTGCGAGGAGTTTTACGAGCCGCGGCGCTTTTAGTGTCACCGATCCTCCTTTGCCGCGGCAAAACGTCCCCTTCGCGTTTGCTACTTAACGCTACGACCGAACATCTAACGTGCATTAGAAGAACGATTACTTATTCATGCGCGGGAAGTGTCGCGCAGATCGATTTGGAGCTTTAGGCGGATTTAGAGGAGCTCGAAATTGCGTCGTTTTCAAAGTTGTCGTTAGTTTCCGCCGAATCGGAGATTATGTCTACGATTGTTTCGTTTCCTGGTTCTCCTCTGTATTCTCTAGAGACCGATTACTATTTCGCCCGACATACTATGAGGAGACTACCGAAAGGGATCATGAAATTTGAAAAGCGCCTCGCCAATAGGGACAGTTGAGGGCTCAATATACTATCTCTGAAAGTGTATGCTACACCTAACGACGACGAAGCACCTAAAGACTTCTAACTAAATTAATCACGATTTCCACGTCGATCGACCTCGGGTCACGGAAGTTCATAAGCTGATAAGTTTTCCCTTACTCCCTCATCCGCGACAAGAGTTTGCACAAACGTACAGCAACCATCGGCATTTGACGCGGAAGCCAAGAAAATCCAGTGCAGTGGAGAAAATGGAAAGGAGCAGACTAATATGATGCGTGGTCGATGTTGAGGTTGAAATCGCTGGACGCATCCGCTCCGATGAGAAATTAAAGAGATCGGAGGCAATGTCTCGTTGTATCGAAATAAAATAAGAACAGGTGGAGCGGCGAACAGGTGTACCGCAAATTCAATGTATCAGTAAGCGGATCGGCGTCGAAAACGATTGGCAAGAAAGCGTGTTGGTTCGGAACGCGCGCGGAGTATGGTCGCCGATGATCGAGTCATCGCCGAGGAACGATTTCCGAGCACGTACGCGGCTTCCTCTCCCCTCGTCCCTCGACTCCTTTCTCGGTTTCCCTCTCGATCCGTTCTCTATCAAGCGTAAACGGTGTACAGTTTCAGCTCGAGATAGAATCATGCATCGGGCAAAAATGAGCTGCGTCAGTAGTGCAAAGAGCAGTGGCGAACCCGTTTGCATCTCGTGACCAGACTTCGAATCGCGGACGAAGACTTTTCGACTCGATCCCCTCGAATTCAGCTTTTTCAGATTCTGCTGGGAATTTTTTTATTCTAAAATTTTAAAGATTCTTCAGCTCCAATGACAAATACGACAATTTGGAAGGTTAAAGATTTAAAATAATAAAAGGGGCAATGTTCGCTTTAAAAAATTATATAGGAATTGTAGGATGAACTTTGGTGTAGATAATTTTGTAACAAAAGCTCTGATAAACTCTAATTTATGTTAATAACACACACAAGTATCCTTCAATTTCAGAAACAAAAAAAAAAGAATTATTCAACGATGTATAGAGTATGTTCATGATAAGACAAAAAATGAATAGCAAATAAGCAATTACATTGGCATAAGATATTAACTGCATCCACCTCAATTAATACAGGTATAGGTAAAAAAAATAATAATAAAGAAAACAAAACTTTGATGTAGGAATTGATGATTTAGGGTCAACGTGGAAAGCTTAGGATTTGCAACTGTGTCTTTCATTTACGCAAATAATTTATACAATAAAACATGGGTATAAATAAACGTGTCATGTTGTGCATCGTTCATTCTCATGCTGTCTTAATCTAGTTTACACGATTTCTTGTGCAATAGGAGGATCGTAAGATGAGAATTTTTTGTCGCCCGAGAATATTCTATCATCTGTCAGATTCTGACACTCGGAAGTATCTAGAAAGAGGTATCCGAGGAAACGCCAGAAGGTTGAAAAGAAATTCGCGCGCAGTTTGCAAAAATCACTTAAAGAAGAATAGTGGTTCGGATGTTGCGAGTGACAAGCATGAATACCAAACATGCGCAAATTCGGTACAGGAAGCTGTCAGCCAAGCGGAAAAGAACGAGAAGAAGCAGAGAATAGAGTACAATATTTCACTGTCGACAAAGCACATTTTTTTGGTGCCGAAGAGGTACGACTATGTATACGAAAATAAAAAGTATGATGGTAACGCATTTTTATGTGACGCTTCAGTCAATATACAGACAGTTGGAATAAAAAAATAAAAAAGGAAGGAAGGGAAAAATATGAAATAAATATGATACACCGCGCTTAAAAGTTATCGGATTCGGTGCTTTTGGTAATGATGATAAAATATCCTTTTCGGACGAAATTCACAATTACATGCAGTTAAATTATATTATAATTAATGTAAATTATTTCAGGCAGTGGTTTTGTTTGAAATATTAATTGTATGGAAACAGAGCAAATTATTAGATTGGAGCTGTAAAAGGGGAAAATCGAAATAATATGTTTGGTTTCAAACAATTAAAAAATAGCTATTATTCTCATTTTCCTGAAAATAGAATATTAAATTTAATTCACTAGAGTCCATAATTTTTATCTCTTAAAATGAAAATATTATTTCGCTTTAGATATATAAAGTTCTCATTAAATATAAATTTAATTAGCAACGACTTACTGGTTATTTTTGTACAAGATTCGCAAATTTTTATTTTATAACTACAATGTTTTCGTTAATGTTTAATGTTAGTAGATACTAGTTTAGAGAAACGAATTTGGTCTTCGCTTTGACGCACTCACAGTTTTCATATTTTTTTCAATTATTTTGCAAAATCGCTTCCATAATCAGGCTCCTTACCAATTTCGTCACGTACCGAACACCTGAAGCATCTCACGACTCAGTGAATAACTACCTCTCGAAACTTCAACGTTCAATATTTTATAAACCACTAAATATTTTATGAACTCTACCTATCCAAGTTCAATGACCCTAGAACCTCTTTTTAGGAAACAAAAAATACAGGTACTATTAAAAACATTTCAACATTTTCTCTGAAATTAAACAATTGGAAGAACAAATAGAAAAACCCCGAAGACCATACGAGGATTAAAACTCAAAATATATGAATATTCTTTTACAGCCCTCTAAACCAAAAAATTACACTCACATCCACTAACTGCATTCACGGGGCTCTTCATTATTTCAATATCCTAGTTTTTATACCTTGAAATACCTGTTAAAAAGCTAATTCAGTACTTACAGAAGCTCTTCACAATTTTAACTAAAAATGACAAAATCCAAATGTGTATTTATTCACTCGAAAAATGTTCTGCTAGACCTAAACAGGCCTTGAGATGATCGGTATTTTCAAAAATCACTCCAGTACCATTCTTTTTCAATTCTTTTTGAATTCAACCGAAAAAAATGATTACTTAATAAAAGTATGTTATACACACATACAAAGTTTCGAACCATTATGTTTATAGTTTTATTTATTTTTTAGAATTCTAAGCATGCGATACTTTGGACCAAAAAAAAAAAGGAATTCCCCCCTTAATTTTTCCTTTTGAATTTCGTATTTGTCGTATTCCCAAAGAATACACTGACAAAGTTTGACCATTAGAACCTGGAATGTACATTGCCTTTTCTCTCAAGCGTCAAATGTTTTGCAATATTCTAATTTGAAGTAGCAATTAAAAAATATTCAGCACTGGGGTAAAAAATGGAGTGCAACATTCGAAACAAATTCCCCTCAAGTGTGCCAGTAAGTATAACCTTTCAGGGAATCGCATAACCGATACCAGGATGGCGTCGATCACGAGAAGAGCAGCATTGTCCTCCAACAGCGACGATAATACCGCGAAACACGATAAAAAAAAAAAACACGACAACCAGAGGAAGAGCGAAGAGGGAAATAGGAGCACGAAGATCGGTGGAAAGGCGAAAAATAGCATAGGACATGTTGCGACATCGTGACCTCGTAGCCTAAGCGTTTGGCCACGTTCGCGGCGAACGCATCGGTTTATGTTGTACAGCTCTCTCTCTCGTTTTCTCTCGGTCTTCTCTCGTCTCTCTATCCCACTCAGACACGTAGCAGCCAGCGCACGTATAATGCATATGCAACACAAAGATGAAAATAGGCGACGTCGTGGCGCCCATTTGCTCTCGTTGCCAGACTCTTTGGCGACTTGGCGTCCCACAGGCTACTTCGATTCTCCCACCTCCCTTCGGCCTCGTCTTTGCTGTCATAGCGGTGGCTCTCGTTTTACCCTCCTCCTGCTCATCCCTTCCACCCTCTTATTTCTATCGCGTCGGACTGCAACATCCGCGGCGTCGCGTTTCCACTCCCTGCTCCCTCATTCTTACTCACTTCGACGTCTGCAACGCGCCAAATTCTTCGTTGTCAACTCGCGATCTTCGTTGGTCGCCGGACCGATCGATCGATGAGTGTTGATCCTTTTCTAACGACGCACAGTGAAGCTTTTGATCCGTACGACTTTGTATGTACAAACCGGAAAATGTCAGCGAACCGAACCAGTAATTAGCACTTTTGCCTGCAAGAAGCCCATTTTCCCTGACTTTGCCCTGACTCGCGCAGGTGAAAATATTAGCATTAAGAAAATATTCTAATGTAAGCAATCTCTTTTTAATTCATTCTTTCAGAATTTTCTATGAAAAACTCATAAATTATAATATCTGGTTTTTCAATCATCGCGAATGTAATGGTGATGCGTTTCATTCGAATCAAAGGTCAGTCATGTCGAGGAAAGAACCACGCTCTAACTGTCTCGGGTCAGGCAATACTACTTTTCATGGCTTCCGGTAGGAAAAGCCGAACGAATATCCGGTAGAACGAAATTAAATTTTTGGGTCAAGCCTGTAGTAAGCAACTTACTCTCGAAAATAATGAAGCGTAATATCCGCCGTGGCCTAATTAATTAACGAACGGGGGAAAATCTATTTAAGAAGCTTGTTTCTACGTGAACAGCTAATGCATAACTAGGCGAAACTGAATTCACATTGAATTCGGCTTGCGATTGCTTATCTAGACAATGAAATACTTTATCCGCAGGGAAACTCTATTAAATATGTTATTAGATTTCTGAGTAAAGTATTGTGTTTGAAAATGAAAGGAAATTTCGGAGGAAATATCAATTGTTCTACTCAATACTTCATATTATTCTTAATTGTATTAATATCTTTTTTATTTATTTATTTAATGTCCATTTGTTGAAAGTGCTTCAAGAAATTTTGCAAATTCAGTATGTTCGCTGTAAATTTGGTTTTCTATTTGCACAATTCTTGAATGAAATTGATTTTGATTGAAACAAAGGGAACATTATCGATTATAGGCAATTAAAACATCAATGTCATAATAAAGAATAAATGGCAATATAAGATATTATAGGATTATATTCGCGGTATTATAAAATTCCCAGATGCTAGTGCATTAATGCCAAATTAACGAGATGTGAAATTAAGTTAATCACCAATAGCACCGTTATCTGGCTGATAACGCATAAGACAATTCTACTAGCTGTAATTCACGAAATTCCCCAGCAACAGACACGTCCCCATCTGTGATTCCAAAGACATTTTGAATTATATACTAGATTGGATATCCCGGATTTTGGAAAGTGACGCGACATAACTCCTACGACCCTCGTCAATGGCATTATTGAAATATTAATTCGAGCCGTAGCACGTGCCATTCTGACTTAATTGAAATCGATGAGATATACGTTTGCAAAATGAAAACATATTTTATATTTGTAATTTATTATTAAGCTAAAATGATCTAGAACAGAAGTCGAAGAGTAAGTTTTTTCGGAATTTTTTTTATTGAAGTTTGTAGATATTTGAATACCGTTTAAATTTTGTTCGAAACATTTTTGCTTCAGATTGTCAGAAACCCTTGAAAAATTACTCACTGCTGTTGCATGATTTCATATACCATATGTATAAATGTACAGGATTCCATATTATTATACGTTTGTGAATTCATACAAATGTCAAACTTTTCACTTCTCAGTGCCGTCAAAATGAGCAACGAACTCTACTAAATCCATAATTAAAGTACAAAATGAAAAGGTAACCTGTTCAATACAATTCCAATAATATCAGTGATATTGCAATGCAATTTTACAGAATTCGAATATTTATTTACCTCCAATGATGAATCATTTAATTTCAATAAACAATATAGTTATAAACGCTTTTACGCTCTCACGTTACGATGTAAATGTTTACCTCTGTAATTTTCGCAGTAGCAACTAATTGGTTTTTCAAAATAATGTTAGGATTTCACGTTTTAAAATGCAACGAAAATGTACACTGTATTTATAACAAAAAATTGAATGAAAATCGATTGCATTCAATTAAGTATAAATAAAAAAAATATCAAAGATATGAAATCGTAGCTTAGTACAATTCAAGTACATATTACTTAGACTTCTTACTCTGTCACTCATTATTCAAGTTCAAAAAACAAAGCAATCATAAACCATGATTTTGATTTTAGATAATTTTGAAATTGACCATTTCAGAACCATATAGTTGTCTCAAAAATTGAAAAACAGTGAAAGGAATCAATTAAATTTCCTCGTTTTGGTTATATTTGCATAAAATGACTTTTTACCACGCTTTGTGCAAATTCCTTCTGTACGATGAAGGAAGAATCATCGTCATGCAACGTACTGTTTTCACGCTACGGGACTCGTCACTATTTATCTCTCTTGCTTCTTGGAATTATCCTCCCCCGTCTTCTGTCAATTTGTCATCTGGATGAAGACAAGAGGAAGTTGATACAAGATTAACTATCAAAAATATGTCTCTGACGCTGCGGCATTTCGTGTAATCCCGTTTCATTCCTCCGCTAGAAATCTGTGGCGGTTTGTCCCTCGGCATTTCGAAAAACGAAACAAAGTTGTAAAGCGTCTTGTAAATTATTAGGTATCCAAGTTTCAAAACGATCGTAGGTCAACTATTTTTCCATTCTCTATGTACATTACTTACAAAGTTTGATCAAAGCCGGTAACGGCACGCACGGACTCCTTGTTAGTTAGTTATGCTGTTAGAATTGTTTCGAACTTTGATCTCATAGGAGAAGAACTCTGAACTCTCTTGTATCAACTCTGGTCGTGTATTTGTAGCCTGTACTCGTAACTTCCTGTAACTCGTGACATGTTTAATTCGACTAGAATTTCGAACACTGATGAATCAACATTAGCATTTTCATGAATAGTCGGACAAGCTGAAAATTTGATCACTTACACAAATATCAGCGTTAATATAATCGTAATTATTTGTTTACGCAAAAACAATCAACGAAAAAAAAGAAAATGAAACTCTAGATGAGCATACAGTAAGATTAATGTAGTTCATAATAATAGTCGAAACACCGATGTCGCAGGTACACGATAACAGCCGTCAAAGCATTGATAATGCACCAACACTATCCTTGATTAAAGTCTTCCCATCAGCCTCGCCAATGTGACACCATTAGGATATTATCCCTTCGATAACCAATACATGGTTCAACCAGTTCAGGACAGAGTATTAAAGTTCGTCCGTAATAGGTTGTAGATCATCTTAAAGCTTGTTGGAAAGATGCAGTATTTGTGTCGCTCGACATGCGCGATACAGCCTTAAAGCTTCCTATTTTCGTATCTCCTTGCACAGCAATCTATTTTGCTCATCTTATTGCTCCGTTTTGCGCTTTAGTGACCTCGTTGCCAGACTTTTTGGTGGCTGCTCCGTCCTACATACTACATTTATTGATGGCCGTTTTTTCTCTTGTTTCCATCGCGTCGGAGAACTACCTCCGCAATGCAGTTCTTTATCTCTTTGCACTCAAACGTCGCCCTGATAAACGTTAAACTCGGGGCCTTTCCAGCGCCAGATATCTTTTGGTTATCTACTCAATCGTGTAATAATATTTTTAGATACATTGCGACTCAGGATGATAGGAATTTATTGTCGAAAGAGATGAAAAATATTTGATCGGTTGGACATTGATGAGGAAAATAATAATTGGCGTATGGATCATTAAAATAGCTATATTAATTATTAGACGATACGATAGCTGCTTGGTAGAAAGTAATAAGTCGGTATCAAGTTGGAACGATAGTTGTGAGAATGACATGTCCTCATTTTGATACACAATTTTTATATCAATGAATGATGTGATTGATTTTGAAATTGTGCGAGAATTGTATAGGACAGAAACAGGTTTATACATCATTACATTGCATAATAATTGAGGAATATGAAGTATTAATACGGCAATTACTGTGATGATTAATCAATGCAAGGTTTTCAAATGAAAAGTATTGAAAAGTTTTGAAATATTTAAAAATGTATTTTGTTTTTCAGGAATATTTGAAAATACTTATTTATTAAAATCATATTTCTTTCCAGATGAATTAGAAATAATTATTTGAAATGATATTGTTTTTGAAAACTTAAACCTTGCAGCTTGACAACTTGAAACTGAAAACTCAAAAGCTAGAAACTTAAAGCTTAAAAAGTTAGAAGTGAAAACTGATAAGGTTGAAGTTTCAAAAGTCGAAACGTGAATGCTTAAAACTTAAAGCTTTAAGAGTTGAAACGGACAACCTAAAAGTTTAAAGCGTGAAAATCTGAAACTTGAGAGCTTGTAAAGTTGAAACTGAAAATTAAAAAACCTGAAAGCTTGAAGCTTGAGAAAGTTGAAAATTGGAAGCTCAAAATTTGAAAATTAAAAACTTGAATCTCCAAAAGTTGAAACTGAAAACTTGAAAATTTAAAACTTGAAAGCTTGCAGCTTGACAAGTTGAAACTGAAAGCCTGAAAACTAGAAGCTTGAAAAGCTGAAATTTGACAGCCTAAAAAGTTGAATCTGAAAACCAGAAAGCTAGAAGCTTTAAAAGCTAAAACTTGACAGCTTAAAACTTGAAGCTTAGAAAGTAAAAACTGAAAACTTGAAAGCTTCGAGTTTAAGAAAGTTTAATCACACACTCAATAAGTAATACTTAACATTCATCAAATGATATTAACATTTTTTAAATGATATTAACATAATTTAAGATAACCTACAAATTTCATATACCCAACGTTTTGGAATTGAAAAGACATAAAATATAAAAAATAAATTACATTCTGCAATACTTATAAAATGGAACACATTTTTACTAATCTTAGAATGCTTAATTGGCGTCTATAAAAATGAGCATTCACATAAATCTGTATAGTCATAGTCCTCTACGAGTCAAGTCGAGTTGCTTCACGTAATTATTGGCATAATTTTCATTCACGAATTGAATTCACCGCGAAGTGTCCGTGTAGACCGAGTAACACTTGACAACAGTGTCGATGTAAACTATTCAGTTCATAGAGTCCACAGATTTGCATAAACGGAGAGAACATGGGCAAACCGAAGACATCGCATCGCAGCCACTGTGCTAAGTAAATTAACCGTAATACGGTGTGCCATTTGAGACTTCCTCTCAGAAAGTAGTCAGCATTACCTCGGTCGCTCGAATGAATGTTACGAACTTAATTAGTTTCACCGTTCGCTTTTTCGCAACGAGGCTCCAGAATCGGGCTGCACCGGTGGCGGATCTTTCTCGTTCTGTTTTCTTGCCCTGCTTCCGGCAGTCTATTTCATCGTTTAGTTTTATTCGGCGTTTCTCATCTTCCACGCCATCGCTCATCCTCACTTTCTGGATCTTTTCCATTAAAAACCTGTATATTATCCGGCCCCGTCGACATGTATATCCTTACCGGCCAGTTCTTCATAGTCCTACATCAGGCTTCAGCTCTTCTTATTACTTCCATCTTACTCCGCTCGTAAATGTTATTTTATTTTAATCGAACACGATTTTTAACCCATTTCGATCGGAACGAGGCGCAGTCTGGCAATCTTGTTCGGATCATATTACGGATGATGGATTAATTCATCAAATTATGTAAAGCGCGATAGTATATCCTTGTGAGTCCATTATCTTATTCGTCGTGTTCATTCAGGGATATTTGCTCTCGCGCATATATTTAACAAAGTAGAAGTAGCCTACCGGCGTATAAATCCGTCTTACAAGGTGACATTGCAAAGTATCTGTCGAATATTTTTAATGTCGAAGACACGTACAACTTCAGAAAGTAGCCAGAAGCACTTCTCCTCTGTTTTCGAGATACCAGCGATGAAATATATGCAAATTTCTGCTGATTAATGTTTCTTAAGAAAAGTACTGCTTGGTCAATCAGTGCGAATTGCCACATTTTTTATAACTGATGCCCATGAGCGACAAAAATCGCTGCGATTCTGCATACAGTAACGTCTCTATATTTGTCAATCATATTGCTCCATAAATGGCTATCGCTATCACCACTGAATAAGGACATTCGCGAGGAGCATATACATATACTGATCAGTCGTGTCATAGTACAATGAGTCGACACGACGATTCCGAATTTATTAATTGATGCCTGGTTAAATGATAATGAAAATAATAATAAATCTAAATATATATTTTTAATAGAAAAACTGAACTATAAGTAAATTGAAAATTAAATTAGTGATGGAAAGAATAAAGAATCTACATACATTTTATAACGTTAAGCAAGAATGCAACACTTCACAGATCACAAGACTTTTCTAATCGCTAATAATGTTGGCCTTGATGTTAAACCGTACGATATAAGACCAATGAATAAAGTTTTTATTCATTACATAAGACTACAGAAGATCCAGGGCACGGTGTATTATACAGGTATGGCAAATTCCCTCAGAAATGTCTGATGATTGGATGGAAAATCTTCTAGCGACCGCTAGAGTGCGTCTGAGTAGAAACATCTGTGGGGAGCGCTCCTATTGGTTCGGCGAGCTCAAGTGGTGAGGAGGAAAATATGCGGAGTTCTGACTCTGACGCCCCTAGCGGTGACTAGAGGATCTTCCATCTATTGATCACAAAAAATCAACCAGAGATGCTTTGTCAGACTACCTCTATAATACACCGTGGTCCAGGGACAGCGTGGCAAATGTGTTCTCTCTTTGTTGATTGGTTCCGTCATTTGTAAGTAAGGTTCCGGTTTTTATTTAAATAAAGTTGGCACAAATAATATTAAGAGGATTGAGGATTACCCGAGTCGGTAATACGGAATCGCTGGTAGCAATAAAATTATAAATTATTACAAGTGAAGAAAAAGAAAAGTTAGACAAATTTTCAATAACTGCAAATCTACCACGTTATTTTTTTTCTCATGCAATTAATATTTAGTTGGATACTTTATGTTATGGGTTAGTAGAATAAGGTATTAATAAATAATATTAATGTTGATTCTGCATACTACCATATTTTTCACAAATAAAATTTGATTGAACAACGTCACTGACATGAAATCGCAATGATTGTAGATTGTAAATGATTGTAGCGACTTCGTGTCCGCTCATGCGCATCGAGTCTAGTTATTTATTTCTCAAAAACGTGGAAGAGTAAGATAAAAAAACATAGAATAAATTAAAAAGCAGTCTTAATGAATACTTTTATCTGAAAACTTATAACATTTATGAACCTCGTTTTGTACATAGTGATACAATTTCCAGACAATCACACTTACCGAAAAATATTCAAACCAAATTAATTTCTTTGGAAGCTCTATAGTACAATTTCAATCTGTACTGCTTTACATCTTCTGGCGTGATTCTGACTTATAGTTAATTTTAACTGGTTTATAGTTGTTTGCATATCGTATAGTAGTTTGTACAACGCTTTAATAGCACTGCATATACAAATAAGGAGCCTGCCCGTTTATAAATGAATGAACAAATACGCCTATAATTTTTGCATAGTAATTTAAGGAGTCAGAATTTTATGGCGAGGTGTTCTCATGGTTCCTATAAAGCTTTGAAATTTTTAAAAGCTTCTGCCGCACCGTTTCTGCTTCTAAATCAAGAGTTCAGCGTAGAATATTTTTCAAAGCAAGAAGAAGGTTCGTTTCTTAAAAACAGGTGGCGCCTGAAAGGGAAATTCATAACGCGTATGCATCGCGTTCGGTTGAACCGCTTTCCTTTATTCCCTTGTATATATGTGGGAACGCCTCCGAAACTTGTCACGCATTTCTGCGCACACACTCGAACATCGGTATCACCTGACACCATCATCTGGTTTTCCCTTCTTCCTCCCAGTCTTTTTCTTTCCTCCACTTCCTTTTTGAAGATGTACGATCATTTTTATCGCCGTTCCATCTCGCCCCGCGATAGTTTCTATGGGATACCAGAAATATTGTACCGTCCGATTCGTTCAATAAATCTCGATGGCGTCTTCCCTCGGAGATTATATTCGGATCCTTGTGGAAGGAGAAAAGAATATGGAGTATATGAGTCGCGATAAAATGACGAGAATGGTACATCGAATTGCCTCCGCGGGTTGTTAACAGCTCGATAATTGCTGGTCGTGAGTGTGAATCATTCCAATGATATTCAATCGGTGTCGCTTCGAATCGTACAGCATGCTGGAACAAATTTCCATTTTGAAGATGTTCAATCGAATATTTCAAGCACAATTGTTCACTCGTTCACATTCGATGTGCAGTCATTTCAAAATATTTATACTCATTCTCCAATTCGTGATGTGTTAGCAAAAATATTCCGATCACATTTGAAGTATAGCATAACTTTTAAAATGTGAAAGGTAAAATTCTGAAGTTCATTTAACTATTTAGTTTTTTAACTTTTAACATCAATACTGTCTTCTGCACTCAAATTTTCTTATATTTTTATATTCAATAGGAAACATTCTTTTAATGGATTTTTTCTCCGATAAAAATATTAATTCTACTTTCTAGATCTCAGTTATCGCATAAAATTAAGTTTTTTGAAAATCTGACACGTCGTTTTGCCTTACAGCCATCGATTTAAGCATTTTACATCATTTATAAAGGACCACCGAAAAGTGACATCGAACCAATTTAACAAAGAGCTAACTTGTATATTTTTAGATATTTTAACAATGGTATAGATTGAGTAATAAATTCTTTATTACTGAGATTTTTATTGCACGCTTTACATTTATTCCTAATACAGTGCATAGAAGTTAAAATTTTAATAATTGTTATTATTAATTTTATTACTATTATTACTAATGAAATAAACGTGTTGGTAACTGTTGGTACATTAGTATATATACAGAAGTAGTAAAGGATAAATATGTATAAAAAAAATTAATCCAGAATACAAAACTACAGCAAATTAATAAAAAATGTATACATGTATAGATACAGAATATCTGTAGCGTGTAGAAAAAGGAAAAGAAACTAGAATCAGTAGACAGATCACTCACTTAACAATCGTAACAGTATAATCTGGATTTTACTTAAAAGATCAGAAAAAATATCAAATTTATCACCATACAGTTTTGATATAATAAATGTTCAATATAAATTCAGTATCCGAATATATTTAAAATTAACTGTAATGCAATGGAAACTCGGCAACCGCAAGATGGGGATAATTTCTAGTCGAATGACGTTACTCGTCTTCTCCCGGCAAGCAGAACGACATTTCCCTCGATTCGTAACGCTATTTCGTCGCAATGTTTTTGAGCCCGACTCAACGAGCACCGTGATAAGTTTTGCCGTTCGAGAATCATATTCCCCGATAATTTTGCACGAAAGAAGGTCGCATGCAGGCGTCGGGGTCGGCGCAGGGAACGGAAAGAGGAGGAAAGGAAGACGGGCCTGCGGAAGATCGAATCGAATTACCGTGGAGGGTGAGAAAGGCGGTTTCACTTTTCCCTCGATTGGCTACGAGGATTGAATCGTGGAAGCTCGAGGCTTCTTGGACGGATCGAATCTCATTTAGATTTCCACCGTGAGATACTAGACGCTGGCTCCGAGCTTCCCGAGGCCTTCGCGGCACGCGAACGGCATTCCTGTCTGCGCGGTAATCGTCTGTAATATATACGACACTGTCCAGTCCAGCTTTTCGAGTCCCCCGGACTAGTTTCTCTCCTTCCATTTACGTCCAGCCTCTGGAACAGGTACCCGTTTCCTTCTTTAAATGCTCCTCGTTTCTCTAGGCCCCGCGTTGTCCAATTATGCGGGATTATACTGCGCTCGAAGGAGCCCACGGGGTCTTATAAATGGCGAGAAGCCGGGTGAAAAATGTTTAACGGACGTCGATTGAAAAAGTCACGCGATTCGAAGTTCAGAGACATTTTTCGTTCGGTTGCTTCGGTGGATTGTGGTCCCTGAATCGGTTGCGCGTCTTGTCGGAATTCGTATTCAAGGAATCCTTTTTTTAAGAGAAAATACCTTCGATTTTTTAATCCTTCATCGCATTCCGTTACCTAGAAACGTTTTCGATGCATTTAGACAGCGTCAGAAACAATTTCGTGTTTGGTAAATCAATTATCCATCTTCGCAGAATTTCAATCCAGAACATTCTTTTTCGGAAAGCAGTGCCTGCGTTGCCTCAGGCTTCAATTGTTTTGCATTAACTGAAAAAAATATTGGGAGTGCTTTTCCTGATTTAATTAATCTGAGAAGTATAAATTCATGTCGAATATATTGGTTTTGCTAGTCCCACTCTGAATCGTATGGACCAATTGTAGCAGCAACCCTACAAATAAGCTACCAGATGTTCGAATCGCAGGCATTAGGGTTGCCAAGACTACAAATCCCTTAAATACATTATTATTAATCCATGAGGTTAATTATGACCGATTATGTTCAATTTTATGGGTTCCGATTTGAAGTGGTTAACTTGATACAGGGAGGAATTATGTATTTGTGCCTTAGTTCAGCAAATAGAGCAAATGGGATAAAGCGGACAGGATATCATTCTCATTCTTAAGCCGCATAATTGCTAGGTTGCATGAAATGGCAGGAAAGTGCGTCGAATTTAAATTACTTTTTCACACGCAAAAGGGAATGAACTATTTATTCGTTCGTATAAGAAGAATCCTTTGGGTAACTTTTTACCTTCCAAATTCAATGTTTGATCCACGCTGTGCTATATTTGTATACGAATGCCGAATGTACGTTTTCACGTGACAGAAACTTTTACAATTTTCAGAGACTTTCGTGATCTTGAATACTAAAAGTCGCGTTGTAATGGCACAATCACACTGAATTCGTACCACAAATTTTCAGTGTCACAGCGTCATAAACAGTGTCACTAGACAGTGGATCTGTATGGAAAATAAAATTTTTACAACCACAAATAAATAATTGGAACTTGAAAAACAGTATGCTTAATGCTCTAAACATTCTAACTTGAATAATATTGTTGATATTTTATATATTTTAGCATATATTAACAATCTCATAAATTTTTTGCATAATTAGTATTGCCATAAATGCATAATATCCGGTGCCTAGTATGACATCAAAATCACGACTTTTAAGCCAGGAATCCACCACAAAGCTAAGCTAAGCTAAGCTAAAGCGCAGCTAAGTTTAAAAAAATTTGCTTCAATACATTTTGTTTATGGATCTCCTTCCTTAGTTTTCGAAAAAAAACTTACTGTTAGCTTTTGGTGGAAGACGATTCATAAAATTGTATTGATGTTAATTTTTTTAAACTTAGCATAGCTTAGCTTAGCTTTCTGGTGGATTCCCGGCTTTAGTGTCACGTGAAAACGCAGTTGTATTTTACGTTTACACCATGGTGTGTTATACAGGTGTTGCAAGTTCCCTCAGAAATGTGTGATGATTAGATGGAAGATCTTCTAGCGACCGCTAGAGTGCGTCTGAGTAGAAACATCTGTGGGGAGCGCTCCTAGTGGTTTAGCGAGCTCAAGTGATGAGGAGAACAAGCGCGAGTAAAGCTCTATGATCATATGTGACGCACTTTATTCGCACACATGTATACCATACCATACGCGGAGTTCTGATCATGACGCCCCTAGCGACGATCAGAGAATCTTCTATCTATTGATCACAAAAAATCAACCAGACAGAGGTGCTTTGTCGGATCACCTCTATAATACACCGTGGTTTACATCCAGCGAAAGAGGATACAAAAAAAGAGGATTCGTTTTTTTGACGTAGAAGTGGCGATTGCAGTTGTGTGATGTTCGTCCGCAAGATGTATACAGGGTGTAACAAAAATGTTGCAGTTCCTTAAAAGAGATGATTCCTGAGGTGATTTTAAACAACTTTTTCCTTAGCGAAAATGTTAGGTGGGTCTTTGTTTATGAGTTATTAACGAAAAACACCGACCAATCAGGGAGCGAGTACAGTGGATAAATATCAGCGCGGACTCCAGCGGTGAGTAGTATTGGCCCGCCATCGTCCGCGTCATCATTAATCCACTGTACACGCTCCCCGATAGGTCGGTGTTATTCGTTAATAACTCGTTAACAAAGCCCCACCTAACATTTTCGCTAAGGAAAAAGTTGTTCAAAATCACCTCAGGAATCACCCCTTTCAAGGAACTGCAACATTTTTGTTACACCCTGTATAAACGCGCCTTAAGAAAATAGTCTTTTTCAATTGTATTTCTGATCACTTAAGAGTAACGATCATGGTTTTCCTAACGTGTAAATCTCAAAATTAACTTAATCTCAAAATTTGTGTGATATTTGAATAAATCCATGCTAACAAAATGCAAAAATGACAATAGTTAATTTATAATCTTAGTTCTAAAGTCAAAAAAGCAAAGAGAGCATTTCGTGATCACCCAGATGTGTCTAATATTGACTATTAAATTTCACTTTTAAAATACAAACCAGTTAATAACCATTAAGTCTTTGGAATCCATTTTCAGCATAATTTATTGTATGGAATTAGATTTTGATCAGAAATTGGGTCCTTGGCGCTTTTTCAATTAAAACTTTAATCGAAATTGTAACATGCTGCTGCAACAACTGTTTAGTCCCAGTCTCCCCTAAATAAAGCTTTCTGCAAGTAGAAACATCTTCCTCGTCAACGATCGAAGGCGTGGTCGGCCATCAAAAGAAACAAATAGTCCCCTCGCGCGATTCCCCGGATTTTAGGGGGAAGAACAGCGCCAAACAAACCCATGGATACACACAAATCTTTCGGTTCGTAATCCCCGCGCGAACGTGTCCCTGATTTGGTCCGAGCGACACAGTGGTATCGATTAGTATCCGAAGGAAATACGGATACAGCGCAGCTCGCTCGGGTTAATCGCATTCCTTATCGATCGCGTTGCGGGGCTAATTTCGTGCAAGTCACCGGATGATTGGCCCCGCGAAGAAGAATAAAAAGGGTATCGTGAGAGGTAGAAAGAGTAATCACCATCCGGGGCTGGCTCGTTTCGGTGTGACGGTGGCTTAAAGAGCCGCCGCCGCCGCCTAGCCGTTGATTAATAATCCTACAGGCGCAAACTGCCTTCACACACTGCAACCTTCCCCCCTTTTTCCCCCTTTCCCTCTCACCTTCGTCCCGCGTCATCCGCGTCCCTCTTTGTTTCGCTTTCTCTCCCAACCGATTTCTTCCTCCTCCCGGGTGTCGCCTTTCTCTCTCTTTAGCCCTCGGACCTTCGCATCCGTCCCTTTCATTCTTTCCCGTTCCATGTCCCTCCCTCCCCTCCGGAACCCTTCTCTTCCGTTCATCCCCTTCGCTTTGTTTCTCCCGTTCCTTTCTTTCGCAGCTTCCCGCCTCGCACCCACGCCCTCGGACTTCGCCGCGTGCAGGATACTCTTCGGGGAAGAGCGCGGGTCATCGGGATCGAAGATGAACAGTTAATTACGCCGAGTGTCGTTAGTTATGACGGAAAGGAATTCAGGTTCTTACTGATCGCCTTTGTACCCAACGGCTGTGTCTTCTCGCCTGGGTGGCATCGAAAGTATCGAAACTGCGATCTGGTGAATGCGGGAAATGGTGAACGACGCGGAAATACGTATAGGGTTGTCCAAATTAAGTGTCAGATCTTCTTTGACACCGTGAAACGATTCCATTGACCATTTCAAGTAAGGTAGGAAACATAATACAATCCATTTCTCATACAGGAAAATATTAATTGTATTCGAAATAAACATATTTGAATCATTGAAATATACATATATTTTATTATGTAAGAAAAGGATTATATTATATTTTCTACTTTCTTGAAACATTCAATCACTATACAATACACATGTACACCATTAAAAAAATCTTTATGGAACATTATACGGTGCAACAACGCGTACAAAATGTTCAAATTGATCATAAAAATTGTAGTTTTGTTGAAGCTATCTTAAAGTTTTCATGCACTTCGTGGAATTCAAAAGAAGACATTCGGCACCCAGATCGTAGAATTCAACACCATTATATTTTTTTTCGTTGGAATTTTTAAAAAGCAAACGTTATGCCAATAATTCAAAGACTATTAATAAGCTAAAAACTGAAAAACAATATCGCAGATGTCGTTAGTGAAATTGAGTCCCAGTTATGTTAAAATACAATGGAAATTTGGGTCAAACGAATCAGGCTTGAGAGAAAAGCTGAAGAAAATACTTAAATGATATTCATAATTAATACCATAAAGGAGACTTTGTATTAAAGTCAACAAACCAGATCAATCTCAAATAATTAGCGTTTGATTTCAGTTTAACTATGTGACACCTAATTTGAATAACCCTGTAGATACACTTATACTCTCGTTAATATTTAAACTTAAGCTGTTATGGATATTTGAATGTTCTAAGTTCTAAGTATCCAAATATTTTAATATTGGAATACCAGTAGAATTCGAATTTGATATTCGAATAATTCGAATCCTCAAATAATTAGGACTCGAATATTTCAATAATATTCGAATAACTAAAAGTATGCAACAATGAATAATGTTTGAATATTCAACTATTCGAATATTTATTCGTAAATTACTTGTATTCGAAATTATTTGAACACTTCTAATGGCAGAATTTAGACTATAATTTAATTTATTTATAGAACTTCGTACTAAAAGGTCTTCCTAACACGGTTTTCCCAAAAACCACTTATAATCATTTGTAATCATTTTTATTATCAGTATATTATTGTAAATTATCAATTAACGTCATTGAAGTTCGGTCGAACGGTTTATACAGTAGAACTTCGATTTATCGGCCTAATATCCGAGCCATAAATGAACCACTTTTTTTATTCAAAATTTTTTTATTTTTAGTGTGTTATTAAATCAAAATTCAACGTTTACTCCAAATTTTACTGTACTCTTATCGCGAATGTATCGCATAATTGCGATCTAGAATAAAAGAAACAGGAAATAATTAGGAGCTAGTTAATCCAGATTATGCTGTAGTTGCAAAATAGAACAAAAGGTAAATGCAAATTGTTCTCGACAAAGGAAATTGAAATGAATCGTATTGCAGTCTAAAGCTAAATTTTCGAAATAGACTCAATTAAAATTAAGAATTCAATTTCCGGTATGTCATAATTAACACATTGATTGACGCTACATTTCCCGGAATTTACTCAGACTTGCGCGGCGCGGCGATGTCAATTTTTGAATAAAATTGATCGAAGTTGATTGTTTAATTAACTTCGTAGTGCTGTATGCTGTATTCTAGATGGATCCATTAAAAATTTGTGTTAACTTGATTCGTGGCTGTATAATGTGACATGGAAGTAGAACCTCGGTTATCAGGAGACCGTTTAACTGGAAGATCGATTATCGGGACTTTAATTAACGGAAGAACCGCTCGCTCAGCAATTGCGAATGGAGGCGAAAAAGAATGGAGATAAGAATACAATTGTTAAATATTTCATAAGGGACTTACGAATTTCCTTAATATCAGGGCTACTGAAACATTTCAAATATTTACCTATGTGACAGTCGAGAAGAAAATAGCAGGTTGGGAAAATTAAATCTAATGGTTTAATAACAGTTTCATATCTACTACGAACGTATGTTAATCATAATTCAAGTTTTACTCGAAATCCTACTGTACTATTATCTCTATTGGTATATCGAGTAATTGAAACCCAGGATAATAGGAATCGAGAATAACTGAGCACCGGTTAATCGAGATCTTGAATTTTTGTATCGCAGAAACATTACCTAACGCTCGAATTTACCACCGCCATCAAAAGCTTTGCGGTTTATCGTTAAATCACGTTCTAAAACCGTTATTGCTCTCTGAATATCTTTCGCAAGCTTGTGTTTTAATTTTCTTTTCGCGGTAACTGTTAATAGGACTTATGCTAACAGAAAAAGTGCAATAAAAAAGTTCTTTGCTTGGCCAATTACGACTTTAAACAAACCCGGCGAGGGCGAATTTGTTGCACAACGTCCACTGAAAGCCAACGAAGCCAAAAAGATAACATTGCGAGATCTAAAATTCGCGGCAACGCAAAATAGTTGTTTTTACGGTGTATCAACAGTGTCGCAGTTTAATTGACGATCCATTTGGAAGCCGAAATTAGATCAATCATAAAAGCTGGTAGCGTTCGTAATTTCGTTAAACTGGGGCAGACAGGCGAGAAGAAAATAAATTTAGAAAACAAATTGCGGAGTTGTTTTTATGCCTGCTCCGCCATAAATCTTGCGCAAATGACCCCAAACTTCTCCCGACTCTCCCACATTTCTTACACATCTGAACCAACATTTTTTGTACACTGCTAGGAACGTATCGAAGTCTTCCGTCTTTGAAAAATTTGAACGCCACTGTAATTAATCAGTATCGTCTTAATAATACGACAGAGAAATTAAATTCACTTTGTTAAGCAATTGCTAAACGATCACTTTAATCGTTTCTTGTGTTTTTAAAATAGAAATAAAATGTCGCATTGTAAAAAAAAAACTTCTCTTATTAGGCCCTGAAATCTTTTATGTGGCCGACATTTGAGTAGCGCACACCGGAAGTTTGACTCTAAAGGTTAATTGTTGGACTCTTAAAGTTTGCGCCGCGTCGTAAAAAAGAAACCTCAAATTGGAGACGGGCAGAAGACTCCAATTTCCTTTGGCTTCTTAAGAAATTGGCTCTATATTTTTATTCAAAAGAAGCTGTATAGTTTCTAGATGCAATCACATAAAAAGCAGCGGCATAAAACGAAAGTACAATAAAAATACGCTCAATCATAAATAATTTGAAAAAAGTGTGCATCGGATGAAACATAGAAGCTGATCCTTTCAATGGATTCCAAATTATTTGGTGCAGAGGATGACGTAAGAAATTACTTCCTTCAATCATAATTTTTGTAAAAATGAAGTCATTATATTATCCTTGATATCGATCTCTACGCGCCTAATGGGCGACTTTACAGAGGTAATTCAAAGGTAACAAACCGTAACCAAATTGCGTCTCATAAATTTGAAATTTCACCAAAACAGAAAACATCCGTTGTACATATTCTCGATTTATGAAACCTATAAATTTATTTTGTAGAAATATTTCATAGGCAATTGCAAAAACAAATGTACATTATGTGCACCGGAAACTTAACAGCATAAATTAGTAATTAATTATATCACAATAACAAAGTTCCTTTATTGAATTGTAAGCATGATTTATTATAAAATAGTATTTTTGTTTCGCTTAAATATCCATAGCACCGTCAAAGCATATCATAATCTGTTATTTACTTTTTTTTTTATTATAGACTAATTTTATTTACAAATTACTCTCTTTAAATGCCAAATTATAATAGAATGCATAGAATTACGAAGTGCACACAAATATTCAATTTTTATAATTGTGTGAATAATTAAGTTGCTGCTTATTTATTAGGAACAACATATAATGAAATAAAAATAGCTCCTTGGTTGCGAATCATTTCAAGAGAAGTGAGAAGACGTATTCGCTCCACCGTAAAGAGTCGAGCAATTTCTGATGCGATCTTAATAATATCAGCAGCTATTATCATGATTAAAGTGAAAATAGGTTCGTACGTTATTTCTAGCAGCGGATTTTTCATAGTATCCGTCTTCCCGGATGCACACGAGTCTTATTCGTGCATCTTATTTCGTACTAAAATGGAAAGAAAATCCTAGGGATGAGAGATTGCCAGTTAATTAGGGAGGTAGCCGTTAATTAAGAAGCCGGAAATTCAGGTGGTTCTCCGTCTGTTTATTTTTACGCGGTTTTCTCGGCTTAGTTGAACTGAATGCACTTATTGATCGCGGCGTTTAGAGAACGTTAGCCAATGTCTCAGCAGCCTCTGAAACTGATAACCGTACCTGATTAACAGTGTTCCCCAACAAGTTATTCGCATCGATTCATTAAACCCGCTGATCGGAATTTCGCGATACCAGGTTCAAAGAGTCGACGCGTTTATGCTTTTCCGTTGTCGCGCATCCGATGATCTAAGCAACGACTGTTTCTTCTGTATGTAAAATTGTGCATTAGTACTTGAGAAACTTAAACAGCGAAGGATTGCATACCAATGCGATTTCTACTTTCCTTTGTTCGCTGGTGGTCGTTTGAAAAGCACGGTGCCTCGAACAACAGTATCGAACAATGGCTCGAGCAGGGCTTGGTGCACTCGAGGCACAAATGTTTGATGTGTCGCGTACCTTTACTACTTTTTACCCCATTGAACGCGACCCATAGAAGTTGCATGAAGCTTAGAAAGGCGTAATTGCATCAACTCGTCGATTATTAAACGGGACCCAAGCTCTGCCTCGAGTTGCTTCTCGAGTTACAATACCGTTACATTATTAGGGATTGATTTGTTTAGCGTTAAACGTGGAAAAGATTAAATCGGTGTGCAAATTCGAAACACTGTTACGGTGATTTTTCTTTACGAAGGGTTTCAATAAATACAGTGACAATAATTTAAGTAGTTAAACAGACTGCTGAGTAGTTTTTGTACGAACATTTTCATCTCTGCGTGAGCAACTTTATGATTGAATTCTGCATTTTAATTTAGTGGGTCTGAAAAATTGTCTGAATTGAAAAACACGTATGCACATTTTTCAATAAAAATACGTCAACATTTGCACCTGAAAAATTATAAAAAGAACAATCGCTGGTAATAAATAGAACTTCGCTTTTTATTCCGTACTAGAAGAAGGTGAATGCTTTTCAATAAATGAGGAATTCGTGACTTTCCTACGGTATCGTGCATTTTATTTCTTCAAATAAATGTTTCAATTTGAAAAGAAATATTTGGAAATTAGTACTAATTAGGCTTGAGCGTTATCCAAATAAATTATTTAAAAATTAACAGTATTATTTCTAACACAAGATAATAAGGGTTTGCATGAGAGAAGTTAGATTCAACCAAGCTGTCGCACGGAATGTGCTTCTTAAAATTCAATTAGCCACCCATCTCTGTTAATAGATCGTTAAAAGATTTTGCGACATTCAAAAGCTGCGTCAGGTTGAAGCTTTTGTTGGGTGAAACAGCTTGCAGGGAAATCCCGAATGAAAGCAACGACCAAGGGATGCCGAAGCGTGCAATTTCTGCCTCGAAAATCCAATGGAATCACTTTAAAAAATTACGGTTTAGCCTTTCACGGTACATTCTAGTTCTAACACTAGTCTTTTCACAATCGCCGCGAATGCAACGGTGATGCCTTTCATTCGAATGATCAAAGGTCGGCCATATCAAGGAAAGAACCACGCTCTAACTGTCTCGGGTCAGGCAATACTACTTTTCGCGGCTTTCGGTAGGAAAGGTCGAACGAATATCCGGTAGAACGAAATTCAATTTTTGGGTCAAGCCTGTAGTAAGCAACTTACTCTCGAAAATAATGAAGCGTAATATCCGCCGTAGCCTAATTATTTAACGAACGGGGGAAAATCTATTTAAGAAGCTTGTTTCTACGTGAACAGCTAATGCATAACTAGGCGAAACTGAATTCACATTGAATTCGGCTTGCGATTGCTTATCTAGACAATGAAATACTTTATCCGCAGGGAAACTCTATTAAATATGTTATTAGATTTCTGAGTAAAGTATTGTTTTTGAAAATGAAAGGGAATTTCGGAGGAAATTAATTGTTCTACTCAATACTTTATATTATTCTTAATTGTATTAATATCTTTTTTATTTATTTATTTAATGTCCATTTGTTGAAAGTGCTTCAAGAAATTTTGCAAATTCAGTATGTTTGCTGTTGATTTGGTTCACTATTTGCACAATTCTTGGATGAAATTAAGTTTGATTGAAACAAAGAGAACATATTATAGATTATAGACAATTAAAATATCATCGTCATAATAAATAATAAATGGCAACATAAGATATTATAGGATTATATTCGCGGTATTATAAAATTCCCAGATGCTGGTGTATTAATGCCAAATTAACGAGATGCGAAATTAAGTTAATCGCCAGTAGCCGTTATCTGGCTGATAACGCATAAGGCAATTCTACTAGCTGTAATTCACGAAATCCCCCAGCAACAGACACGCCCCCATCTGTGATTCCAAAGCAATGAAGACATTTTGAATTATACACTAGACTGGGTATCCCGAGTTTTGGAAAGTGACGCGACATAACTCCTACGACCCTCGTCAATGGCATTATTGAAATATTAATTCGAGCCGTAGCACATGCCATTCCGACTTAATTGAAATCGATGAGATATACGTTTGCAAAACGAAAACATATTTGATATTTGTAATTTATTATTACGCTAACATGATTTAGGACAGAAGACAAAGAGTAGAGAAAAGTAACGTTAATTAGACTGCGGATTTTTATGCAAAATAAAATTTTTACATGTATAAATGAAGAATTGGAATTTCAATTATATTTTTAATTTTTTGTATACTTTCGCATATGTTAACAGTCTTGCATATTTTTTGTATATTTAGTATTACCATAAATGCATAAAATCCGCAATCTAATTATAAAATTTCATCAAACAAATTGCATTATAGTGTCAGACTTATTTCTACGTTCAAAGAACCCACATCAATTAAATGGATACCATTTATGAGCAGAACTTGAGGTTCAACCTGATTCCTGCAAACTTTCAAGACACTGTTTAAAGAACATTAATCTTTTTCAGTCGCAATATTTGAACGTATATTGACAACTTTCCCAATATTAGGATAGGAACGACGTGAGAATTTCCACGCTGACAAACTTGAAGTATTAGGGAAACAATTTGAGGGGCTGTAAATTGATTGCTCCAAAGTTTTAAGTGACGTTTTCATCATGTGATTTGGATTTGAAGTACACTAACGTGCATAAGTATTTGATTTTAATTTATACACCTAGTTAAGAATGGAAATTTGAAGAATTTTGGAGATTTAAAGAGTTTTGAAATGGAAATTGAAGATTTGCAGATGGCGAGTTGCAGATTTAGAGATTCTGAAGAGTTAAAAGTGAAGATTTGAGGGTTTAATGTTGGAGACTTTAATTCGAAAATTTAAGAACCTCAATTAGGAATTACAAGAGCTGAAATTAGAGATTTAAATCAGAAGATTGGCAATGTTAAAATAGAAAATGTAAAGACTCGAAGTTAGAAATTGGAGGTTTAGAATCGGAAGATTTGAAGAGCTAAAATTGAAGATTTGAAGCGGAATATAGAAAGAGTTAAAATGAAAGATTTTAAGTAGAAGATACGAAAGTTTCAGATTAGAAATTTCACAAACTTGAAGTATTAGGGAAACAATTTGAGGGGCGGTAAATTGATTGCTCCAAAGTTTCAATTGACGTCTTCGTCTTGTGATTTGGATTTGAAGTACACTGCCGTGCATAAATATTTAGATTCTCGATGTGATCTCATTTGATTCCAATTCGATTCCGATCGCACAACCATCAAATTTTCATAACGAATCCCCCTTTTTCCACCGCGCACGAAGGTGTTTCGAGCAAACGAGCGAGTGCCTATCCATTTCTAGCAATTAAGCTAATGGAGATCGCCGTGTCCCCTGAAATTGCGGCGTGCGGCCGCGCGCGAGACTAAATCGTATATATTCGAGGGGAACGTTCGAGAGGCTATATACAATAGCTTCGATAGCTTTCGATCGCCGGCGAACCAGTTTTTGTCGAGCCGCTTCTCTCCGTCCCCGTTTCTGGACGAGCGCGAGATCGCGTCGCCGCGCCGCGCCCGGGCGAATTATGCTCGTTAACGAGCGAAAGAGCGCGAACGACGGCGAGGAAAAGCGTCAGGGAATTCCTGGCGACGACCGGGGAATCCGGGTGGCGACGCGACGAAGGGGGATGACGGAGGACGAGAAATCGAGGAAGAGTCAAGAAAGTAGGGGGAGGGGGTGAGGACGGCGAACAATCGACAGGCCTGGGATTGACACGAAGAGGGAAAAGGAAAATAATAGGAACGCGCGAGGACAAAGAGCGAACACTCGTCGGACCCGGAAGTCCCGCCGAGCGGACATGACAAGCTGAGGGACGCGGTGAACAGAATTCTCGAGGATCCTTGAAGCGCGCGGAGATCGGCTTAATTAGGGAGGAAAATGATCGCGACGCGCGTCTATGGATGAGCAATTAGAGTAACTGTTCACGGCGTGATCGAGGGGAGATCAGTTCGATTCGATTCTTTTTACTCGGTTCGCGGGACGATCATTTTGGTTGCTGCTCCTGCCAGCGATATTGAAGCGAGAATTCGACAGATACGGGAAGGCGGGGCAACATGGAATTCTTGTTTATTTCGCATTGTTATGTTTCCACGTTGGAAATTCATGTTGATAATAAAAAAACTCGGTTAAATTTTGCATAACACAGTTAAGGGGAGTCGTACAATACATAGTGATGGGATTTCAATCACTTCGAATCACTTCGAATCAATGACCAAAAATTCGAAACGTTCGGAATACTTGGGAAGCTTAGAACTCTTGAAAGTCTTGAACGATCTTGAAAATGCTGAACGTCGCGAACCGTGAGAGTTCCGACAGATATTGAAAGCTTGATAAGTAGAGTCATTCGGGGTAAAAGCACGCGGCGGGTAAAAGTACGCACTTTTGCTGTTTAAAAAAACCGTTTGGCCTATCGTCAAATACTCGTTGTATTTTATGAGTCTATTAAATATGCTACCGATAGCACAAGAAAGTGTTCCTAATATCATGGTACTTTCGGCTCGGTGAAGCAAAAACAGCAAAAGTCGTACTTTTACCCGCTGCGTGCTTTTACCCCGAATGACTCTATTTGGTATCTAACACGCGTTTTGATTGCTTCGTGTACTTTCAAGGCTTCCAAGACCGTTCAAGACTGTCAAGATCGTTCAAAACCGTTCAAGGCTTCCAACACTTAGAAGATTGTCAAGACCTTTCAAGACTTTCAAGGGTTCTAAGCTCCGAATTGTGTTCTAAACTATTCGAACTTTCACAGTCTTGAAAACTTTCGAATAAGCAACTTTTTCCATGGCAAAAATGTTAGGTGGGTCTTTGTTAATGAGCTATAAACAAAAAAAAAAACACCGACCAATTAGAGAGCGAGTACAGTGAAGTAATTTCGGCGCAGACTACAATTATGCGTAATGCGTAGTATTGACATTTTACTTGTAGAATATGCTGGTAAAGTTTAGTGGAAAAAAATTGGGACACCCTGCATATCAGCTATGTAATATTTCATACGTACGTTTAATATTTCTATCTTAATAATAGCAGCAAAAATTACGAAAGAAACAAAGAATTCAAAGTAAGCGTCTTTCAACTAATTAACACCACGATTAAGTGTAAAATTGCAGAACCGTTTTAACCAGATGTAAGGTGAATGTTCCAATTTCTAATCATTTAAGCGTTCACTCGTTATGAAAAGGATATAAAAAATTTGTTTGCAGTAAAAATTTGCAAAGTAATTGGTTAATACCTCGATAATGAATCAATTGATTCAAAAATATTTTAAAAAGATGTTATATGACGTTTAATTATTAATAATGGCTAATTCAATGTAGTACTCTAAATGTCCGTATTTCTGTTCACGACAAATAACTCGCAAAAAATCCAGTAAAATCCAGAGTAAAATACAGTAAACGTTTTTAGTATTGAATACGATTTATTTCTGCACACACTACATTCGGTCCGATTATCGAATCACAATGAAACTGTTGTTCTTTAGTCTAAGCAGTAAGAATACGATCAGAACGAGTAAGTTCCTTGTTCTAAAATTTGTTTCGTTGCTCACGTAGCACTTTCTTTCTACCAAACCTGTGCATCACTCGCATGAATGATCAAAGAACTTATAATTATTTTTTTACAATTATAGTACAAACGTAACATTTATAATAATAAGAAAAATACGAAGTGATTAGAAATCGGGACATGAGCAGAAATTGGGACACTCACCTCAAATAGTTTTTCTCGACTAATGATACGGCGACAAAGGTGCAGATGGCACGGAAAAGTACACAGAAGGAAGATAAGAGATAGTCAGAGAAATAATATGCAGTGGAATGTTGCATCAAGAGTCGGTATTAAAATAATAAACGCGAGGCGCATGTGAAATTCGCGCGGTGGGCAAATAATAAAATGCGAAATGAAGTACGGCAGGCAGGAACGGACAAAGTAAGACAGCCGTGCGCAAAAGGGAAAAGAAATATTGGATAGAAGGCTGCCCCGTGAATGGGTGGCATTGAGGAGCATCAAGGAGTGCAGCTGCAGCGCAATGCTCGCACAAAATGTTTCCCTGTTAATATGCTTCCTCCGGTAGAAGTTTACAACTTTTCAAAGTTCTCGCTCTTCTGTTTTTAAAAGCTGCAAGAGGGGCTTGTACAGAGAAGCGAAACTTCCGACTTATCGGGTGAAACAGAATTTCTTTTCGCCATTGAATATAAATTAGAACCGTAAAATGAAGAAACCACGTAATCGAGACTCGTGGAAATATTCCGAGAACACCGTGGCATAAGTTCATTTATTTGAGGGATGTAATTTTCGCTGGTCGCCTTCAGTTTTGAATGATTTGCGGAACGAAAATGGATTGAACGAAATTCAAGCAATTATTATTTTAATGAGATTTTTATATGAATAGAAGAGTAGTTTTCGAGGGGAACGAAAACAGCTTTGAATCTTTTATAATGTCATCTAGCTTGCAGAGTAAAGATTATTAGCCACATAAAATGAATCATTCCTGGTTCCTATTTTTTTTTTAACTTCCAGAAAAGTGTAACGAAGTTATTACATTGGAAATCGACTTTCTGCATGACGTCTAATCTCAACAGTAATCAGAATGATCAACATCCAACCGAACCACTGTCGACAATTTCACATTCATCGTACACGGTTTTCTTGATCCCAGCTACCGCCGCTAGAAATTCCCATTAACATAATCGCGTAAACTGATATTATCTAGAATCTAGACAACGATCGGCGCGTTGCATTCACGCACACGAGCAGCGCGGCGAACGCGTTAATTTATCGATCGTGTACGCGGAAACAAAGCGCGCGCGATCGATCTCCGATTCGATATTAATTCCGGCTAACACAATGAATAAAGAAACGACGGTCGATCGATCAAAACGTCACCGGAAGCTTTCCCCGGGGACAGAGAACGGCGAGAAGGGATTAACGAAAAAACCGTCGACGAGGAATCGCGCGAAAAGGAAGAAGTGCGAGTAAACCGCGTCGAGCGAAAATCAGCGGTGCGCGAGGATGAGAGGCGCGAAAGTCGAAAGGAACGAAAAAGGAGGAAGGATCGAAGAGAAAGAACGGAAACTTGTAATTAATAGGAGATAGCGGGTGAAACATGGTCGAGTTGCGGGAACGCGACGCGTGCTAACGAATGGCACGCGATATGCTTTCCACGGCCGTTTCAAAAGTGACGATCCGAGAATAGCTAACGCAAATAGAACGGCCGCTGCTCTCGTCGCTATCTCTCTCGCAGATAATTCTTTCCTCGCGCCTCCTCGGCCCGCTCGCGAATATCAACCGGTCGCCGCGCTGCGAGACGGCAACAAGATACCGCGGATGCCTCCGAGAGATTCTCGCTTTCCAGTCGGTTCAACTTAAATAGATTGAAATTGTGACTTGCTGCTTGGCAACAGGCGACGCGGAGAGGCCGCATCCCCTTGCGGTTTATTATATTATCAACACTTTGACGGCCTCCGATGATTCCAATCTTCTGTCCGCGACGTCTCGCCGGACTTTGGTTTTATTTTCAGTTTTCTCGTTCCTTCGACAATCTCGCATTCCAACGCATTTCCGATTTAATCGGTCGCAGACTTTGGCCCGAACGACGGAAATAAAGCGGATTCTTCCATAATTGTCTGTGATAACTACGCCGATGATAGAATTCGACTAATCGCTTCACCGAACGACGTTTTTTTATATATTTGTTATTTGTTTATTAGATGTATTAATAAGATCCCCGCGGTCAAGATCACGCGACTGATAACATTATGGTGGTTTCTATTTGTTCGAATTTTTTTTTATTTGATTTGCATCAGAAAATTTGAAGACCGTGTACACAATAACAGTCAAACAATCAATCATTCATTTAGTGAAATAGATACTGAATTCTGGAAAAGTGCAATGAAAAAGTGTTCGCAACCATTGTGCTTCATGGAAGAAATTGTGAAATCTCGAATAAAAGGCTCTAATTCAATCACCGTGGTTTTCAAACATCACACTGTGTGATTCTCAACTCTTCAGATCAATGATGTCCTTGATATACTCCTTGCAAATAGAGCAAAACTCAGAAAATGAATTGACAATTTTATGCCATCAGAAAACGGAATTCGTTCTCAGTAGAAATTTGAAGAATTTTGAATCTTTCAATTTGGGGATTTAAAGATTTCAGTTTAGTGACATGCGAAGTTGAAGTTAGAGATTTAAAGTCGCGAATTTGAAAACTTGAAGTTGAAGATTCAAAGAGTTAAAGTTAGAGATTGAAAATTTTGGAACGTAAAATTTGAAGAGTCAGAATTGAAGATTAAAGTGGAAAAGTTAATGATTTAAGAAATTTAAGTTGAAGATTTGAAGATTTCCGAGTTAGAGATTTGGAAATTTCAAGTTTTCAAGATTTTTAAATTGATAATTTAAAATTTAAAGGTTTGAATGTGGAAATTTCAAGATTTCATGTTTCAAATTTGAAGATTTCAGATTTCAGGTTGGCGATTTCAATTCGAAAATTTAAAAAGTTTCAGTCGGAAAATTAAACATGTAATGTTAGAAATTGAAAGACCTCAATTTGGAAATCTTAAGAGTTGAAATTAGAGATTTAAAGCAAAAGACAAAGTTGAAGTTAAAGATTTGAAAACTTGAAGATAGAGATTTAAACAATTGAAGTTAGAAACTCGAATCGGAGATTTGAAGATTATAATTGAAGTTCTAATTCTAAAATTGAAGATTAGGAGATTTGAAGCGGAATATTCAGAGTTAAAAAAATTAAAGATTTAAAGATTTTAAATAGAAGATATGAAAGTTTCAAATTAGGAATTTCAGCGTCTCCATTTACGGATTTCTAGATTTCCAGAATTACATTTTAGAGATTCGAAGGTTTTGAGTTGAAGATCTGAAAAAATTGAAGTTAAAGGTTTGAAGATATGAAATAGATATGAAATTTAAAAAGGTAAAATCGAAAATTTGAAGATTTCCGTTTGTAGATTATAAAATTTTAAGTTTTAGATTTCGAGATTCTTAATGTTAAAATTGAATATTTGATACTTAATAATAAGCACTTTAACTATAAATAAACTGTTCTTTATTTCTTTTATGTGAAGCAAAGCCCCATAAAATATTAGGCCCGAGCTTGCGCTTAATGTACCATAGGGTAAATGAGGTCCTGCATCTTTTAGAATTATAGAATTCTAAGTATTTTTGATATCCCACAGAGTTGTAACTATGAAAAATCATGCTTTTGAAATGTGTTCTATTTTTGCGATCGGATTACACATTGGCATCAATTCCTCAAAGCGCAGAAACGTGGATATACAATTGTAAATTTCATTACTGATAATTTACAATATATATTGAAATTATTTGACAAATTAGATTGCAATTATTCTGATGGATTTCATGGATGTTTCATTGTGGATATTAATAGATACAAAACCAATATTAATATTCTGCTATTAACGTATTTCACTTAAGTTTTATAATTAAATTTTTCACATTACTGTATAGTCTTCGTAATAACCAGTTTACGATGACCATCGTAATCACACGCGAACATCATAAATTAAATTTGTTTAACACACCCGACGCCGATATCACGAAATCACCGCACGGAAAACATATAAATTTGCTTAATTTAATTACACCTTCGTATTTGCCCAGCTGTTAATTAACTGCATAACAGAGACGCATCGAAATTGCATTATTAAAACCCTACACGCTTAATTTTCCGCGTGAACTCTGAAAACGTCTGGCACGCCTTAATTTCACGTCATTTTACCGATTGCCACCAGAATTTCCGCCATTCAACGATGCTGGGTAAATTATGGTTTACAAACGTGCTCGATTGGTCAGTAAAATTCGGTTACCTAATACGCCGTTAATAATTTAATTACTCGAACGGAAATTAAAGTTACACTTTCCGCAGTATTTGCATGGCATCCCCCAATCGATCCCCAACTCTTTGACACAAACGAAACCTATTTTCATTTCAAATCTTCGCATGGCATAAAATACTCTTTTCATGCCCCAATTTATGGCTATAAATTCAGCCGGAAGTTCGATGACGAATTTATAGCGATGGCACGCGCTTCTGAAATAAATTCGCGTGCTGGCAGTCCAATTTTGTTTCCCCGAAATTGTAAATCAAAACGCACGACGTCGGAGCTTATTCGTACTAAATAATTCCAACTTATGGCGAATACAGTCTACGGATTGTAATTTCGCTAGTTACTAGAGGTGACGTTACAGAATGTAAGCGACACATTTCCGTGGCGAGTTTATGCGTTGACGGTCGCGTGAGTCGTGACAGAGGTGAGACCGATAATGAGAGGAAATGAGGCAATTATTCCGAGAATATTTCAAAGGCAGTGCATGGCAATTAATTTCTAACGAAGCAGTATTGTTTTTAATAAACGCCAATAATATTTTCCGAAGTTACGAATACAAAAATCATCACAATAGAGTCCATTAATCGGTATTTATACACTTTACATAATGAGAATTAACCCTGAATAAACATTGCGGATCCTTCGCTTCGGTAATATCGGACTTTCGCGATACCGATTCGTGTTTTAATCAACGCTTCGCGCTAATTTCATACGTTTATCCGCGATTGGTTGCAGGTACACGAAGACGGTGGTGGACTCGAGCCCGATGGCGCAGAAGTACAACCCCGAGTTCACTATAGCGAAGAAAAAAGCATTATGGATGTCGCCTTCTCCTCAGATGAACGAGGTGATCGAGGTGTTAAGGCGCCTCAGACAGGTGAGTCAAACTTAATAATCTTATTGGTTAACGACGGGGTTGACTACACGGCATAAGTAAAGCTGTCGCCTTCTTTTAGAGTAAATATAGTATTTTTGTGGAACCTTGAAAAATATAGATAGCATTTTCAAGGAAATTTAGAAAAATAAAAAGTACAGATTTATTTCTTTATGAAGTAACTATTATGTTAACTCGTTGACTTTGCACAGTGGATCAGAGTAAAGAAATAGCTGTTAGGTTTGAGAAAAAAAATCTCATATCGATGTTTATCGAATGTATATTGCTTCCTAAATGTCCATTATACTCGAAAACAATGAAATTAATGAATGATTACAAGAAGCCTTAATTAACACAATCATAATGCATAATCAACATTTTATAAATTCCATCTTTCATCGACGAAATTACTTCTCTTCTTACCAATCACCAACCTAGTCTATTGGGTCCGTTCAACTTGACGAACAATAATTTCGTCGACAATGTTTTACATCGACACTATTTCACTGGTGTATGTTTTCATTGACATTCTGTTTTCATTGACATCGACATCAGTATTACAATAAAAAACATACATTGCAATAAAAAAAGTTCGAAAATTTTTTTCCTATTATTGTCCAGGCCACCTTCATTTTTTTAAAAATGGCACTTCAAGGTCATCCGAAGGTCATGGTATACTAGGTTGTTAAATTCGTCTTGATACGGGCTATAATACTGTTGAGTCAAAAATACAAAGTGCAATCTGTACAAAATGTATAGCCAATCGAAAACTGATCAACTTTTGTTTAAAATATTTTTTTGTCAGACTATCGCAAGTACTTGAAAAATCGTGAAAAGTGTTACGTGGAACACCCTGTATACATACTATACTACGATCTGAAATCTCAAAATGACACTAATATAGCTTTGACCAGTTAATTCTGCGATCAAGTTTTCGATTACTTGGGAAAAATGAAGTTTTCCAATTGAAATTTCATTTGATGAAAATACAGGAGGTCAGGCCATGCCCCTTAACCGTGATCAACTGCTAAATTTAAAGCGGGATTGTGTTCACTATTCAAGTCAACTGAAATGCCTGTCGAATCTAATTAATCCAGCGTGATCCCTTGCCGTTCATGCGCGAGGCGATTAACGGAAAGGAAAAACGAGTTTCCATTTTCCATTATCTCGACGTGCCACTTATCTCCACCCGGTCCCTTAAATTATTCCAATAAATGAAGTTCTGCCGTGTGAGCCGGGGACGCAGACGCTAAGGGTTGGGCGACGAGAAGGAAGCCAAGGAACGGTAGCGAGAAGAGAAGGTTGCAATTTATGCGAATGAGTAGTCGGTTGAAGTCTGTAGGCTCCATAAATTACTCGCTAATCTCGAATTATTCATACGGGAAGGTGCGCAATCGCATTTGACGTATTGGACTCGAAGTCGGTCCTGAATAGAAGGCGCGAAAGATCTGACTAAATGCCGCGTGGGTGTGAGATCAGTTCCACAAGTCCGTTCCGATTGTCTGTGATTGGCGAACAAGTGCGGCCAGCTGGCATCGAGTCTACAGGCCGCTTCATCGTGCGCGGACGTCGCTGCAGAAATTAATGCGACGCGACGAATCGATCAGAGCAATTCGTTCGCGATACACGGGGGACTTTTCAACGGGGAAAATTGCGTTTCACCTAATTGCATTTTACTCGTTAAATACTGATTTAGGGTAAGTGCCGCATATCTTCTCGTCAGGAGCTCACAGTCCTTCAACCGAGAGAAAAGCTTGTGACTGTTGCGTGAATCACTCTGTACACTCAAGACCTAAAGATGATGCAATATACAGTGGCTCCAAAAAGTATTGGCACACCAAATTTTTTTATAATAACAGACTGAAACGTTTAGAATTTGCAAAAACGTGCATTATAAATCCAATAGAATTTTGAAAGCAAGTCTTATTTTCGGGTAAGTCTGAATTTAATTTGTGGATCTGATTCATTAATCCAAAAAAAAATTTGGGACCAATGTTTAAACACAGTAATGTGCTGTAGAAGTGGGGTAGGGAATCTTGTATTTATCCAAGTGATAATGAATCTAGAGTGTTATATCAACGTGTTGCGTGATAATTTACCGCAAAGTGTACAGAAACTCAGACTGAATGAGACTTATTTTCAACGAGGTAATGAATCGAAGCATTCCACGAAAAAAACAAAAGAATGGTTATTATATAATATGCCAAAACAACTTCAAACACTATCAGTCACCAAATATTAATCCAAGTAAAAATTTGTGGCACATATTAAACAATGAAAATAAGAAAAAGGACAATTTCTAATAAAAACAGCCTAAAAGAAATATTTCTAAATGAATAATAAAAAGTTTTGGAAGAAATGACTAAAACATTCATTACATTCATCTCCAAAAGACTGCAAGCTATAATTTACGCAAAAGGACTACGTATGAAATATTAAACATTTATTTTATAAAGTTTTTATCGCAATTAGAACTGTGTCAATACTTATTTAGCCATCAAATTTTTGTTTTTCTTTTATATTTTCTTTATAACATATGTTACTGAGTCTTCGAAAGGAATAAACTTCTTTTATATTTAGTAAAGTAACGATACACTCTGTAACAAAATATCATTTGTCTAAATTCGAAATAAAGTTGTTACAAAAGGTGTGCCAATACTTTTCGGAGCCACTGTATGAAGAAAAGGGAATCGATCTTTGACCTAGCTAGACGCGAGTCCTCAAATATGAATATGAATAAATCTGACTCAAAACGAGGAAGGGGTTATTTAATTTGAATCTACTGGCGTGCGTGCTAAGCAGCCCCGTGTTCATCGCTGGTTATCCGTCACCCGCTCAGACACCTCGCGTTTAAGCGCGTGTTAATTCGCGTGCCTAGAAATCAGGCCGGCAACTCGCGCTTGTTGCGTGTGCAACACCTGCACGCCCGTCAACAGCAGACACGTATATCGCACCTGCGTAATCCAATTTGGAATCGTACAGAGTCGGAAGAAGACAACGCGCAACGATACGTATCACAATGCGCGAACTCGTGAATGATTTATGAAAGTCTCCGCGAGCGTTGCTCACCTATCCGACCGCGGCTATTCCGCCCTGCCCTTTTTTTTTCTCCCCCATCGGGCCGGAAAATAAACGTTTATCCAGCTGCGATCTATATATACTACATAGATGCTATTATCTATTTGCATATTACATAGATACTAAATGCGAACGATCTTGCTCATCGGCAACATGATTAAACCGGCGCTCACTTTGCATATTCGACAAGCCTATTCATAATTCTAGTGCTCGTGCGAAGTCGGTCAAAAAATACACGGTCACGTGAACAGTGAGCATGACACTTGCGTTTTTTTCAGGTATATAATTAGTTAGATTAACCATTATTCTTTGCGGTCGAGTGGACATTATTCACTGATTGATTCTGCAGTCTTTAAGGAGCAAAGGGAAACAAATTTTGTGCGCAGTGGGATTTTACTTAATTCGGTCTCAATTATTTCCGATTTCGATTGTCTCGAGTTTCAACTTTAATAAATATTAATTGTCCAATTCGTTCGCTATTCAAGCAGAAATTCCTTTTGCTTCTTCCAGCATTTGAAGTCTCAGATGGCGTCGCCACCCGAAAGTGCTGCATTGCTCGCTGATCAAGCCATGGATGGTTCTGGCAGCGGTGACAGACCAATATCGAGGAAAAAGGGTAAAATAGAAGACATTGACAACGATGACGAGGACGCACACGATGATCGCGACGACGTCGAAGGTTCCGGATCAGGAATGGGACCTACTACACCAGGTAACATTTCGATATCCTTATTGTACATTTTAATCATTAAGAACATTATTCAAATTTTTTAAAATCGACTCCCATATTTCTAACGAAAACTATACTACTAAATAATTTCAATTACACGTATAATATACAAATATACACTATTTAGGCAGCAGATACATATGTATAGTTTCAATCAGTTCATCAATTCAGTGTTGACCGACGAATATTGACAAACGGTGGTTTACCTTGTAGGATCAATATTTATAGACAATATATTCAATTTCCGTTTTGTATTTGATGTCGTGTCAAGAGAGAGCTTGCGTAGCCATCATATTGGTTTTAACCGTAAAAAGAACAACAGTGTGTGGGTTAAAGTGTGACTTCAGAGAAAAGCAATTTATCCATAGAAATCTGCTAAAGGAAGCTTGTATGTCCATTCCAAAAGATTCAAAGAATCATTTTCTTCAAACTCACATGTCAATGATGACTAGACAGCGGATCTTTATGCAGATGCATATTTTGATAGAAATATATTTTTTGCATTATGCATATGTTTAGCATATTTATATTTAACATATGCATTTATTGTGCTTATATGGAATATATAGATAGATATCTTTCAAATTTATTTCGTCTATTAGTAAATTCTTAGATTATAACTTTATGCATCATAAAGAAAAAATCATGTTTTTGTAATTGTGTAATCGTGTAACTGAGCGTTGGTCGTGGTAGTTTATGTTTGGAATTCAAACAGTTTAGTTCGTTCGTCGCAGCCAACAGGATTTGAATGAAATAATGAAAAGTGACAAACAATAAATGTGTTTTTAAATAATATATTAAATAATTAATAATAATAATACATAATCCTATATAACAGTGTAGTATAATATAGCATAGTGGTATAATAGTATAGTATACTATTATAATATAACAGTTTTTTTTGTTTCTTAATAATTCCTTTGTTCTTTACAATTTGTCCAGAAAGGACATTCGGTAAATCTTTATAGCCATTGGTGCAGTATAACAAAGTAGAATAGTGTATAACAGGACGATTAACTCGTTATTATATTTTTAAAAAATGGCAAAAAGAAGACAACCTAAAGTGTTATTAAGGAAAATTTAAATTAATATGTCCAATTTTTAAAAAATGCTCAAAATTTATGGCAGAATGATTCGAAAAGGTATTGTTAACTATATGTATAAGTACATATATGTACATAGAAAATATTGTATAACTATATTGTATAAATATGTATATTTGCATATTTTTAATGCATAAATGACATATGCCTTTTGCATATTTATAGTGCATAAAGATCCGCTCTCTAATGATGACTTTCGAACGATCCGCATTCATTGCCGATACTAAAAATATTTTGGTTTCCATCGTTCGCTTTATCAATACTTTAAATATTGACAGTCCGTCAATCTGTCTCTTCACACGTGCAATAATATTGACAATGCTTCATTGATCGACTCAGCGTCCCATAATCTGGTTTCTGCAGTCAAAATATTACGCAGTTTCAAAGCACGGTTATCTCTTAATATCAATGTTAATTTACGCCTTTTAAAAATTTTGAATAATTCGAGCAAAAATTCGTTTTTGTTACTCGAGAGAAATTAAATAGAAACTAGAACTATAACATTTACTCTTTATCCTTAGAATTTGAAGTCTCAAAACTCAACCGCTTTACGCAATTTCATCATAATCTTTTTAACAGTATTTGATTTAACTTTCCATACGAATGCAGTTGGTTTAAGATCAGCTCTTTATGATCATTAAGATCAGTTAACAATGATAGAGACTAAGAAGTTTCATTGGATGTGTATCTTTTCATCACGATGTGAATTACAAATATACGTACAATAGTATCGATTAATAGCTTAATGCATTCGCTTCAAAGTGTAGTGTGCAGCAACAAGTGGTTAGAATTACGTGATACTTATCAAACTATTACCAGGGGCCAATTTTAACGCGTGTATTTTGACACAATTTTATTTAATCCTCTTCTGGCGGATGCCGGGTCTATTCGGACCCGGACGCATGTTGGTATGAAAGTTCGCGGTCGTTCAATATAAACAATGAAGTAGGGTAATGGTCCCTATTAATGAGCCTGTACCTATTAGTGTGCCTCTACACTTAAATAAATTGTAAGGAAGAATATCTCTAAGAAATGAAAGAAAAACGTTTTTTTAAATGAAGTCAAAATATTAAACTTAATATAAAAAAATGGTTTTCTTTCATTTCTAAATGGATTCCTTTTTTATAACTTATTTAAATGTAAGGGCACACTGATAGGTTCAGGCTCATTAATAGGGACCAGTACCCTACCTTCATTTTCTGCCGCTAATCTGTGGCAAACATCGCTTCTATCTTTTTAGAACAATGAGACCGGGACTGTTCGTCGGAAGAATATGTTTTCTTATTCGCGATCATTTACTATTCACTTATTTCCAAGTCCTCCAAGACTTTCAAGATTTCCAAAAGATTCGAATCATGTTTGAAGTGATTCAAATTTTTCGCTACATACCTACGTACCAAATTCGAAGCGATTGGAAGTGTATTCCAGATCCCGTCACTAATCTCCACCGATCCACAATTTTGAAGCACCATGTTCATACAATTTAGTACACACGAGAACAAACCAAGTGACTCGGTGTATCCCGCGTGAAAATTCCCTTCCCCACAAACCCTATGGTCCACCAGTAACTAACCAAAGCGAAATCGCCAACTGTTCCAGACCCGATGACGAAGTCGAATCCGGAGAAGTCACCGACGGCGGGATCCTCGAGCCTGCTGTTGTCGTCCGTTATCCTGGCGATCGCCTGTGTCCCCTTGATCGCTTAAATCGGCCCGAGAACCTTGCGAAAGAGAGGAACGGCGATTCGACGACCCGCGACCTGGACGGGGACGAACAAGAGGGACGAACAAGAGTCCCGCGTCACGAAACAAGGCCGGATCCCGTTCCGAGCTGAACCGATCCCAGCCGTCGAATCGCGAGAGTCCGCTTTCATAGGTATTTATCGTAGCGCCTGGACGGAAGAGCTGCGAGGAACGTCGCCGCCAGGACTTCCGCGAACAGCGGGCAATCTGTTCGGTTGTCCGTGGCCGAGTGATTGCCGCCGTGCCATTCGATCGAATATAGGATAGTGTCGTTTTGAAGCTCGAGATGGAGGTGGACGGCGTCCTGGAGGAAGCGGCGAGACCGCTGAATCGTCTGTTCGCTGTTCCCGAACGGAGGGAAACGTGGACGCCGCACCGTGGAGAATCGCTTTCGGCACGTTCGGCGACTCGGTCGATCGTCCAACGCGGATAGAAGAAAAAAAAAATTAAGAGAAAACAGTGTCGCGGAACGAGGCCGAAGAGACGTTTTCCGGGAGACAGTACCGCGCGTGGAGGCCGCGGGCTGGGATCTATATTAAAACGGCAGAGGGCAAAAGTGTAAAAAGAGGAATCGTTGGAGCGTTTCCCGAGTATCGGCCGACGAAGGAGTCCTCGCCGCGACGGCGTCCCGCTTTTGACGGTATGCCAGCAGCCTCCGTCGGGCTGCTCGTTGTTCTCCCTTCTAGAGAGAGAGAGAGAGAGAGAGAGAGAGAGAGAGAGAGAGAGAGAGAGAGAGAGAGAGAGAGAGAGAGAGAGAGATAGAGAGAAGGAAAGACAAATAAAGCGAAAGAAGTGGTCATTACGGGGGCGGGCTGGGACGAGGACGTTTCGACGACTCCGAACGTACGGCGAGACATCGAGGGACGTCGGGCTCTTATCGGTTGTACATTTTGTTACTCGTGGACGAGAACGAGGAAATTTATATATTTAGGAAAGTAAGACTGTTCTCTAGACTCTAGACTCTAGAGGGAATTAAAAAGTTCGACTCGTCGAGTTTCCTCCTGGCGCGGAGAGGAGACGGTGATGGAGCCAGGAACGCCGAGAGGATTGCTTGTAGGAAAATTGTCTCTTTCTGTTTTACTGGGGGAGAAACGAGCGCCACTGCTCTCTGTACGACCGACGCGACGTCGCAATCCTGGCGAAGCGTGGAAGATGAACAGAAGCGATCGACGAGGTGAAGGAAACCGGGCAAAAAGGGTGGGACCGTTCTCCGTGAAATTAGGACTAATTAGGAAAATTTCAAGAACGATTCTCACTCGAGGCTCCAGCGTTGCGTGTTGCCTCTTCGCGGACTAGGACTTCATCGGGACGGAACGCTAAGACGGGCGTACAACGCGAGTTGGAGTAGCCAATTAATCGTGACTATTGAATCGTTGATGTATTTAATTGACCCCGGTAAATGGATCGAACGACCGCCCAAAAGACAAGAGGTATCGGGCACGCGCACAGATTCGGAAGAAGACAAACATTGAAACGATGTTGCACAGACATTTCGGAGCGTTGAGGAATCGCCAAGCGTCGCACGCTATTCGCGCGAAATCAAAGTGTCTTTCCTATTTGAAAGTATATCCACCGATCAGCGTTCGTAGCAGCAGCATCATCATCGTCAGCAGCCGCGGGAATCGCTTTCCGATCGCAAGGACTGACAGCGGGAAGTCGTTCCCGTCGGTGACATCGCGTGCGCACGCCACATATCGGAGTCTACTGCCAAAACGCCGATGGCTTCGAAGCAGACGGAGCCGCACGCGTTTTCCTTTCAGACGCACGGCCTTCGCAGAGACGTACGCCACATCGTTATCCGGCGCGCACACTTGGACATTTCGTCGCGTTTCCCTAGCTGAAACGACCGTGAAACCAACCGCTTTCCGCGATTCGTCAAGCGACGATCGAATTTGGGGTTCGGGTTCGCGCGCGCCATCCAATTTTACACGACCTCGATTCCTTCGATTTTTTATGACACTTCGAATAGGATGTGTAGGAGGTGCTTGATCGCGAGGAGCCTCGGCGTGGAAGTGTATGGATCCGGCCGGCACTTCTGGCGCGTCGAGGATTCCTTCACGCTTTGGACGTCTGATCGTTGAGAGGAAGAAGTTGGTGATTAACGATGCGTTGGGAACTTCTTTGTGCGCGGGTGGAAAGGAAGAAGATGACGCGGTAAATCGTTACTGAGCTTTGTTGATGTTGGTAAATTTGATACACCATCCAGTGTCATGAGAAACTATCGGTTTTACGGTTTTTGGCTTTGTTTTGATCAAATCGTTGTTACTGCGTTAGCTAAATTTTATGTTTTCTTTCGGTTTTTTCGTATTCTACTATACGGAGTGTTAAGGGAGAAGAGTTGAGAATCTGAGATTGCATTGTACTCGTGAAGAGAAACCACGGAGCTTGCACTGGATGCTCTAGTGCAGATTGAGTCACTTGCTATCTGATTCCGTTTTGTGAAATAGGAAATAGCGATTGATTTATTCTGGACTAGAGTAACCAGTGCAGGAACAGAAAACGGACCTATAGGGAATAATAATACAGTATTTTATATAGGCTCGTCTCCGGTCTCGAGGAGAGAGCCTATATCGTAGGGTACTACTTTCTTTGTAATGTGTCGAACGTAGAAAGAGACAGCGCGCGAAAAAGACGCTGAGTCAAAAAGACGGACGCCGCTGGTGGTGGGGATAAAATGCGAGCGTGTATCGTACGGTTTTTTCGAGCCTATATGGAGAAAATACTGTAATGTTTTCGACTTTTCTTCAAAATATAAAAAACTACTTAGAAAAACATAAAGTATGATTGGATTAAGAAATACCCAAAAACCGCCTGAGAGTTAACCGAGATCGTTCATATAATAAGAGTTCAGAAGAATTTTCAGAAGAAAATTCTATAAATGCTACTCAAGACACCGTAAATAATTTAGTAAATCTCATAAATTATAAAATCAATTAACAAGTATCGTTTCCCCCCAAAAGGGAGGAACTTTGCCTAGAGTAAAAGAAAAATCAGTTTGATTAATTTCCGAGCCAGAAACCAATCATTTTACACGAAGCAGGTCCAAACTTTGCGAGTACCGTGCCAGTAGCCTTCCCTTCTCCCTGAACAGTTTCTCGATGTTCAAAGTGCCAAAAGGAAATTCCGAACCGCGAACAATGCGCAACTAGTAACGCTGTGGTGTCGGAAACAAGCTCCTCGACGCGCGAACGGTTCAGACGTCCGGAGCTTTCGAAGCGGACCTCAACTTCGGCGGTTTGCTTTCTAGCTGAAACGATAACACGTAAGGGCGGAGACGGAGAAAATGTTAGGCGTGGCGAACACTTAGGAGAGAAGCCTGTCGGCGTATCCGGTGCGGCGTCGATTCGGCCGCGCTGATTTTGTACATTTCATTTTTTCCGATCTTTGGGGGTTAGTGCCTTTCTGAATATCCCTGGCCGCAGCGTCACGTCATCTCACGCCCGACAGAAGGAACGAGAAGAAGAGAGAGAAATAGATAGATAGTTAGATAGACTGAGAAAGAGAGAGAGAGAAAGTGAAAGAGGGAGTGTGTATGATAGAGAGAGAGAGAGAGAGAGAGAGAGAGAGAGAGAGAGAGAGAGAGAGAGAGAGAGAGAGAGAGAGAGAGAAAGAGAGATCCGCCTATAAATACGACTGTACAGGGCATTCGTGCTAAAGAACAAACGTCGAGAAGAAAATTGTGCGAGGGTACGACCTTCTTTTCCTCCTTTGCGACTTCTTCTAGCACAACCTCGTCTCAATCCTTTCGCGCGCGACCTCCGGAAGAAATGTGATTTCCTCCGAGACTCGCGCGCGTCGACTAATCGTTGCCTTGGAAGAGGTCCAGACTGCGCGGGCGTAAATCGACGACGACTTCGTTAGAAACGGATGTTTGGACTGAAAGTGGTTTACACGTAAGGTTAACTATAAACGGTAGACGATACGCGGATGAAACTAGTCCATCGAAGCTGCTTTGTTGAACGAGAGCTCGGCGCACCGAGCGGACCCGACACTTTACAACCACTATACATCAATGGCTTTAACTTCCTCCCACGCGAGCCAACGATGCTGTTCATCGCGCGTTTGCTTTCGTTTGGTCGGCTGCCGTGAAAACCCGAGCGGAGGGGAGAGTGAGGAAGGAGGGGATCTAAATTCGTCTTTTTGTTAATCCGACTGGACGCTGCATGCCTTCGAACTAGAGCTCTTATTATCCGGACATCCGAGTACCCGAAATACTCATTATAACCCGAACTTGGATTTGGAAACCGGTTATGAGTAATACTCTTGCTACTCGGGTATCCAAGTACCCGAGATATTCAGTATAACTCGAATTCCGTTTTCAAAACTGGCTATGTGTACTCGTGTACTCGGACTTGAAGCCAACTTCAGTATTCGGGTTCGAGTTTCGCTTCGTGATTATTAAATCAATTGAGTAATTGGGTATCCGAGTACTTGGATGCAGGGCCAGCAGTAGACTGGTTGTCGTCCTTATACAAGAATTTATATAGTGCCCTAGAATTTAAGTAGATTCATTATAACATTATTCGAAAAAAGAGAAAAGACACACAAGCAGAACACAAGTCTTCTTGAAAGTAGCGTTTAGTAAAAATTAAAAAACGTGTTTTTGAGACCAAGGTGTTGTCATTGGCAATTGGTGCCCCTGGCATTAAGAGAACTTATGCCTTGCATCACCTGCATAATACGTTTCGCTGGCCCTGCTTGGATGCATTCGGGTACTCGAACCTGAATTGAGTCAGTGAGTATCTCGATACTTGGATATATTCAGGTACTCGGATCTAAATTGATCGAGTATCCGAGTACTCAAATTCGGATATCCATAGCTCCGAGCAACAGTAAGCGCCCTAACTTCGAACGCATTGTTAATCCCATAGCGGAAGTAGACAAGGTGTCCCATACCTAAAGACGCGCAGTGGTTCAGAAGTAGTGGGGAGCCGTCAGCCAATCAGCTCCGCCCGAAAATGCAGAAATCCAATATAGCTGCACTTGCACACTGCACTTATTTCGAAATTTAGAACATTTTATCAGAATTTCTTAGATCAATTCAATGAGTATAAAACCCCAAAATATCATTAATGAAGTTTTCTCAATACACCGACATGACTATTAACCCTAAGTTTCAGCTAATAAAATGATTTTAAATTTGCAAGAATCATGATAAAAGCGCTTATGCGATCTATTTAAAATTGATAACATGAATCAAACTGTATTCCTTCTGAAGAGTCGGAATTAAATTAACTTTTACGTTTGAAATACGCGGGATGCATTTTCGGGCGTTCACTATTGGTTGTTCCACCATCCAACCACCATTATACGCAATGGGACACCTTGTCTACTTCCACCATGGTTAACCCCTTGCCTTGTAACAACAAACCACGTTATACTTACCTCCAACTTTAAACTTTAGGGTGCATTTTGATCCAGCGAAATCCTCCTCCCCTAATTTGACAAAATTCGATTACCAACGAGCATCTTTTCTTCATTCTTATTCAACTTATGTTCTTGCTCTTTCTTTGCATAAAGGCATCAATTGATGTTCAGAATCTGTTGGTCTGAATGCATCCTTAGAATAAACAATACTACGCTGTCAAAGACAATGAGGAAGAAGAAAATTGAAGCTGTCTGCGATTGAAGACCTTGCAACAAGAGGGGTGCAACTCCATTTGTACCTACTTCAAAGGGAATTAGAAAAAAATGTTCATAAAATCATTTCTCTAATTTAACATTAAAACGAGATCACTAAATGGTATTGATAATGAATTTAAAATGTAGATAGACGATGTTGAATTTTTTTTACGTTTATTGCATATCATGAATTACAATAAGAAATTGTCAAAAATGGAGTTACATCCTTTTTGCTGCAAGGTTCTCAATTGCTGTTTGGATGTGATATATTGTCTCCTAAACTTATAATTAGACTGCGGATTTTTTACGCAGAATCAAATTTTCACACAGGCAAATGAAAAATTGAAACTTGAGTAACAGTGTGTATGATTTTCCGAATATAGTAAGTTGAATTATAATTTGAATACACAGTAGAGGCCAATAAAATTGCACCACTGTTTAAAAAAACAGTTTGCTGAATACGTAGATATATAGCAAACTTTCTAGTTACATTAAAGTATTTTAGTATTTAAGTGTTTTAATCATTTTTCATAATTTGACCCTGTATAATTGTATTGCATTTGTCAGATTTATTTGCTTTATATTAAAGACATTAATATTTTTGAGGTGGTGAAATTTCTTTGCCCATTACTGTATATTTTGGTGTCTGCTAACAGTCTCCTCCTAGTTCTCTGCACATTAAAAGTAATCATAAATGCATAAAAATCCGCAGTCTAGTTATAAAATTGTACTATTTCTGTCTTTCGTTCAAGCCTAGCGCGTTCCCTTTAATAACCCTGAAATATGATTAGTTTTATCATCAGTATATCATTATGAAAGTTGTATCCGTTTTTTTCCAAAATAGCGATCGATCTGCAGGGTAGAAAAAACATGGTAAGGGATTACAAGTGCGAAATTATTCGCTATTCGGCGAGATATTTCCATTCATCCCTTTGACAGTTTAATCCGAATGAAAATTCTGCAAAAAATAAAGAACATTTTAATTTGATCTGTACTTCGTCAGACCGTGCGCCGCAAATTGGTATTGAACATCGCGGCTCCAATTTTTTTTTTCTAAATTGCTTCCTCTTTCGTGTTTTGTCTTCCGAGAGAAGCACCGCAAGGCCCTCGCCGATTTCAACGAAATTCGACGGAACGATACAAATATTCACGCGTGAGGCTTCCCTCGCACGGTCCAAAGGAAACGAACCGCGTTCGTAATTTGATTAGACTGTCAAAGGGTGAAACCGTAAGTTGACCCGGGCGCGCATTTAATTCGACGCGATAGGTAAAGACACCCGGATTTGGAGGATCGATGCGGGATCAAAGCGAGTTCTTTGACGGTGTAAATTCCGCGGCCGGTGTCGAAGTGGACAGGGAGATCAATTCGGCGTGACTCAGGCGCAATTGTCAGAAGTTATAGCAGTAATTCTTCGGCTTCGTGGGTCCTCTTTGTCGGAGAAATTTAGGCAGCGAGCGCGGGCATCGAGGCGGCGGGACGTTGACGCGTAGGTCGTCCTTAAAACTCGTTTCGTCGTGTCCTCCGCGGCGGACACGGTTTCGTGACCCCTTTGACCGCGGTGATATTAATTTACGTCCCTGTCCCTCTCCCCCTTCGCCTCGTTCGGTCCCCTCGTTTAACGGCACACGCCCGTCGAATTCACAGAGGCTGGCGTCGAAACGCGACGCGACGCGACGCTTAATAAGGAAGTGGCCTCAGAATTCGATTCCTCCGACTCGTGGTCCCTTCGCTTCGTAATCAAGCGCATCGTCGACTCTCTACCCGACGATCCATTTATTTATACCGCTCTTTGTTATACATATTTTGTGGTGCTACGATCTATTCAAATGACGATTAATAAAAGTGATATATTTAAAGCAAAACGAATTGTGTTGATATTCCGACGAGAAGACGAAGAGACGAACGGAAAGGAATATAGGCAGGACCGCATTTATCATGAGGCGAATTAGGCCCAAGCTGGGGCCTCAGTTTTTATTGGGACACATTTCAATTCTTCAATGCTGGGATCTGTATCTCGCATGAACCCAGAATTTTGTGGGACCGATCATTTAACAATTATTTTTTTAATAATTGTTCTTTTATATCTTTGACTCTGATAGGATTTAGAAAGTGGGATGTACGGCTTTACATATTTTATTGTATAGTCCGGAAACTTGAAATAATGTTTTGAATTAATTACTGCAGTAACTGAGGCTGCGGCGTCAAGAGGTTAATACTTCGCTCCACGTAAATAAATTAAGTTAAAATATATATTACGAAGTATTAAAGTCATGGTATAAATATTAGGAACCATTAGAAATTATTTCTCCATTTGAAATAGTATTTTCGGTTCGTTTTTCTATCTTCAATTTTTCAAATCTGCAACTTCAAACTCTCAAATGTTCAGTTTTAACTCTAACAATCTCTAAATCTGCGACTTCAAATTTTCTAATTTGTAACCTGAAATTTTCAATTTTTTCATTCTAATATTTCAAGTATCCTCTTCAAACTTTTGAGTCTTTAACTTAAACTCGTAAAATCTTCCATTTCATATGTATTTTCAAATCCTCCAATTCAATTTTTTTGGACCTCCAACTCAAAGTCCTCAAATCTTCAAAATTAAATTCCAAAAATTGAAATTTTCATATCTTCAACTTGAAATCTTCAAATTTATAATATGAAATCTTTAAATCTCCAATCTTTTATTTTATATATTCGAATTTTCAACTTTAACTTTTGAAGTCTTTAAATCTTGAATTTCAAGGCGTCAAGTGTCCAACATTATGTTGAAAAATTTCTGTAACTTGAATGTGTAACTTGAAATCTTTAATTTTAACTCTTCAAATTTTCCGTGTCTTCAAATCTCCAACTTTAAGTCTTTAAATCATCAATTTCATATCTTCGATTCTTCAACTTTACCTTTTGAAATTTCCAACTTGAAATCTTTAAATTTTTAAAGTAAAATCGTAACGTCTTCAAGTCTCTAATTTCAAGAATTCAAATGTCTAACCTGAAAAATCTTAAAAATTCTTTAAAATTCAATTTTTAATTCTTCAAAAATTCAACATTCAAGTTTCGAATCTCCAATTTTAACAATAAACATTACATTGTACGATAATTTTAGTAATTTCTCAGTAATTCTTATCAAATTATTCGTATTACAGATACACGACAACAAAATCGTGTTGAGTCGTTTGCAAAATTGATCCTTTGTTAAAATTAATTTTCCCATAAACAACTTTTCGAAGAAAAAACTATTATACCAAAATTTTACCTTATTTTTTTTTGCGTAAAATCACACTTAGCCAGTTTATACCACGATTTCCGCTGCACTCTGTATTTGCTAAAACGAAATCCAGAAAATGGTTTAGTTAGTAAAAGATTCAAACCGATTCAGTTTTAGAGTTATTTTGAGAGTTTTTATAGAAGTGTCAACTTTGATTTTCAATAAACCTAAAAAATGCATTTAAATTTCATTAACTGAATTAAACTTCGTCTTTAGAAGTCTCATAGTAATAAAGCCACCAAAAGTGTAAATGCGGTCCTGAATATAGAGAAGGATAATGAAAGAAACGATCGTTGTCTTTCAATGTGCCGATGTTGCAGCGCGACGTGCGATTTCACGCACCCGCGATTTTCGTTTCGTCGCTCACAGAAAAGGGCATCGATTTATATCGAAGCGCATTCGCCGACGCAGCCAAAGGGTGACTTTTTGTTCAGTTTTTTTTTGTTTCAACGCAATGACTAGCCGTTTCGTCCGTTTCCGTGACTAAAGTGTCGCGCAGCAGGTTGCCGTTGATGTACGTTGGCTATTGAGTAGAATTATACATCTATGGTTACAAAGCAAAATAACACATGTTTTCACTTTCGAGTTATTCGCATTTAAAATTGCAATCGCCAATACTTTGCGATGATCTCGAGTTGTATAAAATCCTAATTTTTAAAGTAAAACACATGTTTAATACACTTTCTCTCTGATAATAATATCAATTCTGCTTTCTAAACCCGACTTAAAGCATAAACACAATTTTTCGAAAAGCGTAACTTGTATCGTTTTGCCTTACAGCTATGGATATTTGCGCGGAGGAAAAAACGTGCAAATTCGGGAAGATTTCTTTAGGAACGTATAAGTGAAAATGATCCATACTATTTTTTCACTAGAAGTTCAATACACACAATTGTTGATCCTCATACACAATGATTGACCGTTCCAAGAAAAATAAAAAATATATTATAATCCTTTTCTTACACAATGAAATACAGTAGACAACTTCGATCATTCGACTTGATATTTATTAAATAAAATGCTAATAATTAGTAGAACTTTATTAAGGGATCAGTATGGGTTTATTTTTTCAAAAATTCGATTTTCTAAAAACATCGGAAAGATTGCAAAAAAATGGTGCTTATGAAGAAGCTGAAGGAGTAATGTATGGAGCAGGCATCGCTGATTGAGGGTACGACGCTGTTTTTTACGATTTTACGATAAAATCTTTAAATGCGTTTTTTTTCGAAACAACGTTTTTCGACCTCGCCGACATGATTTACAAAAAACTACCGCACCGATTGGGCTCAAATTTTCAGGGATTATTCTGAACACGCATAGTTTCAATTTTAACTAGAATTATAAATATTCATTTATGTTTAATCATATTTTTAGACAATTTAAGTTGTAAAAAAAAGGGTCGAAAAATTCAAAAGTCCACCATTTTGTTATTTTTCACCGGGAGTGAAAAATTTTACTTCAAACCATAGCGACAACTCTACTTTTTAAAAAACTACTCGATTTTTTGTTATTAAATGCTCCAAAGTCCAGATATCATGTCGGCCAGGTACAAGCAGGGCTCACTTCAAGCGGTCAGATCACCAAGATAAATCAATAAAAAATTGAAATAAAAAATTCTTTCTATTACCTTAAAACCTCTATTTTTATGTGTGAAAAGATGGAAATGTAAAAATAAATTTTAGTGTGAAAAAAATATTCTTGAAAATATGTACGATAAACCCATACTGATCCCTTAAGTCGCAGTTTAAGTTGCACTCGGGGTTCCACTGTACTCTTATACCTAGGGCAGTAAATAATTGAAACCCTAGATATTCCTGAAATCCAAATATTCTGATTTAGAATACAGTTAATACTTTACTGCAGTGGTATCAAACTCATGTATGAACATGGGCCACCAAATTCAGTTTAAGAAAATCCGCGGGGTCGCAGACAGAAAGAAAAAGAAGTTTTTTATTTATAATGGAAAATAACTCATTTAAACTTTACATTTATTTTTCTTTAATAAATTTACAAGAATTAAAAAAATACATTAAAAGATACATTAATTTTAGAAATTAAAAGACAATACTTTTTACTAGACACTTGGTATCTTTTCGCAGATACTATTTTATCGATATCGGGTGTCATTTTTTGGGATAAAGATATTTTTAGCATAGATTTTAAGTGTTCATTTGTACGTTCGACGCTGCGCACAGCCGAATCAGTCGCAGCAATTCAGACACAGACAGGAAAATGCCATAATAATGACAGAATTTGATTTTATAAATATACCAGTAAACTTAAAACGATGTTACTTACAATATACTTCTATAATTTGCAATGTTTTAAAAATATTGTTTTAATTCTATTTTATTAAGGTAATAAAATTAATTTCAAGTTTTGGGCCGCGGGCCGCACTCTAAGGTCTTGCGGGCCTCTTGCGGCCCGCGGGCCGCGTGTTTGACACCACTGCTTTACTGTATAAGAAACGGTTTATATTGTATTTTCTACTTTTCTTAAAACAGTCAATCATTATTGAGGGGTCAACATCTGCATGCGTTACCCTAAATCCTACAGTTTCCAGCATCGTTCATTGATCCAATCATCTAATCAATCGGAAACTGCAACATCTCCGTTCCGATTCGTTCTCATGCGTTCCTTAGGTCTTTTTCAACTCGCTTAGAAATTCCATTTTCTCGTGGAGCTTTCTAAATGATTACGCATCGGGGTTTTTAAAAGGAGCGCAGGAAGCTAATCCTTCAAGTGCCAAGAACGCCGTTAAAAATGACAACTTAGTCCCGAGAGACCGAAGGCCCATTTTTCATTTTCTAACTCGCGCATCCTTAGAGACTCCGGTTTTCGAGTCGACCTGCGAAACGGACAATCAGAATTTACCGGCGACCTAACACCGCGTTGTCCTGTTGTCGGATCGCTGCGGTGCGAGTAATCTCCGCGTAACAACGCGACATCGTCCCGCGGGAGCGTTATGAACAAAATCATTTCTGAATAATAGATAGACGCGGAATTAAAGAAACCGACTGCCGCTGAATGGGCTTATTGTGTTCGGTTAAATTGGCTCGTTGGACGTTGAATGGCTCCGATGGCGAATTTAATTAGAGCGATACATATTACTGTCTACTGTGCGCTTCCATCGGCGGCAGCTGCACGACGGAAAACATACAACGCAGAAATCGCGCGAGCGGATCGTCGCGAGAAACGCTTAGAATCCGTACTTAATATCTAATTTGTCATACGCTAATTACGCGTCGCGCTGTTGCGGTCTTTATTAAGTAATGGGCCGTGACGGCGACGCGGCGCGCGGAACGAGCAAACCGCGTAAATCGCACGAATTTAAAGTCCTAATTCAATGTTTCTCGTATTACCTTAATCACTGTGCCGCACCGAATGCGCTTTACTGTATGCACTTTGACCATTTGACTCTCTTTAGCATTTTCACGATGAGACATTGCGGAAGCAAAATTTTTTGTTCAATTTTTGATCGAAAACCAATCTCATCGCGTTCGTTGCGAGTAGCATTGACAATGACAGTCCAGAAAAAATTGATTGCTCGAAAGTCTCTTTGGTTTGCGTGAAAATGCAACAAATGATGTCCATGCGAATTTAGGACGAAGATCGCGAGGAAAAAGGTTTCGCTGAAAAGTGGATACGAAAATAAATTAAAAGCAGTTTCGTTTCGCGATAAACCGTGAGCGCTTTCATAAAATTTTTAACGAATACAGTGTGGCAGTCAGAGTGTTGCAGCATACTTTAGAACAGTGAAAAATGCTGTATGCTATGCAAGCTAACGAGTACTTGTTGCTCATAATTATTACACATTCGCTTCAAAACTTCAAACATATTTTCGACTAAATCTCAAAGAATGGAAGTAAAATGTCGTCCTTTTATAATGAAATGTTGATTTATTATTTATGGAAGCTTTTAAATTGTTAAAGATTGTTCGACTTTGTACCCGAGCAAAATGAAATCCAAAGTCGCTTGGAATGAAAGAATTGCTAGGGTTCAAAGGGTTGATACGCAAAATGTACGCGCAACTACGTTGATGGGTATTAATAGTGCGCAAGTGGTAACCAAAAGGGACTCGTCCAAGAGTAACGCTCAACTAATCGTGATAACTACGCATGATCCCGAACTATTTCGGTAATATTTCAGTAATGTCTTGAGACGGTTCGAGAACAGTTCCATCCTCGCTTTAACGAACAGCCAATTGACTCGAGGTTACTGTTTAACCCTTTGCATTTTAATAACTGGTCCTGATATTAGTTGGAGTCGTGACGCTGAACAGCTACACGACGAAACAAGGAACGTCCAGCTCCTCAATTTTCGTTTGCCATCTTATTTAATTAAACCCTTTAACCGAGCATATTTAATGTCTAATATATTTCTATCGATTTTCTCGTATTTAAATAAATCTGGTCAGAATATGATTTTTTTTTTTTTTATAGCGATAAGGTTCCATGTTATGTAAAAATAAGTTTTTTCGTAACGAGCAGAATGTATTTAAGTAAGCGATAAGTTATTTAATGTTTAATTTGTTTAATTTATGTAAAATTCTTCTTGCGATTTGAATCCGACAATATTGTAAAAGAGTTAAATATGTATCTATGAATTAATATCCTTTATTAAATGCAACGATTTTACTTTCTTATGAATTTAAGTTGGATATGATTTTACAAAAGAACATTTTCATTTTAGAATCTCTTGTTTCCCACGAACTTAGGTAAAGACTTATTTCAATGAATTTTTATACGAACGCAAATGTAAGTCTATTAGCACCGATTTGAAGAAAACTTTAGTCGTTTTAATGTATAATTCTTATCGTTCTTAATTACTGATTTTAATTTTCTCTGCTAAAATGGGAATGTTCCTGCCTCAAACATCACGCATTTCGTAAAGAAAAAGGCTTGCTCTTTCAAAATAAGGGAAACGTGGCTAATTGTCTTACTAAAAACGATATTTTGCAATGTAAAATCAACGTGTTTGTTTTGCGTTCCGACAATTTGTTGCACCGCGATTAATAATAAAAGCAAGTGTCCCACTTTCTTTTAAATCACAAAAAGTGGTTTCCTGTTACTTTTAATTAGATAACGTTTACGACACCGAGGGACATTTATTAACGACCCACCGTTGAAACTTATTAGCAAATATCGTTTACCGCGCGAAACTGTATTTAAAACTCGACGGAACTTGAAATACTGGCGCTCAGCCACGAATTATGCTTTCGGTTTTCAGAAATCCTGTTTTGCGAACGCTGTCGCTTTATACCCTAACGGAACTTTATATTATCTGCCGCTCATGCTTGATTCGATCCACGGATTTACAATATTTATTCAGTTTCTCCTGAACTTGACAGAACTTAAATCGTTGATTAACAAATTCCGTTTAAATGTGTAATTTCGCAACCCTTTGGTGTTTTATTTACATATCAAACTCTTTATCGCTTCGATTAAATGCAGTGATCAAATTTTCGTTTCTCTTTTTTTCCCCAGCTTTCACGTCATTATAAAATTACCAGTTATAACGACGCGTTTGCAAACGAGGGACAAACTTACCGTGATTCAAGGTACATCAGTAAATTTCGAGAGCAAACGTTGGTTTTAAAAGTCGAAAAACATGTTTTGGCAAACACGCTTCGTAAAAGTAGTTACATCTCTGAAGAGATGGTTCCCGGAACTGTATTTATTCACGCATTTACTTTGCAACCACCGTTCCTGTTGAAAATTCCAAACGAGACGATTAATTTGAAAAAATACTTTCCATCGTTGGAAGGAGTCCTATTTAACAATATATTGTGTTGGATAACAAAAAACAGTATTTAACAACGAATAGGAACAATTTTAAACGTAATACACGAATACAGAATTGCGTAATTCTTATCTTGGGTTCCACTTTCATTAATCTATTAGGTATAAGAATACAGTAAGAGTTTGAGTAAAGCTTGAAGTATATATAATTTAATAAAGCTCCACTAATTGTTAGGATTTTATTCTATAAATATCAAATTCAGGTCCGTTCCTGGTGCAAAAATTTCTCTTAGTTTACTTCGTCAATTTTAACGTTTCGAGTCTAAATGTTTCACTTTCCGAATTATCAACTTTGAACCTTGAATTTGAAACCTTCAGCCTTCGAATTCACAGTTTTAATTCTCGAAATTTCTAAATTTTTGAATATCCGATTAAAATACTCTATTTTAATTCTACAGATTTTCAATTTTAAACCTTGAGCCTCTAATTTTCAACCTTTACATTTTTTATTTTAACTCTTGGAATATCTGAAACTTCACATTTTCTAATATCAAACGAGAATTTTTCATTTTAACTCTACAGATTTTCAACTTCAAACCTCGAATCTCCAACTTCAAAGCTTCGTATTTCCAGTTCTAACTTTAAAAATCTCTAATTATTACAATTCAAATATTTAACCTGAAACATTTGTATCTCTACCTTCAACTTCATCCCTTTATTTTTTACCCAATCGATGAGATTTACAATAGACACATTACCAACTATATAGTAATTTCAGTAATTCCTCGGCAATGTTCATAAAATTCATCTAAAATCAATTTCATTGAAAAATAGTTCGGACGAAAAAATATACAAAAATTTTTTTATTTATTTAGCTATTTTGTAGTATTACAAAGTTTACATATAAAAAATTCGTCCAATTGGATTCTACTTATTTGAAAGAGCGATAATTACAAAAAAATGTTCGTTATTCAGTGTTATTAGTCGAAACTTTGCATATAGCAAACGATCTACAATTCTGATCAAACAGAAATTCTACTGTACTAAACAAAGAAAGTATAAAAGATATATCATGGAGAAAATTCGATATTATATCTCACATATCCGATTGGCGTTAAAATGCAGACTGATCATCGATCACTGCCGATTATATCAAACCGTGTCTGATCAATCTCTGCCTCGAGAGCAATAAATAAACTCTGGATCTAATAATACGCGTCAAAGATTTGTCCATGTTTTTAAGATTGAAGAGATAAGCGCGAGTCATATTCATAGAAGATACGCGAATTTCACACTTCGTTTGATCTCACACCTACAGATCGACGCATTCTCGAAATGTCGTGCCTCTTAATATTCGGAACACTTCGAACTACCGATAATTAATGTTTCCGCAAATTCCGAAAGCACAGGGAGCATGTCATGCGATAACGTTGGGCGGGATATCCTGAATTCTGCACCCACCGTAAAGCTGCGTCTATACTATATAACAAAACACGTTATACAACAAAGTTATAAAACTTGTTAGAAAACGAAAAAGAAAAATGTTATATAACATATATGTATAACATTTATATGTTAGAAATTTTATGATTTCGTAACTTTGCCCTTGACGATTCTGGAGTAAATGTTTTGTGGGGTTTATTAAAACTGCTCCAAAAATTGTTTAAAGAAAAAGAGTTTAACCACAAAATTTATTTATTTTTTAACAACGAATCATGCTGTGCTATCTAAATATCCTCCACGTTTGAAATCATTGATGTGAGAAATGTTCTATAACTTGTTACAATAATTTTGTAACAAATTAGAAAAATATGTTATACAACAAAGTTATAAAATAATTTGTTATATAATTGTTTTGTTACATAGTGTAGACGTAGCTTTAACGGTATCTTATGGAAACAGGTAACTCCGTTACGAGTCGCGAGCCAATGAACCGTGAAAGCGTTCGGGTCCTTGTCGCCGCAAATTTTCGCGCGTGTTTCCAACTTCAGTCGCCGCATTACTCGCAACAGTATTCCACTAATTGAATTTTCCTTCCTGACGAGAGCATCGACGATGACGAGAGCATCGAAGAAAAAAGGAAAACGCGCTCCACCTGCAAGGTAAATAACGCGAATAAAGAAAGCTTGACATACGTAGAAAGATATAGATCCAGAAATAATCATTATATCAGTGTGTTGCTGACGATCGCGCGAAGAAAGGCGACAGGATAACCGGAGCGCTGCATTTTTATCGCGTCGGCTTATCTTATCGGCGTGCAATTCGCGAAAACAAGATAATCGAGGAAGGGAATTCTGTCGATCCGAATCGCGTTCGAAACGAAACCGGAATTCGGCGCGACTCTCCAGCGCGAGTTTCTTTCTCGCAAAGCAAACAAACCGCGGAAACGAGCCCCGCAGTCTGGACATTCTCCGAGCGTCGCGTTCGAACGGGCAAAGAGGAGAGGAAGGGAGGGAAACGAGGAAAACTGTATATGAGAACGCGAGCGAGTGAGAATGAAAGTGAAACAGAAAGTATATTGACGGAGCGTGTAAATAGCGAACGCGTGATGTGTATAATATATATATATATACCATACACACATGTAATATGTGTTATACATACAACCGGCAGTGCTGGTCAAAAGAAAGTTTAAAGTGTAAGCGACAACGGAAATATTATTATATGACGTTGCGGGTTAGCCCCATTCGCTGGCGGGATTGAGAAAAATTCCCCGAAAACAAATCGGTAATGCCAACACCAACGATATAAAATATACAATACGAGACTTTCATTGTTTTAAGGCACTACAGAGGTAAGTATGTGCGTCTGCCATATTGGATCCACTTGGAGGGACAAGTCACCATAAGTCACTGTCACTATGACACCGCGTGCTGCAACGTGGATTTAAGGGGTCATATACGTTTCTCAATGAAATTTACTTTACATTCAGTTTTCAATGAAATTTTAATCGCCAGGTAAGGTGAAATTAAAAATCCCATTTTTGGTATCAAGCCATGTAAATTTAGTAGGTAATAACAAGCTAAAGTTATACTGTTTTATTTTATGTAAACTACAACTATTATATTGTTATACGTTTATCAGCGTTAAATAGTCATGAATGTTTGCAAATAATAAAAATACATGATAAAAATACATGTTTATAGAGTAAAAAGCTGAAAGAAAGAGTCAAAAGCGATTACAATCATGATGGTTACATCTAGTTACATAAAAGGCTGTCGTCTCAAACGGTGGACATGATCACCTTCATCCTATTAACTTCACTTTTTGTTCGCATATTTCAAATAATATTATTTATCGGCTCACAGAGGCTTTTCGAAATGAATTGAACCATTCTTGAATAACAATAACCAATGAACGGCTATTTCAATGAAAATCGTGAATCTTTCTATTGAAATTTTTGCTATTACCGCAATTTTATGTTTTTAAGAAAACCTTTCGTGAACCGAGAACCAGAAGACCAATAAGTGTTTAAAAATCTAAAATTCTTATTTCACATCATTCGTTTGGGCTAAATGGCCTAAATCATGCCTACCGTTTGAGTGGAAAAAGCATTTTACGTAATTTTGTGGGGTTGTTTTTAGTTTAATGCTTAAGCGATCAGATGGCGCTTGAGGCTCTAGTAATTCTTTAATTGATCTCGATCACCAATCTAGTTTTGTTTTTAATTCTTATGTTACATGGAGTCATAGACATAGTAACTATAGACTGCGCGTCAGCATGCAGCCGTGGTCCGATGTGGAAGAGAGTTGGATGCTTGGGGAGGTACTTGGGAAGAATGAGACAGATAGAAAATAACAAGAGAATAGAAAGAGATAGAAAGTCCTCCCCAATCGTCCTAACTCTTTCTAAAGTTGGACCGTCCACTTTCCCCGTGATGCGCAGTCTATTCTTATATGTCTATGCATGGAGTGAGGTTATTCCATGGACCTAAAGAACGGAGCGTAAGTTTCAGGGGTTGCGGCGACGGACGGAAGGGGTATCAACCTTTCAGCCATCTTGAGTGGCCCAGACTGTGATGCCTCTCTAGGCGAGTTTAATTACTAATACGCTCACTCGAGACGCGCGAAGTTCAAATTGAATGTAATATAAAAAGGAGTCGCAGGTGAAGTTGGTATAAATTAATAGGTTGGAAATTAGTTAATCACGATTAACTGCAAATATATGAAAATTCAATTGTGCACGTTTAAAATGTTGCCGCGGCGTCTCATAGATGGCAACACTATCTGGGCCACACAAGATGGCTGACAGTCCCCCCTTTCACAGGGACACCCGCATCACCCACATACCTACTTTACGCTCCGTCCTTTAGGTCCATGGGTTATTCGCTAGAATGTACAGAAACCAGAAACCACGGTGTATTATACAGGTGTTGCAAGTTTCCTCAGAAATGTGTGATCATTAGATGGAAGATTTTCTAGCGGCCGCTAGAGTGCATCTGAGTAGAAACATCCGTGTGGAGCGCTCCTATTGGTTCAGCGAGCTTTGTCTACACTAATAATTAATAGATGAATATTTTTACGCGGACTTTAGTACCGGTTTTAGCGGACTTTTTGTTGCATTGTTTTCTTTCCGAAGGACCCAAAATGGCGGATGCACAGTGCTTCTCTAGTGCTCTACCGATACTGAACTTTTTTTTCACCACCACTGTGTCTATATATACATGCATATACGTATATTATAAACTAACAAGTCAACCTAAGAGCACACGTAAGAACTAACAATAAGAACAGCGACGAAAGTAACGTTGTGTCGATGTGGTAATCGATTAAACACAGTATAGTTATCGCGTTAATTTTAGACGTGAACTACGTGCCGAAAGTGTGAAAGCGTCCAAGGCCCGGTCGCGACACAACTCGCTGCTCCCTGGAGCATTTTTCGGCGAGCAAGAGTTAAGGGCGGTTGAGCGCAAACAAACTACGCCTTCGAGAATAACAATCTAATTCCACCAAGCCAACATTTTGGCAATATTCTGCGTGTAACAATATTATGCAAGGAAAACGACAGGAAACAGGATTATATTCAATACTTGCGTTGCGTCGCCCCAATGGAAAGCAACTTTAGGTCAGACACTAGCAGCGGATTTTATGTATATATATATATTTATAGCAAAATATGGTAATTGGTAATGAATTTCTAATCGAATCGAAAAAGGCTACTTTCTTAAGGCGCGTTTACATCTTGCGGACGAACGCCACGCAACTGCCATCGCCACTCCTACATCAAAGAAACGAATTACCATCGTTATCTTCACGTTCGTTCATGCTCTTGCGCCGGATGTATACGTGCCTTAAGATGGGATTTCATTGTGGCAACGTATAAAGCTTTCAATGCTACATTGTGCTTTCATTTCCGTTGCGCAATAATATCGAATGTCAGATGTTGTCTTGGTGAAAAGCCACCTTACTGGTATGTTTCCATAGATAATTAATTATAATGGTATGTTTTTCCAGAAAGAATGAAATAGTCGTGCGCGTGTTCTAAAGACTGATTCCCACTGAAGTTACATACATACTCGCTATGGTCCATTCCGCGTGGCATTTATCTCGGAACCAAGTCGCTACAATAATAGTTAACGATCTGTCTCACATTTCTCCTACATCAGCGTCTTTTTGTTTCTCGAACATTCTCAGCCTTCGTCTTTCCGTTTTTTTTTTTTTTTTTTTTTTTTTTGTTTTTTTTTAATTGAGACACGTAAATTGCGGTAGCGAGTTAGACACGATGAAAACGTCTTTCTTGTTCGATAGAACTTTGTTACAGAAAATATGCCAGCGATTTGTCGTGAGACTGGTACGGCACTTATTACGACAAGTCACGCGATATGTGCCTCAATGAATACGTACCTTAAGGCTGGCAAGACGCGACATTCGAGTGTCAAAACGGCGCACGACACATGAAATAATCGCAACGCTTTGAAGGTGTTCATGCAATCTGTGAACATAATCTTTAAGTCCAGCCGCGCGAGTCCACAACAGTTGAGCATCAATGGAAATCGAGCTTTAGAACGCTTAAAGCTCTCATCGTTACTTGTGGCTCTGTTCGCGAGCAACTGAGAGCGCTTTCGCTCTTGGGAGCCTTACGCGGAGCGTATTAATATATTTTTATTCTTCGGACTTCGTTTGCATTATCATAACTGAGCGATTAGGAGGAAGAATCACCCGTATAGCCTTTACTCGCCATAGTGAAACCATCGAGACTCGTTACCACCGACGAGCTTATAAAATACGAGAGGCACACTGTAGCCCACTTTAGACTTAAGTGGTCTTCGGAAGAAGATACGTTGCAGTGGAAGCTTTCACGCAAAGTGATAATAGGATTTTTATCAAGGTGACTATTCTTTCTTCTACGTGGTAACTGAAATGCTGACAGCTTTATTGAAGCGACAGAACTACGTGCTCTGAGAAAATATTAAAAAATTTTCGATTGCCGTTCTTCTCTTTTATTTCCGTTTTGTAATTCTGTTTATGACGCGATCCGCCAGATTAAATACGTAAGAACGAATTTGTTATATATTTAATTTTTGGACGGCGCTGTCTAATAAACGTGTTTCTGAAAAATCGTCGATATTGTCTACAATGTGTTACAAAAACTTCCTTTATAACTCTTATAGTAAAGATTTAAGTCTTTAGTTCTTGACCCTCCAGACGAGGCCATTTGTTGAGAATAGGAAGCTGAAGAACGCGACGGTTGCCATCATATAGGCGTTTTGACCAGCGTTTTAGAAACCATAAAAGTACGTATAACTGAATTAAAATTTAAGTTAATGACGAATTCCCTTAAAACAAATAAGTGATCCGTGTTCAAAGAAATTAAAAAATTCTACACACGCTATTCAATCATCGGTTTCTATGTTCCCTCACAAATACAAATAAATCGGACGTCACTGACATGAAATCATCATGATCACAGATGATCGCAGTGACTTCGTGTCACTCGTGTGCATTGAGTCTAATTGTTTTGAAATCGAACTCAAAACTCATTCGTAATCGTAAACGCAAATATTGAAAAACAATCTTCATAATACTTTCCCGCTAGCAAATTCGTGTTCTTATTAGCTTTTCAAGTTACATGAGGCGCCATCTCGCGTTGAATCCGTCACATATAGCCAAGATAATTTCTTTTCATGCAGCGCAATCTGTCAGTCTTTCGACGAATCACGAACGTGTTTGTATGGTAGGTAACTGCGATTCTGTATTGCCGGTAAAACTGTCTTACCAACCCATAAGTTGTGAACTGAATTTAGCGACCTCTGCTCACGAACAGCGGGCAGTCTATGAACTACTCCAAACTGTAGTGAAATATTGAATAAGTATATGTACTTCTTACTTACAATTCCTATGAGACTCACCATTCCTTTGTTTTCGAGGGGTCGCGAATTTGGAGATTCAGAGACCCCAGGTAAAGTAGAGATCTATGCGCAAAGCAGTGTGAATGATATAAAAATATGAACAAATAATGATTTCTGCGCATAGAACCCTACCTTACCTGCGGTCTTTAGAACCCCAAATCATCGAACCCCTCGAGAACAAAGGGTTGTTGAGTCTTACAGAATCCGTAGTCACTGTTACATATGACTTCTGTCCAGTCACATGTGACACCAGATACTACAAGACTCCTCATTTCTTTGTTCTCAAAGGGTCATAAATTTATAGTGAATTTATAGTATCAGATTTTAGAGAAATTTCAAAGAAATAAGGGATGCCTCGTCAGGCTCAGCTAATTCCATATTTTGACACTCTAGATATGACTACCACTACCAGTGCCCGAGTTGGGGCCAGACGCTAAAACAGGCAGAAAACCAGCTACAATGCAAGGTGGTTTGCCTACTTGCAGGCATATTTTATATAACTAGACAGCGGATTTTATGCATTTATGCTAAGTATGTAAAAAATTTACGAAACTGTTATCATATATCAAAATATACAAAGTATCAACGATATTATTCAAGTTGGAATGTTTAGAACATTAAATGTACTGTTTTTCAGGTTCCAATTTTTTAGTTATGCTTGGAAAAATTTTATTTTGCATAAGAATTCGCTGCCTACTTATAACTAACAAATGAAGGCTTTAACGCAATTTTGATATTTTTTATTTTCGTATCATTTTAGTATTTAGAATCACTTCTTTTATTTTCTTCCACTTGTAGCTGAACACTCCGTATACAGGGTGTCCCAAACAAAGTGTAAGAGCCGAAAAGGGCGGATTGCTGATTAATGAGTTATTAACGAAAAACACCAACCAATCGGGAAGCGAGTACAGCGGATTAATGGTGGCGCGGACGATGACAGACCAATGCTACTTACCGCTGGAACCCGCGCTGAGATTTATCCACTGTATTCGTGAGTCTATTGGTCGGTGTTTTTCGTTAATAACTCGTTAACAAAACCGCAACGAACATTTTCGCTAAGGAAAAAGTTGTTTAGGATCACCTCAGGAATCGCCCCTTTTCGGCTCTTACACTTTGTTTGGGACACCCTGTATACAGGGTGGTCCACGAAACTTGTATACCTTGAATGACGTTTAAGCATGTGTTGTATGAAAAAACCTTTTATACGAAAATTGCATGGTTTGGCGAGGTAAATCCTGCAGTGCATATAATGTTTTGTATATAGCGGCGACTTCAAGATCATCATCAACGCATACTTTAAAAGTCATTCAAGGTGTGCATGTTGCGTGGACCACCTTCTGTATACTATGCTATATAAATATAAATATAGGTTGCACCAACAATACTATATATATTTAAATATTTAAATTAAATATTTAGTAAATATTAGAATATTTATCAAATATTTAGTGAATATTCAAATATTTATCAAATGCATAGTAACTATTCGAATATTTCACAAATAATCAGTAAATATTCAAATATGTATAAATATTTATTTATATATTGATCGTATTCTACAGTTGTAGTATGAAGTTCCAAATGATATGCAATATGAAAAATTCCCTCCAAACATTTCCAAAAGAACTTAGATAGTAAGTTGTAAAATAAAGGATTAATTAAACACATTATACAAATATTTACTTCATTATTATAACCCTTTGAAGCTGTATTTCTAGTTTTCCAAACACTTTTAAATGCGTGCAATTTAGTAGAAAATGCAACTAATAATCCGAATTTGATAAACATTCCATTACATATATTTTGACCGTTGTTAATAAAATTATACATAGAAAACCTATTAGTTAAGAATAGGAGACGCTATATAAAAATTTCTAGAAAAATTTTTTTTTATTTTTGTCCCATTTTTTAAATAAATAGCCCACTGTGCGATGTTTGTTCATTTTTTTCGTTCGCATTTGACGTGGAGGGAACCGATCGCCGTGAAAAGCGAACGTCTTCGAGAACGCGTCCCATCCCAGCAGCCCGCTGAGGCTGGATAACGCTGGACCAGCAACGTCGCGAGCCAACTCTTACGGTTCACCGTTTCCACGACGGATGAAGTGAAAGCCATGATCGAGGCTGGTGTAGAATGTAAAGAAGTCGGCGCGAATCGAGAGAGGGAAACCGCTTCGGCGTCCAGTTACTCCAAGGCAAGCTGAAAGGAATGTCGAGCTCCGTGCATCGCGACACCGAGTTTTCGCATTGAGTATATCTAATCAACGTCGCTGAACGCCCTCGTCGACGCATCTTCGGTGAGTGGACCAACCCTTTGCAACTTGATCCAAACCGTGCTGAAGCTCATACGATTCAGTCGCTCTTCGCGCGATCGCCTTGCGTGTGGTTTCTGAGGGATTGCGCCTGGAGGCATAAAAAAGAGCGCAAATCCAGCCACCTTTTTGATGGAAAGCGTAGATGAAAATTTGAACAAGTGTTTTTATGTTAAAAGGTGTATTAGTTAAATGTTTCTCCATTTTGATTGAGATGTAATAATTAAAAAGAATACAAATGGAAGAAAGAGACAAACTAGTTTTAAAAATTTAATTAAAAATAGAGCAAACAAAAGTTTCTGTAGTTTCATCTTTTTCGTATTCTATGGAGGATGTGACATACAACTCGACATCGATTCATTTATTCTTTAGACGCTATATTTTGAAAAATAGTTTGATTTGAAATGTTGTCAACATCGGTGTTGGGGATGATTTGAATTTTTACTGCAAGTGTGATTCAAAGGAAGAAGCACAGATTTAAAAATTCGAAAAAAGGCAGAGCAACCAAATAGTTTCTCTGTAAAATGCATAAATGAAATTATGTAATATACAGTGACTCACTAATTAGTTCACGAAGACATTAAAATTGTTTGTATTCTAAAAAAAAGATATTTGCCTTTTCGTAATAAAAATCATGGAAACAGAGCAACAATTAAATGTGGAAGCTGGACACGTCTCAAATTGGCGGAAAAAATTAATACTGTGAATTCTATAGTTAATTAATCTGTGGAATACACGTGAACAAACCTATGAGGCACTGTCACTGTATTTTGTGGTAAAATTGAAGTAAAAAAAATAGTATTTCAAATTTCTAATAGACAATTTAAAGCAGGTTTATCTAACAGCAACTTCCATGTAATAAAAAATGTTGCCTTCGAAACTTATAAACAGTGTTAACGATTTTTGCCATTGGTTCTTCGTGAAATGTGTCACTTTCGTGTTCGTTATGCCGCGGAGAAAGTGGTGCTATCATTATACCCATCAAAACTCGTATGGCACGATCGTAGAATTTGTTTTGATTTCGATTTGAAATTGAAGTAGACGCGGAGATAAATTCTCAGTTCATTTATTTTTCACGAATTTCTCTGATTAAGATGTTCCAAATCTAAATTTCATCGGAACTTGAATTATACGAATTTTCTTGCCGTATATCAAGCAGATTACAACAATTTATTTATACATTTTGTTAATACACAATCTGAAAGAAAAGATTTGTTATCTGTGAATGCAAAAAATTTTCAGACACAGAAATAAACGCATCTTGTTGCGGATATAAAAATATAGCTTCGCTCTTCGCAGACTTTCAGTGTGTCTGATCACGTATATCATATACTACTTCGGGGAATACAACCCGGAATCGTGGAAACGCGTTGGAATTCCTTAATAATTCCGCGTGTTATCAAATATCTTTTATAATTGACTCGAATATTAATGTTTAAAGTTTCCTATATCGTAAATGATATATATTTTATATAATTTTATATTATTACGTATCAGTGACGACGTAACGATGAAAACGAAACACGTTATACAATTACCGCGCTAAACTGAATTTACATATCTTCGAACCTCTTCTTGCGTGTTACTCACAATAACTGAGATACTGCAATAAAAATTAGTTATGACACTCTGCAACAGAAACATGCATATTTTGACCAAGCAATTTTATATAACGGTAATCAGATAAGTTGAGAAGTTGATTGTGAATAAAAAAAAAAGTAGAACCATCCAAAAACCTTTCCATTGTTTTTCGGTACTATTCGATTCAATCTCGAACAAACTGCATACTATTAAAAATTTACCTTACTGTGATTTTTCCCTTTGCAAGTGTGCACAATGATGCCGTTAATCCATATACAAACATAAAAAAATAATACAAACATAAAAAATAATTCGGAATCCGACTCAGAAAAAGGCTTTGCTTAGGACAATTATGATACCATGAATTACCTCCAAATTGACATAAATTCTAAGCGATAGAATGTGTACGAAGAAAATAAAAAAGAAAGTAGAAATAATAAAAATTTCTTAAATTAGACTTTTATCTTCTTTATTGTGATTCCAAGCGCAAATCTCGCGCTAGGTTTGCAACCGCGCAAGGCGTAACCATGGTTCACGTATCTCTCTGTGTATCTACTTACTGTGCTCAACGAAATCCAAGTGAAAGTACATCACTATTTTGCGTGAACGTTGTATAGTTGTGCCAGCACGTGCTCACGTTCCTTATTATAATTGGGCCATCGTTTACATTGCGTTACGTTACAATGTACCGCACTAGCCAACCCAGTCGCTGCGAGCGAAACCGAGAGTCTCGGTTTTAATCGAAATTAGCACTGTGAAATATTTTTTTGCCAATTAACGTCTCTTTCGTACCGTTCGCTCGAACCAAACGAACAGACGCTGCCGTTCCTTTTTACCGTTTGCGGCTTCGTTTGCGAAATATTTCGAAGCAACGCAAGTCGCCCAAAAACTCAGCCCCGCGAGTTCGTTCTGCCGTCACAGACTGAATAATTCGCGAAACCGTTTGCGATGATCGCGTTGGGCAACTGAAGCCGAGATATTAACGATAACGTAAGATTGCGAACGATGGAGAAGGTTTCGGTAAATGTCCAGGAAGTGTTGGAGTCGCTTCGCTTTCAAGATCTCTCAGATCTTCGTGCAAATTGAGCTGACAAGATAGAAATGGTGACACAATGGACTCCGGAGATAATTTTGAATGAGAAACGTTGTATTGGTGGGTCTGATTCTCAGTGGTTAGCGAGATAGCATCTTAACATTTAGATTAACAAACAATGACCAGCCGATTTCACATGGCTACTCCTTTAATCGCTGAATTAAATGCACGCATGTTGTGTCTGGCGAAAAGTAGTTTTCAATAAAATTTTAATCGCAAGGTGGAGTAAAGTTAAGAATCCCATTTTTTGTATCAAGCAATGTAAATTTAGTAATAACTAGACTGGGAATTTTTATGCGCTTATGGTAATTGCAAATGTGCAAAAATGTATCAGAATGTGCAGAAATCCAAAAATATATGAAATATCAAAGCTTCTATACGTTTTATAATATTTAAAAGATTGGATACATTTTTATTAAAATTTCACTTTTTTTTTGCAGTTGTGGAAATACGAATTTGCATAAAAATCCGCAGTCTAGTAATAACAATAGAATTAACAAGCTAGAAATATACTGTTTTATTGTATGTAAACTATAACTATTGTGCTTTACTTTTGCAAAGTTTGATGATTTATATCACTAACCGTGTATCAATTACAAAGTCCATTGTTTGGGTTTGGGGTGGGTAGAAAGTTTCTAATGCCTTATAGTTAGACTGCGAATGTTTATGCAAATTCAAATATTTACCGACACAAGCAAATAATTGAAGCTTGAAAAATACTGTGTCTTATTTTTCAAATATTCTAACATGATTTATATTTTGTCATAATTGCATAGAAATCTGCAATCTACTTATAGCCAGCTTTTCGTGCGAAGTAAAAGTATTTAATAAAAGAAAAACTGTTCTCAGATCAGCGAATACGACTGAATCAATTATTAAGTCAATACTGTCTAAATAGTCTACAGCATTGAAAAAATATCGTTTCTTGAACGAAGAAACAAAAATGCAGGACAAAGATTCAACTTGCATGAAAAATTGCACAATAATCTTGGCTCGATAATTAAAACCTTGAACAATAAAAATTAGAGATAACTATGAGTCGGATAATCGAGGTTCTCACTGTACACCCCCGCTGAAAAGTATGTGGACACTAACCATTTTTATGAAATTTATTGTTAAATTCTGTTACGTACATGTATGTAATGTATTACTAGAACATTGTATACAGCTACTTGAAAACAATAAAATTTTATTTTTTTCGATGATACAAATATTATAAAATTGGAACTGATTTTGGATTGATACGTTGCATACAGCTACTTGGAAACAATAGAATTTTATTTTTTCGATGATATGAATAATATAAAATTGGAACTGATTTTGAATTGATACGTTGGATACAGCTACTTGGAAATAATAGAATTTTATTTTTTCGATAATACTAATAATATAAAATTGGAATTGACTTTGGATTGATACGTTGGATACAGCTACTTGGAAACAGTAGAATTTTATTTTTTCGATGATACGAATAATATAAAATTGGAATTGATTTTGGATTGATACGTTGGATGCAATTACTTGGAAACAATAGAATTTTATTTTTTCGATGATACTAATAATATAAAATTGGAATTGATTTTGGATTGATACGTTGGATACAATTACTTGGATACAATAGAATTTTATTTTTTTCGATGATACTAATAATATAAAATTGGAATTGATTTTGAGTTGAAACGTTGGATACAATTACTTGGAAACAATAGAATATTACTAGAATACATTACATACATGTACGTAACAGAATTTAACAATAAATACCGTCTAACAACAACAGTATACATAATACATCACAAATTTCATAAAAATGGTTAGTGTCCACATACTTTTCAGCGGGGGTGTACATGTAAACTCTTTACTGCGTCTCATCCTAAATCCTCGTCAGTCCAAGGTTCATGCCAGCGAGCCGATAAAAGCAACAACGAGAAACGACTTTTCCGTTTCGATGAAAAGCGATCCGGTCGCTCGGCGCGGCGTCGCGGGCATTCCCTATTCGAGGGCATTGGTGATCGATCGGTTGACTCGACATTCCTCGAGATCATTTTGCTTTCTAAGTCGCCGTCACGTGCGCCGCTTAGCCACGCGGATATTTGTGTACAGACACGTGCAACGTTTGACGTTTACTCGTGACCACGAACCATTTACATTTCACAAGGACTGCGTGTTGTGGCACTTCGCGTGCGAACGTTCGCTGCTCTCGTTGCGAGTGTATCACCCGCGTCCCACGCGAGCAACAATTTATGTGATATAATTGCATCGGCATCGGTGCAGGACAGTCAAGCCGATCCGGCCGCGATTATCTGATGTCCCGAGCTTGCGACCTGTTCGAAATTATTTTTCGCTTACCGCTTTCGGGCGGGTTTGGAAAATGATCGCGCGCGGAACGGGCGGACACGCGGTTAGGTCGTTGCGCAAATTGAGGATACCAAGGACGACGGAGATCTGAACGCCTAGGAAATCGTTTTACGGTGTCGAGATAAAGTCATGGTTGTGGAGACTGCGTGGATCGTAAATCAGGATTTTTTGATAATTCGTCAGGTGTGCCCGAGTGTCATGGACATGTTTTGACCATTAGATTACTTAAAGTTTTAGAGGACAGATGCCCGAAGTGTGGATCACGTTAAATATTAATATATGAGAATACGGTAGAATCTGGATTATCTGACTCAATTATTACTCATTTCTATAATTAGCAACATCAATTATTTGAAGAACTAGATATTACTAAAGTAAAGTTTGAACATACTCCAGAATACTTGCCGCTAGACAGAAAGAATTCGATAAACTTTTAGCTACGATAACTTGTTAACGAATAAGTTTGGGGCATAAGTATATTGCAGAGTGCTAAAACTCCACCGATGCGCAAAAGTGCATAATGTTATCTGCATATTATGCACCGTCCGATATCATTTAACTTTCATCTATAACAGTTTCTTCTATTTCCAGCCTGTTTCAGTTTCGTGGGACTCACTATACAAGTAAATTACATTATATTAATCATTATACTGCGAATGTTTAGAGGACCGTTCCTGAGTTCTTGGTCGCCCAGGTGCAAAAATTTCACTTCTCAGTTTATTTCTTCAATTTCAACTCTCCAAATCTTTATCTTCAGTTATTCAAATTTCCAATTTGAAGTCTTTGAATCTCCAATTTTCAACTTTTAAATATCTGATTTTAACTCTTAAAATCTGTAAATCATGAAATTTTCTAATACTCAACCTGAAATATTCAAATCTTAAACTTGAAATTTTCAAATCTTTAATTTTACCTCTACAGATATTTCGTTTCAGATCTTCAATTTCAACTTTAAAAACCTCCAATTTTTCAACTGTAAAATCTCGATTTCAAATATTCAACTTAAAATGTTTGAATCTCTATCTTCAATTTTGAATTTCCAAATTAAGTGGATTTACGATAGACTCATTCTTATGTAGTAATTTTAGTAATTCCTTAGTAATTTATATAAAAAGAATTTCCTCGGTAATAACATTTTGAACGAAGAAATATATTTATGTATTTATGGTGATTTTAAATGTGCCAAAACGTATAGATGCAAAAATACATGACATATCGAAAATAGAAAGAATTTTATAATATTTAAAAGGTAATAAACACTTTTATTTAAGTTGAACATATGAATTTGCATAAACATCCGCAGTCTATGAATCATTATACAAAATTTTTTAAATGTCATGAATAAATGGACTTGTGTCAGCTAATGTTACAGCGAAAACTTGAGTTAGGTAATCCTCCAAAAAATGAATTTCTAAGGAATATATTGGAGCCCGGATATGTTAAATTTCCGACTGATTAAAATGAGTGGAGAACCGGATTGTTTATCTTAAACGAGTTAGATTATAGACACTGGTTTCATCTACAAGCACTTCTATTAATTAAGCAAACGTTACGGAAACGTTACGCAAATGTTACGGAAGGCAAATCACGTATCACGATCCAACATTTTAATTTGTTGAAGTTACGATAACGGAAATACAGGTGTTTAAGTAAATAAACATTGATTTTACATACGAGTTGAGATTCCTTTTAAAAACTAATATTTTTACCTGTTTAAAGAGTGAAAGGGTTTCTACTTTCTCTTTCCTGCGTGTAACTGAGGAAGAAAAGCGGAAGTAACAGATCAGATTAAGGCATCCGATACCTAAGTTCTCATACGATTCTTTGTCTTCTACATTATTTATTGGTAATTGAAACCGTTATTTTTTTAAACGACGACGATGATCACTATACTGGAGATTTTCATGCAAAATAGAATTTTTATGATCTGAAATGAAGAATTGAAACTCGAGTAAAAAAGTATAAACTTTTCTAATCATTTTAAGTTCAATTGTATTTTTGATATTTTGTGTATTTTGATATTTATAGCAATAAAAATCCGCAGTTTAATAATCACTTTTAGGAAATCTCCAACATAATACAATGCTCCTGATTTTTAATTAATTGCTAATTGCATTATATTCGCTTAACGCAAAGTTACACGATTTTCAGGTTGTTCGAGATTTTTTCGAATTCGTTTCATTTCCAACAAAATCTATTATTAGTAAATACATTTTCTAATTTCTCTTATTTCATCAACTAACAGCTTACGTCACCTGCATTTATTTGATACAATGTAGAATACCAATTTCTAATAATATTAACATGCAATTATTATGTAATGAAGGCGAACATATAGTCAATAAAATGCATCGAAGGCGTTCATGATATCATAATAGAAACGTAGCAGAGTGAAATTATGTTGTCGTAGGTCTTCGCATACGTGTCAGCCACACCCTCGAAAATGCAAACGCATAGGTGGATGCATTTCACCTTCCTCCGTGTCTGTGCAAGCTAATAAACTCTGCGTCAATTGAAGCATAACAAAAAAAAAAGTAATGCAAACCTATCTAAAAAGCAGGAATAGAGTGACTCACAAATTTGTTCAAGAAGACTATATTAAATATGCTTCAACTGTAAAAGTGATATTTTCCTTTATACGATAAAAGTTATGGGAACTGAGCAACAATTAACCGAGGAGCCTGGAAACGATCCAAATTCACAGAAAAAATTAATACTGAGAACCACGAATTAATTTGTACACCTAATATACAGTGGCTCACAGGTCTGTCCCGATATAAGGACAATCTTACAGTGTTGACTCGAAGAACGGCTGGGTTTCAAAACCGAGCGCAGCCCTTTTTCGAGTCGAGTTCGATCTCAGTCCCGACCAAACGAAGAGACTCGTACCGGCGAAGAAGTGGTGATGATAGACAAGTCCCTTTTTCGAATCAAACTCAGGCGTCGTTCTTCGAGTCAACGCTGTAAGATTGTCCTTATATCGGGACAGACCTGTGAGCCACTGTACATTAGGTGTACAAATTAATTCGTGGTTCTCACAATTAATAAGCTATAATTTTCTTTTGCTTCCATTACCAAAAGAAAATACTAAAGAAAGAAAAACCTAAAAATAAAATTAAATCGTATTTTGATTATTTGGAAGTAAATGATGTATAAGAAAAAAGCTACAGATTAACTTGTGCACCTAATAACTATAATTTTCTGCTGTTTCTCTCATAGTATCGGCGTCATATCAGCTTAAAATTAGTTAGCACTATAAACGTCAGTCATCTAGCTGCGTCGGTACTCACAAAGTAAGATGGATCTGGGACTCCACTTAGCATAAACACTAGGTACGTACTGGTTGGTTGTGATGATCGTGATGCAACGAAGTCACGTTAAACTTCGCGTTGCACAGAAACCAGTTGCAACGACTAAAAATGGAGACCCGATTTACCGTAACAGAGAATCTTCGAGGAGAAATCACGTTTCCGCTATCGAGAATCATCCGGTGTTCGGTAGAAACCGGAGGCAAGGAATTCAGGTCGATCGGCGATCCAAAACAGTGCGCGCAAACGGGAAATAATTAAAGTAACGTTCACTTGGCGTTCGCGAACTGTAAAAAAATTCAGCGAGCTAAATAAGCACGTTATTAAATTAAACTCGCCTTGATGGTGCTTCAAAATTTCGAAACACTTTCCTTTTTGGCATGACCCAAAGAATCAGGAATGTAAAAAAATGTACAAGAGTTATTTAATGTTAGACGGCGCAATTACCAAGGCAAGTCATTTGCGCTTAAGTGTCATCCGTGATAAATTAACTTCGCTAAAGAGAAATTTTCGCCGACAACGCACACGCGTACAAGTAATCCGAAGATGATCGTAACATTGTTTCGGTGAAATGAAGATCGCGAATGCCAACAACACGCGCAAAACCGCGGAATTCGGAATGAGTTATCTAATCGTCAGATGTGAACTGGCTGTTGACAATTGGAAGATCCTCGGGAATTCTTACCTCGCAACAATCGCGTCGCCTGGGAACCGCTTTCAAGCAACGATCGTTCGCAGGATAGAGCGGTGAATTCTTAACGTGAGACTCGGTGTTACAACCACCGAACTATTCTTATCGAGTCACGAGATTTCGCGAACGCCAGGTCCTCACGCATTCACGGCGATCTTCTTAATTGAGTTATCACTTACCCTATGATTTTGCGATCATTCCGAAGAGATCTCCGAAGATCTCGCTAGCTGAAGTTCGGTCGCTGTCGCTTTGGAACAAAGCAAACTTTCAGACGCAAAGGTTTATTTTCATGTTGAATTATTTAATCTTGATAAATTGTTAAATTTACGTTCCTCTTGAAAATTCTGAATAGAACAATCCTTATTATTATTGTATTATTCTGAATGTGCATAACGAATTTTGAATATGACTTCAAGCAATGAGAAACCTAAATATTAAGACTAAATTTCTCATATTTTTCGCAAAAAGAAAACAAATGTTAAAGAAAATAACATACCCCTTAATAATTATCGAAGACGGGCTTTTTTTAAGCAAAGCCGTCATACATAATGATTTTTTTATCTGAAAAAGGTAACGACAGAATACATCAGTTGAGTGAAATTAATAAACAGCGATGTTTCAAAGTTTACGCGCATTCTTTATGACATTCCCTTCATTCCCCGGATAAATAATTATGTATTTTAAACTCCTTAAAACCTGTAGCAATATATTCAATAAATACAATATAAGTCAGGTCCAAAATCTGTCAATTTCTACTATTTTCTTTTAAAATAATATATTAATCTTGTTTACAAGTTTGAAAGAGAATCGCTAAATTTATTAATTAAAAATCTAAGAATCTATCTAAGAATAATTTAATTAATTAAGAATCGTAATTTCAAGACTAGATACTAAATACGTCTTTTGGCTGAAGTTAAGTTTTCGTTAAACGTTTGCATAAATTTAATTTACAGGAATCCGTTTGAAAGAAAAAGAATGCAATTTTTGTGGCATGCATTGACGTCGGTTCCGCGACGAGGACCAGAAGTCCTCGTCCGGTGCAAGTTGTTCTGCAAAAATATGCGACCTCGAGATGAGAAAAAAGTGTGCACAACAAAACGTGGAAGATATTTTGACCGACCGTGATTCTTAACCTTGCGAAAGATTAAATACTTGTAGTAAATTCAACCGTGAACTTGAGAGAAGAATAAAAGTTTGAAGTGTTTTACTACTCCGTATAATATCGCATTGAACTTATAGAACAAATTAAACTTATCCCTATAGAAAGTTTTCGTTAAAGAATGCTTTTTATTAGGTGTAGAAATGAGTTCTTTCCGACGAATTTGTTTACCCAATTAGAATAATTTATTTATTTATTTATTTATTTATTTATTTATTTATTTATTTATTTATACGGGAAAGGATTCCCATTAGTATACAATGCATAAGGCGTACATAGAGGATTAAAAATTGAAGTTTACTCTATACAATAAAAAAAAAATTTAAGCTGAACAAATTTGAATAATTTTAAATAATGTCGCAGGAGAAATTAAATGATTTTGTAAACATGCGATCTAAAGGCGTTTATAGAGCCACAGAACATATCTAAGTCTAAGTCATTGATAACTTAGCTTTAGCACATATGCGGTTAATAGGGTCAAAGTGCTAATAGTTAGAGGTATAGCTAAGGGGAAGAAAGGTCTGAGGGTGCCTAAAAGATCTGACAGGTGCATAGAAATGAACAAGTTCAAGTAATTATGGGCATTTAATAAAACCATTAATAATCTTAAAAAGAAACATCAGATCAAAAATGTTTCTTCTGGATTCCAACGGCAAGAGTTCCAGCCTGTTCATAATCGGACAATAATTTGGTCCTAGATAAAATCAAAAATTGTTTGCCGGAAAAATTACGTAAGATCATTGATAACAATGACAAGTATTTCAATGCTTGTACAATCCTATTTTTTTCTTAATAGAATTTTTATTTTACTAATCTTCCTAAACAATTAGTTGTTCATTGTGGTCTCAATAATGAAATTTCAAAGTGACAGAATTCATGCGATAGATAATTCATTCTATCACAAAGAACCGTCTCTATGGATGGTCCTCTACTTGATACTTGATCGATTGCGCGCATAGATCGAATTTTCCTCGGGGCGAGGTTCATTCTTTTCAAACTGATGCGTTGAAGGAGTCGATCACAGCCAACCTCGCAACTCGCAGCCTCAGCCATCTCTCTTTAACCTTTCCTCTTGACGATAGAAGTTACTACGCCTGGGAAAGTACTTTCCTAAAGATTCTCACAATCGCAGGACGTTTAGCCACGAGTGTAATAAATATTACGAAGTTCCGTGGAATTGTGTTTGACACGCGCGCTGCTTGCCTGATTCGATTGATTGCGATTGCACCGCCTATAATTATTCTTGATTTTACGCAAATCGGATATTTACTTTGAACCACCAGCTTTCGAAAGACAAACGCGTTCCTTCGTAATCACGTGTCACAAACGTGTTGAGCGTTATAGAGTGCAGCGAACAATATTCTAAAGTTTACATTTTATAATAAATCGAAGGACTTTCAGCTCACCTACATACAGGGTGTAACAAAAATGCTGCACGTCCTTGAAAGAAGTGATTCCTGAGGTGATTTGCGACAACTTTTTCCTTAGCGAAAATGTTAGGCGGGGCTTCGTTAACGAGTTATTAACGAAAAACACCGACCAATCAGAGAGCGAGTACAGTATACGAATTTCGGCGCGGGCTGCAACTATGCATAGCATTGGTCCGCGCCAATGTTCGTCTACTGTTCTCGCTCTCTGATTGGTTGGTATTTTTCGTTAATAACTCGTTAACAAAGCCCCACCTAACATTTTCGCAAAGGAAAAAGTTGTTTAAAATCATTTCAGGAATCATCCTTTTCAAGGACGTGCAACATTTTTGTTACACCCTGTATAGAAGAACATAACTATTTTAAAAAATATTAACAAATACGAGAATAATAAATTTGATGGAGAATAATGAAATGAATAATAAAATTCCACGTAATTCGTGGAATTCGATTTATCAAGTGGATGATAGAAGGATTTGAATACCTATTTTGGAAGTCGAGGATGAAAGAAAGTGAAGGGCGAAAGTAAAATTGTTTCAGTATCAGACGAAAATAAAATTAAGGAAGACATAATAGCGGCCGTTGGAACCGGTCGATGGTCAACGGAATGACCGTGATCTTGGATCTTGGCCAGAAATCCCGTTCTCCATTGATGACCGGTTTTAACATATCCGAGGAAGTGACAGTACCGCGTGTACCACCTGGTGCGAGGCTTTTGCAAAAATACGAAACAATTTATATTGCCTGTTTTTCGAGACTAACAACAAATCAAAGCGGATAAACAATCCTGCGGTATTCTGAGGAAAGTTTCGACGATATTATCATGAAATATCGAAGACAGCTGGATGCTTTTTTTTACTTTGCATCTTAAAATCTTGAGTGAAAAAATTGTCTGCTATTTGCTGTTTATTTTTTTGCTACGAGGTGTGAAATAAATTAATCTGTTTCCAGACATTTCTACTTAATATGTAACTTGAGAAATTTCGTTAAAACTGACAATGACCATTTACTTGTACAAAATATTTTCATAATGATTGCATATGTTAATAAAATTTACGACATGAGAATTTTATTAAAATATTATTGTAAATAATGTTAAAGAAATTGATTTTAAAATTTTTGGTAAATATAAAAATATCTTAAAGTTAGGAGAAGTATTTAAATAAGTACCTTGGATTACATTTTTTCTTGAGAATTGTAATTTTTTGTGAATGAATTTGAACAAAAAAGCAAACGATGAAATGAGCAAAAATGACGAATAGAAATTCGAGAACATCCTATTCAGGAATTCTATCGCAGAGAACTATTATGGAGTGCAGAAGTGTAAACGTTTCGCCCGAACCGATAGTCCATTCAACTAAAGGACTCGGTTCGATGTCACTATTGTGGGCGCCTTTCATACGATCACCAAGGATCGTACATTTTTAGCCGGATGTCCTTGAAAGAGGCGGCAACGACCGCATGACAGGGGTGCACAGGCATTTCGCTTCGCATTATCATGCGAGCTCGTGCGATTAGTTGCCTATGAATGTGAATTATCACTTCGTCGACGACATTGCGAGATTATATTATACCTATGAAATTTCTTTTCTTATTATGATCAAATTGATTAACATATTCAACGATCTTCTTAACGATCTATTAACGACTGATACGACGCCAAACATTCCGTAGAAGTGTAGCCTTGTATTTGGTTGCTGTAGATCGTAGGTGAACGACCATTTTTCACGAGTCAAACTTCTGGCCTTTGTAGCTTAGGTTTTTTTTAACAAAGTTTAGTCTCATCAATAATATCAATAATAAATGTGTACAATTTAATCCATTTTTATTTCCAAAAATGGTTTCTTATTAATTATGGATAAGAAGGACGTTTGAATCATTTACTTCTACGAGTTGAAACTTAGGTATAGCGTGGATAAAGCAACGCGAAATATAAATATTATTTACGGAAAAAGTACTCGAAGAGATTGAATCATTGGCCACTGTTTTGAAAAATTTCGGTCCGTTGATAAAAATTTTGAAACCGCGCCTCGTTGTATAAGCCGACATCGCGCGAATTTATTGCAAGAAATCGGAATTGCACTGCTTAATGGACAGGGTAAATTGAAAAGTAAACGGAGAAAAGGTTAACAGAATTGAAACGTGAAATTCTCCCTTATCCTCACTCATTTTCCTGATCCGTCGCCCAAAGAATTCCATTTTTTCAAGTACCTATAGCTTTTCGACAGGCAAACTGTTTCAAAGAGAAGACGTTATAAAAACTACATTCGACTAATTTACTGCCTCTTCTTTTCTCAATTTCTTTCGGAAAAGCATTAGTGTGATTGCATCGCGATGGAAGAAGTGTATTGAAGTTAATACAAACTATTTTGATTGAGAAAATGTGTTTTAAGTTTGTTAAATGAATCGTTCAGAAGCCGAAGCGATTAATTCTGTTTTTTAAACTTTTAGCAATTTTATTACTAAAACACCGAATCAATTGCGTTGATAGTAATTTTGAACTCAAAAGGTGGAGGTGGTCGCTTTGGACTGAAAACGATTCAAATAATATTTGTAGAATATTAAAGCCAGAGATCGCAGAAAGTTCATTTTTCTTTTCAAATTAAATAACATTTGCAGAAACACGATGGATATGAAAAAACTTAAAATTCTAATTCTAAAAATCGAGAAATCTTCGAAAAATTTGGATTTTACTATGTTGCAACCATAAAATAATTTGGTGAACGCGTAAAAATAGTGTTCAGCCTCCTTGTGACCTGCCAGGATTCCCAGCAAAGAGTGCGATCTGACTCCAGGCGTCAAGCAAAGATCATCAGAAACGAAAAGTTTTAATTGTCATTTAAACATTTCCACGCGACACAGAATCGATCTTGCTGCAACGTCGACTTGAGAGTGAAAATGCAACGGAACTAGGACAATGACAAATAATGGGTGAAGTTTGCGAGCAGCGTTCGCCGAGGTGTTTCTCTTTCGGCTCGTGCAGAAAGTTTCACGTGATCGAACGACACAAATCCAAGCTTTAAATTGCTCCAGGGAGATATGTGAACGCCTCGAGACACGACTGTCCGCTCACTTTTTCCTTTGCGAAACGCATTCTGCCGCGAGTCTTGCGCCTTGCGCCAAACGAGGAAATGCAGGACATGCGATCGAAACCTTCGCCGAAGCTTGCTGAGTTTCATGAACTTCGTTCACTCTGATGAACTTCGGTAACATCGTGTTAATCATCTATTTAGTATTACAGTAAAAGTTTATTTATTTAGAATCATTGACGGGCATATAGCCCTATAATAGAAAAGATAAAGATAAACAGTAACAGAGCTAAAGCTAATATAAAGTAAAATAATAGTCCTGAGGTATGATCATTGGTTAGGTAATAAATAGACTGCGGAAGTTTATACATTTATGGCAATTGTAAAATTACAAAAACCTGTAAGGACGCCTGCAGGTATAAAAATGCAAGCAAATATAAAAAATATAATGCATTTTATAATATTTAGAAAATAAAACACACATTTATTTAAGATTCAGTTGCTGTTGTATGTCTATAAAAATATTAATTTGCATAAACTTCCGCAGTCTAGTAATAAATAACAGCGACGCTGAATGTCTGATCATATTGAAGGAAGACACAAGAAAATTGATTCGATTAGAACAATTATTCATTCACAATTATACACATTTTCGTAATATTTAAGATTACTTCTGAAGATGCTAAAACGAAAGACGGAAGAATTACGAAGGGAACGCGAACGATCGTTAAAATTTCTAAGTGTAAATAGTAACGAAGAATAGGCGATGTACAGTGTTGACTCGAAGAACGACGCCTGGGTGTCATCCGAAGAAGGGATTTCTCTCTCCTCACTACTTTCCTGGTGCGAATCTCCCCATTCCACCGCGGCCGCCTCGGGTTACGCGGCCGAGATCGAACCCGACTCGAAGAACGGCTGCGCTCGGTTCTGAAACCCAGCCGTTTTTCGAGTCAACACTGTAATTCCTGAATGTTTTAAAGAAGAAAATGATACCGGCAACTTTTCTTCGATCTTCCAGTGTCAATACAATCTCGATTAACCGAATTGATATTTATAAAATAAAATAATTAGTAAAACGTTATTAAATCTTAAGATTTGTTCAGACACGTCCAATAATTTAATCGAATGGCAATTAGCTACATTGTTTTAGTAAATTACTCGACTAAATATTAGTGTTCGTACGTAGTAAATTACTGAAATACTTGCCCCTCGACTGAATTACTAAATGTGTCTGTTTCAGCCTGTAGTTCAAGTTTTACTCAGAATCCCACTGCACTTTTATCTCCGGCGCGTGAAGTAATTGAAATCCTAAGTAATTAAAAATGGGGACAATTGCGATCATACATTCGTTCTATAGAGTACATGATCGTAGTTTTCTTTTAGAATCTCAGAAATTTATGTTGTGATCTTTCAACAAGTTGAACGTACGAATTTTGATACAGAGACCAAATGACACAAGCGTATTCTAAAATTCTAAGTGAGATACTAAGACGTTGCAAAGTATTTTTAAAGTAGAGGGACTTCTGAAATCCTTGTAAAAATGGTAAGATATAATCTCTCATCATACCGAACGCCTAGATCACGTACATTTGTAACAAAGATCAGGGTAGAATCCTCGAGCGTTTAAGAATAAAGAAATCTACTCCTGTTTCGCGACAAAATCATCAAAAGTGAAAGCTTTCGGATAAATATGACACTAAAATTTGAATAAAAATTCCTTACGTTACGACGAATTTCAGGTACTAATGCCTACGTATCTACTACGTATCTTCTGTTTACGTTCTCCAGAAAGATTTCATTCGATAAATGTTTCCACGGGTTCTCACGGCTATAATTCTATTATGACACCGTGTTTGCGCTAATACCATCGCCAATCAAAATCCTTTGCACAATCGCAATTTGATTTACTGGTGCTATCTGATAATAGGCTGACGAGCGCGTGGTTAGATCGCGATTCCACTCGAGGACGATCACGAAGGACACGCGAGGACCGTTACACGCTTCGATCATTTCAATTCCTTATTTGTAATTCCAGGCGAGACGAAACAACATTCAGACGGTGATATTCGTCTGGCTTCTTAAATAGCGTTTGTAATCTTCAATGGAATCCTACTTAGTGCCTGAAAATACTGATGCGAATACATTAGCGAAATCGATCGTAAAACAGGTTTGACAAATTGGACATTAGTGTTCACTGACTTGTGAGGAACGAATCATGACCTTCCGAAGCCCTATTAGAGATTCATGAACCTGAAAATTGACCTTAAGAATCACTTCGTTAGATGAAGTCGTCGTGCCTAAATTATCACGCTAAAAATTCCATATGGAAACGATTTTTATCGGTGGATCGTAGACAAATTCGTGTATAAGAAACTTCGAGTGTCGAGTTTCAATGTGGAGGAAAGGAAAGCGCTTTGTCGCAAGCTCGCGTTTTCAGCTGTCGAATAACGTATCGATCCTCACCCACCATTTGTGCAACATTCGGTTAACGTTTCTTTGAACGTGTTCTACTTGAGTATGCGACGTCACGATAGTGTTGAGCCGCGTTTGTGAGACCACTCCTTGTCGTGAATGTTACGGAATGATTTAACTCGGTACACGGTAGTCCTTGAAATACGACAAATAGAAATTTCGGTTTCTTCCGTCAACCCGTTCGCCGAGGAAGTCGAGTTTTGCGAACGAACCGCGAAAATGCATGCTAAAGAAATGGGTGAAGCATCGCGAAAGGGCGGCTTTCGAAACTCTTATGTGGATTTAATAAATTATGCATTTCCTTCCTTTTGCATTTAATTTGCGCAACGAACGTGAATCCAGCACGTAATTAAATTTGTTTCTAATTAAGCGACGTCATAAAAGTTATGCAAAAAATTATGATTACGTTCGGGCGAGTGATTCTTTGTTAACAATTGCGCTTACTTTCCCGCTTTATTGGAGCGTTTCGCGACGGCAACGCGCGAATCGAGGATCGCTCGCGATTTTCACCGCGAGCGAGCAGATTATATGAACACCTTGCCGCAATATCTTGGGAGAATACGAGTGAAAGGAACGGGTTATGAACTCACGATACTTCTTCCAACAGTCGTTTCCTTTAATCGATTCTATACTAACTCGTGGGTACATCTTATCGAGTCTTATCTTTTATCTTGAAGCCTTTATCATTCGCAGCAACGAACGTACTTAAAGATGGCGGGCATCGATATGTCAATCCTAGATGAATGCAGTTGAAGTTACTTACTTGCTATTTATGCAATATGCGAATTTATGCGAATAGATCTTGGAAAAATTTTAATTACCCCCTTCGTAATTTGTCAATTTTTTTTTTTTTTGTGGTCAAATGATAAAGTTTGAATACGTCGTTGTAAATTGTAGTATTTTTACCGATTAAAATCGATGTAAAATTTACTCACAAAATAAGCTTTTAATGAAATTAAGAAATTGACATTGTTCGAAGTTCAACGAATCGATCTGGAATTACGAATTCCGGTCATGCCCGTTAAGCATCCATGCTGGAACGGTATCGCCTTTTACTATTGTTTCATGCTAACCGATTACCAACCATGGCTGCTGCTCTTATGCAATCATTTCGTTGGCTTCTTAACGGTGCTCGGCTGTATACGTACGCACGATGAGATGGTGCATCATGCAAACACCATTCATACGTCTCAGAGTTCTGTGGCATGTTGCAACGGTTCTCTTTTGTTTCAAAAACTGATTTATCTTAATTAATCTTAATAAACTTAATCTTAATATTCTAGATAGTCTTAAGTTTATTATTAGATCTTAATGATTAATCAGATTACTGAAAAACTGAGTTAAGATTAAATCACATAATCATATGATTAGATATACATTAATTTTGATTACACGCATGTGTAAAATAAAAATGAAAATAAAGAGTGCATGTATTTGAGAATCTTCTTAGAAATACAGCAGTGAACAATAAAATTGTGCTACTCCTTTATAACCCATTTTGTAGAATATCTAAATACATTTAAAATTTTGTGACTACGTCAAATTATTGTTACATGATTTTTCAATAGTTTTTGATAATTTAATTCAACAGAGTTGCATTAATATTCTATCAATTCGATCATGCATGAATTATTTCACAAAGTATATTTGAAGTGATATCATTTCTTTGTAAAAATAATTTGATTCAATTTTATAAGATTTATTTCTAGAGTTGAAACGTCTCAACGAAAGTTAATAAAGAGTTATGTGACTCATCACACCGAGATCCACTTGCTTGCATTCACACCCACGCTATTCCTGCGTCTGATGCAACTGATGTTTTTTTTATTGCTTATTAAAGAAAATATATTTACAAAATAATATCCTACGAACGAATAATTTTATTTGGAATATTTATGGCAAGAATATGTTATGGTAATGTTGATTTTGGTGAAGTATATAGGTCTACCAAAAGTGACGTTTATTTATTTACTCGTCATTGCCTTCGTTGAAGTACACATTGCCACATTTGCGTTATGCAAAAATGTATTTGCCTTTTAAAAAATGAATATCAAAGCTCCTTGTCATTAAAATATCACTAATACATTGTGCGAATTCAATTCGGATTTAATCGATCTCCTTTGATTTACGAAAACATTTCTACCAATTTTATTTGCAATCAATTTTCTATGTACAAGAGATTATAAGCAAATGCAGTGTTTGCATAGCCTTTAGACGAGGGCAATACGCTATATATTACTCTATACTCTATACTTTTAGCATTAAGTACGAATTTTTAATTTGCGATTCGCTTGGCTATGTTGTCAAACATTAAGGAAGATCTGATGCATGGAATCTCTTGAGTTTTAATATTATTTGACTATTGTCGAAGAGGTTTGTGGCATAAGAATTTAAATGAGTTTCTAGTCTACTAAATATTTTATACTAAATTTCTTCTTTCACTGTCTGTGTTCCAAGATCATAATGAAGTATCTCCAAACTGATTTTATTATTATTCTATAGATTAATATTTTATTGTCCATTGTTAATTCAGATTTTTCCCTAGTAACCAGTACATTTTCTTTACACAGTAACACAAATCAATATTTTTAACTCATACATAATTCCTTCTCATATTTGAAAATCTGTGAATTTCAACCAAACCGTTTCATTTTGTTGCAGATAGAAGATTTACGTACTAACAGAGAATGAAATTCGACTGAACACGATGACGCCGAAGTACTTCATTATTGCCATATCTTTAATTTACGGTGAGTTCTAATTCTAAGAATAACTCTTCTAAAATTCTATTTCTTTATTAATACTACGTCGCGTGTCCCAAATACGATTCGTCGAATTCTCCGATGTCGCACAATTTTTCATTACCGTGTTACGCTTTTATAATATCCTGTACAGATTTTTCGTGACGCTTTCAGTTAGTAGAACAGCCGGTGATGAAAACGTTTCAATACGAATGCCTAAGGCGTTTCTTTATTACCAAATGGCTACTCTTTCCCACACCTGCCACGTACTAAGATTGTTCGCGCATACACGTACCATTCTGTAATCTAAAGGACTTTAATTTGTACGCGATACCTTGCGCACACCTTTCGTTACAGCATTGGGAATTTGCTTCAGCAATTCTGACACATCCTCTGCCGTTCGTAATTCAACGTAATTTAAATTTAAATTTCATAGAGTAGGTGACTAAGAATGGTATCTTTTCAGTTTGTCAGAATTATTTTAGACTGCGCCTCCAAATATTGCGTAACGTAGATATTTGGTTTGCAATTAACTCGAATGGGCAGAATATTTTCACATTTCTGAAAAGTTGACTTTCTTCTATACAGAGTCGTGCGAAAATTTTAGTGCCATTTGACAAGGTGCGATTTCGTATGGAAAAATGGAAACGAAATTTAGCACAATATTTTTTTATCCGAAACGCCGTTGTCCAGAGAATCACTTCTCCTTTTTCGAACTCTTCAAGCACTTTCCACTTTAAATATCCAGTATTTTTAACTATTTCTGTGGTATAAGTAATTTGATAAGAATCACTGAAGAAATATCAAACTGACTAATCAATGCAATATCTCTTATCACTTTCGAGATTTAAAGGGTTGAAGTAAGAAATTTTAAAGTTTAAAGTTGAATATTTCAAGAATTAAAAATTAATGATTTAAAGATTTTCAAGATTTCAATTTAGGTTTCAAGATTTCAAGTTAAACGTTTGGAAATTTTTAGAATAGAAATTGAAAATATGATGATTTAAAAAATTAAATTCAAGATTTGAAAATATAAATTTGAAGGTATAAAGCAAAAAATTTCATTTGAATTCAAATTAAAACTGAGAGTTGAAGCAGAAAATTTAAAAACTTAAAATTGAAGATTTGAAGGTTCAAAGTTGAGAAATTTAAAAAGTTAAAATCGAAGATTTGAAGGTTTGAAGCGGTAAATTTAAAGACTTAAAATTAAAGATTCGAAAATTTCAAGTTTTACAAGTTTTTCAGAGTCAAAATTATAAATGTGAGGATTTAAAGTTAGAGATTTGAAATATTAAAGACAGAAATTTAAAGAGTTAAATTCAAAGAAATAACATGAAAAATTTGTTTAGAATGACTAAATTACTATACAACGGAATGTCTATCATACTAAAATTTCTATTGCCTAAATAATCCCTCAAAATAAATTTTCTCGAAAACGAAGCTCCAAATTTTTTTCTTATTTCTTCTCATTCTATTCTATTCGAATTTAAACCCCACCCTATATAATAAAATAATATTTATTTGCATACTTTTAAATTATACATACTTTCCAACAGCGATAACAATGTTAGCGATATAGCACGAAATTCAACTCCTTTCCTTCCACAAAAGTCGAAACGTTTTCTAAGGAACTACTTGGTATTGAAGTAGCGTAGCCTGATTTGAAAAAGGCCGTCGTGTAACAGATTACATAAAAGCGTTACGTTTTCGAGCGACTCTTCCAGCAGTCAATTGTTTGATTTAGGAGAACAAGCACGGTTATGGAATATTTGGTTTCACTTTCAGTTACAGAATGCGCCGCCCAAGTTTACAAGAGTCACTCGGTCGAGACCGCTGTAGTAGTCAAACCGACGGTAGTAAACGATAATTTTGTTACACAAACCGTCTACGGATTCCTGGATTTCACCACCACCATCGGGAACACGGTGATGGTGTTCAGCCCAAATAGCGCACCGCCAGGTACAGTTCCCCGTTTTTCTCTTCCACCTTACATCGACATCTCGTTAGCGCGTGTCCTTCGTCCCCGACTGCAATACCCGTCGACCACTGCCTTCGATTATAATAAATTTCGATTTTTAATAATTTCATGAACGAGAATTTTATTGAAAATAAATTTGTACGTAAAATATTAATGACCAGGGTTAAAGGATACGTGCTGTTTGCAAAGAGGCAAGATTAAATCTTAGAATCAGTTAGCCTTCTCTGGTGAATTTCTTCGGCAATGTTAATTTCGTCGAGTAAGTGAAGAATTACGAAATTCTTTGAACTGTACTAGGACCTTGAGCCAAAGAGGATGTCATTCACGGACCGCAATCACGAATAATTCGGGTCAGACCTTGTCTGCTACGAAGTCGTTGTTGATACTTTATCTTGTTCGTCATCTCATTGTTCCACTGTCAATGTGGACACAAGGATTGTTATTGTTAGTGTTCTGATTCTTCGACCTTTCATTCTCAAATCGATCGCTTGTCAATAGATTATAGATTCGGACATTAACTGAGTATTGGAATAGACTGATTAAGGGTCACAGTTAAAGATAAAGTTTTGGATAATTCAACTTTGTTTTCGAAAGTCTTCATATTAAAAATTCAGTTTAGTAACTTAATTGTCGAACTACAGTTAAAGGTGAACTTTAGTAATAATCTTAGCCAAAAGTTAATCGATTTCAAAGATATTAATAAGTAGACGGCGGATCTTTAGTGTTCTAAACATTTTAGATATTAATAAGTAGACAACGGTATATTTAGTGTTCTAAACATTTTAACTTCAATAATATTTTTGATATTTTGTAGATTTTGACATATGTTAACAGTCTTCTGGATTTTTTGCATACATAACATTGTCATAAATGCATCAAAGCCGCTCTTCTTCTTGTGATAAAAACCAGTCAGAAGTGTTGATCTTTTGTCATAAACTTGTTTGTTGGAAAATACTTGAAATGCAACTGTCAGCAACTTTACTCTTAATTTTGTAATATATGTATGTCTCAATACTGCGTTTTCCTATAAGAACACATGTTAAACTTAAAGTTAACTAATTTAAAAACTACTGAATCAATTTTTATAAAATTTTGCGTGGGATTTCAGTATTGCATAAAGATTCATTACTCCAACTTTCAAAAATTTTCGGTTACTTTTAATGTTACTGAAATTTATTCTTTATAAAAACCATCGAATCACAATACACAAGATTTCATAAACTTTGACCTATTATTTCAACCTTAATTTTGTAGTTATATTTCTTAATAATGCGTTTTCCCATAAGAATACACGTTAAATTATAAATTAAATAATTTAAAAACTATCGAATCGATATTTTTTTATTTTGCCGGTGATTTTACTTAATTGCATAAAGATTCATTCCTTCAATTTTTAAAGATTTTCATTTACTTTTATTGTTACTGAAGTTACTGAATATTTCCGATATTTTATACACCTTGGATTATGATTTATTTCATTGAAAATCGTTGGATTTCTCACGAATATTATCAATGAATTTAAATAAAAGAACACTAACTTATACCTACTCATGAATACTAATAAACTTTTCATTTGTTTCTTCATGTTTTGGTCGCTGCTGTAATATGTTGATTTAAATATTTTTGTCACGACACCGTCTGCCGCTGGTTTTAATTAATTTTTACTCGAATCTTAAATAGACATCGATAGCAAAAATTTCTACTCCGAAGATGGTCGCTCAGGTGATAATATTGCACAATTGTACAATTTGAAAATAATGAATTGCCTCAGTGTTTGAAAGATTTCGAAAGTTTCACGGTGTGTGAAATACCGTCAGAAAAGCCTTAATTGTCAAATTATAATGACGCACTATGGTAAAATCGAGCGTCTTCAGATTGTTATCGTCGGCGGAGACGTCTTAGCTTTAATTAATCACCGACTATTTCAGAAGGAGAGAAGGAAAAGAAGAGCAGCGTTTCGACTATTCAAACGAAACCGAGTGAAACGCAGGAAAAAGCGGTGCCTGATATTCAGCCGAGCAAAACGCACAAGCCGAATTCCGACGAGGAAACGAAAAAACAGGCAAAAGGCACGAAGGTTATCGTGAGTTCCGTGATCGAACAGGACGTCATCAATTCCGTCGACGATAATGGATCGCGATCCACGAAAAACCAGGTGAGACTGATGTCGGTGCATAAATTCGTAACTGCAGGAAGGTTTGAAACATTAAAAAGTAAGAAACGAAAAGGTTTCTACCATCACAATACGAAATAGAAATTTCTTTTGACGTTTTTCATTTTCTTGTCATTGTTCTCAGTTCTCAGTTTCTGAATTTCGTTATCCCTGTCATTGTTTCGAACGAAACTTTCACGTTTTTGGAAAGCGTAGAATTTAACAGCACTAAAAGCATATTCGTGGAATCTGTACAGTAAAAATATGTGTATTCCTTAAGCAGGAAGTAGGGTACTTTCCCTTTCTCGAAGTAAACTTTTCCGGTTTTAGTCGCCTATTCGAATGTGTAAACGGCTATGTATGTATAAGATTTCTAATTTCAAGCGATCACGTAAACTTGACGTAAAAGTTACTCCTTAAACGCCTGAATCGCATATCTAATCCAATATTTTTTAATTAACTCGATGGTTTGATAGTTGCTAAATTTATAACTAACCATTATGTTCTGTAAGTTGTTTAGAGATATGTAAAATCGAAAAAAAATCATGCACCGTTTGCTTTCTAATTAAATAATGCTCTTCGTAACTTTTCAAACTTGTTCCACTTTCTTTCTTCATACCTATTCAAACAATTGTAAAACCAATCATAGATCAATCTTTGCTCTGCCGCATTCACGTTACACCGAACGCGCGTTTTTAGGAAGCGAACACTCGAGCGCAATTGATGACAAAAAGTCCTGTCGTGTCCTCGCACGTGCAAGTAAAATCGAAGGACGAAACGCCCAGCGAGAAGAACAATCTTGCTGAACCTGAATACGACTTCCTGTCGAAGCAACCTGCAGAAATAATCGACGAGACATACAAGGTAGGAAAGTCGAGTCGAATTCCTGCGACGAAAGTATTTTCCTTTGCGACGAAAATTCATTCTATAACCTTTTCCCATGTATCTTAAACATTTGTAATAAATGGAGATTTCACGGTAATGCGCCTCCGTTTAATCTCCGTGTCGGTTTTGTGGGTGTGCGTCGCGGCGTCGTGCCGTGAGAAAGCCTTCCGTTCCAAATCATTGATCAATGATGCAATTTTGCGCCTATTAAGTCTCCTCTCGTCGTATATAATTAACATTGACACGGATTGTTCTGCTCTATGTAAATATGAGCGACTAGACCAGAAAATCTAGTTCTCGGCTCTGCGAATTAATAAATTCCAACGTGCGTGTCACGTGAAGTGAAGTTTTATCAAAGAATGTTCAGTCGACTATTCAGAAAGGTTGTTAAACATTTAATTATTGCATTCATTAGTTTCTTCGAACTTGGTACTTCAGAATCACGTTCTAGTTTTATTGGGTTGGAATAGAACTTCGAAGCGTTTCTGAAATTCTAAGACAATGTTGAAATGCCATTTTATTCTACTACTTTTCGTCATCTTGATTGCATTCTCCAAGAACTTGACATTTTTCTGAGTGATGAATCTGATTCACATCGTCTTTACAAGCTTGTAGCGAAATAAGATTTTTTGCTTTAAAGGAATTTTATAGGGACTGAAATAAGTGGAAATCAGAAGTTGCCATATCAGGTAAAAAATGAAGAACAAATAAACAAATTTCTAAAAAAAAATGAAAAAGCATGAGGTGTCAAAAATGCACTTAATTTTCTACTATTTTAATTTTTCGTTTAAACAAACTTAAAATTTACAAATCCGCAAACAAATTATACAGACAGAAACTTTGGAAGACATACTTTCAGAATATATAAATATGTCATTTGTTTCAATCACGCATAAAACAAATTCATGCGTTCGAATGACATCTTTGAAGAACACTACGAACTTTTGTTCCAAACCCTTTTCTACTTTTAGCTGTTCAAGATTACATCAATATTTTGTTTTCAATAAAACACAGTAATGTTTATAACTTTTTATTACACTTGATATGCTACGAATCGATACTGTTTCGATGGTCTTGTTGCTGTACAGCGACGACCACAAAACGTGTGAAAGTCGAGTCTTAGATCGTGTGATGAACGATTTCACCGTCACAGCTCATCGATTCAAGGTCTCCTTTAAAGTTCAGTCGACTAGAAAAACTGTGCCAATCATAGAGTAAGTCGTTGCACTGTTCAGTAATAATCCTTCTTAGGAATGTTCCCATTAAAAAAAAAGTACAAACTGTATATTGTAAAATATGAGCGATTTAAATTTTTTAGGTGATAAATTTGAGAACCTCCTCGAAGGCCCATGGGAAGCCTAGACCCACGGGTCGCAGGGAAAAGGAGAATCCAACCGGGCTGGTCACGAAACTCGGCGGCACCATCGTGAAGGATGGGCTAACTACCGTTCACGAAACCAGCGTGATTGGTACCTACATAAATGGCAAGTACGCCCAGGTGCTTCAAAGTTCGTCGAGGATCCTTTCTGGTACACCGCCTGTTCCTGAAGGCAAGATTCGCCCGACTAATACACAGCGAATCTTGAAAACCATCGGACCGCAGCAAGGAAAGCTGAAACCGCAACTGGAACCCACGCCAACGAACCAACAAGAAGAGTCGTCGTTGCCTTTGGAAGTTCTTTTCAGCGCTCCAGCTGGTAAACTACAGAAAAGTTGTTTTTCCCTTGATGGAGTATTTAATTATGCCATTTTTAGTTGCACCGCGTTTGTTGCAACACGCGTTTGACATACAAATAAAAAGATAAGAGTTTCGAAAATGAATTTATATCGCCAGGTTCCACAGTACGAAGCACACGGAAGAATCCCAATCCCAGTTCGCCTCGTCCGAAGTTCCGCAACAAGATTAGCGAAGACTATGACAGCGGCGAGGTTCAGCAGAAACCTAAAAATCGAAGTAGCACTACGTCAAGACCGAGTTACAAGTGAGTATTACTTGCAATTTTTAAAACGTTCGATGTATACAATGGCTCAGGAATTTGTTCACGAAAAGTATGTTATATTTGTTTAAATTTGAAAAAAGATGTTTGCCTTTACACAGTAAAAGTTATGGAAACTGAGAAACAATTAAATGTGGAAGCTAAAGTCTATCCAACCAGAGTTGACGCGTCGAAGGTGGGGCCTACGAACGGCTCGAGGCGTGGTAAGGACAATGGGAATTCATTGTCCGTCAAGCCCCTATCACGTCTCGGGCCGTTCGTAGGCTCACCTTCGACGCGCCAACTCTGGTTGGATGGACTTTAGAATAACATAATGGACAAAATATACATAATACTGTAGATTTCACAGTCAATTAACATTTGGAATCCATGTGAACAAACCGGTGAGTCACTATACATTCGTATATGGAATACATGAATCGTACCTTTTTTCAGGAATCGAGTTCCTCCGACAACGACCACAGAAGCACCGGTCACTCGTCGTCGCACCGGTTTCAGGCCCAATAGTCAGCCAAGTTTGCCCTCGAAACAGAGCACTCGGAACAAAATCGAACAGCAGCCAGTCAGTTCTAATTCTACGCCGAAGTTGAAACTCCCGAGGACCCAAGGACGTTGGTCCTACAAAACTACTCCTAAGCCCAGAGTCATTATTCGCAAGCAAATCGACGACGACGAATTGCGTTCGACGGCTGAATCCGGCACGACCGAGGGTCCGTTGAACACTGACGACAGCAAATCCATTGCGTCTGTGCCAACGTCTACGACTACGACAGTCTCTACTTCCGGTCAGGCAGCTAACGCGCAGAGGAAGATCCAGGAGTTTGGGTCCGATGACGAACTGGACCCCAGCGAGAGCGAGGATATTACCAGCATCAGTGTACAGGATCAGCAACACTCTGATCAGATCCTGCCAGTAGAGACACTCAACGTTGAGATCTCGACTGCTTCTGATCTGAACGGTGCCTACTTTGAGATCGCTACCATTAAGTCTCCTTATACCTTCCAGGTAAGAGACTTTAATTGGAGGACAAGTTGCGTGATAGTTCAGTAGTTCATAGTACGCAGTGCTATTTCCTCTTAATACATCCATGCAACTCTGACAGTGCTGGCATGTAAAGCCATTTTCAATTCGCTTCAGCCACTAGTATAGTCGGTTTATGGTAATCCCGTAGTCATGACATACATATCAATGCGAGGGCTATATATCTCTATTCCTCCGTTTGCTAAGCTACATCCACTACATCCACTTAAGCCTGCACTGTGTCTGCACTATATCTGCATCCATATAGCCACAGTCACTTTTAGAGGGTGATTCTCTCGCTAGGGGGCACAAAGCAATTGTCACCGTCTAAACATCACAGCGGTAACCTTGTTACTGAAAAGGACCAAACTCTTGGTCGTCAACTTCTTAATGGTTCACCAATGATTTGGGCCTTTTCAGTGGTGAGGTTACCGCTGTGATCCTTTAGAAAACTGACCTTCCTTTGTGTCCCCTAGCTAGAGAATCACCCCGTACATTGACGCCACACACATACAAACACGTTTAGAATCTTGTGGTGGGAGTAGTACAGTGACGGCGCGGAAGATGTTCTCCATGCCTGAGCTAGGTTAACGATTAATCAACGTTTTCATCGATCTGTCTCAGGTTGGAACCTTGAAGAACACACGCTATGTCACAGTGACCTCAACGATGAAGAAATCATTCTCGACGATAGATCCATCCACCACGATATCGCCAAGTGAACCCTTGACCGAGAATCTCCTGGCAAACACTGCCGCAGCATACGAAACTACCATACCACTGGATTCATCCGTGGCGACTCTTCCACCTATATCCCTAGAATCCGGCCAAGCCACTCCTCCCTTAGAAACCATAACAGAGACATTCTCAACCACTCAGACGCTCCTGAAAACCCACCTGCTACCAGTCGTCTATGGCGGCAACACCACCACCAAGCTAGCCCTCGTACAAACATACAACATCGCTCGAGTAGTCACTGCCACAAAAACTTTACCACCCATGGACATCTACCAGTTCATCCCCGGCAAGGCGTTGAACGAGTTCAATTCTAAACTGGACGAAGCGGGCAGCGAGCTCCACCTGGAGCTGGACGTCGGGGACGAAGACAGAGACGACGAGGACATCCCCAAAAGAGTGGTGGCACCGAACAGCGACGTGGACTCCGACCTGGAGCCCTTCAAGTCCGTGTCGTCGTCGAAGGTGAAGCCGGAACCGTCGAGCAGCAGCTCCGTCGAATCCCAACTAACGCCGGATCAGTTGGCTCTATTAAAGTACTTTGGCCAACAACAGCAGCAGGTGATTACCACGTCGCGGCCCGTAGTCGTCCTGGAGACGGTGTACGAGTCGCACGTGATCCCGGTGGTGAACAACGGAAATACGTTATACTCGACACTATCCAGGCCGGTAGGCACCGTGCCCCGGACGTCCTACGAGTACGGGACGTCCACGATCGCCCCTGCTCTGCCCCCGCAATTGCCGCCCCAATTGCCGCCCCAATTGCCCCCACAGTTGCCCCTATTCCCGCAACAACCACAGTTCAAGGTGACGAGCACGCCGTTGATCACGCAAACGGTCGCTACCGTCTCCGACTCCAGGATTCTGAAGCTGACCTTTGGCGCGAAGACGGCTTACACCACGCTGTATTCCAGCCGCGTGGTGCCCACAGAGGTCACGACCTATGTCACAACCACCGTACCTGTTCAACCGACCGTTCCCGCCTACCCAGGCTACTATCCGCAGCCGGTCGCCTATCCACCTTTCCCTTACGTGGGTTAAATCATTCCCTACTCACGCCAGCCGTGCGGAGGTAATCGGTTGCCCTCAACAGGCGCATCGAGAATCGGGCGACGTTTAAACTTCGCGCGTTGGGTAAACGCGGCAGTTCTGTCTGTTTAAATCCATGTTCTCTGTATACAGGCTGTTGACGCTATTACTATACTTCGGGTCAACTCAACTGACCATTCAAGGCCACTATTTTAGTTCGGTTATTTTATTTCAGAGTTGCCTATTTTGGACCACTTTTCTATTTTTATCTTCTACACAAGAATTGAACGTTATAGAAAACAAAGAAAAATGGGAAAATGTTAAGAATTATGTACAGACTTTATCACGTATTTGTTGCGTTGGAAAAATAATGATTTCTACGTTGCACCACTCATAAAAACCAAAATAATTAAATATAAAATATAAAAAAAACGAAATAAATATAGAAAAAGATAGAAACAGGAAGTAATAAGTATCTTACGATGCACGCAGTACAATAATAAATTTTTTTTTTAGTGGGTTTCACATTTGCACGTGTTTGGTGCGATATTTAAAACATTCTATCATATCTTCTTCACTGCCAACGTAAGACACCGTCATGGAAGTTTCGCTGCCAGAAAGCTAAAGGGGAAAATTTAATTTTTTGCTGTTTACAAAAAAAAAAAAACGCTGATTAGTGATAGCGTGAACTTCCTGTATATTTAGATAATATTGTATATTTAATTAGTAGTACAAACAGCATAATTTGAGTGCTACGTACCACCGAAATGGAATCCAGCTATTTCATTGCCCCTATTGTACAACTCGATAGTAATAAAATTCGCCATGATTTTTATGATACGGTTAACGATCGACAGAACTTCCGCGTTTACATGATATTTATGATTTGATGAAAAGAAATCGTTACCCATCGATGAACGGCGATTATTGTAGGTATCATATACAAACTTAATCGTTACAGTATGATTCGATTCTATTAGGTCTCTGTAGGTTTCTTGCTGTATACAAATTTGGCATTTTAGTGTAACTATTTAACGTATTTAAAGTATAGCGCTTAGGGTTAGTATTTAAGGTGTATGAGCCCCTGTTCTGTCATTTTTAGAGAATAGAGAGTGAAACGAAAAAAAGAATGCGATATGTTTCCTATTATTCTTAGTTTCGAAATTTTTTATCTTCCTCTGCCATGCGTTATAGTGCAACCGTGTCTGTAAAGGAAAAGTGCAATTATATGAAACTAAATTATATAGACAACGAAGACTGATTATGTACGTTGAAATAGATCCACGATATTGTGTAGGTGCTGGAAATGAATATTATTTTCACGGGTGCTCTATTTATAAAAACAGCATGATAGATATAAGTGAAGTTAATTGAGCCTTCTATTATATAGAATATAGACATTCGAAATTATAACGCATGTTCAATTTTATCGAATGAAAGGCACATTTACCGTGAAATTTGAATTCAAATCTATGAAACAAGCAAAGTGTTAAATTCTATAAAAATATTTATTTAACACAATGTTCACAGAAACTAAGATTGAAGGAAACATCTAAAACATCGTGTTTGGTACTGTTCGATTGGAAATGAAGTTCATTTCACTTTCTAGCTACGATGTTAGGAACGACAAATTTAGATAGCATTAAGTTCATTCTTCATAATTCTTTAAGCTCACCATATTGTTTAATTCATTAAACAGAAACAGCCAATGTGCGATAAAATATTTGTCAGGAACTGAAGATAATTTTTTTTTACTAAATAACGATTCTCAAAATTAAGATTAAACCTTATTCCCAATTTGAACGCAACGCTAAAATTTCATATAAATTTTGTAAATAACTATTGTTCTTCTTTTTTACAAATTTACCGAATCTTCCGAATTGTCAACGAAACATTGACTTTGTCAAAAACTTTTATTTGGATGATCATTTAATTAAGATACGTTTAAGATACATCCGTCTGGTATTAATTTAAGAAGGAGACACGCAATCTTTCATAGTCGTATTATGTTCGCTTGCATTTAACAACGAAGCTCCTGCTTAAGTTTTCAGAGAGCCATTGCTATCTGTAATTGTCAGGTGCTCAACGACGATTGTAATTGGTCAACGATTAGATCATTGTAAATAAATTAGAGACTATTATACGATACGATTTTATGTATATTGAAAATTTTGTAAATAAAGTATGTAAAAATACTGCGAATCTTTTTCAAGCTTAACAATACATTGGCAAGGAACGCGAAAATTCGAAAAACGAAACCGTGTTTCGTTTCAGTTTCCAGAATTTCCCTGCATAATTTACATGAACGCTAATGCTACGTATAAAATTTTACGCTACGTTGAACACACTATACAGTTTCAATATTTCTGCATAAATGGTTTATAAAAGATGAAAGTAGTAAAATAGAAAATATGTCATACAGGTATACGTAATGAAACTTCTATGCAGTCTAAAATTCTGAATAATTTATGGAATACAGACGATGTTTTTTTTTTAAATAAATAAAAATTCTTCTGAAAAATGGAAAATTATATTCGATATTCAGTTTCAGTCGTTCAGAGACACACGAACTACTATTACTTCTGTTATATTATACCGTGTGACAAGATTGGAATGTAAATGGTCCTGAGAGCTTTCCCTGGAAAAGTTTCGCTATTTTGATTACCGTTTCTTTCGGCGAAAGTTTCGACTCGTGAAATGAATAGCGTATTTTTGAATCCAGCACAAAATGCAAGTCGATCTTTATATGAACGATAGAAAACTAGCGCTTGAACGTGACAGATTCCTCTTCTTTCTTGATTGCTCGAACGAGCGTCAAGCTGAGAACAGCTATAACTACCTATCGAAATGAAATTTCCTGTTAGATATTAGATCGAATAGAAACGTTCAGAATAAACGCGGAGGAAATTCCAAAAATTCGAAGGCTCACATGAAGCAGACACAGAGCTAACGCCAGACCGGCCAACCATCCGGATCTGCCTTCCAAAAACCACGAAACCTCCTCGACGCAGCCGTAGAAGAACGCATTCCCAGTAACTGTATCCCTACACTCGTTCGGCAATGGTTTCTTCAGGTTCACGTAGTCCATTGGTCCATCGGCACCACAGCACCCGATCTATTTTAAAATCATTCGATGAGTTTCTGTTTGCCCCAAGGAGCTCGAGACGAACGTAAAGAAAAATTTGAAACTGATCTCTGTAAGCACGTTAAAACACAGTGACTCACAAATTTGTTCACGAAAACTGTATTAAAATTTGAACTCTGACAAAGACATTCGCCTCAACACAATAAAGGTCATGAAAACCAAACAACAAATAATCTTGGAAGCTGGAAATGATCCACAAAATGAGACAAAAAGTTAATACCATAAATTTCAGAGTTAATTAACATTTGGAACACGCGTTAACAAACCTGTGACTCACTGCACAATAATTTAACAGGTTTGTATTCAGAATACATGCTGTCAAGTTTTTAATAAGAGCCTAGGAATGATCTAAGAAATTAACTATAAAATATAAAACGATAGATTATAACATTTTATAAATAATGAAAGGCTTACGCTTTCTTGAATTAGTTGCAGAATGTACGTTGCCCGTTCGTCGTGATACTTGTTAATGAGAGTGGTCATGGATCGTCGTATAAGCGGTTGAATCTGACTGTCGTAAGTAGAATAATCGAGAAGTATCGCTGTTCCTGCCAAGCCAAGTACGTAGCAGAGTAATTGCAGACCGGCGTACTAAGGAAACATTGAACGCAATTGTTAGTCTCGGGCATTTAGCGCATTCTCGCGCACTACATTAAATGATTCTAGGAAATGCACTACACTGCAGCTTTTTTCTTAAAGGGTAATGCCACTTTAGCGCCCGGAAAAAGCAGTGCAATTTTAAATATTTTTTTAGCGAATATAGCGAATGGAATACAAAATTTGTTTTATGTTTAATAAAATGTAAATGTAAACAAAACAAAATGTTTACAAGCATAAATACAAAATTGGAGCTTGAAAAACTGTATGTTTAATGTTCTAAATATTCTAACGTGAAGAATATGATTGATATTTAGTAGTGATGCACCGATTAAGGTTTTGGCCGACTAGCCGACTAGCCGATTAATCGACCTCCAAGAAGCCGACTAGTCGGCCGATTAGTCGGCTATGCCGATCATTTTCGTACACTGCGCCACTATAAAATGAGGCAAATCACTTCATTCATTTTCATTATCTTTCGTCCGTTTTCGGACTCTTCTTCATGCGGAGAGTTCAAAAAATTGAATTATCATACTTTACTCACCTTTATTACAAAAAAGATTCAAAATTTATTATTGTTTAATATTATTCAAAAAGGAAATTGTTACATTTATTTTATTATTTTATTGCATTCTGTTTTTTGTTTTAAAGCGTTTTTTATTTCGATAAAATAAAAAAATAATAACCAAAGTTGGTTTAAATAAATAATAATTACTATTTTTAATGTTTTATATAATAATTATAATTATGTTACATACAGATATGTATAAGTATGATAAATAAGTAAATATAAGTACAATAGACAAAAAACATTTTTTTCTTTCTGTGATATCACGATATTATTGCTACTAAAATTCAAGGCCGATCAATCGGCCTATTTTGCCGACGAGTCGCCGACTAGTCGGCGACTACAAAACTAGCCGGATAATCGGCTTAACCGACTAGTCGGCCACTAGTCGGTACATCTCTAATATTTAGTTTATTTTGGCAAATGCTAAACATATTGCAGATTTTTGCACACTTAGCATTGCCATAAATGCATAAAATCCGCTGTCTAATTATAACATACTTTGAAGTATGTTTACAATTTTTGAAAAATGTTTGTTAATACAAAATCGCGGGGTTACAACTTTGCAAATGACGCGGAAGAAATTTCCACGGCTGGAAAGATTTCTGCTCCGATTTTTGACCTGGAAGAAAAAGCCAAAAAATTTTTAATTCTACATAAGATTAGCTTCAGAATTACGTACGGAAGTTAAAAAATACTGTTTTCTGTAAGAATGTTGCATTATTGAAAAAAATTGTTCATATTTAGATGAAAAATTGCTTACAACAAAAAAAGTTTACAACGCAAAATCCGTACTTCCCGAATTAATGTCTTGTAGGAGTAAAAAATTGTTTGCTTTTTCTTCTAGATAAAAAATTGAAGGAGAAATCTTTCCGGCAGTGGAAATTTCTTCCTTATCGCTTGCAGAGTTGTAACAGTGCAATTTTGTATTAATAAACATTTTTCAAAAATTGTAATCACGCTATAATAAACGTCATGAAACAAATTTTGTATTCCATTCACTATATTCGCTAAAAAAATTCTCAAAATTAGACTGCTTTTTCCAGTTTTACGAACTATAAAAAAAAAAGATACACCACTAATGAGAGCTGTCTTTTATTTTCGCTCATATTATAAAATAATTAACAAATTTAAATGTTAAGTACAAAAAGCAATTAAGATTTCACGGTAGCTTGAAACAGATTTTAGATCTGCACGTCAAAGATTTAATAGGTGACGATTCTAAACCAGGTTGAATCTGTTAACCGAGAAAGAGGAGTTAATTCGTTACGTGAAAATTGTTCTATATTAAACGAATTCTCTCGTCGCGAATATTTATCATTTAACACTCGTATAAATGTCTGAAATGTAATAAATCGAACACAATACTTGTTACATACCAAATTACAAAATTGGAAACAATTTTTAATATATTATTATGAAACGCTGCGTGGGCGTTTCAGGTACCGCTCGGTTAATAGATAGCTGTTCTGACTATGATGATTAATTAACATTTTCTTACGACATAGAGACCGATGATGTGCTCCATAAGAGCGACACCGCAGCCGATGAATGTGATCATTATGATGAATATCGAAGCGGCAAGTAGGATGTAAATGCCGATGTAAAATTCATACATATCAAGAAAATCGACCCATTCTTGGAAGGCTGGATCCAGCCTCAACCACATGCACAATCCGAACATTGCGCTGCCGAGTAGCTGGTAAAAAAATGTACATACTTTTAAAAAACATCACGGAAATAAAATTGTATTATTTTACAGAAACACGAACTTCTAAAATTGAATTTTCATTTCGTTTTCAAATTGTATTCTATTTTTTAATTAAAATAAAATCGTTACAGTGCGATGCTGGTTATCATCCTCTAATTTATTTTAATCAAGCTTTAACGTTCCAGATGAATTATATTATTTTACAAAAACACGAATTTCTAAAATTTTTACAGTGTGATGCTGGTCATTAAATTCTAATTTCTAATTAATGAAGCTGTAACATTTAAAACGAATTAATAAATAAACATAACGACGTGAAAGGCGTTATATATACTTTATCAATCGCTTTAATTTTTTAATTCTCAGATTTTTTTAGTAGTCACAATCCCTCGTATTCGTCACGCTGATAAACACTGATATGATTGGTACGCCGTGATCTGACTCACATTGATTCAAATGTAACGAGAATCTATGTTGCAATAAGAAGCGTTTCGATCTAAATTGCCTCCGCAGACACATTTACATGTTAGTCGGTCAATGATGCTTAGAATCATTTGTGGGATAGAAATGTGTATTCGCGAAACAATGATACGCGTTGCGATAACACAAAAAATCGTTTCGAAGCAATATTTTCACAAGTTTTATACAGAATTAAAAAATTGTTCTAACTACCACGTTGAACTCGTAATCATTTTTGTCCCAGACACACTGACAACGATCTGTTTCGTTTCTGACACTAATTAATTATGAATCATATCTGTTTTTATTTTTCTCGCTCACCCATATGATGGCGTTTAAGCAGAAAATAGTAAACTTTATACACTGAATACGTTGCTCCAATTGCGGTCCGGAAGTTTTGGTAACCATTGTTTAACACTTTTAATTACGATACTTGTGCACTCCGATTAGACTCACGACAAGAAACACGATTAATTTTCTTTCTTTTTTTTTTTGCAAGAATCTCTCAATGAGATAGTATCATAACGTGGACACCGTAGTTATGGACGTACCCGTCGGCGGATACCTGAAACCTCCGCCTAGCATTCTTTATCACCGACAAATATAAGATAACTGGATAAGCATGTCCTAGATAAAAGAGACGCTGCAAGTGACTCATTCATATTGCTGAAAATGATCGTCGAGGAGAAACAATAAGACTCACTTTCTGTCTTCACTTTCTACAGAATCTCTATCCTTCTTTTTTTTATTATTGTAAAATAAAAATCGCGATCAAACGCCAACCCGATATTTTATGAAGATTTAATTGAAACTGGCATCCCGTGGCATCGATTAAAATCTAACATTTTAAAAGCCAATCGGCTTTCGGTATTCATTACGCGGTATTTATAATGAAACAAAAATTTGGTAAAACCACAACACAAGAATATTTTTTTCAGTATAGTTTTTGTTGAGAAATATATTTTATTATCGTTAAACGAACCGTTTCATTAATAGGGTTTAGTTTTTTTTTATCGTAAAACTATAGAAATGCATCATTAATTCGGATTAAAATTCGTTTGCTTTAAGACGAACGAATTTTTCAGCCTCAGCTTCTTCTAATCTTTCACAGGAAATTTAACTATCGCTACAGATGTAGAGTCTAAAATTAGACGCAAGATCCAGGATATATACACACACAGTAAACGTTCTCTTTTTATAACCATACGACAATGGATTAACTGCGACGATTAATCAGACGCTGAGCAGTGAAAAATAATAAATGCAGATACCTCCTGCTTGATGAAACAATTGTAGTGAGATCAATTTAATACAGTAAGCACAAATTTAATACACACACGTGCATATATATTTTTCTTCTCGTTCAATTATTAAAAAAAGAATCCATTGACTTTCCCATATTTTATTTCAAACTTTGTTCAAAAGAAGAACAGAGAGAAATTCTTTGGTAAATAAGTTTATTTCACAAACGAAAAGTGCAATCTCTTTCTTAATTAGATACAATACATGGTTTCTTTTGATTGCAATTTACAATTTATATCGAAAATTCGACCCGCTGTTTTTTTTTTTGTATACAATTCTGTTATCGGCGATCACGTGGCCCAGTCATACGTAATCATAGGCAGTTTGAATTGATAGCATTTGACTATCCAGCATCCTACGAGCATAAAGTCGGTCATGATGTTAGGGATATGGTGCAAAGGCGTTCCAGCCATCCAGCATCAGCATCAGAAATGGTTTCTGAAACGAATATGTAGCTGAGAAGTGGGGATGCGAGTTGCGACGTCGAGCAATACGCTGAGCTTTGCTGATGTGGAAGTCGAGTAAGCTGAACAAGAGCTTCTCGGATTTTGTTCGTCAACGTTGTCCTCGTTGACGCTTTCGAACGATTTAATATTACGTCATTTTCATTCACCGTTCTCGCGGTACCGTTTTTACTCATCCGGTGTTTGCGCGAGTTATGCAAGAATTCATGCTTTTCCAAATTCTGATTGGTTTTTCGGTCTTGGCGACGGCGATCCCGAAGCCGGAAAATGATCACAAAATACGAATCGTTACCAAGGTTTGTTCTCTCTTTATTTATAATTTTAAATCTTCTCAAAAATCCATACTCTAAAAGACTCTTACTCGATATTTCTGAAAAGCGAAAAACAAACGTAATTATTGATGCAATAAAAAATACAAATCGAATACACATAACCTTGTATTTCGGACGTTTATTTGTTTATATTAGGTATAATTAGAAATCGGGCCACTCACCTAATATATTTCGTGAAATTATTCATCGACCTCGTCCATATTTTTATGAAAGTGATTAAATGCGGATGCCTCGTTACAAATATTTAGTACCGGCTTCTCTAAATAAATTTTGTTTTTCAAAAGCCAAGCAACGAAGAACACTACATCAGTTCTCAACACAATGCAGCTTACGACCATGAAGCCTTCCTTGGCGAAGAGGCGCAAACTTTCGATCAGCTGACACCTGAAGAAAGTACAAGAAGATTAGGAATAATAGTTGACAAAATAGACAAAGATAACGACGGTTATGTCACTGGCGAAGAGCTCAAAGATTGGATATTGTATACGCAAAAGCGTTACATACGAGACAATGTCGAGAGTCAATGGAAATCTCACAATCCAGAAGGGAAAGAGAAACTTCCATGGTCAGAGTACTCGACGATGGTTTACGGAGACATGAACGAACAGGAAGCAGAAAGCAACGACAAAAACAAGGACGGTACTTTCTCGTACTTAGCGATGCTTAAAAGAGATCGTAGGCGTTGGGCAGCTGCCGATTTGGACGGCGACGATGCTCTCACGAAAGAGGAGTTCACGTCTTTTCTTCACGCCGAAGAAGCGAATCATATGAAAGATGTTGTGGTATTGGAAACTATGGAAGACATTGACAAAGACGGGGATAACAAAATATCTTTGGCAGAATATATTGGTAAATGCTTTATTTATTTTTATTCCGTTATGTGCATGTTAATGAAAACTTTTTATTGATATTTTGGACTGTTTTGTAACTAAGCTTTATGAGAAACAAAAAATATCTTTGTGTCGCAGGCGACATGTCTGATAGCATAGAAGGCGAAGAGGAGCCAGAATGGGTGAAAAACGAAAAAGAACAGTTTTCTATGTATCGAGATAAAGATGGGGATGGCTTCCTCGACTTTGAAGAGGTAATACGGAATTTCATATATCGGTACACATATTGTTATGGCAGCCTAATAAATTAAAATGAACTTTGAACTTTTTCCTAGGTCAAAACTTGGATTACTCCAGCTGACTTTGATCACGCCGAAGCTGAATCTCGGCATTTGATATTCGAAGCGGATACAGACGCGGATCAAAAGCTTACGAAGAAAGAAATACTGGATAAATACGACATTTTCGTTGGTTCTCAGGCAACTGATTTTGGTGAAGCATTAGCCAGGCACGATGAATTTTAATAAAACTTCCATAATTCTCAAATTATTATTTTATGAGAAAACAAATAAAACTGCATTTAAGATACTAAAAATGTATAAAGCATTTACAAAGGATATTTATCTTTATCAGTAAACTAAGAAACTTTTTATAATGGCTGATTTTTACTTACCTCGTAACATTATTATTGAAAATCATTTATATCTTATACAAATGTAAATACATGTTAGTCATTTAATAAATTACAAATATTTTAAACATCCTTTATTTTAATTAAATAGAAAACACATCGAAAATGTTCAAAGAAACTCGGTGTAATATAATCTAATCTAATACGTCGATGAACTATCAGATAAGTGACGATTCACTATAACGGCGATTATTTTTATCAGATAAAGCCTTATTTCTACAATTAACTGACCAGAAGCAAGTGTCAACTTCCAAGATGAAGAAAATCAATTTATTTGCGTTTATAATCATTTGTAATGCATATTTTGCGTTGGGTAATTATACTAGAAATATATATATATAAACTTTATCAATTTGAAGAGGTAATCGTTAAAACTGTTTTCTTAATTAATTTGTAGCTTTGGATATGGAGAAAAGATACTGTTTCAATTTTACATGGGTAACATCGAAATCTAATTGTTCTGAGCTAAAAGGTGTCCCCTGTATTGAACCAGTAATCATACAAGGTAAAATTATGATTCTTCTAAGTGCATTAAGGTATTTTATTGAAAACTACCGCGACAAAACGTTAAATTGAAAAAGAAATGTTTTACAATTTTTTTAAATGCGATTATAGAGAACTAAAAATTCTAGTTTTAGCTTACTTTAAATTTAAGCTGTAAAATATGTTTATTCGATAAGAATTCCACTTCTAATAAGCATTTGAGGATATAGACAAGTCTTTAGCAAGGAGGGTATTATACCTAGTTCATATTTTTATAATAAATTATTGTTTACTGATAAAAAAAACCAAAATTTCAGACACGCCAGTAAATGTAAGTATGATCTGGGAAAATGAAATAAACCAAAAGCAGCCAAATAGGTCGTGTATTTTAACTAACAGTGATGTATGCTTAAAATATTCTTTTAAGCTCAATAATAATAGTAAGTATATTTAGATAACAAATAAGTATATGGAAAAGTTTTAAAACTTTAAAATTTGTTGCAGTGGTTAATACATCAATGTTTTGTGGAAAAATGATAGAAGATCAAACAGAAGCTGTTACATCTGGATGTTATGAGCAAAAGGTAAGAAATTCTGTTAAATGGGTTGTTCGGAAAATTGGTTGGAAAATTAGGATAATGATGTTTTTCGAGAAATTTGATATTTTTTAACAAAAAAGCGTGTTAAAAATGCTACGAACCTTCCGAACAACCCTATAATAGACAATTAAAAGTCCCGTTTAAAATACTTATTTACAATTAAATTTTATAAGCTATAAGTAATATATTTAAGAAATTATTATTAAAAAGGACATTGTACTGAAATAATTCACACATTTCATAGGTTGGTGGTTATGATCTCGAAGTTTGTGCCTGCCAATCTAGAAAAGGACAAGAACCTTGTAATGCAGTAATGGGAGTGAATCATTTTGTTATGCTTATAGTTATAAGCTTAGTATTTGTAATTACGAATTATTATAATTGATTTTATTATAGCTTAAACCCATACCAAATTATATTATTGTTCAACTTCGAATTGATATTATGTTTATAAACTATTTTTATACTAAAAATCTTTAATAAAAAATAAATACATGCAATTATAATATTTTGTACGAAAAAATTCGTATTTATCATTTAGAATATAATATGAGCCAAGGAGTATTATATATGAATAATCATTTATTATTAAATAATTTGATAGCAATCATGACTGTAAAACAGTATCAGATTTGAATGTATCGGTAATAATAAACCGATGAACTAACAAAATACGTGGATATTTTGAAATTTAAAAGGAAGGGATGTGATAGGCTACAAATATTAAGGACGCATTTCTAATAAAAAGAAAACAGTTTCATATTGTTTCCAAATGTTTTTGAAATAGTATATTTCATTGCTTTTTGTAAAATACAAGATCACAATAATACAGAAAATATTTAAAGTTTTATTACTTAGAATAATGTTAATATCTTGTACTGTACATGTATCAAAGCCATAATGATCCAACGATTGAACGTATCCGTTTATCTAGGAACTTTTCGTAACAGTGTAGTGTGTGTGAGTATGCATGTGGGTACAGTGTGTATGCAACGTAACAGAAAGAAAACTATTTCTGTGATCCGTTTATGAATCTGATCGTAGTGCGGGCAACGAACAAATATAAGTGACTGATTTTGCATTAACCGCATGGTATACAGCTTAAAATTGTATATATCACTCAAATATGGTGTTTCCTGTGCAATACATTCAGGAGCTGTGTGCTTTAGACACAATGTAAACTGATATTCAGTGGTGATACACTTGCCGATGACTGTAAGTGTTGCATCGTCGTGCACCTGCTATGGTCTTATAGAGAAACAGTTGTTTTTAGGTTACTAAATTGCACAAAGACAATTCATATATTACTAATATTACTGATCATTCTAAACTGAAATTTTTGAAGTCTCTATCGTCTTCGCACTTTGTGAATTTTTCGTATTGCTTCTCGTGTATGACCTATAAATAATGTCAACTGCCTTATGTTTTTTTGTAGAAACTAAACGAAAATATAATCTCCAATACTATACAATAACTTACATTATTAGAAAAAATGTTTTCCTCAAAAAGTACCGCGTTTTTCATTTCATAATAAATTAACCCTTTTCACGTTCGTCGTTAAACGTGCATCGTAAATAGAAATAGGTTGTTCAAGCATTGATAATAATACATACATTCATCCCTTGATTTACGCGGAATGTTCATTATTAGAAACGAACGTGAATGAATAAAAAGAATATTTCGTATAAATAAGTTAGTTGCCAGTTTTCGGTAATGTTGAACTAAAACGGTACATAATGTTGCATAAATTGCATGATTATTCAATGCATAAAGTTGACTGATGATTATACATGTAAAAAAGTATAAACTGAATATAGGCTCATAGTAACGAAACGTTTAAAAATATTTCATCGCGCATGCACGACCGTCGGCGTTGTAACATACTTATTTTCTTCGTAGAAATGTACAATATGGCAGAGCAACAACAAGTGCCTCCTGATTACAAGCGTATGTCATTAGATAAAATTATCGAAGCAATGACCGCAGATTTGGAAAGTTCCAACGGTCATTACGTCCAATTCGGCGTGAATCCCCAGCAGACAACATCTTTGAATTGGAGAGATTATCCGTCTGGCCAACCAAGGCACTATATTACCAATCAATCTTTGCATTCTAATCCGCCGCCGATGCAGCCGATGACTTCAATGGGTTCGCCGCTTTACATGCAAGACGTGCAGAATTATGAAACTGCCACAGATTCGATTTATTTTCCATCGCAAGCGGTAAACCATTTAGGTATAAATGAAAATAATGATCTGATCGGTACGATAGACGTCGGCGGAGGTAATTACATAAACGTGATCTATGGGAACGCTTCTCAAATCATGGCGGAGCAATGCCAAGTTCCGAATATGACACAGTATAGAAATCAAAATATGATCGACCGAGAGTATGGTCTCTTCAACGATCGACACATTGCTGTACCATCCGAACTGCCAGCTCAGAATTTTAACGGCAAACAGTTGATCGATAATTTAGTTTGCAATTGGGTGCCTAATCAATCGGGTACATACAGTCCCTTCGGTGGTTCTCCGAATGTAACGCCAGTTCCGCAGTCAAACACAGACGTAAGAGAGTGCGAAGAATTACCTAGAACCTCTACGGACTCTCAATATAAGAAACCGCGTGCAGTAGCCGAAGTCAAGCCCATGCGGCCTTCTTACTCTGATGTTTTGACAAAGTCTGCGCCAGCGCCTCCGTCACCCTTAACAATCCAGCCTGTAAAACCGAAAACTGAATCCGTAAGTAAGAAGGTATCGAATAAGAATTCTAAGAACAAGTCTAAATCTGGTGTGTTGAAACGGCAAAATTCATCTGGAAGCGACGATCATAATTCTCCGAAAATGCAAGCGCCAAGAAAAGTTTTAGAAAAGAACAACTCGAATCTTCCAAGACGTTGGGTGTCGTTAGATAATCTCGGCATACAAACTGAATCTCATGAAATAAACACTTTTGATAAATCTAGTCAATTTGAAAAGAAAAAGGTCACTAAATCGGTGAAGAAACCGGAGAAAGGAGAAGCGCTTAATAATGTGAAGGTTCAAAATAGCAGTTCGAAATCTACCGGAAATATTCCGAAACGACCTATACAAATAAATAACAATTTGAATACGATAAATACTTCCAGTCAAACTGTTTCTCCAGAGAAGATAGAGAAAAATCAACAAGGCGCGACTAAAATGAACAAGGAAGAGAAAAAAGTGACAAAGGAAAAGAATTTTAAGCGTTTCCAGGCGGACAAAGCGCAGCAAATCAAGAAAGCTCAAAGAAATCGAAGAAGGGAGAACAGAGAATCTCCGGTTAAAGATTTATATAAAAATTTAAATAAGTATGCCAGTCGTTCGAGTAAAATCGGATTAAAAATATTTGACTGGTTGCTGCACTTAGTTTCTGATGTAGTTAGTATGAGCGCGAATCTCATTGTTCAACTGTAAGTAATATTGTAAAAAAAGAAAGTTACTATAAAAAAGATATGCTTTAATGTTTGTATGTTTGTATTTTAGTGCTAAACGTGGATGGTATCATACTATATTATATTTAAAATACTCATGGGTATCTTTAGTTATGACATTTTCGAAAATTCGTATTTTAAACGCTATCGGTAGACATTTAGATAATTGGTTTGGAAATAGTAAATTTGCATTTTGGCGTAAAATAAGATCAAAAAGCGAAGAGAAGGAGGATAACGGCAATTGGTTACGCGGAGGTCTGGAAACGAACATTGCATTGCCTAGTACAGGCGAAGAAGCCATGAAGAGATTATTAGCGTGTAAAGGAAAAGACCCATACAGTATATTAGGTGTAACGCCAACATGTTCCGACGACGATATTAAAAAGTATTATAAGAGACAAGCTTTCTTAGTACATCCGGACAAAAACAATCAACCTGGCGCGGAAGAAGCATTCAAAATACTTGTCCATGCATTTGATATAATTGGTGAACCGGTACTACATACTTTCATATTCGATATAATATTTATTGGGTCGTGTAATAAATTCCCGCGTTTTGTATATTTGATTTTTTTTCCCCGCAATTTTTCGAATTAATTAATTTTAATCAATTTCCAGGCTTTTGAAATGGAAGTTCCAGGCGGCAAAAGAACGCGAGAATTTATTACACGACCCAATATTTGTTTTCAAAGCAGAATGTTAATCTATTTATAAAATAATTAATTTGTTATTAACTTATCAGGAACGCAGGCAAGCATTTGATCAGACCAGACAAGTTGAAGCAGCTTGGGGTGAATTGAGCGATTTGCTTTCTCAGCTTCATAGAAAAATGGAACAAGCAGCGAATACAATAAGGTGTACAAATTGCGGGTTAAGGCACAAGAGAATTCCTACGCAACGTCCTTGTTACGCGGCACGATTCTGTGCTCAATGTAAAATACGTCACAGCGCGAAAGAAGTAACTATCGTAGCTATCTATGAAACCGAAACGTATAGTAAACTATATTTTTATGATCGATGATTAACATTTGAAATAGGGAGACATTTGGGCCGAATCTCGTTTAATGGGTTTTCTTTGGCATTATTATGCTTGCATGGAAGGAGCAGTGTACGATGTTACTGATTGGGCAGCTTGTCAAGCTGGTAATTTGAAACATTTAAGAGCAAACACACATAGCGTACAATATAGGATTGTTTTGGGCCAGCGACCGCCATCACAAGCTGCAAACAATGGTAAAAAACGACCGCAAATAGATCCAAATACAAGGTAACAATGTGCTATACCTGTTTTTGAAAAATATATTATAAACAGTTGTTTCGTTATTTTTAAGATATAATTATTTTTCACATTGAACAGCGAAGCAGATTTTGAAGATTTTTTAAATAACCTATACAACCACAGCAAGACTGGAGCTTCGAACGTACCACGAGATCAAAGCTCCTTCAGGGGAGATTGTAAACGGCGTAAAGCCAAGCGTAAGAAGTAAGAAGTATGGCAAGTGACTTCCTAATCCTTTAGTATCCGTTATGTATGATTATACAGTAATATACATATTTCTGTAATAAATTTTCATATTCTTTCGTTAAAAACAATATTGATAGCGTCTGACTTTAGCACAATATTAAAATTGTAATAAAATTTTAAGAAACATGTATCATTTTTATCTCTACAGTAATGAACGAAGTCTTGAAAAAAACCAACATTTTTTTAATTATTCGAATTAAATTTATATAATTGGAGAAAACATTTACTTTATAAAACACGGGATAGACATTCATTTAACATTGATAAAATGATTACAGCAATAAATATTTTAATCATTGATTTTTACATAAAACTAGTTTACGAAATTTCTTCAAATAACAAAAGATGTAACTTGAAATTGTTTTAAAATGTAAAGATTCGTACTAATAGATTATAACAGATGTATTATTTAGAAACGTTAAGATGCGTTATGAACCGCAATTTGGAAAATTAATCTACTGTTAATTCTTATTAGTTGAAGATTTTGTTTAACATATGGCTGTTTTCGTTATTCGTAATTCAGATGAAAAATTGAATTAATGAAATGAGAAATATCGAAGTGACAATTTCAATATGTATAAAAAAAATAAACGAGTTTCTTTTAAATTATTCCGAATATAATACTCAAATAATATTAATGTTGTAGTAGTATTTTAAAATAGTATAAAAACGTTACAATAAATTCTAAAGATTTCGTCTGACATTAATAAAAGTGAACAACAATGAAAAGAATCGAGAATCTGTACGTCTTAAATTCTTTCGAACAATGTGTCCACTTTTAATAAACCACAATGCTAACAACCATGCAATATAAGTATGCTAAAATTTTTCATCATATGTATAGATTTTTTTTTAATGCGTTCTATGTTTGTTCGTTTTTCAACTATAGTTACAAAAATGGCCCCTGCATGTAATTGATGTATATATTAACAAGATTATGCAATAGTTCGTGTCTCTTGACATTGTCTATGTCCTACATCATCAATATTTACTGTAAGTCATGATCTCTGTAATGTTTATAATTGGTAGCATAAAAGTTGAATTGGCGTCTATAAAAATAAGACTGATTACTTTCTTTCTTCATTATACATAAGTTACATATTAGATAGAAATATTCAAACTACTTTATTTCTTATGATTACTCTTTCAATATCCGAGGAAAGAATAGATAAAGAATTTATTCTCTTAAATTGCATGCAAATGCTAAATTACTTTTTCAAGTTTCAAATAATTCATATTGTACAAATTTCATTCTGCATTATACAAGATACGCTATTAATGTACATGTAATTAGCAAAGATAATGTTGAAATATTTGTAGAAATGTAATGATGTGTCTGAGAAGTTTTATTTATGCCTTTTATTTGTATAATAAAATTGTGCAATTCTTTGTATATGCAGATGAAATTATATAAATATGTATAAAATGAGTTTTACAATAAAGGTGCACATTAAAGTAAACAGCTTCTAAATTTCGGTATTGAATACAGTAAAACGTTGTTAACTTATACCTTTATTTCTACAGCATGAACAAATTAAGAACTATGTATGTGTGGTTAAACATTCACGATAAAGCATCTTTGTACATTTTACATGCATTCTTTGTATCATTTCAGGAACCTAGTTTCAACCATTAATTGGATTACAGTAAATCTTTAACAAAGTTTATAGATCCTTCTGATTTACATAAGTATTAAATGTAACTACGTTTTTATTTGAATTATTCACAGATTGATTTCATGTAATATCATTTCGCAATATTTTTATAAACTTTGCGCATCAAAAAATATAACTTACCCATAGTAGTACAAAAATAATATTACTCTTTATTACTTTGCATTTGCAATATTTTTTTCTTCAATTAGACTAATGTTGAAGTCAAAATAAAAATATGACCTATGCAATTTATTTGTTTTTAGTATAATGCGATTTAATAAACGAAAGGACGCGAAGAATCACACAGTATCAATACGTTTAATTTTAATTTAACATCCCCTCTAAAAATACAAGAGCATCAACATTATCAATCGCACTTTCTACATCTCGTTTTTGTATAGTTTTCTTTTTCATCTGTGCAGTATATTTATAAGATTCCTTGGCAAGAGAATCAATAAAAAGTTCCTGTAATAAAAAGAATATTTAATTTCTTTCTTTCTTTGATTACTATTAATTGTTAACTCAGAATATGAGTGTAATCATTTTTATCCACCTAAGTTCCTACTTTGTTTCTTCTTTATTATTTACATTTCACAGTTTATTCTCTATTATTATATGATCAAACGTAAAATATAAAAAATATATTTGTAAAATCTGTATAATCGAATCTAAACCATAGATCAAAATAACCATTTACTGTGCGAAGGTTAGGATTACATTTAAATATTTACGTTGATTATGCAAACGACAAAATTCATAATGTTTTAATATCATAAATAGAAATTTTTTATAGTAAGTTCTATGTGATTTTTTATTCCAAGTTGAAAAAGTTTGAAAAATACTAAAATAACAGTTTTGATTAAAAAACGTACAAAATGGGTTACAATTTAACGCATATGCAAAATTATATCAGTGTAATAACTGAAATATGATTTATCGTTACCGTAGACTTTGTGATTAGGAATACTGCTTCTTGGTTAATCATATTCACTTCGGGATCGGTTTTTATAATTGTTTTTATCCTTCCTAATGGTAATTTTACTAGTTTTTCTTTTTGTTCCTCGTCATGCCGAGTGTTGCTCTCGGATTCTTCTTGTGAATCCTGAGAATTTTCTCCACCTGTGCTAACATTATTTTCATTTAATTCTCTGTCACTTGCGCTTCCCTCGTTTTCAAAACTAGCCATGATTACATTGTTCGGAGTGAAAGTATCTACGATTTATCGATTAATTTTCGATACGATTCGATTAGTCGATGACAATTTACTAATGAATTTTTCCGTTATTTGAATGTATTCCGTTTTCAATTATATTTTTAGATATGAATTTCCTAAAATATAATATATGGGGATAAATTATCTTATTTATTTTATAAAATATATTTATATTACATATGTCCTAATAATAACAAAGTCTGCTGGAGCTGAATCTGACAAAGCCTGCTGTCTCATCGTTCCTGCCGTCACAGTGGCGTCAGATTCGAAACAGGATCTGCTCTGCAGGTGATGTCAGCAGATTGTTGGCACAAATGCAGCAGACTCTACTGTATATTTTTATATTCGTCAATAATTATACATAATATATATGTAAATTAATATATTTTACAACGCTCAACTTATTACAATATTGTTCTGTTTAATAAAAAAAAACTCATATCGATGATTTCTAATCAAATTACATCTCGAGTATAGTAATTTTGAAGTTGCATTTTGCATTGACTTCATAATTATAGAGACGTGCCTTCATCGGAGAAATTGAAATATAAAGAAATATATAAACATTTTCGATTCGACATATATTTTAAACAAATCTGAATGCATAAAAAATACAAATTTGAAAGAAACAGCTCTAAAATATAATAAACAAAATATTCTTATGCCTACACTGCTTTGAGAAATACAGTTGCCAATCTAAACCCTTTGAATACGGTGGTAAATGTCTTTTCAATTTCCACATGGACATCGGACTTTTATTTACGACTGGTAATTTGACAGTCGTTTCAAAATTTATGAAAATCTCCTGAAATATGGAAGAGAAGTCTGTCAAAGAGCAGTTAACGGAAAATACAGGTTTTTAAATGTGAAATTCAATTGATAAACATGGACATACAATTTATGATATTCGTTTTATTGCAGATGTCAACCAAGATGAGTTGATTCTTCAACAACAAAGGAGAATCGAAAAGGAGGTTAAAACTTATTTCATGTCATTTTCAAAATTTCTATACCGAATAATTTTTCGTTAATTATAAGTAATTTTTCGTTAACAAACCGTAAATTTATGTTTCGTGGTCCCTAATCATTGTCATCGATGTTTATTTATACTGTTCGTTGTTCTTTCTCTTTCATAAACGTAAAACGTTTGTAAAATACAAAATTACACAGGAAATGATCGAGATTTCACGATATAATTTAATATGTAAATTTTTTTAACAAGCGTTCTTTCGTTCATTCATTTTAATTTCTAGATTTCAGAAAGCATTGCTCTAGTTGGAGAAAAAGAGTCGATAAAGAGCCTGGAGCGCGAATACACGGAAGATGCAATATATTTGTCGAAAGCCAAAGCGTTGGCTCAAAAATATTCATATATTAGAAGAACTAGGCCAGATGGAAATTGCTTTTTCAGAGCTTTTAGTTATGCATACCTTGAAAAATTAATTGGCAACAAGGATGAGTACGAGAAATTTCGTGAGTTGGCATTAAAAAGTAAAGACAGTTTGGTGGCGTTAGGTTTTCCCCAATTTACAGTTGAAGACTTTCACGACACGGTAAATATATACAATTATGTATAAAACAATAAAACGGATGCATTGTTGTGTTTTTAATACTATATTACAGTTCATGGAAGTTATTGATAAAGTAGGCGGAGACAAGGAGTCAAGTTGTATTGAACTTCATAAACTTTTTAACGAACAAGGATACTCTGATTACGTTGTTGTATATCTTAGATTAATTACATCTGGTCAATTACAACGTGAAGCTGATTTCTATCAACATTTTATTGAAGGAGACCGTACTATTTTGGAATTCTGCCATCAAGTACGTATCGTAAACATTCTGAGCCAGAGCCAATGATACAAGCAAAAGCATGATGATACCACGTGAAAATATAAGTTGAGGATATAGAATCAAATTCATTTAGTTTTGAAAAGTTTAAATTGATTAAAAGATTTCAAGTTTGGGATTTGAATGATTCAAGTTGCAGATTTAAAGGGTTTTTAGAATTAAAATGGAAAGATTCGAAATTGGAGGTTTAAAGATCTGAAGTTGAAGATTTAAAGCATTGAAACTGAAAATTTCAAGATTTGAAGATTTGAAGCAAAAAACTTGTAGAGTTCTAATTTAAGTCTTAAAAAATTTTTAATTTTTAATTTGAGGGTTTGAAGTTGGATATTCAGAGATTTTAAGTTATAATACGAATAATTTGATAAGAATCACAGAAGTATTACTAATATTACAATACAATGCAACGTATATTGTACTATAACATTGTTCGACAAATTTTGACTTTTTTTCGATTTTCTAAACTTGAATAAACATTCCTTATAGGTATCGACGTGCTAAATACGAATTTGCAAACCGCTTTTTGGGTGTCCTTTTTACTTTAATTGTTATTTAAATCTATTTCGATGCTTATAATCTAATAACTATTTATATCATTTTATTCGGGAGAGTCCACAGAATCATTTCGTGCCAAGAGCAACTAAATAACTATTACGGTAAAAGCACACAAAAATTCCAAAGTTGAAAATTTGTCATTTTTTTCAAAATTGATTTTTTCAAAAACTGTACGTTCTAGAAAAAAACGGTTTACAGATTCGTATTCAGCACGTCGAAATCTATAAGAAATGTTTATTCAAGTTTACAAAATCAGATCCGTATTGAACAGTGTAATTCATGTTGCATAGATGATTTTCCTTATTTTTTCACATGAAATCAGACTCTAGCCAATTCTACTGCGATTTCTGCTCCATTTTTTTTATAGAATCGTCTCTCTTTTGCTTCTATTATGAAATTATGAAAATATTGTTTACTACCTATTATAACGTTTATTTTCGATAAGATGTATGAGTCTTGACAGTAATAACTGTCCTGGTTTTTTTTAAATAGGAGGTGGAACCAATGTACAAAGAATCAGATCACATTCATATTATAGCCATGAGTACTGCTTTAGGAACCGGAGTACGAGTCCGTTATATGGATCGCGGTGCAGGAACTGAAGTAACTGCACACGACTTTCCTGAAGGTGCTGCTCCAGCTGTTCATTTACTTTATCGTCCTGGTCATTATGATATTCTTTACCCTTGATAAATTTCGTACTGCAATATTTTGGAAAGTCTCTTTCATGACAAAGACAATTATTTAGCAAATTATATCTTGTGTATGTAGTAAAAATTTCATAAAATTGTAATTCAATGAGACGTCCTATAACTATGGTTGTAAGTAATTAATTTAAATGCTGTACACTTTAAAATCATCAAATTTATGTAAAAAAAAAAAAAAAGAAAGGCATTTTCGTGTATGCTATTTCTTTCCACAAACATATAAGTTTGGATAATTTTTTATCGATTGTATGAATCTATTCTTTAACTCTAATTATAAATTAAATACACAAAATAAACAAGGAATAATTTGACAAAAAAAAACGATGTATTATCTTTTTTACGTTCCATTAAAAAATTTTTGAAAATCGTTGCATAAAATAAGTGTAAGATAAAGAATTATACATATTTGCAGGATAGGAAACATGCATTGTATTTTTGTAGTGATAATAATGATATTTTATAACTTGAATTATTTATAATATTTCTTTTAGATACATGAACTATGAATCTTAATGTTAAATAAGACTATATACAATGATGATAACATAATACAACACTAATTTGTAATTCATTGTTTGTAGAATATATTCTAAATAATATACTTCTGAAAATCAAGTACATTATACACAAATCATCAAACAAACTTATTTACATAAATGACGCAAACGTTCGTAAAATACAAACGCGATTGTAATATTTATTAAATAGATCATCTTTGCATGGCACGTACTTGTTCAGTAACTTCCTCCAAAATCATAGAGCTCCTATTGATCGATTCCATTTGATACTCCAAATGAGTACTTACTAGAGCAAGTTTCTTTAAGTTTGTTTCTGCGGATTCTAAACCATGCTCTTGCTGCGCAAAATTTCTTGCACTATGCATTAGTGTCTGCAACAATACTGTAATTATAAGAAGAAATAATCTTGCAATAAGTAGTGGAACTGAGAACATAGTAAACATTCTAATGCATTTTAATGTTAAGTTATTCGAAATTTAAATAACAAACAATGTGAAACGTGTTCTTTTGTAACTTAATTTTCTTTCTTTCAGTTGCACCACTCATTGGGTGCGTTCAGCACACACGATCACTGATCATAATCATTCCGCAACTGTTGCGAACTGAACAGTGATCAGTGATCGTTCCGCTAAACGACACTTTTTATTGGTCGCCAATATTTTTACACCACAAAACATGGCGACATTCAGCGTAAATTCACTGAACAGTTGCGGAATGATCATGATCTGATCATGTGCGTTGAACGCACCCATTGTAAAATATTCTACATTTCTAATATCAAATTGATATAGAATATTACTTCGCTACTCTTCGAGCCTCTTTGTATTTGCCTAGCGAGCGAGGCAATATTATTTACATTGACTTGCACTCTGTCGGCTAATCTCATTTTCGACTCAACGAATAAACTGCGAGCGCTCGTACTTGAAGCTGAAGCCATTTTGTGCGAACATTAATCGTGCAAGAAAAATTTTGTAAGTAGCTGCACTGCAGGTTAATGTTTCATTTCTATATACTTTGAATGGCATGTGAAATTTGTATTTTGAAGTAAAGTGAAGCTGAAACATATAAAAGTCTATGTTAGCATACCACTGTTTATATTTTTACCCTGTATGTGATGAATCAAAAATGTCATTTGTATCGGAATTCGACAGAAACTTCTGTCTGATAAAACATTTATTTTATTTAATTACAGTAGTTACTTTGGAATGTTATTTTAATCGAATTACTCTTAAATAAAAATTTTTCATAATGCAGTTCTGAGTATTATATAATAATTAACACTTGCCACATTAAAAATACGTTTGAGATATGTTGCAATTAGTTTTAAATAATATTTCACTACAATACGCTAAACGAGTAAACGTGACATTTTTCCAAAACTGTCAATAATTTGTATATAATATATACATATATACTACATATGTTCCATATCATAACATAAAGCTCAGTGGCGCCTCTTTCGTCTCATGATGAAACATATTTGGACAATCCATAGGCGCCAACTCTAAAATTTTTGTGAAATGTTTTTTACATTTTTTTACAAATAATTATGAATTCATTTCACTTGTTTATGTGACTGGTCAAAGTCAAAGGTTAGTCAGAGCAAACAAAACAACACTCTATTAGCTCTTGAACCACCTTGAACCGTTTTCTTTTTTGCACCGATTGTCAACCTGCTACAAACGCACATGCAAAATTTAAACATAACCTAACATAAGAATCGGTGACAAAGTATTCTTTTCATTCAAAAATTTTAAACAATTGTATTGTCATTTCAGGAAATTTGTAAAATGGAGCCTGGCGATATTTCTTTGCTCGTAGAAGAAATAAACGAAGCAACCAAGCTTCCTGATAAAGAATTACAGGTGATATATATATAACAACGATTCGTGAGTATTACAGTCAAATAATATAAAAAATTGTATATTTATTGCAGTTTTTACGGAATTTAAAAATAGAGTTAAGAAATCCAGTGTTACCGCAGCATGAGATTGAATCGCGTGCTGGAACACGTCCACCGACGCAAAATGAAGTCGAAAGATTTGAAGCGTATGTACCAATTAGAAAGGGATGTTATCATTCGTCCGAGGATAAAATAATCACTGGCAATTGGAAGGCCTTCTGCAAGGTTTCACAATTGAAAACTGTCGTTTATACATTTACAAAAAATTAAATTCCTCTTATTAATTTCGAAACATTTCTTTACTTCGCAGTTACACAATTGGAGTCATAAAAAAGTTCGACCGTTTCTTCTGTTACGAGAAAGCAACGTGGCTTATATTCGCAGTAAGAAACAAAGAAGAAGATTTGTACAGTTCCTAGCTGACGGCTTGCCAAATCGAACACTGTACAGTGTATATCACAGGTTTAGAAATTTATACGCAAACTTATTGCAAAGAAGGTAACATAGGAATATTAAAGTTACTTTGATTATAATTTATAATCTATATTAATGTAATATACGTGTGTAAAAGTATCATTCATCATGATAAAACTGGGTGTTTATGTTTAAATTTAATGTTTGGTTTAAGGTTTCTTCCCGATGAGGACAAAATGATTATAGATCACCTAGAACACAATGAAAATCTTGACGAGAAACGGAAGTACGCAGATCTAGCAAAGGTGCTAAAACGATCTCGAGCATCTATCTGGCGTCGTTATAAGTTGCTGAAGCAGAAGCGAAAAAAGTCAAAAGTCACAGCAACAAAGTAGATATTGTATACATAGATGTAAGATTATTTTCATTTTTTTTTTTTTAACTATACTTTTAGAAACTTTGTAAATATATATTTATTCTACAGTTGCTACATTAATTGTTATGTAACAAATTACAAAACTACTAATATCTACTAATTTTCTTATCCCAGTATTATTGTTCTTAAAAAATGTAATAGATGAATTCTTTTTTTAAATATATATGTGCATGCAACATTTCATTTACCACATTTTTTAAATCGTTTTCGCGATGTTCTTTAGTTAATTCCTATTGATACTACTGTTTGGACAAGAATATATATTGTTAAAAAATGCAATCTGGTTTTAAAGGATCCTATCAAAGCAAAAAAATTGAAAAAAAAAGAAAAAAAACGAGAAACCGAACATACACACATATAATACTGCTGCGATTATTCACCGCGAAACATTTACCGTCGCTGCGAAAAATTCGCATTGATCTGTGGGATCCTTAATATTAAAAATAAATTCTAATTGACATTAATTACCGAAAACTTACGTTAAGTTATAATACTTTATTTACTTATCTGAATGTTAGCATCCATTTGCTAGGATTTTCTTAATTTATTAAGAATATCTTAAATAACATAATTATAATTAATGTTCAGCAATTTTAAATCTTGTAGAAAGCATATAACATTTTGAATATAAATACGTATAGAGATAATGAGAAATGAGATAACATAATTCACGATTAATGAATTGTATGTATATATATAGCTAGTAGAGTTCCTGATGGCACGGTAAATTATATTTATATAGCATATCAAATGTTAAAGTTACGTATGTTCGAATTTCTGATGATTTATAGCGATAAACGTTTATCATTCTTTTTTAATTACTTCAAAGGATTTATAAAAATCTTTTATTAATCCACTTATACGTACAAGAATCAGTCTCTTTTTTGCAATGTATCAATAGTAACTGATGTTCATTAACTTTTCTATACTTTTTATTCTATGTATCAAAATCTAATTATATTTCGAAATAAGATATATTTTCGGAGATAGTATGTAGGATTAATTTTTTTTGTGTATCATTTACTTGTCTTCTTAATCGAAATAGTTTATTTTTAATCAAACGCCTAAACTAGTGCTTCAAATAATTATCTATTGTACAAGAATTAATAAATAATGAATAAAAAATTCAATGAAACACTTAAATAATACACAAAATTGTAAATATTAATTATCAGTACATGTAATTTCTAAGTTTCTATAATTAAATAAACTTTTACAATGAAATGTATTATTGTAATTTGTTCATAATATATCATTGCTTTTATATTGCTATACTAAATCGGATATTATGAATCCATTCATGACGTGTAACACGATAGATAATGCACTTAATACATAAATATCATAGGTCCATTTTTTTTTGCACAAAATATAATTTATAATACTAGTAACAGTACTAGCAATGCCATCGCAATATAATACATTTTTCAATGAGAAGATTCATAACATAAAAGTCTGCGTCAATTCACTTTTTCAATTACATTTTAAGTCACACAATTATTTATATGGATATTAACTAAATTTCAAAACTGCTTGTGTAGCAACTATTGAGTTACTGAACATAGAGACAAGTGAAAGCACTAGTTTGGATAGGTTGATTAATCGTGTATGAGTATTTAAATAATTGTTTCTGTGTAAAAAAAGGAGCTGCTCATATATTTACACAAGTGCACGATTTCTACAATAATGTATCATATATCATACGAATCGTAGCACAGTTTAGTCTTATTAACAGTCTATGTATAATTCATTACGTTGCACAGATGAAATCATTAGTTTCAATACAATGGATCGTATTGATTAAAACATTTGTCCTATCACAGCAAGAGATCGCACTGCGGACTGTACATTATTCACATGAATATGATGAGCGACCTGATGGTGATGGTCATCTACGACCATCTCGCCGTACTGAGCACGACAACGTTTCTGATGTGCGAACAAGCTACCACTGTGACTGTACGCGGCTCCGCATGTTTTGCATACGTACGGTTTTTCACCCGAATGAGTGTAAGTATGTTCCTTTAATGTGCTAAGTCGTTTGAATGCTTTGCCGCACGTTTTACAAAGATAATTCGCTTCGCCCGTATGTCGGGTCAAGTGCCGTCTGAACGCGGAACTGACAGCGAACGCTGCGCTACATACGTGACAAACGAACGGTTTGTCGCCCGTGTGAATCCTAATATGATTTGCTAAACTGGTTGTCGTGGTGAATCCACTGTTGCATGTTTTACACACGTGCGGTTTGACACCGGTATGAGTTCTCATGTGATACGTGAGGGAAGAATTACTCGGATAAACTTTACTACAAATATGACACAAGTATTCTCGTGGAATTTTCTCTTTCGGCTTGTGCGTCCTTTGATGGAGAACAAGACGCGCTTGACTAGCGCAGACCTTTCGACAAATTTCACAAGTAACTGGCTCGGCTTTCGGCTTGTGCATCGACACGTGGCGTCTGAGGCCCTTTTTCGTAGCCATGATCTTGTCGCAATGTTGGCATTTGTATTCGCCAGAACCGTCTTCGTCGCTCTCTTCCTTTTTAGCGGTTTCGCTTTCTTGCGAGCTATTAGTCGTCGCGTTCGGGAAAGGATCGTCGTCGGAGTCGAAGAATTTGTTATCGTCTACTAGATTATCTAATAATCCGTGACCGTGTTTCTCCGCGTGTTTCTTTAATGTGTCTGGCCTGAAGAACCACTTTTTACACACCGTGCAGGAATACTTTTTGTCACCGTGCACAAGAGCGTGTCTTTTTAGATTTTTTAAAGAAGAACAATACTGGCTACAAATATCACATTTGTACAATTCAGGTGCATTTTCGAATTCGTCAACTTCGTTCATGGTACCATTTTCGTCGTCCGTATCCTCTTCCGGTCTTACCTCCTTTTTCAGCTCTCTGTTATCCTTCTGCTCATCGGTATTTATTTGTTTAATCATGTTATTTAGCTTTTCCGTGTGGGACTTCAAGTGGCGTGCAAAACTTTGTGGCTTAGAAAAACACGCGTGACACAATTTACACGCATGAGGCTTCGATACGTGTATCTTTTTATGATTCTCCATATTTTCCTCTTTGTAGAACATCTTCAAACAGATGTTGCATTTGTATTTTTTTTCATGAACAAGAGAATGTTTCTTCAAACCCTTTTGCGTACTGTAACGTTTCGAACATATTTTGCATTTAAACTTCAATTCCCCGGAATCTTGACTATCGCTATTCGGATCATAATAATTATCGTTGATTTCGTCCTCGCTGTACGTTTTAGCCGACATAGATTTTATTTTCCTAGCAGACGTGCGTTTCTGCGGGACTCTTTCTTCTTCTACGATAGCATCGTTTAATATACTTTCGCTAAGGAACTCTTCTTCTTCTTTCTTATCGTTATTCTCCGTATTTTGATTGATGTCTTGACTTTCTTCCGGTTTATTCTGAATATCCATAGATTCAGAGATGTCGTCGCTAGTTTCTTGAACAAGGGCAGCCTGATCCATACTGTTTTCTATTATACAAGGCTCTTTCTCAATTTCTTTAGATCCTTCAAATCCGATAGAGCATATGAAGAGTTTTTCATCCTGCATATCGATCGGCTCGGCGTTCAAATTGGTTTCGTCTCTGGAATACGAATTACTTTCTACAAATTCTTGAGGGTTCGCCGCCGCTTGCATTTCCCCCTTTACAAAATAATGTTCTCTGTTTATTTGCTTTTTTGGCAACAACATTCTCGATTCTGAATCTGTTTGCGTGCAAGTGTCCTAAAATATTTGGTAATGTAATATTGTACTTAATAAGTGAATATAGCGCGTTATATTTACCACAATAGTAGTCTTTGCTGGCTTATTAAAATACATTCGTAATTTGGCATCAGAATGTTGACATTGCTGTCTAAATTCGTGGGCGACGCTAGCTTTGTAAATGCAAATATCACAAATTAATGAGGGTAATCCATCTTGTTCATGAATTTCTATCGATCCGCATACTTGTATTTTTTGTGGAAGGTTCGAAAAATCGTTTACTTCTTGATTAGTACAAAAAATGGGAGATAAATTAGCACCGTCCGTAAGACAAATTCTGCATATTCTATCCATATTAAGCGGCAGATCAAAGTATCCAGTCATATTGCTTACTTAGTAAGAAATACTCTATCCTTTATGTGCTTCCTGGAAATAGAAAATGTGTTACTTTGTCATCGAACTAACAAACATATTTTATTCATACTTTGTGTATCGTTTCGCGGGAAGAAAATTATTTACATCATAAAATAAACATTGAATTTTCAAATATATATGAAACCTAAAGATATTCGATAGATGTTTAGAAATTTCATTTGAATACATGTCGCTAATGATACCGCAGTAAATAATGCAAAGAAATTCATAACAATTCCGAAACTATGGCAAAATACGTGTTCGGATGCGTCCATACAATCAGTAGCAACATATATGCAGCGAGAAATTAGGATGCAATTATACAAGCCACGAACATTTTATTTCGAAAGCGCTTAGTTTTTCGAAGAGGCAAATAAAAAAAGATTAATATACAAAAATGGGAGGTTCTCAACCTTCGGATCTTTTCTGCACTGCGAAAACATGCCACGATATTTGAGACAAATGTCTTAGCAGTGATGCCCAGACGAATTGGAGTGAAGCTTCTTTGGAGGATCTGTGTTTCGCACGACTTTTTATGACGCACAGTTCTAATGAATCTTTATCGCACGCTAAAAAATCATGTCACACGGTTTCATTGTCGATTGTAGTCTATTTGATCTTGTGACACCGTTTTATACAAAAAACATTTATCACTTCTCGGCCCCTTTTGTTCAATGGCTTCTCTACATACCCGTTAAAATCTACTACGAAAGTTGAGAGCAATCTGAACGAATTTACGGAGCGAGAGCGAGACGCGTATATATAAGCAGGGCCGCATTTATCATAAGGCGCATTAGGCGCAAGGGGCTTCACTTTAATATATGGGGCCACATTTCAAAGCTTTGTTCTACATAATCAAAATAATATAAGTATTAAATTCATAATATAAACAATATTTTTGATTCGATTCTTCAGCTTTCCGAAATACCAACTTATCGACTCTCAAACTAAAAATTTCTAAATCTGCAATTTCAACTTTTCAAATCTTTAAAATCTTCTAAATTCCAACTTCAATTTTTAAAAATTCCCAATATTAATTCTAAAAATCTTTGAATCTGCAAATTGTAACTTGAAAAATATTCAAATATATTCAAAATCTCTAAACTGAAATCTTAAAAACCTTCAAATTTCCGATTTTAAATAATTGAATTTTCAACTTCAAAGCTTTAAATTTCTAACTTAAAATTTTCAAAATCTTTAAATTTGTAACTGAAAGTCTGTTAGAGCAAAGTCTGACAAAGCCTGATATTCGTTCTTGCCGTCACAGTGGCGACAGATTTGAAACAGAATCTGCTCTGCAGGTAATGTCAGCAGATTGTTGGCATAAATGCAGCAGACTCTGCTTAATCTACTGTCCGTTTACTAAGCGGGTCAGACCTGTAACCGACTTCATGTCATCTAAACAAGACAGGGTCGTATTCATACTGCTCTCTAAATGGATATAATGGCACCCCAATCTTTACTGTACTTCTATCCTTAATTGTACATATATGATATTATTTATTGCAAATATAAATATAAATAAACAAAACCAGTTCTAAATAATACCTTTTCATTCTGAATTTGATTTCGTGTATAATTAATGTAAAAATACGGTAAAAGTTGTGGGGCGATTATACCCACTTGGAAAATAATGACTGCGCCCCTGTTTTACTTACGTCAGATGCCATGAAGTTGGTTACAGTTCTGACTCGGTCAACGGGGTGAACGGGGACTAACTAACCAATCAAAGTAGATAAATTTGTTACTAGTGAATCAACGATCCACGCAAAACATGGGAATTTTATATTTGCAGAATTTTCCGGACAATAATACGGAATGTTGAGTGGCTTATCTATTTGCGATAATTCTCAGGTTTGATGGTTGAAAGACTTTCTTGTCTGGCGATCTGTCAAAGATTGTGATCGAAGTTTAACTAACATACGGTAATGCAATCAAAGCAAGTTATTCAATTAAGTAAAAATATTGGGCGGATGTAGAACAAGAAACCTTTTAAACGATATAGAAAATATATCATTTTATTTTTTAAATGCCATCATGGCTCTTCGTAAAGTAAAAGGAAATTTCGAACGGATGTTCGATAAAAATTTAACGGATCTAGTACGAGGGATTCGGAATAACAAGGAAAATGAGGTATATTTGTTATTGAATGTCCTAGATTATTTTCAAACATTAATTAGGTAACATAACCTCATAGGCTTTAGCTAACAATCTAAATTTTCATTTGTTAATACGTATTTATAAATTATTGTAGGCTAAGTATATTACACAATGTATCGAAGAGATCAAGCAAGAATTACGACAAGACAATGTTGCAGTCAAAGCGAATGCTGTTGCAAAGCTAACATATGTAAGTTTCAGTACACGGTGATTCTTCTGCCAGTAGACTCAAAGGCGATGCCGCCGTCTAAGCATAAACACGAAAACCCTGATTTCAAGAGATCGATATCAATCTTGAGGTCTCTGTGCTTAGCTCAGCCAATAACGCAACGTGTCTCACTAAAAGCATCATTGTCCAGAATTGGGCAATGTGAGTGGATGATTCTCTTTTCCCCACTACAGTTTTAGCTTGGTGGACGACTGCCATCAAGTTTACGTGCAATAGTACTGATAACGAGAGTCTTACAATTGAAATGCCTAAGAAACAATAAATTGCCTCTTCATCGACAGATGAGTGTGTGCAAACCAGGTTTTTCGTCGCTATGTTTAAGCGGCTGCACTGCCTTATGAATTTAATTTGTAAGAGTGTTGTACATTTGATGTTCCTAATATAATTCGTTTCAATTTATGTAGCTCCAAATGTTGGGATACGATATTAGCTGGGCTGGTTTCAATATAATCGAAGTGATGTCTTCTGCAAAATTTACGTACAAACGAATTGGTTATTTGGCAGCGAGTCAAAGCTTTCACGCAGACACTGAAGTATGATATTATTTCAAACCGCTAAAATTTAGGTCTCAAAGAAATCTGATAAACTTGCGCGTATTTCATTGTAATAGATTGAAAAGATTAACATGACATTTCATTTATTTATGAGCTTCTCTGCGACAAAATTTTTACATTAAAGAGTGCATGTGATAGATGTCTATCTTGATGTTACATGTTTATAAAATTATGTTAACAGCTCTTCGGTGTTTATAACTCTATAATGAATATGTTACCTTAATTTGTGAAACTAATATTGCACGAGCATTTATATTGTGCCCAAGTAAACGATTTAATTTATTTATAAATTTTACTGTGGTATGTAAAAGAAATTTGTCAGGTTTCTGAAGACTATGAGCTCGTAGAAATTAATAATACTATTTTTAACAAATACAGAATTATTTATCGACGTATTCTTTTGCAGCTTTTGATGTTAACTACCAATATGATTCGCAAAGACTTAAACAGCCAAAACCAGTACGACGCTGGCTTGGCTTTGAGCGGTCTATCTTGCTTTATAAGTTCGGATCTTGCACGTGATTTAGTTAACGATATAATGACTTTACTAACATCCACAAAGCCGTATCTGCGCAAGAAAGCTGTACTAATGATGTACAAGGTTTTCTTGCGGTTTCCAGAGGCTTTACGGCCTGCTTTTCCTAGATTGAAAGAAAAATTGGAAGATCCGGACAGCGGCGTGCAAAGCGCCGCCGTTAATGTAGTTTGCGAATTGGCGAGGAAAAATCCGAAAAACTATTTAAGTTTGGCGCCCGTATTTTTCAAGCTCATGACAACTTCTACCAACAATTGGATGTTAATAAAAATTATTAAACTGGTAAGTGAACGTTAGTTTCTGATTGAATAAAAATAAAGTGAAACAGATTGATGGAAATGTAGGCTCCACTGTTGTAATCAATGAATATTTTTATTATACGTACTTTCCTAACATGAGCCAAGTAATATTGGTCTTGTTTCACGTGCTCAGTTCTCCACTATAACACTGATTGAGCCGAAAATGGGTCGGCGTCTTACTCAGCCACTAATTGACCTGATTTCAAGGTTTTCATATTAGTTGATTATTTTTTCTTGTTAAAGCATAGCAAAACGATAGATAATAGTTGTAGTATGTGTTAGTAGCCTGTATTTACTTTTAATAAGTATTTATGAGCAGCTATTTTGCGTGTTGTGTAAATTATGTTTAGAAAGATTAAGTCTCATCAGATTTCTTAGAGTGCAATTATATTTCCAGTTTGGCGCATTGACACCTCTAGAACCTAGGCTTGGCAAAAAATTAATAGAACCCCTTACAAATTTGATACACAGGTATTTAATGTATTTTTATTAAATATACAGAAAATGTTGCACTCGTAAGTTTGATTGCTGCCTGTAAAATAGTTTTATATTCTATTGCTATTTATACAAAGATTTTACTTGAACATTAGTTTTTATAATTTTCTGCATTTCGATTTTACTACTGCAATTATATAGATATGAGTGCATAGGTTTAAATTATGCAACTATTTTATTTTATTTCGTTACTTGTTCATTACATAATTGTCTGTTAACTGTGTAATATTATTGGATTTTAGTACATCTGCAATGTCCCTGCTATATGAATGCATAAATACAGTGATAGCTGTATTGATATCGATTTCATCTGGCATGCCGAATCATTCTGATCCAATACAGTTGTGCGTTCAGAAGTTGAGGATATTGATAGAGGATTCTGATCAGAATCTCAAGTACTTGGGATTGTTAGCGATGTCGAAAATTTTAAAAACTCATCCTAAAAGCGTACAAGCTCATAAAGATCTTATAATGCAATGTTTGAACGATAAAGATGAAAGTATAAGACTGCGTGCCTTGGATTTATTATATGGGATGGTGTCAAAGAAAAATTTAATGGAAATAGTTAAAAAATTAATGGTCCATATGGATAAAGCTGAAGGCACTGCTTATCGAGACGAATTATTGTCAAAGATTATTCAGATCTGTTCACAAAATAATTATCAATTTGTTACTGTCTTCGAATGGTAAGATGACGAAATGCACAACACTAATATTTCATATATATCGACTTGCGTAATTTATTCGTCTTTTTAGGTACATATCTGTATTGGTTGAACTTACACGAATGGAAGGTACCAAACATGGACCATTAGTAGCGACTCAATTACTTGATGTAGCGATTCGCGTACAAGCTATACGAAGCTACGCAGTTCAACAATGTGCCTTACTGCTGAAGAAATCGTACCTGTTGCTAACAGGTAAACCAAGATCAACAATGTCCGAAGTTCTGTATGCTGCCGCATGGATTTGTGGGGAGTTTTCCAGGTATTATACACTCCGCAAAAAAATTAAGGGATCACTTGTACAAACCCGAAAAATAGGCTCTAGTTCAAATGTTCATACCTTCTACAAAAATAGTCGTATTAACATGATCCGAAAGGCGTTTGAAAGCGTGAAATTTCTACTTTCACATATTTCTTTTAGATTTTGATTGTGTTGTTTTTTTTGGCAATGTTATAGCGATATAAATGGCACGTTGAAAATTTTTAAACATTTTGTTCAAGTTTCTAATGCTCCATGGAACGCAAAAAATTTTTGAAACGTGTTGCATTTATACCATTCGAAAGCGACTACCTTTTGCTTTAAAACGAGTGCTTGACGAATGTGGTACGATTTTTGTTCGCAAAGTTATTCAACTTTGATGCAAAAATGGTCCCCTTAACTTTGAATGTTTGTAGATTTGTATCGCTATAACATTGCCAAAAAAACAACACAATCAAAATCTAAAAGAAATATGTGAAAGTAGAGATTTCACGCTTTCAAACGCCTTTCGGATCTTGTTAGTTATGAACATTTGAACTAGGGCCTATTTTTCGGGTTTGTACAAGTGATCCCTTAATTTTTTTGCGGAGTGTATATTATAATCCTTTACATTAAATTTTTCATTTAAATACAATTGGTGATGTGTTAAATGAACAGCGAATTAGAAGATCCTCTATCAACGTTACAATCAATGTTACGACCACAAGCTTCAAGCTTACCAGGACATATTCAAGCAGTTTACGTTCATAATATTCTAAAACTTGCTACAGCAACGTTATCCAAGGCTGAAAAGGAAGGAGATACCGAAGTAATGAATCAGGTACGGCCTAACAGAATTTTTCTACGTCAATGTAATAGTTGTTTCGCGTCTTTCAATAATTTCCACATTTTATATTCTTCAGATTTATGAATTGAAACATAACATAGCTGCTCTCGCGCGCAGCGGAGATTTAGAAGTTCAAGAAAGATCTAGTTCTACGTTGGTTTTACTTGAATGTTTGAAAGAGAATCCTGACTTGGTGCACGAGTTGAAAGAAGCATTTGAAGGTGAACTGAATCCTGTTGCTCCAAAAGCTCAGAGGAAGGTAATTATCCGTGATATGTTTATGTACCCAAAAATTTTAGTGAATTTTAGTGATCTTTAAAAGATTTAATGATTTATCTTGTTTATTTTTTTTAAGGTACCAATTCCTGAAGATTTGGATTTAGATTCGTGGATTAATGATCCACCGTCAGAAAGTTCGGATTCAGAAGATTTAGATATGAATGATATATTTATTAAGACAGAGAAACTAAGCGATTCTTATTCAAGACGAGAATTAAATGAACTGTCGCCGGAGGATCTGAAAAAACGTCGCGAAGCTAGAAAACTAGAACAACAAAATAATCCGCATTATTTGAAAGGCACGTTGAAAAACTCCTCGTCGTATCATACTCGCGATATGTACGAAGAGTTTGAAAACATTCCTGTCGCGGAATTAGATATTCCAGTTTCTTTAAAAATCACGAACAATCATAAGAGGTATAAAAGACATGGCAAAAAGAAGAAGAAGTCCAAGAAAAGTACGTTTATATTTTATAATTGATTTAACTTCATTTTATTAACTTTTAGAGGGCCTTTAGACTCTAAAGGTTAATATCACATGGCAGATACATAAATACCAGATAAAATAATTATACTTTATGTTTTTTTCCATCGAAACTTATTTAGACAAAAAATCTGCTTCGGAAGATGAACAAGACGATTATCCTATTCAAGTGGTGAATACTGTGATTGGTGAACTTCCACCAGGTGTAGAATTAAGTGATAGTGATGACAATGATCATATAGATGAAAATGATCCACATAGAGCTTTAAATATTGACTTAGATATACCTTTGAGGGAGGATGAACGATTGCCTGTTTTAGAACATAGAGTTGTTGAAAATAATTTGATTCAAGAAAGTACTGAAAGCAAAGAAAAGGAGAAGGTAACTGTTTCTTTTTTTTTGTATTGCGAGAAGTTTTCATACGACGCAGTATATTTTACGCTGAAGGTAAATATTGTTTTTCAATAATGTTTATGAATTTTTGTTTGATAGGGACACAAAAAATCTAAAAGAAAGGTCAAAGAAATTAAACAGCACGACAATCAGGTGGAAGCTGCAAATATGTGGTTGGAAAGTGATGCCACTGTTGAAAAAGTTCAGCCTCCTATTACCAATGAATGTACTGAGGTATCAAGTGAAAAAGAATCACAACGTAAAGATGCGAAGCGTAAAAAATCTAAGAGTCAAGAAAAACATAGGAAGACCGATGATGATTCAAAACATCGGAAATCGAAAAAGACTAAAAGTAAAAAAGACAAAAAGAACATAGATTACGAGGAAACCGCTGGTATCTCAACGCCATCGAAAGAAATGTTACCAGATTTGAGCTACAATTTTACAAGTAATACAAGTCGGTGTGCATATTATGCCGAAGATAATACAAGCTCGGCGCAACCGTTGAATCCGTACGAAGAACTAGCTAAAAACAAAGTGCTTTCCGTAATGTATGAAATTAAAAAGATTCCATGTGAATCGAATAAATTAACTGTGTCAATATTAATTACAAACAACTGTCAGAAGCTTGTAAAGGAATTAGTTTTTGATGTGTCGGATTCATCGTCACTGAAACTAATGAGAAATGTAAGTGAGGAAAAAAGAACAGCCTTTAAGTAGATAGAAATCATTAAGGTGAATGTCCCAATTTTTGCACATTTAAGCGTTCACTCGTTATGAAAAGGATATAAAAAATTTATTTGCAGTAAAAATTTGCAAAGTAATTGATTAATACCTCGATAATGAATCAATTAATTAAAAAATATTTTAAAAAGATGTTATATGACGTTTAATTATTAATAATGGCTAATTTAATGTAGTATTCTAAATGTCCGTATTTCTGCTCACGACAAAACTCACAAAAAATCCAGAGTAAAATACAATGAACGTTTTTAGTATTAAATACGATTTATTTCTGCACACACTAGATTCGGTCCGATTATCGAATCACACTGAAATTGGTGTTCTTTAGTCTAAGCAGTAAGAATACGATCAGAACGAGTAAGTTCCTTGTTCTAAAATTTTTTTCGTTGCTTACGTAGCACTTTCTTTCTAACAAACCTGTGCATCACTCGCATGAATGATCAAAGAGCTTATAATTATTTTTTTACAATTATAGTACAAACGTAACATTTATAATAGTAAGAAAAATACGAAGTGATTAGAAATCGGGATATGAGCAAAAATTGGGACATTTACCTTATAACTTTATTCTTCGTTTAAAATATCTATAACTTGTTTTCTCTTTCAGCTTGGAGATGAATTTGGTATAAAACTGCCAGTCCAACTGCCTCCGCAAGCGAATAAAGAAACACAATTTACTATTTTAGTCTCGGAAGTAACGTTTACTCAAAGATTGAAAGGCACGTTTACATATATGCTAGAAGACGAAGGAACTACTTTACAAGAAAAACTAGATTTTACTATGCACTTTCCGTGCAGTAAGTTCATGGTTGGTCAGTCTTTGAGTACGGACGCGATGGCGGACTTACTCAAAGGTGATCAGCTTGTATACAAAAACAGAAATGAAATTGATGTATCTCAATTCGAACGAAAGACTGTGATGGAAGACTATGACGAAATTTCGAACGTAGTCTCCTGTAAGTGCAATCTTGGTATTGTGAAAGAAATTAACGATAACGTATCTATGTACATAAGCTGCATGTATGGGCACACCATAAAAGGACATCATGTCTGCTACTGTTTAAAATATAATGTAAGTTACTTTTATACAAATATTTTTTTTTCGACATCGAGTACAAGCGATGCGAAATTTGAATGTTACAGAAATCAACAAAGAATTTGGTGATCGAAGGCAAAAGTGACAATAGTTCGTTGCTGTCGGGACTGACGGAAGAAATTTTGAGGGTCCTGACATAATTGAAGCAAAGTGTCTGTCCTTTACTATTCCTATCATCCATTGCAGTCACGCTCATTGCATTTTTCGCCAGTAAGACGAACATTTAACTATTCATTCACGGCATATGAAATTCAATGGCTATAGAAAATTTATTTGCGAATCTATTAAATATTTTCAGAAAACAAAGTCTTATCTAAACTTTACCGTTTCATTTAGGGCGTAGAATTTGTTACATATACATATAAACATATGCATCTGTATGTATAAATGGGCACATTATGAGTACATATGTATGTGCGTGAAATAACGTTTTAACAAAAAGGAAGAGAGATTTATTACCTAGAATTGAAGACATCAGACCGAAAGTAGTTCACTTTTTTTTATACGCAATTTTAATTTGTGAATCAAGAGGTGCAATAATGAGATAGATGAAAATACGAACTATTTATTTCAATTAATTTTGTGGTCTTTAAGCGCATAAGAGTTTTTTTTTTATGTAACTTATAATTTGTAAATATTATCTAACAATTTGTATAACAGTTTAACAGAATGTTTTTAAATATTGGTTGAATCGTGTTTCATGTGAATATAGGCAAACATATTTTGTACAGCTCGTAATATTAAAATATTAAACTATTTTATCAAAGTGAAAGAAACGCATACAGGCATATAAAATATTATTTATAAGATTCGATTGTAAACTATCGTAATAAAAAAAAGAATGATAAATAAAACGTATATCAGAGATTGACTACTTTGTAGACTGATATCTTCAATTTTGTGTTACTAGAAGATTAATATCATAATTAAATTGTTGAATTTATTAACTTGTAAAATACAACAAGGATACTCGCGACTTGTGTGAATGTACATCAATGTTTCTCAGCGGAATGTATACTTCCTGCATGTAATGACTTTGTAATATCAATAATTTAATACGTATAAGGAACTATGATAAGCATACAAATACGCAAAATAGTTACACATGGAACACCAAATGTAAATAGCTGATACTTGTATCCTATACTGATAAACAATATTTTCATTTTAAATATCTTCCGAAAATGAATTTCATTTACATGAAAAAGTTATACCAAGTATGTAATCAATTCGCACATGTTTTCCTATATTTGTTTGGTAATTTGTTTTGGGGCTCGAATGATTATTCGAACGTACTATATCATTTAAATATTGATCAATATTTGTAATAGTATGTACTTATTAGGACTATTGGTTTAAAATGGTTACTCAAAATTGAAATTAGCCAAGCGATCGGGTATTTCATAACTAGACTGCGGATTTTTATGCAAAATAAAATTTTGACAAGCACAAATAAAAAACTGTAACTCGAATAACAGTATGTTTAATTTTCTAAGTATTCTAACTTGAGTTATATTTTTGATATTTTGTATATTTTGGCATATATTAATAATATCGCAAGTTTTTGCATTTTTAGGATTACCATAAATGCATAAAATCCGCAGTCTATTCATAAACCAACAGCTCTAGTACTTATCATACAAGTAATATAAATATTGAAAGTATACTTGCAATTTTGTTTTCTACATTTCTTTTTCATGCATAGTTTATAAACTTTTCTTTTGTTGTTCTATTTGGAAAAACATATTTTGTAAACGGAATTTTTTAATTCTAATGTAGTGACACATATTGTGCCAAAAGAGAATTAATTAATAACGATTTCGTCCTTCAATATGAAAATAATATATATATACATATATAACAAATAATATTTTGTTTCGCGTTTGCATTTATATGAAAATATTAAATATATGATTTCGTCAAAATTAGGTATATATATATTTTACATTATTTATAACTTATATATTGTGACATATATATATAATATTCATTTTTACGAATAAAATTAATAATGATCTGTTACATTTATTCATAACATCTTACTCTTTGTACTTCATATACAAGGGAAAAAATAGAATTTATCTGTTAAAAATATATTTTATGTAAAAACATTCTTTTTTTATTTCATTAAGAAATCAATTTTTTTAAGTTTAAATTACTTCATTTAGCGTTATATTGAATGGAATATAAAGCTGCGTATACACCGGTCAACAGTTCGCGAGCACTACTGCTCGCACGCTCGCACACAATGATTGCAAGCAGTTCGTAAACTTTCTATAAACACTAAGTAATCGCTTCACACATGTTACACGAACTATTGAAAAATCGTATGTAAACAGGTAAGCGAACATATGATTTCTACGACACTCAACTTTCATACTGTTCGTGAACAGTGAACAGTTTGCGAACGTTGGTGGAAACGTACCTTTAGATATCTGTTAAAGTTTCATATATTATAATATATAGTTTATTGCAGGGTATTCAGGAGTTGCCAGGCATGTATAGACATCTACATAGACGGAGCATAAGGTAGGATTTTATGCGCGGAAGTCTTTTAGAACGGGGGGAAAAAGCAGAGGTAGACGATTTTATTACAAAGGATGAATACTATTCATTAGTCCCGTGGTCCTCTTGCCTGCTCTTGTCTCGGGCTTTCATCAGAGCCTCTCATCTCTCTCGATGATTCGCAACCCGCACCCGCCGCGCCTGACCGCGCCGGCTCCCGGCGGCAGAATACCGCGAGACGCCAGCTCGCACCCCTATATATAGCCTGTAGCATTTCAATAATGGTGGGGGGAACTGAAATCACAAACTGAATTTCCTGAGCCAAACGCAGAATTCACGCTTCTAAAAAAGTGAAGATTTAAAATAAACTAACGATCTTATTATTAGCAGTTCTTGATGATCACATCGGTATTGTTGCCACTGCTTTTGTTTAATAAATAATTTGTTGAAGAGTTATTGTATTATTGGTGCAATAAAAAATCAATAATAATAATAAAAATTATATAAAAGAGAGTCTGGCAGTACCAATTAATAATCGTCGCGACGTACCGTACCGATTTAAGTAAATATTTTTGGCAGCTGTAATTAATATAAACGATAAGAGCGAGACGAGGTAGCAGGAAAATAAAAAAGAGATGACATCTCTTTATTTTTCCTTTCAAGCTTCAAGCTGCTCAAGTAAAGTATAGAAACCAATAACTTTTTCAGTTTTCAACTTTACCAAAGAGTAGGTATAACAAGAGGTGACACTCCAAGTGTCCCTTTAAATTGGCTGCATCATTTCGTCTCTTTCTAAGAATGAAATTACCGATTAAAACACCCTGCGGACATTTAAATTGACTGTGTCATTTTGTCAAAAAGTAGATATAACAAGAGGCGACACTCGAAAAGAAAACCACTTTTAGAGAAAGACAAAATAACACAGCCAATTTAAATGCCCATAGGGTGTATTGATCGGTAATTTCATTCTTAGAAAGAGACGAAATGACACAGCCAATTTAAAGGGACACTTGGAGTGTCGCCTCTTATTATACCTACTCTTTGATTTTGTCTTTCTCTAAAAGTGGTTTTCATTTCGAGTGTCGCCTCTTATTATATCTACTGTATTTACTCTTTGACTTTACTATCCTTGAAAATGTAGCTTGAATAGTGTGAACGTCCCTTAACTTCAAATGCTTCAAAAATTGCGAACTGTTGCGCACGAAAGATGCGCGTGAAATAAAATTGTTTTGTTGATTAAAGTTTTCTTGCGCGTGGAATAATACTGTAATATATTTGTGTTAGAGCGAAAGGTAGTTTTCGACTCGTTATACACAGATATCTAAATGTTTTTAACCATTCATAATTGTAGAATTGTTATTTCGTTATTTCTTAATATTTGCCTTACCTTGATGTCCAAGGTTAGGAATACACAACTATTTGTACGCCGTGTTTTCTTCTCTGAAGTAGAAATTGTATGCATTCAATTCCATTTAAATTCACAGTCCTTGCTTCGGCGTACAAAGCAATTGTGTAATCCTAACCTGACATAACCTAGCGATTTCGATAATGTGTTTGTGATCGAATCTGCGATTTGATGTTTCGTAGAAAATGGAATGGGACCAAGACTTGATTTTGAAATTGATCGCTGAATATAAGAGCTCAGATGTACTTTGGGACCCGAAACATTCAGCATATTACAATAAACAGAAGAAAGAAGATGCATGGATTGGACTGTCGAAAAAAATTGGAAAGGGTGTTAACGAAATAAAAAAAAAGATTGAAAGCTTAAAAGGATCGTATAGAAGAGAGAAAACAAGAATGAAGAAGAAAACTAGAATAGGAAAAGGTATTGAAAAGACTTGAAAGTAATAAGAATTTGTTTGTGAAATTATTTCTGTACTTGTAGGACATTCGAAGATTTATGAATCCAGGTGGTTTGCGTTCGCAACTTTGCAATTTTTGGATGACAGAGTCGAACAGAGGACAGACAGTGTAAGTATTTTAAAAGAAAATCATTCATTTATTCATCAATTTATTAATGCGCTTTTTGCAGAATTCAGAGGCTGTGTTTGAAGACGAGGACGGAGAAAGGGAAAGAAGGATCCAACGAGGCGAGGCAAGCACAGTTAACGAATTTCACGAACGATTTCAAGGGAGTGAACAGATGAATGATACTCAAATGAGTTTCGAACCTCCCAAAAAATCGTTGAGGAGAATAAAGCACACGGAAGAAGAAGATTCTTCTAAAATGTCCGATGCGTTTGCGTATCTGAAGCAGATTACTGTTTTGTCTCAACAGAAAGATCAGTGTACTATATTTGGAGATTACATTGCGAGTAAACTCCGTTCGTTTGATAATTGTAAACGCGCTATCGCGCAAAATAGAATAAGTAACATATTGTTTGAATTAGAAATGGATCCTGCCAGTGTAAGCAATAGCAGTGATTATAGATCCTACAAGACTTCACATCCCTTTGTTCTCGAGGGGTCATGAATTTGGGATCCAAGAGACCCCAGATAAGATAGGGATCTATGTGCAGAGCTGCAGAAGCAAGCAGAAGTCATAAGAATGTAAGCAACTAACGTTTTCTGCGCATAGAGCTTTGCCTTACCTGGGGTCTGGTATTCCAAGTTCATGACCCCTCGAAAACAAAGAGATGCGGAGTCTTGTAGGATCTATAATCATTGGTAATAGTACTGAAGTAATTATTGAGGATTCAATTTCTAATCAATCATCTACATCTACAGCGGCTATATCTGAATTTTTATGTAGGAATGGACGTAATGCAATTCACTTTGTAGATTTGTATAAGAAGAAAACTAAAAATTTGTTTATGTAAATTTATTGTTTACATAAATTTCAGTTTCTAATGAAATTAGAAAACAATTACGATAAAGAATGTTATGTAATTGAAACGCAAGGTGTATGACAAATATAATGGCGAAATCCATTAAAATATAATTGATAGTACCTTTTCACACGCTTATTTCTATTTATATATTGATGACAGAAAATTATCTTTCCTTTATCGCGACGAAGTTACCTAGCGTCATCTATATTGCTTCCATTTATATCTTATTTTTATTTCATTCACTTGCAATTCTCAGTTCGATAATGTAGTTTAATTTAGCAATAAAGTAAATTCAGTTTTTCTGTCATGATTTTCATAAAGTGTACACAAAAATGTGTAAACTGATAAGATAATTTTAAGTTCATTTGCATTTCAAGGAAGATGGCGTGTGTCTAGAGCTCTGTGACAGGAAGTGTAGGGGTGTAGGGTAGAGAGTAGGGAAAGATTTACGTCGAATAAGCTGTATTTAGCTGTATCGTAAAAGGTTATGTGCGGCACAGTCACGAAACGTAAAAAAATATTTGTAATACCGCGATTGCAGTGAGAACAATACGAAAAAAGAAATTATCGTCGCCGACGAATTAAATTCTTCGAAAACGTCGAAATTCCTAGTCGATAAGACTTGGCGCAATGTTTAAAGAACGATAAGAATATATTGTTTTGACGTTCTGCAGTCGTGTCCGAAGAAGAAAGTGGTAAATAGGAGAAGAATGGGAAAATACGCGGTTTATTCGTTTTGTAAGCTTGGCTTTTTCGTCTGTCTTCTCTATTTCGCGAAAGTATTAAGTAAATCAACGAGGCAAAGTATTATAGCTGTTATGAGAAATGACAAAGAAATATGCAAGGTACCTGCGTTTTTAGACGAGAATGAAATAACAAAAGCTTGTTCCGAGTTGAACTATCCTCAAGCAGACGAAACAGGTGATTATTCGTCTCCAAATATTGCCTTGTGTCTCGTGTTTTACGATACGTGGTATAAAGCTTGCAACTCGAATCAGCTAGAAAACGTAGCGGACAGTTCGGCTTCGTTTACCTCGTTTATTCAAAAATTCTATCCCGGAAAGACGAAAGAAGATAAGATAAAGTTTTGTAACAATTTTCTTAAACTAAAATTTTCGCACGCTAAATTAAAACCGTTATTGTCGTCTCCACATTTAAATGAATTTATGTGTTACGATATCTGCTTCAAAAACGAAGAAAAGTTTAATCCGATGTGTGCGATGTTAGCTTGGAGCGTAAGTATCGATAACAGTGAAAAGAAAAGCGTACCTTCGGGTGGAAAAGCAAACGAGTTGGTGGATAATAAAGGAGCGAAACCCTCTGGTGAAATGGAAAGTCAAATTGACAAAATGTTACCAGGAAAAAGTACTAGCAATCTCAACACGAAGAACGATAGTCCTACGATTAGCAGTCCGCAGAATACAGCCCAAAAGGCAGCTAACTGGACAAGCACAGAAACCAAACCCGTTATACCGGTACAGGCTGAACCTGCGAAAGTCGAGAAACAGAAATCTACGAACAATGCTGATCCCGTTGTACCGAATCAGCAGAGTGCAACGTTGACGAGTACCGGGACAGTTCATGCTTCTTCGCCTAAAGTATCTAAAGCAGAGAATTCTAATGAAAGTGCTGCTAACCATAATAAAAATGATAAAATGACAACTAGTAATAATAATAATATTAGTAATAATAATAATAATATTCATAATAATGATCAAAAGCAGACCAATGATATCAAGACGGAAGTTAACAGTAAGACTAAAGAAACAATCAACGGTGGTAATGGTGATACTAGTGCTAATGACGGAGTTAAACAACCTGCTAAGGTTGTTAATAACGACGTCAAAACAAGTACAATATCTGAAGATACCCAGGATCACGATAATTCTGCTAATCAGGAGGATTGGAATCGTTTAGATGACGATAAACCTTATGGTAATGTTCGATCAGTTGTTTCAGTTTGTGCTATTTTTGTGCGAGTTTAACTTAAGTTTATTACTTTGCTTCTAGAACCAAATGATAATCCTGATCAGCCTCTTGATTTAGGTAGAGTATTGCGTAATCTTTTGAATTTTAACCCTTTCAGTGCAGATCGAAAAAATTGTAAGCGAAAAATATTGAACTAATTTGATGTAGCGGTATTTGTGCAGAAAGAGGTACACTTCACCGATTTCGATGAAATTTAGATATGTTATAAAACTCGAAATTCTGAACAACTTTCTTCTATACATATAACCGCCGCTCTGCTTTGGTTTCCGAGATATTCGCGAAAAACCGCTGCCACTACTTGGAAGTAAGGGTTCAACTTTGAAAATACTGTCTACGCTCTGTGGTCTGCCATGGAAAAGGGGAATGTTATATTTTTTGCGCGCGAAGCGCCCTACGGAGAAGCGAGTGGCGTGGTATACTTTCAATATACTTAAATCAGGCTCTGCCCCCGGCCCTCGATGTGTCGGTTTTTCGAGAATATCTCGAAAACGAATGCCGAGCGGCGGTTATATGTATAGGAAAAAGTTGTTCAGAATTTCGAGTTTTATAACATATCTAAATTGCATCGAAATCGGTGAGGTGCACCTGTTTCTGCACAATTACCGATGTAGCTTAATAAGGTTTGAGAAAAACGTAACACTGAGCGCAAGTTAATATCTTTGTCCGGCATTCAAAGGGTTAAGATTCTAATAATGTTTGCGATAATTAATATTGCATCTGATTTAATGTATTTACAGCTGGTGATCAAAATCAAAATAATCCTGAACCTTCAGAGGAAAGAGTTATTATATCTCACTATCACAATATAAGATCTGACGAAGAATCACACTTTTTCACTTACTTTACTGTGGTCTCTTTGATCTCTGTTGTCGCATACATTGGTTATCATAATAAACAAAAGGTAAACAAATAAGTGTATTTGTATTGGTTTGATATTACTTCAAGAAGTATTGATTTTGAAAATTGGAATTGTCTGTTTAATATTTCGATATTGTTTAATAGTTGTTGAATATTTTTGAAATTTTTGAAATTTCTTTCCTTAGATACTAGCCATTGTATTAGAAGGACGAAGATCACGAAGTAGCCGCGGTAGACGGCGTCCAAGCACAGCAAATTATCGTAAACTCGATTGTACATTAGAAGAAGCAGTTACGTCACAGTGTAATGCAAATGTTACCCATGTCATATATTAATGCATGTAACGTATCAAATACTTTAAAGCAACTGTATAATAGCACTTTACATGTAACATATTTTGTATTCAAGTATACTTTAACTATAATACGAATTTATTTTTAACAAATTAATTATTTGTTAGTATTCTATTAACTGTTACCACACACATCAATAACAACATGTTATACTTCGAAATAGTCAAACGTTTTGCTATCTTTTGTGTTCAATGATGATATTTAATATCAGCAATTCTAGTTTTTCATTTTCGTTCAGGAATTATTTATCACACATATTCATTATCAACATACAATGTTTGTCATAATTTCATACAAGATATTTTTTAGAATAGACGTGCATTATTTTTTTACTGTTTTTAAAATTATTACAGTCATTCAACGGTCGATCACATGCGATTTATTATAACAAAAATTACTGTTGAAAATGTATAAAAATGAATGTTTGATACTTAACATCATTTTTGAAATTTCTAAATACTTATTAACATTTTCGAGTCGTTAAATCATTGCTTGAAGGTCAGTTATGTTTTCCAGGTTGCCAAATGAGAAAGATACAAATGTAAATATAGTTCCACGAGATGGTATTGGTAAATAAGGTGGTTTTTCACAATAATGTTTATTAAACGAATAAACGCGTCCGGGTAATTCGTACAACGTGTTATTTCCCATTTCCTTATTCTTATGTTTTAGTGCGACTCGTACTACGATTGTGGTGTATTTATTTATATCCTAAAAATATATCAATGTAAAACATACGACATTAAGTTTATATCACGAATGTTTACAAATGGTTCCTTCGATGTAATATACACACGTACATATTGCAGTATTACTGTAGGAGAAGCATAATTTTTATTTCCGACATAGCGCACGATCAAATGTTACGATTTAATTCTGTGTAACATTTGTCATTATTCAAGCAATACAGCTCATTGTGTATACAGTAGATTTAAGCGGTTTCAGTGTACAGTGTATCGATATCAAAATGATCGCTTAAGTTTGTCGAGAACTGTATCGAATTCATGTTTCAGACAAAATACATACCGTCCACTTGTACGCGGTTATGCCATGAACATATTGTAAGTTTCACCGTCGAATATTTAATAAATTTCATACAATAAAATGATTATATATCATTTTCACGTGGGAATTCACTTTCAACAAAATAAACGTTAATTTCCTATTTAGAACAGTAACATGCATCTTTGGTTTGCTGCAAGAGCCAGTTCAAATGTAGACCTATTCTTGTAAAGATTGAAGCTCCAAACACGTTGTCGCATTTGTTCGCGTCTGTGATTATACCTGTTGCACAAAACGTCTTGTTAATCAATATACATTTAAATTGGCAGTTTAGTATAACTTTATATTTTCTAATTTTATGCATGACTATAAAAAAAATTACTTTGCAAGCTTCTTCAAATGCAACCATTGCTTTGTTATAATAATAACTATTTAATGCTTCGCGTTGCCTCAATCTTTTCACGCGCTCGTTTGCTCGTTCTCAATTTTTTTCGGTAAACTTGTAGGTAGAAAAGCTACTTCCTCACCGATTTTGATGGGACTTTTTTTAATCATTTTGTTTCATCATTTTGAACAACTTTTTCTTACAGATGTAATTGGTGGTCGGCCTTAGTTTTTGAGTTATACACAGAAAAAGAATTTTGGTAATTATTCGGAATAGGAGCGACCTCATCGATTTTGATGACCTAGAAATATGTTGTCAAGGTCATCATTCTGAACAACTTTTCTCTATCCATTTTTCTCTAAAATCGGTATGAAGTCGCCCCTATTCTGAATAATTATCAAAACTTTTTTGTGTATAATTCGAAAACCAAGGCCGACCGTCGGTTACATCTTATAAGAAAAAGTTGTTCAGAATGATGAAGCAAAGTAATAAAAAGAATCTTATCAAAATCGATGAGGAAGTAACTTTTTTACAAGTTTCTCTTCTTTTCATTCAAAGAATAAAAGCTAGCTGAATAGACTGATTCTGAACAAGCACGCGGTTGCTTTTGAACTTTTTCAAGAAAAAAATCCGCGCATAACTGAACCCGTGCTTTATATATTTGCGTTATTCAAAAGGCAGCTGTGTTATACAATAGAAACAATCATTTTATTTCAAACGTACGTACCGACGAGATCATAAACTCCTGCGTAGGAACGATATTGTACAGAAGAACCCACGTCGTTCTGAAAGACACACAAAGATTTTATGCACGCATACATTCAGTTAAATCTAAGTATATACAGGGTGTCCCAAAACTATGCAGCTTGCCAAAACATGCTAATTCTACGTAATAAGACAAATCGAAAAGTCCTGTACCATTTTACGATTCGAGGCTTCGTTTCTGAGATGTTATCAGTTAAACGAACACCAATCAGCTGATCGGACGGCCACACGTACGCGCAATACACAGCTACGAAGCGCGCGACTCAGGTCATTGACTTGTGCTTCTTGATTGTGTTCACGCGTACGTGTGTCCTGTTTAACTGCTAATATCTCGAAAATGGAGCTTCGGATCACAAAATGATAAAGGACTTTCCGATTTGTTTTATCATGCAGAATTTACATGTTTCGGTAAACTGCATAGTTTTGAGACACCCTGTATAATATCGACCAAGAACATTTTTAAAGTTTCAAGTCTAAAGTGTCTTAAAAAAATGTTTTGACCCTTAACTGCTACGGTGGAGTCTCTGTGAAATTTTTAAACAAATGAAAGCTTAATTAAACACGCATGTATAAACTTCTAAGTGATATAGCTATTAATTAAAATTATTTTTTAATATTCAATATAAGTAGACTGCGGATGTTTATTTTAAAATTGCGAAAACCTATAAAGATGACAACGGATAATAAAAATATATAAAATATTAAAAGTAAAATACATTTTATAATATTCGAAAAATAAAATATATATTTATGTAAGATGTAGTTGCTGTTGTATGTCCATAAAAATGAGAATTTGCATAAATTTCCGCAGTCTAATTATAAGTAATAGTAGGCTCTGATGTAATTTTATCATTTAAAAAAAAATATTTTTAAGTGTACCTATAATAATTTTACCGTAGCAGTTAAGGGTTAATTACCGAGGAAAAATGAACGAGATTAATACGAACCTCGCAGACGATGGAATTTGCTCCCAAAACGCCAACGCAACCGGAGTCGTTGTGAAAATGCATGGGATTTATTCCCGATTTTATGCACTCGTTAGTACCCAAAATCGGGAGTCCCAATTTCCGTGGCCGGCAGGATTGATTGTTATTTTTATCTTCTGTGTGACTCAAAGTCCATCCGACCAAAGTCCCAACTTGTCCGAGATAAGTCGAACCTAGAAACGACGGGTTTTTACAAATTTCTTTCAATTGCAAAATTTACACAATTTGAAAAATTGTTCAAACCCGGATTCGGCAAGCAGATAGGCGATATCCTTCGGTCCACTTTAATTGGTTGACTCAGTTTAATCAGCGCTAAATCATGGGCGTAGGAGTCTGGATTGTATTCCGGATAGAGGGTCACTGATTCCACGCTTATTCTGGCGGATGTCACATCCAAATTGCAACGGTCGTACTCTCCGAGGGACACTTTTATATCCGACGCAGTTACGCTGAAAAGTATTTTCACATCAGATTAGGATACTGGTCCCTATTAGTGCGTCTAAATCTGTCAGTGCTCCTATGTTCCTTTACTTTGAAATAAGTTATGAAAAAGGCATACTAGAAATAAAGGAAAAATATTTGTTTTCATTAAGGATAAACTTCAGTAAGAATCTTTTAGGCAAAAGTTAATCAATATCCAAGATATTAAGGATGAACTTTAGTGACATTAAAAATAAGCGAAAATCTTCGAAAATTGGAGGAATGACGCTTTATGCAATAGTACCCCCAAACATTAAAAAAAAAATTGATTTGGTAGTTTAACATCTTGGAAATTTATTAACTTTTGGTTAAGATTGTTATTGAAGTTCATCTTTAATAAGGCTTTTTCTCGTGATGAAAACCAGTCACAAATAATATTGATCTTTTGTCATAAACTTGTTTGTTGAAATATACTTAAAATGCAATTATTAGCAACTTCACTCTTAATTTTGTAATTTATTTCTCAATTATTGTGTTTTATCATAAGAATCGAAAGTTAAATAATTTAAAAATGACCGAATTTCATTTTTCTAAAATTTTGCGTGGGGTTTTACTATTGCATAAAGATTTATTCTTCCAATTTTCAAAGATTTTCGTTTATTCTTAATATTGCTGAAGTTCGTCCTTAAGTTTAATAGTTTAACTTAATCAAAATACATGTTTTTCTTTTATTTTTTAGGGGTATTCTTCTCCATAACTTATTTAAGTGTAAAGACACACTAATAGGTAGAGGTTCATTAAAAGAACATTATTTATTAGTTATGTTTTACCAACCCAACAAGTTGACTGGCCGCCGTTAAAATATAGCGATCATTTATCAAAACACCACTGAAAAGCAATTGCGGTCCCACGTGAATATTTGCCAGCCACGGAAACTCGTGTGGCTTTGTGTATTCCCCGCCGAGAAATCGCGTTTGACCGGATCGATTTGGCCGTCCACAATCTGGAAATTAGTTTGCACAGAAAATGATTTGCAATTATGATTAGGGAACCATTGCAAAAGAGGGAAATGGCTTACAGCAGCTGCCACAAGTTTTGAATCTGCCGAAGAGGAAGTCCAAAACACCACGCGTCATTCTTATCTCATCTTCTTTCGTATCCTAATTAAAACAAGCATAGACTTCCTCATTTTACGTGGTAATTTGGTTTTCTATATACGCCATAACATAATAAAATATTGTTTGTTTAAAACATATTTTGGAAAATAGGTAACAGAGTAAAAATAATTTCTCTTATTCAAATCCGAAACAGTTGTCATTAAATCTCAAAGAATTTTCTCAAAAAATAAAATTTAACTAAAAATATCGACAGTCGCAAGTTTTTTTTTTTTTCTAAGGATTCACATTTAAGGATGAACTTCAGTAACAATCTTATCCAAAAATCAATAAATTTTCAAGATATTAATAAGGCTTCTTCTCGTGATGAAAACCAGTCAGAAATATTGATCTTTTGCAATAAACTTATTTGTTAAAATGCACTTGAAATGCAACTGTTAGTAACTTTCAGAGTTGTATTCGAATAACGAATAAAAAAATGACGAATAAATTTTCCAGATTTATTCATGAATAACGAATAAATGTGCAGAGTTATTCGAACCACTTTCATTCGAATAAAAATGTATTCGTTATTCGCGACAACTTCTCTACGAATAAAAATTTATTTGTCAATATATAAATACGTGTTTAATATGTACGTGTTCACTTACACTTCATGAATCTTAGTACGTATATTGACCATATAGCATTTGTTTTATTAGAAGATTTAAAAATTTCGAATAAAAATGACGAATAAACTGAACTTAGTTGAGAATAACGAATAAATTTTCATTCAAATCAACTTTTGTTTGAATAAATTTGTATTCGTTATCAACTAACTTCAGTTTATTCGTCATTTTTATTCGAAATTTTATGCCCAACTCTGACAACTTCATTTTTAATTTTGTAATATATCTCTCAATATTGTGTTTTCTCATAAGAATTAATAGTTAAATAATGCAAAAATTGTCGAATGAATTTTTCTAAAATTTTGCGTGGGGTTTCACTATTACATAAAGATTCGTTCCTTCAATTTTCAAAGATTTTGCTTATTGTTAATGTTACTGAAGTTCATCCTTAAAGAACTAGCGAAGCGCTTTACTATGTTAAAAGCAGAGCTTACAGTTGAGTCTAGTTGATCGCAACGAATGGACCTCGGGGCGAGGAGAAAACCGCAGACGAGGAACTTGACGAAGTCTTGCAGCTTCATGACTTTTCTTTCAACTGTCGAAACGGTACTGGCCACTCAGTTAAACGCCAGTTTTGTATAGCGGGATTATCGTCGCCCGCATCCCAGATTCCTTCCGGATTGCCCACCGTTTACCCAGGCGCGTCGCTTCGCGGTTTTCGTTCGCGTTCAGTTCATTTTCGTCCGAATTGCAAACCGGTCTGTGGACCTGTTCAACGGTACTGTTATAAACGATCTTTGGACGCACATGTCGATGGGTCAGGACCATGGAAATGGAATTTGTCACACAAATTTTTTTTCTAGCGTCGGCTACGAGCCAAATAAAAGGATCTGTCTAAGTCTGATCCTCAGATCATTTTGAGAAACCGATGTGAAAAGGTGTAAAACTTTCTCGGTTCGATATATTCTATATTATTATATTATAGAAAGGTATAAAATGATACGATTTGCAGTATAAAACTTTTTATTGATTATTACTTATCACGGGAAATACGTTAAAATTTTTAAAGAGTACATAGTATCTCACCTATGTTTTGAGCAAATTACACAATCTCACATGTTCCGCGTTGTTCTAGAGAACAAATAAAGTACACAATACATTCGCATGTTTTTCAAATAGCCACCTAAATACGAGCATTTTATTCTCTCCGTCTCTCCAAGCAATTTTAAATTATAAAAATATTGAAATCTCTTCGAATATCATTTGACAATATTCGTAATCTCGGAACACTTAACGCTTTCATTAATTTACAGAATTGATAATATAAAAATAATACAAATCTGTAACAATACTGAGAGACAATATCAACAATATAAATAATTTTCGCGTAGATTTTTACGTGAGTATGATCATACAGGATTGAACCTTACGCTTGTCTTTTTTTTTTCAATATCTTCATTGCTTAAACATTTCTTGATACAATTCATTTCCACCAATATTCGAAATGAGTTAAAATCGTCGTTCCACACTCAATTTACGTACATTTTTAAATTCAATCGTTTTGAACTCATTGTTAAAAGTTATCATGACATCGAACTTCATTCATCTTGAAACGGAATGTTATCTGTCGCTAATTATAATCAGGTGAAATCAGTTAGCCTCTCAAAGCTACCGAGGTACATAGCAGTACCGACTTTGTTTAATTACCTGCACGTAACTTAATTACCGTCGCTTCTTTCAACTATTCCTCGCTCCTTTCGGTTACCTTCATTCCCTCGCTAACTAGCCCTCTGTATCATTAAACTGTCCTTCACTTCGAGCGACTAGTTGATTGCACCCTGATTATAATATTGCATAAACAATTCGTCACTCTCGACCGAAATTACGTAGAGCTATCGGCGTCAATTCTCTTCGCAGAAACATCCGTCCCGCGAATGGTAAACAATCCAATCAATGTATCTTGTTACTCTCGTGTACACGCCAGGGTATCCTGGTCGAGCGCATCCGTTACCCCATGACACCACTCCTATAAGCTCATATTTCTTGTCCTCGCGTTCAGCTACGAGCGGCCCTCCGCTGTCACCCTGAAATAGATGAGATTCCATCATCCATTCATCGAATTTCTTGTTAGGAACTTCGCCGTTGTCACTACCTGACAGGAGTCCTTCTTGCCCTCCTTGTACCCGGCGCACATCATGTTATCAGAAATCATGCGCGAACTGTATTTGGTGCTGCGACATTCCTGAATACTCATCACCGGTAGCTCCACTTCCTGCAGTACGCAAGAGGGTTTGCCGTCCTCTTTCAAAGTACCCCAACCAGCCGCGATCGCCTTTGTCCCGACGTACTGATTATCTGAAACATTTGAACCCGTATGAGAATCGAAAAGAAAAAAAAAAAAAAGGCGCGAATCTAATTAGTGGTAGAAAGCAAACATCGGGACCGCCGATAAAAGCTTGAGCAACTTGTCGGTAGCTTTCAGTTTATTTGCGCCTTTCGTTCGGAAGATAATTCGCAATGGGTGACACGCATTATGTAATTTCATATCGATGCTCGTCCGCTGTTGTTGAGTTACGATTCGAGCGTCGGTAAAAGTTTTTAATTATGCGAAGAAAAGGTACCCGTATGTTGACTAATAATTACACCTGCACGCGGTGCAATCGATCGGGCAATTAACAACGCTGCAATCGGTTGGATTGCATAATTGTTTGCGAAAAATCGCGAAACCTTTTTCGTCGATCACTTTTGCTTTCTTGGGTTTCATATTTTGGGGATTTTACTGTTTATTTGAAAGTGGGTTTTGTAAAATTTTTATAAACGATTGCGAGGAATTTTTATATAACAAATATTGTGTTTGTAGTTTACATACTACAAGAAATGATTGCGTATGGAGTTTGCGTAATACGTAGATTATATTTTGAAAAAGTGTTGAGAACATAATATATGAGTACAGGACTTGCATTTACTTGGCATTATTCAAGGTTAAACTTGTACAATAAATTAGTAACGATGTCATGTGTTACAGACATTTTAGACGAAACCGTATTTCAAAATTTGATAAAGTGTCAGTGTTCGAAGAAAAAAGTTTTGAAAATATGGAGTCGGCAGTGTTTGTCCAAAAACTTTTTAATGAAGAAACTAATAAAGTTAGCATACAATCCAGTGTATATCGGGTGATGCATTTGTGAGTGAAGAAAGTTAAATTATATGAATGATGATGTATCAGATTGCTTCATTAACATATAGTCAACAGTGTGCGTCACCTTTTAATGGAAGAAAGAGGATCGTAAATTGTTTTTTAATGGCCTTGATTTACTTGACGGAAGCGTCGATAAATCATCAATTTGGCAGAGGTTGAGTAAGTTAGGTAAATGCCTAGTTTATGAATGAACATGAGGAGATAGCGAACTGCCTCTTATGCCGATGTAAAGATAAGGTTAGTTTGTTAAGTAACGAAACTGATAAAGAAAAACATTCAAAGTAGTTACAAATTGTAAGGACTTCCTTCTTGCGTGAGTCACAGCTGTGGAGGAATACACTATACGCTTCAGGAAATTAATTAGATGTCAGAGAAGCGATTCCAAAAATCAATTAACAGAGAATCAGTACAGGAAAAAGTTAGAAATAATAAAGTGATCATGGATAGTTTAGAAAGAATGTTAAAAACGGAAAGACAACGTCCCATGACCTTCTCGCATACAAAAATACAGTACTGCCCCATTAGGCGTCACTTCTGCTCTGTTTGACGTTCAAATTTTCACCAGTTCTTGGAACTGGGTTTATGGAGTGAGTTCTGATCTTTTAAGGAAGGAATTTCTTTTTTTCTTAGTCGAAAACAACGATTCTTTGGTATTTTTTTTTTTTATAAACAAAATTGTAAACTTAATCAATCTCAAACACTGTCTATGTTTTTGCATATGTGTAATCGTTTGACATTATGCACGAGCTTAGATTAGCTGTCAATGTCTAATTGTAAGTTGTTCTTTCTTTCCGCTTAAGTTATTTTATATTTTCCTTATTCGTCTTAGTTTTGATAAATGAATTATTGATAAATAAGTGAAGTAAAATAGAAATAAAAAATATTCTGAACAAATAGAATCGGATAAAGACGCTACGCTTTCGAGAAGACTAAAAAATGTTGTAAAAAATAATTCTTCGTTATACAAAGCACAAGCTATTTATAAATATACTTGGAAAAATAAATGCGTGCTATATTTTTCCCAAGGTTCTCTGAAAATAGTACAGTACTGTTTCGATATAAGAACAATGTTAGTGTTGACTCGAAGAACGACGCCTGAGTTTGATTCGAAAAAGGGATTTCTCTATCCTCGCCGCTTCTTCGCCGATTCCGTCGTGACCGAGATCGAACCCGACTCGAAAAAGGGCTGCGCTCGATTCTGAAATCCAGCCGTTCTTCGAGTCAACACTGTATATTCTTTTAAGATTCCACAAAAATATTGTTCTTTCCTCAAAACAAGACAACCCTAGTTATGGGTCCCATTTCTATATTAAATAAACTTCATATAGATTCATAGTTTTCTTCCTCAGAATGTTCTGAGGACAAGTTCCATGTTCATCGGAACATCTACCCGCCCCGATAAGTGTCCAGATATGATGCCGGATTGCGGACGCCTAGTGAAGCAGTACTGTGAATGGGGACTCACCTCTGACCGAGGGCAAACATATGGGCCTTATGATGTCGCTCAAAGGCACTCTCTCGTTAAGCTTCAGTAGGGAGATATCGTTATCGAAATTCAAGAAGCTAAAGTCTCCGGTTAGCACTCTGATCACGTATCTGGTTTCGCCGCCCTTTTCGAGACACCTATCGTGATCGCCGAACGTGACCTTGATCATAAACCACATGAACCTGAAAATGGGACTGGAAAAGCTGATTACTCTAGCTTCGGCAACGGTACAGCGATTAGAAATTCAAATGAACGGTTGCACTGTATATGCCGCACATTGATTTGGTACCGTTGCAAACAAATTGTATTTGTCGGATCCTGCTTACCCTTTGACGCAGTGAGCTGCAGAGAGGACGTATCGATCATTTATCAAAGTGCCGCCGCAGTAAAATTTATTCAGATACGAGAGTCTCGCCATCCATGGAAACTCATTCATACGAGTCGATAGACCGCCAACTATTCTGCTCTCCTCGTTTCGCACTCCGCAGCCTAATTAGTCGAATGAAGAAGTTTGGTAATAATTAAGAAACTCGTTGGGAATGTTAGTAATATAAATGGGGTAGACCGAGGCGAATCGGATCAAAATAACAATACAGTCCATATTTTTTTACATCACGATAGAAACAGATATTCCGATTGTTAATTACCTCATTCATCTTCCCGGCATTTATTACAATAGTCAATTAATTTTTTAAAACTGAAAATTTTAGTTTATAGTTCGACTATCATTTATTTAGAGTTAAACAGAAAGTGATCCGATTTACCACGGTCTACACTATTGGAGAAATAGGTTTTCGAAATAGATAAAAAAACAAAGAGCAATGGGACAATTTTTAGTCCTTTGTACGGTGAAGAATATTGCAGATGTAATATTTGTTGACGTTTTAGCTGAGCGAGTACAATATGCACTAGCTATGGGCTCGCGATGGAATTGAAAAAAAAGACGAGATTACAGAGCATAACAGGGTTTTGAAAGCTCAATTCTAGGCTTTAAAAAAGTCAAAGGATGCGTTTCAATACATGCATTGGAGTTGCATGGAGTGCATAGATCACAGTCAATGCACTGCGACCTCTTCTTCTACCAATAAGGTCAATATTTCGTTATTTATAATTATAGGTAATTCGATTTGGACCATTTTATTGTTATTGTCTTACTTATTTTATTAATAAAAATATTGGATGCTTGCATCAATTTCATACGTGCATGGTGGTGCAGAGAAAAATTCCTTAGAATATTTCCACTTGTAGCACATGAAACATGCATGAATTACTACAACTCGAAGTAGAAGCAATTAATGCGCGATGTGTATTTATTTCTTACCGCACGCTCAGCAGACGCCATCATTGAATTTTCAAATTAAAAAAGCTAATTATTTTTCCAATATTTTTATTAATAAAATAAGTAAGACAATAACAATAAAATGGTCCAAATCGAATTACCAGTAATTGTAAATAACGAAGTATTGACCTTATTGGTAGAAGAAGAAGTTGCAGTGCATTGGCTGTGATCTATGCACTCAATGCATGTATTGGAACGCACCCAAAGTTTTCAGTAAGTCGCATTATGCAATTGTTACGTTCTTTTTCGCTAACGAGCACAAATCATTATTTAATGAGAAACACAAAGTCGCTTTCGTTATCAATAGCATTGACTTAAATGCGAAATCAATATCTCATGTGTCAAATTTAAATGAATAGATACAGTAGAACCTCGATTAACCGACTCTTAATTATTTTCCGTTTATTGTGTTTCAATTATTTGCTGCACTAGAAATAAGAACACAGCAGAATTTAAGGTTGATCTTGAACTTTAATTTAGTGCTGGCTGGTATATTGGAAATAAAAAATTTCTGCAACCAGGAAATGTTTCAGCTTTGACTCTGATATTAAGTCGGTTAATCGAGATTCTACTGAACTTCGTTTCTATCATTCCCATTAAGTTTGTTTAAAATTTCTTCAGCACTGCGTGAATGTAATTATTGTTTCTATATCAACAAACTGAAAGTTTTGACAGTTTTATAAACATACTTACTGCAATCGCAAGGTCCAGGTGGTTCGGCAGCGTACGGCGGTTTGTTACCGAAAATACCAAAAAAGTTTTTCACTCCATCAGTGAATTTATCTGCCTAGAAGTTTAGAAAACAGTTCAGCTTTAATTAAAACCTTCTGCATATACAGTTTCATGCAAATGTTTCGCTGGCCGGAAAACTTTTTCGTTTATTTTAAAAAGATTTATCTTCAAATTTTATGCATAACAGAAAAACCGCACTAAAGAATACATTATCCATTTGTCTTTGTTCTTTTCTGCCACTTGCATACAAACACAAGTTCACTCGCTGTAAAAATGCAACACGGTAAAAGCTACGAGCTTACAAGCATTAAAACGCAATTGCAAAGACAACGTATATACGTTTTAGTTATTCGTTTCTATCTAAAAGAGGAAAAGTAAACAAGACAGAAAATTCAAAAAGTGAGATTTTGCACGAAAAAGAACATTGTGTATCCACAGAAGACGTTGTCACAGCGGAAAGCCTCCTATCATAATAATAATAACAATGTTTCGCCGAAGCAATTTTACTTGGCAAAGGTCGGCGATCAGAAGCAGACCGATTGACAGCGCAAGGCACCACGAGATCCTCATTTTCCTTGATCGATTCGCGCCTCGTTCGATCCGTGTGAGATTTCTTCCGAGTGAAGAGATTTTCCGTTGAAGAATTCGGCACGCGCGGACACCGTCAAGAACGCGTCGCGAACATGTCCCCTGACTGGCAGTTACTATCGCCAGTGCCCCACGGCGACTGAGGGCGATTCAGGTTGAAGAGGTAATTGCTATTCCAGAAGAGAAGGAGGGCACCGGCGACTGGTCGGCGACTGGACAGTACCTGGCCAGTACCTGGCCAGTTCAGGTTCACGTTCAGGGTCGAATTACGGGTGACTGCTATTGACCGTCATCAGGGTCGCGTCAGGCCTTCGAACGACTTGCCCCGTGGTCCCTGCTACAATTTTAAGCTGCGCCCTGCCAGAGGTATTTAACACCGTTTACTGCAAACGGTATTTCTGCATTGCGATAAAATATTTCTTGTTGAAGAGAGTAAGTATCCCGTATTAAAAACACCAAGTATGACGCACCAATAAGGTGCACCTGTTGTGGCCACTTTAAGGATTTTTACTATTGGAAATAAAATTATTTTTGAAACTGTACTTAAGGAGGTAAACTGAATAAAGGAGGTATAAACCTTAAAATCACGGAACCACGTATCAGACACCATAAAGTTCTTTAAAGACATCAAAGTACATTAAGGACCGAATCCCTTATCACTTAAAGGTACCCTACCACCAAATCACTCTAAATGTGGGTCATTCTTAAAATTCTATGTACAAGAAACTATACGACATAAAGGCACAGAATTTTTTGCACCTTATCCTGTCATTGTTCGAGATAATAAATTTTTTTTTTGGGTTTTTTCATTCAATGCTGTTTTTTGTAAATAGCGTTGCGGAAATGATAAATCTTCGTAGAATTGTCTAAAATAAAAAACGGAAGGAAATTTTTAGATTTTGTAAGATGATGCATGCAATTATCTATGGTCAAAGCAAAACATTGGAATTCTGTGTATTGGCACATGTTTAAACTATAAACTACAAAGAAATAGGTAATTATAGAGAGAAAAGTATTTCTAACAAAAGACTGATGAGTCAGAAAGTTATGATTATAGATGATTCCATGGAGAATTCTCGAAATCAGTTCATAATTTTTGGTTTCAGGACTTCCGCAGTTTTTTAAACACGTGTTTTGAAATGAACACTTTTGCAGTTTATGTTTGCATCGTACTTCATGTAAATTATATTCCCTTTTATTACTGCGCCATAAAATAAACTCTCCACTTTTTTAAAAAATATTGATGGAAGAGTACCTTTAAGAGTAACTATCATGATTTTTCTATCGTTTAAAGGAAAAATCTAATCTCAAAATTTATGTGATATATAGATGAAGTTTTAGTAAATCCATGTTTTATCTTTAATTCGACATCTAACAAAGTGCAAAAATAATAATAATTATATTATAATGCAAGTTCTAAAGTCAAAAAAGCAAAGGCAATTTTTGTTCACTTAAATTATGTCTATATACTTTTTTAAATTCAAAACAATTAATAACTATTTAGTAAGTGTTTGAGTCAATTTTTAGCATGATAATTTATTATGTGATAATTATACAAGGTGTCGAAAGGCACGAAAATAAGAAAAAAATCTTATATAATAGTCGATCAATAAGGCGATTATTAAAAAATTATAACAAATTGAAAAATCACCTAATTTTTCTCCTTTAAATGCCGCTCAACTATCTTTCATCCACCTGTGTATAATGTTTACTATTATTGCAGTGATCTAGAAGTTGATTCGTCAATAAACACCAGGAAAAAGAAAAGAAACTGTAAGTTTGAATGGTTTGGATACTACTTTAAGTTTTACAATCCAATGTTCTATAAAGCGAAAAAATCGCTAAAGAATTAATCGATTTCCAAATAGCGAAAAGGTTAATGTTTCACCAGTTGTATTCACTTCTTTTGATCATGTTCAGTGTTTATTTTGGTTCCGTTCAATTTTAAAGAAATAAGACAGAGTATATGCAATAAAAATGCAATACCTTGCAACAGTATCTCGTTTTACTATTCAAAAATAATATTTAAATATACAGGGTGAACAACGGAATGTGATCACTTTGTTATTAGCAAGCCGATCGTTTAGATTTGGAAACCGTAGGTAAAGGGAAAATATTTTAGATGCATCGACGTTCAGCGACCCACTTCAACACACCCAAAAATCAGTCTCCCTACTGCATTATGTAGATTTTATGGGCGAGGATGTTTATAACCATTCGTCCGTATCTGATTACACCCAAAGCTTTAATTATACATATACAAGTTGGTGCGTCATTTTGTACCGTTCATCCGCGAACGTTTCACACTAACGACGGCCGATGGGTTCAGGATGGAAAGAGACGATCCATCGGATGCAACCATTAAGGTTTCACCAGTCTGGTTTTTCCACTTTCGGCTGGACTTTATACGAAGTCATTCATACCGTGGCTGATGTCTACTTATCTATGATCTTAAATTCGTGGTCAGTGGAAAAAGACCGTGGTTTTTTCCGTGGCGCCACTGCGAGAATTCTTTCTTTGATAGACACGATATAAGCGCCCAAATTGTTAACAACTAACGTAACATCTACTTATATCGAAATCATGTAGTATCAGGTTTTTGAAAAAGCATCTAACTCAAGGAAATTACGTATATTTATATCATTTTTATAATTTTATTTCAAAATTTCGGATTATACGTAATTTTATTTATTATTTTGATCGCTTTTGTAGTGTTTTTTTTTTTTGTAGTGTTCAATAGAACACAGTGAAACAAAATTTATTCCGTTTAATTGTACATTATTTAGAACCGTATAATTAAGTTTAAGTTTCCTTGTTAATAATTTGACGTGAAGAAAATTTGAAACCACTTTTAATAACGTTAATCGCGAATACATAGGAGCACATTTTCGGCCACTAATTGCACCGAGTGCGATGAATCAATGTAATTACATTACATTGTCCTGCTTTCAATAGTATGTTCGGTTCGTTAGCTTAATCCTGGTTCGACAGGAAACCGTTACCAGTAATTATATTCCAGCAACGTTTGGCCCCCATTCTTGTTTCATGTAACAAAAGGTGTGCCGAGTGAACGTGGCATTGTATAATACAATGTCTTCTAAATATTGCAACATCACTTTGTCGAATAAAATTGTAGCTCGTTTGTCGTTGTTCGTAAACTATCAGATTTACTTGGGAATTGGAAACTCAGACGAAGAAATGTAACACGTATCAAGTTTTTGATTTATTTCATGAAAATATTTAACAACTCCCAGGTTCTGAGGAACTTATATTTCTAACTTAAAATAAGACAGTCTGTAAAGTACCTACATATTTTACATAAGTTTGCGATATTCATTATAAAAATAATATTAATTATTTGGCAGGAGCAACTTTAACGATTTTAGCGTAATAATTGGATACTCAAATAATTGCTTCTGTGATTCTTACAATTATTACAAATTTGTTCAGTTTCTAAACTTTCAGTTCTTTAGCTAATTCTGTAACTGTCGTTATTAGACTGCGGATGTTTTTGCAATTTTGTTTTTTCACAAGCGCAGATAACGAAGCGAAACTTGAATAAAAGCGTTTTCTTCTACATGTTGTAGCACGTATTTTATTTATTGTGTACAGATAAACTTATCGTAAATGTACCTAGAAACATCCACAATCTACTTACTATATTAATTAACAACTTAATTTAATAAATAATTTCAACAAACTATTAGTCATTTCTATGACCAGAATTCTCACGATGTTAGATTGACTGAAACTTTGATAAAATAAATAAGTGTAGTTTGGAATCCAAAATTGGAGCAAAATACGAGGAAACAAAGTTTAACAATATGAAAAACAACGCAGGTGCTGCGATGAAATCTTTTGCTACGAAAATTATTTCATTGAAGAAACTTATTTGTCAGTTGATTCTTCCAACTCTGGACGGTCTCTGTCAGTTTCCCTCAATTTGCGCACAAGCATCCCTCTTTCATATTCGTGTTGATCCAGTTTAAGTACCTGGTTACTCTAGTATACACTCCCGGGTATCCTGGTCTGCCGCATCCTACGCCCCAGGACACAATTCCTGCGTCAAAGGGACAGAGAATCAGGAGGGTTGCGTTTCATCGCGTGCTCGAAGAAATTGCTACTGTTTGTCCAACGTGAGTACAGTCTAAAATCTCCACTGTTTTACAGTAAAACTGCCACAGTTGATCCTTGAACAACACGGGGATTAGAGATGCTGACCGCCCGCGTAGTCAAACAAAATTTTGCGTAAAATTTTTTACTCTCTAAAACAGCGATCATAAACTGGCGACCCGCGGGCCTGACGCCGCCTACGAAGGCTTAGCATCTGGCCTGCAGCTTCGATTTATTTTCTGAAAATCAATGTTTCTGACATCATCAAACATTGGCAACATTCAATAGAAGTTACTTGTCAGGGGCTTGAAAACTGTTATTATTTCGATTTTGGTTCTTGAAAGAGTTATGAAGAAATATTATTCTAAATAACTGTTATGAGGAACCCAAATTCAGACTACAGGGTGTTCCAAACTCGATGCGGGAGTCAGAAATGGGAGATTCTTGGGGTGATTCTAAACAACTTTTTCCTTTGCAAAAATATTCTCCGAAGCTTTGTTCATGAGTTATTATCAAAAAATACCGGCCAATAGAAACACTAATACAGTGGATGAATTTCAGCGTGCGGCCCAACTTTGAGTAGTATTGGCCCGCCATCGTCCGCGCTATCATTAATCCGCTGTACTCGCTCTCTAATTGGCCGATGTTTTTCGTTAATAGCTCGTTAACAAAGTAATTTCGGATAACATTTTTGCAAAGGAAAAAGTTTTTTAGAATCTCCCATTTCCGGCTCCCGCGTCGAGTTTGGGACACCCTGTATATTAGTTTAGGTTACAGTTCTTATACTGTTGTAATAAAAATGTTGTAGGTTCTTGAAAGGAGCGATTGCTGAAATGATTTTAAACAACTTTTTCCTTAACGAAAATATCATATGGAGTTTTGGTAACGAGTTATTACGAAAAACACCGACTAATCTTGGCGCGGACGATGCCGGGCTAATGCTACGCAAAGTTATAGCCCGCGTCGAAATTCGTCCACTGTACTCGCTCTCTTATTGGTCGGTGCTTTTTGTTACTAACTCATTAAAAAACATTTTCGTTAAGGAAACATTCACGTTTCTCGGACCATGAGCTCGGTTTCCGAAATACGTCGATGACCCTATATGTAGGTTTAACTGTTGGAAGCAGATGAGTTTAAACCTGGAAGGAATGCGGGTCTAATTGGTCCGCGTCTTAAGGCACGTCTACATACAGCGAATGCACCCGAACGAACGAGAACGAATGCAGGGGAGGCGAACGCGCGCGAACGAGCGCGAACGACACAGAAGATGCTGATTTGCTTCTTTGATCTAAGTAGGAGGGGCCTGGCGTTCGTTCGCGTGCGTTTGGGTGCGTTCACGTTCGTTCGCCCGTGTTCTCTCACGTGCGTTCGCTGCAGGTAGACGTGCCGATTCGCTATGTGTACACGTACGTTCACGTATTTTCGGTTCTAGCATGATATTGGCTGAAACAGTCAGACATACAGTGCGTAACAGAAAGATAGATCCACTTAGATTTTTGGTCACAGTTTTGAAGCTAAAGTCCATCCAACTAGGGTACTGGTCCCTATTAGTGAGCTTGAACCTATCAGTGTGCCCCTACATTTAAATAAGTTATAAAAAAGGAATCCCTTTAGAAATGAAAGAAAAACATTTTTTTTCCATCAAGTTTAATACTTTGACTTTATTAAAAAAATGTTTTTCTTTTATTTCTTAGAGATATTCTTCTGTACAATTTATTTAAGTGTAGAGACACACTAAGAGGTACAGACTCATTAATAGGGACCATTACCCTAGAGTTGGCGCGTCGAAGCTGGGGCCTACGAACGACCCGAGACGTGGTAAGGCTCAACGAACAATGAATTCCCATTGAATTCCAACCGAATTCCGATTTACTTATTGTATCCTTTTGTTATGCACTGTACTGATCCGATTGCAAGATTCCTCTTACCTTTATGCACCCCCAAATTTAAACTCATCTGCTCTTACCAGTAAGTTACTACATAACGCGGAGGTGTCCTTCATGAAGTCAATTTCAGGATCTAGTGGGGATATTTTGCGACCACTAACTCGGCAAAACATATCACCGCTATGATAAACATCACGGATATCTTACCAACGATTTCAAGTCTGTCGCCTTCGTGCACGAGAAGAGGTCCGCCGCTGTCACCTTGACACGAGTCCTGGCTACCTCGGCCAGCGCAAAGCATGTTGTCCGTGATTCGATTCGCTCGATATTTCATCTTGCGACACTGCACCAGACTGAGTATCGGAACTTGAACTTCGTGGACTTTACCTGCCAGCATCCCTCCTTCGGACGTCCTGCCCCAACCGACCACTGTTCCTTCTTTCCCGGCAGGTTCGTAGTCTGTGGACATTATCCCTACTTAAATACCAACGTTTCTTTCGGAAAATTGTAAATGCAATACACAGATATTCATATTTTTCTTTTAAGACAAATGTTTGGAATGACCTAAACGAAGGCAATTTATTTTCGTTCCGCTACAGAGGTTTCAGAGTGGATTGTTTAAACGTCTAATAATTTGTTGCTTAATTAAACTCGCAGTTGAGTGCTCGCGTTAATGGGGCATCGTTTAATACTATTTCAAGCGATAAAGGATCTGCAGTAAATTCAGTGAAGTGACCATAAATAAATTTTATGGACCGAAGAATCCTCTTTATTTTCATCTTGACTACGTGAGATAAAGTATATAACAAAGGACATTGTGCTCACAGATTTACGGTGTTTTAACGGGATTTACAGAGATCACGTTCAGAGCTTTGAATCTCATTTTACGTGTAATGCATTACAGAGTTTGGATTTCTCGCCCGGAGATCTATGCGTCACTGTGTCAGAGATTTAAAAACTTGATCTATTATACAGGGTGATCCTCTCGCTAGGGGACACAAAGCAATCGTCGCGATCTAAACATCGCAGCGGTATCCTTGTTACTAAAAAGGACCAAACCCTTGGTCGTCGACTTCTTAATAGCCCACTAATGGTTTGGGCCTTTTCAGTGACGACGTTACCGCTGCGATCTTTTAGGAAAAGGGCCTTCCTTTGTGTCCCCTAGCGAGAGGATCACCCTGTATAATGCGATACTGTGTTACGCGTGAAATTGATCGTTAATCCTTACTTGATTGAGGTAAACACACCGGTCTAATGCTCTTGGAAAATTTCACCGATTTCCGGAGCTTCAGCAAAGCCACGTCGTGGTTGTACGAGTTCATGTCGAAGTTCCTGTGACGTATGACAGCGCTCACCGCCCTCATTATTGCTCGTCCATCGGTATTCACTTGCTGATCATAATCTCCTAGAACTACGCGCATCTTCGACCGCTTGAGCCTGAAAATCGCATTAAATTTTTCATCAGCGGGAATATTTTGTTTTACTACATATTGAAATGTCTTCCACCTCGTTTTATTGGACGTGGGAAGTACTAGAACGTTGGAGATTAAATTTACAATTACGTGAACCATATAAGGCATCCGGTGCACATAGCACATTTTTTATTAAATTTTATAGAGTTTCTCGGTCGACAAAACGTTCCGATAATTGGAAATGGAACGAAGGAAATCAGAAACTCACCTACGCACACAGTGAGCCGCGGTAAGAACGTAATCATTATTAATGAGACTGGCCCCGCAATGGAACCGACCTTCGTACAGGAGCCGCGCGACCCACGGGTATTTGTTTGGACTCGTGGGTCGTCCACCAACAATTCGATCTTCCTGATTGGACACCCCGCATTCTGGAATATAATTTTTCTCTCATTTCTGGTCTTTGCGTACCGTAATCGGCATGGAAAGTGTCGAGATTGCTGCATTCGTGGTTAGCGCATCACATTCGCAAACATTGCTTGGTCTGTACATCTGTCGTGGTCAGCTGCATAATCATGAGGTAACAAGACTAGCGACGTTAGGATGAAAGTTATTTTTATCGTTAGACTTTTACTTTTGACTGAAATAGACAGAATTGTGGAAAGTGGTATCCACGAGTCGTTTGAGTGCCTTAATGCGGTTTTATGTTGGTAACGTTTTTATGGGGACCATTAGACGATCGGCGTTTGTGTTTAGTGTTGACAATTAAATGTTGGCTTATGGTAAATGTTGGTTTATGTTAATGACTGAATGCGACTGAATGAAACTAACGACCGGATCAAGTTTAATGTGTAATAATAATAAATCCACAGTGCAAGTTTAAAAAAATCTACTCACAAGTAGGTACTTCGATATCAAGATGAATCGATCTTCTTGCTACGTCGTGCTAATCAAACTATGAGAGTTAGAAAGTTACGCAGTAAAGCAAAACTGTGAAACTGATTTGCATGAGTCACTCTTACCGCACGTGCAATTTCGCGGTACTTCATCCTCGGTGTTCGAGCTGCTAACTATATCGAGACCGAAGAATTCATCAAACAGGAACTTGCCCTTTCGATCGCGCGTCGAATTTGTCCGCTGAAAGCAGTGGATCACGTATCATTCTTCGACTCACTTTCCATTGCAAGTTAGTAAGGAGAGCGATCGGAGAAAGTGACCGTGGTCTGAATTATGGGTCAAGGCCTCCATCGTTAAGTCTTCGCGAGTTTCATGCTCAAAGTTTATCCACTGTCATAAATGTTTCCAGTATCATTAATACAAAAATGGTGAAACGGAAAGGACGACAAGATGTCCCTAAATTTTAGCAAAACATTACATGGTACATAAAATGATTTAATCGCAAAGTATCCAAATAACGTTATAGCCATTTTCAGAGAAAGGTCACGAAATATCGCAAAAATATTAGCAACTCCTACTCCACCGTCAATTTTCCCAGGAATGCAAAAAATGCGTAGAGAAATCCATCCACAGTTCAAGCTTTACTCACAGTATCAGTCACCATCAACGATTCACTCTCTAGGAATCCGGCGTCCAAGCAGACGACCTGAGCGACCACCAAGACTAACAAGCCCAAGGTCCAATCTTTCCCACACTCCATTCGAAAAGATATCCTCTGACGAATCGCTGACAATCCACAGGTCACCGTTTCGAAACTTGCGACAGGTCGTCCTCATCAATCAAATCCTCCTAGCACTGTACAGGCCGACAGATTCGAGGACCGCGAGTCCCATGATCGCTTCTCAGTAATCGCACCTTCCGCCCCCGGGTCTTCTTCACCTTCTGCCCCCTAGACTCCGTCCAGAAGCTGCAGGAGATCACCGAGAGGCGGACGCTTTCACCGCGGCGAAGACGCCAGACTGACCGACCAAGACCGAGCGCGGTTGGACGCACGCGAAGAAAGTTCTTTCTCTACGTCCTGTCGCTCTTCCCATTCAGTATGCGATGCTGATCGCGCGTAATCCTCTCGATTCGAAATTGGCAAGATCGACGTGGCTCGGGATCCGTGACGGGCCGCTATCGCTCACGGTCGATCTCGCGCCGCGTTTAGAAATCATTGGTGCACCGTGTTTCACTGACAGTCCATCACTCGATCATCCAATCCGTCTTTCAAAACTCTGTATTGCTTGTTGCAGATACTCTGAAGGGATTTTTCGGTGGTCGGTAACTTCTAGATCCTTGGTAGCTTGGGTCCTACACCAATGATGGCTTCTGGATCCTTGGTAGGGTGTGTCCTAGGTTCTGGATCCTTGGTAGCTCGGGACCTTTATCAATAATGACTTTTGGCTCCTTGGTAGCTTGGGTCCTTCATCAATGTCGGCTTCTGGATCCTTAGTGAGGTGTGTCCTAGCTTCTGGATCCTTGATAGCTTGGGTCCTCCACCAATGATGACTCCTGGATCCTTGGTACGGTGTATTCTTGGTTGGCAATAGTTTCTGGACCCTTGGTAGCACGTGCCTTCTGATGACAATGGCTTCTGAATCCTTAGAAACGTGTTTTCGGTCAAGACCAGCTTCAGAATCCTGGACAGTTTGGGTCTTCGCTTTGTTAACCAGATTCAGGGATCTCTCAATGATGATTGTTCTCAGAGGAAGTCGAGAAACTGGAGCTTTGTAGCACTGTTTTCGAGAGATCTAAAAGTCGGCGGGAGACGTGGATTTTATTGTCAACCGCCGTGTGCAGAGAAGAAATACTCATCTGCGGCGTCTCCGTAGCGCAGTCTGTCCTAAAGCCGCAAGAACCTCTTCCCACCATTAGGTTGCACTACTTTTATTCATTCGATTCGTTCGCCCCACTCTGTTTTAATAAAGACACGCCGCTCTTTCAAAAAATTTCTCTTTTAGTGGCTGGACGGACGGAGACATAGACATGTCGGGGCTATGGCAAATGAGGCTCATTTGTCGGTTTGGACATCACCGAAGATCTCGCAAAGCTATGGTCACCCATGAAGAGACGTTATTAAAAAAGTTTATGTCTGTACTGTGTATTGTATTGAAGTTTGTCTGTGTTCGAGGCGCCGTGTGTTCTTCATGTTGTACGGAAATAGTTCTTCTTCGAAATTATTTTTCAGAGTGATCTAATTTCGTTTACTTATTACGGATTCGTCGAATCTGTGGAACCAGGGAGCTGGACACGAATGAATTCGAATTCGAAGAACTCCTTTCCCTGTTTCGATTCGGGAAGAATCAGGAGCCGCCGGTAACGGTCTCGAGGTTTCACTAACCCACATTCACCGTTGAAAGCAAAACGTTCCTGACTACTGACCCGGTTTTCGTTACTACTCGCCCATCTCGATCGAGGATTGTCGTTTGTCTAACATCATCCTGTCATAACCACTTCTTTTCTCAGTTTTATCTTGGAGCCAACTTTTCGACGACCGTTACTTTCGACCGGTTCGTTTGCGGTCATCTTCCATTTTTTGGGATCTTCCTACATCCAAAAAGAGGGTCGACGGCTTCAGTTCATTTGTTAAAAAAAAACAGATAGTTCTCTAACGTTTTCTATTTTACTTTCAATTGTTTATCGTGTTAAAATTTCAGAAGTGTGCGTATTGTGTGGTGAAGGAATAAAGTGTTACTTCTTTTAATATTGTAGTTGTATATTTGGTATATAGTAGTTTTATAACGTTCTTACAATATTAAATAACATTGATTTATTAACATTAACACAAGGATTATTTGTTTACTATCGTTAATTTAGCGAATCCAGTAATTTCTCACTATAAACTCGCACCTGCACGCTCAGTTTGAAAAATAATCTTCCATTTCGCCTCTGACAAGACATTTTGGTAGACCATAAATTTGTCCCAGAAACGTGCTTGAAATCGTTTCTACGCGATATGATCTCGTCGTCATCAAAATTGCAAAGTTATAGCGACATAGTAACGTAATGTACAAGTGGAACGTGTAATAAATGCATTAAATGAAATTACAATTTTTCACAAACCCAGAGATTGTAGAATTGCAAAATAATTGTTAAATTGTGTTATTCGAAACAACATCACAGAGAATACGATAATTGTTTATGTACAGAGGACTAGAATTCTTGAACTAGGTGCAACAAATTAACAAATTAAAATAAATTAATGATTCCCAACGATAACTGTCAAATATTTACAAATACGGCGTTAACATTTTAGAATTAACTTTCCACCTAGCGAAGCATGTGAGAAGAAACGATAACGTAAGCTAGAAGTACTTCCAATTAATACTGATAGTATTGGTTCGTAAAAGTACCTTACTATAATAATAGTCTCGAGTTTGTCACCGGAAAGGTGCGTATTAAGCTTCTTAACTAATTAATAGGTGTCAGAATGAACACAAATTAATGTCGCGGCGATGGACAGACGCATTCACCGTCGAGATGATCTTTAAGCCATCCAAGGTATTTAGTTAGTCTCGTGTAAACTCCTGGGAAGTTGGGTCTTGCGCAGCCGCGGCCCCATGAGATGATTCCTGCGTATAAAATGAAAATAAGCGATTCGCATTTTATTAAGAAATTCAACCAACTCTTCAGAATTAATGTTTTAATCATGAAGTAGTGCGTAACATATTATATTAAAGACTGTTTTACGAGTTTACCTACGACTTCCAAATGGCCATAAGTGCCCTTTACGTGCAGAGGACCGCCGCTGTCACCCTTAAAGAAATGGTTTTTTAATGGCACGATAATGTTGCCTTCGGTTTAAGTGATTATTACAGTGTTTTATTATTAAACTATCGAATAATGATTACAGGAAGAAGTGAAGTGCATCACTTCATCAGGTAATAAAATATTATTTCTGTAAGCTTCAGTTTAGTGATAGCTGGGATAAAGTTTTAATAGTAGACAATTAATTTTAGTGTTATTAAATGTACGAGTTCGGTGGAAAATTGAGTGAAACACTCACGCCACATGCGTCACGTTCGCCTTCTGGATAACCAGCGCAGAACATGTTCTCGGTAATGCGATTTTTCGCATATCCTGCTTGATCACACTCCTCCTCGGATAAAATTGGAAGGTTTACTTTTCGCAGCTCGTCGCTCACTGGCCCTCCTTCAGCAGTTCGACCCCAACCAACCGCTGTAGCCGTTGCTCCGGTATAATCGATGGCTTCTACGAAATCAAGCAGAAAGAAGACATCTTAGAATTGTATTAGACGCATTAATTATATCAATCAAAAACTAATTACTTTTACAAATGAGTTGTTTTAGAGGTCGTCAATAACAGCTAATGAAATCCATAAAGTATCCAAAGATCTTGCTGTAGAATGTATTTTATTTTGTTTTAGTTCATATATTTCTGTATCGGTGCATTTGCATTTGTACGTTTTCGCTGTTGGGAACCTTCAAAATGCAACGTCTTATAACTAATTCAACGAAAAAGGCAAAGTATCTTGTGCGATCGGATTTCCTCATAGGAGCACCTCTTTAATTTCCGTTTGGCGGATGCAGGTGCACAAAAATGTTATCGTTAATTTAAGGTGGAGATGAATAAATTGTGTTATCGAGCAACGCAGTTCCCGCGAGTACGCGTCGCCGACTGACAATATTTGTTATATTTCATTTAAAAATATTAACAAATGTTTCTCTAATATCAAACAATTTTATCTCATCTTGGATTTTCAGATCAGCAAATTTATTGTAAAAGTGACAAATACTTACTATCCTCGGGCAAGCAGGCAGTGCGCACAATACCGTTCACATCCACGGGTTGGTTCATCTCTATGATAGCGATGTCGTTGTTATACGTGTTCGGGTGGAAGTCCTTGTGAATCGCCACCGACTTTATCCGACGGATGGTGGAATTTTTGCTCAAGCTTGGACGGTTGTCAGTCAACGAAAGCTTAATGTATCTCGTGTCGAATCTGGAACAGGTTTATCGGTATAAACAATAATAGAGATTCTAAGAGCCGTGATCAACAAATAAAGAAACTATGAATTAAGATCAAAGTCAATTCCGAAGGTAAAGGTAATAAGGTGTTTGTTACACGTCTTACAGGTAAAAGAGGAGAAAGAAAACTGTCGGTACAATTTTTCAATTGCCCAGAAGCTATTAAAAATTGGATCTCTATGACGAGCGCTTCACGCCGGAAAACACCGATATTGAGAAGATGGAATGGATGGGGAAGTGGGATAAGGAATTCAAGTTATTTCCCGCACCAATACTCACCCTTTTAAGCAATGAGCAGCCGTGAGCACGTGCCTTCGAGTGATTAAACTTCCTGCGCAAGAAAAACTCCCCTGGTTGCTTATGCTGACTATCCACGGGTATTCGTAAATGCTCGCCACGTTCCCGCCGATGATTCTTATCTTCCTGCCCACCCCGCAAACTGTAATGAGTGATTTCGAATCGGTACTAATAGTCTGAATTCACGTACAAGGGAATGCAATCGTTCAAATATTTTTGAATCGAACGTTTCATGCAGAATGAGAATTAAGGTGGAAGCCTAGTTTAGGACGGTAAAAGTAAATTAATTTTTGGAATTTTCTTTTTACGAAATTATTAAGCGAATCATTTCGAAATTTCTAGGCTTTCGAAATTTCTAGGCTCCTCCCTTAACTCTCTATGGTGCTGTGCAATTTGAGAGTTTTTATTACATTTATTACATTTCTGGTATCTTATTTTGGTTATTGAGTATAAACTGTTTCATGAATTACTGCATTAAAGCAAAATACGTTATAAATTACGAATACGTGTATAGACAACTTAAATATTACTCTGTATTGTGATTTTATAGTTGAAAACAAAAGTATTCTATATAATCTAATTTAACTACTTATTTATATTCAATAATAATTGTTGGACGCTTCTTTATTTTAGATTTTAGTTTTTCTGATCGAAGAGAAAAATCGGCTCACAGAGAACTAATAGGGGAAGTTACGGAATTTAAAAATTCAGAAAATTGTGAAATTCTGTGTACAAGTAGAGTAGTTCATTCCTATCACAAAACTATTTTTTGGTGGTGCCATAATGCGATTCTAAAGGGTTGAAATTGGCCCTACAAAGAAAATAAATATTTCATGTTCGTGGCATACTTCGAAAACTGTAAGCGATAGGGAAAGAAAGTTTAAACAAAAGTGTAGCTATATTTAATATCTACAAAATTGCATAAAAATTTGTTGAAAAAGTTTACGTATTTTTTACTTCATAAAAAATATGGATGTTTTGAAAATTTTTTATATAGTTTTGCAGATATAAAAAATAGTTACAACTTTTGTTTAAACTTTTTTTCCCTATTTCTGAGAGTTCTAAAATTATTGTACAAAAATAAGAAATTTGCATCTTTTTCAAGGTGTGATTTCAAGCCTTAAAATTGCATTATGGTATGAACAAAAAATAGTTTTGTAATAGGGATGAACTTTACTTGCACACAGATTTTCACCATTTTCTGAATTTTCGAGTCCCTTAACTTCCCCTATAACATGAGGGTACGACGTTGTAAAGGGATGTGATAAATATTATTAATTCTATTAGAGTCCCTCATAGAAAATCAAAATGGAGACACTTATGCCATTGTGACACTTGCGCAGCTGACTGCACTGTGACTATGACGCAGTTCTCTTAATTACCACAGTCATTGCAGACATTTGGCCTCTTTGAGGGTATCGATGGTACTGGATCAAAGTCGATGTAAGATGATTCGTATATCGGTTGAAGGTAATCGAATTCTTTGTTCGTGATGTTGTAGTGTGTCTGAACGTTCGACGATCGCGAATTCCTTTCATTGTCTGGCAATATCTGGAAAAAAGAGAAAGAAAAATGGGGATCCTTTTTTACATTGGAATCTACCGTCGAACATGTAATATAATAGTTAGTCAAACATGTAATACAATAGACTAAATCTACTATCAGGGAATTTGAAAAAAAAAAACACTTTTCGTTGGTAAAAATTTAATTTTTGAAATCTTGGTTTGAGTATTAAGATTTGCTTATACATTTCTTTACCATTTAACTTAAATCTATTTTAGGCAAACTTATTTCTTCACAAACAGAATTAAAGTCTAATTTTTGAGTGTTTTGAAAACTGAGACATAATTAAACGTGGAAGCTGGAACGACATTAATTCATTTAAAAAATATACTACTCTGGATTTCACAGTCAATTAACCTTTCGAATACATGTGAACGAATCTGTGAGTCACTGTAAGTTAGAGCAAGGAAAAATGAAAAGACGACAGAAGGCTTCAACCTCAATAAATGCTGCACAAAAACGGGGAAAATGCTTAATGTGCCATGAGCAAGACAATAAACATAAACAAACATGTATTATATTTAACCTTAGGACGTCCAAGGAGAATGTAAAAATATATCCAGAAAATTTGAAGTAGTATGTTTTTCATAAAGAATTTTCCAATACCTTGGGCGTTTTAGGGTTAAACAATTTGTGTGCGAAGAAAATTCTACATTGTCATAAAATGTACAATGCACAAGCTATGCTTCTGTATAATAAAAATGAGTTTATTGATAAAATTGGACAAAATGTAGAAAAAACATAGAGTAAGGTACCGTACCCCCATTACCGACCGGTTACAAATTATTTGTTGTTTATAGCAACGAATAAAATACATAGATCTACATAGAATCTACATAGAATCGTACAATATAAAAACAATTTTTATCTTTTTTTTTTATTATAATAGCTAGATGAAAAAATCCGGTCAATAAAGGAGACATCCGATCCTTTATATCATTTTCATCATAATTTTTCTGTAAACAGTCAAATAATATTTCCAAATCGGTTTCATTAAGAAACTAGAGACGTTAATAAATACGGACATTCATACTTTACTCAAATATTGTCACGTATTAGTAAAAAATTATTATTTTTAAATGATTACTTCCTTAACTGGCCCATAATGGGGTCACTTACCTTAATTGTGTCTTGCAAAAGTTGAATGAAACGACTGTTCAATATTACTATTAATTATACAATTCCAAATATAAAAACATTACAAGCATAAGATGCGGATCTAAAAAGGCTCGCATAACAATTTTAACGATAGTCGTACGAGTGTAAATCGATATAACGAAGGGAACCCCCATGGACTCACCACTCGCGGGAGCGCGTGGGCGCAGCAGCATATCAAAAGCAAGATCAGGTGCAAGTGTCCGCAATGCATGGCGTCGAAGCTGTTGGTTTCGCGGTTGGACGATAAGTCGACGATCAAGGGGCGACGCAGGGCGTTCGATCTGGCGACAGCGACGATCCTATATCGTGAACCCAGTGCACGTGCCTGCGGCAGGCGTGAGAACTCTAAAAGTGTCGCGGTCGTTTTGCCGTTTTATAGTAAATTATAACTATCGAAGGAGCCTCGGCACCGCCGACTGGTGGGGATCCTCAGCCTTGAGTGGTGCGTTTGCATTGGCAGATGTTGCATGTGACAGCCTTTAAATCAGCCGCGTACGCGGCGTTGTCTCACCTGTACAGACGCCCTCCGCCCACACGCCGAAGAAGCGAACGTCCCGCGAGGCTGGGCGTCGAGCAATCGAACATCCGACCACCAACAACGATCAATGTCAACCCCGACTCCCCGCCGAACGTCTGCGTCCCTTCGCGACCTTCTTGCCTTCCTTTCGGAGATCTAGTAGATTGGATCAATGTCGGTTTCGTCAGACATTGCGCCTCCCGCGATCGTTTGCCTATTGCCTTGACTGACGGTGTTGATGCCAAAATCTGGCGGCAGACTTACAATTAGTAGGCGAATATTAGGAGGCGGTGAGAATAGCGACGAGGTAACAGGATAGTAAGGGACAAGATGTCTTTGGCTCCTTTGTTTTATTTTGTCTGCGTCGCTATCCTCGCCGCTCACCGTTTCACTATATTCGTCTACTTAGGCAAAAATTCAATTAACGAATAATTAAATTTCTCCCTCAATCGTTAATTGCAATGAACAACTAGATCCCTGTATAATTGTTAGTCGTAACCAACAATTGTTGGTGCTTAATTAAGTTCCCATTGTAGATATTAATTGCCGTTAATAACGAAGTATTGTATTTCAATTTTAACTGTTCATGAGTAATTGATTAACTACTGAAATTGAATGATTTAAAATAATAAAATTAATTGTTATTTGGAAATACAAGTTTCATTATTATTTATTATTAACCGTGTTGTTGAAGTTTCAAATAATATTAAATAATGAAAGCAGTTTTAGATATAAGTTTATATGAATTTTCCTTGTTTACTCGATTTCAGTTACACGTTGTATAAATTTTACTCTGACATTTAGTGGGCATACTGCAAAAATTATTATCGTGATTTTTTTATGGTAAAACATTATTTTTTTTCATTTGTAAATCAGAAATAGTAAAGACAGTATTTTTAGTACTATTTAGGCAATTTTCATTTAATTACCAAATTTATTTGTTATTTACATTTATTGCACACTTTCATTTATTATTTAGTATTTGTTTATTTAAATAAAAATTTGCTAAATTCTGACAGTAGTGCATAGTTTCTTTATTCACATGACCATTTTATTAGTATTTTAAAATCTGGTTCCAAGAAGGTGTTGTTCCTTCAAAAGAACGTTTCTATGGTTTTTATATAATCTTTGGACAACAATTTTTTATGATATTTTGTTCTACTTTCACCTTTGATAAAATGAAGAAATATCATGTTAACAAAGTGTCAGGCAATTCTTTTGTCTTAGTTATTTATTAATTGTTTAAAGATGAAAGCACTTTCTAAAGTTTAAAGCTTTCCTGTTTTCCTGAAAATGGTGAAAATGTGTAGGTCTCAATGTGTTAAAGCCAAGATAACAGTATTTTGAAAAGGTTTTGCAAAATAAACAAATTTTCAAACAGCACGAAAGAACCTACTGAAAAATAGAAGTTGACTGGTTCGTCACATTATTATCAATATTTCTTACTAGTTCGTCAAACGTGCATAGTTAATCTACTGGCGTCATGCGATTAGCCTGATTTACGTACTTGTCTTATTCTTATCGTTTTAAATTGTTTATACCTACACACGTACGTCTCTCTGTGATGATTAATGGGACAGCTATACTTTGAAACGAGTTCTGCGACGATTGAAAAATATAACGATTGTAAGAAAAGGATCTATGCAAATAAAATAATTTCTACTATTCGCTTCTAGGGCGAACACAATTTACAGTACTTAAAAAAATATGCAAATCAATTTCCTATTTCGGTAATACAGTGACTCACAGATTCGTTCACACGTATACAAATGTTAATTCACCGTGAAATCCTCAATATCATGTGTCGTTACAGCTTCCACGTTTAATTGTGTCTCAGTTACCATAATTTTCATTGTGAAAAGGCATATTTCTTTCCTAGAATTCAAGTAAACTTAACATACTGTTTGTGAATAAATCTATGAGTCACTGTGAATTTGATTGTTTGGAGCTTCTTCGAAATTTCACCGAAACGGTGGAAACGAAGTTCCTCGACTCAAAATGCGAATGGATTTTCCTTTATTAAATGAATTATGCATTGTTCCGGTTGTCTCTTTGACAAACTGCAGAGAACAGACGCGAGGAAGTTTGAAATTAAACCGCGCCAAAGATTCCCACCGGGCCGATGAAACAATTCGCAGCGTGGGTAGTAATGGTTTACTGGAGAAGGTTCCAAGAAGTGTCTGATACCGCGGCAATATTGTGGATTAGGTGAATTAGCGTTGCGTTTAGAATGGGGTCAATGTAACAGTGGCTCGCCCTTGTCTTTGGGTTCGTGAGGCTAAGGCAAACATCTGACTGGCAACAGAGGAAACGATCGTTCCGCTGCTTTTTCTACGCTGCTCCTAATTCGTTGGAACGATGTTGCAATCTCATGGTGGAGGGATGCTTTACGTTCAGCTAATTGCGCGCCGCGTTTTAGTCTGACAATGAGCCAGACAGGATATTATTCATGAATCGGACGTAATAGACTCAGTTTTCTAACGCAGCGCTGTGAGTAATTACAAACACAATCATATTTTTATAGTTACTTTTATAGTTTCAAGTTAAACTCAATTATATAATTATACTTTTATTGTTTTCATAATAATGAAACAGAAATCGACGTAACCATTTATTTATTCTTGTATTGCAAAAGAAAACGAAGATTTTCTTTTCCGGAAATTCGAAAATAAAAAATGGAACTTTTTTTAAAACAATATTAATTTTAATATTTCGATATTAATTGTAATACTTTTTCGTTTCTACGATTTCTTCTTAGTGGTGGAAAATTACTTTTCATATTATACTGGCTCAGATTGATTTTCAATAAAATTTGTCCAGGTTTAGTTGGTAGTATTAATTATTCCTTTCAGATCTCAGCAGCGATTGCTTTGCCGCAATTTATACATCATTACGTTTAGTTTTCCACATGGCAAAGTATGATGGCATTTTGGGCCACGTTTGCCTGGAAATGAGTTTCCAGTCACTTTCGAGTCAAAATTTATTAAATACTAAATTACAAAGAGTATTTGCGCAGTTTGTGCAACTAAAAGTTATTAAAAAAGCCATTGTAATGGCTAAAATAATTTAAAGGTGTCCTTTGCTTTTTGACTGGTTACAGATTTTATTCTCTATACTCTATATTCTCGGAATTCACAGTCAAGAATGAGACTATACAGCATAGGACTATTAATTATTTCTAATTTTAATAGTTATGGTTTCAATTATTAAATGCATTAGGTGTAAGAGTACAGTAGTACTTAGAGTACAACTTGAACCATGTTTTAATAATTTTTAACTAATTATTAAGATTTCGTATTTGAAATATTAAGTTGGATAATCGAGGTTCTACTGTACTTAACCCTGCTATATTCTTCGGGTCTTTTTTGGCACAATTATGCATTTTATTTCTTTAAGTGATTTTTTCAATTTTAATATTGTATTACAGTTTGTTGTTCCTTGAGATTCTATAAAAATTTGATTGTCCTCATTTATAATGATGTGCTAATTATTGAAGTTCAATCAAATTTTGAATTAGAAAAAATTGATAAATAAAGTAATAGAGAAAAATGACTCAGTTATTCTAAGGTGACTCTAAAATATGTAGTAGTTGTAATCGCATAAATTTGTTATAAATATTTGAAAACCGTTATTACATTTCGTATTTTAATATATATTGGACATGTTTTATATACAATCCTATTGCAAAAGCTATGACACGAGTATCGGAATAACCTACTGCAACTGTACTTACCTTCTCCACGAGGAAGATTAATTCACATTTCCAGCTTGGCTATCGGAAAATCCAACGCGAAAGTAGTACAAATCCAACTAGAACTCCACTTTCAAAGAAGAAATGTAGAAATTTATGTGAATATATGTATTACATTTTTGTGTAGTATTTCATTTTCGTATAAGATACATCGTTGGAATCGATATTTTCCTTTAAATGCTCGATTATAAAAAGCTTCTTTAATACTTATTTCTAAAAACTGTAAAAGTGCATAGCTTTGTCACGTTTTTCTGATCAAATATAAATTTAAAAAAATTTTTAATCAACCAACTTCTTTAAAAATAATAATTGGAATCGAGATTTATTCCAATTATTTCGAATAAATTTATTTAGTCCAATATCCGGAATAATAATTATGCATTACTCGTAGAAAATTATTTTCATTATTTATTCGAATAATCCATCGTTATTTATCTAAATAGTTTATTCGACTAATGATTGCAAAATTATTCGAAAGATAATAGTAATGAGTGTTGATCATTTTCGATTTTACTTAAACTTTGTAAGTTTTCTAAGTTTATATTCTATGCTTTTGTATCTTTTTGTTTATTTTACCCACAGTTTCATAACTTTGTAAGTATAATAAGTATATAAATACTTATTCGAATAAATTTTGATCTGCAGAACTTTTTATTTTAATAAATTTTGTGTTTTTCAAACTCGCATTCAAATAAATTATTATTTGATTGAACAGTTATTCGATAGCGAAGAATAAATTTGTTATTTTTATTTATAATCAAATATTTGAATAAAATGTTACTTAATACTTTAGTACTGATGTCAGGTACCAACATGAATTGTAAACTAATCAAACTCGATTATCTGATTGGACTGTTTGCGAATAAAATATTTTCATTGCTAATATAGACATTTCGATTACGAATTATTACAGTAATTCGCCCGAGGTTTATCTTGCCCGTGAAAAAGATGAAATCGCGGTGACAATCTAACCTTGACGATAACCGTAAATAAGGCAAGGCTCCTCCGATAAAGTTAGTCATACATCCAGACAATAAAGTAATGCTCCGCCCGCATGAGGGTGCTATGACCCATATACCTTGACCCACTGTCATGGGTTACAGGTGAGATACACTCCTCTGTCCTACATCAGCTTATCTCGTTCTCTCGCCGTTAACTAGAACTTTGATAAGTGAAGTTATATTGAAACGCTGACAACAAGGCTAACACAAGTGAGTAATGAGACAACAGCAATCAACATCAATCGTCAATATCAACAACTGTACTGTTAGACAGGGCTGTGGTTTAAGAATATTTTACAATAATTAAGATAATAACAATTATTAGACTGTGGATGTTTCTGCAAATTTAGATTTTCAAAATTATAAAAAAAGAAAAAAAAACACTTAAATAAGTGTCTTTTATATTTTAAATATTATAAGATGTATTTTATTTTCGATATTTCAGGTATCTTTATATTTATGCATATGTATACTTATACATTTTGGCAGATTTAAAATCGCCATAAATGCATAAACATTCGCAATCTAACAATTATACTTGATATTTGTTGTATTTTTTAATATTACTGGTTGTGTAATAACTTTGTTCCCGTTTCTGTATATAAAAAAATAGTGATCTATTTTCGATAAAATATCAGATTTATGTAATGAATAATGTGTGTACCATTTTGACGTATAAACTTTTGCCATTTTTTGAGGTAACTTAAATATTTCTTCACAATAAAATAATCCTTTTTTTTTAACAACATGCATGTTTACTTTTTTAAAATTTGTGCACGATTTTCTATTAATAATAGTTTGATTTCAAGATGAATAAATTTCGTTACTATTTAATATGCCATCAATAAATATTAATTCGCCAACTGCTGTTAAAATACTAACTGCATGTCACAGTACGTATTAGAATGGAAGAGGAAATGCCATATTTACTTGCTATAAGCTCATTCTTAGAAATTCTTTCACAGTTTCTCCCAATTTCACTTTTGAAAAATAAACACAAATCTACAAAAGTAGTTGGCACTGTACAAGTTCGTTATTAGCAACATTTTGCAAGATCACAGCGAGTGAATGTAATGCTAATTCGATTCGTGCAACGAAGTACCAGCGTAACTTAAAATATGTAAATTTTAAGGGAGAAGTTTTTCAAATTTTTTCTAAAATTAAAGAAAAAAGACTTTTTGAAAATACTGAATACAGGTACAGGGCAACAGTCCCTATTAGTGTGCCTTTATATTTAAATAAGTTTCAGAGAGAAACAAGTAACAATAAGTGGATAAAGTATTTTTTTTATTAAAGTTAGGCTATGAATATACATGTATAGAACACACATTTTGTATTTACAAATTGTTATAACACTATTAATATTTTTTTAAAATTCGTATCATGATTTCGGCAGCTTTACCGAATTTTCTGAACCAAAATGTTAAAGAATGGTCACTATTTGTAAGCAAATAAATGGACTATTAATATGATTTACTATGAAAAAGCAGTGTTCAGAGCACTTTTAAAACCTTTTAACAGTTTTAAAAGCGTTTCCACAAATAGGGTCGAATTTTATGTCTTGTCTGTATTTATGTGTATCAATCGACTGTTAAACTTAGCCTCATTTAATCTCATTTCTGAAGCAAAAGTGCAGTAGGTTAGAGTACGGAAAATTTCAAAATGGTTGTAAATACTTTGATATTTCGAAAATATAAGGTTTATAAAATACGTACGATGCTTAAAATTAGATGTTAATCAATAATTATAGGCAAACACATAAATTAGGGACACAGTAATATGTTCAATGCCTATCGAAAGGGCAAACAAATAGGGACAATAACTTCATCTCTAGTTTTAATGAAAACTTAATATTGTTTATCTTATAAAAATGCCTTTACTAAAAAAAGGATAAATTTTGAACAAATGAATTTGAGATCAGATAATTGAATATTTGCTTCATAAAGAGAACGTGCTTCACTAATAGCAATAGTTACCCCATATTGATATTAAAATATATATTAACAGTTGAACCTTGAGGATCGCTTTTAAACACTTCTCTGTCCATTTTCTCAAATCTCTCTCGAATTTCTAATCAAAACTCCGCCGTAAACAAAAAAAAAAAAAACAAAAAACAGCGAATTCACCTTCTGTCTCACACGACGACATAAAAACACAGCGAATGAAGAGGATAAAACGGGAATCTCCCTGGGTCAGGACACATCTTTAGCAAACCGGTACGACGATGTTCGCTGGTGGCAAATTTACATACGGTTAGCCTAAATTTTCACTCCGGCTACTCGTCCGTCCACTATTCCGTATAAATATAGATGTGACGCCGAATCGAAGTCTTGTGTGAAAGTGTACGCCGGCTTGGCAGGAAGTGTATTGACTCCGGTCAAATCTGTGACAGCATTATTCAGTGGCTCGTCGCGCGATCGTATCGTCTGGATCGACGCTCGTGTGTGCAATCGAAGAAAAGTGCTCCGTGATAATGTGCAGTCGCTGGATCGTTTGCGCGGTCGTCGCGATCACGACCGCGTGTGCCGTTAATTGCGAGGACGTAAGTAACTGTCTTTGCTTGGCGGCGGTGTTTCGTTAACGCGATTTATGTGGCTTGGAAAACTGTTGTGAGTAGTTCGAATCAGAGGCGCAACAATTCTGTTCTCCTCGAGGACAGAAATTGATTCACGGAGTCCATCAATTTTACGGATACTAGATTCTCTGTGCAAAGTTACGGAAAACTTGATTTAGTGTTTTAAAACTCTGTTTGAAAAACTCTTTTTAGTGTTTCCAGTTCATGTTGACGTTTGATAATGAACTGGAGCTCTTATTTATTCAAAACTCGGATCTTTTCCACACGCGAGAAAAAGTCGCTGCGATTTCGCATACTACCAAGTTTTTCACAAATACAAATAAATCCGGGCAACGTCACTGACATGAAATAAAAATTATCGCAGCGACTTCGTGTTGCTCGTGTGCATCGAGGCTTACACCTTTTTGTTGCCGTTCAAATTTCTAAGCCACATGAAATTCAAGACTCAAAATATATAGGGTAAATATTTATTACAGTCCCAAGTTCCCATTAATATTACCGAAGGCAGCTTTGATGTCACGCAGATTAACAATGCGACGGTCATAAATGACAAAAATTTTTGGGAATGGTTGTTAAATATCATATCCGGTATCACGGCCGGAACAACGGCGACCACTGAACTTCCGAAGCCGGAAGTGGAATCAGAAACCTGTTCACCTTGTAGTAAGTTTGAAGATCGATTTTGTAAAGAACAATTTTGCGATTGCATTTCGCGTTGAAGTGGTATTAAATGCATGAACGTACTAGGAACTAAATTCAATGAGATTATGTCATTCTGCAGAGTGTGGCTTAACAAACACAGAGACACGCATAGTAGGCGGATCTGAGACACAAGTCAATCAATATCCGTGGATGGCGTTGATGATGTTCAGAGGACGATTCTATTGTGGTGGAACCGTTATAAACTCTCGTTACATATTGACTGCAGCGCACTGCGTCGACAGGTGATCTAATTTTCCACATTAACGATTTCATTCTAACTCATTGTTTCGAAATGTAGCGGAATGTTATCTATGCTATTTTTTAGACTATTATTATTTAGGAACATCAGATCTTGAAAAGTAATTACTAGACTGCGGATTTTTATGCAAAATCAAATTTTTACGAACAAAAATACGGAGTTAAAATTTGACTAACAATGCGTTTTATTTTCTAAAGATTATAAATTGAATTGTATTTTTGATATTTTGTATATTATATTATCTGTTAATAATATTGTAGACTTCTGTATATTTAGAATTCTTATAAACCCATAAAAATCCGCAGTCTAGCAATTACTCCATTTTATAAAAAAAAAAAAAAAAAAAAAAACGTGATACGACTAATTGGAACAGGTTCGATCCGCCGCTCATGTCGATCCGAATATTGGAGCACAACCGTAGCGTCGCGACAGATACGCAATCACAAGACTTCAAAGTTGAGAGTGTGATGAAGCATAGCGGTTACTCGACGTCCAATTACAACAATGACATCGCGCTGGTTAGGTTAAAGAAACCTATTCGATTCGAGGGAAAAATAAGGCCAGTTTGTCTTCCGGAGAAAGGTAATGCTTGGAACGCAATAAAACTTGATAAAAGGCTTTGAAAATTTATTCAATATTTCAAGAAATATTTGTTCAATATTAAAGCACGCAAAAGAATGTCAACACATTTTAAGAATATTCGAAATCTATTATTATACAAAGAGGAAAATAGAAAATTTAATTCTTTAAACTACTTTAGAAACAAATAATTACTAACATCTATTCGGAAGAGAAAGTAATTTAGGTTCAAAACAAAAATTAACGATGAGCTGCTTGAAAATACGTTGACAATTACTCAAGAAAAGTCACCGTTTCCAGTGAGAACCTTCGCCGGCGAAAAGGGCATAGTGACCGGATGGGGCGCCGTCGGAGAGGGCGGATCCGTGTCCGAAACCCTGCAGGAAGTAATGGTCCCCATCCTCACGAATACGGAGTGTCGCGCCTCTAGATACCCGGCGCGAAGAATCACGGACAACATGCTTTGCGCCGGCTACAAAGAGGGAGGCAAGGATTCGTGTCAGGTAATCAACTCTGCTTGTCCCTTTTTATCAATATTCATAGTTTACTTTGTTTTCGATGGAATTGTTACATTGTAATACAATATTTTGCGCACTACACATGTACGTACTGCTTAAAGATGACTCGTTGGCAAACCGAGTTAATTGCTTGGAGCGTAGCAACGACGCCTCTACTTATGGGGTGATTCTCTCTATAGGGTACACGAAGGAAGTCCCACTTTCTAAAGGGTCACAGCGGTATACTGGGTGTAACAAAAATGTTGCAGGTCCTTGAAAGTGGTGATTCCTGAGGCAATTTTAAATAACTTTTTTCTTAGCAAGACGTTCTTTTATTCTGTACTATTCAGAGATCAGATGACCGACTATCAACAAGCTGAAACAGCGGCGGGCTAAGGGGAATCGCCCACTTGTATTACCCGACTTTGGGAAGTGACGCCCCTTGGTCAGACTGATAATTGGTTGAACCAATCACGTGGTACAAGATTCCCCTTTTCCCGCTGCAGTTTTAGTTTGCAGGTAGTTGGGCAACATCTCATCTTCGAATACAATACTTTTCGCGTAAGGCTCTGCCCATCGGATCCGTATGTCAAGGCTTAAGCGAAGTGGGAAGTGAATCTCTCACCTCCGATTTTTCGCTGACTGGTTTTTATGTGTTTGGACGCTCGAGGCCGAGAGCTCGACTCCCGAAAGAATGAGGCCATAATAGACAAGGATATAGAATCGTGAAAATTAATTAGTTTCAGTATTTCGTTAATTATGGACCGAAATATGTCGTGTTTGGTATCTGTTTAATCGGTCGAGTATAAGGAACCGATTGGCACCACGCTCGTGAAAATTCGATGGAAAAAGGTGGAAAATCAGTCACGAGCATTTTTAAATGGCTAGTGCTAGTGTTATCCTTGTCTTTTATAGCCCATTGTTCCGGGAGTCGAACTCGCGGCCGAAAAAGTTCCCACGGTCCAAGTCGACAAAAAGTAGTGGTTGGAGACATTGGGCTAGCCGTGTGGAAAGAAAATTGGCTAGGCTAAAGCAGATTTTACTGTAGTACTTCATAAGCATTGTCTTTGTTGGCTGGGCCCAACACATCTACTATGTTCCTCGCGAATATGGACATTCTAATGCTATGTAAGTAATGTAATACTGAAGGTGATTGGGCGGAGTAAGCGTACTCTCCTCTTCTCCCTTCGCTATTTTGTTGGTTGGTACCTCACCAACAAGTCATTCCTGAACAGTATATTACTTTTATACACAAATCTGTTCTTTAATCTGAACAAAGCATCGCTCAACTTTGTATTTTTCCGTTTAGGGAGACAGCGGTGGTCCTTTGCACATCGCCAACAACAAGACCTACAACATAGTTGGTAAGTTCTCTATTCCACGACTGGTCAGTGACACTTCATTCTGATAACATTGTCCTATTCGCAGGAATCGTGTCCTGGGGCGAAGGATGCGCGCAGCCTGGCTATCCCGGCGTCTACACCAGAGTGAATCGCTTCCTAACGTGGATCAAATCTAACACCCACGACGGCTGCTATTGCTGATCCAGTTTAGGTCAGGATTCTGGTTCTCAAACTGAGGCTGACGCACCTCTGGAGCGTAATAGTATCTTGCAGGTGTCGGGAATGTAGTGGATCCCGGATAAGCAACGCTCCTCTGGTTTCCAGTGCTTTTTACCCGACGAGCAGGCTGTAATCCGATTTGTGACGTAATTGAAATTAATTAACCGGTTCAGGATGAACATCAGAAGCTTAAAGCGACGAAGGAGGGCAGTTTGAGAACCAGTGTGTTAGAATACTCTGAGACTAATTCGTGAGGAGTTGAAATTAGTCGCGGAAGAATACTCAAATGAGCATAGGTTTCGGAAAGATAGAACTGAGGTCTGCGGAGCGGAATATCTTTCGCACGATCCAGCTATTGTTACATATTTGCATTTAAATGGAAACGATTGTGACGAACGTGCCGAGTGTTTTAAGGTGGGTGTCTAAAAAGTTGCCGGTTAAGGCTCAGTTCAGACGAGCGGTTTGTCACTGAGCGGAAAATTTGTCACTGTGTTTCTTGCGTCAAATTTATTTTGCACCTCACACGAGCGATTGGCTACCGAACGATTGCAAACACGCCGCTTAGTTGTCGCTAGAATTTGCGGCTCGTGTGAACTGTTTTATCCGTGTTCTGCTAAAGCACAGCGGCAAATCGCCGCTTATATGAACCGAACTTTATTTTGTGCTCCGAAGCTGTCTGATCTAAATTGCGGACTGTACAGTTTGTCGATGAAGTTCTTCGTTTGTTTCGCGTAATTGCAAAGGAATTTGAAGAGGACTGTGTTTGAAAATTTTGCGACACCCTTTTTGAATCACTGTGTACAATGGGAAAAACGGACTCTAAGCGACTAGTTTAGTTGCTTTTTTTTTTATTTCTATCTATTTATTTATTTAGAGTATGACGTAGCACGATTCTATACAAAGTTCGAAAGCGACTTCTGTGTTCACGTTTGACGGTTTTCTATGTTACACGCCGACACAGGACGATATTACAATTGCGACAAGACAATTGAGAGTTAAGGCACGTAACTCGTCTTCCTACGAAAAAGAAAGTCAGGGAACTTTCTCTGTTTATCTCGACGTGGAATTTCGATGGAAATTTACGTACTCGCATGATACTAGTGGGTTGTCATGATTTGTTATGCGTAGAACGGAGTCGACTGTTTCACGCGTGCTCCTCTTAAGCCACGTTCTTGCATGTGATACGAAAGTCCCTGAAAGTTTTTGAAAGTATTTCCTCCCGAGTTATTCAAAAAATGTCAAGCTTTATTCTATTACAACCAATTTAAAATTCCAGCTAATGATAATAATTTTATGATACAATCGTCATTGTTTACGCATTTATTTTAAGATATAGACTAATTTATTTGTCGTTTAAGAGATTATAAATTTGACTTTCGAGTTGAATGCGTTTTGTCATAAAGTTTAACACTTTAAAATGTGACTTCACAATGAAATATCGATTATGCGGATAGCAGTTCAAAACGCTCGACGCTCGAGAAATATAATTATCCGTATTCTGTTTTTTGTTTGGTATGAAATGATTTAGGAAAACGTAAAATCACATTTCTACTTATGTGATAGATTACGCAGGAATTGTCAAATTACATGTGTAACTACGGTTTAAATATCTAAAGGACATCGTGTTTCAAATATAATTTGCAGAAAAGTATAATGTATAAAAGTATAATAAAACTAATTCAGATAATTTTTTATACCGCGCACACGTGGAATCGTGACTTTAGTCGCGACTTCGCCTATTTAATTTACAGCGTCAGTGTTTCTATTATAGACACTTATAATCTTGATGAGATTATTTTATTATATTATTTTATATTACTTACGAGATTGTAATAATTAAAAGAAAAATAATAATATTGTCTTTGTTGTATTATAAAAAGGAAAATATACAGAAAATGACGGTACGTAAAAGAATATTAAATAAGAGTAAGAAGAAAATGTTGCCAGAGGAAAGATAAAAATGTACATACTCCCATATTCACATAATCCCATTAGCACCTTGAAGTAAAATGAGAGAAAGAATAACACAAAAGGAACGAGTGGAATGAGATTTTCCACTAATTGGACCTCGTAAGTAAACTCGTAACGTATCATAAATAATTTTGAAAATTTAGTCTTTCTTCCTACTTCTATACGATTTTCTACCGAACAATTATTATATTCAATTATATTCAACATTGATAGCTAGTAATCAATAGTCAATTATAGATAGTTTACAAAAAATTACAGAGTTCAGTTCATAAAATTTTGAATCATTTTAGCGTAGATTGCTTGTCAAACCGATGTGGATTATACATTCAGCTCATCGGATTGTGCTCCAACATACACGCAGAAGAAATATCGATGCGTTCACATTAATTCGCATGTTTTCTGACGGCGGCACGTAATAAATAGCGATGCTAATAGTTTTTTTTTTTGACAGACAGACATCTTTTACAATTTTACATTAATTCTAATAATCCTTAAAGTAATACAAATTTAATATGACGAGAATCTGACATCATTTTAGCTGTAAAATTATACTCTAGTTCAACTCGACTGGCCGTTCAAGCTCTCGTTTTCCTCTTGTAATTTTCCAGTAGCGTCACCTCCACGACGGTATCTTCCGTTAACACGAAGACTTCGGCACACATAATATGTCACACGAGTGCAGAAACCTTGACAGGGTTATTCCTCTCCTAAAAAAGTGAATGAAAATAGTGGCCTTGAACGGCCAGTTGAATTGACCCGGAGTATAATATAGACAAACATTTTCGCAAGTAACGACCTTGTATACAAGTAATTAAAGTAGTACAATCACTTCTATGAATAATGGGTTAAATATCGGTGACTAGAAGTTCTTTCGATGGAGTTGCTTCCTTCGTCTTCGTCTTCGTCTCCGACTTGACGCTCTCTTTTTCTTTCTCGAACAACCAATACGTCTGCATGTTTCCTTTCCCCTGCACGAAACAATAAATAATTAAGCCTGATTTATACATAACCGGGGCCGTGACGGGGTTCTTCTCGTCATTTCTTTCGTTCCTGTGTAAACCACTACACATAAAAGCACGACTACTGCATTGGATTCCTGCCCCGGAGCGGACTCGACCCGGTTATGTATAAATCGAGTTTTGTACTTATCACGGACCAGGCTTGGGCACATTTTATTTGAAATAAGATAACAAATAATCATTTGAAATATTTTATTTTCATTTTAGAAATAACATAAAAAAATTAATCTTATTTTGTGTTCAGTTCCAATAAATTATTTTCAAATAATTTATCGTTTCAGTTACTTTAGCGAAATAAAGTGACAAATAATTTGGTATAAGAGGTTATTGAACTAAATCTATTGTTGAACTTAGAATGTGGAAATTTTTATAGTTCAATCTCATTTTCCTTCAAAACTGTTCTTGATTTAAACAGTTCGTTAGAAAGAAATCCATATTCTGATGAATAAACAGCAAATTTTTATGCAAAATAAAACTTTTACAAGTACAAATAAAGAATAGGAATTTGAAAAACTGCATGTTTAATATTCTAAACATTCTGTCTTGAATAATATTTTTCATGTTTTGTATATTTTGTAGATTTATGTTGTGTAGATTGTTTACATATTTACCATTACCATAAATGTAGAAAATCCGTTGTTTGCTGATAAATCTACCATTGTAGCAAAGAAAAACTACCTTTACACAGTTTTTGACTATTAACTTTTAAATAATATGTGCTCTGAATTTGTATGCGTGAAACATTATATGGAAATTCGTATTTCTAACGCAGTTGTCGATGTTGATATGATAGCATCGGAGAGTATTATTTGAATAAAGATGATTTGAATGAGAAAATTACAACGAGAGAAATTATTTGAATAAATATTTGATCAAATAAAAAATAAAATGCAATATTTTATTTTTAATCCAAACAACGAAATAATCCCAGGAAAAATCATTTTTCTGTTCAAATAAACTAACACAGGATTATTTCAGATAACATGTAATCAGATAAAGTCATATATTAGCTTACTGATTGTTTTTCAAATAATTTATTTGGATAATGGCCAAGCCTGTCACGTACAAGGACCTTTACGTCTGGTTTTTCTGCGATACGAACCTTGACCCAGGTTGGCCCGCGCGACTCGATGCAGTAGCGATTTTCGGGCAACAGCGTTTTGGTGTCGGCCGAGATGTGCACATGTCCTGGCTAGTGTTATAAGAGTCATGGAAATCGAGCTTTATAAAATCTGAGAAAAATTTGCGACTTAGATGAGCGATAAAGCAATCTAAACTTTTTACTTGTTGAATATGGCTTAGGTTTGGCCTGCAGTTTCAGCTTATCGTCATCCGAAACATTTCAGTTACACTTTTCTTTATCTTATCACACCGTTTATTCTTAATCTTTTCAGTCGAATGCACATCGAACTTACCAGACTGGTTGACTGCATTCTAGAAGCAGTATTCACCGTGTCGCCGAAGAAGCAATATCTGGGTACTTTGATGCCAACAACACCTGCCACAGCCGGTCCAGAATGAATTCCTAAGAAAGTAGAACACGGTGTCTACGCGTTATCGCGCTGCTTTTCATTCAATCTCTTGAAAATAGTAGAGAAATATTCTTTTGCGAGGAGTGCAAGCCAAATTGAAGACCTTGCAGCGAGACGGATGCAGCTCTATGTTTAATAGGTTTACTTTGGGGACCCTGGACTAACACTGTTTGGGAACCTAGTCAATTAATTCAAATTATCTTATTTGTCATTTTGTCGAAAAATTGATTTTTTCATCCTTTTTTAAATAGGACAAATTATAGGTAACAGACATTCAAGAACTGTTCTATTTTTTATTTATTTTGTACTGTTTTATTTTATTTGATATTTGATTTAAATCCAATATTTTTGAAAACTAACGATAACTTTATCTAGATACGAAAAAATGTAGTATAACTTATTTTTTCTTAAAGTTTTAATTGAAATTGTTTTCATTTTTATTTTTTTTGGGGGGCTGCAGCCCATAAAGATCATGCCTATAAATTCGCCCCTAATAATGTACAAGATACATAAAAAAAATTCTACATCGTTTGGTGTAGATTTCATGCAAATCCGATAAGAAATGTACGATTTATTGCAAATTTCGGTTTGCAATCATTATTGTTCTGTGCAATATGAACGCGTAATTGGTACAACCACAAACTACGTTTCATCTTATAAACAGCTTTTTTAAAGTCCTCAAATGTAAATTAACTAGGAGAAAGACTATTTTTATAGATGATGATAATAAGCAGGCGTAAAAATAATCTTATTCTTTGATGCCTACAAAAATTAATTTAAGCATATTTTTTCATATTTAAATAATACAGCAACAATGAATCAATAAAATGTATTCTTTATTGTACAAAATTAACGAACAGCAACCGTTCTTTGTACACTTTGGTGTAAGTCGGATGCAGTTCCAGATATGAAGAATTCGCTAAAAATAAAAATGAACACTTAACTGAATAACTACTCAATATGTGAAAATGTATATATTTCAACTAGTGTTCAGTATTTAATATTAAATTAAAGCAATAATTTTATAGATACTTTTATCTGATTTACTCGAAATAGGTAAAAATGGAGCTGCATCCTTCCTGCTGCAGGATCCTCAATTGCACTAAACTCTAAACGATCCCAAAGAAATGTAATGCCAGAGAAAAAGAAAAGGTTCGAAGCAGTTGAATTTGGACTTGGAACTATCATGATACAAAATCTGAGAGAGTGACAATATTGTACTATAAGCTGGTATAATTAAAGGAATATTAATTTGCAAAATGCATATTGGATATGTGAAGTTGTAGGATTGCGAAGCCGGACCTCGATGCGTGCACGGACGGCAGATATCGAAAACGATTCTTTCGAGGTTCGACGATGAAATATGAACCTATTGGTCCAAACTCATCTACCTCCAACTGTAAATTGCGAATTACCTATTCGAATCTGTATATCCAGGCCCGATGGTAATTTAAGGGACCGCACGTGTTTGATTAATTGCAAAGAAACGTCCGCAATGTTTTGCGCGTGGCTTTCTGTCCTATCTGGCGCCCCACTCGCCGCCATGTAGATTCGCCCGACTGTTTCTACCTGTTGAGCGTCGTAGAAGTGAAATACGTTACGTCGAACGGCGAGGAAACTGCTGAGACATTTTATACCCTTTTCACGGACATTAAAGCGCCATAAAAGAGTACTTACTCTATATGGACTTACTTTGTACACGTTGAATTCATCCATCAGAGAGTCGAAGCAAGAGAAAACGGCGTTCATCGACGAGACCACGTCCATCACGTCCTCGATGGTCGAGTAGGAGAAGTCACAAAGTTCGCAGAACAATACTGATATAGACTCGAATGACTACAAACAAAATCAAATGTGTAGGGAGTAAATATCTTGAAAATAAAATTGCGGTGATCGTGACGATGGCGATGCCGAAGACAGTGAAAAGGTCCGAATATTACTTTTTCCTATAAAACTCATTTTTAACTTCAAGTTATTACATACTTCTGACTGTTTTCAAATGTTTCAATTCATTCATTCATTCATTCATTCATTCATTCATTCATTCTCTACTTGTCGAATTTCACGATACCTCGCAAGTGCTTAAAGGACTCGCCCCAGATCGCAGTCGATCAGCAACCGTCTTGGGGATCATGGAATATAAAAGATCGTCGGTTTTGTTTTTCCAACGATCCAGGAGCGCGTAGCTGTTTTCCAATTCAATCGATCTTTGTTCAGCCCTCTCGAACATCATCTCCAGTCTGATGCAGAAAGTACACAGAAATACGTCGTTTTGACGAGTGTTTAACAAGGGCGTCATTAGAGTCACAACTGAATTAACCCTTAAATGCTATCAAGGGTGAAATTTCATCCCGTGCGAATTTTTTTTTTTGGTATATCGTAATGTTATCAATTTTTATACACGATTCGTCCTGATAACATTCAAGGGTTGATCTTCGCTAAAATAAAAAAAAAACAATGTTGCACCTTCCACAGTGTTGCCATCCTGCGAGAACAAGCTCGCGGCTCAAACCGTGAGGGTTCAGATCGTTCAGATAGAGATCCATGTTGAGCAGTTCGTCTAAGCTGTTGATTCTGTTGAATCGTACTTTCTGTTAGTGCCTTCTATTTTGTTAGAGTGATTCCGGGGGAGATGGCCAACTTTATTTTGTATATTAAATCGATAGTAGACATTAGTAATTACTTCGGTTTGCATTTAACATTAGAACATGTGAAAATGTTAATAATAAAGTAAAAAGTAAATAATCTAGTTTTCATATTATGAGTATCAAAATTACTTGGCCTATTTAACTATATGTATGCTAAATATACAGGATGTAACAAAAATGTTGCAGTTCCTTGAAAGGGGTGATTCCTGAGGTGATTTTAAACAACTTTTTCCTTAGCGAAAATGTTAGGTAGGGCTTCGTTGACGAGTTATTAACGAAAAACACCGACCAATAGAAGCACGAATACAGTGGATAAATTTTAGCGCGGGCTCCAGCTGTGAGTAGTATTGGCCCGCCATCGTCCGCGCCACCATTAATCCGCTGTACTCGCTTCCCGATTGGTCGGTGTTTTTCGTTAATAACTCGTTAACAGAGCCCTACCGAACATTTTCGCTAAGGAAAAAGTTGTTTAAAATCACCTCAGGAATCACGTCTTCAAGAAACTGCAACATTTTTGTTACACCCTGTATAATTACCATATTGTAATACAATTTTTACTATGTATGATTAATTTGATGATCTTTTTCCTATTTTAACTTAAACAATGATCGCTTCCTTTTTACAAAAATCATTGATGTCACCATTTATTCTAGACTCTAAAGAGTTAAAAAATGTATTGATACGTTACGTTCTCTCATTTATAAATTTAATTCTTGCTAATTATAAGAATACAATTGAAGTTTGTCTACAAAACTACGAACTAATGTTGGTATTTAAATCCTTCCAGTTCTCATTAAAATGCTTTCTAAAAAAACTAAGGTCATCTTCCTCGGAATTACCCAATTATAAGTCACTGTAATTCTTTAAAATTATTTTTGACTAACCAAAGCAAATAATTGTTTAAATGTATAGTTTTAAATAATTATATTCAAATAGATCTGTAACATTAGTCGCGTGAAATTATAGTCAATTAGATCTACAAGGTATGTTTCTACACTTACAAGGGACTACACAGAAAGATGATCGCTTTGATGTCAGCGATGTAACGCATCTGACCTTTAAGCAAAATACTTCTGGAACCTTGGCTTCCCCGTCTGTCCAATCCAGAGCTAGTGCTCGCGGTGTTTTCTGAGTTTGACGAAGTATTTTTATCGTTTAATCTGATCAACTCTAGTTCGAACATCACTGAATGTAAATACATTACCTGCACAACCAAGCGTGAATTGTTAGTCGACAGAAAATTTGAGGGCGGTGTTGGCTCAGTGATTCACCGTCTTATTAAAACAATTGAACGGTTACGCACAAACGATTTTGGCCCACAGAAGGATTGAAGGTCATCTCACATTCGGGCCAAAATTGTTTGTTTGTACATACAATATTAGTATGTATTAAACTACTAATATACTAGCATTTTTCGTGGCAGAGCACCACAGTTGGGCAAAATGTAATCTGATTACAAATCACAAATTGCGATTAAAGTGTAATTACTAATTCAATTAAACATCATTTTCTGCAATTGTTAATATTTATTGACTGCGCAGACAAATTGTAATCAGAAAAAATAAACGATTACAGAAAATAACTCATAATTGAATGATTAATTACAGTTTAATCACAATTTGTGATATGTAATCAGATTACATTTTGCCCAACTCTGTCAGAGCACTATAAAAATTGAGACACGTTTTCATTTACTTTGTATGAAATGTTTCCTTACATTTCCCCACGTGAATGAAATCCCTTTAGGCCTGCGTAATCTAAACACCTCCGTAATGTGTCTGTTGAGGACTGATGAACTGCCACCCCACGCCTGCAGAAGCTTGTCGCCTACTCCCAGGATTCGCATGTCCTTATTCATGACCACCGCGAATGGGAAAAGCTTTAAAAAAAATGTGCAGGATACCGGTGGCAATTCTCGACCCAACGGAGCTTTCATTCTCTTGGTTTTCGCGATCTAACGACCCCAACATTGTCATGTGAATTCGTGATGATTGGAAACGTCGAGTAACTTTAATGTAATCGAGTCGAATAAGTTGTGAAATTATTAATAAGGACACATGATCACTTACATACTCACGATTGTCAAAATCGATTCTAAATTTGACCATTACGCTCCTGGATCCAGGTATGTTATTTGAACTTTCTAATACCCTAATTTTTAAATCCGTTTCGTAGACGTCCTTTGCTATTTGAAATAACTGACCTGTTAAAACCGTGAACATGAATTTATATTATATTATATTATTTATATTATACCAAGTCAACTTAATCATTTCGGACAAAAAAATTATGTACAAAAGTTTTGCGATATTAAAAAAAGAAATTCTAGCTCATTCATTGTAGATTTTCGTTCACGCACTCAGGAATCATCTTACCCATAAGATAATGTGTAAAACCTAGCCTGGTACTTCGATATACTAATACTACGCCTTGCGCATCAATGTGTGTAGTGTACATTGACGGACTTTTCATTTTTGGATATGTGAATCTCATTTGCATATGAATATTGTCAACACTTTGCAAGAAATCGCAGAAATAGCGACCAGTGGCTTTCACTGTGCAGTCGTACCTGTCAGAAAAAGATATTAAAAAGTATAAAAATAATTTTGAATGCGTATCCTAATTTAATATTGATAGTATTAATTTACTTTCTATTTAATGCACGATCAAAATAAACATTTTATCTGGATTACAACAAGTCAATCAGTGTAAAAAATGAGAAAAGAAAATAAAAGTGTAGAATAAAATCGTTCGATTATTAACGATAATAACGATATTGATATCAATGATTTGCAATAAATTGATTTTAGTGAATGTTCCTCTGAACTCACAAATAAGCGAACATAATCTGCATTGTTTGGCAAAGAAGGGAATCTAATAAGATTGCGGCATTAGCTTACATATTTTTACTACGCTAAGTGCGGAGTAATTGATGTAATTTAATCAATAGTAACGATTAATAATAGTTAGTAACGATCTGTTTTGAGCATTATCGGTCTGAAAAGAAAGCAGAATGATGAAAATTTAATCGAAACGATACTAGTTTAATTGAAAATGCAAAGGGGTTCAATGGCGTATTAAATTGGACGCAATGAAACATCAATTAGTCGAAGCGCTTAATGGAACAGTAATCGTTGTCGATGGTAATAAATTATTGTACATCGCATGGTTCTCGGCGCGTAGTGGTAATTAAACGGATCAATTAACGGGATCCTAAATTTAGTATCATAGCATTGATTAAGTTTTGTCGGACACATATTTCAACACGTATGACAGAATATTTCGATTCTAGTTTTGTTACAACAAAATTTCTGAAATACTAGGTCACCTCTTCAATAATTTTCTCAATTTTTTCACGTTTTAATTTAAACAAATCGAAACTGTATGGTTATTAAATAACTGTGGATATTAATTTTCATAAAAGTAAAATAACTTTTAGGAACTTTATTTATGGGATCGCGAAATATGTTTCAACTATTTAAATAATTGATGTTCTAGTTGCTGCGTTATATTTATTTATTGAAAATGATTGTGCAACTTCCGTTCTGAAACTTCTAAACTTGTTTTTGAAAACGTGTAATTCATGATGAGATTTTTTTACGCGCAAGATTAAATCAATGGAAAAAGCATGATTATAATAATGATTATACTTTCTTAAAAAGAATGTATTGAAAAAATGTTAGAAGGTAATCTTTTAGGCTGTATATTTCTGGTTTAGTTGCACATTCCCTTTAATCCCTGAACAGACAACTACTTAAATGGCAGCAGAAGGCTAATACCGAGTCATTTACGACCCATACTAAAATTTTGCTAATACAATCTACTTTAGACGTAGTTAATCTACTTCAATTATACCTCCATCTTATTACTTTACTATTTATTTCTTGTTACATCAATGTATTGGTGATTGACTTTGAAACAGAATATTTGAAAGAAGAAAATAAATTTATGGAGTATAAATTAGTCGTTATAAGCAATAAAGTCAGAAGAAGGAGTCACTTACCCGAAGTTACTGAAAAATCGAACGAAACATTTCCCAAAGAATTGCATTACATTATCTATAGAATCGTCATTAAGAGTGGCTAATGCAGATGCTAAATTGGTCATAAATTCGTCGGGGTATATCTGTCGAGTATTAAAAACCATGTGTTTGCAGTCAGCTTTCTCCACAATTTGGAGCCACACGTCCTCGCCATATTCTAACTGTAATCACAAATTTATTACATCTTCACTATCCTTCTTCGTTTATCGTCGCAGAGGTGTATTCAATTGTAACATCATATTTAAAACGTTTGCGTTGGGCAATTCTGTTCTTGACACTAGAGAAATAGATTTCTCCGTCACTTTCGTTACGTTTCATTTTCGCGAATCTTCACACCACCAGTGTGATCGATTTTCGATAAAAGTGGCTCAAAGGCAATAACAGAAAAGGGTATAAAAGCATAGAATGTACAGCCCTTTCTATTATCCTCCGGAGAATATTGTTCTTCCTTTGTACTTTCTATTGTTTCTCCCTCGCGAAAAGGACAGAATATTTTGCATCGCTTCGCAGTGTTATTGTACCCAGTTGATGCCAATTGCAAAACTTTGTTCGTTATTCACAAACATAGATAGTTAAATATCCATATTTTCCTTGGATAACATGCGCTTCAAAATCACCACGTTGGGTTTAATAAACCGAAGATGGTCAATTTCAAATGTATATGAGATCTTAACGAAAGTATCTCCATTCGATTCCCTGTCTTCTACCGATAAAAATGATAGTATACAATTAGGATTATTTATGACGCAGTTGTGTGGAAAAAAACAATTTTTGTTTGTGAATTAACTTTATTAAAAATAGTCCGATTTACGTGATGTTTGATATCATTTTAATCGGGAACGCACGTGAAATCGATTGGTGAAACTTTCGTGAAAATCCATCACGCAACATGGAACTTAATTTTTGGGATTTCTAGAGCCGAGGTCTGGGCTTTGTTTTCGTGACGTTATTATCTTTGCTTGCGCAGCTTTCCAGGGGTCAAAATAAGCCGTGCGTAGAAAAACAAGCAATTAGGCATGATTTTCCAGGTGTTGGCAAGCTTGGCTGAGAAATGGCTCAGTAATGTATGCAGATCTTTAGGAGCGATAACTGCATATCAGCCATATTAACATGAATAAAACCATATCAATATTTCCTCTTACAACCTACAAGTATTTTCATACCCAAATATATATTATGTTTCAGCGACTTTTTTAATTTACAATTGCTATTTACAACTTTAGTTTGCTATACTGACCAGGACATTTCTAAGAATTCCTTTTTCCAGGTAAAAAGGTAAAAGATTTTAGGCATAAGCTATCTAAAATAGAAGATTTTAAAAAAACGTTACATTTTATTCGACTCTTCGGAAATGCTATGAGATTCGTATATTAAAAATTGTCAATTATTTTATACCTATTACCTAACAATATTTGAGATTCTTCAAATTTCTACTTATTTAGAGATAGATACAATCCAATGGGAAAGTATCTATATACTTATTAATCAAACTGTTAAAAAATTTACCTAATGTTTTTCTTCTTAAAAACTTATTTCTTTTAAGCTCGTAACGAATAAAAGGAAGTTAATTCTATTACTGACGATCGCTTTGAATTTTCTGAAAAAAATATTAAGACTATTAACAGTACAGTAAAATTGTGGAAAACGCACAGAAGGGATTGTTAGTTGCGCATTCAAAACAGTGAAAATATAGGAAAGCCTATTACACAGCACACAACGGCGTATATATGTGTGTAGTACGTGTACGAAAAGCTATTCGTACCACATGTTTACGATAAATTGATTCCCACAATCAAACTAGTTTCTGTTTCTCCGTAGAATAATCAACGCACCTTTCGCTATAATGACTCTAATCACGAAAATGTATACGGTCGCCACACTAATGAAACCTCTCGAGATTCAATATACCGAATGATCACGCGAATTTCTTGATACAAATCGACGGAGCTTAATAATGCCGAATTTTAGTTGGGGGCAAAAATGGGTGGGAAAACCACTCTAAGAATCATTCGTTCAAATATTCATTCGCAGCTATTGCTTTCTAAATACGTTTGCTTTTACGATTTTTTACTTTAATTAATTTAACCAAAAAGATAACAAATTATGTAATAAGGAAATAAGGGAAATATTTATAATCAATTTTATATATTACGTTTAGATACTGAAATTTGTTTGTTGAATAAACGAAAACCTTATTTCTCTTAACTTATGGAGTAAATAAAACTACAGTAGGATAATGCACATAAAATTCATTAAAAAAAAAAAAGCATTGAAAGATTTATTGACAAAAAAGAGAAACGATGATATTTAGACAGATTATATCAGGAAGAAAAAGTTAATGGATGTGCTCAGGTGCCGGAAGAGGGATGCTATTTTTAAAACATTTTACAATTAAGGTGTTGCATCGAAAGGAAGCACGGGTTCATCCATATTCAGGTACCTCGTTTAATGCGTACCTCCGAACCATTTCCTTCTACGATGATACGTGACTCTTTTGACAAATTGCCGATTATTTTCGGACGACGCGATAAATCAATTATTTGCGCGGCACGCGTTGATAAGCAAGTTAGTGTCCTATGTTCAGCTACTTGGCATCCTTTAGCGTTTCACTCTTAATATCTTTCAGTCGAATGGACAAGTAATTGCGTTACATCGATTTAACCTTTTGCAACTCGTTTACTTTTTGTTTAAGAAGATTATGCAACCAGTACTTAAATGGCAACTATTGTTCACTACTAATATAATAATTTGGACCAACAGTGAGTAAAGTAGAAAATACAAGTTTCTTAACTGGCAATCACTTCTGAATTTGGGAAATTAATTTATAACAATAAAAAACATTTATTTTATCAGAAATAGAAGAATCTACGATGAATGAATTTTTTTATACTGAAAAATAATTAGGTCCTCAGTTTCAGCTGAATATATCACAGATATTATATCCGGGTGATTATTAATGGTATCTTTATCGGCGTGGGTGAGATTGGATTTATGCCTCCCATGAATCTTAGCTTTTAAGCGACACGCAAGAGGGAGCAATTTCCCAGAAATTTCAATTCTCAATTAATTCACGCGTAACAACGAATGCCATGTCTTAACAGAGAAAAATGGAATCAATATCTACCAAAGTCTACTTGACTCTATACTCGCTATAAAATTGGTATAGATTTTAATAATGAGAGACTTCAATGCCGTTTGATACTTCGTACTGACAATAATTATTAGGATATTCGATTGTTTGATTATCATCTATGTGCTGCATTTAGTTAATGATGCGCATTCAGACGTGGATCTCTTTAACACGCGAGTTTTACCCTTTGTCTGGCTTCGTCTGTCCCAAACTACTTGAACGAAATAAAGTTAAGTAAAGGAGGAATTGATTTGAGCTCCATGAAATCAACACTTAACTCTTAAATCATACAGATAGATTTATTGCTCAAATATTTGAGCAATAAGTTAAGTAAAGGATTTTCGTAATTTAGTTGTACGCTGTTCAGGAATCTAATTAATAATACCTATAATATTTATTATCATTATTATTATTATTGTTATATTCTCTGGCCATCAAACTAAGACCACTTATTTTTACAATTGTAACGCTACGTTATAAGTGACAAATTATCCTTTTCTGGTTAATATACAGTTATTGGTATAAAATAAGTGGCAATTAATAAGCCTGGCATACTTTCTTTTACATTTTATCGCCATGAGTAAATAAATCATAATTTTCCAGAGGAATATTCTTATTGTTTAAATTGCTTTCCTCGTTTTTGTATGGTAAAATCCCCGTAGAAACAACAATTGACGTTCTTCTGGAAGGACGACAAACTTATCTATTCTGCAGGTACAAAAGTGGGTCCCTCAATTATGCATGATTCCCGAAATATGAGCGTTTATAGATTAAAATAGGTCATTCGGTACAGATCTTATGATATTATTAATCCTGTAAGGTCTTCTTTCGACGTGTCAGTATATCATCTATTACAAACGGTCTATGCATACGTAGCGAACCAAAACCACCAAGAATCAATTGCTTATCAAAAGAAACTCCTACGACCAATTCAACCGCTCCAGAATCGGCCTGATCAATCTACCTGCGTGCACGTGTTTAGTTTCCCTCCGATTTCCTCCTTTTCCGACACCGCCGTGTTTCGGCTGGGACTCAAAGGATCGTCTGCTCGCGGGGGTCTTGATTTACCCCCGATTTCACGTAATCGAGGGAGAATTGAGCATAATTTCTACGTTATCTTTTTTATAAAGCTGATTAACCAATGGCTCGCTTCTACCACGATTATAATCAGATCATGAACGTTATGCACATTCAGTCTCTCGAATGTGGAAGAAAAATTGCGGTGCTAACCTTCTTATACAAAATACTGAATGGGACTGTTAGTAAACTTAATACTTCTGTTCTGATCGTTTTTAATGCACCTAATTACTCCTCTTTGCAAACACTTTTATTTAGAGTACCACACTTCTCGACAAGGTCATTTCGACCTCATATCTAGAATGTGCCAATCGATTAACCTATACATATAAAGATGAGGCTGGTTTCTTTACCGATTTCCTCTCCAGTTTCACTACTAACGTCATGAGAAGCCTATCTTGTAGCAGCTCTAACACTTGGTACTAATCACCTCACATCTTAATTGCAATCATTATTTGTACTAATTGGTTACACGTAGTGATGGGATCAGAAGCACTTCGAATTGCTTCGAATCAGTACATATAGAGAAAAATTCGAAGTACTTCGAACATGATTCGAATTTCTTAGAAATCTTAAAAGACTTTCAAGTCTTGATCGTCTTGATTGTCTTAAAAGTCTTGAGAATTACGATACTTTCTGAAAGCTTCATCAGAATTCAATATCTCATAAGCTTCTTGATTACTTTTGTTCAAGTAGGCTCATTGACATAAAATATTAAAGGTTGTTTCGGTCTAGATATTTCAAGAAATTAATTTTTTTTCAAATATTTCGAAACCTTCCGTGTTCCAAGTCAAATCTTCCAAGACTTCCCAGTATTCCAAGGCGATCCAGACTTCTAAGACTTTCAAGTCGATCAAGACTTCCAAGACTTTCAAGTCAATCAAGACTTTCAAGACTTTCAAGTCAATCAAGACTTTCAAGACTTTCAAGTCAATCAAGACTTTCAAGACTTTCAAGACTTCCAAGACGATCAAGACCTTTAAGACTTCCAAGGCGATCAAGGCTTTCAAGACTTCTAAGATGATCAAGACTTTCAATACATTCAAAACGTCCAAGACGATCAAGAATTCTAAGAGATTCGAATCATGTTCGAATGGATTCGGGCTAGATTCGAAGCAATGCACGATGGGTCTCAGATCCCATCACCAGTTACACGTGTAAATAAATAATAAATAAACGGGGGAAGAATCTTGATACGAGGAGAGAAGAAGAGACGGTGGCGAACCCAAAACACAGTCAAAAAGGGTGTGCGGATGGGTTTAGGAAAGGCGTCATTCACACTTTGGTTACGTTTTACGTTACCGACCTGCACGAAGTGCTGCACACTCTCCAACAGCATGCCGTACATCGTTTCACGGTTGTTCGCGCGACGTGTCGCGACGGCGGCGTGTGTCACACGTGCCCGTGTGAAGGATCAAGGCGACACTCGAGGAGTCAATCCGTGCTCGTGATCGGGACAGAAGATCTTTCGCGATCGTGCCGGGTCTCGGTCGCGGGGTGTATCGCATCGTATCGCGGCGAACGCGATAACCACCGGTGCTGTCGAGTCAACCGTTTCGCGCCATCAACAGCGGCGGTCAGGCGTGCGTCATTTCGACGGTCCTCTCTGGCGTTCGTCCTTTCGTGCCGCGGCCAGGAGAAGGGAGATCGGTGCGGTTCGACGGCGCGCCGAAGTTTGAGCGTCAGCTGTGTACCGCGCGGGGGTGTCTCCGACGATCGGGGAGGGTGGTTCCCCGCCGCGGACTGCGTGCGCACGCGGCGCGACGCGCGACGTTTTCAACACCCGCGGTACGAGGCGTTCGTCGCAAAGCACAGGGGCACTCTGTTCCAAAATCCTAGCCGAAACTCATAACTTGATATGATTTCTACGAAAGTCGGTAGAGCAACGAGTACAGTTACTGACTCTCGTATACAGGGTGGAACAAAAATGTTGCAGGTGCTTGAGCCGGCGATTCCTAAAGGTAGGATTTCCTATATGCGTCTGACGCTGCGACAGAACGCAACGTCCAAACGTACACAATGCTATTTAAATACATGTGATCTATTGCATTTGTTTCTTCTTTGTTTTTACGCTGTGTGCGTTTGATGTTGCGTCCAGTCGCAGCGTCAGATGCATATAGGAAATCCTACCTTAAGGCGACTTTAAACATTCTCCTTGGAGAAAATGTTAGGTAGGGCTTTGTTAACGAGATGTTGACAAAAACCCTCGACCAATCAGAGCCCGAGTGCAATGGATACATTTCAGCGCGGCCTTTAATTAAATGAGAACAAGCTTACAATTGTAAGTAGTACAGCCTTACAATTGTAAGTAGTATTGGTCCGCCATCGTCTGTGCTGAAATCAGTTCACCTGCAACATTTTTGTTACATCCTGTATAAAGACCGTTTTAAGAAAAGTAGAAAATATATTTCAATGATTCAGATATTCTTATTTCGAATGTAATTAATGCTTTAGTACATCTGTTTTTGTGCCTTAATTGAGACCCAGGAAGGAAAATTAATATGTTTACCAGAGAAAAAATACATTAAAAGAATGTTTTTTATTAAAATTAAAAATAAGAACATAAGAATGTTCAAGTACATAAGACAGTATTGATGTTTAGAACTTTGAAACCCAGTACCTCGAAAATGAAAACGTGACATATGTAGTTTTGCCTTATAACCACAGATATAGGAAAAGGATTTTATTATATTTTCTACTTTTCTTCAAATGGTTAATCATGGTATGAGAAGGGGAGGGAATTATGTATTACTAATTTTACATTCAAATATTTCCATAAAAAAAGTAAACATAACGAAATAGTGTAATAAGTAACAATGACAGAAAATTCTATCAACATTCTAATAATTATTTGGTTTACAATTACATTACATTATTTGGTTATTTGGTATACGTAACGCAGTTAATTCTGTAGCTTGGGGCAAGAAGCGCCAACGCTACGTTTTTGTGGAAACAAGTTAAACCCTGTATTGCGTTTGTAAACAATTATATCTGTACCGGGTGAGTTTAGTAACTGGGTCGGACTATAACTCTGTTTGTATTGCAGGCATAACAAATTGGATAGAAAAAATGTTGCATCATTTGGTAAGTTGTACCGCTGTGCAGGCAATTTTTTAACAAAAATACATCGGTGGAACTGCAAAGTTTAATTGCGGTTGTTTTTTTTTTTACAATTTCGTTATTAATGTCATACACAGTGCGTTTACGAAAATGTTAATATTTCGAGTGTACTACTTTTTCATTTTAATAAAAGCATGACTAATTAATTTGTTTTATGTAATTTAAACTGTATTTAACACTGTTTCTTGCAAACACAGTTTAAATGAGTAATTATAATTTGTGTATAGTATAGTTTTTATTGATTTCTGTAAAATTTTGATTCTGTGATTTAAGTAGTTTTTTAAATTACAGATTTAATTTATTTGTCAGATTTATTTGTCGCTCTCTTGAACAAAGAATAGATTTCGTTTTATTTAATTGTTTTAAGTCGCATCAATTGCTAATTAGTGTTATTAGCAACTTATAGGCTATAGAAATATATTCTTACAGTTTTGGGGGGAGGTTTGTATTCTTCAGAAATGTCAATATTTAGTTGTATCCGTTTTGTGTCCTTTGAGGTCCTTCTGAATGCAGTGGTCGATGTTATTGTAATGAAACTGGCTCGCATAATGGCACAAATTTATCCATAAATAACTAATAAATATTCAGAATTTATTTTTCCTCCTTTATTCGTAGTTTGAAACAAAGTTCGCTTAACTCTGCCGGGCAACAATAAAGAAAAGCAAACGCAACATCTGACGTGAATGGAGCTCAAGCTCAAGCATGTGTTAGTGCGCATTGGCGTCTTACGGTAACAATTGCGTAAAGAGTAAGAAGTCGCGGCTAATCGCAGCTTCGGTATACGTATATGTAGATACTTACGAGCGCGTATTGTATACATACGCATCGCTAGGCAACGCGTCTGAATCACGCCGACTCCTCTCCCGAGTATATTCTCCTCGGATCTATAGATACCGGTTTCAAAGCCATCATTTTCCATCCTCGCGGAGTATTGGAGGGATCACGCGTCACGCACACACCGGCGAAAGAGCGTAGGCAACCGTGCGTCGGTAAGTGCGCGCGCGAGCGGGCGAGCGAGCAGGCTAAGCCGCTAGTGAAAACGTAAACATGGCCGCGGAGAGCAGCGAAGGTTTGCCAATATCTCCGTCCGAGAAATCGTTGACAGGTAGTTCGGTGTCCCAGGAGAATGAAAAAACGGTGTCGCGATCGCCGTCGACTTACTCGATCAGGGAGGATAAGTGGCCGGACTTGGTCGTCTCGAGGCCTAGAAAGCTGGACGTCTGGTGGTTGCCGAGACGTGAGTACATAGTGCGATAGATGCATGCCTCTTGATCGTCTTTTGGCGCCAGTTTCAAACGCTCTCCGTGTCGTCACGCTCTGCGCGCACGATTACCTCGCGCCGCGTTGTTACGCTTGATCGCGATCGCACACGCGATCTTATTGCCTTTGTCTAGGAACGAGTGGCGTTCGGTGATTATCGATGGAAACATTACGCCGGTTCGCTAAAGGGGGACAGATACGGGTTTATCTCACAGTTACGCGGCATTACCGACGCGATTACTGTTAATCGCGAACGCCGATACGGAATTCTGTTTATTCGAATCATTTAATTATGTATGCATGTTTAGCTTATTGGTCCTGTAATTGTTCTTGAAGAACCGTTTAATGCTTTGGTAGTTGCTTACTTAGAGAATCTTGGCAACAGTACGTCGAATACGTAAAAATTACACTAACATAAGTAGATGTTGAGTATTTTGATAAGCTTGTTAAAATATACTGCTTAGTGATTTTAATTATAACCCCGAAGTTAGAATGTAGTTCACCTTGAACGAAAACAAAATTGATTTACTCCGAATAAGCTCCAAACGGAGCACACAAAATTAAATTACGTCAAGAAAATACCATACTATGTCTAAAACCAGTACACACCTAATGACTACACTTTTGAAGCCAATTTTTATAATTCACTTTACGTTCAATTAAACCAGTTATTAGTTAGCAATAAGTCCAAAATTGTAGTATTTTCTAATTGTATTTACAATTTACGAGGAGTGAGGTATTAATTACGCCAAACAAAATCGTAAATACCGTAGCACTGCGTAAACACTGCCGCGTTTTATGCACAAACATTTAGTCGGTTCCTGCAACACCGACGCTGCTGCATCACAGATAGATGGCAGCAGCTACCAATCCTCGCCTCAACCGCGGGTATTGATTAACGTAGGTGGAGGTAAGGTCGGCGGGAGAATCAATATTACATTCCACCGGCGAGCTCGCCATATTCGCCCTGAAGTTTTTGGTGAACGATCGAGGTACGAAGCACGTTGCTCTTCCTGACAGTGCATAAATCTCTGTAATGTTTTGTCGACAACAGTTCAACCAGTGTTCCGTTGATACTACGATGTAGCAATCAACCGATAGGCGACGATTGTTTCCTTCGCTTCAGCCGATATTTCTTTTCGTCGCTTCCACCGCAGTGTCTATATTTAAGTTTCTACGTACTTGAGTTACTATCTCAACGATCCACCAACATCTGCATTGAACAAACTTCGTGCCAACAGTGTCTGGGAAAGGGATTACCTTGAGTGCTTTCCCTAGACCAACTCATAGTGAATATCAAACGAAACGGAGGTGACGATTCGGTCCATGGCGGACATATTATTGACGCAACGCATTATTACAACAGCTGATTGCAGCGATTAAAAACGAGGTGGAATATAAGGATACTAGACCTTCAAGCAAGTCGTTCAGAACAGGACAAGATTTCTCATCACATCACTGAAGAATCAAGATCCGATTGTTTCTAAGAGATCCTCTAAAACGTTAAAGTGATCAATACTGAAGGAGGACTTCGTCAATTTGTCAGGAGAACTCAGAACTGGGAGTCAACTGAAAGGAGCAAATCGCAAGGAACGGTCTTCTATGCGGCAAGAATCACAAAACGGTCTGAAGATCAGGCCACTCGGTGACCACGGCGGTGTGCACAACGGCGGGGTCATGCTGGAGGAAGATATGGCTGGTGCCCAGGACACGATCTACCTGTGCAACTTCCGGGTGTCGGTGGATGGCGAGTGGCTGTGCCTGAAGGAGCTTCAGGATGTCGAGTTCTCATTGCAGGACTCGATACAGCGGTCACCGTCGCCGCCGATCGCGCTCAGCGGTATTAATCATCCTCATCATCATCACCACCGTCAGCAACAGCTTCCCGAGCAGCGAGAGCTTCGCGATATTATGCCGCCAAGCCCGCCGCCATTGCAGCACGTCTCCAGCTTGTGTCTGTACTCGATGTTCTTGCACTACTCGCATCCCTATACCCTCCTCGATCACCTTTTTCGGGTTCCATGGGCTGAAAGCTTCGCACCAAGCTAATCTATCGGACTGCGACCTCTTGGATCTGTCTTTGCTCTGTGACTTTTACTGTACGTGGCTGAGAAGGTGACCCGTGGAATGACAGAGGATTGCGAGTGCTTGTGTAAGGAGGCCTTGGGTCCTGTTGCACTCTGACGGACTCGCTTCCTTGTGGCAGATATTTTCTCAGCAGCGTATGGTACTTGGTGTCGAGTTTGTGCTTCTGGTCTTGCTATTGGTCGAGGTTTTGTGGGAATTAATAATGACGTCGTCAATTATAAATAGTTTCGCTGAGCTTGAAGGATAAGTGATTTTGGGTCATCCCATAAGGGCTGGGAAAAGATAATTTATCTGTTTTACCGTTGAATTTTTATTGATTTTATGTGAAGGTACTTCTTATCTCTGTCTATTTAATTGCAGTGAATCGTAGAAGTATTCTGAAGGTAGTACAATGAGGTATTGTTAATGTTTGTTATACGGATATGAATACTTTTGTGAGACATTGTAAGTTTGAAGATTTCAGAAACAATGAAGTATTTTTCGGGTTCAGAGATCATTTGAAATAACTTAATTTCTTCCAATGAAACTGTTTAGCTATTGTTTGACTGTAAAGTAGCAGTTCACAATGGATGCTGTCTTCTAGGTTTCATTAAACAATAGACCTTCCTGTATGTGCTGTTATAGTTTCGATTGTTCCACTATAGCTTTGATATGAGCATTGTCTTCAGTTCGTAACAGTATTACGTGCGGTATCTATAGCTCTCTTATATTCACCTTACTTACAATTTACTGCAATAAGAGTTCAGTTTTTCTACTCGACTCTTATTATTTACTTATGGGATGACCTAATACTAATAGCAAATATCTCTAAATATCTCATATACATTTTTTATGAACCATAGTTGAATCTAAAAGTCTCTGTGAATTAATCCAAGAGTACTTGTCGCTCAGAGGGATTTATACTATTCCATTTTCTTTTTATAAACGTTCACCAGCGAATGATGTTCCCTGTCTACACCTCGACCATTCGGTACTTCATCCCAAACTTCGAATTGATGTATCTCCTTAACATTTTGCTACCTACAGTTGAACAATTGGTCTCTCCTTTGCACTATCATGTTGGATTTTTTCTTTTTCCCGATTAGCTTTATTTTACTTTAACGCCTTGTCCGTATTCGCATTTGCAAAGGTCATCTACATATTACTGAAAAACCAAGGGTAATTGATAATTACAAATTAAGAAGCTCACAAACTTTACACAACGATTCAGACGACGGTTTCACTTGAGAAAACAATTTACCATTTTTCCCTCGCAACTCTGGGCAACAGCTTGTTGTTTTTGCAGCACGAGATCCAGTGATCATCGAGAGAAGTAATCTCGTTAATATTTCGAAACTGATCGTGAAGGAGCTGATCGAAACGTCTTTGAAATATGGTCGAATGCTCGACTCTGATCACATGCCGTTGCAACATTTTTTCATCGTTCTTGAACACGTGCTTAGGCACGGTTTGCGGCCAAAGAAGGTAAATGGCACCTTCGAAGTATCGGAATTATTTGGCTATAGAAGACTGGCACTAATTGCCTCCGATTTCAGGGTCTCCTCGGACCCAAGAAGGAACTCTGGGATATACTTCAACTCGTTGAGAAATATTGTTCCGAAGCGCAGGACATTACTTCCAGTATTCGTGATCTACCTACTGTTAGGTATAAATTAACTTTATTTTTACCTGTTCTGACACCTTCAGAACTTCAAATTTAATTCAGATTTTAGATTTTGGTTACAGTTAACCTAAACGACCTAGGGTTTCACTTAATTTGGATGATAATTAAGTACAGTAATGCAAACTTCATCAAGACATGGATTGGGATCTGTAATGAGTTTCTTTCAGGGCTCAGTACTCATTATATATTAGGAATCAATATTTTCTATTTCTATCGGATTCTTCTGATAATAATAACTCCGAACACGAACCAATTACAGAATATGTGATTGTTTCGACTTCTCATGAACAATTCATTCCGTGATCATCATTGTCCTTCGATGCTACTTCCTGAGACATGGTACCAACCTTCGAAAGGAGTTCATTCACTAATCCCTCCATCAGTTAATCATCAAAGCACTACTGTGTTGCCTCTGTGACGTTAATAGAATACGCGTGCAGATATTCACATTAAAAAAATGTTGTGAAGAGTACATTTTCTTGTGAATGAAAAGTTGTATGATTTGTCGGCCATGTTGATATTTTCAGGACCGCCATGGGTAGGGCGCGAGCGTGGTTGCGTATGGCGTTAATGCAGAAAAAGCTCGCGGATTACTTAAAAATTCTGATCGATCACAAGGAGGACATATTGTCCGAGTATTTCGAGCCGGACGCGTTGATGATGAGCGAGGAGGCAATCGTTATAATGGGTTTGTTGGTGGGTCTGAACGTGATCGATTGCAACTTTTGCGTGAAGGTCAGTCATGCGTATCTGTGCATCCCCGTCTCGTGATCGTTGCCTGTAACACATACACACACATACACACAGAAAAATTAATTGCCACTGTTGCGACAGGAAGAGGACCTGGATTGTCAGCAGGGTGTGATCGACTTTTCCCTGTACCTGCGTAACAGCAATCACATACCTGGCGAGTCGCCGGACGAAGAAGTCGAGAACGACAACATGACCACTGTTCTGGACCAGAAAAATTACATCGAAGAGCTGAATCGACATTTAAAGTAAATCATTATGTTTATCGCGATGGCTAAATAGAACCTCGAACGATTCAGCGACACGGAGTCTGTATTTTGCATCGATTTCAGCGCGACCGTGACAAACCTCGAAGCCAAAGTGGAATCATTGACAACGACGAACGCTCTCATGAAGGAAGACCTCGCGATCGCCAAGAATAATATATTGTCTCTTCACGATGAGAACAGACAGTTAAAGAAAGAACTGGGTATCGAGGTCAAAGACACGAATGAGGTACAGGTTTCGTTTGGATGTTTTTTCGGGTTTTTCTGGCTAAAATCCATGTCTAAGGGGAATGTGTTTCGGTTTCCAGAACGGGAAACCACCCATCAAAATCACTGAAACGACGGCGGAGATCGAGGAGTTGAGGAGCAGGTTGGAGTCCGAGAGGAAAACGCGGCAAGACTTAGAGAAAGAGTTAGAATTACAGGTGGATGATTGTTTTCGATACAATAGAGCCTGGATATATACAGGGTGGTCCACCTGAAGGTAACCTGAATAGCTCCTTCAGTTTTGATGTGCATCGCAACTGAAGGAGATTTCAGGTTAAGCTTAGGCTAGACCACTTGGCGTGTTTGAGTAAGATCTGACGGTAGGATTTTCTTCAAACAGATCAGCATGAAATCCGAAATGGAAGTTGCCATGAAATTGCTGGAGAAAGACATTCACGAGAAACAGGACACTATCATATCGCTGCGGCGACAACTTGACGAAATCAAATTAATTAACTTGGAAATGTACAAAAAACTACAGGTGACCACTTGTGCTCTTTCTAGTATATCAATCGTAACGCGGTATGCTTCGTAGCCAAGATTCTTACTACTTGCTGTTTTTGCACGCTATAAGCGTACGACTTGACACCAACAGACATGACTCGAAAATTGATTTATCTATTAGCAACTCATATTTGATTGAGAACAGCGCAGGTATCAACAGTATAACAGTACATGGTTGCCAGATACAACTCTTCAATCCCCATAAGCAGTGCATATTAGGAATTGCAATTTCATTATCCAAAATCACCAATATGCCTCAAACATGATTTTTCACAAAATTGTAACTCAACTGTTGATCACGAGGCATGCCTTTGTTACGATTCCGTGATATCGTTATCATCCTGCATATTAATTTACCATTTCTTATCATCGCACTCGAAGCAGGCTATTTCACACTCTATCAGTTTTAATTCGAAGCAGCTTTTCAGATGTTTATCTCTTAGCGATTCCCTCTGAAATCAGGGGACTCGGTAGGTCTTTTCGAATGCCCAGTTTCTGGAAATATTTCCATTATAGGAGTGTGAATACGAATTAACGCAGAAAGGCGAAATGGTCAGCCGGCTTCACGCGAAGACTAACCAGATCGGCAAGATTCTGCACAACCTCGAGAAGTACAACCACATGAAGGAGATCATTCGTAGTCCCCCTACGCCGAGTTGCGTCTCTAAATCGATTTTTAATAAGACCAGCCCCACTTCCCCTCGAGGTTGCTCGGCGGAGGACGGTGCTTCGGTTGATAAGCAGTCGACTAACGGCCAAGCGAAACCCTCTAACAATCAACAATCACCCACTAACAATCATCAATCCAATAACAGCCAACAGAAACAGCCTTCTAACGAGCAACAAGATCCTCCTGATGATAATGATAGCAATAAACATGGGAAGGTGAATAGTCAGAAGAAGGGTCCGAACGATAACAATTCGGCAAAGTTTGACGACAGCTCCGAGCAGAGTAAATGCAACGGCGAGGTTCCTGTAGAAGCTCCTACGTCGCAAGAACAACCGAACGCATAAATCGCCTTTGGATAATTGTTTTTATACTATACACCTTGAAGCTTCGTTTAATATCTTGATAAAAAAAAAAAAAAAAACAAGTATGAGGAGCATCAGCTTCTGCATAATTGACGCGTTTCTGAAATGTCCAATGACAGTTTGATGAGACTCTACATACATATATCTAGTTATAGTTACATCTGTGAATTATGATGTATGTAATTCGTAGGTATGAATTCTCAGTGTTTTTTTTTTCATAAATTGTTATCTCTAAAAAATAGTTTCTTTAATATGTAGATTCTTTTTAATTAGGTCTAAATAAGAAAAATAATCATGTAAGTGAATGAATACACCCGATACCAAATAATTTGTATCTGATGTATTTAGAAAAAGCCTAAACGCGAAGAAATAGTTTGAAAGGATCTTCTGAAGTGTTGTTGGGCCTTTCAGAAGCATTACACGTGCATTTGACGCTAAACGAGTATATCAAATTATCACTTAGGTCTCTTACAGAGCAGAACCTCATATACCTAAAACGCCTAGGAAATTTACGAGAACTAGTCGAACTACTCGACGTTTAATTATTGAAATCTTCATGCATCAGTAAGGTTCTAATGAAGTGTTTGTCAAGGTGTGTTTTGATTGAGACACTCTATAAAGTTAGCCGTACTCCGTTATCGCGCTGTTAATGAAATCGCTATACGTATATATGAAACTATCGAAGACAATAATGTCAATAGGGATTTTTACTATGCTGTTGCCGTTGATGAAGCTCAATTGGTACCTGTTTTATCTTCAATTCAGCTTCGATTACGTTCACTATTCTGTACATACAATGTATAGAGTGTCTCAGGTATTTGTTGCAAGTACAGTGTGGGATTGACGATGTACTTTGATAAATATTTGTGATCTTGTCACGCCATCATCAGTATTTCCCAGCTCCCAAAATGAGTTTGTTTATATTTAATTATATATTAGTTGATATGTTTATAAATTGGAGAAAAAATGATGCTAACTGATGGATGATCAATATTTTTTCTGACATTTCACCCAGTGGAGTCGAATTTAATGTCATGTGCCGGAGAATTAGATATCCATGTTGCATGCTGTTGAATTAACTTTACAGTAGTCCCTTGATAATTGCAAATTTAGGGGTTTCGTTGAGTTGCATTTATCGAGGGAAGCAGGCGAATTTAAAAAGATCGCTTATTTTGCATTTTCTGTTAGATTTAGTAAAAATGTTCGCTTTTCAAATGAAATTATGCGATTAAAAAAAGTTGCAATTAACGAGGGTCTACTGTACCAAGATACGATTTCCATTCTGTTTAAATTCCCTTTTAAAAAATTATTTCACACTTATTACGTCTGTGACAAATATATTCATTAAGGATTCTGCGATTTCAGGGGTATTACTAATAGTGTAAACTCAAACTTTCGTCGCTTTTTTTTTTTTTTTACTGAAAAAGAATTTATTTCAGGAGTGCGAAGGGTCGCTTAAGCATAAGACAGAACTGATCACTAAATTGGAGGCTAAGACGCTATCAATGACTGAAACCATCCAAAAAATGGATGAAAAGTATGTTTATTTGTCTTTCATTAGTGTTAGTTACTTCATAAGCACGACTGATCCGTCAGTTTTAGGTTAAATGCGGTTGCTATATTTTATCAAACGACAAATATTTACATCTCGTAGTTTTGTACAGTTTATCTTGCTTTCCGAGCGTATTTGTCGATTTGTAGCTTGTAAGGTTTCGATTCTTGTAACTAAGACTTTCCACGTGCAGCTTCTGAATCATCACGTAACCAACAGTGACTCTGGTAGCCCAAAAGTTCTGACTTCGAACAAAACTTTGTTACTTTGTGCGAAACATACAGTCGTCGGTTTCGGTTTTATTTCAGAAAAGAATTCTCATATCATAAAAGAAGTAACGACATAATTAATAATGACACAATAATGCACATGACATTTTGTACAAACAAAAAAAATGTTATTTTTTAAAAGAAGAAATTCGCTTATAAGAATTCTCTTTGTAAGACTGGAAAAAGGTCAAAAACAAAAATTCTCTGATATCGGTATGGAAGTTTCTCCATAACGTAGCAAAGTTTAGAAAAGAGAAAGATCTTTGAGCCTCTCACAAAATCTTATCATTTTCGATCTTATCACGTCATCTTTCACAAGTCGTCTATACTCCAAGGAGGTACCATAGAAAACGGCAATTACCAGTAATTTATTAAAATATCTGAGATTAATGTTCTAGCATTTATGTACAAATATTATCGTTGTGATAAGAAATTTTCTATCAGCCGTCGTCGGGAGATTTCAATGTTATTTCGAAGGATCGATCAACGGCTGTAATTAGAGGTGGTTTATTTTTTATTTAGGCATCGTGAACGCGATCGTACGTAGCTTAGACTTAGTCGAGACACTCATTAGCGAAGTATCAATAACGGAGATGTTGGCAAACCTTCTCTCAACGATTACTTTGGATAAGATTACCTATAAATATTAATGTTGTAGGGGTACTCGTGTTTCTACCGCAATAATTGGTAGATTTATACTTCGTCGAATAATCGAATCGCTGAAAAGACGCGTCGTCGATGCTATCGAGCGCGAAACAGATAAAGACAGCTTTCGAATCGATTGCCTTACTAACACGTGAACTGTACCGTTTGTTCGTTTGTTTCTTAGTTTGGAGTTAAGTAAACGTCAATCAATTACACGAGACATACGGTCAATTAGGGGTGAATTGTATTTGAGAAACTGACTTGCGATCATTTCCATGGTCACGTTCTTCTAGATTCTGCGATCGTTGGTTTCACTCTGCTCCACGTTCTGTTTTCACACCTGTAAAGTCGCTACGATCGTTCATGTTCTGGAAGGCACCCACGCAATATACATGCCATACTGTCTTTAAATATAATTATGTATAAGCATCAGGGCAATGGTCGTTATAATGCACCGAAACACTACGTGTGCTTGTACCAATGCAGCGGAAATAAATCTATGACAGAAAACAGATTGCATTTGATTACCCTTAGATCACCATTGGCTGGCTCTAAAGGCGCGTTTCCACATGGGTAACGTTGCAAAGTGCGTTTAAAGGATTGGAGTACTTTTCCTTCTTTTTTTCTAAATTTTTGTTTGGTTACTGAAGAAACATGAAAATAAAAATAAATATCTGACAGAAGAGTGAAATTGAGAAATGTTTTGTCAAATATTTTTTTATCACGCTTTTTATGTGTGGGATAGCAATTTTTTTTTATTTTGTTGTATAATTTACGTAAACAAATGTGGCTTTTTTGTTTTTTTCCATCATTCTTAGTTTTTATTACCTCTAAATACTAATTATTATTAAACTTGCTATTAAGTTTCAAACTAATTCTTAATAAAACTTTCATTTTCCATAAGATGTTGATTTTACGACAAAGTGTAAGGTAAGTCGACGTGTTCTTGCTGCACCGACTATCGGATAATCAATTCAAAGGAAAGTAAATAAACGCCCCAGGAAATTCAAGATCTAGTCGAGTTTCCTCGAGGATGAGACTGTATAGAGCCATTAAAAAAACATACTGTCGGTTTCGTCGGTTAGATAACGATACCTGGCCATGAATAATCATGGGAAAGCTTTCCACGGGGTTTCAAAGTAACTTGCTCTGTTTTCGCATCTTCCTTTCGTCAGGGAGTTTAATATTTTTTCAGATTCAAGCCGTAAAATTACAGCAAAGTATTGAAACGAATTTTATGTAACTATCAATGTGCTTGTAGTTGATAGTGTCAATAATTAATCCTGCTATAAAAATATAACACATATTGTTTTACTTTTTTGGGAAGAATAGTTTCTAATATGGAAGACTCTAACCATAAAATTATAAAAATTAATCGAATGGAATAATCATCAAATGATCGCAAAACAGTCGCTTAAATGCATCCCCTCCCAACTGAAATCAAAGTAGGTTTCTAACGTTAAGAGGATATTTCTTATCATATATTGATAATTCATGCTCCAATAATAAATCAAAAATTAATCGCGATGGTTGCTTATATTCAACGTGTCAAATTATTTCCATTTATATGTTTTCATAGAAAGAAACGTATACAGGGTGGCTCATCGAAGCTTTTTTTTATTAAAGCAAGAAATAATTTTTTCATTTTTTATTTTGATATAAGTACCCCAACTGTGAGTCACCCTGTATTAACATTTGACTTATAAAGGTTCTCCTTGTGTCTCACATTTATTTCAATCATCAAACCATTATCATGAACATCAAGCTTACTTCGAACCACGTTTGCTATTTTTATCATTATCGTCCTTTCACGAAAATATTCGAGCACGTGGCAACCTTCGAAATGTAGAAGAAAAACCGCGTACCTCAATTATTTTCTATGAAGCGCGAAGAGCGAGCCCTTTGTTCGACGGTTAAGTAGCAGCGGTTTGACTTAATCAGGTGCAAGGAAATGGACGGTGTGAGATCCGGCGCGGAGGAGAGGGTGAGGATTTTGGGGGCGGAAGCGGCCGAGAAGGAGGCAAGAGCGCACGGGGTTGAGAGAGAATTGCGAATCGAACGTGAATGGAGGACCTCCTTGCAGGAAGCATCGATTTCCAACGCGGAGAAGATCTCTCAATTACATCAGGAGATTGATCAGTTGCGGCGGGTGTCCGAGGTATGTTCCGCGTCACCCTTACCTTTGCCCTATTGTGCTCACGTACAAGGTGCTCCCGGAATAAGTGATCTGGTTTTAGTATGACATTTTACTCGCGACATTCTGTTTAACCCCATTACACAGCTGTTTTTACTGTATCCACGGATAGACTCGATTACGCATGGTTATACCTTTTACCCCATTTTTTTTTATTACATGAGTTGCAAGTATTATCTCTAGAGCAATTCATGTAATTGAGGAATTTATACTGTCTCGGAAATATTTCGTTTATGAATAAAATAAGTTAAAAAACTATATTTAAAACAATGCTAAAACTATTTATATTTAAATTCTATTTACGCATATTTCAACCCTCTATCAATAGAATTTTAGTAAGTATGTAGAATAACGTATACAGATGTTGACCTTCGTATACAATGATTGACCGTTTCAAGAAAAGCAGGAAGTATAATATAATCCTTTCTCTACATAAAATATTTGTATATTTCAGTGACTCTGATATTCTTGTTTTGAATACAATTAATATTTTACTATACAGAGTGGTCCACTTAAAGGCAGCCACGTAAATATCTCCTTCAGTTGTAATGACATAAAGAATGTCGATTGTAGTTGGAATGATATCAAAGGACGAATACATGGTAGTGGATATATTTTTGTTTTAGTGTCATTTTTCAGAGCTTTCAAGGTCCCCGATGTTTTGTTCCCATATAAGTGTATTTATCGTTGGAATAATAAAAGAAGATGCGGTAACGGTCGGTTCAATGTAAAGTGTCGTGAAGGCCCAATGTCTGCAGCGTATTCGGGTGCGAGGATGCCAGATTCTGTAGCATACTGGGTGTCCCAAAGTGAGGGAGTTGTTAAGGGGAGATTCCTGGGGTGATTCTAAACAACTTCTGTAGTGAAACTGTTCTTTGCGGTTTTGTTAACGAGTTATTAACGAAAAACACTAACCAATCAATGCGCCCATATCCGGGGATCCTCTCGTTTTGGCGGGGCATGGGACCACACCACGCATCGCTCTTCTCGGGCCGCTAAATCGGGTGTCCGGAACCCCCACTCCAGTTACCTAGCGGCCCAAGGTGGCGCTGTGCCCGTACTGCCGTGTGATTGACCGCAGCCCTTGAGGTAACCCCCAGTCGTAAGCCTGGAGAAACGGCAACATCGCAAAACTGAAATGAAGGCTCGCCGCATCTTCTCTCATTATTCTGATGATATGTGGTCCACCATGTATAAAAAAAGGATTATATTATATTTTATACTTTTTTAGAAACTGGGATACTGAGAGTTAACATCTGTATGCGTTACCTATGTTTCAAAAATAATCCACAAAAAGACACTTTTTTCCTGGCATTGTTATTTAAAAAAAAATCATTTGTATCGCTTCTAAAACCAGTGTATCATTAAATCTAACTATTGCTTCGGACTCGCCTGGTACACTGAACAAGAAGAATCCCCTCATAACAAATGTCTCATCTGAATCATTTTAGATACCGTGGAAAGTTTCTTTTCGCAACATGCATCCCGTGTCTCAGAGCTGCTAGAGTTATCGATTTTCCGTAAAGAGACTCTCGCCCGCCCCCATCTCGAAACTTTACCAATCTTCCAAAAGTTTAGTGACTCGAACAATCGAATCTTCCTGCTAATTGCTGGCGCGTCTCGATTCGCAGTCCCCGCCTAAGAATTCCCTCTTCCCCGGCGTAACAACCGGCAAAGGAAGTACGCTCGTTCATTTCCAGGTATCGGCCGTGTAATTCCACGCCGATCCGTTGTTTCAGAAATACCTGGCGCTGCAGGAGGAGCACTACGCGTTGAAGGAGATCTGCACCGAGCAGGAGCGAACTCTGGAGGAAGTCGGGGGACAATTGAGCGCGGCAAAATTGGCGGCCGTCGAATTACGGGAGGCCGCTGACAACGCTCAGCAGCAGCACCAGCAGCAACAGCAGCAGCAAGAGGGAGCGGCGACCTGGGCGAACGATCGGCTGGTCACCCATTGCAAGGGTTGCAGCCGTGAGTTCAACCTCACTCGTCGTAAGGTAATCAAACTTTTTAATTGCCCCCACGCCTTCCGCCACCACCGCCATTTCGCCTCGTCTCCTCCACCTCTCTTGCCACGGCGTCCGCTGCAGACGGACTCGGACCGGGAACCAGACGCGGGGGCGCTTAATCGTTCAATTATCCTTGCCACTCGGAAAATTACTGGTTCCACGGTCCAGATTTCTCTTCCCGGCCAGCTGTCCTAATCGGTCGGGAGCCGGGGGGCGAGGATCCGAACGATGCTGACGGCGTCAGGAGGTTTTATCGCCGGCCCCGGGGTACGCCTCTACCCCGGGAGATCGGAATCGCGTGCGTCGGTGGGAACTTTGATGCACGACAGTTCTGTTATTAGAGATAGCCGGTGTATCGCTGTTAGGCCTTCCCATTACAACCGACCGCGCTTCTCATTTGCTCCCTTCTCAGCGAATGTCGGGGTAATTGAAAACATCCTTGCCCGGGTGGCCGATTAGACCTTATCGCTCGTCGGGAGCCTTCTACCCAGCACTATCTGCTTATCTCGTGTACTCATATTTCTCTCGAATTTTTGTTGCGTGTCTTGATCCCCGGGTGGTGAAGTTTTGTTGAGCTACCTTTCGCTTGATTGCGCTGAACTCCTTCGATGAAAGGTTTTAATTATTACAGATCAAGGAATTTTGATGAAGGAGGTGGTAGCTTGTTTCGACGTGTCGAGTTATCGAAGCAATCGTGTGTCGGTGGTGCGGCAGGCGAGAACCACGAGGTTTCCTTTTTTTTCCAGTTGAATCACGCCGAGGCACGATATAAGCACTTAAAGTATTCAACCAAATCAGATCGTTTCGGGGCGCAGTTGCGTGCATCGATAAGAGAAGTTAGCGGAGCGAGTGTATTCGTGCATTCGTCATACGGATACATTCCGCGGGAAAATTTATGCGCGGCAGGACCTTATCGAAATTTCGTGGACGTGCACGATAGACACGATTTACTGGAGCGTCTTGACGCCGCGTTAATGGCATTGCTAGCCTTCGCCTTCATAAACGCGAGGAAAAAAAAAGGAACTAGGTTCGTGTAATTCGCCGTTCTGTTCGGTTGATTGTTGGGCGCGAAGAAAGTTATTTCGAGTTGCGGCGAAGCTGCTTAATTATCCTTCAGAGGTGTTCAAGCACGCTTACAGCAACAATACCAATTCTTATCCAATAGGTAATACTAATTTTTCACGATTCCAAGCTCCAACTTTTCACTCGTACACTTTAGATCTCGAACGAAACAATGAATCCAGGAATCCGTGGACAGAAAATCTTAATAAATCGATTTTAATGTCTTCCACGAAGATAGGCTGCTCTCCTGCAGCCAACTTACCGTCATCCTGTCTGTTCTCCAGCTCCCCGACATCCACGCGATTCACCAAAACCGTTCATCCTTCCCTCAAAGAGACTTCCGTTCATATTGCACCATCATCCGATCCATACATATGTACATGTACGTACGATTATGTGGAATGCATGCATGCCGAGCGTGCATATTCAGCGGGCGTCGTGATAGAGACGTTGCTCGGCCCATAAAACACATTTAGACCGCGCGCTCGTCTTTTTTTCCCGACGTTATCGGAGGTCCGAGGAAGACACGGGGCATTACGAGGGAACGTGCCGTAGGAACGGGGTGGTAAGTTATTGCATAATAACAAGCCGAGTCCCCGGTATACTCTTGTTACTCATTTTTCGCGGCGTACAAGTATTACCATACTGTTTAATATAGAATAGGCCGTGCGGGGGTGCACGACGCGGACGGGGATCGTGCCAGGCGAGCGGTCGACGTCGCGGCCGATCCACTCGAAACCGGGTTCCTGGAAAAACCGAACCCGGTACGCAAGCCTGCGTACTTACACATGCAAAGGCATGCAAAACAATAACCCTCTACAATCTACTGACTGCCATCTGTCGTGGCCGGTGGCGTTAACACCGTGAATTTGTTCGCCTTCGTGCGAAGCCGGTGTTAGCCGGGGGATTGTTGCGTCGTGTTGGGGTGCGTTTGTTGTTTAGTTGCGGACGTAATATCTGGATCATTGAGGAGGATGTTAAATATGTATATTTGCAAGTTGGTCGGGGACACTGAAATGGGGCGGACTTCTTAAGTAGTGTGTAATTACTTCCGGAGTTTAGCTTTTAATATTTATTGCGAACGTCACTTGACGTTAGTTTAGGATGATTGTTTTTTAAGAAAGTAAGAGTTAAACTATAAACGACTATCAAATATCGCTTAGTTGCCATGATTCTGGTAATTTTGTTCGTTCGGAATACAAAAGCCAAAAGGATTCTTAAATTATTCGGACATGCCTATCGCAGGTATTAAATGAAAATATGAGAAACTTGTAAAATGCTTGCAATTTGAAAATTTGTTATTGCTTTTCATATTTTTTATCATTTTGAGGCTATAAAAATAAAAAAACATATTTTGGTATAATTTTTATGGGGATTATAATGACACGTCGGCTGCAGATTAAGTAGAATTTGAGATACAGTCTTATAAGTTTATGAAATTCGCAGTATCCATTTTTTTTTCAGTTTGAGTCGTTTCTAGCTTTAATATTCAATTGTTACTTCGTTTAGAATTTAGAGAAATTCAATATAGTCTTCGTGAATAAATTTGTGAGTTATTGTACGTTGTAACTATTTTCTAAAACATAGTTTAAGAAAACTTAATTGTTTATAGAGATGATATAATATGATATAATTGATTTTTCTAGAAAAATCGAAAATAGTGATAATTGAATTATTACAATTAAATATATATGAGACTAAAAACAAATATTTCGTCCGCACTCAATTAATTTATGAGCTAAAAATGCATATTCTGTTTGCAATTCATTTTCTGTTAATTACGTCCTTGCGATTCGAGAGCCCGTGGCAAAATATAATTTCCGTTTTTCACGATCGATTACCAAAAAAACCTAAATTAAATGGAAAACGAAATATCGATGATTAACCTTCTTCCCATTTTTTGTTCGAAAACTCTCGCTGCTTTAAAGTTCACGAAATTACTTATTTCATTAGTGTTTAATCAGATTACGAAGTGCAATCGATCCGTCCGATAATTAAGTTTAAAAATACGGTCGGTATTGCGCACACGCTGGAACGCATAAATTGCAAATTGGAATAAGAAACTTCTATCGTTCGCAATGCCATAACAGCTTCAGAACATTGTAAACGCGGACAATATCGATTCGCGCACAGATGTTAATAAGCGAACGTCGAACGTCTTACACGTCAATTGAAGCATAAAAGGATATCGCGAGGAACGCTTTTCAACGGGTTTTCGATAATTACGCTTGATAGTGTCGACGTTTTAGCTGATATTAATTTTGACGATTGAAGCACAGATATTATCCTTCAGCAAATATAATTTTTCTGTATTTTCAGCAACACTAACTTCTTAGATTCAAATATTTAAAGTTAAATCAAAAGTTACATAAACAATTTGCAATTCTACTTGTTATCGTACGGGTAAACGAAGCGGTAACAGCTTATGCGGTTTTTACGTGTGGAATGAAAGTTTCGATTTCTTGTTTTCGAACGCACAAATTCTCATCCCAGCAAGGAAACAGTTTACATGTAATAAGACACGTTCAATTAGGTTAACGAGTCCCTAAGAAAAAAGGAATGGCTTGTCCGTTCACGCGATCGCGGAGAAAATAACTGGGATTGCCTTCGTGGCACGAAGGCAAAACAACCGGAGGGGTTGTTTCCTAATTCTCTATGTTTTCTTACAACCCCGGTACCTGTCTCTCTTTCGATTCCGAGCACGACATGAAAGATTGGATGTAATAGGCGAAGATCGTACGTTTCACCCTGTCATAACAGCGCAAATCTGAGCCACTGATCGTGTTATGAAAGTACTGAGTACATAAGGAATGCTCAGTTGGATTAAGATATTACAATCTGCTAAAAGGTGTCGATGTTACCATCTGTTTTACCTCATGAATAGGCTTTAAGTTAGCTTCAAGTCCGGATATTTGAGTAACTAGTTTAAACAGAGAAGGTAAAATTAAGAATTGGGACCAGAGGAATCCAAGATTTATAGGCAATAATATTTAAGTAGTTTTACAAACGCAAATACGTTTTCCAAGTTTCAAAAGTACGTAGAGGCCATTTTTTTCATATAAATCACAAACATGAATTCTTGAAACGTCGAAACTGACTTCTGCTGATACTCTTAGCCTTCTGAAAGTCCCTAGGCGGACCAAGTGAACTCGATTCAGGGGATTCTTCCGATCTTCCAGAGTCGATCATTTGCTAGACAGCGCTGCTCGAATCGAATCGTCAGTCTGATTTACTCCCGTAGGAAAGTATCTATAAGTAGGTATCCGCTCCGACGAAGATAAGATGAACCGAAGTCAGGGCTGCGGCCACGGAGTTCCAGTCACCGATCCACCGCGTTTCGCTCGTAAGTCATGTTGATGGGACGGTTCAATAATTAACTTCGCGAGGAAATCGGTTATCGGGACGATATTATTCGGGCTCTTACCTACCCTGGTAATAACTGGCAACTACCCTCCGATGAACGAAGGCCCGCCATCTTACTTAAGGGGATTCAATTTAGATGTAAAATTTAGTGTGGTGGTCGCGCCAGATCCTGGGCCTGCTTCTCTCTTTTCGCTCTCCCTCTCCTCCTTTCAAACGACGAATTCCGCATTATTATAATAGACCGTCGGTAATGGCTCGAAAATAAAGACCACCGCCGGGTAATGGAGAAATCGTGAATGGTGGGCGGGGGGGAGGCGGTCCGATGGGTGGCGAAAGAGCCGACTGAACATATAGACACCATAAAGTTCTCTCCTTCCATTTTCCCTCGTTGCCCCCTACCTTTTATCCTCAACGTTTGCAAATCCCTGAGTGTTTCTTATTGTTCGACCGACTCGGCGAGTTCTCAATCACGTCCGTTTTCTCTCTGTTTGCTCGTCCCTCGCGAGACGGAGGTTGCTTGATGGCTGAGCGGTGTTCTTTCTATCCTCTTTCTTGGCTTCGTCATCGGTGGTTATTAGCGATTTGTTCCGGAGGCTCGAGAGGAAGAAATCCTCTGCGTATTTATTCTTTGCGAAGATCCTTAAACAAGCCAATGCTATGTTATTATATAGCAAGCTAGTAGGTATCCGTTTAAGACTGATTTATAAATTGAGGTTCCATTTTATATTGCTGAAGAGTAAGGAGGGCTTGAAGCAACTACAGAAATTTATAAAGAGAGAATATGGGAAAGGTACGACCGTCAAAGTTCTTTGTTTACTACAAGCTTTGTTAAATTTAAAGTATTGTAGCTTGGAGGAAATGTCTCTGTGTACTACTGTGTGCTTAGAATTTCATTTTCTAACCATGCTGTTCTAGTAAGAAATGTTCTTCTAATAGAAAATTCAATGATTTAAATAAGTGTTTTTCTAATGGAAAATCTAATGATTTAAAGAAATGTTCTTCCATTAGGAAATTCAGTGATTCGAATTAAATTATTCAGGAATCCCTCATAGTACATAACTTAATTTCTTTCATTTAGAAGCACCTTTGAAGGAATTAACAATGCGAACGTCCATGGCTAATTTTTCCGTTTTTTAGAATATCCCCCACAGAATATTCGCAAACAAAGGAGCACCAGAGAACCGAGCGAAAAACGCAGTAGTTATGGGCACAGCGGTCATGTTTAAGAAATGCCCAGAAATTCCTTAAAAATTTATCTATAGAATAGTACGCGAACTACATTCATGCGTAATTTGTTTATTTAATAAATATATAGAACCGTTTGCGGTACGCAGGTAGGAAAAGCCTACTATAAAGTATCATTTAAGCAAAAAAATTGCGTGTTTTCGGAGGCTCTAAAGTGGCTTACAATTTACCATTGTTCTTTCTAGCACAATGAATTATGATATCTAGAAAAAGCTATGGTTTAGGGAACAATTCAGTAGTAAACCAATCCATCGGTAGCTTTCTAAAAGACCTTTCTCAATACTGTTTACCTCTTCCTCGAACTCGGAGCCCTATTCGATTCGAATCCTTTAGTTGGAGAACGCCTTAGAACACTTCAGGACGGGGTGTCCGTCGAGTCCTTTAGACTTGAAGGTTGGTCGCGAAAAAGGAGAGTAGTATTAAGAGCTCTCTTATCTGAAGTTGACGCAGGGACAATGGGATCGCGAGTGGCGAGTGCAAAAAGCTCAGCAGACTGTTGTGCGCGTGCCAGCTTCAGGTGCGAGCGACTGAACTTTTTTCTAAGTTAGAAACGCGACCACCGACCGCGTCTCCGAGCCTTCTTCCTTTTTTCCCGCCCCGAGGTTGGAACTCTGCATCACCTTTCAAGGTTTTTAAATTTTGTTTCGGTCGAACGTGTCGCGATCATACGGCGTAAGAGCAGTGACACGGTGTATCAGTTTGATTGAAGGGTTTATTCTGTCTACGCGCGGGCAGCTGCGACACAATCAATTTTTGATCCCGTGATAAAATTGAACAGGCCGCTGCGCCGACACGAAATCAACGGCGATAATGTGAATTGACAGTCCACCGAATTTTCAGCCGGCCGTAATGTGTGCGTTCGAAGTCGTTCTATTTAATGGAACTGTTTCCACTGCGCGCCCATATGCTGTGCGATATTCATTTCCGCAATGTGCGTGAAAGGGTTTGAACATGGTTTAGGAGGGTTTATCGCGGTGTTATGAGACGATTAAGTCCGTATAATGTACGGTTTTAAAATCGTATTTGTATTACCATTTTCATTAGATATTTCATCCCATGTCTGATCATAGAAGGGACTCGACTACTTGTGAAATGTTTGACCACGGCGTGGTTACACTACTTGGTCTGATCACGGATCGTCGTAATACTACATACCGGATGTTTGCTTACATACTGAGCTTACACTAAATAGTCGCTGGACGTTCGGTTGTACTACTTATTCGCATTAAGGTCAAATCATACTACGGCTCGCCGTATGTGGGCACGTTTGATCTTCGTCTCTTGGAAATTCGTCGACCACTCGCCGACCGCTCATTGAGACGATGGGGTCCCGATCGAACTCCGATTCACTCGTGATCAAGTGCAACGTTGCTGAATTTTATGATTGAAATGCACGGAGTCAGGTTCCACTTCTTAAACCGTACAGTGGTCGATGCCGTCATATAATGTTTAGAAACAGTTGTATTATTTCCGTAGATTCTTTAATTCTCATTTGAAGTTTGTGGCTGTTTACTAAATTTTTAGTTCCATCTGTCTCATGGTATTTAGTAACAGAATAAAGACATTGATGCAATCGTTGTTGTTTCAGCACCACTGTCGGAACTGCGGCAAGATCTTCTGTAACGCCTGCAGCGACAACGCCACGGCCCTGACCAACTCGACGAAACCCGTCCGTGTCTGCGACGAGTGTTACGTATTCCTTGTCGGCCGATATTCATCTGCACGCTAACTACTCGATCAGGTCAGATAGCGCGGAACGTTCCTCCTGGATGTTAGCGAGGCAGCAACCTAGAAAACGGCGGAAGAGAAAGAAAGGGGAAGGAGAGATCTTGGTCGCCTGCACACACTCACATACAAATACACACACATACATATACACGCGCGCGCATGTATACACATGTACGGGCTCGAATACACGCGTCCCGGATGGCCATTTCTACGAGCGGACCTTATTCGAAACCGGTCATTTCCAATTCGACGCACGCGGTTGTCGGAAAAAGGAATCGACGCGGACGTTGCCTCGAATTCTTTTCGTCGCAATATCACCGCGACGCTTTGCACGATTTACTCGACGCGCAAATCGCGGGGAAACGGGGGTCGCCGATTTCTCTGTCTGCGAGCTCAAGAAAACGACGTCCCCAGCGATAGGGAATTTCGCGAGTCGTCGAGCAGTACGACTCTGACGAGGGGACATTGCGGACGGTCTCGAAAATTTTTTAACACAATTTTTTTTTAGGGGAGAATATACAATATAATCCTTATAATTTAAGGAGACAATATTCGCCCTATTTTTAAAAAATAAATTTGTAACAATTTAGCAGTTTTTGCTGATGAATATTTCCTAGGAAGGTATTAGTTCAACATGTTTTTCGCTATACAAAACGGTCCAATAAAAATTAGCACTTAGATGTCTCTGCTGTTTTTGAAGATATATAAAAACTTTAATATCAGAAGTTGTTTGGTATAGAAAGGTTTTTAATATAATAAAATATGAGATAGGGTTTTTAATATAATAAATATTAGAGAGAATACCGAGCTGCATCAAGTAATTCATAAAGAAAATATATGATTCCATTTAAAAAAAAATAGAGGTGACCTTAGAATCTTCAAAACTTTTTTACTTAAAAAATAAAAAAATTGTTGTCATATTATAGATTCTATACTGAACAACTTTTTTTAATAGTTTTTTCATATGTTCAAAAACAACAGAGATATTTAAGTGTTAATTTTTATTGGACCACCCTGTATATGAAACAAATGTGATGAAAAAGTTGGTGAGACACTTCGCAATGTTGTTTCGTGAGAGCAATACTCAATCGTTTCGAAGCACAATTTTTCTACAATGTTTCGTCGAACAATCAAATCTATACACGTTGTTGCGTTTGTTAAGTTGATAGATATTCTTTAGTTTACACCGGGGATCTTTGTCTTGTAGAATAGCAAGGCACAACCTCAACGATGTACGAACACTTTATATTCATGCGCGAATCCGCCCTCGAAACGGAGCTGCGAAATCTCGAGACTGCAGTTATGCTTACGCTGTAGTTCTTTAAAATGCGTGCCTGTACAATGATATTTTTTAAAGATTCTGTATCGTCGGGGAAATTTTATGCAAATAAAAGGCTGGTTTTGTATTTTTCTGGTTGTCAATCTTTTCTGTCCTCCTTTCTGTATAGTTAATCTTCTTTTTATAGATCTGTGTCTTTGTAGACTTGATGGAATAGTGCTGACTTTAAAGAAGAAAAGAATGTGTTCAATTTTCGAATGAAAGGTTTCGAATTGTATAGCACGCAACACCTTGCTACTAGTAGAGGTTGCCAACCATGAGGTGATCAGTAACGCAGTGATAATAGAGCAGGAATCATTTAGGTGCGCGAAGAGACTCGATCGGCGCGCTATCTCATTTGGTAGCATCAAAGAATGAACCGTTCAAAAGCAGTGACCAGGGAGATCGTGGTTCCAGGCACGCGGAAACCGTGCCCGTAGAAAATGGCGAACATAATGTGCAATCTACCTGCCGAACGTAAATCCGTTCCTCAGGCGCGTACATGCTCCCTCTAATCTTTGAAAGGAGAACCGCACGCCATTCCATCGACTCGCCGCCGCCGTTGGAAAAGCAGTAAAACAGTCCCCGGCCACCTTCCACGGTGCTCTTATCCTTTCTAGACGTTAACAATGCCTGCCACCGCGAGATCTTACGATGTATCTATATACACTGCTGTACATATGTACAGGGTGTCCTATTTTAATCAGTCCGCTCGTCCATGTCTGTGATCAGCCTGAGCAATGAATCTCTCCTTTGGATAATCGCTTGGGTTTCAGGAAAATCTAATACATGTTCATTTTGATGAAAATGGTGGAGCGACCTTGTTGCTGCACCGAGATTCGAGTCATCATCCTCATGATCTAGGATTGTCTCCATGATAGACATTTACAATCCGGGAATATTGATTCATCCCTCGACCCTCCAAAAGAGGATTTAACTTGTAGCATTGGTAGACTTTTACTTCAGAGTTTCCCATACAGGCTTAAACTGTAAAGAGGGTTTTGTAAAGGATCAGTATAGGGGTCTATCTGCTTATCTCAGGAGGAGCAATTGGTATAGTCATGTTCCTGTCCTTGTATCTCCCAAACTGGATCAGTATAGTCAGTGCGATTAACATTGTCAGCGTATGTGTCTGCGTTATCTGATAATTAGCTTTGAACTCTCGCAAGTAATGATACTGACAGGGGCTCTTTATCTGCATACACAATGCTAACTGTAGGTTAGTTGTGATGTAGGCATAAGCTCTATGAACTAATTAATATTTTACAATTGAACAACACTATTGTCTTATGGTTAGTGTGCACTACATTAGACAGTATTCTATTACCAACTATACGTACGCAATATACATCGACAAGGGCAAAACTATAACAATTATTGCCTAACGCAGTTCAAGTTTTTATAATTTCAGTGTACCGAAGGATTATCAACCCTTTTTCGAAATACTTTCTGTTTTAGTAATCGCTTGGTCGTTGGGCGGACCAAATCGTGGATGGCTCCGCCTACAATAGGTGATTCAAAGCATGCTGCCACTTGTGATAGGCTACCCAAAGCGTGACCCCATTTTTCATAAGCGGTACAAACATAGGGCGGTACCAAGGCGTGGCCTGGTTCGTGATAAGCGGCTCAGAATGTTGCTCCGCCCATAGTAGGCCGTCCAAGGTGTAGCCCCGCCTTTGATAGGAGTTCTAACGGAAGGGCGGAGCCGTGGAATAGTCCCGCTTTTGCCGAAATAGACCATTGTGAGGCTGATAAGAGTTTTCCTAAGAGGTGAAAATATCCGTGAAGGATTTTCTCACATTAAAGAAGTCCTAATCCAAGTTTCGCTCTGTCATGGAAACGCTTCTAGCGGTCCGCCTGAAATAGAACACCCTGTACACCTGTACACGTAGTTATATCCTATAGGTATGTAAGGGAGTTATCGGTGTCGTGTTACACGTGTGCTCGCGGTGCTTGCCGGCTGACTGCGGTAAGTTCCGAAGGGTGGTTTTCGAGCCGCGGCCGTCCGTGTAGGCCAACTTGTCGACTATCTACGACTTTCGAAAGCTCGTTAGCCACGAGCGTGCACGCTTAAACGGCCGCTAAATTGAAATCGATCCTCGCGAGCCTTTGCCTTCGATCCCCGTCGCGTCTCTGAATGCGACCACGGGAACACACTCGTGCATCGAGGGTGCACGTGCCTTGCACCGATGTGCACGTGACAATCTTGTTAAATCCGAGCGCGGGCGCGTTGCTCTCGGGATAGAGAACCTGCCCCCTCCCCGAAGATTTTTCCTGAGATCCCTCCTCTAAACAATTTTTCCTGATTGACTTCGATCCGTCTTCCAGAAGTTCGAGAAGTTAATCGGGTCGAAACATTTTTTCGTGTCGCAATTTAGTCAGCCGAATGATCGAGGGTGTTCGTTGATAAGAACGCGAGCGCTCGCGACTTGGTGAAAGAGCGCCTTGTACGATTTTGTTGCTAGTGAAAGCGTACACGTTCGAGTGTCGTAACGAGCCGCGCGCTGCTGAAGTCAGATAAGTGAAATGGGAGGAAATAGGAGGGAATTGTTCTGGAAATTATTTTTGCGGGATATACGGTGTATTTTCTGAAATTAAAGATCTAACGAGGTAGTTTTTTCATCGTGGAATTGAAGGATAATGAGATATTGGATATCTTTTAATTAATGTTGGTTTTGGAACATTTAATTTAGAAAATTTTCAGTTTTTATAAATATTTAAAATCCAGCATTTCCTAGAAAAATTCCATTATATTTATAAGGCTACAATGTGACAGTAAAATAAAAAAGCAGTATTTATTATGATCACTGTGAGATAAAAGACAATAAATCAAATATTTATATACATTGCTATCATGGGTGTTCAGAATGTATTATCCAGCAGAAACATGAGGAAACGGATCGCATTTACAAGCTGCCCGCGTCAAAATGACGAGTCAACGTACGCAAGATGATGCAAATAAAATAATGCTTCATGAATCACAGCATTAAAGACGGCATAGCGTGTTTCGCGACTCGTAGAATACCGTGCCTAGATCACGAATGCAATGTCCTCGCATCAGCATCGCCGTCACGCGAAATGTTTTAAAGTCGCGTTATAATATCGTAAGAGCTACCTTCTTTCCTAAAATACAAATAGGGTTTAATACATGCGAAAATATAAATATATCACAATTATTTAAACACTGATCAGTCGTTGCAATATTACAACCCGTTAGCACATCCTTTCTAGAAAAAGTGATTCATTTTTGTTTCTCAGTTTAGCGTATTAAATTTATCCCTGCTGCCTTTCCACACGCTACAGGACACCCTGTGCATTCGTTTCGAAAAAAGCGCTAGGAAGAGATTATGGTCACGGTACAGACGCGGGAGACCGTAATTCAAGAAAACCTGTGTTACCTGTGTTTCGCTTTTCGCGGGAAAATGAACACCCACGGAACCGTACACCTGTAATAAGTGAAGGCAATTGTACCTTAATAACATTGGGCTGAAGGTGCGATTCCATCTAGCAGCGCGTTGGTCTCGCGTATAGCATCCCTGTCGGGGCTAAATTATCACGCAAGCTCTATTATTAGGGGGGTATTTAAAAATTAATGCTGGCACGAATGACGGATCGAATCGAAGGGACTCGGTTATTCTGCCTCCAGGTTTTTACTCTGCTCGTTCAGACAGAAAATAGTATATCCGGTATTAATTAAATAAATGTATATTATCGTGAATATTAAAAATTAGTTCTTGGGTTAGGTGTGGATTAGATGGGCGGGTCGGTGGATGAGATTATGGAATTGATGTTTTCCCATACCTCGCATTTATACTTGGGGTATATAATACAGGATTAAGCTCCTAATAGATTAACAGAAATTTTAACAATAATAATTGCATGTTTTAAAAATAAAAACAGCGAAACAAATTTTGTATTATGCTGCAATTTTTGCTTCTCACGCTCAACTGTTTAAAGACTAACTGTGAGAATGAGAATAATTTGTAAATAGGTCATTCAGAATTCAGGAAATTAAAGGATGAAGATTGAGGACATTTAGAGAGAATTGAATTGAGGAATTGAAAGAGAAAAATACTATAAATGAACGTTCCACCAATCAATAGTTTGAGGAATTAAAATGACCATTAGTTTGAGGGTACTTATATAGAAGATAGTAGTTAAACAATGGACGACTAGGATATTGAAAGGGTAGAATTTTAAATTTTGGTTACGTATAGCGAATTTCATAAAAAAGAGAAACACGTGATTTAGTAATTTTTGAAGTATGGAGAAAAATTGGATAAACAACATGAAAAGCTAAAGAAACCATAAAACCGTGTTGACGCGCAGATTTTCACAGCAACCTCTGTAACGTGCTTAAATATGCACGTTTCGTCCAAAATTCTCGAACGGTGCTTAATATATCTATAATATATTTAAACCAGATATATTCGTACGAAATACAGTTGTATAATTTATACAATGTTATACTATAAACGTATAATATCTAGGCCGCGCGGTTTCGATGTCGCCCTTAGTCAGACTGTGTCAAAAATTAGAAAGAGAAAGCTGTTGTACGGTCTATTAAACTGTCTTTTTCTAACGATGGATGTCAGACAAACGAAGAATGGTGACGGGAAGTATGCTATCTTTTTCTAATATTTGACGAACTTTCGGCCGAATACGCAGTATATATGTAATACGTTTATGTGTTACAGTGTATCGAATCACACGAGGCTCTTTTCTAATTATTTGTGTGTTAGTCGCGTGTTGGTATCATAACAGGAAAGAGGCCTCGGTTAATATTTCTAAAAAATTGAACGAGAATCTGAGTTTAACTTGTAAAAATACTTGTCCCAAAAGTTATTCACAGAAAACACCTTTTTAGGCGTTAAGCTGTTCTCCTTTAAGTGAATAATTCAGTCAGTATTAATATTATAATAATTATCTATTTGAGTTACTGAAACTCGAAACTCACATTATTTCCGTTTATCAGATTCCGTAGGCTATTTCTTGCAGCATTGATAGTTCAACTGTTTTATAGCTGTCTGAAGCATTGAGCGTGAACAATAAATTTTCTGGTAGTAAATTATACGCGAGTGGATAGAGTGTTAATGGTCTTATCACATTAAGTGTATCAACAGCTAACGCCGGCACAAATGAGCATAAAAACTTCAGTCGACCAACAAGTATCTTGCAATACTGACGCTCACCAGTTTGATCAACTATCACAAACGCATTATAATGCAATTAATAGGTGTCGTCAATCGATTTGATTAATCGAATGGTCGTAGTAGTAGCGCAGTATATTTTTTGGTCCATTGAATCGTTTTCGCTCTAATCAATCAGCGAAACGAGCAGCAAATTGGAGAACGACAACATTTATGCGTGTCGCCTACTGCCCGAAATGCTATTCGAACATAGAACAAAAATACACCGATATTGGTTCGAGCGTGAAAAAATGGTCACATTGAAAAGCAGAAAAAAAGGAGAAAACAAAAAAAATATGGTGTTTTGTCGAAAGATTGCCACGGAGAATCCATTTCAGGTAGGCTCCTAGAGTCGCGCGATCGATTCATTCCAAATAAAATGGAGTAGCGTGACGCGTGTCGCTGCATGGAGTAGTTAAAAAATAAAGAGCGGGGAAAAATGAGAATTTCGACAACGCATTCAAGTGTTGGAAGTTGTGCGGAATAATGAAAGCAAATAATTGTTTTCCGTAACAATGAACACGGCAAGCTGTTTCATCGTTGCTGCACATCTGTGTACTCCGAGCAATTCGGATTCATCGAATCAAATGGAATTGTGGTCGCGGCGGTGATTTCAAAGAACCGTCAAAAATTTCGATTCGTGCCTCTCTCTGTTCATCGGGCCAAGCGGTAATCAACCGTGCCTACGATTGAAATACGGGAAATTAAATTTTAGATGGGATCGATTGTGACGCATGGCTCCAAGGAAGAAACAGGCGGGAACAAGTAACTTATACAACGTGATGTAAAATAATAGGTTCTAGTTCCTCAAAGGCTGCTGAATAACAGACATTTCTGTCTTAATTCATATCTTCTTAGATTTTGTTCCAAAATATCTTGGTAATGGGGACTAGAGTTCCGGTTCCTCAGTTTATAGTCAAAAATAGGTATTTCAATCTCAAAACGTCGAATTTTCTCCCATTTGAGATATTTTTATACTTAAATTCATTCATAGGGTAATGGTCCCAATTAATGAGCCTGTACCTAATAGTGTGCCTCTACACTTAAATAAATTGTAAAAAAGAATATCTCTAAGAAATAAAAGAAAAACATTTTTTTAAATAAAGTCAAAGTATTAAACTTAATGAAAAAAAAATGTTTTTCTGTCATTTCTAAAGGGATTCCTTTTTTCTAACTTATTTCAATGTAAGGGCACACTAATAGGTTCAGGCACACTAATAGGGACCAGTACCCTGCGTTCCTGAAAACTTAATACTTCCGTTATATTTTTTTGCCGGTCTCCGCGATAATCTTTGTTTGGGAAAACCCGCGATACAATACTACGTGCAGATTTTTTTCAAAACTGACCGTAGTCGTCGTAGCCTGTTGTCCAGCAGAAATGTATGGGTTCTTTATTTCGCAATATAATAAGCTCCTCTTCTCTGAATGTTCATGTTTTTCCCTTCCTGCAAAAACATTACAAATACTCCGACAGAGCGCGTAATTATCTAGCGTATGGTCGAACTGAAAACCATCAGTGGAGAATATGTGACTCTTATTAGTCTTCTTTTTCCCTATGCATACACAACGCTTTTCTTCAATTCGCCTCGGAATGGCCATTGTTTCCTCCCTGAGTCATTAATTATCAGTTAAAAACTAGAGGAACACACAGCTTCGGTTTAGCTGCAGCTTCTGTGCCGCTCGCCAAAAACTTTGAAAGTCCCTCGGACATTAACGAACGTAAATTAGCGCCGCACATAGAAAAGTTTTGTCGGGCTTACGGAACGCTTCTTGCTCGCCTCGTTCTTCGGCTTTAACCGGCCGTGAAGACCCTCGAATCATCAAACACGCGAGGGTAACAAATAATTTCGTTTACCAGGTCGAACATTTGGGATCTCCTCGTTTTGGTTTCAATTTCGAAAAACTTCGACGCGACTGCGAAGCGTTTATGGTACTGTTTATACCAAATGCAACGCGCCGTTTCGTTGTCTCATCTCGCTGGAATCGTGGCATTAGCCGCACGAGGCGTTCTGGCATGCGACGGCCTGGCACTAAGCTGGGATGTGCTTGATTGCGTTCGCGAGCAAGCGCTGGAAATTGCATTAGAAATTTTTCTCGAAATTGGGAGAGCAGTTTGAAAAAATAGAAAACACGACTGGAGCAAAAAGTCTCGAAGAATGCACGAGGGTACGATCTTCTAATATTCTTCCAAAGACAATCTCGCCAGTTGTAGAATAAAAGTCTATCCAACGGTAACCTAGGAGATTATCGACCAGGCTATCGAAGCTTTCAAACTTCTAAGATTTCGAAGATTCCTAAGACCGTTAAAAGGTTCGAAGCCCTGAAGATTCCAAGTGGTGTTAAATGATTAAAAACGGTGAAAACTCGGAAAACATTAAAAAAACTAGATTATCCATCCATAAAGCTTACACCTAATTTTGCATGATCAGAGTTTAACGAAACTGTCCGAATTGCACATCCTCTTTTGGTCAACCAATTGTCTGCGATTGTCTTCAGTAAACTTACAGTGGATCGTCGGTGTCATTACTATCAGAGCCGTCTTTAGGCTGTTAGACGACTGCGTGCCAAAAATATTTGGGTGATTTTTGAATCTTGTAAAAAATTATCTTGAAGAGAAATTCTTCCTACTGTAACATCTGTGACTGAAAGGAAAAACATAAAAGTGTGTTTATGTCTTAATTCAAGTCTAGTAAGCAGAATGTATATTACTGTCAGAGAGAAAGTGTATTAAACGAAATTTTCCTTTAAAAATAATGATTTATTAAAATTCAAAATCATAGCAGAGTGATCAGAACTTGAAACATAAATATCTCGAAAATGAAAACATGTGATATGCGGTGTTTTGCCACGGCAAAAACACAGATATATGTCCTTCGAAATAGTTCAACTTTGTTTTGTGTTATTTTTTCATATAATAATAAGACAGATATTTAGGTGTTCCCATTTAATTGAGACACCCTGTATTTACTTCAATTTTATTCGGGAAGAAAGTACAGTAGAACAAAATTGTAGAAGCTATGAAAATCTCATAGTTACCAAACATGTTTATGGTCATGATCATGTTCTTATTATAAATGTTGGTGGTATTTTATTTTAGAATAAGCATCTAAAGTCTAAAGCATATAATACTATTTATCAACAATTCAGAAGAATCTCAAGGATATAAAACGGATATAACTAGTGACATTTCTGATACAAACCTCGTTTAAAAACTGTAAAAACTATTTTTTCGCGATTCAAAATAACTAAATAAAATTTAAAAAATTTGTTTTCCATTCAATCTCTGACCATTATATTAAAATACCGTTAAGGAACTAGTTTTTGATTATTTTAGGCACCTTCCCGACGTAATATTTTTTTTAACCTGATCAAATCCTAAACCATAGAGTTTTTTAAACCATTGTTTTTAAGAAAAGATTTTAAAAAGTTGAAAACAAGTATAATTGAATTATTTACAAGCTATAGAATACTAAGGTGATTGGGAACTAGTTTTCGATCATATAAAATACATAGGAACCTAATTTTTGATCGGGCGAGGAACTAATTTTTAATAGTACGCCGATCAGTAAGACATGGCGTTCAATAAGGACTTTCTGCACGTGTGCTACCTTTCACATTTATTTTCACGAAAACGCACAATACTACCTGCTTTCACATGTCATACTTACATTTTTGAATAGCCAATCTTAATTTCACAAATTATTTTAAATAATTACTTGTTAACATAAACTTAAAAGAACGATTTGTTTCATGAACTGATCAAAAACTGGTTCCTATATTAAATTATAATCGACCGTTATTCTTCAAACTGCACTGCAACTTACATTTTGCACACCTACTAGAACCGGAACTGCTCAATATCGTTATCCGCTTTCAATGAAAGAATCTCCGTCGCGGTGTGTTTTTATCCGCGATGAACTCTTTGCTAGGCCTGTGTGATGCAATTAACCGGCTTTCAAGACCCGAGCCGTTCAGAGGCCGCGAAAGGGAGTGCGCGCTGGAGAGGGAAATCGTTAAAGTAATTACTGGCGTAATGTAATTAGCATGAAAGTGACTGGCACCGGGTCTACGCTCCCGCTCGAGCCGCGAAGAGGTGCGTCTTCGCGGCGCGGGGTAGACGGGACAATTGTAAACAGATATTTCGCGATACTTTTCCCCGCGGAGCGGAGCCGCGCGATCCAGCGCGCAAGCGTCGGCTCGTTGGCGGGCTGAGCGTCGCGACGACCGGCGTCTCGTCGTTCAGTTGACGTAGCCGCGTCGTCCACGTAGCAATATGCTCCCAGTTCTCGCGGTCTCGGTTTTCTGCATCGCGACATGGGCATCGGCGCTGAACGATCCGTCATCAGGTAAATCGAACCCCCATTTAGCGTTTCGGTGAACCGCGTCTGGTTCCCTCCGTATCCACGAATTCCGTCGCGTTAGGGAAACCCCCGCGTCAGCACCTCGCGGACACCGACGAAACGAAAAAAAAAAAAAAAGAAATATCGTCGGGATGGTGTCGTGAACCACGCTCGCGTTGAAACGAGTTTACGTCCAGTGTAAATGCGAAGTTCCGACGCGCGGTAAAGTTTACGCGTCCACGAGGAAGGCCATTTCCCTCGGAGCAGATGTGCCAAGTCGTTCCAACCCCTTGTCATCTTCCGTCCCCGCTATAACCGACACAGCGGACAATCTCAATATCGCGATCGTAAACTGACCGTTGTTTTGAACAGCCATCGGATGCGAAGTGCGAACGGTGTAAAGTTTAAGCCGGGGATGCAGCCCGCAGAATAGGGGATGGCGGTTGGTTGCATCCTTCTCGCCAGGCTTCGGGTTCTCTATGGTTTTTCGTGACGGTTATCTTTTGGTGTTAAGTTTGGAAAACGCGCTCAAGTGGGCGCGCTCTAATCTTCAGTTTCGCACCGATGAGCCGGTTGTTGGCAGGCACGCTGCCAAGTTTCTTCCTGCCCACTAATTCTCTAACTACCGTCGACGGATTCTGTTGTTCTGTTAATTATTAGTATGCTTCATTAATTACTTACGGCGTGGCGTCCTTTTTTTTTCTAATAATCACAAGCGTTTAGACTCGGTTTGCGCCTTTCCCTTACAAAAATTTCAGACCTCTGCCTCTAATCTACTATATTCTAATCTCAACCGCTAGTCTCTGCTCTTCTACTAATCCTTTAACTTGTTCACCCGAAATTGGTTGATCTACTTTTCATTATTCTTATTTATCAATCATAGTTTATTCTGCGGCAACATCAATGTCTACTAATACATCGTACCCAAGTATAATTCTATTTACCCTTCAGCTGATTTACCTCGTTCCCTTTTGAGTTTCAATATCGGAGTTTTCCTTCCCGCTACAATCGAATTCACACTCGGTGGACGGAAATGCAGATGCTCCGTTGTTGATGGTAAATGATTTCGCCGTTTGATGGTTTCTCTGGAAAAAAGGAGCGCTCGTCTGTTTTGCGCGCGCGATACGGGCTCTAGAGGGGTGATCGAAATCTTATCGGACCGGTGAATCTCTTTAATCGCCACCCCTTTCCCGTTTTACTGCTTCGTATATAGATGCATAAAATCCGCGTTAGTGCGGGCTCGCGCACGAAGTCGACGTCGCGAGATCGTGTTGTAAATTTCGCCCCCCTTCGATGGAGGGCGATTGTACTGTTCGGAGAATTATCCCTCGTTTACCGTTTTCGGTGATCGACCCCTTGCTTCTTTGCTTTTTAATCGGGTGTCTGCGAAAGGCAGATCATATTCTTGGGAGGTTGGAGGAATGAATCATGGGGCGGGCATCGATCGTTATGATTATTAAGCTGTGAAAATTATTGTGACGGTGATCGTGTGATCTTACTGTGTGATGTATGTGTCTACAGGGACGTTTGAAAAGGTTTTCAAAGAAATTGAGTGAGTAAAATATAAACAATGACAGTAAACTTTGATAAAAGTTAACGGAGTTGGGCGTTGAATTCCTTTTAGCCGATAATAAATATTTGTTATTTGTAATAAGTTAGTCTCCCTATTTATTCGATTAATTCATTGTCATTTGTTTAAATACTTTAGACAAATTATGGTTGCAAAATTGTGACACTGAGTGAAAAGAAAATAAGATACTAATATCAAAGGGCAATGATGAGTTAATTGTGAAAAAGCACTACGTTTATGAATTAGTAACAAGATGGGCAAAGGTTGTTATATACAACTGAAATAAATTATAATTCAAAATTTAATTTCAAGGAATATTATAAGCTTTCTGGAAAATTTCAGTGAATGGAACGTAATAATTGTGACTTTAATGTGTCTGAAAATTAGTTGCTGTTTTACTCATATTAGCTAATTTTTAACATGATTTGTTACATATGAATTATTAGTTCATTTCGAAATAATTGGTTTGATGAAAACAGAAATGTCAGCAATTTCTGTCAGTTGTTGCATTCTTCAATTATATTAATAATTAGGTTCTCGAATTTCATCTTGCACAGTTACAAAAATAGAATAAGTAAAAATTTAATTAGGTATTGGTTTCTATTCATTCTTTCGGAGTTCTGAAAATGAATATTCCGGTATTGATACCATCTTTATGTTGTTGTAACAAATTTTAATTGTCAAATGAAATGTATTGTTTGGAACTTAATCAATTCCGTGTCATCGTGGAATGTCAAATTAACTGTAATAAAATAACAATTGGATTACATATTCATCCATACTTCTAATTTTTTTGCATATTTGGCCAAAATCTGCCATGTATTAGGCATACTTGACTAAATTTGTTGTCATGTTTCAGGTGTATTTGGCCAAATTCTCAAATGCTTAATTCACATAAAGGCCTTATCCTAATTTTGTTATTCTTGACTTCCGTCTTATATTGGCTTGTAGAATCACAATATCACAATATTGTCTTTTTTTTCCACTTCCAATCAAACACCCCGTGTACAGCTAGTTGACGAAGACTTTGAGTAAACGACAGCTTAAAAACAAAAACAGTACCTTTATCTTGAAGAATCAGTTAAATTTTGAGAACTGAATAAATCACGGGACTATCGGCCTCCGAGTGGCTCGGCGAAGTCGATGAATCTGAAGCCAAGCTGGAGTCTGATTCGATTTATCGCGCGATCGCCGTCTCTGTTCATCACGTGCCTCCGCAGGGCGAGGGACGAGCTTAGAATCGCGGCGTGGTATATTCAAATGAAAACGCGGAAAGTCGACATTGTGCCGTCGCCCGCGCTCCTTCTTTCCTCCGCTGTTCCACGCTGCGCAACCCCCTTCGGTCGCCCTCCTTCTCTCTCTCGTTCTCTTTCCCTCTTTCCACCACCGCACGAACCATGGCAAGTATAAATTATCACGGCGGAAGTTAGTCCAACGAACTCTCCTTATCCTTTCGCGTGATAATAATTACTCTCTCTTTCTCGGCCGGTTGGGTGGAAATAGGTTCTTTAGTCGTCTGACGGGACACTTCGTAGATCGTGCTGGAGATCCCTCGTTTATTCGCGCCGGAACGATTATTTCTACGTCCGTCGGGCCAAGGGTGAGGGAGGAGGAAAGGGCGGTGCGCTACTCTCAACTGGACATTTTGGGAAAAAGTAGTTTTCCGAATTTTCTTCGAACACGAAGTTTTGGGGGGCGTTACCAAAATTTTATATTGGCGTCTGTGCGTTGTTTCGTGGATGCTGCAAGACGAGGGTTAATAGGGGATGATTTTAGTTTGCGATTTTCACTTGCTATGTGAGGAGTCAGGATAGTCAAGATTCATTGACAGAAAACATTTAACATTAGAAGCACGTGTCCTATTAACGCCTTGCTTCTCTATACTCAACAGTGATTTACATATCATTAGGAAGTGTACAACACCTCCTCGTACCACAAATCAATAGTGAATAATTGTGCTCTCCGAACTGTCCTACCTACTTTGACATTGTGTATGCACATTTTGGGAATGATACAATCGAAAGTAGAACATGTGTGTTTACTGGAGAAATGTTTTTTAATAAACATAAGTCGCAAAATTAGTACTCCAGGATTTCCAAACGTTTGTCGGAAGTTCATGCAATTTTTAATTGTGAACTATTTAATGGTGACTTTTATTGTTCGTTCAGTTGGTAACAAAATGGGAAATATACAGGATGTAATAAATATGTATTGAAATATTGAAAGGAGCCAAACTGGATCACAAAATGTTTATAACAAACTGTAATCCCTGAATAACAAAATAAATACTCTTCTTCTTAGGGTTTAATTAATTAACAACGGAGAATAATTGAATATTTATAATTCAACGTGTATTTGCTACATCATTTTATGTAAACTTGTTATTTGCAATGTCGGTGATTGTTATGGTATTTTAACTGAGCCATTTAAATTTTGCAAACGCAAGTAATTACAGTATTATATTATAGTACATAAATTTGGTCAGGTTGCTCGTTTCGTTTGAAGTTTCATTTGAACTGTAATGACCGAATTGCGAGCGTTTCTAGCAAGTTCATTCACAAAATTACATTCACCGATATATCATTACACACGCTTTCAAATAAAAACTAATTTTAGTGAATACAAGTTGATGGACATTTATAATTGGTGGCTATTTTCGATTCGCCCGCAGGCAACTTGAACAAAATGGATCACACGACTAGAAAAAGTTTCATTTTTCTACTAACAATAATACGTAATTAAAGATAGTGTTAAAGAAGAGTTTGAATAGATTCGTTGTCTTTGACGTATCTCTTAAATATCAGTACAAAATCATATTCGAAACTGACTCGATTCTTTTACTGTTCTCACAGAAGATCGTTTATTTTGAGGTTAGATCGGATCTCTCGCGAAATTACGTAGAATAGCTATTGTGTTCGGAATGGAGCCAAGGCGGAAACGCATAAGCATAAAATTGAAACGATAATCGGAACAAGAGCGGATGGCAGTGGATGCTCGCGAATTAGGAGAGCAGCTAGATATCCGGCCGCCATTATGCACACCTTGCGGTGTAAACGGCCAGGCTAATGACTTAGCACCGAATTATCGCGCGTCTCTCGTCGTCCTCGTAAATCTACTAGCTTCTCCCTAATTGCGCGAACCTTATTACCCAAATTAGTTACGAATTCGCCTAATGCCCGCAGGGCCGAGCCAGTACGGTTGAACGCGCTATAGGGAACAATAATCGGAGAACCGAGAACATGGCGCATTCATTCTTCCATTTCGATTTCAAACGATATTTAGAAATACACTTTTAAGGGAATTCTACAATTTCTTATTTATAATATACAGGGTGCGCCAAAAGTATGGAAAGGGTCAAATATTTCAAAAACGGAACATTTTTGAGAAAAATGTTTTAGGGTTTTAAAAATTCTATTGAACGGTCATATCTGTTTGACCTTCAGAGGAATGATCAAGGTCATGTCAAGGTCAACATGACTTTTTTAAACGGAACATCCCATGTTTGATCATGTAATGTTAAAGCTGACGCTAAGACCTTTTCAAAACACTAGCTGATGACCTATTTCTGTTGCGAATTGCTTAAGTTCCGAGCGTTGAGAATGAAGAAATAGACTCTCGCTTGTGTACAATGACCATTCCAATGTTTGCCACATCACTCGGCCGAAATCGCATCTCAAAGATGTTACTGCACATGCGCTAGAGACACCATCGAAATCATGACGCCGATTTCAGTACTACTACCCAACGACATTAATTCCGAAATTTTGAATTGTTTTGATTCGCGTCGTTGTACCTCTAATAATACAGCAATAGATAAGCTCAGCACTCAGGCAATTCTCAAGAGAAATAGGTCACCAGCTAGTGTTTTGAAAAGGTCTTAGCGTCAGCTTTAACACTACATGATCAAACATGGGGTGTTCCATTTAAAAAAATCATGTTGACCTTGACATGACCTTGACCGCTCCTCTGAAGGTCAAACGGATACGACCGCTTAATAGAATTTTTAAAACCCTAAAACATTGCTCTAAAACATTTTTCTCGAAAATGTTCCGTTTTTGAAATATTTGACCGTTTCCATACTTTTGGCGCACCCTGTATGATTCATAAAACTTGAAAGTCTTTCCGTAGATAGATTTCTATTCGGATGACTCGATAAATGCACGCGTTGTCTGGTGCGTTGCGCTACAATAGTCGAGCTTCTACTATATTTGTGATTTTCTACTGTGTTATGATAAATCTTAAACTGATCAAAAGTAGAGCTAAATCAAGTAACGTTTTTGATACAGATAATAATCGTGATTCTCTTCAATCACATTGCATCGGAAAATCGCAATTTCCAAGACCGATGAGCTTATGCGACACCACGACGGCTCTGAGCGAAAGTAAAAAACCTTAGCTCCTCGCGAATATTTTTATTAGACTTCTTTTATGAACACCTCCGCCGAATTTGCGCGGGAGATTTCCCATCGGTGTTTACAATTTACGGTTCGATATTTGTCCTCTGATATTCGCCAAACTTCAATCCCTGCTTTTACCTCCGCTACCTATTTTCCTTTCTTCTTCCAGCCTTCATGAACTTGCAGGTTTGCAAGGCTGGCGACGTGTTCGACGTTTTTTGTGTGATGGCAATACTGTTGCGAGAAGTGAGTCATTTAGATATATGGTAGATTACGCGTTCGGACTTGTACTACATCGACGAGGAAGCGTGTCACTTTTTTAGCAACTTGGTAATTTATTGTGATGATCTGCATTTTATGAACGTTTAATATAACGCTGATGAACGAGGTTTGAAATATTTTACGTTTAAAGTAAATTTCGCGAAAAGAGAGTTTATATTACTTGCGCTATATTGTACTAAAGTTTGAGCATTATGGTGGTAGTATTGATATAGTTTAGGGAATTCCCATGACACTGTGGTGCAGATTTTGTGGATAACCAGTGAAGCTAAAATTTGAACTATCTGTAGTATCACGCGCATCAGTGTGAACACAGGTTATTTTATTTAAAATATGCTTCGATAACACTGTCCAACACTCAATTTGTTTTTCAATCGTATGTAAGCACGTTTTATACAGTTTTGAACGCTGATTACAAATCTGCAATCCGTTTTTATCCATCATCTGTAGTTTTCGAGAAATTTGATTTTCAAAAAAATTACACATTTTTCAATTTCGAACGAATTTTATGACGCAATTATAAGAGGTCACTAAAGGTTCCCTTTAATGACTGTTTAGACTTATACAATCATTCACAATGTGTTAAAATTGGATGTTAGTGTGCTTAGGAAAGTCTTCAGAATCATTTTGTGCACACAAAAATTAAGTATCGTTTATAGTTATGTCACAAAATTTGTTTAAAGTTGAAAAATATGTAATTTTTTGAAAATCAAATTTTTCAAAAACTGATGACGACGGAACCATTCTGCTTTCGGATTCGTTAATATATGTTACAAATCAGAAAATAAATTTGTTTTGTTGGACAATATAATCAGTTTTGTATTGAAATTTTAATAATTTAATAGATACCTCGAAATTTTGGAAGCATTTCCAGGTAACACAATTTGTGTCCATCAAAGGAATAAATTTTAGAATTTCCAAATAACTTAACGTGTCAGCAATGTCACATCATCTACAATCACGGTTAAAGTATTTCCGCGTTATTTCGTCGCGGCGAACGGAAAATATATTCCGCGGCGGTGATCAAGTAGTCAACGTCGATATTCGGCTGACTAGAAAGTCTTGCGTACATTCAAACGCGACACCTCGTTCGCTTACTGACATCGATATACCCGTCATGCCTATCCAATTCCTCGAATGACGCGGCTGAAAGCCAAGGATGAAGCATTTAAATTAATTGCGCCATCGATTCGAGCCGAGGCCCGACTGCCAGGCGTTTTGATTCGTTGATTACATACGCTCGCGGCTGCAGGTGTTTGAATTATAGCGTATTTTGAGTTATTAGACGGCGGTCAGCGATGATCGACGCGAGGGTGCATATTTCATCAGGCTCCGTGGAGTGCGCGCTGCTTTCGTAATAATCCGTTTCCTTCATTCCGTCGACGTGGCCTTTTCACTGGAGAACACAACGAACACTGAGTTTTCTTTCTTTCTTTTTTTGTTGTGTAGAAACAAGGCGTTGTGAGCGTGGGATTGCTTTAAGGTACACTTTGAAGCGCTTCCAAGTATCACAGATTGCGCTTTTACAAAAAATCTAACATCCCACCGGACATCTATCAAGGAACGAAATGGTCCATTCGTGAACGGAGACGACAGCGTGCGAGCCGCACGAATGATACACCATGAATGAAACATGAACGGCGAGACTCTGATTCGCCCGACCCGCTTATCTTCGCGCCCCCTAATCTTTCCACGTTCTCAGAACGTTCGACGGTAATTAACCGTTGCGCGTCTATGATTGGCAAACAGCGCAATATTTGCAGGGACGATTTTGCGTTTGATTGCGCCTAATTCGCAAACAGGGTACACACTGTACGCCGACGCTCCCTGTTTGCACGCGCAATCGGTATTAAACCGGCGATTCGCCACTTGACACCCCCCACCCGAAATTGTCTGCGAGAGAAGGGCGAATCGCGCGTAAACAAACAGACGACAGTCGGCGTACGTACACTTTAACGCCTGCGGTAAAGGTCCAGCGCCTGGCTGGGCAAACGGAAGTCGCTTCTGTGTGTGCCGGTTCCCTTTTTTGATCGGCGTTTTTTTGTTAATCGTATAGTCACGTAAGGATATGATATTCTACATGACGAATCACCTGTGTTGAATAATTAACTGCCATATGAAAATTTAGTGTTGAATGATATGCAAAATCTCTTTGCCGAAAGTGTATTTATTCATAAACAGCTTTTTAAACTTTACTCACTGATTATACCAGTTATAAATAGGAACCATGTGACGTTTAATAAAAGAAGGAAAAAAAAGCGGGGAAAGTGGGTACTTCATATTTACATTGGTTGGAATAATGTTTAGTTGAGCAGGAAAGCGATGAAATAGTAATGTATTTTGTTAATGGAATTCCTCTCGTGTCGTGTCAACTGAAAGAAAACAGAACAAGTGCTTATGCATTGTTCTCTTTTTTGCGTTATAAAGGGAAACATACAGCGTTCATGACTGTCCAAAAAAATGTAATTATATGCAACTAAAAAAAGTACAAATTTGCTTTATTTAGAACAACTTTGCATTGCATATGATGTTTCAGAAATATTTTTCTAATTAAAAAAAGCATTTTGTGGCGAAGGGAATTGAAATTTAATTAAAATAAAAACTGAATGGTAAAACTAAAACCAAAATTGAATCCTTTCAAAATAGATTTGTGAAATTTGTTTAAATCGAACACAGTTTAATAAAAATTTAATTGAAATGAGTTTAAAATTCTATGGTTTCATCGATTCAGTTAAAGTTAAATAGTCAAATCAAAGCCAATTTAAAATAGAATAATGAAATTTTACTAGCACGAACAAAACATAAAGTCATTATGACGATAAATTATTGAAGCATCTAACTTGCAAAGTCATAAAAATATTTATGCACTCATCTACTTATTTGTTGTTTATTAAAAATATCGGAATAGGTTTTTTATTTTGAAGAACACAAAAAATGTTTTATTTACTGGTTTGGAGGTAACTTATTACCAATCAGAGTTGAAATGCAACGGTATTTCAATTGTGTTCCTTGAGTGCGATTTAGACTGTTCTGAAAGTAAACTCGCCGATTAATTAAAATTCGCTGGAACAGTTTCACGCTTTCATTTCGAAGGACTTAATAGAAACGCCCAGGTGATGTCGTGTTACCCAATCGTGGTCCTTCATTAAACTTTCGAACTTTCCTCCGGGGAAAAATCAGATAAACTCTCCGCTGCTGCTTCCAGGAATGGAACCTTTTCCCGGTTGATAAGGGCGCACGGAACTCGATATAGACGTGATTTGTCACATCTCGAGCACAGTCTTAGAGGCCAATTAACAATTAGCTCGCCTCTTAAGATGGATTCCTCTTTGGATGGTCGCTCGTTATCGAGACACGTCACGGCTCAAGCGAAACTTCCAAAGCTAATGAGTTAAATGTATCGTCGATATAATCCCTAGCTTCTATACGCTGCCTCGCTCCAACAGCGACCTTATCAATCTCAGTTTCGTCTATCGACGTCGGGATCGAGCCGCGTCGAGTCGCCTTTCAGCGGCAGATCGATTTTCCGCTACCCTGAAAATGGGTCGATGCCTAGGGATTCTGATCCAATGTGTGGGACCATATTTTATTGAATTACCATGATTGTAAATGGGGCGTATTTTCTTATTTATACCTCCCTTTTCCAAAATTTGTTTGTACTTATTGATCTTATATTAGGCATCTTCCATAACGATTAGTCAAAGTGAATCAAATACTTTCATTGATCCAGCTTAACTGGAATCACCCGCTGCGGTCAATTCACTTTTACATCCATGTTAACTTCTTTTTGAGTTAATCTGCCTGAGCTAGAAGCTTTTATTATTCCACCTAGTTTAGTTGAACTCGAAGCTCTTACTTTAGTTAATCTAGTAGAGCCAGAAGCTTTTACTGCAGCTAATCTAGTTGAAATAGGCAGCGTTTGCTTTGGATGGCCGAGTTTTAGATTCAAATAAAAAAAAGGATAGAAATTTTGTCGTCAGAACAATTCAATTCAAATAAAGTCTTTCATTTTAACTATTCCAAGGAAATCGAACTTCGTATTTCAGTTGATTTAAGATCTAAATAAATCAAAAGCTGGTTTCGTTGATCTAGTTTTTGTATAGTTGATCTAGTCCCCTTTTGGCCCATCAGGTTCCTTTGGCCTGAACCTATAATTTAATTGCTCCGTTAACTAGTTAGATAATTAGTTGATCCGAAAACTTGCAAATCAGTTGACCTCGCTGAATCAGAAGGTATCGTCCTGGTTGTTTGAATCGGAAGTCTGTATCCTAGTTACCCCGAACGATCGGAAAATTTCGTTTTCCACTGTTGATTTACTGGTCTAAAAACATTCAATTTGCACGAAACAAGTATTGTTCAGTATCTTATGCAATACAAGCTGTTTTGTAATTTTTGTAATTCTAATTTTTAGAACAATGAATATTTTAAATATTTTTTATGAAAATAGTCTATATTTTTTAGTTTACTTTTAAGTGCTCTGGGACGGTTAAATACGTGCAGCTTTTTTTTTTTAACTCGGGACTTCCAGGAGGAAGGAAATTTTCTAAATTTGTGGCATTCCCATGTGACATCTGAATTTCCAGTCCTAAGACATGGGTACACGTGATTTCTCTCCACCATTACCGGACTGTGGGCGGGGCTACAACCTGTCATTGCCCCTCCTCTGGGCTGTCCATCGGACTCGCCACGCCTACCGGCCCGAAATAAGTGCCGCTCTGCACTAAATGCAAAAGATACATACATTTGGCAGCTTGTATTATAAATCAGAACAATGGATCTCGTTTTTGATATGAGAGATTCAAGACAACTTTTAGAGAAAAAAGTGTCTTAGAAAAAACTACAAGATTTTTACAATTTAACAAGCGATTCATTACTATAGTGTTCAGTCATGTTCAGTCGTGCTTTTTTCCCTGTCAGTGCAACGATATGCAAAGTAATTTATATTGTGTTACTCTGTTTTATTATTTCCGAATATTATTTAATATCGTAGAGTAGCGTGAGCAAACGATAAATTTGTTTTAAGTAAATTAAACGACGAAAACATTGTTTCTCACGAATTTAACGATCGTTGATTTTCCTCGTGCGTCTGTTAAATAATACTTTTTCTCATATTTCGCCTCCGAACCGCGTATGCTCGTGGAAAGGGCAACATGCAATCGTTACACTTTGACATTTTATGGCGGATAATAAAACCAAGGATACATATTAGCTTTGCAAAACGTATGATTAAGCCTTTAAATATTGCATCCGTTCCGAGTGCAGAAATAGAAGGCGTACTTGATTAAATCTTTCCAGGCGATCTGGTTTCGTGATATTGCGGAAACATTGCATATCTACGGCTGCCCGTTATCACAAATTAGAAACTCTTTACAGGGAGAAATGAAAATGCAACATCTGGCGAAAACCAGCCTCTGTTCAAACAACGTGTTTACGGATCTATCGACGATTAATACATGAATAATTTAATAGCGGAATTTATTTCAGGTTAATAGATTATGCAGAGTGTCCCAGACACCATTCACTCGTAAAGTTACAGCAGTTTTACTCAAAATGGGAACAAAATATGAGATTGATTTTTGGGAAACCCAGTATTTATTGCTACTACCTCAAACTTTCTCCTCGCCATCGCCGCATTCAGGACAACTATGCTCCGTCATTCTTACTGTCAGATCAAGAAGGATTCGTATTTGTGACGCCTCCGCACACCAAGAAACGCCCTCCCAACAGGGAAGTCTAAAGTTTATCGTATTGTACGAAGTTCGGACGAAATTTCCTACGAATTCAACTAACAGTTACGCGAGTCGTTTTCGTGCGGCAGAAACGGAATTGTTAAACTGCGTTTCCGTGGTGTGGTCGGGGCCGACGGTGGGTCGGGTGCGTGTACATGAGCCGGGCGTGCATGTCTGGCCACGAGAATGCAGTCAGACACCTACGGGACGATAGGATCTCGCGACGGGGTTGAATGGGACACACAGGGTAACGTGAATTATGGCGACGCTTTGACTTCCCTGATGCGAATTCCGCTAACGACCTTTTAACTCGTATCTCCGCTTCTTTCTGCTTTCGCCGAGGCTCCGCCGTCCGGCGTTCGATAAGCGCCCGCTCGATTACTCCACTCCAAAGTTTGTTCGACAGTTGTCGTTGTTGCGGTAACCCGATTCACAATCGAATTCTTCGCCGCGATGGAACGTTGCTTTCACAATCGATTAATATCTCGAGACGTGGTTAGTGTGCGAGTCTGTCGGCATACTGTTTCCATAGGATGTTTTGTAAAATGGGGTTTAAGGGTATTCAGGAGTGAATTACCGTCGCATGTGGTGGGGCTGAGAAACTGCGACAAAAAGTGGATTATATAAATACTTTATGGCAGTCACGTGGTTGAAGGATGGTACCGTATCAAGTTTACCTAGGGGCCCGTGTACGCATAATAAAATATATATATATATACAACTTTTATTGACAAAGAAGCAATTGACTTAGCAAAGTATTCTCTATCATAATTGCAATAACAATCAATGCTTTGTAAACATTTAGAACTACATAATTATGTTTAATACAAATATAGGAATACACCCTAGGTCCATGTATTTTATGTCGGCCCTGCTTTAACCTATATGACAGGGTACGATAAGGACGCAGCTATGTTTGTAAACAAAGAGCTCGGATTTCGTCAATATTTTTGTTCCAGGAATTAGAAGCGAAGAAACAATATTTCGTCATGATTCTTTTTTAAAACTATTGTTTGTGCAAAAACGGAGTGCAGTACAGAGCCTGATCGGCTTTCAAAATTTTATAAAAAATAAACGTAAATATTTTTGTAGAAGAAATTTATTTCTTAACACTTTTCCAAAAAAGGGCTCCGTACTGCAGAAACAAGAATATCACAATTATTATGCGTTTTATTCATTATTCTGTCCGAAATCCTGGAACAAATGTCCCATAAGAAATACATGGGACTCGTTTGGTTCACTTTTCTGCCGCGAGAGGCGGTAATTCACTTCTGTATGTATAAGATGTTACAAAAAAGTGGGATCACTTTTGGAGGGCAGATCATCATCAGAATACCTGTTTTATTTCTTAATGTATAAAAATATCTTTTCAATACAAAATTGGCTTATTTTGAAGGTCACATGGCATGGTGGCAAGAATATTTTCCTCAGGTCAGTTTTTAATATTGGATTTCAGGGTTATTGAGATTTATTTAGCTACATTTTGCATCGTTTAATTCAATACTTTTTAACAAATAACTTCATCGGTCTTGTATACTGCGATCCTGGATATACGAAAGATATTTGTAGTTTTTTCAAATGTTGCAATTCATGCAACGTATGCAAACTTTTGTGACTGACTGTACATCTTGATTTTAGATTACAATTAATTGGGTGGACAACCCAAGGTTTTCGTAATTAAAAGCTATGTTGTCAACAGATTTAATCTATTTTCCGTGTATTATATTCTGGTGCAGTGAGTATCGTGTTCAACGAAGTTATTAAAGTGTTTTGCTGGTGCAACTCGACGCTTTAGTACACCTAAACACAGTCAATGACAATATCTGTACTCGAGTAATTTTTGATAACGAAATTTTTACTTAAATTATTAGGCTAATTTATTACGATGATGCCTGTCGTGGGCTGCGATCAAGCGATTATGGCATGTGAATGCAATCACGAATTTGTATTATCTATAAGTACTTAGTTTTTTAAGTTGAAAATTCATCCTGTAATGTTTTAATTTACTTGTGAGTTAAATTGAAGTTTTGTTTACAATGATACAAACAATCGATAATCTGTCGCTAATTACCCCCATTACAATACATTTTAATCAAGTGCTCATATTTTAACAATATTCGCGTTGATGTACGATCATTTGTCTCATTCATTCAGTAATTTATAATATAACTACCTTTGTATAATCGGAATTCCAGCATTAATCACGATATTATTTAAAAATTTATTAGAAGTTCAATATTCATTTGTCAGGCGTTAACAGTCGTCATGAAATACTTCATCGAATTAATTTTTACATTTACCTTAAAGTTGAACACTATTTAAATATGATACGTTTCGTTGACTTACGCCACGTTGTGTCTTTATAATTGATAGAAGAAGATACGTTAGAAATTCTCAAAGTCGGAGTTGGTATTTAATGTCTCCACTTCAAACTGAGAGTTTCGTCGATTTTGAAATTAATGAAATTCTGTCTCCTCTAAAGCTATTTCTTCAAGATCTCGATTCGAACGTGCATTGAAGATTACTGAGTAGTCTCAGATAAATAATTCAGTTATCATGTACATTTGTGTCGAATTTACTGTTTCAAAATGATGTCATAAAAATTGTTTTTAATTATTGCTAGTGAAAAATGGTTTGAATTATAATTTGTGATCAAATAATTATGATTCCTTTGAAATTATCAGTTAGTTGAAGGAACCTTCTCTATCGCTAAATATATCATTATTTTTAATAAAACATGACAAGATTTTTTTAGCTGTTATAAAGTATTTAAAATAAAATGCAAACATGTCATTCATATCGAATGAAAATTTTAATGTGTAATATTTATGTAATGTTGAGATTTTCCTTGGTTACTAAAATGAATATTTAAGCTTGATAAAATTTATTCATTTTATATCTTATTTTCTTTACGGAAAATCTGTTGCAAAAGAACTTTCCATGAAAAATTATTGTTGTCTAATAGATGGGTCGATTCATTTGTTATAAAATTCTAGAATTTTCGTGTTCGGGCTGCATTACTCTGTTAAAAGTATTGCCATGTACTATCGCAAATGCAGTATCAATGCGATCGGTCAGATCGGTTTATTTTGGTAGTACCAAACGATGTTTTGAAGCATTCGAATATATTTTGAATGCGTTTTGTGGTTAGGTCTGTCGAGTATAGTTTCTGAAATCGCTGAAAAAATCGCTTTCGCTTAAACTAATGCTTCTGCATTTTTCAGTCATAAATACTCCTATATATAAAATAATTCACATCATATTAAATATATTTATTCTAAAATAAAAATATATTTCCTTTGTTAAACATTACAAAGCCCACTTTGTTTTTCATTTTTTTATATATTTCCGGTGTTATGCGCACACGTAACATTACAAATACATCTAACGTCATCTGCTGGCTTCTAAAATTATTTATAATTACACTGCGGATTTTTATGCAAAATAACATTTTTACAAGCACAAACAAACAATTGGAACTGTAATAACAGTATGTTCAATTTTCTAAATATTCTAACTTAGATTATATTTTTTATATTTTATACATTTTGGTATATCTAAACAATCTTGTAGATTTAGCCTTCAACGAAGTTCTTTATCCCTTCCAAGTCCATCGTTTTCTTATACCGCCGCTTCGCTAATTGATTTCTGTCAATGCCACGCAGAAGAGCAACAATTAGGACCGTATTTTGATTTCGTCGTCATGTATGTTGCCTCAGTCAACGTGCAACACGCACTTCCGCAACTGTCGCAACAAAACGCGCTCTGTATGCTCATTTCGCATTCCTTTTTCCTTTTCGCTTCATCTCGTTCACCCTTCTTTTTGTTTTTTTTAATTGTCACGCAAGACAAGCAGTCCATGCACGCCCAGTAACACGTGCTTTTTGTCTCACGATCGGCGAACTCCCACGGCGAAATTGAATCGCACCCTCGGACGGACACTTATTCCGCGTTGACGGCGCCCCTATTGCTGTTGCAATACTGTGCATGCGCCGAAACAAATTACATTTTATTCGACGTAAAGCTCGACCGAATTTCACCGTCCTCGTCCCGGCCGCTGGGAACTCGAACTTTTCTCTCCGTTTCAATTACACGATCCGATAACTGCGCGCGAACTTGCACCGATTCCTAACTACCGCGAACGACGACGATGCGATCGAAATAAAGAAGCGATTAATGGTAAACGATTTGCGCGGCGAAATTCTAACTAGGCGGTTGGTTATTGGACCCGGCGCTATTAAGGCGACACCTTTATTCAAGGGGATTACGAGGGGGGCTTTTGGAAATTTTTCTTTTGAACACGGCAGCGCGTGGTGCTTCGAAATTTTTTATTTTGTAAGGTTTCCTACAGTTAAAAAATGTATTTCAATTCTTTCATAGTAAGAATTCATAGGTGATTTTCTATTTTTCATGTAGAGAATCTGAATAATCGTTGAATCAAATAAGTGTGAGTTTGGATTAGGACTGTGGCGAAAAATTAAATTTGCAGAAAGCGGCCCGCTTTTAAAGTATGAAAGTAATTTTCTTCCGAAAGTTGGTGACTACGAAGGAAATACGAAATTACGAAACTTTTATTTGACCGAAGTTTAGGCAGTAATTACACCTGCCAAGATTGATAATTCCATCTTTTTTTTTCTTTTTCTTCAAAAGCATGCTTGTTTAAATTCTGAGGTCACGGTAATAGCTAAACGAAGTTTAAAGTTCAGAGTAACGGGTTTCACGTTGAATATCGGTAAACCCTGCATATATCTATATTTTGAATTTCTTTTTTTTATAAAATTTGATATATGAAACAAGTATTTTATATGATAAATCTCTATAAGTAGAACACGGTTGTATATTCAAGCATAAGTTAAACATTCGTTTCATTAGAATATAAGAAACCTTTCCTTCATTGTGTTTGCTGTAAACATTTTCTACTTTTAAACGCATGGTATACTTTCGCGGTCGCTCCTCAGTTAACAGTAGGTACATACAGGTTATAATCTAACGTGCTCCATTCTGGAGTATCGTTCGAGTACTTAGTTTCATCGATCCTCGTTTCATTACTGCAGTATCAAACAAAAAGTACCGTTGACATTATTATTCATCGCTAGACTTTACTAAACTTTACTTAAAATGAAAGCAAAGAGTAGCAATTTCAAATAATTAATTAAAAGATTTTATTATCATCGCTGTAAAAAATGGAAAAAGAATTTTTCAACAATATTGAGCACTATTTAAAATATTAAGGTATTACTTTGGGTCGCCCGGTGTTACTGACGTCGAAAAATAGAAGGGTGTCGTTCTAGGCTTAAATAGTTCATAATTTTCAACTTGTAATTAGTTAAATTCAGAATTATTCACGAACTTTAATAAAGTTAACAATTATTAGTAGTATTAATAGTAGTATTAGTATCGTTTCTTATTTTGCCGGTTTCCGATATGAAGCATCTGCTATTTTAAAGGAAATACTGAAAGGCACGTCACTGTGTGAATTATTAATGTAGTGTACAAACATTTGCATTTGTTACGATATCTCTATCGGACTTTTAGGAATGAATTGATGAGATTATCCGTCCAACATTCAATTAAAATAATGCGGGCTTAAGTAGCGCTTCAAACTTTACACAACTGTTCAGTACCAGTTTTGTGAAACGTTGAAGTAGATATTTCGTACAAAGTTTGAAGCACTGCTGTGCATTGTTGTAATTGAAAATTTGCCACAATGTCATATTTGGTTACATTTTTAACAGACTATTGGTAAATGTTTCGTAGATGTAAATTATAATATGTGAAAAAGATTTCAATTTTTTCCGTGACAAATCAAGCTGAAAAGACGATTTTGATAGCCTCGAAATGTATTATCAAGGTTATCATTCTGAACAAGTTTTTCTTCATCGGAAGCTTTTTGTCAAATGTAGTATTATTTTGTTTCAGTGTTGTTCTTTTCCCCTTTGACACTTCGTTTTTATCTTCTGACCGTGTGTCCTTCTCATTATGGAACACATGCACGTTTATGCGATTTTACGGTTAATTTCCAATGACAAATCGTACGGAAAGCGCTAACAGCGCTCGCAGTTGGGTAAAATAAGCAACAATTTATCATCCCCACATTTTCATCGCACGAGCACACGTGGTATTGCGATTCCGCCATTGCGCGCCATTTCTTAACTCCCGTTTTTTCTAGATATCAATTTAGTTTTTGTGCTAGCTGGCTGTTTGCATTACTTCGTGCTTTACTGTCCTGTTTTATGCGCGCCAGATTTCGCTACTTTCCACGTATTGCGTTCTACAGGGAGTTCTGACAAAAAATAATAACAAATATTTTTGAATTATTACTAATTTATTTAATCATTAATGCAATTCCACCGATTCCTGTTTTTTTATTAACCACTTAACTTTCAGGCAACGGAAAACTTTCCTTTAAATGAGAGATGCCATTTAGTTATTTAAAAAATTTAGCAGAAATTCCACTGTAATCAAATTTAATTCAAATTTGATTGCAAAATTAAGGAAGTGAGAAAAATTGATAATTTTTTTTTTTAAATCAACCAATGGGAGTTTTGTTATTTCTTTGACTTGTAGAGGCACTTCAGCAGTGCCATCACCATGCTTTTGACACATGGCACTTCTTTCTGAATCAGATTAAAAAATAAAGCAAAAAATAGAATCAAGAAGTTCTACGTAGTCAGGAATACACTTTGTAACACCCCCCGTGCAGCTTATCCTGCATAATACTTTGTACACTCAAAGTGTCGTCAGTATCCAATGCAGCTCAGCAAACGTTACGATAAATTATTACCACGGGATCGTACACCTCGAGTCGTAGATAATTTATATGGGAGAATCTTGGCATCGTTTCCTCTTTCCTCGTTGGTAAATACGTAATTGCGCCGTTTAATTGATTACAGTTGGTCCTTTCATTGACACAGGGACGCAGTCGCAATAAATAAAACTCAGTCACTCTCTTTCAGCCGCGCTCCTTCGCGAAGCGCAATCAATCACTTTATTTCGCAGCATCTCCGATAAAAAATCGCCGGCTGCGCGATAAATCATCGCGGCAAGTTATGAAATATCCACACGCCGTCCACGCTGTGCACGATGCGTGACCACGATCACTCTCGAATACGTACCGCTGCACCTGTAACCGATAGCGTGTAGCTTGTTGATTATTTTCGATGAATGGGAAAGAAACTGTCATCGGGTCAAATCATTTTTTATGACGACGTTGCGCATCAAGGCAACGCACGATTGTAAATTTGAATGTCTGTTGTCATTCTCTGTTTTAGAATACCTACAGCTGCAAATCTTGGCCTTAGAGTTCTTGACTACATAATTGTTAGTCCTGCAATGCTTGGTACTATACTCCGGGCCAATTCAACCATTCTCTGTCACTTGTTTTCGGAAGGAAATAACCCTATGAAGGTTTCTGTACCCCTGTGAAGTATTATGTGTTTAAAAGTCTTCATGTTTACGGAAGATAACGTCGTGAAGGTTTCGTTATTAAGGGGTCTTCCCACTGTGAACCTCTGAAAAATTGCCTTTTTTTGGGAATTTTTTTGTACTAAACGAAATGTCCAATCTAAATAAAGTTTTTCCTACTGATTAATACACTTATTGAGAGTACAAACAAATTTTTTTTGCAATTTATAATAGTTTATTTAACTATATATATCGCACTGAATTGAGCGCCTCAAGAAAACGATGTAGTGCTGGCGTAGATGATTCCACAAGAACGACGCATCTGAATACAAAAATTCAAAATGGTTTTTAGTCGTCACGGATGTCGTTATCGTTGGAACCAAAATTATTTTAATTGATAAAAAATTAACCAAATGACGGAAGTTTGAATGTTTAAGTTCCGAAATTCGATGAATTTTTAGCTATTTGTCATTGTAAAAAGTATGAAATTGTTAATGAAACAAAGTTTCCGTGGTCCCTGCGATAGCCACTGATGTGTTGAATGATGTGTAAAAATTTGAGACTGATTAATCAAATAATTTTTTTGCAATCATCTACGCCAGCACTACATCGTTTTCTTGAGGCGCTCAATTCAGTGCGATATATATAGCTAAATAAACTATTATAAATTGCAAAAAAAATTTGTTTGTACTCTCAATAAGTGTATTAATCAGTAGGAAAAACTTTATTTAGATTGGACATTTCGTTTAGTACAAAAAAATTCCCAAAAAAAAGGCAATTTTTCAGAGGTTCACAGTGGGAAGACCCCTTAAAAAACTACAAGAGGAAAATCTGACCTTGAACGGCCTGTTGATTTGAACCGAAGTATAGTTTTTGATTCCACAATCGTTTAGATCTATTAATTCTTTTGAGTTATAATTTCTTAAAGCTTCCCTTAAAAAAGAAGGAAATAATTGTTAGAATTTAGTTCAAGTGACCGAAACGCAAACGAAGACGGTTAAAGGAGAAGGAAACAAAGGAAAGTCGCCATATCTGTCCCAAATACTGGTATCGCTATTTTACCGGTCAGAATCGTCGGTGGAAAGTACCGTGACAGAGTTCCTATTGACCCAGTGTTTAACAAGAAAGTTCTCTCGACGCTTCCATCCAGTTTGATGGAACGAATGAGAAGTAAATAATTTCTCTTGTGCACGGTTAAGTAAACAATCTTTCTCTCCAGCACGGCTATTACCCCCTCGAACTGAATCCGAAGTTTCTCTATCGCGCACACAGAGACAGATGTCTCATAACATTGAATTTCTTGTTTGCATTTCCAGTCGTCTGACTTTATACGATAAAAATACGAAGCGTCGATCCTTCCTGTTAAGCTATCGTCTATCGTATTGTGCTCGGTTCTCTATTATCTTTTCACCGGAATTCTACGTCTCACAATCAGTCGAACTCTGGCGTTGTTCTATGGTCAGTTGATCAGTGTTTTGTTCTAATAACTTTCATGAGATACGAAGAGGTCAAAAAATCAATAGAATATCATAGATAACATAGTTCCATAACAATGCTATGAGAGATTAAAAAACGATTCAACTTTTACAATAAATTTATTCATTTACCAATCCATTTTTTAAATTTCCCAGAAGCGTCTATAAACTCCATTTGTTAAAGAGTCGACCCAGAAACCTATCCATAAAAAAACAGAGCGTTAATTTGAAGGCGCAAGGCGCCGCTAAGTATTAGGCGGCAAATAATAATAAGATGTCGCCCGGTGGTCGTGTCGAACGCGTCAAAGCGATAATTGAGCGTCGGAGCATTTGAATTAGCACGGCGGAACTTACGGCGGGCTTTTTCGAACAACTATTCGACCCACTTTTATTATTCAGAACCTCGCGTGGCTTTTTGTTCCCGCGGAATCAGAAATAGACTTAGGTCGGCGACTCAGCGCGCGAATGTGAAATTCTATAGGCCCCGCGAATTCATACGTACCCTGCCCTCCTCTTGCCCGCGACCCGCTTTGCCTCACCCGCTGGAAAACATAATGCGTCTCGAGGCGGGATGACGGGCCAGTCAAATCGAAGCCCCTCGGGGGGCGGACGGGATTCGGCCGGCCAATTAGCCGCCTTTCGCCGGCAAGTGTTTAAACTTAAGTAAAAGCGAGGGAGGAGAAGCGCACGCGTGGGGGGGGGGGAGGAGGAGAGGGTTGAAATACTCCGAATTCGCGCAACTCGATTAACCTCAGCGTGAAATCAATGAACAGCGCGGAAACGGTGAGCGGGAGCGCAAGAAGGAAGGGCTATCGGCTTCGAGCGAGGACTATATAACCAGCCCATTATCAACCTCATTAAAGGTACCCGCTCCTTGGCCCCTCAACTCCCATCTCGTCCGCGACTCAGCTAAACTCTTAGCCCGCCGACCGAAGCTGACTAGTTCCCGATTCTCGTGCGCGGGAACTCGACACGCCAACTATTTTATAGTCAGCTATTTAAGTCCAATTAATTAGCCTGACCCGTTCCCGGTCGGCTCTTATACTTCTACTTGCTAACCGCGTCTAAGTTTTGCCTCGCTCGGTTGCGGAGTTTTGAAAGTGGACGGACTACGGCCGTGGGAAGAGTCGAGTGGACACAGAAACGGCAAACTGGGGGCTCCTTTCGCTTGGCACGATGCTCTTTGACGGTTTAAGCCTCTTAGATGGTGTTGGCGATTTTATTGCTCCTTGAAGAATTATCTTTATTGTTGTTAATGAAATAATTACCTGAATAAGATGATTACTAGTAGTTTTTTGAGAATGTTGTATTTAATACTGAGATGTGATAATTGCAATTAAATTCACTTCTGGTTTAGTTAAGCGATTACGTTACCATTATTGCGGATAAATAAATTGTTTTATAAAGAATGTGTATCGAGGGCTACTGAAGTCCTTTGTTTTTTTAAATTGACTGTAAATTCACGTTATAAATTAATTTTTTTATTTTATACGCAGGTTTTATATACTTTTTTTTAGAAAGACTGCTTGTTTACGTGTGTTTGTCTCGTCGACGTGCCAGAATTACAATATCCACCTCAAAACCATACCGCTAACTTGAAGCCACTATTACTGCAAAATGGAAGCAGGTCGGACACTATATTATAAGACATTTTTTGTTCTATTTTAACTTCCCTACCACCACTTAAAATATTTAAACGTATATTGTTTTTACCCTGTATATGGTGTATTCAATGTTCGGTGATGAAATGTAGTAAAAATGTTCATGTTTTAAATAACTATTTCGTGATAAGCTAAATACGTAATACGAGTTAAGAAAACCTTGAGGCGTTAGGATTTAGGAAACATGATGAATTCGATAAAAACATTGATTTACCCGTTGTAATAATTATAATATGCACATAAAATAAATGTAAAATGCTATACAATAAACCTACTTTTACGGTTACATAAAAATGCAGTCTAACACTGCTATGTTATCTCATTATCACGTATATAAACTGCTTCAACCAAAAACTACACCAATCGTAGTATCTGATTCTTTAAAATGCTTGTGACACGCGCAAAGGAAAATACAATCCGCGCACAATGTGCTCTCGTTTTTCGCTTATGTTATTCACTAATAAAAAAAATTATGTAAAACCCTCTAGATGATGAGACAACTCTCTGCTAAATTTGTTCACATATTTTCGGCATTTTAAATTTAATTCCAGTATTCAGGTTTCATTAATTTCTCACAAACGAAGATATTTTTCGAAGTAATTTAGTGGTATGTTATAAATGTCTAGTGTAATTCGGTCTTCAGATATAAATACAAAACTGAAAATTTCAACGTTATTTCGGAAGTGTCCTCCATATCTACCTGTCAGACTTGTCACGACAATTCGTTCTACCTGTAGAGAATAATAATGCGGCTTGGAATCATGACAACTATAATGCTTCGCAATTTGTGTTCCATGAATGCTAAATCATCGCGGTAACCGATTACCATATTTTGCTTTTCCGCTCAACAAATTGCTCGATGGCTTTTGCTGGCTTTAATTGAATCGTTTTTAGAAGCTTTTTGGAAACCTTTCGACAGTAAATTTCTTCATCGCGTTTTCTCGTTTATTGTTGCTAATTCAGACGAAAATTCCGTTGCTTTTATTCGTTTGCTAATATTTTCAGCAAAAATCGATAGGTAGGTATCGAATAGGTAATTAATTGTATTACTGTTCCTGCAGTGAAATTTAATCAGCAGACTAAAGCTACGTAATGTGTACAGTTTGGATAACAGAAACTGTTTGTTCGTTTTTTTTGTAACTTGGTTTTTCTTTTCAGGTATGATTGATATTATTTTTATATAAAGATGTAAAATCTAAAGTATTATAATGTGTTTGTTATCGTTGTTTGTTAGCACTATTTAGGAACGACAATGAACATAATAAGAAGTGATGATTATTAATACTAGAAAGTTTACGAAGCTGATTTTAATATACGGTTAGCAATACAACTTATTTTATACATATATCATTTCTTCATAGGGTAAAGTATACAGTTGTTGACCCCTCTATACAATGATTGATCCTTTCAAGAAAAGTAAAAAATATAGTATAATCCTTTTCTCACATAATAAAATACATATATATTTCAATGATCCAAATATTCTTGTTTCGAATACAATTAATATTTTACTATATCAGAAAAGAATTATACTATATTTTTTACTTTTCTTGAAAGGGTCAATCATTGTATAGGGGGGTCAACAACTGTATACGTTACCCTATCTGTTTAGGGATGACAATGATGTATCGGTATTTTGAAAACATCGATATTTTCTTTCAATACATCGATGCTTAAAGATCGATGGACATCGAAACCATCGATGTGTCTTTTATGGTTCCTATAGTTTGTTCGTGTTCATGGTCTGACGGAACTCGTTTTGAGATCTTGAGTAACAATGCAAAATTAATATTTTTAAATACTGTAACCAAATAAATTTGGACTGATGAAAAAAATATACTGAAGACACCAATATCTAAAATGAAAATTTGGTTGAAATTCAATTTGCTCTCCCCCGCATTCACCAAAAAGAATATCGATGTCATATAAGCATAAAATATTTTGCTACCGATGGTATTTATAACCATTGAACAGTAAGGTCGTTGGCACAGCTACATCGATGCATTAATGTTATTTTCTCCTTTTTGCCATCCATCTAATGGTAATTATTTTACATAAAGACAGTAATAATTTAGTCCAGTAACCTAGTACATCTTAAGTTGCATCAAGTGGTGGTAGTAGGTTTCGTTTTTTTTTCTTGTATGGGATGTCACTGAGATGCAAAATCCAAGTTTTCGACCTCGGCAGCCCCCCGGATCACTTTTGAAAATCCCAAAAACTGCTAAATTTTTGCACTTTTTTCGGTTTTTTCCCATTTTGACCATGAAGGAGCAGGTTTTCGACAAACATCATTCTATACATTTTTAAACTAGATTAAATTTACTACAATTTGAGATCAGAATGGGCTCGGTAGACCTAATACTTTCCGAGATACAGCTTTTCAAAGTTTGGCAAATTCTCCAAACTTGAAAATTTTAAGCTAATTTTCATGTTTCATCATATGCAATTGTCTTTATATCTTCAATAACCTGTCTGATATGAGTCAGTGAAGTAAACATTTATTTAATTTAATATTGTGAAGGGGGTGGGGGAGGAGGGGGAAGGTTTTATAGGAGGGGGAGGTCACTGTTCACAACCAGGCGACTGAAATTGAAATACAAAATTTATTTAAAAAGTGTAAATGAAGTAAATGAAAGTGTAAACGAAATGTGAATTAAAAGTGTTTCCTCCTCTTCGAAGGATCAGGGCCAAGGAAATCCGCTAATCCGCCTCCGTTAGTGCCATTTTCATCGTCCTGGATCTCCTGAAATGGAATGAAAATATTTATTTGTTGAATATCCCAAAAAAAGGGAAAAAAATTGAAGATAATTTTTTTTATATATAGGAGGGTTGAAAGAACATTGAAGTGATGGCAATCTTAAAACTAGTATGTAATAGCCATTAAATTTTGTTGATTAATGTCATTCTAAAATATTATTTTTTATGCTACACAAACAATTCTTTGTCAAGAAGTTCTAATATAAATGCAACACACATGTTGGTAAGTATTAATTGATAGAAATAATGGTATCTATAACATGTGGGTAAGTATTAATTAATAGAAAACAACAATACGAGTGTAAGTATACCTGATATTGTTCCTCGACTTGTTCAATAGCATCTCCGGCGAGTTGGCTGACTGGATAGTCGAGCAGCCTGTTCATCTCGTCGTCGTCGTCGAGCTCGTCCAAATCGTGGGTGTTGAAATCGACGTCTGCCGTAATTTCAGGCAGGCTTTCGCAGGACTGGCCATTGCAGGTTCCGCAGACAACTGAACACCTCAAACCTACTTTCCTGTAGCTGCAAGCATTTCTGCATCCCTTCTTGCAACTGCAGGAAATCATTTTCAGCAGGTTTGAGGGGGCTACTTCCCTCGACATCATCTTTGGGGAAAGGCCTCAGGCTGTAGCAACCCATCCCCCTTCACAATATTAAATTAAATAAATGTTTACTTCACTGACTCATATCAGAGAGGTTATTGAAGATATAAGGACAATTGCATATGATGAAACATGAAAATTAGCTTAAAATTTTCAAGTTTGCAGAATTTGCCAAACTTTGAAAAGCTGTATCTCGGAAAGTATTACGTCTAAGTCTAGTAGCAATTGTCTTTATATCTTCAATAACCTGTCTGATATGAGTCAGTGAAGTAAGCATTTATTTAATTTAATATTGTGAAGGGGGATGGGTTGCTACAGCCCGAGGCCTTTCCCCAAAGATGATGTCGAGGGAAGTAGCCCCCTCAAACCTGCTGAAAATGATTTCCTGCAGTTGCAAGAAGGGATGCAGAAATGCTTGCAGCTACAGGAAAGTAGGTTTGAGGTGTTCAGTTGTCTGCGGAACCTGCAATGGCCAGTCCTGCGAAAGCCTGCCTGAAATTACGGCAGACGTCGATTTCAACACCCACGATTTGGACGAGCTCGACGACGACGACGAGATGAACAGGCTGCTCGACTATCCAGTCAGCCAACTCGCCGGAGATGCTATTGAACAAGTCGAGGAACAATATCAGGTATACTTACACTCGTATTGTTGTTTTCTATTAATTAATACTTACCCACATGTTATAGATACCATTATTTCTATCAATTAATACTTACCAACATGTGTGTTGCATTTATATTAGAACTTCTTGACAAAGAATTGTTTGTGTAGCATAAAAAATAATATTTTAGAATGACATTAATCAACAAAATTTAATGGCTATTACATACTAGTTTTAAGATTGCCATCACTTCAATGTTCTTTCAACCCTCCTATATATAAAAAAAATTATCTTCAATTTTTTTCCCTTTTTTTGGGATATTCAACAAATAAATATTTTCATTCCATTTCAGGAGATCCAGGACGATGAAAATGGCACTAACGGAGGCGGATTAGCGGATTTCCTTGGCCCTGATCCTTCGAAGAGGAGGAAACACTTTTAATTCACATTTCGTTTACACTTTCATTTACTTCATTTACACTTTTTAAATAAATTTTGTATTTCAATTTCAGTCGCCTGGTTGTGAACAGTGACCTCCCCCTCCTATAAAACCTTCCCCCTCCTCCCCCACCCCCTTCACAATATTAAATTAAATAAATGTTTACTTCACTGACTCATATCAGACAGGTTATTGAAGATATAAAGACAATTGCATATGATGAAACATGAAAATTAGCTTAAAATTTTCAAGTTTGGAGAATTTGCCAAACTTTGAAAAGCTGTATCTCGGAAAGTATTAGGTCTACCGAGCCCATTCTGATCTCAAATTGTAGTAAATTTAATCTAGTTTAAAAATGTATAGAATGATGTTTGTCGAAAACCTGCTCCTTCATGGTCAAAATGGGAAAAAACCGAAAAAAGTGCAAAAATTTAGCAGTTTTTGGGATTTTCAAAAGTGATCCGGGGGGCTGCCGAGGTCGAAAACTTGGATTTTGCATCTCAGTGACATCCCATACAAGAAAAAAAAACGAAACCTACTACCACCACTTGATGCAACTTAGGCCCCCCTTTTCATGACAAGGTTACTGGACTAATTGTATTGTATAGTAAAATATAATCGCATCCTTAGGAAATTTATCGTTTATAATAATGTTCCTTAACAATCAATAATCACTTAAAGATATTCAAAAACAAAGCGTAGATAAAAAACCGTCATAGATTATAACTTTCGCATTAATCTGTAAAATAATTATGAAAACATTAGGCCAGAAAAAACACAAAAATATCCAATTAAAGTTTATTATACAAATCAGCTTGTAAGATGCTTTTTATATAAAGCATAGCGAGCTTCCTTATATACAACTGCAGTCACTATTTTGTATTCGAGAATTGCAGGCGATGTGTAGCCACCTAGTGGTCATACGAGGAGTCGCGCGGGCCCGTGGCGATCGCGAGAAATGGAAGTAGATGTGTAATGATTTCGTCACAATATATAAACTTTAAACAATATACATTTAAATATTTTAAGGAGATATGATGTAAAGTTCGATCTGTTTTTATTTCATAGTAATAATACCTTAAACGTAACACGTTTTTACGTCAAACGTAAAGTAGAACTTCATAATTCTAATTAAATTACAGAAAGATAGTTAGTAGAGATATATTCTATATTTATTTCAGAACAACGTTTTCTAACTCTCACGGCTATAATAGTGTTACCAGTCAATTAGAAGTTGATTTTGATTAGGGAAGAGAAACCACTACTGCGACGAAAGCGGGCGGGATGAAAGTTAAACGCGTCGTGGTCCAAAAGAAAAGTGTGCCAGAAAGTCTGCGCAACTTGGCCTCCCTAATGACCAAGTAATACGGCGTGAAGATTTCGGCAAATCCGGGCATTATTCAGACAAATTCTTCTACGTGTATTCGAGCGAGTAATCTTTTTCTTTCCCGCCTAGGAAATGCGCCCGTACATCCTGCAAGCTTCTGTGTCGATTTTCTCCGCAGCCTTTGTGCCAAACTTATTTTACCTACTCACTACGTTATTTTTAATTATCCTTCTTTTAACAGTGGAAGGCTCAAAGTGATCCAAATCGCTGAGATGGAATTACTTATAAGTATGAAATCTCTTTTCTTTTCTCATTTTTGTGGTTTTTGCTACTACCATTTTACAAATTTATTTTATTTAGTATGCATTTTTTTGTAAAATATTTCTATGGTTTAACTAGATGTGAGAAATAGGTAAGATAATAAAGAATAGAAGAAAAATAATTAAATATAACAGATTTAGTGGGTAATAAAAATTAAAGTAAATGCGATTTAATTGCTGCCACCTGCAGTATTTATATCATTAACTAATGAGAGAAATAGAAGAAGCGACGATCAAATAAATGAAAAAATGATTGAGAGTTAACTCTACACAAATACAGCGCCACTGAATTTTCCTTTGATTTTGTTCGAAATTCCCCGAACAATCCGAATCGTTAAAATGCTCGTTGCAACTCAAACAAACGAAAATCGCTCGTTCTTTCCCTTAAGCCCTGAGTCCATCTTTGAAGCGGGTCCCACATATTACGGTACCCTGTCCGTGCCTCTACCTTTTCCTTTCCCGTTCCGATCCGTTCAGAAGTCGCGCGCCCATTGGAAATCGTTCCAAGACCGCGATCGTTAGCAAGGACCCCGCGAAGTTTATGTGTCGGGATTTCTTTCCTCTCTCGGTCGGAAAGTAATAAGCGCGGAGAACATGCGGACCTGGCACTCGGCTGGCCGTTACTTTTTATAGAAATAGTCGGCTGCTGTGACGCGGTCTGCGATCATGTCGCGAGCGTAATCGCGCGTTTACGCGAGTTATTTCGTCTTTGTATGCGTCCCGAAGCGAATACGGGAGAAAGGGATATCGCGGACCTATGGAAACGTCCTTGTCTCGCGAATCGGAATTTCGAATGAGAGCTCGGTAAGAAGGAAGCTAGGATCTCCTTATGTTAACGACATCTGTACCGCGAAATCGGAGGAGCCCATTCGAAGTCCACGAAGGAGCAATATAATGTCTCTTCTCTCTTTTTTCTTCCACGTTTTTTTCTTCGTTTCTCCTTTCTCTTTCTTACTTAAAAAAAAAGAGAGCGTTGAGGAACGATAATGATGGCTTTGCTAACAATCTGCTTTAACGTTGCGGACGTTTAATATCCCTGGCTTAATAATACAGAGGGTCTTTGTTCTTCTTCCATTCTGATTGGTCCAGCCATTCTACTTTACGATCCAGCACAGCTGGCCACCGCTGCTCGTTCTTCAGCCCGCTGTTCCGTCTCGACGATCGAAATCCCATTTTCCACTGTCACAGACCGTCCGCTTTTTCTCGAGGCGAGATTTCCACGGTCGACGAGGAGAACACTCTCCGTCTCCCGTGTCGTGATCGTCTTCCACCGTCTAATTTCCTCCGTCCTCAAACAGACTATCATAAATTACGGAGTGCATCGCGAATATCGTGGCTTGCCCGATGGCGCCAACCTTTTCCCTTCTTTCCTTCATTTGAGACGGTGATCGGGTTAGATACACACGTTCGTTTCGTTAGCTGGAAGAGTAAACGATTTTGATAATTAAAATGGTCTACGAAATATTATTTCTTTTCTGTCTCATAGAGTGTAAAGATGTGTTGGAGGTAGACAAAAATGTATGAAATGTGGTATACTTGAAATCTATACTTTACACCTTATAAATCAAGACGTAAGAAACTCGAACAATATTCAGAGTCCTATCATAACTATTTTCTACATCACAAATATTTTTTCAAACATTATTTCCCATTTTTTATATTTATGAGCTTGAACTTTTGATAGTGCGAATGCCTTGAATTCAACCTTACAATGTTTTTTTTTAAATTAAAAACATTATTCAGCAGTCTTAATAAACAAATATGACTTCAATAACGTTAAAAAAAGATCAATATGTATTATACGTATAAATGACAATTTTGAATAGTTTTTTATGTATACGGTGTTTTGTGCTTCTCTCAAAAAAGAATTGACCGTAACAACAGTGTATGACTTGATTGAAATTTTAATGCTATTTTTTATACTGAATTTATATGTGTACCTAATTCCTTTGTTTACATCATGGAAGGTTTTTGTCTGATACATGCCTTGATATTTAAGGATGAAGTTCAGTAACATTAAAAATAAGCGAGACTGTTTGAAAATTGGAGAAACGAATCTTTATAGAATAGTAAAACTGCCAGGAAATTTTTTAAACTATTTAGCTTATAATTTAAGGATGAACAAAAGTGACATTAAAGAGAAACGAAAATCTTTAAAAATTAGAAAAATGAACCTTTGTGCAATAGTAAAACTCCACGAAAAATTTTAAAAAATTCATTCGGTAATTTTTAAATTGCTAACAGTTGCATCTAACAGAAGCCTTATTAATTATTAATATCTTGGAAATGACTAACTTTTGGCTAAGATTGTTACTGAAGTCGTACATACTTAAAAGCTGTAAATGATGTAAAATGTATTTTTTGACTTTCTAGACTATTTTACTTAAAGAACATTTCGTTTCAGTATCCAGCAGTAATTACGCTATGTATTTATACTGTTACAGATTAAATAAGTGTGTTTGTAGGTATTATTAAGTAATACAAAGCGTTATTAAAAAAAAAACTAAGTTGAGTCTGAAGACAATAAAAATGAAATTGTTCGTACGATCAAGAAAGTAATTCTCATGTCAATGGGAAATGTCATGGATTAAGAATCATAATTATATTATAGACAGAAATAAGAGTAATCATCTCCAAACACGTTATGTCGGTTAGTTCAATCAGGTAAATTTTATCGGAAATCAGTTCAGGAAATGATGAACGAAGATAATATTCCAATCTTTCTTACGTAATAGAATTACGGAATTCAATGGATTATCCCTTTAATTATAATAATTATAGGAACGTCGATTAATGAAATAATTTGATCCACTTTCGTTTCATTTGACGATTAAGAAATGAAATTATCTGACGTTCCGCAACAGTTTTGGTCATATAATTTTATACGCCACAACGAAATCGTCAAATCCGGGCCGCATGCGACTCAAACGGTCGTGTAAATCCTTCGATATTCTTCTCGCGTCTTTATTTTATTTTTGATAAATTGTATCCTCGATATCCGGAGATGTTAGCGCAAGGAAACGTAACGCGCGGATTTATTTCCTCGGGTTCAACTCAGTTTCAAACCGCGGAAAGTAGCCGAAAGTAACCGAGGAAAAGAGAGCGGTAGCTAGGAAAAAGATTCTCCGTTCTACGCGGTGACAACTCCAAATAACGAAGCTGATTTACGAAATAATGAAATGCAGTAATACGATTGTAGAATGAATCGTAGATTAGTTCCAATGGTTACACTGAGAATGCAACACATTTTTCGACCATGTGTATTTGCAATTATTTGGGTTCTTAGGTCGGATTTCCATGACCCGTGGTTTAGCAACTCCACACCTAAAACGGCTCAGATACGGAAGTACAGACAACCTTGCAGGGCCTGGGGACTCGCGGCGTGCAGTGGTTTGCGTCCCCATGTAGCACGAGTGGAAAGAGAACGCGCTGGGTCGACCTACCAAGGGCCATGGGAATCCGATTTTAGAATTCCGATTGGAACTGGTGTTGGATTCGCTTTACCGATTAAGTGTTGTCCAACGAATACGACCCTGGAATCGTGAACAGCTCTGCGGCAGGGCTTCATTTCGCGTTGCTCCTTCCAGATTTTTCACGACACCTCACCAATCATAGACCATCAGGACAAGCTCTGCAGCTACTCAGAGTAGCTCTCAGCGTATTCAATACTCAACCTGTGATCTTACACAGAGTGACAAGTTCAAAACATATCGCTGGAATAACTGGGCCACTATCGATGCATCAGACTGAACTCGATTGGTTCCGATGAGGATGTAATTTGATGCTAAAAGCTCGTTCCATAGATCAAGAGTTTGCACAAACTGGGACACTGTATTTCAATTGTCTTCACGATGGAAATGAGGAAGAGACCTGAAACCGGAAGAGCAGCAATGAGCGAAATCAATTCTACGCATAATCGTTGATCATTCTTCACTGAAATTCATACGTGGCTATCATTAGCAGGCGTTTCGCGGACGGCCGATTTCACTTGCGACGACTGGCGATCGAAAAGCCATTTCCTCGTGTCACGAACCGTCCGAGCAAGACTGGCTTCCGCGGAACAGCCGCGGCGAACGTCTCGGGCGTTCCCTGGAGAAGTCCAGTTCACCAGGACTCGACGCGCACACATACACACGCGACTTGTCACAGATTCGCGACCGTTCAAAGGGCTGCAGCTGCGTGCTCATGCCGCCTAATGGGATCCTTTGTGCTGGGCACGACTGTCGGCCGCAGTACGTGCTCGTCTGTGTTTCACAGGCCCCGCGTCCTTGCGTATCCTTCCGCTAGACGACCTGTTACTTCGCGGGGGAGGAAAGTTGTCGGGTTATAATTCACGAGCAGCCTGTCGCTCAACCGCCGTGTCCTGGGATTGCCGTCAGGACAGAGGTTTAAGAAAGTTTAAAATTGTTGTTTGCACGTATGCGCATTGCTGAAAAATAAATATAGGTCGACGGACGAACATGCTAATTACTTCTGGTCGATAAACATCAACGAAAAGAAAATTTAGTAAAACATTTAGCATTACAAAATTGATAGCTCTTTTTTTCTTCTGTGAATAATAATAACGTTTTATTCATTTTTATAGTAATTTTTTTTTGTTAATTGAAGAATGCGCGGAATGCAGTATAATGACTAGCCGAGAGTAAATGGCTAAAGAATTAGGCAAGAAACGTTTCAGGTCACTTATTGTCGTCGAGTTCTGTTCTTGAAGTACATACGAGTAAACTTTCTTCTAACAAAGGTTTACTTTCCTCTGCACTCATTTATTCGCAAGCGCAAAGGTTTCGGAACAGTTTAATTCCGCGCGTCGAGGAAAAAATATTTCTCTAATGCTTTCTATGCGTGCAGGAGTAAAAGATTGAAATCCATTCAATGGATATGAAACTTGCAGCTAAAATGGAAGCACGAAAAATCATTGCTCTGTATACGGAAGCTGTCATACCTTAGGATTTGCATTCATTACTTAAAACACTCGCGAAAATTGGTTTCCACAGCACATTGAAAAGAAATGATTAAAACTGTTTTCTTCACGAAACCTTTTACAGCTAAATTTCTTCTGTAAATTTTTCTTTCCACCACGTTAGTCAGACAAAATGTGATGCATGTTTCACCGAAAATAGAAATTCGTAAAATATACAAAATTCCACTCCAAAGAATGAAAACCAGAAGATATAGAAACAGCATACAATTGATACGAAAATGTTTCCAAAGAACGATAAGAATACCAGATCAGCATACGCAAATGAATCATTCAGGGCAAATAGTTTTTTCATTACATCGCTCGCTTCGATCGCTCAGTAATTTATTGAATGTCATTGCTTCTGAAATCACTTTTCGACGCGTGCGGGGAACCCAATCCGCGTCCGTGCTGCTTAAAAATGAATCAGACACTCACCAATTCTATTTCTGAAGGGGGGGGGGATAGACAGGGAGGCTGTCTGCCCGCGTAGGAAAAGGCCAGGGTGGCTCGATAAAATAACCGGAACGGCTGCGTGACGCGAAGCCGATCCACGTGACGGCATCAAGTTTTCATTTACTGCACGATCGCGTGTTGCAAATTACCGGTATACCATACTTCTCGGCTCTACTCGTCAAAATCGATCCCCCGTTCGACGTTCGGATCATCCGTCTGTTGAGGAGCGCGAATTTTGCGGGTTTGTCGGTCGAATTATCCGCGCAACGTGCCACACTGATACTGCGCCTGGAGATTCTGCTTGGATCTCGGATTCCGTGGAAATGTGAATCATTAGAAGGCCACTATGAGCGGTGTACGTTGCAATGTGCACCGTATGGTCATTAGAGATTAGATCGAATTTACTGCGGGCCTGGCGTCAGCCTGAAAATAGGCAAATGAAAGCATCTATCATCAGCGGTTTCTCGTATTGTAAGTCATACGTTCTGTAATGGAACTTTAATCAGAGCTATTAGTGGAGTCGGTGTAAAGTTACACCAGCGTCCAGATATTTTTGTGCTCCACTGTAGACACGAAGTAAGTGGGTCAATGGTATCAACGTTTCAATAATCATTTCCCTGGAATGGCCAATGATTTGTCACCGGAAGTACTGTGCAGAGATCGTAAGTTGCCGAATGAAATCAAATAGTTGAATCAGCTCCAGTCAAATGAATTATTATTGTTGATTAAATCGATTACATTCACAGGTTCTTCACTTGAGGAAGTTGATGCGATCGAATTAAGCAATAACGATCATTCATGTGACTCCAACTGATCCAAGTAATTTAAATTATTAGGCAACTTACGATCTCTACATAGTATATGCCTATCCTACGCAGTCATTGAATTCCCTAGGAACAGTATCCTTATTTTGTACAACGTTGGGATGCTTGCCATCTCCGAACATTCCCGTGCCTGTAAACTATCATTCATCAAGCACTCCGCGGTTACGTGACTTCGAATCCCTAGTCATCATTAGACACACAGTTCTGCTAACCACATGGACACCCTGAGGATCCTCTTTCAGTCTAAGTTACTACCATAAATCTATCCAGAAGGTAATAGCGTCGGTCTATCTGCCTTCCATTTTACAGAATAATACGCTGGCGGTAACAGAAGCGTAATCAATGTCCCTGAATATAATTGCAGTTGAAACTATAATAGTTAGAAGGGGTCGGAATATTTTTCGTGGAGCTTTCATTCTTGAAATCGTGATGGATATCACGCGCGTTGAAAATTAATTAAAAGTATTGTGGACATGATGGGATTGAAAAGGTACAACATATTGACGACTGACGCTGTCGAAAGGAACAAATTGACCGATGTGGAATTTGTTGTGGAGCTTTTAGTTAAAAAATTGTGATTGATCGGTACCCTGTATTAAGGATGTTCTATTCGGTTTATCAAAGGCAGTTTTTTCATCATATATAGGGTGTAAACAATATACGTTTAGATTAGGGTCTTTAATTTTTAGTACTAATAATGTCGTGATAAGTCATGGAAATAAAAACAATATTTTTCTTTACTGCCATTAATATAATTTTTATATTTTTTAATATATGTTTAGTATTCTCTATACTAAAAATGTAATTCAAGTTAGAATGTTTAAAAAATGAAAGATACTGTTATTCAAATTCCAATTCTTTATTTGTGCTTGTAAAAATGTTATTTTGCACAAAAATCAGCAGTCTAGTAAGAAGCAATATTAAACAATTTCCTCTTTGAGTTCGTAATGCAATTATAAGTTTAAACTCTTCTTTTTCTAAACAAACTAAAACTCCAACAATTAAATTATCTGACGATTAGTCGACTTCTTGAAGGTCGATTAATCGGCTAGTCGGCGAAACACCTAGTCAGTATATCTGTAGTTTAGATACTTTAAGGGGTAGTAGAACTCGAGGACACCAAATGTTCTATAATATTCTATGACCATCTTGAAGTAACAATTTCGCAATGTTAACACGTTTATATGCTATACCAATAATTATTATTTATCTATTTCAATTGTTAGTATCCAAGTTGTGTAAATATTATTCACCATAATTTATAAATAATAGAAATAAGTTAGTAGTCAAATTATGTATATATGTATACGTATATGATTTACCATAATCTTTTTTAAAAAGTCGTTTAAATGATGTATGTATGACAATTCGTTGATTGATGTATGTGAATATGCGAGATTACTCGTGATCGGATCACAATGTGTTAAACGATACAGCAGAAAGAGAAGCTGTGATTGATCCGTATTACTGAAACACGAGAGTACAAGTGAAAGTGAACTGTATATAGTCAGCCGCGGTTTCAATCGACGCTGTTGCAACTGTAATCCCCTTATAACTTCGCTGACACGATTTAAGTCGAACAGGGTTTTAAATAAAAGTGATCCAGATCAACAAAAGCTCACAATACGTGCATACAAATTAAAAATAGATTTATTAAAAAAGTTGTGATACTGTCGTTTATTTTTATAAAGGTAAAACGTGCATGCCTTTTTGAAAAGTGACACAGATTTGTTTTCTTTTTATCACTGAAAGAATAACTTTTGTGTAGTAAAATAACATGAAATTTGCTTTTATGAAAATTATTGTAAAGTCAGAGAAATCTTGCTTCGTTATACTTTGAAAAAAGTGTATTTTAAAAAATCCTATATTACATATTTTATGAAAGCCTGGAAGTACTTTGCTAACATTAACATTACTTTAAAGAATGCTTTCCGCAGGCAAATTCACCACCGTTTATTTGTTTAATACAAATTTTATTATATTGCGAAAATTCCTTTTCCGAAAAATATTCAAAATGCATTACTATAATATTTCATAACTAATTGATACCATAATAAGCATTCCTTTTGGTTACATAACTATGTAGTGAAAGCAAGTATTCCATATTTAATTACATTTCTGTTTTGAAGTTTCGTGAAAGATTAATGAATGCTGTTACGTTAATTGGAAATACGTGAAAATTGTATGCAGTAGATATATTTCTCTTCAAATATTCTTTTGGTAATTATTTAAAAAGTGGACGCGTTTTCGATATTTTTCAACATTTTAAACAACTTTTTCCGTAAATATGCAATCGCCGAACTCTCATAATTTTCGAGATAAAAGGAAGAAGTAACTCGAAAACTGAGGCCAACCGTCAGTTACATGTATGAGAAAAAGTTGTTCAGAATGATGAAACAAAGTGATTAAAGAAAGTCCCATCAAAATCCGTGAGGAAGTAGCTTTTTTACAAGTTTACTTACAATGTAGTACTAGCGGCGGTTTTTTGGAAGTATCTCAAAAACTAAGAGAAAAATGATTTCTACAACATATTTCAAAATTATCAAAATCGATAACGCGTCCGCTTTCTAAATAATTATTATTATTTTTTTTTTTAAGTAGAGAATGTAAAACTATTTGAAAAATATTTCATTAAATTTAAATTATATGAATTTATGTTTGACAACATTTTTGTTGGAGGCCCATCATGGATTTTTTTTTCTCACAATATTTTTGGAAGAATGCTATATTTGTTAGGTTCATGTTAAAATTATTAAAAGTTAAATCAATCTAAAAGAATTGCATTTTGCATTTCAAATGTAAAACATTTGTAGTTTTATACAAATATAACAAAATTATAAAGTAACATTATACGTATGTCTGAAGTTATTCCACATTTCACCATCATATACCGGGTACTGTCGTATTATTCTACACGCGTACAATTTTCACCAAATATGTAGAAGCTACTGCAATAAAAAAGGTCAATGTTTTAGAGCGGCCAACGAAAATCCCTCGATTTGAATACAATAGAAATGGTTGGGCACAATTGGCAGAATACGTATACACGTTTCGCAAGTATATCGACCCCCTAAAAATTGAATGATATGGGCTTCCAATAAAAAAATTTTCGCTTAACCATAGATAAATAAATTCACGAAAATAGTTACGGCGATTTAACATGAATGACAAATGACTAAAATACTATTTTAGCAGTGTTTCATAAATGTACCAACTTAAATATTTATCGGAAATTACTATAACGTAGTCTATGACGTAAATTATAAAGGTGATCAGCTTAAAATTGGAACAGCAGCAGTATTTATATCGGAGTTTCCGGAGCCACGGGGGCCGCGTGCGGTCCGTTTGGTATTCTAAGGTTAAATGCAGCCTCGGTAGATGATGCGGAATATAAATATTAACGAGTCGGTATGGAAGAGTCGACGAACCACCCCCGGGAAGGGTGAATCTCCTCGAGAAAAAGCGGAGCGCAAGAACGATTTTCCTTCGAACGAGTTACCTCATTCCACTTGTTTCCGCTGGGCTATATTTTACCTGTTCCGCGGCGCGGATATAGAAGACACGCTGTTGCTAAATTGTGTTTTAAGCTGAAACTTTACGCCGTTGCCTTCCATGGATCTTGCGGCGCCGTTATCCTTGCTAAGTGTCTCGCTCAGGATGTCCCGCTTTACAAATCCTGAACGGGCGACGACGCGGCGCGCGGCGCATCTACTTGCGCGATGAGCTTCGGTTACTCAAAAATTTTGACATCCTCTCCCTTCTTGTATTTCGCGCACACTGTATGTCACCTTTCTAGACACCGCGCACGCTTTCAAATTTGATGGCACGTGTTTCAATCTGCCGGATCGAATTGCTCTCTTAAAATAGAATCCCGGGGACATTTGATATTCTGGTTAGAATTGGAATAGCGAAGTTCTAATCCTTGAATTATTTCAATTTTTTATTTGATCAGTAGAAATAGAATTTCGATGAAATTTAGAAGACACATTTCCCGTTTCTCGAAAATAATTCTTAGAGGTTTGAATAACTTTCGAAAATAGATTTTTACTGACGATTTATATGATTACAAAACGTTCAAAGGCTTCCTATTCCCTTTTTTGTTTCAGAGTTCCTCTTTTTCTCTCCGACATCTTTTTACTGGTTTTACTCGGTGTAGTATATATTCAGAAATAGGATCAAAATAAAATTTATGCTAAACTGATACGCGATATTCAAATTTGCACTTTTTAAATTTGAAATTTAACTGTACTTAAAAATTTGCGTTTGCTTTTATATGCTAAGTTTTAGAATACAAAATTGAGTTTATGCGCGCAGAAAACACAATAGAATAACCCTTAATTTACCAAAAATAAAGCAGTAACGAAATTCGTTCTTTTGCTTCAACTCCTTCTGTTTAAAAATTGTATTTGGACATATTTAATTATATAATTTCTGGTTCCATGAAAGCAATTAAATTTTGAATAGATCAAATTCATTCATAGAAAGAAAAAAATCGAAAAAGAATTAATTTATTGCAAGGATCTTTCGTGTAATTAGTTGCATGAAAAATCTGAGGATTTTATCATCGGTGCAAGAAGTTCTTTATAAATGCGTTACTAATAAAATCTGAGTGACGCGTAAGATAATGGGATTGATTTAATCTTCGTGTAGTTCTCGGCTAATATTGATTAATTATTATTCACATCCTGCCTTATCGCCAGCTGCGCGCTTGGGGATTACAATATTTTCAAACGAACACGTTTGTCCTCTTAATGCCCCTTATAATCCGCGATCGAGATGATGAACGCAAAGATAGGTTGACCTCTTTTGCCTGATAACAGACTTCACGGATATATGGCAACCATACATGATTATGAAAAATGTGGATAATTTTGCAGAAATCAAGGACCGATACTGCAAACTTATCTGGATAAAATTAACGCAAACAATTTAACATAGAATTATTTGCAAGCTACTTTAGATCGGCTATCATAATTTATTATTCAAATAATCGTTTACAAACGATGTTATCGAAATAATAGCCTAGCTTTTACTGGGAGTTCGTAATTCTTTATACATAGAATGAAATTATTGTTGGCGGATGATCTAATACGTAACGAGTGTATTTTTCACGAAGGTAACGAGGGAACAGTTTCGCGGCTTTAAAACTATCATTTAATACATCGGGGCAACAACGTTCGTTCCACGGGGACCGTTCGCACGAGCCAGTTGCGAATTAATAGAATTTTTAATTAAAATGCTCCGTAATTGTTTTGGGCAAGGAAAAGTGCACGGTAGGGAACGCGTGGATGCATCAACGACAGAATTGTCTCCCTGAGCGACACACAGCAATTCTGCGACGTTAAGAGAAATCATCCGCTGAAAGACTTGAGACAGAATTCATAGATAGTTTATCTTGCAAATCTAATTACAATAATGTTAATCTTTTCTGTATGAAAAAAAAATCTTCGTCCATCGCACAGTGATACATAATCAATAAATCAATACACAAAATGTAGGTAACACTGTTTCAAAAGAACAAGTTTGATACTCTCCTCAACAAACTTACGTACACACTTTCGCACTATCTGGTTCCTGAAGCAGAATTTTAGGGAAAATGTAAGAGTATGATATTTTCTTGGGCAACGTCTTACGAACTCGCCCGGAACTCGCTGCGACGGTAAAAGACTGACACTCGATGATGAATGATCAATCGTGTTCATGGCAGAACTTGTAACTTGATTCAAATGCACCCTGTGGCCGGGGGAGTTTCTTCGAAGTTAAGAAAGTAATTTCTCATTTTGCCCAGTTAACGAACTAATTACGCCGTGTCCCTTTTCATTTTTTTTTACAATTTCAATCTCGGCCTCGTCTATCAAATCGACACCGCAAATTCCTCCTTTTTGTTCTGTCGCCCGGTTCGAAGTTGCGAAGTTTGCGTCGAACGGCTCCGTAGGCAGCCAAACTTAACGAAGTACGCGCGCTTGAAAATTTATGAAAAATTATCGGGGATCTATCGAGCGTAGTATCCATGCCCTTACACCGCGTAATACGTGGCAGGGAAGTTTTAAACGAATCGCGCGCGAAGTCGACGAGAGGAAGAGAAAAGGCGACCCGACGATGATACACCTTAAACGTTCGCCGCTATCAGAGCTTTTTAATAGGCGAGGCACGGCGTCGTCGTAGCTTCGAGAGCGTCGCGGCGGAGAGGAACGCGACCCAGAAATTCATCTTTTCCGAACCGCAATAGGATCGGGATAAGCTCGGTGCCCCGGGATTGACCCATCACGGCGGCCAGCCTTAATTGTTCGTGAAATGAATTAACGGCTCGCATGCGATGCACTTTAACTTATTCGCCGTCAGCGTTTACCTATCTCGCCGCCGCAGCCGGCGTAAAATATGTTGCTTCAGCATGAACAACTTCTCATCAATGCGGTGGCAGGGAGGCTCGCCTCGCCTAGCCCCGGCGTTACCCTAGACCCCGCCCCGTTCTCGCGCGGTCGCGCGTGCAATTTACTAATGAATATCGAAGTCTGTTGTGCATTGGCAAATCCGATTTGCCGTGGAACTTGGCGAAGCGCCGCGACGACCGAAACGCGAATATTCAAGGAGAAAAGTTTGCCCGTTACACGCCGCGCAACGCCTCGACCCCCTTCGCTCGCCGCGACGCGACGCCCTACTCCACTCTCTGTCCCCGGTACCGCAATTGTTTCGCGAGGGTCGAAACGCCGAAACGAGATTACGTAACGGTTTCGACAATCGTTTTGTTTCGCGAACCTCCACCACCGCTAAATGGCTTTGCCCCTTCGTCGAGACTAATAATCCATGATCGACGATCGACCGGAACCTCCTTTACCTTCTGTAATGGGAGACCTCGCAGACCGCAGCGCTTATTCTGTGTATTTAGGCTCTTTGTGATATAAATATTTGATTCACTTTAGCTTCACGAAATAATCGCGATGGGACTTCTGAGGGGTTTACTGTTGGCGATGGGATATGGAAATTCATGGTGTTGTTTTGGAGTTTTTCTTTAAGATTTTTCTTTAAGATTCTTTTCTTCTTTTTCATATTGAAAAAGCTTTAAGAAGACATCCTCTAAATTTAGTAATTGTAGTATTGTACACAGTGTGTAGTGTGAATTAGAGTTGTAAATGTTCTACTATTCGAAGTATTCGAATAATTTCGAAGACGAATAATTTATACGAATAATTAGGAATATGAAATTCTCAATTAGAAATTTTATTCATGGAATATTAATAATTAAGTTACACTGTCCTGAAAACTTCTTCTTATAAACGGAATACATGAACTTGAAACTTTAAAGGCGTTCTTTTCAAAACGATGTTTTCTAAACTGGTTGTACGAATTTCCGTCATTTTTAAATAAATTAACTTCCAATTTCACGTACTTATTTTAAATAAAAATATCTTCAGTGTATGGAAACTAAAAAAAGAAAAATGATATTTGATATACTTTTTATTCTGAAATCTGATAATTTTTTAGCGAAATTTCAAAGTTTAAGGTATACCATTTCTAAAAATTAGTTATAATTAAATTTCCGTACGGTTAACTGAAACTACGTCAATGTAGACAAAAAGAATGTCTATTTTATTCTGTGATGGACTAAACGTGAAAAATTTGGGAAAACCATAAAAACCTATTCAATGCGCAGAACTTCGCAGCGACGACTACAATGAGCTTAAATCTGAATATTTTGTAATGAAAAATCTGAATATTTTGTAATGAAAAATACCAACAACATTTCTGCAAGACTTGTACATATGTATATTCCAAAAGCATGTTTTTTGGGATTAAAGTGTTATAATCTCTTAAAAATTAAAATTTGGGAGAAAGGGAAAAATGTTTAAAACGGACATATCTTGAGTTCAGAAGTTTCCCTCATGAAAGGTGTTGGTTTCTTCGACTGACGTTGACATATTCTCGTGCTAAGGTAGTAGCACCTGTTATCTAGTATACTGACGACTTCGTTACGCATGAGCTCTGTGGCCCATGCAACGTTAAATGGTTCTTTTGAAACTAGACGCGTTTGTTAGGTTAGTTTGTTAACTACTGGGCCATTTGATAGCGTAACGGCTACAGCGTCTATTTTGTTAGCCTTTGGACAGGTAAACTTGTAGCATTTGTAGAACGAAGTGTTCCAGTTTTTACAAAATATTGATGTTGCAATACTACGGTATGTTGTCTTTTTTAATGGATTGCAAAAGTATATGTTACTGTGTGTGTGTGTGTGTGTGTGTGTGTGTGTGTGTGTGTGTGTAGTTTTATCACTCATGAGTGAAGGATAATTGTGATAATATCTTCCCCGGAGGTTAAATGTCTGCCACGCTTGTTATAATACTTAAAATCGTCTGAAAATATCGAAATATTGATTTTTGTGTTTCATTTTTCAAATCGTCTACTACATAAGAAATGAGAATTTTCGTAACTGCTGTGTTTCATCATTTTGTGCGTATTGTAAAAGCTTTAAGAATCCCGAAGAAAGAATTAAATTTTAATCTATGAAAATGAAAATGATGGGTTATCAATCACCGGAAAATACACAATGAGCTTTCTATTATAGAGGTATATGTCATTGGGTTATTCTTCGCTTTGAAACGACGAAAGCAGCCATAGTAGAATATTCAAAGGGAGACGTACGACAATGGAAGAATCGTTTTCTTCAAGATTACGGTTTTCATATTTCTCAGACCTCTTTTGTTTTCGTAAGTAAAACCATACATTTTCTAAATGCGTAACCGGAACAAAAGCCGAAGACAAATTCGGTGGCAGGTTATTATCTGTATTACTCCGGAGTACGTATATTGCAAGATATCTGATAAAGAATATTCTCTGCTCCACGTAATAACTTCGATACTTTTAGAAACATTTTTCGGATAAACGTTTAACTTAATCCATATTAAATACCTCGCGATGTTTACGAAATCATGAAATTTGTACTTAGTAAAATTAATTCGATAATAATTCTAAACTTCAGAATATCTGCGATCGTTTAATAGTCCTGCTTAATATAATTTGAAGTCCTAAATCGAAAAATAGCGGATGTCTCAACTGCGTTCTAAACTAAAAAAACGTATAAAGTTAAACAGTGGGTTAGCGGAACTCAACATTTTCGTTTGCTCATATTTAGATTTTTTAAGAGCAATTTTAACAGATTTTTGCTAATTGTTAATTAAGAGACCAAAAAGAAAAGGAGATATACTCAGGAAAGTTTAAAATATTAAATCAAGGAAGTACATCTTTGTAAGGGTGAAGAGTTTTTAAAAGAAGAGACAAAAATCATTATTTTTCAAAATTATATTATTCCGTTAAATAAAAGACATACATAGATTGGGCAAGTAAGAAATGGTTAGGTAAAGATTTGAATAACTTTGAATACGAATAATTTATGCAAATCATTTAAATGAATAAAAGTGTTCGTATATTCGAACATTATTTGAATAATTAAGAGTATTCGAATATTCGCATATTATTTCAATATTTAAGAGTATTCGAATATTCGAACATTATTTGAATAGTTGGGACTATTCGAATATTCGAAAATTGTTCGAATATTTTAATACAGTGTGAAAAAATATTTCACGTTTAGTCTCGTAGTTGGTACAATAGTACGAAATTCGAACACTCCGAACAATTAAATAATCGAATACAAAGATAATTAAATACAATCATTAAGAGTTGCTGTAGCATGATAAAGTTAATAAAGTGCTCTGACGAAAACTAGAAGGAGAACTGCGAAAATCAAGTAATTTGCCGAATTTGTTTACATTACTGAATAATCGGTTTAAGCTATTATACTGATCATAAATAGTCCTGTGATGTTCCTGATATACTATGTAGTATGATATGACCGTATGATATGATTTTAATGCAGGCCCAATATTCGAATACTTTTAATTATTAAGATTGTTAAACTGTATCCTGTCTAATAATAATAATAGTAATAATAATAATAGTAATAATAATAATAATAATAATGATGATGATAATAATAATAATAATAATAATAATAATAATAATAATAATAATAATAATAATAATAACCGAATACTTCTTATTACTCGAATAATATTCGAAAATTCGAGTGAATAGACCAGTAGAATTCTACTAGTAGTCGAATATTCAAATATTCAAACAGGTATTCAAATATTCAAGTATTCGTGGCAGCCTTAGTTTGAACTTAAATATTAAATACACAACTTAAATCACAAGCTGTTGTTACAATTTGATGAAATACAAAATATATATTTAATCAAATGAAACGAGGCTTTGGATATAAGTTCAAGAATACATAAATGTAAATGTATACATTATTCTCTTATTCTAATGATGTTGAGACGCTGCCCAACGGGGGATTAATAGAGGGGGTGCATAAGATTTTTCCTTCCCGGTTGCAGCGCGCATAATTTATAGCGTCTTCAATTGTTCTCAAGCTGAAAATTCGCCTGAGTTACGCTAACCCAGTGTGGGTGCTGAGGATTAAAACAACCCCTGGTACGTAAATTCCGGCAGGCACGTCGTCACCCATTTTTCCCAAACGACGCGTCAGGCCGTTCCAGGCGGAAACTATGTCAATCTGCCGGCCGATAGACGTCGCGCCTGTAATCTATATTAAGGACCTAAGAATATGCTGGGACGTGGCCGGGGCTAATTAACATCGGAATGGGCAGGGAAGAGCGGACGCGGCCGGCGCGTTTTCATTGCGCCGGCAATAAATTCAGGAAGCAGATAAGCGTTATCGTGGTCTTTCGCCAGCACCTATCTGCAGGAGAACGTTCTCTCCCTATCCTCGAGCGGACACAGTGGTCAACACGGGGACACCCCTTCCCGCCCCTTCTCCACGCTCGTGATAAATGACTCATCGATCAGACCGCGCTCGCCACGCTGAAAGATCGAAGAGACCGAAACGTGTTACGGCAAAAATGTCAATTTACAGCGAAACGCCGATGCTTACGGTCGGACGCAACTGCCGCCGGATTACCGACTGTCAGCTTTATTTAAAAGCTCACGCAGCCTCCGCGATATCGGATGATTGATTCAATACGTCCTGCGATACGGGTCGGCACCCCCGAAGGGGATTCATTCGCAAGGGAGAATATCCTGTTTAAAAGCCGTACCACACAGCTGGCAAAGCGTGAGATCGACCGCAATCTTTCTAAAAATATCTTATGTAAATTTGAACCGAATCGATCGACCGATTCGCGGGACACGACGTCCTCCGGTTGCATTTATAGTTTTGTGGTTTCCAATCTCGTAGGATTCCATTCTCTTCCGTCACTGAACGGTCCTCTTGATTATTCAAACGGCAGGCGGATAACTTCGTATCAGCGATCAGTGTTACGGTTTTGTTGAGCCAAAATGAATCCTTAACCTGAATTATCCGACGCATGCAACTGAAATGAACTTGATTAGGTCGTCGACAGCTAAGAAGCTTCTCAGGATTAGGATCAAAGCCTCGGTCAGTGCGCGGGACACTGGCCGGCTCGTTCAATGCCAACAGATTCGTGAATCCTCTGTCGAGCGCAGCCTTTCCCTCCCCCACCAAGTATTACCGGTCATAGGAGGGGGAGGCACTCGCTGTCCCTCTCTCAACCTCTCGACACTCGGGGACCTTATCAAAGCGAGGCTTCGTGCCGGGCTCCGTTAGTCGGTGTACTCGCTAATTAATTTAATTTGCCCCGCCGATACACGGTTCGGCCACGGATGTCTGTCATCAGGCGCGCGCGCGCGCACGCATTTCCAGCCTTCTGTCGTCACGAACTTACGCTTAATCAATTCCTGTGCCACGCCGTTGCAAAACGCCGCTCCGTCCGTCGGCCCCGGGTACGAAATGGTCGCCAGGCATCAAGATCAATTCGTCCTTGCTGACCTCCCAAGACAGCCCGATGTTTGTGATCCATTTTATTGGGTCAAGGAGTACTCGTCCAAATGAATATTTCATCCGTCGTACTTATGCCGCACAAGATATCGTGGAACCGGTACCGGGAATCTATAAATGCTCGAGATTTAGCTCGGGCTCTATTAGGTCACCGCCGCATGATGTACAGGTTCTTCTAGGATTCTGTGGTTGTGGATGGAAATTATAGTTGGATTCGCATTTCCCTAAAACTTCGCCTCTGGTGTGTTTGAATTTCGGAACATTACTGTAATGGGGATAGGTTTCAACTTAATTATATTCACACGGAATATTTGGTTGCGTGCGCCGTTAGGACTATTATACAAAATAAGATTGAAATTATTTCTGTGACTTCAGATAAATTTTTGTTTCTTTTCTTAGTTAGAAATATTTTTTAATTCCTGTTACACCTTTATCAATGCTTCCTACAAATTCTTGATTTATAATCAATTTTCGAACTGAAGAACAAAGAATCTGGTTTCTAGAAATTTTTGTTTCTTTTTTAGTTAGAAATATTTTTTAATTCCCGTTACACCTTTATCAATGCTTCCTACAAATTCTTGATTTATAATCAATTTTCGAACTAAAGAACAAAGAATCTGGTTTCTAGATATTTTTGTTTCTTTTTTAGTTAGAAATATTTTTTAATTCCCGTTACACCTTTATCAATGCTTCCTACAAATTCTTGATTTATAATCAATTTTCGAACTAAACAACAAAGAATCTGGTTTCTAGAAAACACTTTGTGGTTAAAATGAGAGCAAAATTAGTCAACTTATAAACATTTACTACTTAATACGATTGGAATAAAAACTATTGAGTTCATAAGGACGATATTACATTCGCAATGTTCCAATAAAAAAGTTCAATATCGAATCAAGGAAAACTGTGCCGCACAAAATTGGCAAGTGATTCCGAACGTTTAGCCAACAGTGTACAATTTTATTTGCAAGTTCAGTTGCGCAGCGCTTTCATTAAAACTCAAATATCATTAAATAATTTAACGACACGTTACGGACGTTATATTTGCTTCGATAAGACACGGTTATCGGGATCGGAACTATCATTAAGCCACGGAATTCGACGTTTATTGCTCTCGGCTAAATTTCGACATCGTCTTCGTTCCTCCAGGGGACAATTTTTCGTCGGGAGGGTTGCGGGAATCGAGTTCTGATGTAATTGAACCACTAAACGTGCTTCTGCTTGAATTCCGAGGAAATGCCCATTGTTATTCCACGGCCGAGCACGATGCTTCGCCATCAGGAAATTAAGAGACGCTGTGAGAAATTGCACAATAAAATTTTCAGAAAACTGCTGGTTTAAATATGCTGGTTTTGAATATACAAATTTTCAAAAACTGTAAAAAAGTATTGTGTTTTTGGGTTGAATATTTTGTGTCCATTCGTGGTGATATAAAAATATACGCGTTAATTAATTTACTTGGCTTGTCTTAATAGTATTCCCATCCTTTAGTTTTCATTCAAGTTGAATTCCTCGAACTATTTAATATTTCTATCTCAAACATTTATAGTACTAGTTGCCCACTTCCTTAGATTTCTGAATTTAGTTGTGGCCATATTTTCAAATATTGATGAAAATAGCTTAACCTTTTATATAAAAAAAGTGACAAAAATGTGAATATTTTTAATTTTGTTGTTAAAGAAATACATTTTTAAAAAATCTGTTTATATAGTTAAATCCGCTGCTAAAAGACACATAAGTTGCAATTTGAATTTTTAACCTACGTCTAATATGTAATTTCGGAGATATTCGATAAAACATATTTTTCATCCTCAACTTCGAAGTCGATTTTCACCCCTTCAACATGGATGATTGCCGATAAAAAAAAATACGTGTCAAATATTTTTTGAGTTCTTTATTATACTAAAAGCGCACAAAAATCGGCATGTATGGATTGGGTAATGTCCTTGTTAGTCATAATTAATTTATTTTTCATATTCAATTTCAAAATTGATAACTCTGAAAATACTTCTAACGATTCGAGCTCTAAAATACGTGGTTTACTTTTATATGTAGATATCAAACAAATTTCTATGAGACGAGTGGACGTAAGCATTTTCCAATATTCGCCAACACCAAGCTTCGCACCGGAAGTAAACGGCGCTGTTTCAATATCCGAGAAGGCGTCTAACGGTTGCACGCAACATTAATTATACGAAACCTCGTCAGTGCCTCATTTCGGTCTAATTTATTGCGATCTACTGCTCGAACGTTATCAAGTAGGGTCGAACTGTGTCGGAGCCGTCGAGTAGAATGCTTCTCGGGCGACATAATTATCGTCGCTTTAAAATTCTGTCCATACTCTGTTTGTAGCGTTCCCGGGATATTTCCCTGGACGCCGTCCGCCCGATGCGTGGCACGTAAAAGCGACCGAGCCACTTCATCTTGGCCCGACCGCTTCGAAGAGACGCGTTACCCTTTTCTCCCTCGCGACGAGTCGAAGGAATCGCGGCCGAGATTGTTTTCCAATTTAGCCCGACAGTATTTATATAACTGCTGGCGATCCAGGAGCTTCCCGACCGTCCAAAGCCCCATTGAATTCCGATCGACCCCGCGGACAAAGGACGAAGCGTTACGTCCTCGGATTCTTTCCTTCAAAATTGGAAGGACGCTGCTCGTTCAGGCATTATTACGCATTGTGCTTCGAGTTCCTTCGTTTAATGCGAGAGAATCCTGAGAAGTGGAAGCGAGAGGGGCGAGAGATTTTGTTGTTTCGATCGTCGCCGGATGACAATGGGACGAAATATTTGAAGGTACGGTTCGAAAGAAGTGATAGGGTGAGCTCTCCGGTCGGAGAATTCAGATAAGTGGTGTGCTTCTCGCGAGAATAGAAATCACGGCGGATCTCCGTTCGTGTGTGCATTTTGGGGGACGAATGTGTTTACATAACTCAGACCCTGAGGGTAGGTACCCTCGCGTTGCACCCTACACGATACTTGTCTTGATCCACTGAATTGGGACGGCAATTTTTCCTAGCAGCCCGAACACTCCTGTCCAAATGAGTACAATGGTTGCTTCTGCTGGTACATAGGAGACCGTGACATTAACTAATCCACCTGTTCCACCTCGGCCATGTACCCCCATTCCTAGCCGCAACGAAATGGGGCCTTTCGGTCTGATATCAACTTTGGCGCTCGTTCGAGTACCACACGCAGTGCATCATTCTTCACTGAACTCTGAGGCGAATTCTGTTGGACACTTAGCATGCCAACACGATGAGGGATAAATGACTGACACTGCATAAATGATTGACATTGCTGTTTCAACATTCCTGGACTCCTGAACACCTGGCTAGCTGGTTTGGTATCGCTGTTCAAATTAAAACTTATCTGCCCCTAACAGTAGAAGCAACATCGCTCGTGGAAAGTAACCCTTCACGAATTAGAGTGAACAGCGTCGCAAGTTAGAAGTCACGCATTTCAGAAGACTTTTTTAGACTATAGGACTGTCCATATATGTTGTTCGGTGCCACCTTAATCCTCAGTACCTACACTGAGTTAACTCAGGCGGATTTATAGCTTAGCTATGAATTATAGGTGCTCCTATTGAGGATGAAAAACTTATGCATTCCCAATATTAATCTCTAGTTGGGAAGCACTTCCATTTATGAAGGTCGCTGTCCAGGAATGTTTAAAGTGAAGTTGCGAAGTTATCCAGAGTTATTTAGTGGTTATCTCTCAGTATAAAAACTTCTATTCTCAGTAACTGCTAACGGCTAGGCCCGTAACGAATACCTATATCAGGAAAAAAGTTTTTCCAATATTAACTATACCACTTTTTTGACGTTTATGCGATATTCATTGAAAGGCATTGAAGAGATAGCCCCTGGAACACAATTGTTGGAATGTTTAGGTTACTTTTTGCAATTATCTTATATGTATTTTTTCAGATATCTCTCAGATACCCGTAGATATTCTTAGTTAACTTAAAAATTTAGAACTTACTTTAAATATTTGAAAGTCTTTATTTTGGTGGACACGGGACGTTACGACAACGCTAAAAGCCAAGCAAATTGAGGTTATGTATTGTACATATATATACATAGATGTCGCTGTGTATTACAGCCTTACGTACTACACTGGTCTATTAAATTTAGAAATACATATGCTATTTTTTCCTTTTAGTGTGGTAAAAAGGAACGCATTTCACTCTACCTTGCTTCTTTACTACGCAATGTAGTAATTTTTCCCAGTGTTTCTTAGTATAATGACAATCTCTCTAAGGACCGTCACTGTCCAAAATCGGTTAAGACAAGTGGACGATTCCCCCTTTCGCGCTGCTGTTTTAACTTGTAGGCAGCCAGCCAACATTCCATCTCTGAGTTATTACATATTCCTTTCCTTTAATCTTTCAGCTACCAAGACCAGCTATGTCCAGAAAAGCCCTAGACATAAGCAAACAAAAATGTTAGGTTACTCTAGCTAAGTATATACATATAGCTCGGGGGTTTTTTGAAGTATGGATACTGAGGATTAACATATCGTCTGAGTTTCATCATAACATTTGATCCATATAATTTAGCGTGGACATTACTGTTATCATCCCTTACGATGGATTACAGAATGGTCATTGGTAACTTTGGAGTACTACAGTTGGTGAAGTTGAAAGAGACTTCAACAACTGGCACCTTCAGCGCGCACTTCGCTAAGATCTTATCGAAATTTAATCCAATCACGTGTGAACTTTACGTGAGAGAGATCAAGAGCAGACAAACCACATCTTCAAGAACATACGAAGCACACCTGCTGGATGAGAGCACAGCTTCAAGAGCAACAGAGTTGCATTCTCAAGAATGATTATGCAATGGTGGGAGACTACAAGATCCTGAAAGCAGTCCCTCTACTCTATTTTCTGATGTACAATATCGTGTACTCTTGGCATTGCTCTTGACTCGACTCGCAAGCAACCGAGGAGGGTTTTGCCCCTGGGAGTCCAGTTACGCAGGGTTAGCTTAATCGCCGGCGAGGGCGCTGGAAGGAGTTAATGGAGTCCCCTGTATTGTTTGGGGGTGAGATCGAGGCAAAGGTCTCGTTAATTTCAATGCTAATGCTCCGGGTCAAATCAGATTCCGGCGGACGCGAGATCCGGCGTTCTTTTTACGCGCGAGCAACGAAACGACAGATAATATCGGAGGGGGCTTACTGCGGGGTGAGTTTCTATCACGCGACAATAATTCGTTCGTCGCGGCGACGCGCGAAATCGATGACGCGTCTCTTCGAACGGCTCGTAAACCTTGATAAAAAAGACGCCGCGTAACGGTATCAGAACAATTGGAAATATTTCCATCGGACCGTTTGAAATATAAAATCGAATTGAAATTCTATACCTACCGTTGCCAATATCTAAATATTTTGATAATCTAAAAATGATGACGTTCAGTAAAATTTCCAAACCCTTCAGAAGCCGGTTCTCAGGCACATCTGCATTGGAAACCTCGAAAGTCCTATAAAAGTTAGCTAGAGATCCCGTCACAGCAAAGTTAACTCGTCCCGAACGAAAGGCAAGTCGCTCCACGGAAAACAAGCTCCGTCTTGTTAAATATCGTGGCCCCGGGAACGAGCATAGATCAAGGAACAAACTAAAGGGAGAAGCTGATTACGTGTTTCCCCAGGACGAGATATTACTTTTAAGAGCGGAAACTTCGTTTTAAGTCACGTGGAACGACGCAAACTTTCCCGGGCTTCTCGGCGCACGCGAACCTCTCTCGTTCGATCCTCCGGTTCGTTCGTTTTTCCAAATTCGATCGGGCAGATTAAGCCGCAGACGCTTGCATTGTTCATGGACATAATTCCAGAAATGGTTCGGTTGCGCTTCGGGATACGCCGTTTCACGGGTCATCGGGGCGGGTATTGATCCCTCGATCTTAGACAGAATCGTTACGCTTATTTCGAAAGGGTGAAAGGGGGGGCAGAGTAAAGCCTTCATCGATGGTAATACGAGAACGTGCCGGGATTCGAAACTCGTTTCATCCTCTGCCTTTTCGTTCCTGTATCTTTCCTCCCCACATCGATTCCTCGGTGGACGCCACCGTAGCCCCTCCGTCCTTCTGGATTTACATAGAGGCTACGCTAGGTCCGGGTTAGGTTCGGGTCCGATAGCCAAAAGCCGGGGTCAGGCTACGGATTACAAATCTAGAGATCTTCCTGGCGCGTGGACAAACGAAATATTCGCGTCCGGTCTAACGACCGCGTCTAACGATGCGCCCTTGTATCGATCCCCCCGTGCCTTTATTAGCGTGTGCATCGTTGCGTTGCGTCCGCGTCGCTGGCAGAGGACCTCTGGGAGAGTTTATCGCGTCGACTGCTCTGGGACTTTCTTCGTGGACCTCGTGCAGGATGTATGCAAGCAACGAGTCGGAGTATTTAATAGTTTAGTGACGCATTTGTCCTTTGAAGATCGTGAAACTAGAAACGTCACGGCTGAAAACGAGCCCAGGTGGACTGTTGTATAAGCATAAAATATTAGAATAAAACATTTATACTTTCCGTAGTTTCCATATTTTCCTTACGACTCTAGTTTCGTTAAAATTTTTCTTTGATCTTTTATTTTCATCCTGCTTTTTCCCTTTTATTTTCAACTTTTTTAATCGCTCGACTCTTCTACATTCTTAATGTGCGTTTCATCAATTTTCATAATTTTTATCATCTCGTAAAGAAATAGTTTCTTAAAAGCTTGTTCTGGCAAAGTCAACCGCGAGTTTCACTGTAGAATGTTTAAAGAATGCACCTGGCAGGGATCTCTTAGCACGTAAAACTCTTAAGTGAAAATAGCAGTACTGCGTCGGACGTGACGTAAGAGTGCAAAGGGTTGAAATAAAGTTAAAGTCAGACACTGTTGACGTCTTTTAAAAAGCCAAAGCCGGTAACCTCTAATTTAATATTATTGCACATATATACATCCTTTGCTGAGGTAAAGACAAGGGCCTTTGATGCAGTTCTGGGTCTTGTACAGTGAGACGCTGAAACTTCGAGAGAGTATTTTAGCTCTGCCTTGGGAAAGGATTAATTCTCCCTTGATGAATCGTATGTAACACAAGAGGAGCGCATACTGACAAGTAGAGCGCAAGATCTTCGAGTGACCGATTCAATTGAAACTTTGAACACTGGTGGATTTCGAAATTCTAATTATAAATATATGTATACTATTATTGGGGTAGATAGTCAATATTTTTCACGATCTCGTAAATAAAGTTTTAGTACATCTGTTTTTATTTCTCTTTATTTTAATGAACCATAGTTCATTCATTGGTATTCACTGGTGTTTTCTACCCAATGCATGAACATCTAATAAAATCGACAAATTCTTAGAAATCCGTTATTCTCAGAGAATTCTTCGCCGAAGGAACATGTAAGCAGTAATTGCAGAAGCAAATTTATCATAGGATCATTAATCGCAAATTGTAGATGTCGAGTAACAAGACTTGCTTTGAACTTGTGAAACGCCATTAGAACACCTGTCGAATGAAGGAATGTTAATGCACTATACGGATAAGGAAAATGCGTTGGCGATGATTTGTGGGTTCCCACTGGTGGTGCTACTGTAAATTTTCAACGTGAAAAGAGCGTGATTGGTGTTAGTTTTTCGTATTTTGTTAGCAATAGTCAATCACTGATCAATGATCAATCAAAAGTTTTTATATTTAGCAAATAAATTAAAAATTATTATATACGATTGTATCATCATTTTATGAAAGATTTGAGGTAATGTATTATTTAGATATTTAAAAATGTATGTTTAAATGTAAAATAGTGTAAGGAGTTACAGTAAAAATGGTTCAAAGGAAGCTTGTTAATTATCCTTAATCGTCTAACGTAACTTATTAATGAGTAATTATCTTTGAATAACGTTCAAGCCTAATTAGAATCGTTGATATCCTTTCACGTGTTTCTGAAGTTCAGGATATCACGATTACGAGTGGCACTGATAAACCAGGCAAAGAACAAACAGTATGAATCAAAACCACGATATCGTATTTTCTGTAACCCAATGTAGATTCAAAGGGCAGCTACCCACTGAAACGCCCCCGCTCCATTAATTTCAACGCGGCGATTTATCCTCGTAAATCGCAGCTTCTTCAACGGCTTCGAAAGTTTATGTTCCGCCGGCGACAGCGTCGATTTATCGACGCGCGGATCCTTCAGCGATCAAAAAATTGTCACTGAAATGTGCGAATATTCAAAATTCACCGTCCTCGGTAAACAAACGCGGCGGCATAAATCGATGGAGGGCCGTCATAAATTCCCCGTGAGATTTCAACGGATCGGAAATATTAAAATGGTCACCCGCGTTATTTGACAGCTGTAATCCCCACTTAAGGAGGAACGCCAGATAAAAGTTCATCGCATATATTCGATCCGCGGAATTCACGATGACGCTTTGGCAAACGCGTAAAAAATCCCTTGATTTTTTTTTCATGTCGGAAGAAAAGTTATAGCGATACCAGAAATAGTAGCGTAATATTTTTTCTATTTTAAGAAGGAACGAGATGAGTAACAAATCTCTTGTAAGTTCAAAAATATTTTAAATCGCAGGTAAAAATTTTTTATGTTTTGTAAGTGGTGAATGAAAAGTTTATTCCGACTTAAATACACGGAAACACAGTTTTCTTATAATAAATGCATTTATAGAAATTAATGAATGTATTTATAGAAAGTATATTTTACAAAATTGTTAGAAATAGACACAAATCATTAATTGAATTTAATATTAACGTAATTGACTCACAAAAAAAAAAATTGTTTCTCACAAATTCTACAAGGATTGATATGCTGGCTGACAAAGTCTTGAAAGGTTTAATAGTTTCAATTTACGCTTGAAGCGAAACGGCCTGAAATCTATCACCGGCATCAAATTCCCTGAAGAGGCAACGCGAAGAATCGTGAGTTCATTTCCCGCGGTCCGTGCCTTAAAGAGGCATCTAACTTGACGTGTGATGAAAGCGGGTAAACGGAAAATAAGAATTAGCACGCGAAGATAAGACGAATCGATAGCGACCGGGTATTCAAGGCAACGCTAATTATATTTCACCCGGGGAACGGACGCGGGATTCATTTACCGGTCCGTCGGGCAGACCACCGCAACAATTCGTTTTTAATTGGAAACCTTAACTCCTGTTTCGCGGTAATATACGATTCTTTTGTGGAGAACATCCCGCTCAATCCGTCCGTGCCGTGACACAGAAAGAAGTCGGTTTATATATTGATACGCACTACTGAAACTTGAATGTTGGAACGGAGGAGAGACGGGAATGTTGACTAGCCGGAAGTCAATTCTTGGAATAGATTAAAATTTGTCTATCTCTCTTCTCATGTATTATGAAGCCTGCCGATTTTAACAGAAATAATAAGTATTATTCTTAAAAAATTTCTATTTATCGTATTTACTTCAGTTTAATAATAAAATGATATGGACTCGTATTCTATTGCATTGATAACTATATTTTTACGCGCGCATTAATAAACCTTCAGCAAAAATATATCCACAATACACCGTAAATGTAGTGTTAAAATAGTTGACTCAGTATCAATGATAGTTTAAAAAAAAATTTATAAATATTATACCCTGCATAATACCCTGTATAACTTTTCCTAATATTTCATTCTTTTTTAATCTTGTACCTGGATATTCTGCAGTCTAGACTAAACATCCACCTCATGTATTGTGTTCAGAGTATATCGACTGATTGAAATGAAATGTGCAAGGAATCTAATTACAGAATTTACTCGCTGTAAGATCGGTCCCGTCTCCATCACTGCTTCTCCCGTCACCTTTAAAGCGAGCTGGTGATAAGCTCGTGATAGAGATTGCTGCAGGAGTTTTAGCTTTAAAGGTATCGGTATCCAAAAAGAAGAAGGAACGTCTAAGTCGTTTCCGAGATAATTGTAACAAAAGACACTCGATCTGAATAACCGTAAGTCTCATTGCATATACATGTATGCATATTCGCGCGCAAAGTGCAAGAATTATGCGGTAAGTTCGAGAAATGTCATGTTTCCGGGGCAACCCCTATTAAAATACAATTCATTAAAATCGCGGAAAGTGTATAGGCTTCCCTGCGGAGGCGGGAAGTAGGTTAAAAACTAGCTCAAACGTTTCCTTTTCGTGACCCAGAGGAAATCCGATTTTCCTCAATTAAATACGGCGACTGTCTGTATTAAATAAGTAGCTCCTCTTTCAGGCCGCCTTCATTCAGTCTACTACACGTCCAACAGAATTTCTCTCGATATTATATCCCGAGGATTTTGAAATCTGCATCCGGAGGATCCGGTGCTCCTCTTTCATCGGAAATCAGCAACTTTGTGCGGATATTAATGCTTTTTGTGGAGACCTCCTTTGCACCGGAAGAGCCCCGTGGTAGTTTTTAGAGGAGTCTTGGTTCGCGGAGGAACGGAAACCGATTCTATGTATGCGTCGTGACCCGTATTTATTACCAACCCCTCTGTGCGCGTGTTTCGAGGGTGCATCCTATTGTCCCTGGAGAATCGTTAATTGATTGCTTCAAGGGGACTCATGAGGGCGGGGAGTAGGCAGTCGTTGATTGGATCAGAGAAAAACACCTGTGAAGTCTTAAGTAGCGTGTAATCCAACTCACTGGATTGATTGTTTATCCCTTTTTTAAGGTATTATTTTTTTTTATAAAGTATTTGGTAAATTGATGAATTTTAAGTAAACAATATTTTTTCAAATAATATTTAAAACAGTAAGTATATTTTTTATTACTTCTTTTTAAAGGTAACTACAGTTTATGTTATTTTATCCTTGATTTCTGGTTCAATAAAAGAGTTCAATTTCAATTTTCAATTATTGTGTGTTTTGAGTGTTTTCCAAACAGCAGTATCATGGGAATTAGTAAATGATTTAATTTTCATATTTTTCTTGATAAATAAAGTGTCTTTTTCATGTGTACTGTGCGTTATTACTTATATTAAAAAATATATAAATTATCAGATATGTTTTTGTGGTTTTGGGCTGTTAAGAATATTCGAATATTCGAATACTAATTGGATTCGAATTTGATATTATAATAATTCAAGTGTTCGAATATTATTCGAAATTCGGAGTATTCGAATCTTTGAACATTATTCGAATAGTTAGAAGTATGCAATAGTATGCTATTAGTACGAAAAATAGATCACATCGAATATGTGAATACTTGTAATTATTCGAATAAATTATTCGGCTTCGAAATTATTCGAATTATTGGAATACTTGGAATAGTTGAATATTTACAGTATTAGTATCGAGCAAGCATAACAGAACAGTTAATCTAGCTAATGTAAATATTAAAAGCGTAATTTCTTCTTGGTATATTGTATAAATAACACATCCCTGAATCGATTTAAACGATTTAGGAAAAAAGGGCATATAAGCTTATGTGCTCCTTTTTCCACTCAATGCCTTAATTATTAAATACATTAGGTAGAAGAGTACAATAGAACTTCGAGTAAAACTTAGAGCACGCTCCAATCATTTGCAACTAAATATTAAGTCGCATAATCCAGATTCTACTGCAATATCAACTCCTTCGCTACGAAATAGGTCTCAAGCTTCCATTTCGCGAAATCGTTGTGGCACGATAAAGTGAAATAGCTATGCATAGGTTAAGAAATTGTAATAAACATTTTCATTGCGATTATAGTATTTTTTGTATAACGGCATTTCAAAGCCAAATCGTTACTGTCATCCCCATTCCTTCCTATGGCATCATTACGTGTACCGGTCGTTATCAGTCGATCCAATTATTCAGCAGTAGCTTAATCCTCGCGGTATCAGGACGCACAAGATCAGTTGTCAATGTATGAGTACATTCATTGCATAATTGCCGTGTACACGATAGGTCGCATCGTAAACGAGCGCATGCGATCTACGTGCGTCCTTAAATCCATAAATCTGAGATAATTGGCTAATTCTAGTTTCAGTGCTTTTCGGGTTGCTATTCCGATACAAGGGGCGTTGATGTGTCTTAGGTACGTCGGTGGAAACGGCACAATTATCGTATTTCGTTGAGGTAATAAAAAGTTAGAAAAAGAAAAACGCGACGAGAAGCCTTCAACCCGCCCTAAAAGGCAGTCGAAAGCGAAATAATTACGGTTACGATTACGACCGAGACGTCTGAGATGCCAGGAATGTTTTTACTCAGGTTGTTTCAGGCGAAATTCGTGGAGCAGTTTCGGCAACGCTTACAGTACAAATTTAAATTTATACCTAGAATAATTTTTTAATTAAATACATTTAAGATTTTATGTAGATTTTACACAGAAATTAGGGTTTCGATAAACGATGCTTGCAGAAACCAACGCATGTAAATAATTAATTAACCCTTCTGTGATTGTGAAAATCAAACCTTTCGGAGCAATATTTTCATTTTCATATATTCAAATTTACACAAACTTTTGATTTTCTGATCGCTTAAAATAATGATTACGATGTCACCTCGATTTTTAATTAATCGATAATGGTTTGTTATAATTTGTTTCAAATTATTTAATTAGTTTTTTAATTTTTGAAAATGTTGGACACTAGTGTTACACATTAAAAATTTAATCATCATTCTTTTTAAGGTTAATCCATAATAATAATTACTTATAACGTATTAATTATAACTGTGATTAAAATATCTTTGATATCATATAGTTTATTAGATTTTGGTAAAACAAAGAACCAAATCAATGGTCTGAAAATGATAAAAATATAAAATATTAAACACTGCCAGGATCAAAATTTTTAAAAAGCCTGTGTACTAAAATATTTTTTTGAAAATTCTGTATATCGTCCGCAAAATTTCAAATTGTTGAATCCTATCGTATAAATGGACAATTTTCAGTACGGATTATGTTACTAATAAATATACACAAGTAATTTCCAGTTTAATTTATTAAATAGATAAATGCTTGAAAATTATTCTTACTTTAATAGTATTATAAAATTCAAAAGAAAAATTTCCATTTTCACTCCAAAAATGGTGAATTTTAACGGTAAATACCGGTTAGAATATTTCTGTAACAATTCCTTTATTATATTTTCATTTGATATACTAAAATATTACTCCTCGTTATTAACGAAACAATTGCGATCGTTTCATCGGCATAACTCGACGTTCAAATTAATTAAATTTAAAATGATTTATCAATCGTTAAGTATTTATTTTTCATTGCCATACTGCAGACTTTATTTGTTATTATTATGAATGAACGTTAATTATCGATGTTTCTTGTTTGCTGTGTTCGACTGAAAGGACCTAAGGATGATTGATATCGATATTGAATGATATCAAGCCAGACAATAGCGACCTTTGTTTTCATAATCCTGTGTTATACGCTGGACAAACGAAATTAATGTTTAATCGAATTAAAACAGCCGTTTGGTAATATTAGAAGTTGAAAGTGAGCTTTTAGCTGAAATGTGGAGAAAATAGCATATTTATTTTATTTCATTAATGTGAAACTGGTCTATGAGTCCAGATGAGGAAGACTATGAGATGATGTTTCTGTAATTTATTCAGATATAAATTCTTCTCTTTTGGATAGAAAAGAAAATAAAAAGTGGAAATGATATTTGAAAAATGTAGAAAGAATATTTAGAAACTTGTTGATGTAACCAATTAGAAAAGCTTTGAAAAGCTATTAAATTTAAGCAGTATTTATAAATTACTTCTGTCCACTCGAAGGAGTATATGTATGCTTCAAATAGGTGATGTGCGCAAGTAGAAACACTCCGCACATAGTCAGACGTGTACCATAAATTCAATTCCATACAGCACTGACTGCAATTATATAATCCCAGCATCTCCTTCTCAAAAGGATTATATAAAATACAGAAAATCCTTTTTTATGTTTTCATAAATTGTATTTTTTTGCATGAAGGATTCCGACTTCAATCCTGGAATTTTTATTTTCTGTGCTAAAAACGGCAAACTCACGTCATTAGGAGTACAGCAATTAATTTATTCATAAAAGAAGAATCTGTCCAACATGGAAAATATTTACTGACACAACATTCGTTATGCTATTGTGAATAAATAGCTAAAACCCTGAATGCTAATGAAATTGATCGAAGTAACAGAACTAATGATATACACGCGATAAGTTAGTTCATCCTCGCGCGTCATCTGCATCGTTAACACGATAAATTTCCTAATTAGGGTTGCAATGACTGAAGTCGAAGTTCCCGCGACGATTTCGTCGAATTTCACGAGCGCAGAATATTAGTGTAAACATATGCTTTTAGAGTAATAATTAACATGCTTGTTAATGTCGCTTGGAAGTTTATGTATACGGTGCGGAAGTTGCTGGCGGTGCTAAAAAACATGCATTTCAAATAGATCGTTTTAAAATAAATAGTTATACTTCCGCATTAATCTGGATTAATAGTAACTGTGTACATAATAACTGCAGTAATACAATGCCTCCTCGTTATAAAAATGATACACAGATTCACAATTCATCGGCAATGGGCTTCCAACGAAGGGCAAACTTCTGAGATTCATAAATAACAAAGATTAATAAAACCGTATAAAACACTTTTTTGTTGTAAATAATTGAAAGACGCAGTGAATGTAACTCGCAGCGAGAGAATACTCTAAAATATTTGGACAGTATTCGCCAACACGAATATTTCAGAATCGCCAGAGATTTCTTCGCGCATACTTCTTTAATTTCATCGCTGCCGCAGGATTTGTTTCATTAACTTCTCCAAAGTACTCGGACACCGGAAATATTTGGTATAAACAAAGAGCAAGTTAATTCCCTTACCGGCGTTCTCACAAAGAGCCCAACAACAGACGCCACTTTCGCGGTTCTTCTTCAGCGTGAAATCCGTTATAAGGTTTAATTAACGTTCGCAATATTGAAACATGACCATCGTTAAATACATTACGAATGCAAAAGAGCTAAACCGCAACTGGCTGCCGGGGGTTCGGGATATTCATGTTTATAGGCAGCGGCGAGCGTCTGAGATTGTGTTGGCTAGGGCACCGGGATCAATATTTCCTTAAAACACGATTAACGTCTAATTAACGTTCGCCAGCGTAACGGCACTGTCGTTACTCGTTACGATTCCCGAAAGTGTTTTCATACCGGCTGAGTCTGGTACTACCACTTTGTTGTAACGTCGCATGAAATCTTCATACACAATCTTCGTTTTCTCGGGGTTGATGATTTTAGGGAGATGTTTAATCTTCTAATATTTTTTCTTCTTAATTGGAATCTATAATTATCAAAAATTAAATTTGGACCGAGTTCATGAAATACACTCACCAAATATAAAAAATTCATTTACCGACGAGAAATTAATTACTCTGAATTTTACTTGCAGTTATCATAAAATTCAATTACAGCATTTTCTGACGATTAAATATTTACAGAGAAATATCCCAACGGAAACGGGAGAAATGTCTTTATATGATATGCAGGTATCGTTCCTTATTTGGTGAACTTTTTTGTGTGCATAATAGATTTTTCTTTCAGAATATTAAAACAATTAAAAATTCGTACAACGTTAGTAGCGAATTCTAAAATACGACATAAAGTTTGTATAATATACAGATTGAACCACGAAACGTAAATTTCGTAAATTATTAAAAAAATGTTCGATCGGCCAGCTGATAACAGAGTAATCTAAACTGATCACCGTTCGTGGTTCACCCTATATAAAATCAATTCCGTTTCTGATGTATCGGCCTAATGAACAAAAACGAGCACACACGCGTATCAATATTTTCGAATCCCTCTTTCATCCTCACTGTGTGCACACTCGATTCATCTGTAACTGTTTAATCAGAGGATACAGCTGCAACGGACGTCTAAAAATTCTGTTGCTTTCGACAAATTTTAGTTTAACTGTCATTCTAAAATTTTCAGTTGCAATACGTCAGATGTTATTGACATTACTTTCGGTCATCATATTTTCAAAGGGTATAAAAATCATAGGTCCCAGTTGCGACTGTTGTGCTTCCACTCAAAATTCCATTTCCATTATTGTCGATCTACAGTAACTGTCAGTTATTTGTTCGTTTATCAAATTCTCAAATTTTTCAATTAATACTCCGCATTCAGCTGCGCGGACAAACAATTTTTGAGTACTTGACGCGGAAGCTAAAGCCAAGCAAAGAACAAACACAGCATGCATTTTCCTCAAACAAACCTCTATCTCAATGGTATAGCGCCCCCGGAATAGCCATGGTCGTTCCACGCGTCGAAAGATTAAGCCATTGAACCCCGTGCACATTTCTCTTCCGCCTTATTCCCATGGAATACGGTAGGACCCACGGTCCTCGTCGCCGCGCCTCGGTCGAACCGCATTTCCTGAAATCCACCGGATAAGGATTTCGTCGGGAAATATAAAGAGTTTAGGCTTAGTCTCTTCTTGACCCGCTTACGTTAACTCGCCCCATTCGCCGACGAGTTTCTCACGGAGCACTTGGCGAACTTCACCGCCCCGTAGGTCGGTTATAAGTATAAGTAGCAGCGAGTGAGTAAGTAAGTAAGGCGAGCGCGGGTGGGAGGTAGCGAGTACGTACAGGTCGTTTATTTGTAGCGTGTTCACCGTGGCTGGATACATAAGCGGAGGACCTTTCGTGTTGCAGATTCACCCAGGTTCGGCAAAGCGTTGAACAACCTGACGGTCTCGGTGGGCCGCGAAGCCATTTTCACCTGCATCGTGGAGAATCTCGGCTCGTACAAGGTGAGGACGCCGCGACCTCCGTCGGCTCTCGAGCATCCGTATTTTCCACGCGCCGCTGCGACCGCCTCGCAATTACATGCACCATATCGCGGACTATTTCGGAATAAAATGCCGTCGTGTGTTCCCTTCGTCGGAGACTAATGTTTTTTGCCGGCGCGACGCCGCGCGGACCTCAACAGCCGCGTGAAACGGTTGTTAATTCGGTGGAAATGAGAGGGATTTTTCTTGTCAACGTTTCATTAGCGCGCACCAGGCGTTTCGTTTGTCTTGTCCCTTCTGGAATGTTGCTGTCATGTTTTAATGGCGCGAATTTTGACGGCGCGACGCGTTTTCTGTTGTCGCGATACTCTGTCCGTGGGAAAAGGTACATACGTGCTCGTACGTGACGCAATAATCTCGGGCGATCCTGAGTCAGAAAATTTCTATCGGTTTGAGCGAAACAGAAAAATATGAAATTTTCGGAAAAGGAAAAGCTGAGCGTGCGGGTATTGGATTCTTCTATTTTTCTGGGACGGAGGAAATTTCTTATTAGGTGAAAAAAGTGTCTGGTAATCTCGGTATTTTGAAAACGTAACGCTAAGAAAACTACGAGGGTGAGTAAAAAATTATCCATGCTCTGGCTATAGAATTTTAATCAAGCGTCAGAAAAGAATAGTAGAACAATTTTCGATTTGATTTCCTCGCTCTCTGATTCGTCGGTGTTTTTTTTTTGTTAATAACTCGTTACCGAAGCCCCACCTAACATTTTCGTTAAGGAAAAAGTTGTTTCAAATCATCTCAGGAATCAAACCTTTCAATGACGTGCAACATTTTTCGTACACCCTATATGTATACTGCCCCTGATGTCTGAATGTGATGTCTGATGTAACCCGTTAAAAAAGCAAAATAGAAAAATGTGACGCCTATTTTCGGTCTCCCTTACCTCCTAAAAGCCGCCGAAAGTAACGTGGCGCTAACAAACGGTACAAATAAATTCTGAAGCAAAGATTCGAGAATCCGGTGGCCGATGCGTATCTCGGCAACTCCATTTAAGTAGAAATAAAATCCCGCGGGGTGTGAGTTCAGCAGTTTGTTAAGCGGTTCTTCTTCCCCGCCCGCCAATACTTTTTACCCGACCGTTCCCTCCCCCTCTTTCACCGGTCCTCCCTTCCTTCTTGCTGAGGTCGTGCATTCCGTTCTCGGAGGGCGGCCCTTTCGATTCGCCGTAACCCTCTTAGGCGGTTCGCCGTGCCCCACCGGTCGACCGCGAGTTACGTTCCCCGAGATGGAAACCGGTGCCCGGTCGTAGTTCCGCCGTTCTACCCCCTCGATAAAAATGCGCGGGCATTGTTTCACGGGGTGATTGCGCGCGTGCCGGCGAACAGTCCGGGAATGGAATCGATGTATTATCTTCGCGTCCGTGGTCAACGACATCCTGGCGGAAATGAAAACGTCGTGGCACGCTGACCCCCTCCCCCCTTCCTATCGCTCGATATTCGGGGGAAAAAAATGAAACGGCGGTTTCGGGGTCGAAGCGAAAGAGAACAAAAGAGGGAAAATGGAAACGACTGCCACTTTATCGGCACAAAGGGCCGCACTTTCAATAATCGACGCGATGCCTCCGGCGAAATTAACGTTTTCCAGTCCCGCGCATCCCCTACCCTTAGTCCTGGCTCCGCGGCGTTCTTTGAAATTTCCTGTAACGTTGTGTCGCGTCCTGTCGATACCAATTCGTTTAGATTGTTACTGTAATTAGCTGGAAGTTAAAGCTGACGGCAAAGGCGACGGGCGCAGGGGGTGTGTTTAGCGACGGCTTCGCGAAACGAAGCGTGAATGGCACGAATATTAAACGGCGTTTAAAGTCTACGCGTCGCAGGAGCCCGATATTTGCATCTGAGCGATGATTAGTTTGCCGCGAAGCGGAGACTAACTTTGATGACTTTAGACGGCGGTTTGATGTGCTTGACGTTCGACCTTTTCTTATTTTATAAACGATGGGAATGCGTTAATGAATGTACTTAGTTGCTCTGCGAAACACTGCATTATTTCTGATAAGATCATTAGTGTCTTATATCCTGATGTGTTTGCGTGGTGATTAGAAACGTGGGCTTATTTATTAATTTCTCGTTTGCACGCTGAAACCTTTCGACGGGCTTACCGGCCGCAGATTATGATAGTAGAGCATTTTGCGGGAGTTTGTTTAACATTTTGATTACCAGTCTGCACGGTATTCGTTATATTCTCGTTGCTGTACTCGTGTCTTGAAAATATTTAGAGCGGAATTTTACTTTCACTCAGTCGCCTCGCATCTTTGGCATGGAAGAAAATAAGCTATGCGAGTTGAGTTCAGAAACAAGTCTCTCTGTAGCGAAAGAACACTATGTATTCGTTAAGAATTCTCCAAGGTTATGCGAAGTTATTTCGAGTTATGTTTTTTATGTCTCATAGTGCTTCAACTCTGTAAGCTTTCTTCAAAATTTGTTATATGCAAAGGTGTTTCGTTTAAAACAATTCCTTCTGTTCCTTTTTATTCTTTCTTAAACAAACTATAGTTTGGAAAATGATAGCGTGCGAAGACCTCGAATGGGACAGCTTGTACATGTTCTGAAGAAATAATTACCCATCCGTAGGTATACACCACATCGCGTGAAAAAGCAGTATCTGCAAACGTCATCTTTGTAATAGCCCCAGATACCACCTGTCATGTGCATTTATTATTTTTTTTTTAAATTTCCATTGTTACAGCCAACGGAAAATCATGAAAAAATACATGAGGATGAACTCCCGTTCCACGTGCGTCGTGACAAAAGAGGTCAATCCATTTATACTGATTTTAATGTACTGTTTCAAGAGATATAGAAACATAAAAACGTTTCTTTAACCTATTTTGAGGAATTTAATCACGCACTCCACTTTTAGAATCGCTGCTCCATTGCGTATCTTTCGAACAACATCCGGCTCTTTTTCTTTTTAATTCTTCCTCTTCCGATCCCAAAGGTATTATAGGATGATGACCACGATTCATGCGACGATTTAATATTATTGGAGAAAACGTTTGTTCGCGTCAGATTGAATTCTTAACAAAGTGCGGCGTTCGATAAAATCTGCACGAACGATCGAATAAGCTCGGTGCGAGCGAGTGACGAAGGGCTGAAGGTTCACCCCCGCCACAATACCCCCTCAAATACCGCGAGGCGTTCGTCGAACGTTTGCCGCACGGCCAGAAACAAATTCGTCCCGTACTTGGCACTCGATTTCGGGTCGATAAAGTTGCATCCGCGAAAACTGGATTACATTTCGCTATAAACGCGCGGCGTATGCGGGGAACAGATGGGTGGAACGGCACGCGACTATTTGGCAAACTCGGTTGGCTCTTGCGAGATCAAAACTGTAATCAGATAGGGCAGTCGTGACAAAATGTGTGGCCTGTTTTTTTTTCTTTCTTGTCAATAGAATTGGGACGATCACGGTGTCGGACGGAAAACATCGAATTTGCTAATGTCGTATATCTTTGTCATGTGTACGTCTCCTCTTGCATAGTCTGTGACTTTTATGCAGACTGTATAAAAAATTTAAGGTGAAATTGAATAAGTTGCGAAATTGTTAAAAGTTAGAGCAGACGGTGCACAAGGATTAATATCACATCAACTGCGCTTAAATAATTATGGGCGACTAAGATTTATGGTAATGAACTCTACAGCACTGTTGCAGCTCATCTCTCGGGGAAGGAAAATACTTTTAATATTCGGTGATAATCGTTGAAATTTTCGCTTCAGATTGCTGGTATTTGAAACTTTTCATGGAACTCTAAGTACTTAAAATACGTTAGGAGAATGAAAATAAAGATTGTTAAATTATTTAATATTACTAAAGTCGCTTTCGGTTCAATTTGGTTTGGACTTCATTTTTATTTGTACCGTAAAACAGTAGAATTATTTCCAAAGTATGTGATGCACCAACATTTTTCCATTAATTAGAGTATAAATAGTCAAATCTCTCATTACAATTTTTTTAACAGATTTTCCAATTTCTTAATCTTATGATACACTCAGTTGCAGAGAATAACTATTTCGAAACAAATCATCATTTTCTAAAAACCTGCCATTACAATTATCTTCATAATTAACTATGTAATTTACTATGTAACTCATGAAGTTACTATAAATTTTTTATAAAATTTACAAAATTTATAGAATTGCATTAAATGTAACGTTCATGATAATTATCAGTTTTTTCTATTTATGGATAAAATTGTTGAAAACAATATGTATAATATGGATCAATTTTTTGTCGGCTACTAATTATTTGGAAGACAAGTTTCGCTGTTTTAATTTATACTGTTGGTAATTCCGCGATAAAGGCTTCAAACGCGAAAAACAAATTGTAAATTGCAAATAACATTTGTTCGTAATAAACATATAAAGAAGCGTTTTACAGATACTTTGACGCATTGTGTCTCGAAAAATAGCAATCAACGCGACTATTGTTGCTTCTGGAATTCGTGAGAGTTTATTATAAGTATGCACTGAAACAATGTTTTATAACAAGCAAAACATGTTTTTAAATTGTTTTGTTTCAATCATTGTTCACGAAAAACAAGAAGAGATGACAATTTACTATTCATTAATGTCATTCTATAAAAAAATCAGTTCTTTATGATTGACATATAAATATATACAAATTGAAAAATCTTTTCTTTTTTTTTTATTGTTATAAGCCATTTTAGCATATCGTAAGGGTATTCATTTTTCAACCAGTCCACAATACGTATAAAATAAGCACTAACTGATTTCCTAACTCGACAACGTGTCCCGACAAATCTGTATTCACATTTGTTATAAAAATCTCGGCACGGTGGGAAATATTTGTGAATTCCCGTTAAAAACGCGTCGAGACAGTGGGAACACAGCAGGACGTTCCGCTCAAACGAATTGCGACATGAAACGAAATTGGAATTCACTATTACGCGTCGAAGAGCGGCAAACAAAGTAAGAAACCGGAGACGCCTTTTCGTGCTTGAACGGCGAAAGGCTTTCTTCTCTGTTGATGGGGCAAATAAAGCACTTTGAGCGCCTCTCTTAGGTGAATATACACGCAGGTCGTGGCATTATTTGCGATACTATAAAACGAGAAATCGGTTTTTCTCCAAAAAACTGAATACGAAAATTGCAAGATCTGCTTTTGAAACGGATGCAATATTTGCGAGTAAAAAATTTAGCAATTTTAGAAAACGAACAAGTTCCTCCTCTTATCTCCTGAATATGATATTAAAGATTAAATCAAACTTCGGAGTATCTTTCAAGCACTTAACACAGTCGTCAATTAGCGTCATCGGAACACGTTAAACAATATTTGTATGATCGAATGAAAATAAAATTCGATACACATACTCGCACAATGGTAACCCGAACAAAGGCTAAATATTTTGAAAGCGCTCGCATTTACTGTAGCCGGAAATTTTGAAACAAAGCGCACATTGTTCCCGAATATGTGAAATAAAAATTGACGCCCGTTCAGAAGAAAAGTTCCATGAGAGTAATTATACAGTTCCATAAACGGCGTCGAATCTAAGCTAATTGAAACAAGTTGCTAACAACGTTCTAGGAGTAGAATTGAAAAGTCATTGCGTAAACAGGTACGGAGATAAAATTTCAGTTCCATTAAACTGAAATTTATTTTGAATTAAGCGGGCTGAAATTTCCCCGGCGAAGTAAATAATCTGACACTCGTTTAAACTTTCCAGCGAGCCTGAACGAAACACATTTATCCAGAAATTGGTAATAGCTTGAAGAACCTAGAAAAAATTGGTCCGTCTCCATTAAAATGCGATGGTGGTGAGGGGGGATGAGTTTGTGCATTGGATCTTTCCGAACGAAGAGAATGTCGGTTTTCCGACTATCGATTCGGCTAATAGGTATTCCAATTACAAACGTGGCTTTGTACACTGTCTCTATTTTTAAGCGTCCCGTTTTGAAGCTTTTATCATCAATATTATTGAATGGGAAATGTTTTATAGACCGCGGAGAGAAAATTATTCGGACTCGAAGAGCTGAATATAGTCCTCGTTAATGGAAAAAAAAACAAGGAACCGTCCCGGTGCCTTAAATGGCACGATTATTTTAACGCAGTGAAAAATTCCTATCCCCGATGCCAATCTCCCGAACTCTGACAAATTTCGAGGGTTCCAACTTCAATTAGGTTTAGTGCCGTAAAAATACGCTGCGTCGGGCTCGTTTCCGCTTCCCTGTCGCCCCCGCCAGGAAATAATTCGGCCCCTTTAATGAAATTTTTAAATTTCCTTCCCGACTCCGGATAATGTACAAATTGTTTCGCTTCGCGGGATCCGGTCTGCTAATTTTTTCGCGAATTTCAGCCGTTTCGCGCGGAACACTGACATCGAAAGTTTGGCGAAAGGAGGAAAGTAAAAATTGAGCGTAGTTTATATTCGCGCAATATCATCGTGATTCGGGACCAAATTGAGGATTAGCCAGTGACGTGTTTTGGTCTTCTGTACGGGAACAAAGCGAGAACGTATTCGAACGAGACACTTTCTGTCTTTTCACTTTTATGAAACTGTTGAAGGCTCGGTGAAAGGAACTGAAAATCGAGAACGGTCGATTTTGTAGCGATTCAAGTCGAAGTCACATCGGCGCGAATAATACTACGCACGTTCAAAAGCCGCAAGTGCGAAGCGCGCGCGAGTTTGCAGGTAATACGTAATGTTACGTTGGAGGATAGCGTGCAAGCACGAACGGTCGCTACATATTCAATGAGCAGCACAATGCGATGCAGACAGAATGAAAGGTACGTCGCGAGCAGGAACCGAAATAGGAATAAATTAATCCCAGGAATAAACGATAACCGTCGGTTTACCTATATATTTATGGCGCGCGAGCGGCCAGCGTATCGATACTAGTGTCAAGTAATGCGATTTAATAGACGTTTCCTAGCGGGAGATAATGATAAAGAATGGGTGCCGCTCGATAACGATGTTTCTGGGGTTGAGAGATTTGTTAAGGAGAAGGATTAACTTTGTGAATTTTTATCGAATGTACCTATCCGTGGAGCTAAGTAAGTCACTTTCCTGGATACTTAACTAAAAGTGAAAAGTTTTGGTGCACGTCAAGTAAACAAAATGTCAATGATCCATTGAGACAAATTAAATATTTCAAAAATTAGTCAACTATCTCCTGTCTACTCTATTTTTGTTGAGATATTTGTAATCTGTGTTTGAAAACTAGTGAGAGATAAAAAGAGAAAGAGAGAAAGAGAATGTGAGGGTGAAAGAATACTATAGCCATCGCATCGTAAGTGGAAGATTGCGTGCGCGAGTTTAGTTTCTCTCGATGAGTCGCTCCACGAGATTCGTGAAAAATATTTGCAAGCATTTTTAATGAATCAGTATTATAATTTTATGATATTATATTTTATAAAGTTACTAAAATTTATGAATTTAAGAAGTGTATTCTTTTGATTTTCATAATTCTATTTTGAAGTAAATAAAGCAGTCGTCAAGAATAGCAATTCATAGTTTGTTTGTTTCGAAACAGTGTTTAAGTTAGTTTACAGTAAATCCTCGATTATCAGACTTCATTATCTGTCATTTTTATTACCTACCTAAAATTTTAATTATTTGAAATTTAGATATGAGTAGGAAGAACTAGATATAAGAGTGATAGATTAGAACTTCCCGTAAAACTTGAACTATGATTTAATAATGGTCTACTGAGTATTAACATTTTATATATCAACGTTCCTCTTGAAAATCTGGAATTGAACAATTTCTATTATTATCATGTCGTTAAAAATGTTTGTAATGAATTTTTGGTACAGTGTTAAAGTATAAGAAACCTAAATATTAATACTGAATTTCTCACATTTTTGTCCAAAATAAAACAGTTGCTAAAGGAAATAAAATATTTTAATGGATTAAAAACGAACCGAAGGCCATAGTAGGGTTAATCGAGGTTCTATTGTATATGTGTACAAAGTTTCCAATCAATAGGATAGAAGGAGTCATGAGTCATTCTGAGAAACGAGTGTATTAGTTAGAAAAATGCTGGTAATCGACTTGGAAATTCGAGAAGGTCCGCGAAGGTGATCCTCTCCTAGCGGCGGATCGCCGCATGCTGAGGGATCTATCGATCTTCCAGGGTATTCATGTGCTCCAGATCGACGGTTGATCAAAATAGCGGAATTGAATGAATCACAGAAAATAGAAGTTTTCAACAAAATAATGATATTAATTAGAATTTTTGCTACATACATTGTCAACGCCAATTTCACGCATCGCTTTTAAAAATTGTGAAATTTTCTATCTTCAATTATTTTTTGTTAGAAAGAAATTATATTTTGTTCTCAATTGTTGGAATTGTTGTGTTTATTTTTTATCAACAATAACTTCGTAAAATAATGTTTCTTGTACAATCCGCATATAATATTTTACTTTAATTTCGATACTGGTGTTTAACAATTGTTCTTCCTTACAAATCATTAAAGCAAGACGATGTAAATTATTTTAAATTAACTTACAACAGAACCAGAATAATTAAAAACCTAAATACAAATTGATATGAAATATTTCATATTAATTAAGAGCAAGAGATACATTATTTAAACATCTCTTTGAAAAAGTATCTCTGCAATTGCAGTCAATGAATGTATTGGACACTGTAATTGCTCTCAGTTATTTAATTATAAAACGAAATTCATCTTGAGATCATTCCTCAACAACAAAACAAGAAATCCACTCGCATTAAATAACTAAAACACTACTTACATTAAAGAACAAAGACAAAAGTGAAATCAGTTTTCTCAATTAAAATAAACTTTTCCCCAAAGAGTCCGAAATCAAGAAATCAACAAAGCGCGTGCAAAAGCCAGTATCTGCCGTTTCGAAGACCCAAGGAACGTGCCTCTGAGATCCCGTGCAATCTATCTCCGTGATAAAGCTGAAGAATCACCTGTTAAGGCATATCGCTCGCTGCTAAATGCTCCGATCTATTAAGAATCCGTAATTACTCGAGGATCTGATGCCAGACGCACGATTCCTGGACGCATATCTGCCGTCAGCTCTAAATACAGGGTTATTCGGGGTAAGGAGGTTAACCCCAGAGAATGCCGGGCGAATCCTCACGTCTCAGAGTCAATAGCTGAGAAGTGGAGAGGTAGGAGGTAGTTTCAGAAGAGCCCTGAGAACTTGTGTGCACGGGCTGCCCCTGTGATTGCTCGTGCAAACAAACCGCCGTATTAATTATTCGCGATACTGATGGTTACGACGTACCCAGGTATTCGGAAGATCTCCGCAGGACTCGGAACTATGCAACGACGATGACTTGTAGGATTTCTGATTAAAGGGTATCACGGGATACCCCAGAGAATGTTTCTTCGAACATTAATTTCGGGGATTTCGTGGCGTCAAAAGAGATTCTTTATTTAGGATTGAACGCCTCGTGACGTCAATAAGAAATAATGAAAGCTTAATGAAAAACTGTAATTGGAACAGGTATTCTGAGCAAAATAACATTTCTGTATCAATAAAAAATAGATTAGAAGCAATGATTTACCTACTATCGGCGCGGCGGTTTACATTTATTATTTCGTAGCGCATGAATTATTCTCTACTTTTTCTCTCTGCAAATCCAATAAGGATCAGGCGAAGCCTGTGGCTTACGAATTATCAATCAATTTACGGGGAACGAGGGAGCATGATCACGAAAGTAGGTGATGATGGACTGGAAATGCTTTTAACTTTCTTAACCCCTTGAAAACTGAATTTAAAGATATTTATAGGATTAGATAAGTTGATAAATTCGGGAACAAGGAATTAATAATTTATAGTTTATACCAGAGTTTCTATTAATGGCGGTCTCTGTCAAAGAAAACATCCCAACATTCTAAAGCTTTTGGGAGAAAACACTTCCAGATTTCTAAAACTTTCAAACTTGTTTAGAATTCGAAGTTTTTTTTGTTAAACTTCAGATTTGTGGAAGCTTCAACCCAGTGACAACTCTCAAGACCTTCAAAACGTTCAGGAGTTTCAAAAACATTCACACTCTCAATGCTATTTAGAAGCATCGAAAAACTTAAAACTTGTGAAACCTTCAAGAGTTTCAAAAATTTTCTAGACTTCCACGACATTTTCAAGCTTTTGAAAATTCTTAAGACTCTCGGTGGTCTAAAAACCCCTAAGGCTTCCGGCATGTCGAAAAGTTGTCGAGATATCCTCGAGATAATATTTTAGACAAACTCACCGCGATCCCACCTGCGTTATTCCTGTCATAACAACTCGGACGAAGAGGAATAAGAAGAATCCAATAGCCGGAATGCAACAAGGTACCCTGATACCATCGGAAAGCAACGAACACGTACTCGCGGCCTGTTGAGATGAGTGAAGCGTAACGGGAAAAGTAAAGGCAAAGAAAGCAGAGGTGGATTCCTGAGATGCGTGTTTCGTGTGCATGGTACGGTTCGTTCACTCCGGGTGAGCCCAGACCGCTGATATTAATACCGTGATAATGCTAATTGCTTCAGCTGGGTAGGAACAATTCGCCGGAGGCACGAAATAGAACCTTGAGATGCGGCTCGAGCCTTTATGTCGAAGGCAAGGGCCATTGGTAGATGAAGCAATTATTAGTGAGGGCGAAGGATAGAAGGCATTCTAAGTAGGATGGAAGCGTAGTCGTGTCGTCGTGTCGGTGAATACGATTCTACCGTGGCATTTGCATAGTTGCCTACCCCTCGCAGCTACTGTTCCTTTGCTTCCGTGTGCAGCTTACCATTGTATCGCGATTATTAAATTTACGTAGGCGATACTGCGATTAAGAAATTGGCGGAGGAGAGTCTTCCGGAGTGAATTATGCCACCTGTGATGGGGCTAATAGTTCTGCGAACGCGCATGATATAGAGAGATACTTGGAAAGGACTCCGACTACAGGCTTCGGTGGAAGCATTAACGAACTGACATTGTCTTCGGTTCGCTTTGAAATTCGGAATTCTTGAGAACGTGGAACTGCATACCAGCGAACTTTCGGGGTTTTAGAATAACTGTCGCGTCTTTTGACATGGAATCCTTTAGCCACAGAGTTGGAAGGCTCCTTGCTCCATTCCTAAGACCTGATTAGCGAATACGTATGGGTTTGCATTACAATAGAATGTGTCAAGAATATTTTAGAAGCATATGATTATTAAACTTTCCACAGCAATGATTTGCTGAATTGTAAGCAGCACGGATGGCGTATAAATTTATTGAATTCAGGGTAGACATAAGGGCTTCTCTGGCTTTCCAAGGCTACCAACACCAACAAGGTACCCAAGACTGAAAGATTACTAGGATTGCCAAGTTCTACAAGATCTGGGAAACTTCGAAGACCCGGAAGATGAACACTTTTAGGGCATTTAAAACCTTCAGCATTTTGAAGATTCTCAAGACTTCAATTATTTATCAGGACAAAAATATACAAGAACCGGAGTAGCAATCACGGTGAAAGAAATAAGAAATGTGTTGTTTCCTGAATTCGAAATTGTCGGAAATCTATTGTCGCTGGAGCCAGAGACGTCAAGTTACAATTGCAAAGAATAGTACAGTCGCATCATGGAACAACCTAGTTTCTCTCAAAATAGCGGTCTAACTTCGACGAAACTTGCGGCGTAATTCAACAGTTATTGCCCGAAGCAGTGCAGCGCTATCTTTAAAGCACCGTTTCGATATCGGAATAAAAGTACTGAACGGCGAGAGGGGATAACAAGTGCTCGGAACGGGGAGGGTAAGTCGTGTACGAAAACGAAGGATTTATCACGGGACGGTCTCAGAAGCGGAGCCAGGGTGAAACGTCGGTCCCGTTGGATGCAGTTCCACCTTCTACTTATCGACGCAAAATATTTGCCAAAAGTCGCTTCCACCTCTCGATGCTGGATATATACGGGCGTGAATTTCCGCCCCGAACTTCATTCGCTCACGGCGAGAGCTCTCTCACGTGTATTACGAGTGCAGCAGCCGTTGCAACAGTGGCAACGGGAACGGGTACCTTGTAATCTAGCTGCCGAGAACCGTGTGAATCGAAAGGTGAAGATGAAGCTGGGAAGTAGTCAAGGAAAGTGGAGTAACGTTTCCCCGACGCATATCTATGTATTACATGCCGGATAGGGGGAAAGGATGACGCCACCGAACCTTACGGAGGGTCGAGGGGGATGATACTGTTTCAACTGCTGAAACGATGAAAAAGGCTCCTCCAAACATGTGTGCAAGGGGGATCTTGGAATTTCAAAGCTATTACCTTCTGACGCCGTTCACCTCCGACTGAAATTCGACCGAGTTCAAGCTGCCGCCGTTCTGTCGTCATTGTTGCCGATATTCGGAAGGAACACGTGCCATTTCGCGAAAAATATTGGGGGCCGTGCATGTTATGCGGATAATATTAGGGGATTATGTGATGGAAAAGCGAAGTACAACGTAAAATAGGTAGTTAAGTCGTTGATTGCGATACGCGGAAGTTTTTCAGGATTTTAGTGGTGATAAACGGGGACCTTCTTTTAGTATAGCACTTCGACGGTTATTATACTCTTGAGGATAGAGAGGGAGAAGTGTTTTCTAGAATTGAAAAATTTAGGAGAGGCAGTGTATCGTTTAGACATTTTTCATGCGAGTTTGTTAAAGGTTTTAGAATCGAGTAGTCTAATACTTGCAGTTGAATAATATACTAAAACAGCTGGTCGTCTCACAATTTTTACAATGGCTATGACCATCAGTAGTCATCTACCAATTAAGTCGGACCCATTTGGTAGGACCCACCTGTGATGTTAAATGGTTTGTCGCTTTTCAAACATGTTTCATAAAGTTTTGCCATGTTTCAAGCGTATTTCGTCGAATTTTTGTATCTCAGTCGAAATTGGTCAAATTTTACCGCTTTTTAGGCATGTTTAACCGTGTTTAGTTATGTTTCACGCGAATTTAACCAATTTTAGACGCATCTCAGTTGAATCTGACTAAACTTAACTGTGTTCCAAGTAAATTTGGCCAAGGTTAGCAGTGTTCTAGGCGAGTTTGACTATAATTTAACTGTATTCCGTGTGTTTGCTTATGTTTAGCCATGTTTTAGGTGCATTTATCCGAATTTAGTCGTGTTTCAGGCGAATTTGGCCGAATCAGACTAAGTTTAACTGTGTTCCAGGTGAATTTGGTCAAGTTTAGCCACGTCCTAGACGAATTTTATTAAAAACTGCCTTTTATGTGTATTTGCCTGAATTTAGCCGTGTTTCAGTCAAATTTAGTTGCGCCATGTTTTGAGTTTATTTGATGAAATTTAGCCTTGTTTTAGATGAACTTTAAATTTTGCCATTTTCGGGTGTATTTATTCAAAAACTGTCGAGTATTTGACGAGTACAAATGAACATGAACGAATACGTGTCACCTAAACAAATAATCATAAAAGTACGTCACTGGACCTGATGAAGCTAAACAGTTCACATACGATTCCTACGATTTCCGATTTTCATATCGACGAATCTTACATTAAACATAAGCTGTTTCCTCTCTCTTCAGACGCAGACAAGGTGTAACGTCAGCTTTTTGACACGGTTTCCTAAATCTTGCGCATTTCCTGTGCAAACCGTAGGTATGGAATATGTAACAGATGCCTGTGGGAACGTGATTCAACTTTCATTCATAATTCAATTGATCAGACTGCGGGGTTTTAAAAGAATAATAACAGAGTACGGGAATAAAAGGTAGCTCTGGGTGTCCCCAACTCGGTGAAAAAAAAAAAATCGCGTTCCTAATGATGAACTCGATCCATATTTTCACCAGGTACTTGCACCCTTTACACGAGCGCAGCTGACCTCGGAGGAGCCAACCTTCTCTCTCGCGTCTCTCCCATTATTTTTTCCTCCCTTTCTCTCTCTTTTCTTGTACTTCGCCCCCGAGCTCTCTCTCACCCGTTCCATGACACGTGTCGATTCGGCGTTACGACGATATCGCGCTGTCGGCCTCGTGCCCGCGGCAATTGCCAGGAATTAATTGGACTTTATCACGTCAAACGATTCAGTTCAACCAAATTGCTTCACGGTTGTTTAGTTTCGGATCGCGTGAATAGCGGAGGGGCTGAATGAGCGGCGCCACTATCGATGTTGATGCATTCGTGCCACGGCGAACACGTTTTTCCTCTATTTTTCCCGACGGGCACGAGAACCTCCTTGTACATCGTAAAACACTGGCCTTTCCCGTTCTTCGTCGCTCTTTTATCGCGCCAGAGAATATCGCCGTTGATTTTCGACTCTGCGTCTTACGTTCGGCTCGCCAGGTAATTGGAATCGACCAGAACCGCGTCCCTGTAATGACTGAAGGGATCGAAACGATCGCCACGATATTCGTTAATTGAGTCTTCTGAAGTCCTCGGAAAGAAAACGGATATCTGACCGGGGCCCTTTGATGTGCCCTTTTGTTCTGCTATTGTACTGATTGTGAGTGGTTTGGAAAGGTTGTTTCTGACTTTCAGGGAATATGGTCGTCTCCGAAACCGAGCCTGTCTGTATTGACTTGAGTTCGAAGGCTTTTGTGTAGAATAAAGAAGTCGATTGTTATAGAAAATTATCTTGAAAATTAGCTACAGTTCATTAGTTGGCTCCATTAACTGACTTGAAACTACCGCAGCGGGTGAGATGTAGAAGAGTTCATTGTTCATATTGGTAACAGTGTTGAAAACAAAAACCGTCTGCTTTAAATAATTTTAGAATATAATAAAGGAACAAGTTTATGACGACACTAAGCTGGAACATGCTTCATATACCATTTTTATGAGCATAGGTGCATTAAGTTACCCAATACGTTAACCCCTAACTGTAATGCGATCATAGCGACCCCATTCACCTTTTGCCAAATTTAATATTCACACGGTATGCAGCTAAAAATATTTTAACTTATAAAATATATATATATAGGCTTAAAAAAACCATGTAGCGAAGTATATAATTTTGTTCAAAAGTAATTTTTCGTACGGTTGCTCGATGAATTCACTTTGAATGGTTCAAACTCAAAATATCAATTCTCATAGAAGGAAACCAAGAGAAAGTTTTCCAAGCAAAAAGGATGAACTTGGAAATCGAAAGTCGACGAAGGAAATGGTATGGAAAGTATCATCAACATTTCGTTTCCGAAAGTTGAGAATTTCCAAGTTTGCCGGCGTACGAAAGAAAATTGGTCAGGGTATTGAAAACAACGAACAGATTAGCTCACTTCGTGTAAGAATTTTTTCACAAACCCTCGCGTTGATTGCGTGTAAACAAGTTACGTGTGCCGACTAGCGAATTTAATGGAATTTCTTGCAATGGGGCTGGTCTATACGTAAGTGAGTATTGAAAATTTGGTTGTTGTTGAAGCGATCGAATGAGATTCTATTGTAAAACAATAATATCAATATGAATGTAGCAATTTTTATGCGCATATAAAAATAAAACAATTAGTTCGCCTCTAAATTTATTATTATCTAGTGCTAATGATTTACAGAATGTAAATTAGAAATGCACGATGTAAATATGAGAAGACTACAAAATATTGCTATTTTGCAAATCCAGTAATATTTCGTAGAATTTAGCCTATCCTTTTGGCGCCGGGTGCAAATTACAAGTGCTCGCGTAGAAGCAAAGGAAGTCTGAAGTCATGGTCTTACATATGCAACACTGCAATGCGCAAAGATAAAATATATCATCGTCGTCCAAAATAAGTGCATGGTTAAAAATTTAATATCATTGAATATCATGGTTAAAAATTTTATATCATTCAGACATTGATTGACAACTTTTGTATTTCCAATTGTTACTACAACATTAGTTGGTTAATAGCAATTAAGTAGCAAGTAATTTGAACATGAATCACTTTTATTCTTCCCGGAAAACTTCACCCAATCACTCAAATTATTTCTGTACGATGTAATTGCGGCATCTAACGGTGTTACGAATGTCACCCACAATAAATGATCGCGGCCCTCGAAGAGGGTAAGGATGCTGGAACACGCAAACCATTTTCCTTCGCTCCGCTCCACTAACGTCATTTTCCGTGGAAATAGCTGAGCGATCATTTCTTATCCCATCGTCTCTGTTTCTGTTTCGTTTTCCATTTCCCGTCATTTTCACTCGGGCGGGCGGTTCGAAAAAGGAAAATGACAGCGCGATCCGAGGTCGAGGGCGGAAACGAAATTCAATCGAAATGATTCACTCGATTCGAGGCACGCTCCCCTAGGCTTCTCTCGCCTTCAACAGATCGCAAGAGATTAGGAGTGAAACCTCGGTAATTATGATTAACCCCGCAAAGAGATTTTAATTAACGCTCCGCTTAAGTAAAAGATACAAATTATTGCGATGATAAATTAAACGTGCGAGAAATTCACATTTTTGCGCCTCTATTCGAATCAATAAAAGTTACTTGCTCTCTCAATTTACAAGATGGCAAACATAGCAAAAATTTACAAGATAGTTTAATTTTTTTTTGTTTTTCTTTTTTTCCCTTCTTCATTTTTATATTACTTTTGTATTTCTTTTATTCGTTTTCATTATTATGTCCTCTATGTATGCAATGTGATTCACTTCATTTGTACACTAATGGGATTTCCTTCCCGTAAACAAATAAATAAATCAAATAAATTCAAGTTTCGATGTGAAAATGAAAATATCACGATTATTATTTCTAACACAAAGATTTTCAATTTTTAGCTAGACAATTACATTTTTAGATGCGCCTCAATTTTATTCGCAATAATTTCGTGTAGGCATAATTTTTTGTATAAAAGTCAAATATACATATAACTTCCTTCAACTCTGTTTACATTTATTCCATCAAAGGTAATATTTTATGAAAACAGAACTTTCAGTTCGAATTGCTGATATCGTATGAAATTTTGAAAAGTCTTTGTAACGGTGATATGTTTTCCTGCCGTTTTCTGACTTCGACATAAACGCAATTGATATTTTATACAACATCGGAAACTATAATATATGGCAGCCATAGAAGCAAGTTTCAATTCTGCAACTCAAATTCCATCGGGTGCAAAATTTCTTAAAATATAATTTTATTTTTGAACCAATTCAATGCATCTTCTTTAACTTACTTCTTCTCCGCAGTATCGCATACGAAACGAATTCTTAATTATATTAAGAACTTTATACGAAATTGCATATGAAATTCATTTAAGTCGTCGCTTTAAATTTCATTCATTATTCACTGTCCTAAAGTTCTGGTACAAATTTGCAGCACGTCAATCCGCAACTACCACTAATCTCACCACCACTTTATTTAAGAAGCGTTTAATTAAATTCCTTTTCTTAATTTCCAATTAATTGTAGGCTATAATTGTTCTATAAATCTCTTCATTTTAAATGTTATCGGAGAAGCAATATTCTGATTTAGAAATATACTCTCCGCAGTTTATTCCTGAAATTATTTCCTAATGACTTTATACTACTAATTGAAAGTACCCTGTCAATCATTTCTAATTTTATAATGATTATAACTTCAGCAATGTTCTTTCTTTAATATTAAAATTATCCTAACTTTTGGTATTTCTTTACTCAGCGTTTCCCAGAATAGAATCCCCTCGGAGATCTTTTAGAATTCATCCTGGACACTCGTCGTAGATAAATGGTTTTGAGAAATTGACCCTCTTATACTGGTTATACGCTGCAGAAAGCCACGATTCCCCGCGTATAATGTAGGATTTCAAATACTCTTGTAGCATTTAAATGAATGCATTTTTCACAAACTTACTAAAAGTTACAGAAAACGTTCTGTTTGATGCAAGAAAGACCTCAGTGACAAACACTGTATGTATAAATTTGATATTTCTTTTCTACACTTTCATTAATGTGACAATGCCTATGCATCGAATCCTTTATACCTAAATATGCAGAATTAACATTACGAGAATAATTGAAGTGAAAGTATGTCTCTTTACAATTCTCCATGAAAAAAATTTAATTTCGTTACAAGGTAATTTCGAAATTGTTGAGCCAAAAAGAATGCAGTTCTTCTATTTAAATGAAGTTAAAATACTGCGAAATGAGATTCCTCCATATTACGTTTCTCTTTAAATAAAAGTAAAGTTATAAACGCTTTCATACGATGTACGAAATCAATATTTAATACAGATAAGCAGAACGAAAATTGCTACGGGGAAAAATTCGTTTGTCCGCCCTGAATGAAGTTAAGAAAATCATTAACCGAATTTTACATCTACTGAACTGAAATATCTCACGCGTTGAGAAAAATCGAGGATTGCGTTAATTTTTCTGAAATTCCGTGCTAATATTGGACCATGTTAAAATTCGCTCAATTAATTCTCGCAATTAAGTTACACGTGCCAGGCATCTGTTTAAAATTAAGAGCTGCGCCTTCGCGCAAAGTGAAGAAAACAAATTTGACAGTTTCAGTCTATTTCTTTTGAAAGAGCCATCTCGTTTTTAATTGCATCATAACTTCCGACGTTCCTTGTACATTAACTTGCCTTAATACGTGGAAAATTTCTTTCGCAAACTTCCAATTCTGTAATATTTATCTAACATGATTAAATTGCAATGCGCCACGAGTTTTGCATTAAAAATTAAACTGCGGAATGTTGGCGATTTCAAAATAACTTGAAGAAGCAATCTGAGACGTGCTTCTGAATGAAAATGAGAGAACTAGGTGAATTTCAGACCTGGACATTCCGTGAATGAGATTATTTCGTAATCATTATTCAAACGGTAAGTTAGATTATTCGGTAAAAAAATGGTTTCCGAATGACTGCATGTTATTTCTATTTGAGGAGCCAATTAATTATTTTGTTATTTAGGTAATAAGTAAATGATTTCTTATTGGATGTTGAATCAATGTCTTCTAAAATAATTTTACAATTGGTATATTACTAATCTTGTGAGTTTAACTGCTTGAATTTAAATGATTCGGTACTTCACTTCCACTGTAAAAGGAGTTTTATTCTATTTCCTTAACAAGTTATCGCAAACTAATTAAATCGTACAGATAATTCGCATCATGCCCTCGTTACATTGACTAGCTTTGCCCATCAAAGCCTTCACAAACGTGCAGATATACCTACGTATAACTACGCGCGACGCAGACGCATTCGAGTAGTAGAGCCTTATAATTTCTACGACGCGTCCAAAGGAACGTATTCCCCAATTTCATTCCGAGGAGGATTAACGGCACCACTTGGGATTGCCGCGCGATAATTTACTCCTATGATGAAGGACGGCGACTTGTTGGAGCCGATCGATACCGCATAAAATGACACTGCTGTTCTATTTACCATTTAAGATGAAAATCGGTTCAGGTTAAAATTCCAACCCGATTCGGCCCCTGTTTTCGAGCGCAATAAACTTCGTACTCACTAAATTTTAAAAAGTGCACAGTGTAAAAAGTCAATTAATTCTGTGATTCATTTGCATAGAATATTCAACACATTGAATACAACTTCATGTAATATTCAAATTATTATTATAAATTCATGCAAATGAATTTCTTCTCCTATTGATGAATAACCTAGCGATTTTATGGTTATTGAAATTGTTGAGGAAATTTATAGTTGTAGATTTGTTATTTAATATAATGATTCCATTCTCGGTATACATGAAATTGCGATTTTACTTATAATACATACAAATACTATCTATTCATAAATCTATCTTAACATGTGCTACTTGTATTTAGTTTTTCCTAATTGTACCTACAATTATTGTAATTTATAATTATCTTTTGTGTCTTCTTTTCGTATTTCTTTCTATTTTCTCTACATTTTATTAGTTCTGCATCCAATCCAGTCCATCAATTCTTTTTCAGATTTCTCAGTTTCTTCCGTTTCCTCATATTCTTTCTATGCATTCCGCAAAGTTTCTCATCTCTTTCCTCCCAGTATCTGTTTACTTTCCATTCGTTACAACATCTGAATCTGGCCATTATTCTCAATTTGTTTCCTCTGCCCATTTGCTCTAGATATGACGGCTTCTTTTTTTACATCCATTTTTTGTAGTCCGTTACTGATCTTGATGCCTCTATTTTGTCCCTTCTTTCCTGCTTCTTCTTCTTTCTTTTCTGCCCATTCGCCCTTTGTTTCTATTTCCCACCTATTAGTATTACCCCCTTTGTAGAATCTGTGCATTATTTTACCCCATAATGTGTCTTTCAACTCTTCTCTATCCGTTTCTTTTTTGCATTCCTTCAGAATCGCCGGTCGTCCTTCTTATTTTTTCTTGAAATTTTAATATTCGTATCCCTGCTTTTACGCAAAAATTTATTCTTTGGTTTCTTCCCTGATAATATATCCTGGTCTTATCCTATTCAGATCCAATGTCCATCATATCTCTACTCCATACAGTATGCTTTTTCTTTCGAAGTCTCCTCCAAATTTTCTTTCTCCTATTCCCCATATCTACGCCGTGACTGCTGTTGCTCCCTTTAATACTTCTTTTATAAGGTAAATTTATAACGTGTGCACCGTCCTTGTTATTTTTCTAAAATGTATATGCTAGGCATTTGGATTCTTTTTTTCTATATCTCTTTTTCTTGCTATTAAATTTAATTTTAACTATTAAATAATTTAATAAATTCAATTTTAATTATTTTTATTCTGTAAAATATTGTATTACGATTGTATAAAGTGTAGGTAGGTGTATCGATTTCCATGACGATGAAACCAATATACATAACATACTGAAATTAATTGATCATAATTATATCTAAATTTTATGAGATCGTATTTTATTAAAAAATTTCATTTTAGTATTTTATTTTATGCCAAAAAAATTCTAGAGACTGTAAGGCAATAAGTGAACTCAATAATTTTGGTATCGATGGTAGGAACGTCGTCACGTAGAACTCGAAAGAAATGACATTTTCACAAATTCTTCGCTTACTTCCAGGAAAGGTGCACCTCGCCGAACCCTCGACTGACATTTCGCGAGTGAAATGGCAAGACCAGCTGGATAATGCGAAATGTCATTCATCCGACTCGTTTTTGTTTAAGGTATCTCACGTTACATAAATCTGCGTTATCAGATTCGTTACAACAGATAATCCATTTCATGTTTGCACTTTGTCATTAAATTGATTGTTACATATTCTGATTCGTTATCAATAAGAAGGTTGTAACGCATGATAAGCACGTTTCGAAATTAATTCTTTCGTTAGCCATTCGTTTCCAGTTTATCAAAGCTGCGGAGGAAAAGCTACAGCTAAATAATTCTAAATAGAATACATTTTTAACCGAAATGGTAAGAATGGTATTAAATTTGTTTGTTATACTTTTGATAAAACAAATACGTACTGCAACTAAATGTATTGAGCTCATTGACAATGGAATAGGGCTAAGGATAATATTGAAATTCAGACACATGAGTACAATTTTGTAAACCAAATTCGAATATATTTTATTTATTCACGTATCGAAGTCCCTCGTTTGTGAATAGAAATCGCGTTTCCAGAATACTAGTCAATTCCCAAGGCGCGAAACCCCCTCTTACGTATATATATAGTAATATATTATACAAAGAGAATCGTCGAGCGCGTTTCATTATCTGTCATGTTCCTTTGCACGTATCATCTAGTTCCGCGAAATCTTTCATCCACCATTCGCCTCTAATGAAGTGCAAAAGGGGAAAAAACTCCGCATACAATTTCATTTCTGTTAATTCGTCGTGGCGGAGAAGGGCCTGGAAGACAATAGCGGGTAACTTCCACAAAGCAACGCAATTATCATTTACGTTGTTTCGAGAACACCGAGTTCTATCCCGCGCTCTTTGAAAGCGTGGTTAATCCTTGTCTCATTTGAAAGTCTTCCGAAGCCTATTTATCTTCTTTAATTCTTTGCCGCCGCTGCTCACATTTGACTATCGATTTTATCCAAAGTAAGTATGCGCGGTGTTCAATTTGAATTCTGTCGTTTAAAATAGCGATACCTTAACTTCATAACATTCAACGATTTTTATGAGATTCACGATTTTCAAACTGATTTCATTGTTGGAGAAAAATTATAACGTCTTGTTTTTAAAAGGCCTCCCGTGAATATCTTACAACAGTTGCGATTGGAATCAGTGCGCAGCCGGGAACGAATTGCTTACATAAATGGAATGTAATTCTGCTCCTAAGAGGACAAGATTTCTATCTCGTTTAACGTTAACTTGCTCGTATGTATGCAATGCCAGTGTTTGCGCCGCTGAAATTCATTAAGTTATGAACGGGTTCGAGTTTAATTATTTCGCGAGGTGCGGCAACGAGCGGAGGCATTTCTTAGAATATTCTCGTCGATAACTGCTCTTTCCATCCAATCAGGCGAACTGGGAGACGTGACAATTATCAAACTTACATTATACGAATTTCCCATAAGAATTATAATTTATTGATTGGAATTTGAAATCATCAATAATCACAAATGGAAACCGGAAGTGTTCGACTCTTCAAGTTTGTGCGACGCTTCTCTGTAAAAAAAAAAAATTTGTTAGCCCAGAGTGTATAATGAAAGGTCGCTCGTATTTAACTCTCGAGATGGAGTGTACAAATTTTCGCGTTTAATTTCACGCTGTAACATTCAAAAAAGCTTCCGTTACAACGGAACTCCATTAGCGGGGCTCGCCAGTAGTTTAACTATTTCCTTTGAATCCCTCTTCGCAAATTATTCGGCCGCAGTCGTTGCAGGCAGGAGTTTACGTTCAAAGGAACGCCGAATAATAACTGACAGGCTACCGCGTATAACCTATCTTCCGCTAGAGATTGCGGTCGCTTCGTATCTTTATGGGCAATTCTAAGCGCGCTGTTTTTACTATTTCTCTCGTAAATTTGAATGTTACGGGATATCGGTTTGCGGACGGCCGCATGAAACGAGGCGTCATGCCACCGAGTAATGAAACTTTGAGCAATTTGATCCTTCATAATACAGCTGTTTGGTTACCACTTGATGCTGTGTAACAGCAAACTCTCCCGGTAATTTTAAACTGAACTCCGATATCGAAAAGCAATTCATTTGAGATGATTGAAACGGTAAATAATATTAGCGCGAAGCTGCTCATTATTTGATGGCTTCGACTATTAGGTAGTAACACTTTTGAAAGGTTTTATTGTAATTAGGAATTTAGGGCTCAAGAGTCAAAGGGCAAGACAGTCTGCACATGTACGTCCGCTCTTTTTATGACATTTTCCGATTTGTTTGATCCTAAAATCGTTTTCAAGCAATCAGAACTTGGAAAAAACAAATAAAACGTCACTGTCTCAATTGAGGCTTCACGACGTGAAGATACCATCACGAAAAATACATCAATCATTTTATCGGGCTCCAATCAATCCACAGTTAAGCGAGAATGCACACAAAGCAGACACAATTGTAATCAGAGAAGATGTATTATTGAAGGCGGTCAACAGCTACAATCTAGAAATACGTGACTAACTTGTACGTATGGTAAACAACGTCTGATCCCAATCGATAACTGATATACGCGAAGATAAATTTATATAAACGACGAGGGGTATCAAATAAAAGGAAGCAAGAGAATACCTAACAGGGTTTTATTGATCGAGGAAACAAAGTATAATACATCAAGAGGAGGAATCACTGAGACAAATCCTCCAAATGCCAGGAACAATAAATGATGGTTCTCCCGAACTTATGGAAGGATACACTTGCTTCTATCTTATCCTGAAACCGGTATATACGAATTGGGAATCTATATAAGTGGCGAGAGGTGCCAAATAATGGCAAGCGAAGAGCCAGTCAGTCTTCGCGATCAAAAGAACAAAGTGCACCGAGTCGAGGAATCTTCGACATAGTTACCTCCGGAGTGTCACCCATAGAAGTTTCGCAAGGAACCAAGCAGCGCAGCGGCGTTAGATCTTGACGAGGGATCAGCAATGGCCCGGAAAGCAGCAGGGCAGACGAGGAGAAAGAGAAAGGGGCAACGGCGTCGAGGTGGAGGGAGCGCCCCGACGTTCGACGATTCAATCAACGCGGCACATTGTCGACGTTAGACCGGAGGAGGAAAATGTCAGACGTCTCGGCGGCGGATATTCCTGGGGTCGAGATATGAAAAATGATGTCTGACAGCGCCATGAGTAACGCCTAGCACCGTCAAGGTACACTCCACGGGAATGCTTTATACCGGGTTGTTTTGGTCGCACGTAGGGGTAAGATGGGGGAGCGTGAAGGTTGCCTGACAGATATCCAGCTGCTATCCGTCGAGTGTGTTGAGACGTCGCGATCTCGTGCGAAGCGCGTATAAGCAACTCTGGGTGCCAGCCGTCTACGTATCAGTATACCATCGAAATTGAGCCTGCTCTTTTTTCCATCTCGATGGACTCCTATATGGGTATTGGGATTTGGCGATGTCTGCTTGATGACGTCACTGGATTATTCCCAGAAAACTGTGTTTTCGTTCAACCGTGTGCCAAAACAATATTCTACTTTTAGGAGCTTCAGATACTCTCAAGGTTATCATTCTGAATAACCTTTCTGTGTACATGTTACCCTTGGTTGGTTTTACTTCCACAGATATTCGCGAAAACATTTTAGATATTACAGATCGTATGCTGGACGGTTATGTTAGAAGGTTTGGGTTAGGTTTACGTTAATTTTTTGTTATCTAATCTTTTTTATCTCCTTGACAATCAATTAAATAAGCTAGGTTTCGATGTTTGTGTAGCTAGGTCACGTCCATGTCGCAACAAAGGCCTCCAGTCTCAAAAAAGACATGTATTATCCCCCTCCCTCAGAAACTGACTAAGGGCGGAGCCAACAGGCCACGCCCCGTAGTTACTCCTGTCACGGGCCGCCTACAATGGGCGGAGCAATCAATTCCTTCGCCTAAGGGTCCAGATGTAGATCCAGGTCAATTCTTTGTTCCGACTATGGTTTTAGCGTGACAAGATATTTATAAGCGAGATATTCTTAAACAATGCTTTCTTTAGAGATAAATATTTCATACTGTATGTTCACGGTAAGTTGGCGTTCGAAAGGAATGGGGATTTCATTCATCTGCGTCACACGTGTTTCTGGTTCTAGCGTGCTATTGGCTGAAACGGTCACACATACTAATCTGATAGCAAGATTCCCCTTGCACCTGTGACGTCTCTGGCTTCAACGTACATAAGCTTACACTACTTTTAAAACGCAGTTTAGTATAAAAACCCGATAATCATTAAATTCAAATATTTGTAGCAACAAAACGTTCTTCTCCGTCCAATTTTACCTGCGTTGTAATGTCGCCAGTACCGCAAAACTGTTTTCATACAGACAGTTGCTAAAACAGGATTGGATTAATCAGTGAACAATTTTAGAAACTGTTACGTCTACAGGAATGTTCTGTTGTTTAACAGATGTCCAGTGTTAGTTATTTAAACACGTTTTCGTGTCTGCTACCATTTCTGGCTTATCGAAAGTCTATATCAGTATTACGAATTCAACGATTTGTTTTCAACTTTTAACATACTTTAAAAAAAGTAATTTTTTGTTCTAATGTTTATTAAAATGAAGTCGAACATCTGTTAAACAAAATTGGGTAAATTAAATTCGACGAAGCAAAATTTTTTTTTAATCGATGATTACTGGACTGCGGATTTAATGCTTTTATGACGATTCTAAATATTCTAAAAATCTTCAAAGTTGTTAGTAAATGCCAAAATATATAAATTTATTTACTTTTATTTGTTTTTGTAACTTAAATTATTTTTTCATATTTTGCATATTTTGACATTTATCAACAACCTTGAAGATTTTTAGAATATTTAGAATCATCATAAATGCATGAAATCCGTAGTATAGTAATCATCGATTAATAAAAGAAAATTTGTTTCATTCCCTGAGGGGATATGAACATTCCCTTACCGCTGTGCTCTTCATTTGAATTAAAATACACTAATTGTAAATCTCATAATGTCATAGCCGGTAAAATTTCAACAAACAGGACTAAACACGTTCCCAATCCGAACTGGTCGCACTTAGCCTAACACGGAGCCGAATTCGAAATCTGCCTCGTTCCTGGCTCGCATCCACGAAAGGATTATGTGTACGTGACATTCGTTACGATGATTACCTTTGTAATTAGCCCGACCGCGGTTCACGAGCGATTACAATTAACAGGGTATTCCTTGTTTAGGTAAAAGCGGTTCATTGGTTGTTGCTCGGATCATCGACGTGATACCATGTTTCGATCGCGACAGGAATGTTTGGCCCGTTCCGTTGTAAAACATTCGAAGCCAAGGGAGTGTGCCGAGGTGGGCGGCGTTCGACAGGGACGAACGTATTCGTGGACAATAATTATGCGGATTGCTCCACCGAGGCTAATTATCCCGCTGCACTTGCATCGGGATTCGCCTCTCCTCCGCCCTCCACCCTCTTCTCCGACATTTCGCCCTCTGTCGCTGGCAAACTCTGACATTGCGCAGAGACGGACGCTCGACCCCGTGTTCTCTCGACAAACCATCGAATAATATCGTAACCCGGACCATCGACTCCCTTCGGTCACAAGACGCGACTCTTTCGCTTCGGCGTCCCTCGCTTTGAATGGTGACAGCGTCGGCGGCACTTCGCCGGGTGGCTCTACTTCTGACTCTGCAATTTAAGAGTCGGGGAAATGGTCCACTGACACGGGGAAGATTATGTTTGCTCGGCGATGGACCTTTGACAAACTGGGTGGCGCGGAGCTCCTATCTAGGTTGCTTTACGCGTTTTATTGACTACAGTTTTATGTACGCTCTTCAGAATAAACTAATGCATTTAATTTATAGTGGTTGGAGAAATGGTAGAGTGTACTTAAAAATGGATGTTTAATTTATACTGGAACCACAAAATGAAACAATCTTCGACTAATTTTCGACGGGAAAATTGTTGACATTTGATCTCCTAAAATGAATGGTACGAGTTTACTTGGGCTCATTTCAAAGTGTGAACTTTCTACTTTTTCAATGTCGAATTTTATTTCTGTTAAAGAACAGAGTAAAATGTTACGTATTTAGCCGTTTCGACGGAGTTTACCCGTTTTTGTTCGGAATTCGTTTTAAAAGCGTTTTTAGCGATACAGTCATTAGATTTTACTCTAATAGGAATCTACTTTAATCTCATATTGATCTTAATCCGAAAGAAAATAGGGGAATATGAGAGATTCCACAAAATAGTTGAAAAAATATAGCAACAAAAAGATTACAAGAACTAGTTTGAAGAGTGGTATAAGGTTGTAATAAAAAATAAAAGTTGTTAGTCTGATAAGTAACATTTATTTAGAAGATACACCAACTAATTTAAGTTACTTTAAGGTCACTTTGTAAAGTCTCCGCTTTACAAAAATGTTCTGTGACGTTGCTCATTCAATAATTAAAATCCTCATCATACAAACCGGAACTTGGAAAAATGAATTAATCATCCAACTCTTCTCCCCACGAAAGTATGCATATTTTTTTGTCATTGCTGGTGTTATTAGTTCCCACTGAATACAGCACTGCATTTCGCAAGAGAATGGAAGAGAGAGAAAAAGTAGAATGTTACTATAACTCGAGGAGAACCGTCGGGATAAATGCTGTCTGGGCGTTCATCCCTCGTTTCATGCTCTGCCATCCGGACAATCTCAGCTCCCCAACCCCCTGCGCTATCTTTTCATTTTCAATACGTCGAGCGGCGGTGGTGACGAAAGACAGAGCCGTGGAAAAAAAGAAACGAATGACGCACGTGGACATGTTTCGCTCGTAAACGGTGCACGGTTGCGATTACCAGCGCGTGCCACCGTTCGACGGAGCCGCGTGTTCCGCGTTCAGAATTTTCCAATATTTACTCGACGGAATATTCAATATTTTTCAGCGGCGTGCCACGCTGAGGGAACATTTGAATAACCCAATATGTCCGTTTCGTTGTTGACTACGCGACGCCAGACACGACGATTCTTTCCCGGCGTCGGAAGTAACTTGTCAACTCTTTTGATGCCGTGGCTGATGGTCTGGTCGAACTTATTGATAAATACGACTTGATTAAGTCGCGTTCAGCTCAAAAGAATTTTTGCGGTAATTATTTACATTAAGGGCTTCCTCACCGATTTTGATGACCTTGAAATATGTTGTCAAGGTCATCATTCTGAACAACTTTTTCTTATACATATTACCGCAGCTCGGCCTTCGTTTCCGAGATATTCGCAAAAAAAGTTTCAATATTTAAAAGACTGATCGCAGTAGGTCGGGGTTAGATTTGAAATTGTGGTCGCCGATAAGGCGGTCACGGTCACAATTTAAAACGACTTCAATCAGTTGAGATCCCCTGTCTTGTCTGTTTATGTTTACAAATTGAAACGTGAAATGGATCGTGTCGAACGCGAACGAATTTAGCAGTAAATCACAAAATGAACTTTGTTGATCCTGACAGTGGTGCCCATACGCAAAATATAGAGCGTATTTGGCGAGAAACAAGGGCTAATATTCCCCGTTACGTAACACGGAAACAACATTATGTTGGATATATTGCAGAATTTCTATTTCTATTAGAAAATTTAGAAATCATTTATACGTTAATAGACAAATTACTGAAAGTTGCGTTTTTTGATTCACTATTTCTATATTCGTTTGGAAAAGTGATCAGAGACCGCTAATGATGCAGAAAAAGAACCGCTCCTTTGATCCGATTACGTTTAGCAAACGTGTGTTTAGCAAATAAAACGCGGAACGTTTGAAATTTCACCCGACTCCAACTGATTCGAAACAACCGCGTTTGATCAGATCGCAAACTCTATAATTAACCGTCGTACGTACGAAACAAGTAATTTAGGAACTACGTAATTTGATACCATATTATGGACAGCATAATACAGATCGATGCCTCCGGACAAATGTAATATGAAATCAGAACCACATATTGGGAAATGTACCAGTAATGACAATGTAACTGTAGTTAAGAAACTAATCGAAGTCCTTAGACAATGTAGATATGTTGATATTAAAACCATTAATTCAGCCGACGTGAATAATTTGCTTATGTTATGAATTCATAACAGTGCAATTGGTTAATTAACTGAAATTTCTAATCGTATTTATGACAAAACAACAAGTTTCCCAAAGTTAATTTAACAAACTAGTTATATTAATTATATACTAATTATATTATATTTTATCATGTTAAATCAATGTGAAATTTCAACGACGGTATACAAAAGTGCTCTTGACGGAAGCAGCGATGATTTTTAAGCTTCCCGACGTTTAAAGCTGAACGTATCCATTCAATAATTCAGGAACGGTAATGAATAGTAGCTTAATCTGTACGGTGCGTTAAACGAGATGCGGTGTTATATTATATCGATACCGCGACGGTAATACTTTTAAACACTCATTTCGTTTTATCGTCCGTTTAAATAACTAGTCGGGATGCCATCGTCGATGTCATGGCGCGAAAATAGCCAAAAGTGTTTATCGACAATTTTGTTGCCGATTCTGATCAGATTCGTTGAGTTTAAATACTTTCATCAGTTTTATCAGAATATTCTGACCTAAATTCTATCATTTACAATAAATTAAACGTGTGTTAAATACATTTGCAGAACAAATCTCCACACATTAATCATATATATTAATTAGATCAGTTCCGATATAGAGAAATTATGTTTCATTCCAAACATTAAATTCTAATTATATGTATAGCACTAATTATTTGTGCAACAGAGAAATCGACTATGATTCGTGGCTAATTATTGACGTAAATGTTATATGAAATGAAAAATAAAGGGAAAATTTTAGGAGACATTAATGGTTCAAATTAGTTCGGTACTTCAACAGTACACTGAGAAAAATAATGGAGGAAAGATTACTACATTGCGTAGTAAAGAAACAGGATATAGCGAAATGCGTTCCTTTCTACCACATTAAAAGGAAAAATTTAATAGACTAGTGTAGTAAAATTCACGGAAGGCTGTGATACACAGCGACATCTACGCTCCGGAAAGAAGTGGCGTCTCATGACATAACCTTAATTTGCTTGGATTTTAGCATTGTCTTTTCAATGCCTTTCAATGAATATCGCATAAACGTCCAAAAAATGGTGTAGTTAATATTGGAAAAACTTATTTTCTGACATAGGTATTTGTTACGGGCCGTTAGCAGTTACTGAGTGTAGGTCTAGTTTCATAGGGCTTCCGCTAGAGTGTTCTCGTAATAATCGTGTTTCTCGTTAGTGCTTGATCCTATCCCTGTTCATATATAAGACGAGTTCCGAAATAATCTTTCACAGCTCAAGTGCTGATCCGTCAGCCTAGGTCTACTGAGATAATGAAAAGCAAGTTCTTCGTTGATCCTATGGTCAAAACGAAAATCGCCGTGGTGAGTGGGCCTTCTTTTCTTCTTCCATCCCAACGTTCTCCTCCTCCAATCGTCAACACTTTGTATAACCAATGATAATTCTTTTATCTATCCTACACCTCGCTTTCCCCGTTGCCAAGCATACCCCGCAATATTTCCATAAGGAAAAACTCTTTTTAGTTTGAGCGAAAGGTCCAATTTTGCTACATTCGTGTAGTAAAAATCAGCACACGAGGTTGTAGTTTTTACCAAGTCTTCAGAACCAAATATTACTACATTGGTGTAGTAAAAACCTAACCACTTTCACCAATCCTGTCGTTTTAGTAAAAAATGTAGTAAAATTTCTCTAATTTTTTTTCTCAGTGTATAGCGATACATTTAAGAAAAACTTTAAATTTTCATGAAAAAGTAGCTAATAGAACTGCAAAGGAATTTAATTTTTTCACGCAGTTAGAATGAAAGGTTAAAGTTTTTGTGAAATATTTTCAGAAATTATTTTTATTAAAATATGAAAGAAGGTATGAACTACTTGATTAGTAATCAAATTAGACTTTCTCACTGCGGCAGCATCTCTAACTGATGTGGATCCAAATAACAAACGTAGTTCCGTTCTTCGACAAAAACAGACGCCGATAGATTAACCTGGAGAGGAAAATTGTGATCAGAGCTCGATCATTGCTAATCGAGTGGAAGCCAGCGTTCGTTCTTTCGTTGATTATCGCCGCGCTCGATTACGTAGCACGCGATCGGGAAAAGATCGGAGGTAGAATCGAAGGCGAAAGGATGAGCGATCGTGGCGGGTGGCCGCGGGCTATTCTCCCGTGAGGAACTTTCCCGAGTCATTTTTCACGGAATCCTGGTTCGGTAGGTGGAAGGCTCGCCATACCCTCCGAAATTAAGGAACTACATTTTCAGTGGTCGACCGCGGCGGGTGAAGGCAGGTAAAACTGAGAGAAAGAAAAAGGAGGAAGCACCAGCGCTATCGTCAGTCCCCCTTCTTTGCGACTGACGCAAACGAAAATAAAGAGGCGTCACCGAGTTTCTGATTACTTCTAGTTTCTTGCGTTGCAACTGTGAAAGAAAAAGCGGCGGTCGTGGTGAGAAGAAAGGGGGATCGAGGAATTCGCAGGAATGAGATGCAACGCGAGTAAAGCGCGAAAGGGGAAAAAAGAGAGAAGGAAGAATTCAGAGGGACGGAGAGGCTTCGCCGGCGTTTGTTTAAGCTGGCTTCTTGCCGTAGACGTGTCGCGGATCACAATGACGAACAATTATATCGTCAACCGGAAACGAATCGTTTGTAAACGGAAATCTTGTTACCGAGTTTGGGTTGGGCGCACCTGCGTGCGAAGACCTGGGTAATTGCTTTTACGATAGTTTGAACTTTTTCACGCGAGAGGGACAAGCCCGTCGCACAAGAAGTGGGCGAGTGAATTTTCAAATGACATCGCGGGTATGTATTTTTTATGCAAATTTTTTTATGAGTTGTATGTACGCAAAGGTGATTCGCTACAGGTGATACAAGTAAAGAGGTTTTTTATGATGAATGTATTGAAAATGTGGAGCATATTTTTTGGGGGTATTTCGAATACTGAAATTTTCAAATATTTGTGTATTACTTTCTTGAGTAAGCAAACGATTTTAATTTATTTAATATTGTCAGGAAATAATGTTATTTTTTAAAGTTATCTTTCACTGTAGTTTATTCAGGTCGTCTTTTGACGTAAGGCGTGTCTTTGTACACTTTTTTTGACATTTTTCACGAAGGAACTATGGAACTTTTTACGTCGGCATTTTGCATGCATACTTATTCATGTGCCAGTAATATTCAGAATTTTTTTCATAAGAAACTTTTCATATGGCTCCTGTAATTTCAGCCGTTCTATACATCTAAATTAAAAAAAACCAATATCTTAATTGATTTGAACTGGGTTATTGCAAGTAATAGGATAAAAATATTACATGTTTGATGGATTTTTTATTTTTCATGCATCTTTTGCGGACTATAAAAAGAGAGAAAAAAAGATTTCTACTTAATTTTTTGTACGGATGATAATATGGATTGCAATATGGATATACTGAAGATCATTACAAAGTTTGGAATCAATCCATAAAATTTTAAAATAAAGTTCTGTATTACAATTATACTTATTCAGATTTCGAACCCCGAAGGCATTAATAGTGTTCGCCATTAAACTCGTTTTAAAGAACTAAAGAATCTGAATAACATGTGAAAATGAGGTCAACAAGAAATCTGGTAACATCATCCTATTTACCACCTTAAAGAGTGCATCTTTTCTTTTGCGTATCTTCTTCTATCGTCAGAGCTACCATAAATATTCAAACGTTCCAATTTTCATAACCTCTGCTATACAACTTTCACAAGATTTATCTGAAAAAACCACGAAGTCGGTAAGACACTCGGAGACCGACATCAAGGTGTTAACTGCATAGGCGCGCAGTACGCTGTCGCACACAAAGACGTTTCACTGATACGTATGCGCAAGAAACACGAATTGCATATGTCTCTTTTATCACGCCTGAAGGATCTGCATCCCATCATTTCGAAGGTCTTTCTTCGCCCACGTCCCTGTCTCGCCGCCTGACTCGCTTTTTTCTCTCCTTTCCTCTATCTTCGGCGCATCCGTCTCCGCGAACGGATCAGCCTTTCACCTTTTTCCCCTCCTCGACGCTCCGTTGAACAATCTCGCAAAACTTTCGAAGACGTCCGTTTCCTCCATCTACGGTGGCGCATTCAAGCAGCGGCAACTAGGGGATTGGGTGGATGTTCACGTACACGAGGCCACATGGGCCGAGTGCATCACTCACCGGTCGGAATGGAAGCGGCGAATGAAGTGGTTGCGTCCAGTCTGTGGAACGAAATCGGGATGAGGGAGGCGCGAGGGTGGTTTTAAAACGTCCTCGAGTGTATTACGATTTTTAATTGCGGAGCTTTCGCTTTTTATGTAAACGAGAACAATTGGTAACGTCGAACGCGGTGCGGCGGCGGTGGCCGCAAGAGGGGAGAAGATGGGTGGAGGAAATGTTCCAGAAAGTATAACGAAAAAGGAGGGTGAGAGGGAAGGCGAGCATAACGGACCCGTTTTGTAAATAGAACCCGCCGCGTGGATTTGTTTCCGGTGAAATCTCTTTTTAGAGGCGCGAGATACGGGCAGACTTTTAACGGGAATGTCTTGGCCGAGGCGGCGTGTAGGACAATGTGCGCCGGTTGCGGAGAGTTGTGCACAAAGTAACGCCGACTGTTATAATCGAAAGTGGCGGGGATTGAATAAAACGAGAAAGCGTGGGAGGTGGGTTCGGGTGCATTTTTGTAATGCACACATTGCATGGGATGGAACGACATCTAGGTCAGGCAAATTGTTATTCCTTTTGATCCGGTCGCCGATTGTGGACCGTTGGAATCGCTTTCAAAGTCTCGCTGGGTCGTGCGCTTTCTCTATTGTGCGTCGTACAGAACGCGGAATCATCGATTAATTGTTTTCGAATGGCAATACAACATTCTGTACGATTGAGGGGAACGCGACTTATTGATTCTTGCTAGAGAGTTGAGTTCAGGTTAGGCCACAACTACGTTCTTTGGACCCAACTTGATGAAATGTTTTTTCTAGGATATTTCCAAAAGCACGCAAACTTCTGTGCAGAATTTATTCAATTATAAAAACAGTATAAGATTAATATACAGGATGTACCACGAAACGCGGTCAGTTTAGATTATTCTGTTATTTACTGGGCGATCGAAAGTTTTTTTTATCAAATATAGCACGGTTCAGAGAGATCTTCAAGATGATTATAGTAAATTCATCGTGAACTCTTTTTTTTCATAGGAATTCTCAAAGTCACCTTGAATTTTGTATAAACAGACCTACACTTTTTTACACTTATGTTTCAGAGGATATTAAGACCAACTCGGTAAGAATAACAATATAAAAAATTTTTTTCATCTGGACCGAGAAGACACTAAAAAGTATCTTTTACCTTCATTGAAACAACGTTCAAATTGGTGTCCATCAACTGTAATTATAGACATGTAATAAATAGACCGCGCATTCAGCCGAAAGGCTGTTGAATGTTAGAAAAAGATAACATGCTTTGAGTCACCATTCACTCTTCTTCTGACATGCGTCGATAGAAAAAGACAGGTTAATGGACCACATAGATGGACCCCAGGTTAATGGACCTAACACTGACTTATGGACATATAATAATAGACTGCGCATGACGGGGAAAGCGCATGCCCCAACTTTAGGAAAAAGGTTAGATGCTTTGGAAATACTTGCTATCCTTTTTAAAATTGGACGGGAGGGGGTTGAGGAGTGAGGGTTGAGAATCAGCAGAGGGGAACATATGAAACACGTCCCCACTTCAGCTACATTAGAAGGAGATAGAGAGTCTTCCCAAAGTATCTAACATGCATCCAACATCTAAGTTTGCATACAGGAAATGTTGAAATCCCGCGGTCTGTGTATTATAAAATATGTCTATGACTGCAATAAACTCGCGCAAACAACAAATCAATGACTGTTTATTTAGTCCTTTCTATGACATCTGGACTGATAGCTGAGCATGTATCCATAATTATTTGTCGCATGCCTTCTAGTGTTGTTGGAGCGTCGTTATAAACTTTTTTTTTCAATGTACCTCATAAAAAGAAATTTAAGAACGAGCTGGCCAAGTTACTATACCTTCACGACCGATCTAATGTCCAAAAAATGTTCTGTCAAGAACCTAACGGGTTGTCATAACATGATGTGCGGGGCAACCGTCATGTTGATACCTCATCTGATTACGATACATTATCGGCACTCATTCAAAAAGAAACTGCAATTCATTTTTAAGAAATGCAGTATATTTCTGACTATTTAGGGTATCCTTGATAAAATAAGGACTAATTATCCAGTTCCCAATCATACTACACCATATACTAATACTCCATGGACGTTGTCGTTCTACTTGTTGTAATCGTGCAGCACGGATCGTGCCGTGGCTCTCGCTGAGCTACTTTTTCGCCGCCATTGCTGTGGCGCAGCGCGGTACGTGATAGCCCGCTCCGTGTGATCTCAGCCTTATCCACACTGCGGAGAACACTGTTAGCGAATATTGCACGTAATGAATATTCGCAGCCAAAATGATCTTCCTAATTGGCGTGAAGTCATAAAAGTGGTCCTGCTAGGCTTGGGGAGATCCGTGTTCGCGAACGAAATTCAATGATCCACCAAGGAGTGGATCCGGTGAACACGTCGACGCAAATACTCAGCTTTCTCCCGCTTTTGTTCCTTTCGGAACTCTTGAAACTTGGGCCTTGCTATTCTTTTCAACTGGTCCTGAACGACGATTGTTTGGATACCCGCTAACAGGTATTCTCCCAAGAGATACAACAAAAAAATGTACAAACTTGGCTGTATATTAAGAAAATAATACTTGCTTTTGTCACGCGTATTATCCCTTGGGAGTGTACCTGCCAGCGGGTGGTCGTAAAGGATCACTGACTTTCGACAATTCGCTGCAGTAGAGGGGATATGGATCGCCAACTGCGACAGGGTAACATCAGTTTTACTGTTACACGAACATGGAAGAACAGTGTGTTTGTTCGGCAGCTGAGTTCGTGCCAACGCGAACATCTTTGAGAACGTTCTTAGGCACTGTTCTTGTTCGTGTTCGCCGCAGTGTGGACCCGGGGTTACAGTACAGCGATTTCCTTGTCTGTGGTTCGGTCAGACGCCTTTTTCTTCTCCTATTCATTCTGCACACCCCTGTCTTCCGCATTCTCCAATACAGTTTGGTACTGAGGTTCATGACTGCGGGCTAGGTCCTCACTGGTCCTCTAGAAAAGGATAGCGATGGATGCTTTACAAGGACAGATAATAGCTAAGGGACCCCGGCGAATATTCAATAGACATTGGTCAAGACGCAGGGATAAACGTCACTCTGAGAATCCCTAGTCGTAAGCCTGGAGAAGCGGTAACATTGCGAAACCAAAATGTAGGCTCGCTGCATCTTCCCTTTTTACTTCGAGAATAGGATATTTTTTTAATGCTTTCTTAGTCTAGAGGAAAAAAGTGAGTTATGATACCTAACGAATTCGTCTTAACATACTCTTAAAAAATTGAAGGTGACCTGAAAATACTTGAAAAAAATAGTTGACGAAAAATTGACTATAAGCATCCTGAAGCTCTCTCTGAACCGTGCTATACCTATTTGATTAAAAAATATTTCGTTTGGCCAGCTAATAACAGAGTAATTTAAACGGATCACGTTTCATGGTTCACCCTGTATAGCGTATGTGCTGGATCATATGTTTATATGATGTTTTATTATTATGTGAATTCTGAGCTAGCTTTTTTCTAATAAAAGTGACGCACATATTTCTGTTCGTAGGTGGCGTGGCTTCGTGTCGACACACAGACAATCCTCACGATTGCAACGCACGTTATCACGAAGAATCATCGGATTGCCGTGACACATAGCGGTCATCGCACCTGGTCCCTCCACATCAAAGACACGAAGGAGTCCGACAAAGGATGGTACATGTGCCAAGTCAATACCGACCCGATGTCCAGTAACACTGGATTCCTTGAAGTAGTTGGTAATAAGATATTCATATTTAGAAATAATTAATTAAATTCATATTTCCGATTACTGTCATTCGCTGATTCCTCGAAATAGTCGTGAATAAAAAATTCAGAAGGCTTTTTAAATCGATGTTTCGAATCTCTAGCATTTATTTATAGAACAACCATTTTGATTCTCATTTTATCGTATGAATTTAAAATTCCATAAGTAGGTACATTTAAACGTTTATACATTATTGATTAACACCACGTTCAAGAGGTTCATTAATTCATTTTTCAAAAATTTATATTATTAACTTTTCAATTTAACATTTAATTCGTAGATAAGTTCAGAGGCTAATATTCATGGCTTTAATAGAGCCTTTAACAAGTAATTTTACAGTGGACTGCACACTAGATGTGAAAGAAGGGCTGGATTAACAGCAGCTGAATTTATCTCTCTGTGTGGTTTTGAATCTGCTGGAACTACCTAAATCCCAGATTCAAAGTTCTAAAAACGTGACAAAATTTTTTTTTTTAAAAAGCTTGACAAAATCTTTGCACACTGAAATGAAAAAAAAGTTGGATGCTCTAAATCGTGACGAAACTATACTGTGCGGGGTGTCCCAGAGATCTTTATAAACACTTGCGAGTGGTCCGTAAGGTAAAGCGTAGGTCATAAATTTTTTCCACATACAATTTTAGGCTTTCTTTCTAGTAAATACTGTTGCCCCGAAAAAATATGAAATTCCATTTCTCTGTCCGAAGGAACATTCTAAGACGAACTTAACACTAGCTATCCCATTAAGTAAGACGAAGTGCCTACTGCTAGCCAACAAAAGCGTCCTAAGCCCGATATTTGCCGTTCCAGCACGTTTCCACGGCCTAAACAAAATGGCGCTGTTGGTTTATAATCTTGCCAGGAATGCGGTACATTAAAAGCCAACAGCCTACGGGCGACATTCAACGTTATTCCAATCCTCGTGCATACCAGTCGTTGCTGTTAGCCAGACACCGGGTTAGGCGGCTAAACTTTCGCGCTGTTAACCGAGCGCTAGCAATTACAATAGCGATCAAGCGATTATTTTAAGTAGCGAGAGAATCCTGCCGAATATTTAGGGGCGAGCCGTGCATCGGTAATGGCTCCTGTGCTCGTGTCGCGTGGGTCTACTGAAACTCCGAGGTCCTTGACTGGTCCTTGCGAAACTCGACTAAGAACCGGCAGATTCAGCGATTTCCCTGTGTACGTAGGTTCCTCTTTACGCTTGTGTCCCGCGAAATACGTCCCTTCCTGCCGGAGCGCATCCTTCTTCCACGGCCATGCATCAACTGATCCTTCCGCAGAACTTTCCTGGCACTTGGTACCAGCGTTCCTGTTACCGCCAAGTTGTCAAACTTCCCCAACTACGGTTCTCTTAACATCCACCATAGTGTCGCTGGGAGGACCGTGATTGCCACCACCGTGAGACTCCGATATTTAATCCTTGATTATTTCGCCGGTAGTTTGTCCGTCCCGAGGTATCGTTGGCCACGCGGCCTTATTAAGTTACGCGTCTCGACTAAATTAAAGACGCGCGCGCGGTTTAATACCGTCTAGACGCTTCATTATAAACTCGACACCGGATACCGAGTTATTAAGACATTTCCGTTTCGAATTAGTTTGGTCAGCAGGTGGCAAACTAATTACGAGGCCGTCGTATGAAAGTGGCTGACACTGAATGCCCATTAGTTTCAGAATATGGTAATGCTCAATTACCAGCTGGCATTGGATTCCTGCTATTTCTTGATAAACTGAAATTTGTAGATCGTAGTCAATAATTTTGTTAATACTGTAAGTCGTATTGTTAGTATTAGAGGGAGAATAAAATTCATTCGCGAGTTTTCAATTATAATATTTTGAATTTTGAATATATCCCATTTGGTAGAGTTCAGAACTTTCAAATTTTTTTACATTCGGGCTTTAGAAGGAAAGTATAGCTGTAAATATTCGAATAACTTCGAATACGAATAAGTTATTGGAATTATTTAATTAATTATTTATTATTCGAATAAATAGAAGTGCTCAAATAAGCGAACATTATTCGAATATTTTAATACAGCATGAAAAAAATTTGAACGATCTGAATATTCAAATACTGCTAATTATTCGAATAATAGAATACTTTTTATCATTTGTAATATTTGAACAATTGAATTATTCGAATATTCAGGACAGCCATAGACGAAAGTAACAATGACAGTGTCTATGAAACACTATCATAACTATTTGAGTACTTATCACGTCAGGTGCAAATGATAGATTAATAAACATACTTTTGTAAGGCACAAATTTTATTTTTATCTCTTAAAGGAGTCCTTTCGGTTTGCGCGTCAAGAATTTAAGCATTTTTCGAGAATTTCTTGCGAAGAAAAGAGATATAGTAAAGGTATAATAAAGAAGAGATACTAAGGTAAAGGTACTAGTATAGTAAAGCTTTCTTCTATGAACGGAGTTCCATTTCTGCAGTAATTAAAAAATATAAGAGTATTAGAATTAAAGTTTTTAAAAGGATTTTCAAAGCGATCTTTAGAAGGTGTTTAAAAAACCGTACTTCGCTGGCGCAGGTGATTCCAGTTGATCAACTTATCGGAAATTAAAAATTGAAATAGATTCTTGATCAGTATAACTGTCGCTATCGGCCGAACTAGAATTAATGATTTACCTTCAAAGTTAACAAAATCGCGGACAAAAATGCAAACACAATGGTTCCTGGCCCTTTTTCCTTGCTACTTACAAAAAGTAGGTTTAACTCAATAAAAAAAAACTTGGTGCTAGTTCCGGCGAAAGCTACAAGGCTATAGAATAAGCAGTAAAAATTTCAAAGCAATCGGTTCAATAGATTTTGAGATAGTCCCTGCACCAGAGAAACACAGGTTTTTCTAAAGATCGCTTTGAAAATCATTTTAAAAACATTAATTTTAATACTCTTATATTTTTTAATTATTGCATAAATATACATAACTCGATTGATAAAAAAAAGCTTTACATCTTTATTACATCTCTTTTCTTTACAATAAGTTTCCGAGAAACGCTTAATTTGCGTTTCGCGCAAACCTGAAAGATCCCTTAAAATGCAATTGATAACAGGACCAAATATAAAAAAATATTACTTTTGTCCCCGCTCTCCCCAACGTAACGTACTTAACAGTATCAAATCTAGTGACAATAAGGTTGTCGTGCGGGTGGTGCAATAAATCGCATAAACGATGACTTAAACGCGAGCTACGGGCACGGTGAACGATCCCACAATAAACTACGGCAAATTCGAAGGAAACGTTTAACGGGCAACGTACTTTGAAAATAGTGTAATCAAGGTGGTGGCGTTGAAGGAGTCTGTTCGCCGAGATAGAGACACCTGACCGTGAAGTCGTGACGCTCCCACCTTGGCTGGTGGAATTTGTGGCAGCGGGATGCAAATGTATGTAAAGTGTACACCGCATACCGAAACTTCGAGGAGCGATTGTACTCTTGGCGAGCTATTAAACACCTTCCTGGCGACTAGTGCTCCTCTCCCTAATAACTGGCCGGCCATCCACGGCTCGCAAGAAGCCCATTTACCAGTCACTGAGCTCGGCAGCACGCGCGTGCTGCAAGGGTATGGTTCTCCCGGGCCGACGGCGTAGGCCACCATTAAATTTCTTCCTCATCGATCGTAACGATCACTTACGACACATTTTCGAGGCGTGAGAATGAGAAGAGGGAGGCGGGACGGAATTAGAAATCCGTTCGTTCTCTTTTACCCAGTCGCTTACCGGCGGGAAACGACGGGGAATTTTTCGACCGGCCCGTGACCGTCTCGTTCGAACCGTTTGCATAATTCGACGGTCCAGGACAGCTGGACGAATGGAGGGCGATGAATTCGCAAACGCGTCAAGATTACATTTGCATGAAGCAAGTGTTGTTCCGCCCTCGGGACCCGGTTACTGGATGCCGCGCGCGTAAACAAGTTACCGCTACGTTCCTGCGGTTAATTAAATATCTTTGGTGGCAATGTCGCCGGTACAAACAGGTCATTAACTTTCGAATGAAACTGCCGAAATTCCATTAGCCGTTGGACAAGCCCCGAAATGCGTCGCGGAGCGTGACTTCCGGCGTACGACATCGGGATACCACGACCAGCGTGCACATAAACGTAAAGCTGTAGCTTATCGCGGATAACTCTCGTTAAATTCCTTGTTTATTGAGGTGACTTTGCTCGACCGCTGCGCGCCGCGAAATTGCCTGTCCCCCTCCCGCTTACCCTTGTCTTCGATTAATCGCTTGAGATGTATGCGAACACCAAATTCGAATTTCGGAATTAGGAAACAATTTAATTGCAGGGTTAAGGATAAAATCGTTAACGAAATGGCTTCGAAGCCTCGCGCATGTAACGTTGATCCAGGCGAATTATAGCATCGACCAAAATTATTAATTCCTTTTTTTTTTATACAGTTCGTAATTAATAACACGTGATTGTTTTAGTCACATTTCAGCTTTATGTACAGAAAAACTATCCATGTATTAAGATTCGAGATATTAGAATTTTTCTAGAAATTAAGGTTGGCACATAAGGGCCACACAAATCAATCTTTATAATTATAATCTTTGTATCATCGTGAAATTGTGCATTTCAAAGTAGTATAATAGTTGTACTAGTGTATACCCAAAAACTTGAGCCAAACAAGTAGAAACATTCATTAATAGTCAGGCAGAAGTAGTGCACATCGGACATTTGTCTGACTAATAACTGCAAGTAGTATTAGTAACGTTTCATCGTGAAATGTGCAAAGAAATTTATTTTATTCCTAAAAATTACAATATTTTTTACGCAGCTTGCATACGTATTTTCATTGAAAATATTAATTTAATCACCTAGCGTCCATTTGCGAAATCCAAAAAATATCGAATCTCGATCAATTTCAAAGATATTACTTAATGGCGCTCGTCCTTTTTCATTCTGCAGTATTTTTCGACACATCACAACAAAATTGATCGCAACAATGATTGATAGTGACAATTATAAAAGATGCGCAGTCGCAAGTGAATTTGATGATAAAGAATTATGGCACTAAATTGCTGCCAAAAAAGTTGTAGTTGAAATTGGTAGCTACACCGAATGAAAATTTATATCCATTGGTGAAATGGTTGCTTTTCGTATTTTCACTTTGCCAAAATAGTGGAAAATAAATACACGCATTGTCTGCGAAATTCTTTTAATTGAAAGTTTTATTACTCAAATTATTACTTCCTTTTCATTGTCAATGAATCATTGCGATTTCATGGAACCTCAAATGAAAGGATCTTCACTTTTTCCTAGCCATTAATCTCAAAAGTCAAGCAAGTATATGAAGAATTTCTACATACCCGACATGGCAGTAGTTTTAATCAATAATACATGCTATATCTATTAGTACCACCAATGTATTTAAAATACATTTTTAGTTGCAACACATGTTTAGAGACAAAGTTAATTTTGTCACGCTCAACGTGCAGAAATTTTAGCATAATCCGTCTTCTCTAATCAACAGACTAAGCAGTTACATTAGACCCGAACATTCCTGATCCGATTGCTTGTATTTTCGGACAACAAAGCAGTGGCATGAAAGTTCATTATATTCGTAACAAAGACGAGCGTTCTGGAAGAGGATTTAGGACAATATTGTCCCCGACAGAAATCGCAATCTCGCGCGCAACGTTGAAATTGCTCGGGGACGCGCGCGACGAAGTTGCGTTCCGCGCAATCTACAGCGCGGAAAGGGGTCGCTAGGAAAAACGCCGCCCCACGCGAAAGGAGAACAACAACACGTTGTCGGGGGGCGGGCACGCGTGAAATAATAAATTCGGCGCGATTGTTTCCCCATATCAATAAATATACTATCTGCGGATGCAACACTTTTTTGCCACCCCCGCCATCCCCACCGTCGCCCTCCCCCACTATCCCGATGACGGTCGACGTAGCCAGGGCGCAAAATGAATTGCACCACGCGCCGTTTGATATTCTCCTTTGTGATCTGCGATGCCCTGCTCGAATTGCTTCACGGTCGACAAACTTGCAATCTCCTGATTCCTCGAAAGAATTTTTACTCTTCCGTGGAACGTGGACAGTTCGGCAGACTTATTAGTACCGCTTCAAGCTTCGTGATCAACCGTTGTATACAGGGTGTTCGTGCTGTTACTAGCTAGCGTTTTTTTTTGCAAATAGTAAATATCAGAAATCCAAGATGAAAAAGTAGGACGGTTTTATGTAAACAATTAAAATGATGGTCTATATAATTTTTTTTTGCATTTGCACCCTTATCTAAAAAATGAAAGCGACCTCCAATTTTTGAAACGGAATACTGTATATTTTTTGCATCATATGAAAGTGTATGCGAATTCATCCGCGTGTCGTATAATTACCTTCAAGGTTATACAAAGTCAGCATAATATTCGAATACGTGTTTTTTAGATTTTTTTGATGATTTTCCATTAAATGTTGAACTCGTCATTTTGTGCAACTATTAACTCGAATTGTTTCACTATGCATTTACAAAATGTGTTTCTAAAATGACTGCATTAGAAATTGGGAATACTTTGCTAAATTTGACAAACATTTTGGTGAAAATTTCGGTGAAGGGTGGTTGTACGCTATAATGGTGTGAGACTATGTATACTCTTTTGGGAAATGAAGAGCAGGGATTTTGTCATGTATCTGGGCCTCGCGGAAACTGACAGTGCACATTACAAAAATGTCAAGTCCAAGACATCCATCTAACTAGGATAACAAGTTTTGTAAGCGTGCAGTATAACCGAGGGGTTCTCAGAACCCATGGTGACCCTTTCCTGTGTAGAATTCGTTATACACCTACTTTACCTTCTGAACACGTCTTTTGAAACTCGCAGAGGGGTATCGAGCTCCTTAGAACGAAGTAGTCGCGAGAGTGGCCGTTTTCATGACAAACAGGGATTTGGTCAATGAAAGCTTTTGAATATCATCGGGTAAATGGGTTGCTCACAGAGTGCCGCGGCGCTAGTAGGCAGCGATCAGTTTCAGTCTTTTCGAAATCGTGTACTTTAGGGCGAGACCTAAATTTTTGGTAATTCTCTCAGCAAATGTGGTTCACGTAAACGTAACGTGTCCGACTACTTTGGAAAATCTAAATGTTTAAAGAGTTTTTGCCGAGAAACTTATGCTGAGTTAGTTCTTATTCGAATATTGAGTTAGTTGCTTATTCGAATGTTAGTGACAAGCCGAAGTTAATAATATTGAACAAAATTAAATGACTTATTTCGTGACTCTAATCAATTTTTACAGGGATCGAAATTTTCGAATTTTTGAATATGTAGCATTTTCATAGGTTTTCAAAATTTTTAAATTGCCATAAATGCATAAACATCTGCAGTCTAGTTACGAGTAACACGCATCAGCAATTATTCAACTTGATTTTACTTTCGGGCAAATAAATTTTAAATGAAATTCTTCGCATCAGCCCCGCGAAATATGAATTCGTTGGTCGTTGGTACGACACCAAGCTGACTTTTGCAAACGCGTACGTGCCGATTAATGAAACATCGAAGAAACTACGAAGTGCCTATGCGCACGGGGAAATTTAATTTCCGCGCGAGCTTTGATCGACACGAACCTGCTAATTTTTGCTTGCCGTGTGACAATGTTACATTTTCCATGGAAAATAAAATCCTCTCTATTTCGAAATAATTTCATAAAAACTGTTCGTACCTTGATTGAGAAATTTCTTTGACATTCTATGAAGAGGGCTGTCGTTTAAATTAATTACATTGTCCTCGTGTCTGCAACTCTGTTTTTAATTAACACACTACACCTACAGTATTCCCACTAAAAATTGCTAATAAATTCATTACACAAATCTAAGGAACTCAAAACTTTCAAATTCACCTCATTTCAGGTAAACGTTTTAAGGAATTAGGTTATCTTGGTAGCCGGAAAATTATGCGTACCTAAGTTTTAGAATTTTTTATGGTTAAAAATATTAAACAAAATTACGTAGTTGGGACTCTTTCAATTTTGCAATTTTTGAAAGGATCCTTTTAAAACAGCTAACAGTGGAATTGCAGTTTGCTTTGAGCTAGGACAAAAAGGGCACTACCTGTATGCCATTGACTACCGAAGTACATAGAGATTTTTTAAAATATTGATTTTCTCTGAAAATCGTAACTGAAAAATTTCACCAAAAATTGTCTGCAGCAAAGGAAGTTTTCAGTGAATAGTAAAATCCATAAGTATTTATTTAGACACTCTACTACAGAAGTTGCTATTAAAATTTAAAAAAATACCGATAATTTTGAGTAAAACTTTAAAAAAATGACTCGACAAAAAACTGTTCTTCCATGGTATTTAAATTGTTTGACAGATATTTTTATGACATTAAAAACAAAGGAGATGTTTAGATGGCCTCATTCATTTGGGACACCCTGTATAAAAGCTGGAATTTACAGTTTACCTTTATTCTATGATATCTACACCATATAGTTGCCCGTCTAAGTTAAAATCATCTTCCTTTCTTTTTCTACATTTCATAATGTAGTTTCTAGAGGAGTACAACCTACAGAAATAAACATTTTTTTATTTTTTGAAGCCTCCGAATTGGCTCAACGCCTTTTAAGTATACGGAAACACCCTGAACCTGACGCAGCTGGTTCCCGGGGATTTGATCCGCGGCAGCTTCAGACAGCGCAATAGTTCGATCGGATCCGCGATCAGCCGAGCGATTCGGGGTTTTACGATCGGATTGCCGCGCGCGCGAGGGTGGCAGTCGAACGAGCCCCCATCCGTCGATAGTCGCACCAGCATGCCAGCTCGGCAGGCCACGGTGGAATATTTGCGAATGTACAGCGAGACATCGGTAGATCGGGCCCGTGCCCGGGCTAGATTGCCATCTATCCGAGCGAACGATGTCCGCACTCGAGCGTGCCGGTACGTGTGTACACGAGGTAGGCGGGTTGGTACCATTGCAATGTGGTCATTGTTTCAGTACCACCGGATATCCTGGACTACCCGACCAGCACGGACATGGTGGTGCAGGAGGGGAGCAACGTGACATTACGCTGCGCCGCGACCGGTACCCCGGAGCCGACGGTCACGTGGCGTCGTGAAGCAGGAGGCACAATCACCCTGTCAAACTGGCACGAGGGTACGTACCCCCCCCCCCCCCCCATATGACTCCGAACACCTTCGCCGCACCTTGGGTTTCAGATCCTCTCGCCAACACCCCGCCTCTGTCAGCGATGCCAACACAGCACCCCGAGCTCCCTTTCCTTCCTTCCTTTATCTGCTTAGCCCCTTTCGCCGCTCACATTGTTACCCTCCACTCGGTCCCCGTCTCGTTCCACGTATATTGCCACTTTGCTCCTACCAGGCAGCATACCTTTCCTCGATTCTTCCACTGCCGAATAAAGGCGTGAATGACGGGCCTCTGCAGTCTCTCGCGTTGCTCCTCTGATTGCGTGCGAAATTGGATGCTGCGGTTTTGATAGCTGGAGAAAAGTAATAGCCGAGCTTGGGATAACTGATCTGTTGCGGCAAATTATGGATCACGACATTGTTTTCTAAAGGCAATCAGAAATCTATACTCCTATAGGCTGATATCTATATGGGGGTGTATGATGAGGCTAATGTGAAGTAAATCATGAGAATAGACTTCCAGAATGAAGTAACAATGATTGTATGTTCAATCAGAGATTTAAGAGTTTCACGGTCGGGTGTCATACAATTCTCATTGTTGAAGCTTTCGGGTGTGAGCCATATCCTAGAGGAAATATTTTTCCGACGTTTCGCTAGCATTACAGCTGCTTCTTCAGAGGAGGAAAGACACATTGAAACACTGATACATCTGAAAGCTTCCACAGTGACAACTGTCGCACATTTATTTGTTTATTGGAATGTATAATATATCCGAGTCACACATACCCATAAACCATATTATCTGGTAAGTATCTGCCATTTTCTGTGGCATTGTGTCGCTTTTTATCAACTTAGCAGCTCAGTTCTTGCGACAGTTCCATACTGCAGTGTTGGCATTGCTCCTCTGATTGCGTGGGATCTTTGGTACGAAATATTGCCTAATATTTGAATTTGGGATAATTAATGTGTTGTGGTAAATTATGGCTCAGGTCATTGTCTTCTAAAGGCTGAAGCTTTAGAAATCTATACCGCTACATGCTGATGCTGATACCTTTAGCTTTTTATTGGAATGTATACCTAAGTTACATTGACCTACAAAGCCTGATAAATATCTGTCCCTTTCTGTAACATGATGCCACTTTTTGGCAACCTGTCAGTTCTTGTGAAAGTCTCACAATCATCATGAAAATGTATTTTCAATGTATGTTGCCTAGAATTCATGTTTGCAAACGTTTTTCCATCCAGCTCGTACTTGCAAACTTTCTTCCATCTTTAACCTACATAGCGAATGCAGAAGGCAAATCATAACATTCGGCTTCTTATTAGTCGATACGTATAATTTTGTTTGATAAGTGGATTCAAAGTCCGTGAATAGCAAAAAACAATGAAGTCTAGTGCTTAATATTATTTCAGTAATAAATGGACTCTAATGAATAAGAGGACTCTGCTTGACTATAACGCAAATTCCATTGCCATATGAACTTCGCTTTGGTGGAATTTAATATAAGCTTTAGAACTCGGAATACATGATGCCAGACGAGTGTAGTGCACTGATTAGAAGGAGAATTCTATTTGTATGGATCTTGAGAGTTGGGGCACCCAGTTTCAGAGACATTCAGTAGGGTAGAGTTGTAGGCTAATATAAGAGGTAAAGCTCCATTTCCTTGTATAGCAGAATCTAAATGGAGATATTTATATAAATGACTCTTAATGAGAAATTGTCCAAAAATGAATTTAAATCCTGTGGATCACTGTGATATTGCGACAAAAGAATTGTTCTGTGAACTCGGAATTCATATAGCCAATTTTCGAATTGAAACATGTCTAAATTCTATGAATGATTCTGGCAACTCTTAACCCTATTCAAAGCCATACGAACCTCAGAAAGAAATTCTTAGAATATTCGTGCTCAGTTATCCGCGACGATATAGCCCCGAGGCTGTCGCGGTTAAAAAGGCACACACAAATCAATCGGAATTCTATCAAAGATCAAAGTTCTGGTCAAACATCAAAGTCCTAAAAAGAAGGTGAATAACCTAGCGTTGGCCGCAAAATGATCATTGATGAACCATCAATTGATTCCAGAGCTATCCGTCAGCTCTTTGGACCAACAAGCTAACTGCTTTAGCAGGCTACGGTTGTCAGTTCCTTTCCGTGGAAGTGACAATCTCCTTCAAAAGGTCCACCTACCAATTAAGCTTTGTTACAAAGATACCCAATTAATGCCCTGGTACTTGAATTGTATAAACGGACCGCCATCGCTATGGACTGGAACTGTGCTAGCAAGGAAGTTACATCTCTGTCAGGGAATTCGGAAATCGATATCCGCGCGGCGCAGATACGAAGCATTATCTGCTTGGTCGCATGGAATTGACCCCTGGGACGTTTTCATTTTTGACTTGTCAAGCGACGGTCGTTTTCTCCCTCCTTTCGTTCCTTAATTACTATTCCTGCCTCTTGTCCGGATCACTCCGTTGTCCCCCTTTCGTCCTTCCGCCACTCCTCTGACCCTGGTCCACAGTCGCGCGACTGTTCAGCCTGTTTCATGACTAATTGCACGCGGAAATGCGGGGACCGAATTATGCTGTGTGCGGGTGCGTGAACGAGAGGGTTAGACTAACCCTTTCTCACGTTTCATCCCTGCCTTTGCTCTTGTACGCCCATTGAGTTTGGTGCTTTGATCGTGATTGAGGTTGCGACGCAAATAGAGGAGTTCTGATATTTTTGAGATTTTATTTCGCGCTATGAAATATCCTAGCGAATCGTTTCTCAAGGAGTAGCCTATCATACGGAAGGGTAGCCCCTATTGTTAGAAGTTCTTAAACACTGTATGTTTAATTCTAGGATCATGTTCCTGAAGTCATAAAAGTCATCTAAGGCTACTGGGGGTTCTGATAACGGTGGAACTTTCGGAAGTTTCGAACACTTTCAAGATTCTAAAAGTTTCGACTGTTGCGAAACTCTAGAAACTTAGGCATATTTTACACATTATTTGGAGAATCAAAAATTGTGGATACATCCTTTGGGTTTTGACCGTGATGGAACTTTTGAAAAGCTTCAACATCTTGAGGACTCTGACAGTTTCGAAAGTCATGAAACTCCCGAAACTCGTAGACGTTTTGACATGTTTCGACGCTGTAGCATTGTTGAGGGTCTTCATTAACGATAGAACGCGTGAAAGTAACTTTATTAGTATGGGAGTACTAAATTACAACTTCTAATCCTGCAATATTAATAAATGTCTTCTCGGTGCATAGCGCATATTGAACATTCTACTGGTATTATTTTAATAAAATTATGCGAGATCCCAAGATACAAAGTGTTCCATTCACCCTAAGAAGTGTTTGAAAAAGTTGATTAAAATCAGAAATTATTTTGGAAGGATTTATTTAAAGCTTTTTGCAAGACACAGCTAATTTTTCAGATAACTTCCGCCTAGGTCTACCCAAAGCATAATGAATATCGATTTGACCATTTCCTTCAATTAAAATTAGTTTACCATTTGGAATACTCGAAGTATTGAGGATAACGTTGCAGCAATCGACATCTGTGATATAGAGTTCCGCGATGAAGTATTTTCGTCCGACGGCACCCGCACCGCACTCGTCGATATTAGACGAAACGAATTTCCGCCACGGTCGGAAGATAAGAATGAATTTCCGGTGATTTATTCGCCAGGTTGAATCTTCTATCGCCCGTGCTCGATTTTAAGGAATTGTTTTAAGCAATTGTCGTTACGTCTTCCCCGGTTCGACATTTTCTCCTTGGAAACGTTCGATCGTGATTCCATTAAGCGATAAGTAGAGTGAAAATAAAATATTTCTTCGTTCAGTACACCGCCTGTACCCTCATCAACTCCCTGTTCTTTTGTCGTAACGCGAATAGAACGCGAGATGGCGTCGATAGGAGAAAAACGAATAGCGGAATCTTGTTGGTCTCGAAGGCGATGCTCTCGTAATTGCCTAAGGTCGAGTGACACGTGGAATGAATCTCGCCGTGTTCAACGCTCGTTTCAACAAGTGTTTAAAGTGATGTGCCCCTTTCATGCTCCAACAGGAGGACGACGTTGATTTTGAGAACTCGTTTAAATTACCCTGTAATTAATTAATTACTAATATTTATTTCAGCAGAGGTTTGACTAATATATTATGATAGTAATAATTTAAGGATAATTTAATATTAGCAAGTACTGTTAATATTTACCATGTACACGCATAATAAAGTAATGGGTAAACATTTAACATAGTAATACGTGTTCAGTGGTGATTATAAGCTATGATTATAAACTAGTTTGGTAATTCTAATATGATGTGCATACATACATAATATAAATGCAGAGCAACCAAATTTACTGCTCTCATGATGTCTTAAATATTTTTTCCATTCATTTTAGAATACTTCTTTGCTATTCAAGTAAATATTATCTAATAAAGCCATCACTTGTCTTGTTACCTTTTTAGGTACAGTGCACGTTGGAAACAATATTGCAAATCGAAAAACGGAGATAAAAAAATATAAAATTCGAATTATTTCTTATCCTCCGTAAACTATTATGAGTTTTCTTCAAAGTTTTAGTTAACATAGCTGAATCTAAGTATCGCACGGCAGCTAGAAGCAAAGTGAAAGCTCAAGACAATTAATCGAGTCGCTGGAAACTATAGTTGCTGATTAAATTCGGCTGGGGAAATTGCGAGGTGTATTCGCAGTGGTGAAATGTAATAAAATTTAGGTAATTAATTGTATTGTCGACGAAACGTCACGGACGTCCGTTAAAACATAAAACGCGCCATGTATGCTATACATTCGACGCTTCATCGTCGAGAATGTGAAAATCCTTTAAAAAAATCAGCTTTTGCACGCTGTTTGCTCCACGTCAGTCAAATTTATCGACGCTGTTTGTAAGATTGAAATTCAAACAAACCATTAAAAATATGACAGCTGATGTTTATAAACAAGAAATTTTAAATTAAAGTGTTTCTACGCGGTGGAAGTGGACTTTGTTAACCGCGTTTAACCGCGGCGGTTTCATTTAAATTCCCTTCGATTAAAATGAAACTTGAACGAAAGAGGGATTCGCTGGTGGCCGATGATATCCGATATTTTCACGGAAATTTTCTGTCTCGGGAATAACTCGATGCGAAAGACCGTAATCGCCAAGAAACTTTCCCCATGAAAACTTCCGGATTATTTCTTTTAATTTACCGGACTGCTTCTGCGCGAAATTTTGATTTTGAGCACGCGAACTCCTTTTCGGGGCCTTCTCCGTCGAAACTTTCGCAATGAAAGTTTCGAGCCGTTGTATCTTTTACGATCCTCGATTGCTCCTCGCTTCAATTGTTTTAGAATCATCTTAATTTCCAATCCTACAATTTATTCGTTTTTATGTAACAATTTCGGTTGATAACTATACCAAATTCTTTTTGCAAAATTATTTCTGTTGATAGAACTGCCAAATTAGATCCGCTATATCTCAAACAAAATGAATATGCTTCAGAAGGCCACCCAGGGGAACATCTTCCACCACTGGCGCGCGTCCTATATTCCATCCTAAAAAGATCTCCCTCGAGGATTTCGAGTTCGTTGCAACGTTGTAGCAGTAAACACTTCCTTAGAAACGTTCTCATTATGTGTATCTCTTTTCAACGTAATTAAACCTCTTTAACATCCTTTTCATTTCTACTATCGTTGTAGAAAGGTTGTACCGTTCGTATTTAGAGTAAATCGCTCTCGAACTCGCCGCGGATTCAGTATTTTACAGCTGCTATAGCCGTAATCGTATTTAACGTCTATCAGGTCGAAACCCTCATAACCGTCTGGTTATTATAGCCAGATATAGGCATTGATTATGTAAACAGCTGGAAAACTTTTTAATAATTCGCGTGTTTAACGTGTTCACGGGCGACGGGGAACGCGTGCTTCTCCGTGTAATCTATGTAAATTTAATTACGACTCGGTTGTAGTTTGTTTAACTTCGTTTCTGTCCGCGGACTTGTATTCAAATTCAAGCATACCGATGCGTTCGAGAGTTATTGATAAGAGATGAAAACAGTCTTTCTGGGAGCAAGGGATAAATGAAACAGTTGTTAGCGAACATACTATTGGAATTTTAGATTCCTGTTGCTAGCATGATCACGATACTGTAAGTTATGTGCGAAGGCATTAGATTGATACTTGTATTCATTCCAGTTTTGAACTAATTTCTAATACTATATAACATTTAAGAGGATTTTTTTTTTCTACATTTTTATGTTCTGTTACAGTGACAAGCATCCAGGGGGCAGAACTGGAAATAACACGTGTCACACGTATGCATATGGGGCCGTACCTCTGCATAGCTTCAAACGGAGTGCCGCCGACTGTCAGCAAACGAATCGTCCTCATTGTTCATTGTATGTACCGCAAGTATATATTGAATCTACCACGAGACGTAATTGGGATCAGATGAGTTTGGGCGTAGAGGGTATTATGAGATCAGGGAAATACTCGATTTCTATTGTAAATAATGAATCTTTCCTAGATTTTTTATAGAATCAGATCCAGACTCACTTGCTCTATGCGCACGTACAGCATTAACAAATCTTCTTGGGCTATTTTGTATTAGGAAATACCCAAATATTTTGCTTGTTTCTAATCATAAAAAAAGTATCTGTGAAACACTTTAAGAGGGCATATACACTTAGAAAGGCTCAAACGAAGTCGAAGTTTGCGAATTTTTTAAAAGGGGAATTTTTTTAAATGTTTTATATCGCTTAATGTTTCCTTTTGAATTCCGTATTTTTCTTTATAACTTTTCAAGAAAGTTATATAACATTTTTTTCTTGTTTGGAATCATAGAATATATTGACAAAGCTTGGCCATTAAAACCTAGAACACCCTGTATATTATACAATTTTTTCGAAAATTTATATAAAAAGGAATCAAAAAATATCTATACTACAGTTAGTTTTACGAGAGCCGTTATTCTCAACACGTTTCACAGTGTCAAACATCATTCGTACAGGATTTATTTGAAATAAAGAAAACAATAATTTTCTTAAAATATACAAGTCAATTTTTGAAGAATTGATTTTTAACAATACAGCGGTTATTTGAACGCAAAGTTTCAATTTCACACAAAAAAAATCATGCATTCTTCATGCATCATTCTTTAAAAAGAAAAATGCTTATCAAAACAAAACAAATTCTACGTGATGGACTAGCTTTTTATTAATTTGATTTTAGTGTTAGTTTAGATTTTGACTGGCTTTTTAGTAATTTGATTTTTTGCACTATCCTAGGTGTATATGCCCCCTTAAATCGATGCAAAAGTGGAATGTCGTGGAGATATTAGGTGTCCTCCTTCATCTGGAACACGCTGTATACTCTAAACAATAGCCACAAAGATAGGGTTGTGCCTTTATCCTCCACTTTCCCTTTCACGTTCGCCAACACGGGAATTGGCGATCCCGGGGTGCCGAGTTAGCTCGCCAATGCCGAAACCATGTAGATGATTTAACTCAGCCTCTTCCGTGAGTATGATAGACTGACCAGCGTAATGGGAACACAAGGATATTAGACGAGTTCAATTACAGGTCCATTCTGTTGGCTCCAGCGGTTGCCCAAGCGTTAAGCAATCTCTTTTCTTTTGTAAATCAAATTTAAAGTATTGATTTCTCAAAACAAAGTATATTCAATGTGAACTTAATATCACGGCACTAACAAGGAACAGTATCTAAGTTTATCTCCTAATATGAAAAATTCTGCTAAATCTCTGATTTCAAATCATCGTCACTGACTAACGGCCACCTCGAAATGGAGAATCTGATAGAGGTTTTATTAATAGAAGGTGGCGAGACAGTTTTGTCATTGGAGGCTGTGGGGCATTACACATGCATATTCGAAAATACAATTTAAAGCCTCGGGTTGTGGTCGTGGATCTCTCTCAAAAGCATACCGTAATGATGCCACTTGGGACATCGTGAATGGCGGATTCAGAGGGCTATTGTTTCCGGGACTGAAGCAGCGCCTTAAACATTTTTCGCCTGCAGCGGAGCTCTGCTGTCGCGAATCGATCTGTCGGCGTTCTCGCAGATTGATTAAAATAAGGGCCCTTGAGAAACGAGTTTTTTTTTTTGAGCGCAATTGAATGCCAGTTCGTCCATGTGAACTACTTTCTTTTTTCGATTAATAAAAGTCACGAGAGTTCATTTCAGTCGGCTTTTTGATAGTCCTTGACAGATGCGAGAAGGATATAGGAAATAAACTAACAATGTGTGTGTGTGTTCCGCAACTGTCGGTATACTCACGGGGGGGTTGAGTCAAAGTTTTCAATATCGATTATTGAATCCATTTTGTAAATAGGATATTAAGAAATAACGTAGAAAATCTTCAGATGAAGCTATTTTTTCAATTATTATGATTCTTAAGTGTAAGGACTGTTATTAAAATAAACGATCCGACATAATTTTATGAATCTTTGTAATTTGTTCAAATTTATTGATTCAATATTAAAGTATATTTGAAATTACAGTGGTCTTTCTCTGTGAATAGACATGAATAAGTGAAATAACAGTGAAATTGCAAAATTTCGACACCTCACGCTGGCCATTATTGCCGGTAATAATATTGGGATTTCGTTTTTCAGTTCAACCGATGGTTTGGATTGAAAACCAGTTAGTGGGTGCTTACGAGGGCGAAACGCTTACATTGGAATGTCATAGCGAAGCTTATCCAAGACCGATTACTTACTGGACGAAGCCATCGAACGAAACGATCGCAAACGGTGAGTACAAATACGAACGTTCCTAAAGAGAAAAAATTGTATCCCGCTTTACGATCTTATTTATTTTTTGACACTTAGATAGAATTTTAACAAGCTCACGAGATGTTATAGATTTTTCAAAACAACTGCCACAGAGTTCTACACGTGACACCGTTATTTTATTTAAATAAAGTTCGGGCCTAGCAAGTAACGGTAACGCGGTCCCCGCTAATTGTTTCACTCTAACGCCGTTGTTTCGCATGAAACCGTACCCTAGATCCTTCGTGACAAGTGTTAAAGGGCGGGTTAAAGTGCACGCGGGTGGAAGATTAAGGCGTGTGCGTGTCGCCCCGCTTTCTACCCGTTTAATTGATAACACGACTCCCCCGAAGAAAATTAATGATAAAGCGTAATTTTCTTTCTGAACATGAATTATTAGCGGCGCTGCCCGTCGCGAAGAGTGCGGAAACATTTATTTCTGGATTAATTGATACGTCGGGGTCGGGGTTCCGTAAGCCGCGGAAAAGTTTCCCTCGTGGCGTGACAGGAACTCGTTAAACTTTACAGATTGAACGTGAACGAAACAAACAACGAGAAAGATGCGAATGAAAATGGGAAAGTGTTAAAAAGCGATGCAAGACCGCGCCGGAATTGGTCGGGGTCTGTTGGTCGATTACAATAGAGGTTCCGACTTACCTCGCCATTCGGAAATAACGATGCATTCGTCTGTAGAGCGCGACGCTGTTTAGAGCCGAGCAGTGTTGATTTTTCATCCCCAGTAATAATTATCCATAGAAAACCTTTTCTACTTTTATCAAAAATCTACCTTCATCGTTATTGATAATTTCTAGTTACTTCCGCATTCAATTATTCATAGTAAAATAGGCGAAGTATTCAGTGTCTGCATGCAATATATCGTGCTCCACTTTTACACAAATTAAATATTCACTTCAGCAATAGAGGGGAAGTTAAATTTTCTTGTGTGTATTAGTTTTATCAACTGCAGCGTAAAATACAATCTTTCGTTGTTGTCGTTTTAATTAACTTCGTTTATGTTTCTCTTGTAGCAATACAGAGCTTTCGTCCATTATTATTTATTTTCGTTGGGGTAGCATTATGAAATTTTTAACCATATATTATGACAATTCAATATTTTTTAAAATTATATTTATATGACTCTGGGTAATACTTTGTGTGCTTTATCTTCCACCAAAGTTTCACAATATTTGAAACTTCCAAGTTTCTTCTTTTGTTAATATTATTTCGTATCCGACCTCGAAGAAAAGGAGTCGACTCGTCACTCACACTTGAAACAAGCGGGTCAAACAATTATCAGGGAAAAGTTGAATGGGACCGGTGACGCTGATAAGCCATGGATGAGTTCCTCCGGTGCTCGCACGGCGCGCAGTGCGATAGTGCCGAATAAAACACCACGGGCGGGTAACATGGCCGTCACCTGTGTTTCAGAGAGAGCGACACTCGCTCGAATAACCGTGGCCGCCGGTGCATCCACTTTGCGCAGTTTCATAACGCTTAGGTGAGCTGACGCAGAAACAGTAAGTTTACTGCCGGCGAGTTTCTTGTTATTTGAAACTGACGTTGCCCTGTCGCCGTGCTTCTACCAGAATAAAACAAATTAGCTCTTTAACGAGCGGCAAGTGCAATTACATGGTAACGAAATTAGAGGCGTAACTTACGCGTGTGTGCGTATGTGTGTGTGATAACGCGCTTCATCAAACTCTTCTTCGTTGCAATCTTCAGTTCTGCGAATGTTGGGTAGAAAGGGGAACGAAACAACGTTTTCGCAAGAAAGTTTTTCTGAAAGCTTCAAGTATGAAAACTGTCGGAATGCAGCAATGGTTTTCTCGGTCATGCACTTTGACACTTCTATATGTTGGAAACGAAAACTCGGTAAAATGGAAATTAGAAATAATTGAGAGTTGATTAACCGAGGTTCTATTGCAATTCCTTTATCTTGAGTTCTGAGAAAAGGGGATAATTTTACTGTTGAGGATTTTGGTCTCAAACGAAATGTAGAAAATCACCATGCGAGAATGAAATTATCAGTAGTAGGCTCGACGAATGGCGCGGCCTACGTGATTGCGAATCAATTCGGCTTTGAATGCGGTTGACACGATTACGTAATTGTCTTATCATCACAATAGAGCGTCGCATGTGACATACGTTTTTTTTCTATCCGATCACATAAGTTGTTATTTACACAAACTTTCAATTAATATTTTAGTTTAGTGATGCGTTTTGATCCATTGAAACCTTAACATTTACACAGAGTTGCACAAAGGTTTAAATTAAGCTTTTTTTTTCACAGATAACAACTATAAAGTAGAAGCAATTCCAAAGGGATACGAGATGATCATGAGGCTCACCGTAAAGTCCGTACGACCCGAGGACTTCGGATCGTTTCGGTGCGTGGCGACGAACTCGCTTGGCGAAACTGATGGAAGGATCAAGGTCTACAGTAAGTAAAATTGATCTGTAATTTTTTTCCTGTTCATTTTCACATTTGATTAAAAGAGAGTTAAAAACTATGTATACGTCATTTTTATTTTATCGCGATAGTGCATACGGAATTTGTTGAGAGGGGCAATGAAACACGAAGTTCGATAACGCAATTAAACGGATTTGTATTCACAATGATTTATTCAGAAGACACAATTACACACGAATTCCATGACCTGCCAAACTTTTCTACTTACCAGTCGTTGAAATCCTCTCGTTATTGTAACTTCTGTTAATTATACGGTTCTATGCTATTCGATCGTATTGAACTGAAGGTAGTCCCACTTGAATTTCCTCCGACTACCAAGTCGTTTAGCTCAGTCTTTTTTAAGCCTTCTTGCAGTCAATTAGTCAACTTAATAAATACTATTCTACCTCGTCCATGGTTGCATGTCAAAGACGGACTTTCTCTTCGTTTCTACAACCGTTTCACAAAGCTAACCGCTCGAAAGAGAATTTGCTTGTTCACTTCGACGGCAATCGACATCGACTGCTTTGTTAGCTTCAAATTGTTTAATGCAATTGGCTACTAACGATAAGTAAAATTCATTTATCAGGTTACAAGATTGTGATTCTTTTTTCCGTTCGATTACCTGGAAAATTGAGTTTTATGTGTCTATGAGAAACACGATCAAAATTAAAAGTAATTCAATACTAATTCAGATACTAAATATTCATTATGCCGGTATTTTTTACGACTCATTATGGATACATTTGGGAATAATTATAAACAAAAAAATCTTTAAAATGTTCAACACTTTTAAAGTTATGTGGCGTTAAAGATGACCCCTCACTGCAGCCTGCGTACGTAGTTTCAGGTGAACTAATCATATGAAAGCAAAATACTTTATGATGAATCATTTCTATACCAAAACCTACAATGTGGAACTTTGGTGACGAATTTAAACAGAAATTGAGAAAGTTGCATGCGAATCAATCTTGTATTCACATTTTGACGGAAAAAAATCGTCTTTAATGATTTTTAGAAAATTTTTAAATTTTGTAGAAGAAGGAATCTTACATCCCCAGTTAAAATTTCAAGTGAAAATATTTATTCGTTCAAAAGTTATGATGTACGCGATCTTGAGAAATATTTTTTCTAGATAAACGGCTACAAAGTTTGAAGTAGCTTTTTCTCTAATACAATTCCGATACAAAAATAAAATAATTTCTATCTGAAATACGTTTGACACATTCAGTACAGTCATAGAAAAGGAGCCTGTACGCGTAGAAATCAGGTATACATATTTATGATAGTACCGAACGATGAGGTGGTTACTCGACTGTGCGCTCAGTTACGTTCAGCACTACAATTTCCTTAATTATTCGAATTTTCTATTGAACCTTCTTTTAAAGTGTTCATAAAGGACCAGATTTTCACAATTAGCAATAAAAAGAAAATTGATTCTTTACAGTTCCAATAGTGCTGCACCCCCTTAATATACGTACTATAAAATAACATCTCCATGTCCGTTGTTCAGGGTCCACGAATTGAATTCAGCTACTTTAATTAAAGAACGCTTCACTCTTGCATTATAACACCACGATAATTGCTTCCGGCTTATCGCTTTTTATCATGCGTCTGAACTTTTATACGCATACTTTGCTCCCGCCTAACAGGCATTGCATTCATAAAATTATTTTAAAAAAATTATCTATTCCGTCGTCGCTTACAGTGCAAACATTTTTTACTCGCCACGAACGTTCGAGTCGCTTTGAAAAGAACTCTGAAAGTTCCAAGCTAAAAGAATGAGGCTTTAGAGCGTCGCTTCTCGTTAGCTAACGACTTTAGTAGTGTAATTTATTTGCGAAAGAAGGGACGGTTAAAAGAGTGTCTGGTACCAGTAACAAGGCATTTCAGACAGCTTTGGGGAACGATGGATCGTATCGCGTCAAATTTCCTAAATAAATGTCACGCGGCTGCGGGAGCCTGTCACTGCGAATAGATCCACTTGAACGGCTCTAAATATTGATTTTGGTATAAGTTGGTTCGAATGGAACGCGACTGGACGAAAATTTTGTCATAGATCATTTAATCCTGCTTTTATTTCCCATGTTTTGAGATTTAATAGTTTTTCCTTCTAAACCAGTAAAAAAATTTACTCAGCATCGACCGTCTATTCTGAATAAATAAATAAATTCCCGTTATCGACTGACTCTGAATCGGTAAAAAAAAAGCTCGATCTCAGTAAAGACTTTAGAAATAACCCGATATACGTATGCAGGGGCACAATGCGCGTATTCTTCGACCAATTGCGACCAGTTTCCAAGGTATACGATTAAACCGCGATCTATCCATTCATCGGTGCTGCCCTCGATTCCACGCGATAATTAATCCGTCGCTTGATTAGAGTATCGACGAGCGCGAAGGGGGGCGGGAGGGAGCGTGCGCGGGCAACGAGACAAAGGAAAAAGGCCGACGAATTTAACGATTGATGAACGACGCGGGAAGCAGGAAGTCCATTCGGACGGGAGCATTTAATTATCGATAATTGTAAATCAAGTGCGCGACAAGCCATGCACAAGCGTCAACGCGAGTTCCTCGAGTAATTGGCCCTACCATCTAATTGAATGACCCCCTCCCACCTCGTCGCGCTCCATTGGGTCCCGTTCCGAACCACTTTCGCGCTTTCTTCGGTCCTTCCTTCGACTTTTTTCCCTTTCTCCAACGCGCGCCGGCCGCGGTTAACGACGTTAACAATAATTAGCGGGGAGAGCCAGTCGCGGGTTGTATGCTTCATTAAAGCCGATTAACTTCAACGGAAGTCCCGTTCGAGCGTGAAAGCGGCGAATTGCCAGTCAATAGTGTCGAGGAGGCAAATAAGAAGAAAAGGGACGCGAGCTGAGTCTTTGGGGGAATGTTTTCAAAGATTCGGAAAAATGCCGGAGTGCAGGAATTTTTTTAATGACCGTGGAGTATATACTGCGAGTTTCTATGCACTTATGACAATTCTAATTATGCAAAAATCTAGAAGGCTATGGACAGATGCCAAAATATAAAAAGCATATAGAATGTAATACTGAGAAAATGAAGTACTTTGTCGTTTAAGCTTCAATTCTTTATTTGCTTTCGTAAAAATTTGATTTTGCATAGCAGTTTGCAAACTGGCTACAATATTAGGGCGATAGAGATGAAGCCTATGTGGATTGAACTAAATAGTTATGCACAATTTGGTCATTGTAACTGATCTCTTCTTTCACTCGTTAATAGTAAAGGAACAATTTTTTAGTCTAATGCTAAATTGGAGTTGAAAAATGGTGTTAGAATTAACGAGTATCAAAGACGAGTAAATACATTGAAATTGGAAGGCGGCAGCTAGCACATCCCTAGTTACAAATAAACGTAAATGCGCATACAAGCATTCGAAACAAATGCAATTACAGCATCGAAATGGAATTCAACAACGAAAACCCATATAAACAACGGGTAAGTTTGGTTAGAGAACCGCGGGTGATTTAATATTTGATTAGACAAATTTAATGTTGCACTGTGGGCCATATATACATAGTAAAATTTAGTTTCGATTTATATACCAACATGGCACAATGAGTTCATTAATCGAACAGAAATGAGTAGTTGGAAAACAGTGAACGTTTTGACGTTTAAATAACGAATTCTACTATTAACCCTATGAATAACTTCTCGACAAGCAAGAGACGATCATATTAAATTTTTAATGTCAATTGAAAGTTGAAACTCTGTCATTAAAAGAGAAACAGTTTTATACTTTAAACTTTAGAGTGATCGAAACTTGAGGAAAGATCAAACAAATAGTTGCATATTTTAGTAAAGATAAGTTCAAAGTTCTTACATTTGCATCTTGAAAGAAATGAAAAATATTTGCTTGTTTGTATGTTGTTTTTGAACAAATATTAATGTTTGTAATGAAAAAAGTTAAGTTTTCTTTAGTTTTCTAAGTGTCCGATTTTAGGTACCATTTTTTTCAACGGCTGATTTTAACATTTCTTATTTCAAAAAAGCATTCCCCTATATTTTGTAAGTTTTTAATATCCAGTGTTCCATATTACATACAATTACCCTAATTAAATATGTTTATGTATTTCTGAATGCATAAAACGGTTAAAGAACTTACAGTTACGAGGTTCTATTAAAAACTACACAACTACAAAAAAGTGCACAAATCTTCTTTTATTCCAAAGAAGAAAAACAATATTCTGTTCATTAAATTCCCCTTGAATGAACTCCGTCTACAAATAACACAACAAAAGGAAGCTGACTGTATCCAAGTAGACCAATTCCAAAGCAGCTCTCCTGTAGTTTCTTGACCTATCGAAAAACGATTTGCTCGTTTAATTGACATGTTGTAATACCGTATAAATTATTGGGCGATCTTCATCCTCCAAGAGTTACGGAATCTGCTTAAAAAGCCATTCAGAAAAAAAGGGGCGTTCAAAGAACTTCTGAAAACGGGATCAATAGAAGCAAGGAGTACCTCCCTCGGCACAGGGCTAGGTAAAATAGTATTTGAAATAAAAAATAAAAATATTTTCAGAGATTATTTCCAATACTATGTTATTTTGAATAATTTGAAATATCTATTTATTTTTGTATTAGTGGAAATACTATTTGAAATATTTATTTAATCTCTCAAGTATATGAAATATGTATTTCAATTATGTGTTTCGCAGCACGAACTTAAAATAGTTACTTGAAATAAATATTTCTGCTATTATTAGTGGAATGAAACTTCAGCACTACCTTTCTCCGAAATAAGCTATGGATATATCTAGACATTCATAACTATGCTTATACATTATAAAGTAAGAGAAAGATGTAAGTAAAATACTATGAAATACTAGTTGTAATAATTAATTTTCATATATCCTTAAAACAATATTATTTTAAATATTTATTCCTAATACATTCTACGAAAACTATTATTTCAAATAATTATTTCTAAAACATCGCACAGCAAATATTACTTCAATTAATAGCTCCTATACATGTGTAATAAATAGATATTTTCAATTATTCTTCTATGTAGAACTAAGAAATAAAATAAATGCTGACATACTACTTCATTTGAATAAAAGTATTGTAATTACTATTTCCAATACTTTTTATTTGAATTGTACCCATCACTGCCTCGGCAATCATCCTTCGGTTTCGAGGCATCGCGTATAATTAGTCCTTTGGGAGGGGGCCAGTGTTCCCGATAGCTTTCAATACTAAATTGTTCGTTTCATTTTTTTCGCCGGAAACGATCTTCGCAAATGCAGCCGTCGACGTCAAGGCGAGCCGGCGTTGTTATCGGCGCGGCGGTCAGGGGGCGTCAATTTTTCCAAGTCGGGTCGCGGCCGTCGCGTCGCGGACAGGTCGTTCCGTCCGCGGTCTCCTCGAAAATAGTAATTAAAGAAAGCGTATTTTCGAATACTCTCGCCGCGGTCGAACCCGTACGGTTGGGGGTGTTGCGAGGGGCGGAGGACGAATATCATCGCCGGCCCTCGACATTTCGACGGGGCGTGCACGTGACAAGGGCTCTTCGGGTTTTGCGAAACCGCCGGCCGGACGACGTTCCAATACGTCAAAACCGTGGAGCATCGGTTGGCGGAAAGTCCAATCGCTCGGTCGATTATTTTTCCGGTTATTACTCGCGGACACGCCGCGCCGGGACCACCGACGATATCTCGACGCGCCATTTTCCCATCTGACGTAAAGCGGGTTTCCCGCCGGCCGGTACACAATTTGACAGGCATTAAATCCCTCGTATGGACTGCGCGCGACTCGACGGGATTTCACGCGTTCATCTTTATTAATGAACAAATCGGCGATAATGCGTTGCCGTGGGTGATCCAGCCGACCGTTACATCGACGCCTGCCGATAGCCCCGACGATGCGCTGCGGCTATCAACACCCGATGCGTAGGCTATTGATTCGCTCTATGAGTTCCGGCTTCTATTCCATTCGGGCCGACATTTAGAAGGGAATATGATCCATGGTTGGATGTTGTTAATACCGCACTGGCTTCGAGTTGTTTGTTCAAACGCATCGCCGGGGCCAGAAGTGCGAACAGATTGAATGGAGGTCCGTTTAATTAACGGATCAGGAAATAGTCTGTTTTCGCGGCCGGCTCGGGTGGACAATTAGGCGTGTCTAATGGTTCATTGCTGCAACGGTTGGTGACTTCTAATTGAGAAGCTATTGAGACGATTGCGTGGCCTCTGAGTCCTGCCACGCGCAAAAATTTCACATTTCTGGCTGTATTGTGTTTCGATGTGGGTGAAATTAAACGCGATAGGACGTAACTTCTTGTTTATAAATATTTGTGTAATCATAAGCTATGATAAAATTCGAAGTAAGGTATTGAATATTCCATTTAAGAAGCTGAAGGTGATTTTTCCTTCTCGATAAAACGACTAGGCAGCGAGAGCGAACTTCCCTTCGTGTCAAATAACAAAGTTATTTGAAGTTGTCAAGTACCTCTACTTTCTGTAAAAGAAATCAGAATTTTTCAATAAGATGGTTTATAAAGGGAAGCAGTTTAAAACTTTATCATCCTACTCATTTTCTTACTGTAGATAAAATATGTTCAGACATGTGTCGGTGAACTATATTGACAGAAACAATTATTACTTTATACACACTTATTTAGCTACTTTGTAATATGCTTTGAATTGCTTTGCAAAAATATCATTTTCATGGAGTTTCCAGTTTAAGAAGGAAACAATTTTTAAAGTGCAACAAGATTTATAACGATAAACAGAGTCGAGAGTTGTGACTGAATTTTCATAGCTGGCTCATGTCAGATCCAACCTTTCCGAGACATTCTAGGTAAAATGTCCTTTCTGAGAGCAACACAAAATAAAAAGGGAAACGAGTCAAAGGTTAAACCACGACGACCATCAGTCCTTCAGATGTCGGATAGAGTTACACTACTCTTTGTCATAAGCGGCAAGAAGATGCATCGGATGCTTCAAAGCTTGCGACGTATAATGCGCAAAGTTGTATGTCTCAACGTGGAGAACGACGGACAGGAAGCTTTAGGATTAAGAATGAAGCTGTTTACGCTTGAACTCCCCGACGAAGTTGCAGTGCATGAAACTAATATTAATTAGGCATAGACGCACGCGATCGCGGAATTTCTAGATAATGAAAATAATCAGTTTGTCGATTTCTGTTTCGACAACTGCGAAAGGTTCATGAAAGTTGTTCTTCATTTAAATTTTCAGCGTTGCGAATCCTATCGTAGAATTTTCATCAAAGCAAGGCGAGATACTCGGCAAATAACTGAATTAATGTAACTAAATTATAACGCAACGCTGATGAATACGCTAAAGGTGAGTTTCGTTAAAGCTTGAGATTCGAGGCAGCTGGCTTTGTGCAGTGGTACTTCTCAGTCAGTAGATTCCGAAAGCCGAGGAAATATTATTACTTTCAGGTCTTTGCAAAATTCTTGTAATGATGAAAGCGCAATAATGCGAGCAGGATTGAGGAGTTTCTGGCATCTTTAATTTATTTCAACGTATATCTTTATTCTAGAATCTGTGTTTCAAGAAACAAGTAAGTCCAAAAAAAGTTCAGGTTACAATTGTCTAGTTATTTCCATAAGCACTCCATAATCTATGAATTATTTAATTTCAAAGGTAATTATTTGGATTTGGAGTAATTTTAATGAATAAGCAAAGTTAATTACATCATTCTTTATTTGTTAAAATAAATTTCCGCTACAGATAATTAGAAATACCCCGAGGAAGCTTATGCATTGATAATTCCTTCTTGCTTTGCCTATAAACATAAATTTGTTTGTAATGAGAAAATACTGTAACCTACTATTTAAGGATTGAAGAGAAGACTTCGGATTGAAGAGAAATAATGTTCTTTGCCTAGTCGAAGGAAGCAGACTTCTCAAACGAATCACTTACAAGCCAGTAATCAGGTCTCAAGGATAGTTAGCTGCGAGAGCAATTAGTCTTGTCAATTAGTTCGAGTGTCACTTAGAACATTCATAGCAATTAGGTTCAACATTTCAATCAATATCAATCTAATACGTAGTTAGGTATCTAGGCAGTCTTTAACACACTATAGTCCCATACTACAGTGCATCAACTACCTTGCGATATGTTAAAAGAATCGATATTTAAAAATATTGAATTCACAGTTGAATAGGTTGTGCTCATGAGGCGGCGAACTGACTTATTCCACTGTTAAGTCATAAGTCAGATACGCAGCAAATTAGGTCAAAAACTCAAAGGAACTCACTTACTTCGGAGTCCAGTTTGTTTTTTAAATTTTGAATATGACTTAACAGGAGTTGCTATGTCGTGACTATACAGGGTGTAACAAATATACGTTACTGCATTTTAAGGGGTGGTAGGGGAGCTCAAATGAAACAAGAATGTGCTATAATACAGGTCTGATCTGTCTTCATTTTGTAGTAATAATGCCTTAAAGCTAGTGATATGGTCTTAAGATGGATATCAACTTCGGTACATCGACGAGGCAAACACATGGAAACAAGCAGCCTTTGATATACGCCAGTATTTGACATACGCCCTTCCTCTGTGTGCGTAGCTGATGCTCATTCCTACGAACATCCCTGATCTTTGAAGCTTTATAACAGTTAAACTATAAGAGATAAAGCAAAATGCCTTAAGACTTTTTTGTTCTATTGATGCTTCTCAATGTATGTACAAAATTATAAAATCCTCCGATTATTAATTTCACGTAAAGACACGTGAAAAAGGTATTATTACTGCAAAATGGAAGCAGATCGGACACTATATGATACGACATTTTTTGTTCCATGTGATCTCCCCTACCACTCTTTAAAATGCTGAAACATATACTTGTTACACCCTGTATAATACTGTAGCATTGTGAGCATGGTTTCTGACCTAGCGCGCGTCAACAGTAAGATATGTCCGTCGCGTCAGATAGCAGAATAAGACCTTCCCGTCAGACAGTGAGACAAGTCCGTCGCGACATACAGTGGAATAAGTCTGGTCAAACTATTTCCGCGCGCATTTACCCCGATTAATAAATCCCTAAGAAAACATCAAGCGTAATTTTTTCATTCCTGGTTCTTGTCTTATCTTGACCTGTAGTACCACTTTTTAAAAGTTACCTGTCGTGAAACCTCCTGTACAATTTCTTACACTCGGATTAATTTTTAGAAAGATCTCTGGTACACTTTTATATGACAGACTGTGTAACATTTGGAACCAACATCCAACCTACAGAACATCCATTTTTCAGGGATCGATCGACCACCGACAACTCGCAGACCAAGCACGAGGCGGGATTCGAAGAAAGCTTGGAAGATCGATCACAGTCACGGAAGGAAGACAGCGGGTATGAAGGACGAGCCGCTGCTGAAGGGTGTCGACGACGACGATGAACAGATTGATTTTCAGTCGGCCACCGCCTCGTCGCTCTTCCATCGACATTTGTTCGCGAACCTCGGCATCACCGTCGTCACAGCGATCCTGGCTGGCGGCCTGTCGACGTAGGCCTTCTTGTGCTCACGTCCGCGCTGGGAACTGATTAATCCATGTCCCCCAATGGGTTCATCGGGGTGACGGGGGTGCGAGTCACGCGACTGAACGCGACGGAATTCCCGGGGAACACGGATGAGATTAATCTTTATGGGACGTCGAGGACCAGCCAGCTAGAAGCTTCTTCCTGTGTATACAGAATTCTGCTAGGGATGACTTTCGGGGGGCGAAGAAATTAGCGATTCTGTGGTATTCCGTGAGATCGGGGTTTCAGTGTTTCAAGTGGAACGTGATTTAATGAGACGTACGGTCGTACGTGCATCCCTTTACTTCCAACCGCAATTTTCGTTGACAATCCAATTTCGGTTGACTACAGTCTTCTATTCGTCAGAGAGTGATTAGTTTGATACTATATCTTTTATGTTCATAATGTTTATGTCAGCAGTCAGCAGACTTCCTATAGAAATTCTTGAAGAAACTCTTTAGAAATTCTATAATTCTATATTCCTTCCTTTCTAGAAAGAAATTCTTCTAATGACAAAGAATAATATTTTTTTTTTACACAAGTACGTTGTTACTGTCCGGTTGCTTTTATTGCTATTTACAGTACCTTTTAATGACAACATATACAAATACGACCAAAGAAATTCGACCTTTTTACGAGTTCACTACGTTTTGTCTACCTAGTATATATACATTCATGATCTTAATTTTAATTGGCTTTTATAAGAAATTTAAAATCTGATGGATATTATGTAATTTTGATTGATTAAAAATTTTTTTAATTATTTCATAATAAAAGGGCACATTACATAACATAATTTGTTGAAGCGTATATTCGAAATAATTAATATGTTAACACAAACTGCCAGATTTTGAATTTTCTATACACTTACTATTGCGAAAACGAAAACAAAATTTAAGTATAATAATTACTAATGACGAATTATTATTGTAACAAAATTTGTCTATTCTTCGGCAAAATGTTACTTGTGGATAGGATGCTCTTAATATATGTGTCGCGTTCGATTATGATTTGAAGACCTCTGTACAAACTAGTAATTGATTCTGAAACGGATGTCTGATCTGTAAAAAACTATTTCACTTGTAAATGAAAAAATTCTACGGTCAAGAACCGAAAATGTACAGTTTGTTTACAAATGCTTTCTGTTTTTAATATAACTGTGGAATTTATGTCGTATCTTGTAAAAATGTCTGAATAATTGCACGACTGAATTCTAAAATTGGCGTATTACTCATTAAGGAATAGTCCACTGAAATTATAAACAGAGTCTCATAAGCAGATGCATCTATTTCAGAATCACCTTTAACGACCACGTCAAATGACTTATCTTATTTGCCAGCGCAAATAGATACCTTCATAAAGTCTTCATCCCTAGGTAACAATGCAGTAACCGAGGTAGAACTTACGAATTCACTGTATAGAAATATAAACAACGATCCGGGTAATATTTTAACATGCCCTAACCGCTGTCAGCGTTATACGTTTCCTTAATTTTCCGAATCGTCGTATAAAGCATCATAGAGGAGCGTAAGTAGGGCGAACCGAGTCCATAGTTCATTCGTATACTGTTACTGTTGGTGATATTTGTTGAATGCGAGTACAACAACCATCCTTCCGTCTCAATACTTTGTCGGGACATCTCCAAATTTCGGGAACCATTGTCGATATTGCAAACGTGATCTTTGCGTTCTCACATCGTGCTTGGCGGTCCTCTTTACTCCAGCTTTAAGTGCATGTACGACTACTCCCCATATGTATGTACATACACATAGATGCGCGATACACAATAATCTGTATATAGCGCAGATCATTGCTTTCGACGCATAGGATATATGATATTGTACAATAATTAGCGGGTGTATAATAACAGGTAGAATAAGCCTCAGGGACGTGTAAATATGTTAAGCTGTAAGACGATGTTGTATTAGGTTTTGCATTTGTGATCACTCACTTCTCCCCTCCCTTGTAAATACAATATACTTTGTCGCATACTTGGGCAATAAATGTTAGACAATCGTATATACATCGTGTTTGAGTTACATTCATGATCCTTCTGTAAGTTCCGTTGCATGAGAGAATAAAGTCGTCTGTCCATCAGGTTTTGCACGCTTTGAGCAGTTGATGCCTATCCTCATGAGGTATTAGCTTTAACTTCCTCGAGCCCATCCCTATCCACGGACCGGACCCCCTGTGTAGGGCATCTAAAAGGGTCCCACCATTTTTAAGGAATGTCTTTTCTTGGGATTTGAGCTCTTCATCAATCCCTGTAGAAAAGTCCCTTGGGACCTTCCATCCGATATATCTACTCCTTTGCTTCGCCATTTATGTTTAGACTAAGCTTGATAACTACAAAGTTAATCAAAATGGTCCTTAAGCCCTATTACTCTAACTGAATACTTTTTTCTTAAAAAGTATCTATTAGACTTTACTCAAATAACGTCAAGAGAGTGTGAAAAAATAATAGTTACAGTGGTGGTAATAGTTGAACCCTACAGCCATTTATACAGTTGAGCGTAGCGTACGCACTACGCGTGCAGACTCCATGCGCTTTCCTTTACACACTCGAGTGCAGCGCAAAGAAAAAAATAACAGCGAATCCTCCGCACGTGTACGGTCCACTCAACAGTGTAACCAGTCCACATAGTACATGGGGATCTCCAGTGACCTTGAACAGAGAATTCACTGTTTTACCAATTGTAGGTATGTGGATGCACCAAGGAGACGAAGACTGTAGCTGTCGGTATTCAGTCCTCAAATTGTTGGTGGTTAGCACAGTTTGGTCTGAGACAGAATATTCTGTTGGATGTGAGGTTTACTCGTTACTTCGTTGGTAATGTCAATAACTACAGATACTACAAGACTTTGTTCTGAAGGGGTCGTGGATTTGGAGTTCTAAAGACCCCAGGTAGGGTAGGGTTCTATGAGCAGAACACTATTTGCTTATATTTCTATATTACCTGTGTTACCTTATCTGAGGTTTCTAGGGCTCCAAAATCCATGCCATTCTGAGAACAAAAGCATGAGGTGTCTTGTAGTATCTGTAGTTACTGCTAAGGTACGCAGTCATCACTATTAATAAGGTAGGAGCATTTTCTCGTTTACCATCTTTATACATACCAGTGGCAGAACGGCAGTACGTGTTTCTCATATCCACCGTTCGAATTACGTAGAGGACATTCGAAAAGCATTTCAGAAGATCGGTATTTCAGAAAGTGAAACCAGAAAGTCGATAAGATCTCAGGTCTACTGTGTATTTGTTCGATGATGGTATCGTGGAGGAGGTAAAAACTAAAACAGGAGACCTAGCGATCTCTACTATTTTCTTTTTCACGGTTTCAGGCTTTGTGAATTTCATAACCACTGATGGGTCATGTTGAATATTATCGACTGAGCACAAACTAACAGTACATACAACACTGGTGGTGGGAATTAAAGTTACTTTTTCTAATGGTAAAAATTAAAATACAGTATCTTTTCTGATATTGATAACTGATTGAAACGAAAAAAGAAAAAACTCTTTATTCAATTCTTTATCTATCAAGAATTCAACATTCAACGATCCATACAACATGTCCTAAGCAGTTATACTACCTTAACTTTCATTTTGTAGTAGCTTATATCACTATCTCTTAAAAATCATAGAGGGCGCTTAGAAGCCAATGGTCTTTCATGAGATCAGTATTTCAGTACGTAAAACATGTCTATGAAGTGACAGATCTCTTTATGCTTCATCTATGATCGTAGAACAAACATTTATAGTGAGGCAAAATATTGTTCGCCTCCAGTAGAGATCAGACTCTCAAAGTTTGTGTAGGATTGAGGTTGGCTTTATGAATCGATGGTAGGTCTATATACATAGTTCTGCCGTATTTCAATGGACCATAGAGATGAGGAAGAATAAGACTTTATTGACGAATTGTAATTAACAATAATTTATTGTAAATATAAACTGCTTGCAAATATAAACATATAAACTCTTATAATTTCTCCGAAGATTCGTTGCTAAAAGACAAGCTCTTTTTTTCTTTCTCACTCCTCTCTGTCCTCTCGCACACACGCGCGCATGCGCCTAACTATCCTGAGGGCAGGAAGCCCATATTTGATTGCTTCTGACGTTTTCGAATATGAGTGAACCTAAAATTAATTTTTTTCACAATAGAATTAGCTTTTACAAGTAAAATTTTAGTATTTCTAGTTACAGAAATATCAACAAAAGAAACAATATTACTAAAAATTCGAATTTTGGAACCATATAAAAACTTCTATGCCAAGTCAAACATTGTTGCAACTACATAAACAATTAGTGAGGTATTTTCTCTAATTAAAGCGTAGTAATGTAAACGTCGCGTGCGAGTTACGGAAAGGGGACAATTGTATAAACGGAGATTTCTCATATAAGCATTCCTACCTCCGTTTCCTCTGCGTATTTCATTTCATTCCCGACGGTCGCGGAATTCTTCGAGATCGACGTCCAATGAAGGTCGGGAAAAGGCTACAATAACGATATTTGGGAAAGAATTATTATGCAACTTGGCGGAGCACTTTCGAGTAACGAGGGGAAAAAAGGGCTTTTCTCCATAAGCCAGCTCGTACATCATCGGTACGAATCCCTTCGGACGGTTATGGAACGAAAGAAGCTGTGATAACAAAGGCACCTCCGTCGACCCGATAGAGGCTTCGTAAACAAACGATGCTCCTAGCGTCAAGAAGCGGGCTGGTAAATACGTAGACATCGTTGAATGGCCGGAATTACGATAGTCCTGCTGATCGATCCGTTCACGAACGAGAATTTTTAATGCGACCAATAATTAATAGATAATTTCGATTCCCAGATGAATCCGCTTAATTGACACATTTTCAAGTTTTAGTAAGTAAGTATTGTTTTACTAGACATTCATTTCAAATACGGTTAAAAATATATATGTATGTTTTACACTAACAATCCGAAAAGAAAATAGTAATGTTTTTAGTATTTATTGCAAGAGGAAATTAATTTTTAAAGCGAACGAGGAAGTTGAGTCGCTTTTGTCACCATGTACATGAAGGACGACTTTGAAGAATTTCGAATACGTGTACAATTGGCAAAGGAATTATAGTGATTCCCTCTGGGAATTATTGCTGCTTCGCTTTAACTTATGATATTGCGTCCATCGAAATTCATACTGCTTTTATCACAGTGGATTATCCTTACTGAACTAGAACTGACATTTCTCTTGTATGTACAATAGAATACATATTTCACGAGTACATGTCAACTGTTTCAGAGATTCCCCCTTACTTTAAGTAGTAAAACTATAGCAACGAGGATAATATAGTAATGAATAATTATAGAAGGTTTATACGTTTATTATTAATATTACTTGGCAATATATTCTTAAACATGATGAAAAAAAGTGCTAAGTCCCAGCAAGAATCGCGGAATAAACTTTCGATGTGAGTTCGAAAATTCTCGGTACCGAGTTGTACTGGAATAACTGTCCTCGCAAACGAGGCGAAAAGGGGGAGCTTCGTGAATACTCTCTTCCCATGTATATTCCTATGCAATGTTATTTGGTTGCAGGTCGAACACAAAATTCAAATACGTATTTTAATGCCTTGAGCTTCTCGAGAAGCGTAATCCATTTACTTTATGAATTCTGTTCGCGAAATCCTTTGCAACACCTACGCTCATCCGCGGCCACTAAAATTGAATTGTAAATCTACACGTGCATAAACGCGCGCCGGACTGTCTAGCTTGCAGTATTGTTCCCATTTTCCAGTGGAGAAGCCGAGGAATATGGGAGACAAGTATTGTGAGGGATAAAACATAGGTTGCGACGGCGTTAAAGTGGTAAATAGGCGTCTTACATTGTGTAATAAGTCTATTGTAATTATTAATTATCAGTTGATGTGTTCATAAAATACAAGGCTATTGATCATAACATTTTTAAGTATATGTGGATACCGATTACTTCTAAATTAGGTTAGGTTAGGTTATTAGAGGTTATGTTTGTGTATCACTCATTCGACTACGCGTTAAGGTTCGCTTAAAAGACACATCTACCTCCACATATGAGACACAATTAGGGTCATAATTAACAAAACAACATAAATAACTGTATTCCAATTTTTTAGATGGGTATTATATTTCCCTTTGTTAATTATAAATAATTAAATCTATTATAAAGCACATTCTCTGTCTTTTACGTTCTTCGAAGTAACTAAAAAAAAGGGAAATTTTTGTAAAATGTTTTCCCTTTAATTACTACAACGTCGTATAAACATCAATTTAACCTGGGGCGTTTTATGCTAAAGGATAGGTTGGCGGAATAACTACAGAAACAACAGGAAGGCCTGTCAGTGTAAAATTAAATTAGCGAGGCTTCAAGAAAATGTGAAAACAGTGTTCGAGGTAAAAATAACAGATTGTGAAAGGCTCCTATCTTCGCCTCTCCTTCTTCGTCGCACGCTTTACATCGTCCCGTGGACTACATGTTCCCGTAGCAATATGGATTCACCGCTGGATCTTCGTATATCGGCTTTGCGATAATACGATCAAAGGATAACTCTGCGAAACATGTTGGTTCAAGGGCCACTTCTCTCCTGTTGCAAAGAGTGCGCCGTTGAAATTGGAAATTAGCTTTCTATTATCTTTCCTCGTTTGCTTATTTGACCCTTTTAATCGTGAAACTGTACCCGATGATCATTTTTCCTGAAACGATTTTTCCCTACGTCTTGAGTAATTTTGTGACGGATAATTGTGTATATGATTTTAGATTTTAGTGGAGTTTATGAAGACTTGGGATTTTTCTGGGATAGTTTGAACTAACCAGCGGCAGCGTTAACCGTCTCGTTCAGAAGCGATATGAGCCTGGCGAGATTAAATTACTTGATCCGATAGGTCAACATGCTCATGGATAACAGCCTGTCAGCGCACAAACCATTTTCGGACGTGGCACGGAGCACATTGTCACGGAAGAGATGCATAAGCGTGTGCAAACGGGTCAGATAGAATGATTATCGACAGCTTTTCCCTGAACAAAGCTACAAAGCTGACGGAGCCCGCGACGATGTCCCAAATTAACGCTAATCACCGTGCTCTCTAACTAAACAGCGCGTTTAGAGAGGAGACAGAGACATTTTGTCAGCGGCTTCGCTGGCTAAATCTGACAACTGAAAACCTTCGACCTAGAAATTCAGAAACGCATACAACTGTTTCGAAATTGTAGTACGGAACTCGAACCGTCAGCACAGTTTTCATTGTTACTTGTATTTATCAATTCACAGTTCAAACAGACAAGAACAAAATCTAGTTAGGTTATTCTCCGATATTTACACTGTAAGTTCACAAAATTCTTTTCAGAAGTATCGAAGTAAATATCGGAGAAGCAGGTTCGAATTCATAAATATTCAGCATCAATCGACTCGAAAGGAATGCTCGAAATAACTTTTATCCGTTTGTTCTTCGCGAAATCGTTTTACTTAAAGTTCAACAACCGATGCGAAAATCCAAGGTGAAGAGTAAAGTGATAGAATGTATTTGAAAGCCTCGAGTGCTATCGAAAATGACGAAACCGCCACTAAAAACTCGCAAATACCGTGTGAATCCAGTGCGTCGCTTGTAAACAGGTTCACGCAAAGGCGTGCTTGCAGGATTGCGGTTCGCGAGACACCGTAGGTGGTGCTTGCGCGTTTAAAGCGATCGTAAACGGCGTGTAACAACTGCGGGCGACGAATATATCCAGCCCTTTCACGGCGTTTTCTCGTCTCGTGAAAACAAAAAGGGGGCGTGAGGGAAACAGAGGGACGACACGGCGAGGAAAGCAAAGGTGTTCCTCCCGGCGAGAGACAAGGCTGAGGACGTGGGCAGGGCAGAAGGTAATAGAAACACAGCGGCGAGGGGGCAGAGCTACGGTGTTTTAGATAGCAGATAGTCGTTTTATGGAAATTCTTCTCGGTCCAGAGCACGCCTAATGCTCTGAATAATATTCCGCAAGCTAGGCCGCAAGGTCGTGTAAAATAGACGCCCCCCTTTAAGGCGCCGCGGCGCGGTAATTGATGATCTTTTTATTCTGCTTGCACGATGCACCTTATTACACACCTACACACAAACCCGACGACCGCCGCCCTCCCCGTTGGCCCTTTACCTTTCGGTCAGATTGCAGTAGCCTCGGCTTTATTTCAACGCGCCTTATTTATCTTCCTTCCCCATTATTCCCTTCGTCCGCCTCGGCTTGTATATCATCCGCAGCGGCGAAGCGTAGACCCGTATCTCGAGAAATCCTGGCGATTTCCATTTCACCGTAAGCAGCTGCTGTTGAATATTTTCATGCGTCGTTTTATAATTTTTCTAGGCGACGCCCGCGTTTTACAATCACGGTTGTACCATTCGCAGGTCTGGATGAACCGTAAACCGCTGGAAGCACGACGCTCGCGAGGGTTTAGCTACAGTAATGTTTACGAGAAAATGGTAGCGAGAGTATCACGGGTATTATATTCTCTAATTTGGTGGATAGGAGCTGCCTTTCTTTTATTAAAGAAGCGATAACGGTGAATAATATGTAGGCAGTTTGTTGCGGACGTTTTCAAGTATATCCAGTGTGTGACATTAAAACTGCAACCAAGTGCATTACCGCGGAGTACAGAAGTAACAGTACTATAGCAAAGCGTGCGTCTCTGATATATGGTTCATATTTTTAAGTGTTGCCTGCATGACGCCGCTCATTTTTAATCTATATTTTTTTTCCAGCGCTTTTTATCCGTCAACAGAGGCAAACGGTTGAAACCTCAGAGTTACAACAGTCGATAGACTCGTGGCGACTTCCATGTTCAAAGTGAGGTCCAAGAAGTGAGCCGAACTATAACTCAGTTCCTGCTGTAGATAGAAAAAAATTTGCATTGTGTAACAAGCTCTACGCTTGTTCTATCTATGCAATCTCCTCCCGGAGTGCCTTAAGTTATTTCAATGCTCTCAGAAATGCAGTGATCCTCGAAATTCTAGTCATAGCATATCTCTTACTGAAAGAGTCCCAATTTCGTGACGTGTTGTGTCAATTTACGCGGATAAGCATTTAAGCATTAAATAAATGCAACGCAAGGCGCGAAAAGGCAGTTCGATCTCGAGACCCCTTTAGCGACTAAACTGTCATTGGCCGATTCGCGAAACAAACGTCTCGTACATCAAGGACCTCCTTGCCCGAAGCACTCCTACCACAGAAATCCGTTTCCCTACCGTATTTGCACAACTCTTGTAGTCACTTCCCACATCTACACAATCCCCTGGCTCTCCCTCTCTCTCTCTCTCTCTCTCTCTCTCTCTCTCTCTCTCCCTCCTTCTCTGTCCACCGATCCCCACGATCTCCCTTTCATCCTGCTCACGTACACGCCGACCCACACCCCTTCTTCGATCCTTTGTGACTCTTCGCGAGAGGAACGCCGACCCTCGAACCCAGAAAGTTTTATTATTGCCTGAAAAGTATCGTCGGCAGACACTAGGCGCAAAGACACCGCCTCGCATTCATGCTCGGATTTTCTCAGCGAGAATTCTATTAATAAGCTCAAGTATACAACGGTATAATCTGAACGCTATACTTTCCACGTGATCACGTTAATTCCGCTAATTCGAGGTGACGTTTATAGGAGGAGCTTCTATTAGTTGGAAGGCTCCTTGTATGGGGCTTATTCTGATAATGAGCTTTTCAGTGACGAGTCTGTTTGGTGGATTAGAGGAATGCGACGTCGAATACTGTTCAAATTTACGAGAAGGTTTATTATTCACTGATTTTGGTTTCCTTTGACGAGGGATTTTGATCGATAATCGGGTCAGCACTCACCCCTTAAGTTCATCGATTCTAATTCTGTTTTACTAGTGGAATGTGCATTAAAACTAAACAAAATGTCAGCAATGCCTTCGTTTCTATTTCCGACGCTCAAAATTATATATACATATAGCGAGAGATTCGGTCATGTTCCACCCTCGGGACGGTTCAATTGGAGGTTCTGACAAAGTAGGGGCGATTTATAATGAATAGAGGAGATTCGTTTATCATGCACTCGTTCGAAACTCCCTTTGCCGAACAAAAAAGATGAATGATCCTTAATGTCGGCCAGTGAAGCATCTCTCCTATTTGCTTGCCGGGAATCAAGTACCGGGATCGTAATTATTTTCTATCGATTATTTCCCTCTGACGCTCATTGGAATCGAATGTTTCGGGCCGCCGAAGAAACTGAAGGCGTACCAGTTCCTGCTTGGAAATTTATGGAGTACTGCCTGATGGAAACTCATGTTTTATGAATGATAGCAACTTCGATGCGGCAGTGTCCCGGCATCATTGCGAATGGACAGAGAATTCGAGAACTCGCGGATAATTTTGGTACACCCCCTGGAATACGGGGTTTGTTCAATCGTCTAGGATAATTTGTATCGGGAATCGATAATATTAGACTGGTTTTAAATTACTCGGATCATTTTTCGACCATCCGAAATTCATGGTCTCGTTAACGTTTAAATGCCGCGGGCGTTAGCCTCGTTCTCCTTAAATCTACTCGATCTGAAACGATTTTTCTTTACTCGTCGATATCGGTTCTACCGTCTGCATGCGGTGTCTTCAATATTTTAATATTAAAACTGCATCGACTCTATCGCATCTAGGTTACGCGACATGGTAGAACGACACAGTTCAAGGAACACGCATACGCGTCTCTCCTCATTCTTGTTAACAGGAATGCAAGTGGTGTTCCCTTCCTCCGTCGTCTCCCCATCCATTTTCTCTAATTATATTCCATTTCGCCGACGGCGACGAGTTTCTCGTCAATCCGACTGAATATTTTTGGAAACAAACGTTCCATTAAGCGAGCCGCGTTTGCCTAGTTGAATTCGAGTCGGGTCGCTATTTTGTCGAACTTGCCGCACTTACCGTCGCGCTCCGTTGCCGCCGTCCCCACGGAATACAGGACGGAATTTAATAGGATTTGTACCGAGAGGAACAGCACAGCAGATATCTCCGTACATTTTTGTGGGCGACGGTGACTGGATAACAGTCGGGAAACGTGCGACGGCGATACTGTCACACCAACCGAGTCTGACTACTTACTTCCTGGTCACTTCTGACGTCATACATTCCTCTGCAAACTCACTTTTCCTGCTTTCAACGTGATGACTTTGGGTGCTGAACTTGAAAAGCCAGACTACCTTGATTGGTAAAGAGAAACGAAAATTTTTCATATGTCTTCTTTCTTTTGAAGCTTTGACAAGCACAAATAAAGCGCTGCCTAATAAAATGTTGTGTCCATTATAGTTTTAAATGCTAATGTGGACAACCACTTTCTTTTTAAGGAATGATCCATACAATTTTTAAATATCTTTTGCTAGTTAATTGCAATGCATGAAAAATTGGGATGAGTCTAGTAACAAGTTTTCCGGTTTACTTTCTAGAAAATATTTCTTTGCTGACGTGCAAAGTAGAATATTTCCGCAGCAGGTTACAACTAGACACTTAAAGAAAATCGATTCTCAACAGTCTACATTATTCCTCAGAGTATGACATCACCAGCATTCCCAAAATGTTGCCTTCAAATCTACTTAACTGACAAAATTTAGAGGTTTCAGGAAGTGATTCAGTTCCCGAGTTTACGACGCTCATTTTCCATTACCCTTCAAGGTTAGTAGTTACTGATTCTTTTATAATTTGGAAACTACAATTTTCTTTAAATATTTTAAAAAAGAACCAATAGAAGGAAAATTATTAAAAACGAAAAAAATGTGCTAATAAAACTATTTCAGGCATTTTTTTCCTGACCATCTATGAATGAAGTTTTAGCATTCGTACTCATTAACGATTCAAAAATATCGATACAATTACGTTCATTCTGAACGAATAGCGTGTTAGGCAACTATCGAAAAACAAACCGCGCCAAGAAATTTCAGATTCAGTGTCAGTTTTGTGCGAAACACCCTAAATGGATACCAAAGTCTTGCGTCTTGCAACGGCGCTGTATTTTCAAATTTATGTAGGGGCTCGCGTCGCTCATAAAAGTTTTCTTTCACGAGGAATAGAGTGAATTTCCGAAATTGAATATGCATTTGGCATATTGTCAGCGCGCGGCGGCAGGAATGGAGATGGAACGCAAAGGCGTAGGGATAGCAGGAAGAGAGAAGGGAGAGAGGGAGGAAGGACCTCGAAACGAACCATGGAGAATTGAAGTCCTCGAGAAAAATCTCAAGTGTCGGGCGAGAGTAACACCTAGCCGTGCGGTTCTGCCTAAGGAGAATATAAATTTTCATTAAAGCGGAGTAATAAAAGTAGCGGAGACGTCTCTATCTTAAAAAGAAAATATTCCTGCCGTCACTTGATTTTTCTTCCTCGGGCGTACAAATTTTTAAGATGTCCGCGCCATCAAAATTTATGAAAAATCCTGCCGAATAGTCGTGTTGGTGATTCTTCTTCCCCAATTTTTTCTCCTCGTTTCCAATTTCGTTTTCGAATCGATATTTCGATATTCAATTTCGCATTCTTATTGTCGCTGCGATGAAAATAGTGGTACGGTAGATTAAAAAGATATTTCAAGCCATTGTACGTCAAATTCTGAGCAATATGAGCGTTTTTGTAATTTCTGGTAAATTTAGTTATTTAATATTTACACGCTTGGGATTTAAGGAATTGTTGCAAATGGGTAATAGCCATTATCCTATTTAGGCTATTACAGTACTGCTGCTGAAATAGTTCTCTTTGCTATTGGAACGATTACGTCACCTTTCCCCTTACGCTTCGTTTAGGTGTGTAGGCGATAGAGTGGGAGAAGTCCACTTTATTCGCTATGCTATAGTAGTACTGAGAAATGTTGAAGCATCAAATTGAGTAGATATATTTGAACGTGGAAGGCAAAACGACTAAAGTCACATTTTCAAAAAATATGAATTCATGCTTTAATTCAGGTCTAAAAAGCAGAATTTATATTATTATAAGAAAGAAAGTACATTCAACGAATGTTTTCTCTTAAAACGATGAAGGTTTAGTAGAATTCAAGATAATAGTGCATCATCCGTATTCAGAAATTTTAAACGTGAATATTTCGGGAATAATAACACGTGGCATGCGTCGTTTTACCTTACAACCACAAGTATACGTATAGTGATGGTTAACATAAACCTCCACTAAACATTTATTCGCAAAATATTGAATAACAATAACAGACTTTCTACTAACTCTCAGCTAACTATTAAGAAGTGTATGTACCAAACATAGTTAAACGTTTCCACCTCATAAAACGTTGTCCCAAATAATAAAACCAGATCCCGCGGATACAATAACCCGTAGGAGAAAAACTGTAAGACAGAGAAAAAAAAACTGACGATAGGAAAATCTATCATTTTGTCAGTTCGATCAAGGTGGCAGCGCAGTTCCTTCCGGGGCAGCCCCTCTCGTTCATTTTACCTTCCATCAAGCGACTACGTACAGCTGGTGGTGCGGCCGTGTCACCTCGGCGAGAGTACGACTAGAACAATATATCAAATTTCGTTCTAATAACAGGTAGCCAGGCTTGTGAAATACGCCGCGCGCCGTGAAAGTGTCCAATATGGTGACACTCGGAGAACGACGGCTGAGAAACGAGGGACGTCGCTAAGTTAAAGCGTCAAGTAATCCGTGGGGGTTTAGAGACGGTGGAAAACTCAGGTTTAAGTTGTTCTCTTTTCTTTGGCCTCGGCACGAAGCGGCGATCAGTAGGAGCCCGAAACCGCCGGGAGCGGTGCGACCATCGTTCGGTAGCTTGACCGTGCGAGATCGGCTTCAGTCTTCGTCAGCGGAGGCCTTGCCCTGCGCTTCGTCTCCACTCCGTCAGTCTTTAACTATATTCCAGGCGAGGTGAGGTCAGCTTATGAGAAATCCCTCCCGCCGCGTGCTAACATTACGGTTCAGTTCTCGCTGGGCCGAGTAACTCCCTAGAGCTGTCTATTAAATACCTAATATCAACTCGCACCCCCTTCATCAAGCTATCTCTGTTCCTCGACTCCTCACCGTGCACCCTACAGTTCTCTTTGTCCCACGATTTCGCTTCCTTTCGCCTTCTCTCCTCCCAGTCGTCTTCGTCTCGCGCGTTTTCAACGTCCCCAGAAACAACGCGCAGGCTCTTCTCCATGCAGACCGATTTGAAGCCTCAGTTTCGCCAGCAATTCCTCCTCTCGGTTGTCTCTGTCGCCCCCGATTCCTCGTAACGCAGCGTCGCTCTCTCGAAACCTAATCCAAAACGTGCCGAACGCCATCCACATTATCATTCTTGTAGCAGACAACGGAAAGTTTGTTTAGACCTGTCCTCTTTCGACACCCGGCCTCCGTTCGACGTCGCTACTAGTTCCCGCGCAGCCAGACGGGTCTCAGGGGGTCGCGGGAGGGGGGGACGTACACCGAGCCACGTCTCATCCAGCACTAATGTTATACGAGTTTCGAGCACTTTACACGCTAATCTCTGGCACGGGAGTTGGTTCTCTCTCGAAACCTCGCTGTCTGTATATCTAGTGAACGACGACACCGACCGATTATGTTGCGCGCTAAATCCGGCGTCGGGTAAAAACCGTCGTCTTCCCTTGCTTCTCGTTCTCTTCAAATAAAACGCATTATATTCAGAAAATGACTAAAGATACGAGAAACATTTATTTGGAATTGTAATGTCTCATTTATGTTTTATCAACGTTTCAAAAGTGATGCAGTTTTGGCTGTCAATAACTAAATTTACAGGAACGCATTATTTTTGCATGAAACTCTATAGCACGTGAGGGCTTCTTAGAATACTGGGTGTGCCTAATGTCATGGGGTCAGCCCATTATGGGCGGTTCCCGCACTGGAGGCGGGCGATAGTCCCCACTCCCTACCACCTGTCTGACTAAACAATTGCGGTCGTAGACCGTCAAGAGTATGGTTTCGTGGTTAGTCTCATTATGCATCGTTGAGAAGGTTTTCTCGGGGTAAGGTGGCTGCCAGATGGGAGGAAGGGTCAGTTCAGACCCTTTTTGAGGTATTCAAGTAGACGACTAGGCTGAAGGTGGAGCAAGAGGAGGACGTGTATGGGCGTGGCATTATCTTGCCGCCCATAGGCACATAGTATCTACACGACTTTAAATGTTCATATGATTCAAAATTTGCGAATAAAAATCTATCTTATAAACAATAGTACAATGTATTGTCAACATTAATACATTGATCACCTTCGACCATTGGCTATGTCTAATATCCATTGTCGAATTTAATGATATGAATTTGAAACAGGAAGTCGTATTCATTTCATGCTTAATTAAATTGAATAGTCTACAGTATCGTAATGTCTATTATATTGTTTCTGTACTAGTTCAAAATGATTAATGTTTTGAAAGGACCAGTATGTGTGCAGAATATTGACGATTAATTATACCGATAATTAACAAATGTTTCCATCGATACGTTTAGTAAATAAAGTAAGATATTGTTACTCTAGCATTAAAACAGTACTTTATTCGTAATTAACGTTACATTAATATATGAAGCTTCTCGTTAAATAACTGTTACAATGATCAAATTATTTCATTTAGCCTTATTACCTAAGGTATTTCTTTCATTTTCAATTAAAAAATTATTCTTTAAAAACTGTTATAAGAACATTTGCTTACGGAGCTCGAATGACATCGTTCTCTTATCATTTAGCAGAAAAAGAGATCCAGAATGATTCAATATTTTCGCAACTTTCCTACTTGAAAATATTTTCATTATCTCAGGTTTGCCGAGCAACCGTGAAGCTTTTCGTAGGAAGCATTTATCTGAGTTTCCAGGACTAGAGGAAATATTTCAAACGATAAAATTTGGAGGAATATCCTGCATAAATGTGACGTCGAAATTATGCAGAAACGCGGAGATACATATTTTCAATAAAGATAAAAAGCAGTCCCGTTTAAATGCATAAATTCCCATTGATACTTTAATCGCTTTTATCGAGGCAGAAATTGATTTGTCCAATTTCAGGATACAAACTTTGTTTATTAAATTTTCAACAATGTACAGTCAGTGGCAAGAGTTTAAATGTAAGTTCTTGTAGCTTATGAAACACAAAATCGGAGTTCAAATTTCAGTTCTGCTTCACATTATGATTATCGCGAAACGCACAGCATGATTAGGAACGTGTACGTGCAGCGGCACCAGTCATCTGCGTAATACGCAGAGATTACATTTATCGTTTCAAAGGATTAAGAATCAATGTGGCGTATTCACTAAAGCATTTGCGAGGCCGAGATTATCAATTTTTGCCTGGAATATAGCCCAGCTATATCTTCTTTAATCTTATTACGCGGAATAGTACGCGATGCTCTCAATTATTGCGTTTTGTCTCTTCAATAGGGATGCATGGGTATATATACTTATATAACATTTACCAATAAATTGAAAAATATGGACTTGTTAATTTTTCTTTATTAGTCCGTACACTGAGACTCTGTTAAGGTTAACGTAGGCCCCTGGCTCGCGCAATCTGGTGTAAGTCATCCCCACCATTCGAAACTAATCCCGCCCCTCGGGCAACTCCGCGTCATTTTCTCGCCGAAACGATCTCGCGCAATAAATCGTGCTTATTCATTGGTGTTTGGCCCCGAGGCCGGCGGTTGCGAGTGGCAAACATATTACGCGTCCGCGTGTGCAATAGCCTGGGGATTATGGGCATCAGGATAAGGAATTGGGAATCAATATTACGGTGGGATATTTACAAAAGGACTCGCTAAGCAGTCTCGCCTCTTCCTCTGTTCCTGGCACTAATTGTTCGCCTCCGCCGTTGCTCGCGAATTGCTCCTGCTTTAATTAAATCGGTTTATTAAGTTTTCGAACGGATGCACCGCATTGTGATTCCTTCGTCTCCATTCCAACCTTTTTGTCCCCTCCTCTCTTCTTCCTCTCTTCCCTTCGCAAACCGCTCTTCCTTTCGTCGTTTCCTTCTTTCCTTCCGCTTTTCTTCTCCGATCCCTCCCTCCCACCCTCCTCGCCCAACCCCCACCGATTCCCACCTAGTTCTTGCAGGATACGTATCGCGTTTATATCGCCGGCGGGCACGTTCGACTTTACGAGCCGTGTTAATACCACGTGGATAACTGCGTCGGGAAAAGCCGGTTCAACTTTGCGGAAAGTTTTTCGAGCATCCCCTGACTGGTGGGCGGAGAGGCGACGGAGGGGAAGTTATAAGCCCCGATCCGTTCTCATAAAGTAAAGATCGACGGCTGAATTAAACATTAGATTGCACGCGTGCAATGCTCGGAATTATTTCCTAAATTAACTTATCGCCCGTGGAACTTCCGTGTGGAGCGACTGCCGCTAACCGGAAATGAGTAGCGGCGAGGAAGGTTCTTTCGATCCTATAGTATCCGATTGATTTTGTTGCGGTTTGAAGTGTTGTGGACAATAAAATTGACAAGTTTCCGTGTTCGAGGATACGCAATACGCAGAGTACTTGTAAATGATGGATGTTCGGAAACAGATATTGACACGTTTTATTTCTAAAAATGTAGTGCATGGTTTTCTCCTTTAGTTTGCTTTGATCAAATTCTCATCCATGAATTCAAAGTTAATACACCTCCCAAATCCTTAGGAGGACTTTAGCAAATGTTTATACCGAAAATTGGTAACAAATGCATTAAGAAATAATTTCACGCGGATGTATTTCAATTCGGTTGTGGTTATGTGTACATACATATAATGAAATGCAAATCACTATCAGGGAGAACGTACGACTACCAGAACAGTAGAACACAAATCTCTAGTGCACGAACACTGGCGCATGAGCTTAAGCCAAAGCTTATCTAAGCTCCCGCTTACACGCGCAGCCATGTATTGTTTAATCATCGTTGATGTTCCAGGATTTATTGTACCACGAATTATACCTCGATGAAATTAACGAATTATGCATACTTTGTTAATGTCTGTTTTTCAGCCTCTTTTGGTTAAAAAGTTTCACTCCGGAAAGTCAAAATAATTAAACAGCTACTCTTCCAAGTTTCTTCAATTTACGTTTTAGAATTTAATTTATAGCACCTCCAAGATGAAAAATTCTTAACATTCACCACTTAACAAGGTGAAAAGTTCTTACCAATTGCTGCCAGTTCTTCACCAAGTGTAAGACTGTCTACCCTCAGAAACTAGTCAGACAAAAACAAGTCTCCAGCATCCAACTACTCTAATATTTTTCAGAAGTCACAGCACAGCAGAGCTTTTTCTTATTACAACACAGTTCCCCCTACTCCCAAAGAGGTATATATCTTAGGGAAGAAGCACGGACAACGTGCCGTCAGCTTTTGCAGTTTGATTACCCGCAAACGACATTATTCGACTTGCAGAGCGTCGTAAACTCAGAAGTCGCGTCTTTTAAGAAACAGGAGGAATGAGTCGAGCCTTCGTCTTCTTTCTCTTCCTTTCATCTTATATTGCGTTACCGCCCGACATACATATTTATTCAACGTACGTAGACTCGTCGTCGTAAAACGACGCGACGCTCGGCGCGTATCCTCTTTATTCGGCGGAACACCGTGAGACATTTGCGAAATCCAGGACAGTGTGCCTTGAACGTTTCGCGTATCGGTGCAGCTGCCATTTGTATCGTTTGAAATTGGCAATGCTTCAAGCCCGCAGTCCCCCGTAATCTTACACTGTCATATTGCTTTTAGTCGCGAGTGGGGGCGCTCGAGCGCGCGCGCTCGCGCTCGCACGCCGCCGAAGGGAAACTTAAAAGCTCGATAAAGCTGCGATGATCGTGCAATAAATTTGACGTAAATATTGTTATATCTGTCTCTTGTGAAATGAACTTCGTTTCACGTGCGATTGTGCGCGATGGTGGTTCCAGCGTGGAAAGGGCAGAGGCGGTTCTTTTTTTACAGGTTACTTTTCGAATTTTATAGAAAATGTATTCTGGTATTTTTTTATTTAAAGTTAATATTTAATTATGTTTTGAAATATCAGTATTTCATTCGTAAAATATAATGTTGACTACAATTATTATAATTTACTTTCTACAATTTAATATAATATCCTCCTTTCATATTGAACCTTCATCTCATTCACTTATTATTTTTCCTAAATCCACTTTCAGCGTAATTTAATTTTACTTTTTCCTAACCTACTTTTACTCCCATTTCATTTTATTTTCCCCTGTTTGAATTACACTGCGCTCTATTTATATCATGAACGGAAACGCAAACGTCGTTTCCCTAATGAAAATCGACTAAGCGAATAACGTCGATAACCCGGATATAAGTCCTTCCTTTAATACCGTTGACACTGATGACAGAAGATTGGGATCCAAAATTTATCACTGAAGGCTTACGGGGAAGCCTCAAGTCCTATTAACAAAGAGCAAAACGCTCGAAGAAACGCATCAATTTTGAAAGGGTTTGAGCGGTCTGAAAGTTTCGAGGCGAAAAAAGGCTGCGAAGGAGAGAGAAACAGTGTGCGACGAGGCGCGGGGCCGGGGGAGTCCAAGAAAATTCTCGAGTCATCCATTCTGCGTGTCAGGGGGGATTCCCGCGCGGCGAGAGGCACCGCTATGGAATCGCTGTTGCCGAAGCAAAAAAAAAAGTAAAAAAAAAAGAAAAAAAGAAAAAAAGAAAAAGAGGAAGAAAGAAAAAGAGGAAGAAAGGCGGCGGAAAGGAAGACGAAGAAAGCGACAAGGAGGGCGACGAGCAATTCGGTGGCAAGACATTACCGGGAGTAGCGATGGGCATTCAATTCTCCTCGTTGCGAGGTTTCAAGCAACTCTGCGAGTCTTGAAAAGTCTTCGAGCTTCTGGACTTTAATAACCGTGAGATCCATGAAAAGGAAATCTTGAGAGCCCCGTTAGCTTAGAAATATCAGAACCTTTATAATTCGATTGTCAGAATGTTGAAGTGGCTTTCACTGCGAAGACATTGCTATTAGAATAGCCGCAGTTAAAATCGAAACGAAGTCGACTGGCTGTTCAAAACCCGGTTTTGCCATTATAAATTAGCTCGAGTGCGATTTCTACTTTTATGTCAGTGTCCAGTGCTTGAGAAATTTATTTGTTTTAAAAAATCTGTGCCTCTTTCTGCGACAATCAGTTGTCGTACGCTCGATTATTTCGCATTAAATTTCGTGTCCCGGAAGTCGACTCGCTAACCTTTGATGGAACTGAAAAAGCTTAGACCACGAAACAGCAACGAATATTTTTATAAGAGTTGAAATTGTAAGAGTTGTATGAAAATCATGATTAGATTATAATAATGATATCAATAAGAGTTCAGAGTTTCTGTTTCTAGATCGGAGACGTTCGAAACGTCTCGAGGCCATCGCTATCAGACAGCCGATGGGGGCAAAGGTACGGGTGTGGAAGGCGCAAGACACAAGAGATCCTTCGTGGGGGTTCAAGCGAGAAAACTGTCAGCAAAGCTCAGATTGTATCACCATTCCCAGAGGAAAGCTACATCGTCCACTTGAAAACCTCCGGGCTTCCAGTAACCGCTCGCACTCGTCGCCTTCTCATCCGCCACATACAAAATGCTTCTACCTGTTCCCCAGCTCCATTTCATCTTCCCACTGTTCTTCCTCTTTTTTCTTTTCGCTTGGACCAGAGTCCATGGCTACCGGAATGTCGTCTCCCGAAATCAAAAAGTCGTTTCGTGGAACTGTTAAAGATCGGTTATTCTCTCGATACGGGATCAATGCATTGTCACTCTGGAAGCAACAATTCGAAGCAACGGGGAACAGCGCAATGACAGAGAAGCCATCTAAAAATGATTGATCCATCTGACTTGCAACAGAAACGATTCAACTGTTCTGCTTAAAATGCACCTGATTAAATCTGTCCATTAAAATTAATTCATAGCCAAACTTTCGATTTTAATGGTATTCGCCACTTCCGTGGCAATCTCTCGAACATCATTGAAACTTTAATGCTACGAATGAAAAAATTACTGCCTCCGCGTTTCGCTTCTCGCGCTGCATAAGAATTGCCTATGAATTTATTATGACAATTCGCGGCTGACTGCGCACACCATCCCGGCTAAGACTTCTACGGAATGTTTCGATCCATGACACGGGACCATGCAAGTTAGTGGAGGACTTTTGACACTTCCGAGATTCACTATCGATTCTTTACGGATCACTCCGAAACTTTGACTGGAGTGACGTTTTGCCGAGACTTTCCATTACGCCCAGGCAAACTAGCGAATTTAACTTTACGCGCGATGGTGTCAGTATGTCGTATTTACAGGGTGTTTCATTTAACACGTTCTCCATCAAAGATATATCTGAAGATTTTCTGAATGATTCAGCTGGAGTTCTAATTGTCTTCTAATTTTGCTACAGATTTGTGCAGTAATTATATTACCGATAAAAAAATTCCTGTAATTACACATTACTTGAAAGAAATATTCTGCAATTATGCAATCAAGCTGACAACTTTATAATTATAGACAAGTTTAATAAGTTCACTCAAAATAAAATATCGAAAAAACATTTTATTGGTAATTTTGTTTATAAGGAGGATGTTAATTATGGAGAGACGGGAATTTATATCAAAGGAATTAATTTTTTTTTGTCATACAAGGTAATTAGAATTATTACAGCACATTTATGTACGTTTGCATCTGATCCAATTTTATCGACAGAAAAACGTTACTGTCGTAATCATTGCTGCAAATTTCAACATTATAGTGAATGTTATCGATATTCCATTATTTTGGTACAATTGTAATAAATAATTCAAATAAATTTGATGCTGCATTATTTTAGCATTATACTGCTATAATATTTAGTCAATCGAGTTGCTTTAATATAATTGAAACGAGTCGCTTCACACAACTTGAAAATTCAGCAGAAATTGGCGCTTGAGCGGCGCCATCTACTATATTATAAAATTTAATTTTCTTGAATCTGTGTTTATAGATTTCATATATGTATGAAACGAGTGAATATTAAGTTTTCCTACATTCCTGATTTTCGTCCTACTGTATTTCCACTAGAAAACTATTGACGCTATGGGTTTGAAGCTATTCTTAACAACTTATGTTACGCCTTGAAAATTTCTTCTTTCGTTGCTGAACTACCGTAACGAGCTGACACTGTGTTCGAATCGCATGCGAGTTTCCACTGGTTTAACACCGGCGAATTGTCAACTGCACAACTCGCTCGAAGTTCCACATTGAATTTGATTGCTCCTGTATCGGTCGGTTCGTGCTGAAGTTCAGGGTGGACAGTCGCCATGTTAATGCATGAGAAAGGTGGACGTTCATCTTCGGCGTTCCTGACAGTCTTAAGAAATTCATCGTATATTTATTGTGATTTCAGTTCGTTAAAGCCAGAAAGTATTCGCTTTGTGGCAGCAATGGAATACAGACAGTTATAGCGGCAACGGCGCGATCTCGTTACAAAAAGCGACACGAAATCAGGAGTATCTATTGCCGGGGAAACAAAATGCTAATGGAGAACGGTGCGGAGTCTACACGAGGGGCATCGATATCTTGCCGAGTTTGAGAATCGTGGGGTGATGGCAGTCGGAGGAAGGTAGGGGAAATGAGACGGACAATGAAAGAGGGTGTGGAAGATAAGGAGAAGGAAAGTGTTCATTAAGACTGTAATGGGAGGCGTTAAACAGGCTACATTAACGTCCGTGCTAAGCTTATAGGATCCTAAAAAGCGAAGTTGTCCGTAACTATCCCTTCTCAAAGGTCAGCATTAACTGTCTGCTAATATGTATAGTTGAAGGGAGATCGGAAAAATGTTGACAGTGAATTGTATCGTGCACCTGCTTAAACGTAGTAGTTGAGTTCTGTCATTGCACAAGATGGCAGTTAATATTTTATGAAGTCGAGCTGTTTGAAAATTCTTAGACGTTGGGGACCGCGATGAAGAATGGTTCCGTTTATTGGAAATTTATCTCTAACTGTTTTGCAACTGGTCGGGGCCATTCGAAGCAGTAGATCTAAGTTTAAGACGCAGCTGGAAGCGAACAACACGCTTTCTGGGTTATTTATGTACAAGTTTATTGCCTTCGTACGATTATCTCTATTGGTTGCTTTATGGAACACGAAACGCACTCCGTATCGATAAACACGAATATGCGAAGCAAATCACTACATTCACATTCAACTGTATCAAACAATTTTTAATTGCAATTGGATCAACCACCTTTCTCAAAACTTCATTTTCCACAATCCACCAAAACCCATGCATTTCCTGCGCCCTTTCGCGTATCTCCATAACGACCATTTAAGAAATAATTTTGCGGGAATAATCTGCGGACTCCAAACAGACTTTCTCGCGGCGCGCGATGGTAAATCAGGCTCAACAGGAGCCGAACGATTATTAAGGCGGCGCGTTATCGCGCAGATACATCACGCAGGCCGTAGAATCTAAATTATCAAATTATGCGGTTGATACGCGGCCGCCGCGTGGTAACGAACCGTTACCATCGGAACTAATCATAGAATCGGCCCGATCGCGGCATAAACGTAACGCCCCGCGATCCTAATGCACTTTTTCGACGCAGGCCGAGCCGCGGGGGCGTATAATGCCCTGAATCAAGTCTATCGGCCATCCGAATATCGCATGCGATCCAACCATTGGCCCCGAAAGATTTCAAACAGAACCGGGGGTTCGATTTGATGGAGATTAAAGCGATTTGCCGAATCAGAACGAACTAGTTCCTCCACGGGAAAGGGGAGGTTGCGGATTTTCGTTTGAAATCTGCCGAGGGCCGCATTATTTTGTGACCGGCTGGTTTCGGTCGGCCATTGTACGGCATTATACGGATAAAAGCTCTGCTCGTGTAGGTATAACGGAAGGATTTATTACGAATCGATAACTTCGGCCCTTGTCACCACTCGCCGATGAAACGTCTGCTCGACGCGACGCCCCCAAAAATAAATTCCTCCCTCCCTCTGCACCCCGTTCGCGGGGGATGCGTGAAAATTTGCACGGCTGTCGATACACTGCCCATCGACTGATCTCTTTCCCTCTCTTGTTTTATTTTTTTTTTTTTTTTGCCGCGTTCGTTCTTATCTTTCCGATCGGTGTTAGAACCTTCGGGAATGAAAAATGGCGATAGCCACCTGTCAATTGTCGTGTGAAGTATGTTGCCAGTGGTTAGGGAGAAATTGATGAAACCATTCGTGAGTTTACGCTGATTGGAGTTTCGGATTGTGCAGATGGTTTCTTTCGTAGCGTTATAAAAATTAAAAACGAATGTTTTTGTGAAAAAGGCGTTCTTCCTGGATTGAAAGATGGAGTTACATGGCTCGCGAAACAAACATTACACAACAATTAATTAAAAATATAAATTTCTTGTTTCATTTTTAATGTTTCCTCAAATAACCGTATTATGCAATTTCAATTAATTTTTTAGGTATAATTGAGATTAATTATTCTTCTTGCGTTACGTTATCAAATTCTGATAAATATCTTTTTTATATTCTTTAGTAATTCAGCTTTCACAATATGACAAAAATTCAGCCTTTTTGAAATTCAACGGAGTAATATTCTTTGATAAAAGTTAAGATATTCTTAAATTAAAGCGTGCATTTACCTTCTGCTGATATGGACACTTTTAATTAGTACTACATATACTTGCATATTTATTTTACAGTTCCTTCATGCCTAGATTTATATTTGTTAATTATACAGTTTTTTTTCGAATTCAGGATAAATACAGATTTTTGAGAATTGCATTAATCTGAACAGTTTTGTTCAGAAAAAACGTTAATACAGTGCAACCATTAGAAGTTATATGACAGCGCTCGGTGTGTCTGAGCGTGGGTAGACTACTACTACTTAGGTCTTCCTTTTCTCCTCCTTTTACCTTCCATCTCTCTATTTTAGTACCTCATGTTAGTCTAGCTATACATGTATGACCTTGTATTTTCTGAAAACTGTATTATTTCCGAAATTATTTGAACAAAAAGTAAAATTTATTATTCGCAAAATTTTAAAAATGTTCAAAAATGTTAAAACATATTTTTTAGGATTTTATTTGACTGTACAATTTTTTCATTACAGTTTCTGATTATAAAGCTCCTGACAGTAGCAAGAAAGTAGAAAAAATATACTAAGCTAAAAATAATAATCATGGAATATGTTATGAACAGTTCATTATGGAAAGTAGAATTACTACATTATAGGAAAACTTTCTTTCTCGGCTTTTATGAAAAAAAGCGTACACAGTGTCAAATGTGATAAAACTAGTAACGATAAAAACAGAAATTACACGATTTTAAGTATCACTACGTGGGCCCTTGACCAATGTGATTTCTATAGCCGACAGTTAATCGCAGCTGCTTATTTAACTTCCTGTGGTCATAATTTGAAGTAATAACTAAGTTATACTTTCCTTTCTCTCTCTCTTTGTGTTCACGTCGATTCGACGTGTTTCAGTTTAAGGATAACTTCGATGCAGTTTACGACGCATCAACCGCAACGTGAAGAGAACACTCGTTACGTGCATAAGGCGCTGACAGAGGTCCGCAATGCTCGATACAGTGACAGCTGGCAGGAAGTGTCGTAAAAACACGAGTGTCAGATCGCCTGGAGTTTTCAACAGTGACAGTGTGTGCGCTGTGAAAAATTAAATATAACAAGTATCATATTTCAAGCGGGGCGAACGCGTTGACAATTTCGATGCAATTTATTCTGTGTACCTGGAGTTTGTTTGGATTTCGCGCGCCTATTGGATTCGTGCATAAGTGATGGAAAATTTTGATTCCGAAACAGAGGATAAAAAAAAGGAATGTTCAGACATTTCGAGGACAAGTGCAGCAGCAAATAGTAAATTTTTTTTATTTAACTTCTGTAATTTCAAGCACGTACTAATATTATTGCAATGCATATAAAATTTCGTTATTGAGAAAAAAAAATGCAAACAAAACCTAATATTTATTTAAATAATATGATTTACTTATTTAACAATAATAATTAACAATTTCTATAAGACGACTTGTTGTTAACAATACCCGTGCCTTAAATTTTCATTGCAGGCAGTAATTTATTGGAAATTTCAATTTTCCACGATGTAATTAATTCCGTGACTTTGAATTAACCGTCAATCTGTGGGTATAAATAGATCCGGGTATCGAAAAATTGCTCAGTCTGCGGCGATCCACCGCCAGGAGTTCGCGGACTTCCTTGGCTATCGTGGGTGCCTGAGGGAACTTCAGTGGACTTGACGTGGATCAAGCGGCCATGGAGAAACATCCAGTGAACATCCTGGAAAACCGAGTGGACACCGGCACGGACACCAGTAAATTACAACGGACATCCCTGGGCCCGGTGAACTTCCAGCGAGTTCCAATGGACATTACCGATTCCTATTGGTTACAACGCTTGATTTACTCGTGAGTTTTGAAATACTAGCCCTTTCTTTTCTCATTTAGGTTTTCTAATCGAAGGGGTGCAATTCGTTCTACATTCTTATTTTCGAAGGAGTACGATCATTCGTGTGATCCTTCGTATAATCGATGATCCGTCGTCCATCCTGACGCCCTGTTCCAACCCTTAACCAGTAATTGGCCCTACTAATTTACTAATGAATTTCATTTTTATCCTTAGCATGAAAAGAGAATAATAGAAGTTTATTTATAGTAAGTTTAGTCTAAGACACTTAGATTAATTTAGTGTAATACTCCATGTGAAAACTGCCAGTTCTATCGAAGTAGAGTCCCAATTTCCTCCTTTGCATAATGATAGCTTTGCAGTTCTTTAAATTAAGACTTGAACTGAGGAGATAGATGAAACTTTGATTATGTCCATCTCTGAGGTTTACTTGTCTAAGAATCAAAGGGATAGATGGAACTTTGATTCCATCCATCCCTGAGGTTCGCTAGTTTAAGGTTTAGACTTCAAGATTTTTGTAAAGGGAGATCGATGGAACTTCAATTCCATTCATCTCTCTCTGGGTCTATACTCGCAGTAACCTCCACGTGGTGAGACCTGGGCAATCGATAATAGTCGAACTGATTAGCTGTGAACTTCCAATTCAATAGTGTAAATAGTATTTATTTATAAATAGTATGAACCTTAAATATAATGTTTCTTCTAATTGAAGTCAGTTTTCAGATATTACCAGTAATAAGAAAATAGATAATTATTAGGAATAACATTGTCGTCATATGTAATATGTCATATTTCATGACTAATTAATTAACAAATTGCGTAGTGTGATAGTCGTTAGTGCGACGTGCAACTATACTTGATACTGACAGATTGAGAGGCAGAGATTTAAATAATCCAAACGCAATGTAAGTAAACGGCAAATTAGCAGATAAATTTTATGCTTTACGAGGCATAAAAATTTGCTTCCTTGCGGTTAGATTCAGTGCCAGATCTGATCGTCGCGGCCATTAAAGTAGCCCGCGAATCAGCCTTATCTACCCTACCCATTATCCCCCTACAGTCAAGGTAGTTAATCATCCCGAAGTTTACAAGGTATTAGGCGGTTAGCAACGCAGGAATTAATTTGTCGTGCGCGACGTCGCGGTAAATTGTCGCTAGGGCGTTGCTATTGCTGTTACCGAATAGTAACACTGCCCTCTAAGAGTCTATAATTGTCCAAATTGGACATTCCACCATTACAGACGCAAGAACATTAAGATATGTCGAACTATTCTCGTAATAAACCATCAATAAAGCTGATAAGGAAATCTATCTACATCGTTATTAAAAAAAAAGAAAAGAAATATTTGAACGAATTACATAAAAATCGTTTCAATGTTCTTCAACACAAAACTTCAATTCCAATTGTACAACCCTTTCGAATAAAGGTTGTTTAAATTTAGTTTTCATCTCAAAACCATACTGTTAAATTTAAGGCATTGTTATTACAAATGGAGGTAGATCGAACACCATGTCATAGGACCTTTTCTGTTCCAGTTGAGGTCCTCTACTACCCCTAAAAATATGGCTACCTATGGAGTTTACATCTTCACAAATTCAAACCGCGGTTCACCAAAATCTTCCTAAAACTGCAACAGAAATAACGAAATAGGCACAGCAACGCGTGCACCGGTTCGTCGCAACCGGGCACTCGTGTGTTTCTTGAAGGATTCCGCTTCGTTGGTCGACGAGTTGCCGTCTAGGAGACGGTTGAGGTTTCGTTGGGTGGGAGGTGGAAGGGTACAGAAGACAGCATGCTGTGTAACTTCCCCGCAGCGTTACGTGCCGCGTATGTACGACAAATTTCCAGCATGGAATTTTCGTGGAGAGCGAAACTGCTGCAACGTGTGTAACACACGTGCGTGCATCGCGCTTCTAGGATTGCAGTTGCTCTCGACGTCGAGCCTCGCATCCACCGCTCGACGCGTGGGGCAGGGTATAATCGCCGGTGCAGCTTCTGCCTCTCGAGTTTCGAGGAGGGAGGGGGACGTGTGGATGCTGGCTGTGGCGGCTCACACGTGTTGTTAAGTACGTTTATGAACAGTTGTAAGGGCGTGGTCAATGATAACAACGGTTCGAATGCTTCGTTTCCACTTGCAAACGAGCAACCCGCAACGCCGAGGTCAGGTGAAACCAATTTCCATCCTGGTCACGTGAGAATTTACGAACACCGCGCTTTAATCGATCAGTTGACCAACCGAAAGCGTGTTTACCGATCACGGCTATAAGGCGGTTGATGGGGAAAGGATTGACGTTACGTGTTATTGGTATTCTATTGGTTTTCGATTTAATGCGTGACAGGCAATTTCTGTTTTCTTTTTTTTTTTTAAAGAGCTGGAACGAATTCTACTTTTGAAAATTGGAAGTTGGAAGAAGGGGTTTACCGGAAGTGCAAGGCATGGTGCAATGGAGGACTTTTCAAATTGCAAGACTTTCATCACATGGTTATGAAAATAGTTAATAAAATTTAGTTAATAATTGTGTTTGGGTTTGTTTCCATAGGGAAAATCGCAATAGAATATTTCAATAGAGTGTAAAAGTATTGATATTTGTACTTTGGAGGCCAGTTTCTATCGAATAGACGAAAATATTTAAGGAATGGAAACGACTTCCCTATTCGACAGCAATTAGTTGGCATCAAACTGGGGCGTCATGCACATCTGCGCAACCTTACGTCACATATGTCAAACACATCAAATATGTATATATGTATTTATTTATTCGTATATACGTAGAGATGCTAACGTTGATATCATCGACTAATAAATCATTTGGAGGACCGTCCTAGATAGACAGCAATCTGCGACCACGTCAAGTTTCCTCCTAGGATGAAACATGCCTACTCTTTTGCTATAAATTGTTTTGCTGCATGAGGCGATGAATAAGTCGACTTGATCTCTGTGAACGAGTTATAGCTAAGTATCGAATTATAGCGTAAGTGCCTACGTACTTGAGAATCACAGTCAGAATAATTTGAAGCGAAAGCCGTACTTGAGCTGCGCGAATGCTACATTAGTTTCTGCCTGCCTTCTCGGGGCATTAAATCTAAAATATTACAAAGTTTATTAAATATTTCAGATAAGAATTCGCATGGGAAGTTCACAGTGCTTTCTTGCTACAGACTAATATTGCAGAATACGTTTTATATCGATCCAACGAGACTCTTATACTCCTTTATGCAGGTACCGAACGAGAGAAACTCGTTTTGTCTCCGCCGGTGAGTCATCAATGCACAGTGCTCTCCTGAAAGGAAGCTTTCTTTCAATCGCGGCAAGGACAACAGGGAACGGCTTATCGCTCAACTTTGATCGCCAATCCCCTTACAAGAGGACTGAAAATTGGTCCAAGGCTATCGATCAGCACTTTCAGTGATTAAACTGATCGAACATTCTAACACGAATACTGAATACATTGACTTTTTTTAGTTTATTCTTTTTATTTATTTAACCTTGATGTGTTAGGAACGGCAACGGAAACCTTGAATAAAGACATCACAACAACATAAAGCTGAAACTTGTAACTACTAACTGGCTATTGGCAGTGCAAAGTTACCACGCCCGACATTGCTCCGCCCTTAGACCGCCTACTATGGGCGGGAAAAGTCAGGGAACGCCCCGACAGCGGTATTCCTGCCTACGGCAGACGACCCAGAGGTGTGGCGATCCCCGACTCGCCCCACCCAACGGCCCAACGACCATTAAAACAGAGACTACCTCACGGAAAGCCTTCTCCTCCTCTCAGCGGAGTGTGGGCCCATTTTGTCTCTCGCGTCGTTCATAGTTCATTGAAGAGTACGTTGCTTTTTCTTGAGTTCTAAATCATTTCAATAGAAGGTTTAATCCAGATATCCGGTGGCTCTAAATTCCTCTTCAGTTTTAACAATTCCAAATGAGCACTGGTGTCCTTAAAATCTCTCCACGTTTTCAGGGGCGCTGAAAGGAAGGCGAGGAAACGGCAATAATGGGGTAAGAGAGGTAGACAGTAGGGGTTGACATGGGGAAAGGTGAATACAAGGTGATTTGCCATGGATATCGCGAAAGCTCGATCGGGACTGGAAACCTTTCCGTTCTTTATTTCTTCTTAACCCATGTTCCTACGTGGTCTGCATTTGTAGAGCCAGGATATTCTATTGTAAGAGATCCGCTTTCTCCCCTCCACTTTCCACAATTTCCCCATATTTACCTCGTTAGGGGTGTTCTGCGTGCAGGTGCGAGAACAAGCAACTAGGTATAAAACTTTACACGTATCGATTGAATCTCATCGCCGTTTGTCTGGCCTACACCGAAACCGGGTCGATTCAGTTTGCTCGAGCCTCGATTTTATCGTGCTCACTGGGTACTTATTGCCAGAAAGTTCACGGCAACGAAAAGAAGAATGGAACCTTGCAATTGCGTTTCGATACTTCAGCGAGTCAATGCTTGTTTAACCAATATTTTTAATTAAATTGTGAGAACTATAACTCTAACATTAAAACGAGTTTTAAGGACTATCATTTTCTAGCGAAAAATTTCACGTTGCTTTTCCCTCGAATGTGATTAAAAATGCGGGTTGTTACCTCAAAACAAAATGTGGAGAGAAGATATATTTTAAATATTCAGCATACGACATTAATTTATAGTAATGTAGGTTTAATAAGAGTCTAGAACAAAAGAACGAGCGACGAAATTCTCGCAGTATTCCAATTACTGACGCGCGATATAGAATTCATTACGTGTACACAGAATATTCATCATTGCCTCGCAATGACATGCACGAATGTGTGAACGAATCAATTAATGTAAATACGACGCGGAGACTCTACTGTGTCCTGCAATACGTTATAGTTTATTAACATTGCTTCACGGTGGTTATCGACGAAACGGGAAGCCGGTTAATGAGTTCGTAAAACATGAAAATAGTAATCAAATCGGAGCGACAGTTAAGCTGCTTCCGATTTGAGTTGCAAGTGTACATCGAGCGCGGTAATAACAAAATTTTATATCTCATTAAGCCAAGGATTAATTCGAAACGTTCGCCTACGGTTTAATTAATTACAATTGCATTTGATGGCAGAAGTGCATTGTTTCTCTGAGAGAATCCATTACGCTTCACGAATCATTGCTTTTCTTTGCACGTTTACACTTTTTTGCTTGCCTCGTTTACGAAATTATGCAACATGGATGCTGTACGTGCTCCACAAGCGTAAATTTAATTCAAGGAAATTACTAATGCAACAGGTACTTGATTAATGATACTTAGAGCAGCTTCGAAATTTTGGTACAATAAGGATGAACAGTTGGTATTGCGTTTTAGGTACAAGGGAAACCATTGGCTAAAATTGAAATTTTTTCATTGCAATGTCTTTTATATATTCTTTAAACAAACTGTTAATACTAAAAATTATTTAGGATATTCGATATCATTTACTTTACGATGAATGAAAATATTGTATTTATATATATGTTAAACTACGCTGCTACTAACAATTTTCATTTTTCAGATTTCTACCTTACTAATATGTTATATCTGAATAAGAAAAATTTCGAAAGCCTCAGAAATTGTATTCGGGAATTCAAACTTCGCGGAATTTCTCTATCCCCTCGTACGGATTTTATCCCGCACTCAAGCCGCCATTTCGAATTCCGGAACACTCTGTGCACCTAATTCCCCACTTCTTAGGTCAATTATGCGTGAAACCAGTTATCAGAAGCGCTATAACCCCGCTCGTATTGCTCAAGATAATCGAGCTTCCCGTCTTGAACGTACGCTTCCCTTTCTTTCTCCGGAAGGATCGACCGTGCGCTTATCTAAGCTATTCGTCCTTGGCCTCCATAAAAAAAAAAAAAGGGTCGCACCTACTCGAGATCCCCGAAACGACCTCTTATCGAGTGGCTTTCGGGCTGCCTCCGTATCAAGGTGCCTTAGCGCCTCCGTTCTCGCAAGCAGACGTTTTCATTGCTATTGTACGTACGAAGCGAAGGGTTCAGTGCTAAGGCGAGCACAGAACGTCACGACGCAATTCAGGAAATTCTTCGTGGATTTTAGCACAGCGGCAACCTTCTGCCGATGTGATCAATATTCCTCGCACATAGACGGGTTCGATTAGGTATCTGCTGCGTTCTACGTTTTTTTTGTTGTTTCTGTTAGAATTAAAATGAAACTCTTCCGAAATTCGTGAAATTCGAATTCTCGATTAACCTAGAGTCAATCGTGAAATAGATGAAAGCATTCGAATGAACTTCCTAAAAATATTTATTGAAGTTGAAATCGGAATCAAATTGACCGATATAGGAAGACAAATAGAACAACAAACAAAATCATAGAATAAAACATAGAAAGATAATCATTAATCGCAAACTACCGCCCGATGCGAAGCGCCCTTCGAGGCCCGAAACGTGCGGTTCTCCCACTTCCAAAGGATTCTTCCCGTAAATAGATAAATAAATAAATAAATAATTCGTAACCCATATAGTATGTGTATTTAACTCTCCTCTGCCATGCAGTTATAGAAACGTAGGGTACTTGTCCCTATTAGTGTGCCTTTATATTTAAATAAGTTCTAAAAAAGAATACCTCGAAAAATCAATGAAAACAATTTTTTTATTTAAGCTCAACTTGTTACAAAAGTTAACTTGTTCAATGTGTTACAAAAGATGCTATTGTATTTCTAAGCGTTGAAAATATAGTATAAATTTTTAAAAAATGCATATTATGAATCCGAGGGTTTTACTCAATCACCTTGTTAGAAACGTTAAGGAACACGTATTTTTTATAAGTTAATAAATTGATAAGTAATATGTTTTACACGTATATAAAGTATTCATTGTATCATAAAGATGTTTACATTGATTAAAATATGACAAAACAAACCCTTCTGAAACGTTTTTGTATTTTTTAAAGTGAATCTATTAATACCGCAAGATTTTACGGTTTGTCCGCATTAATGTGTCCCAATATGTCCGCTTACTGTTACTGTGTTACCGTCAAACCTAATCTTATTTTCGTTTCCGAGACTGTCAGAGCACCGTAAAGATCTGTCGAGAAAACCTTTTGAAATTAGCAAAGATGGATATTATAAGTATAAACTAATAAAGATTTAAACAATATTTACTTAAAAAACATGAACTGGGGGCACACAGTTTCGGACAGGCACATTAACTGGGGGCATTCATGTGTTCAATGCACTTCTAAGGGCACATTAATTGGACACACCTATTTTTATTTTAATTAAAAAGTACTGAAAAATTAACATTTTCTATTTGAAAAAAATGTCTCCACATATAGAAATGATTAAAAAGCTAATATAAATTTTAAGCAGATAAAAATAAAGTCAGAGTATTCAATAATTAATTCATGAATCTGGAACTCGGCGAAATATTTATTTAATGAGTGGTGAATTGTATCATTCCGAAAAACTCAGCGAAATAAATTTGTATCGATCACACCATTCACGGATTCCGCGAAATCCGGGTTTTAAGAGTTTTAGTGGTAATTGTTGCGAGGGGATGTAAATTTAAACGCGTTCCCGTGAAGTGTACAATTTTTCACGGTTGGCTCGCGGTGGCTCAGTTAAAAAGAGGGAAAAGGAACTGGCGAGCAGGAACACTTTGCACGTGTTCCAGTTCCCTGGATCCAATAAACTTTAACCACGGATGCAAATGAATGCAGACGCGGACCTTCCCAAACTTTCTTGCGCCGCCTTCGAAATAGGAGGAAGAGAGATAATGTAATAATAATAATTACAATTTACGACTTACGATTCAGTCGCTTATAGACGTCGAACTTCGAAAATCAATCCTTCGACGGGAATGGAGGGGGTAATGTCGTGAATAGTAGGGAGGGAAGGACACAGCGATTTTAAATTATGCGCCGTGCTGAATGATGCAGCATGTTCTATAAAAAGGGATGAGAAGTGGCAGAAAACAAAAAGAAATAAAAAATTTACAGCAAGCTATTCTATATGCTGCTTCGGTTTCACAAAATTACATTTTCAGTATTTTCACTAATTTATCGAAGTAATTAAGTAAAATTACGTATCGTTGTTTACGAAGATTTTAACTGTTAGTTATGCTGCAATGTACTGCTAATCGTTTATAAGAGTATAAACTGCTATTTCTGCAGATTAATCCCAAATGTTAACTGAAAAATGGAGGGAGCCGAAAATGTGATGATATTCATGGAACTTACTTTTTCAAGGAACAGAATGCCAGTTTTATTTCCCGACTTGTATTTTCCATCATAAGGCAGCTCATATTCTCACCAATTAGAGTTCAAACTTAAAATTGCCATTTCTACAGCACGAAACGAGAAATCCACAAAGGAGAAGGAGGAATAATTGCCCGGTAGGAGCGAGCGAGGAGGAAGAGGAAAACCGCGAAGACATAAAAACTGTTGTGCCAAGAGAAATTACGTTTCTAAAGTTTAATAGTCGAATCAGCGGAAAGCTAATTACATTGAAAATCTGGAAAGTACCATTTGCGTTACCTCAATCTTCATTTCACGTCGCGTATTTCCTCTTTTCCTTGAATATTCTTTTGAACGCAGTCAACCTTCATCACCGAAATAAGAATCGATAGGAACCGATGCTCATCTCATCGACCGCGACGCAACGCGACGCGGCGACTCTTCCAATCATGCCCGCCTCGTCGCTTCCCTCCATTTTCAAATGATTTCAAAACAGTGCCCAAGCGTTCATTCGGCCAAACAAAAGGCCACCATTCAGGCTGATTTTTCAGGTCAACCATCCAATAACGGCAGCGTCCTTCGCTCGGAATCAGACTCCTCTCGCGAACAGATATGGACCGGTCCCGACGCGTCTCTGACTCCGTCTCTCCTCGTCTCTCCCGGAGAAACAGCTCATTAGCGGTCCGCGTTGGCCGTAATGCGACGGCTCATTTCCCGGGGATTGGTGGGGCAAGGATCGGCCGTTGGACGGGGGGACGACAACGAGGGTGAAAATTTTTGGAAAATTGAAATATTTCAGGTCCGGCCAGCCAACCAACCAACCAGCCAACCCGCCTGGCCAGCCAACCCGTCGAGACACCGGGAAAACCTAGACCGAGTATGGAACGCGCCGGAGTATTTGGCTGGCGTATATACGCTCCGTCGTCGGCGACACAATAGATTTACGTATTCGGGCAAAAGAGGTGGAACAGTGGTACTACGATAGCCGCGGGGAATCAGCAATCTTGGCAGCGGACCAACTGTCGCAAATAGGTATGCACCACTGTGCTAACAGTAGGGAGGGGCGTGCGATTCTTTTCCCTTCGCTTTTCACTTTTTTTTTCCCTAGCCTCCCCTAACTCCCTCCCTCCCGCAACCCCTCAAACTCCTTTATGACTCACCATTTTCGGAACACGTGCAACGGGTATCATTTATAATTACTCGAACGATGGGGAATCTCGTCTCACTGGCGGAGGCTGGGCTTAAGGTCTACGTTAAAGATTGGTACGATTATAATTGGGAGTAAAAGTCGCGCATTGGGGCATTTGTACGGAAAAAGTGGAAGTAAGTCTTTTTGTAGAAGTATCCCCGTAATGAAAACGTGTATACCAATTGTTAATTAAATATTTGGGTCATGAATCGGTATTTATTTTTATATTAATTAGCTTTGGACGCGGCTACACAGTTTTCAAGTTATCCGCCTCAAAGTCGTTGAAAACTACAATCAGGATTTCTGAGTTTATTGCTTGTTGAAATTAGAAATTTATGATGGCATCCTTCGAGGCAAATAAATATTTCAATTTTGCAAAACTATATGATGGCACTGATACTTTTGGAGTCGTTGAACAGACTCTATTTTTATTGTGTATTTTAATTTAGATGTAGAAGAGTTTAGTGTCTATTTTCGTTGCGTTGAAAGCAGTAAAACCTTAGATTTTTTTAATAGAAAAAGTAGCTGCTACTAGTTGTTACTAGAGAATTTACAAAAGCATCGTGATGCGCATCGTTGAGTACTAAAGAGTTTCTTAATTTTCTAAATTTTGTTGGTTTATTTGGAATTCTGTGTTTAATATGAGTGTGGAAGAGTATACTTTCTGTGCTTTAACCTAAGACTAATTACATGGCAGAATTAAGAAGCAACGTTCATGTTATTTCTCATTGTCAGTGGAGAAAAGATTTATTTGCTCTTTTTATCAGTAACATTTGTCTAACTGTAAATTATACGTATTATTCTATGAGGATGTGTGGACATACGTGTCTCTAGAAATGTATGGTTCTCTGGATACAACCGAACGTGTGCACACGTACATACGCGTATATTTTTCTAATGAACGCTAACTCATCGAAATATATGAGGACCATACAATCCGTCATGTCCAGAACCAGCTATTACGTGTATCCTATCTGCTGGCATCGGTGCCATCTGAAATATGCACCGACCTGGAAAATGTGCGATCGATTTACGGTCGAAGGTGCTCTCCAAACTCTTGTTCAAGGAATTTCGGAGCTACGCTATTATGTCCGTAGTAGGTAGTTTGTCATTTATTTTTCTCCTGTGTAGCCGTTGAAGATTGTCCTATTATCCATAATTGAACAAAAAGTTATATTTATACGAAAACACAAGAAATACCAATTTAATACTTATTTATTAATGAAAAACAGAAGCATGATTCTATTGATATTATAACTAACAAAGAGAATGACTGTTAACTAAACCTTATTTAAGTGTTACTCAAAACTAGAAGTTTATAAAAATTGTAAATACTTAAACAGCTGAGAACTTGGAAGCCTGAAATATATAGTTGATAAAAATAATAAAAGTAATGTTGATAAAAATTATAACATTCCAGAAACATTTTTTAAATGTTTGATGCGATTAAATTGCACATAATCATTTAAGTTTGTTCAACTATTATAAATTCCATAGCTACATAATATACAATACTGTGAACGAAATAATTGAGTAGTGTGTCGGTGACAGAGATCAACAGCGTCGTGTTTCTTAACAAACAACAGTTCTGGTTTAGTTTATTTATAGTCCCAACATCGTATACGAAGTGTTTCCGTAGCACTGTTTCATACAAGTGCACTCGACGCGACTGAATAAGGACGTTTCACTTTTGTTAGCGGGTCGGAACAAACGTTCTACTCTTTCTTGCCACTTTTGTGAGTTAAATTCAGCAAACAGCTATTCAGCGGTTGTAGAGGTTGTCACAAAAATGTTCTTATCTGCAATGAAACTCATCGGAACCTGTTCACCAACAATTTTTTTACCTTATCAGAGTATAACGTTGTCCATCCATTAGCATTCATCAAATGGCTTATTTAAATATAGAAAATCGGACGTAACGGAATAACGAATGGTAACTAATGGTGGCACAGCGCCATAAATAGTAAAGGTGGATTCATAAATTATGTTAAATGAAGAATAATAGTAATTCTTATGCCATCTCGCGATCCCAGTGCCTACGTTTTCCTGTAATCTGAAAGTAAAACAATACTTACGAAGGTAATTGTCGCGCTAAACAATTCCAACGAAAGGTAAACATTCGCGCGCACTTCACCGGGCAACGCTCAATTGTACGGCGTTTTGGTTCGAGAACTCGATACTAATTCGATCGTCGTAGTTAACGGCAACTGGCCATGGAAAATTGTCTTGCAAGACAACATACGCGACCCTGTGTGTTAGACCGGCGAAACGGTTCCGGCACTGTTAGCCCTCGGCCGCGCGAGTAGCTTTAATCAGAACGAAGGGGTTGTCGATACACGTAGTCAGGGCGTATCAAATTGAACTCGAGATTTTCGGATCTCCGACCGACGCGATGCAAGGTAAAAGCTGGTCGTCGGTGTGTTTTCGGTAAAAAGTTTACACGCTCCGCTTTCCAGCAAGTGGATACACGAAAATCCTCTTACACGCCAAACGAACCCGAATGATGTATACGTACCGCGTGCGTACGTGTGCGCGACGATGTGTGCCACGGCTCTACGCTGAAAACCACGCCAAATCCACCGACTATATTATTAGGTTCACGAAACTATCGTATACTTCTGTACACCGTGTTTTAAGGGAAGTAACTTCCGACCGCAACAGACGTCTGAATTTCACGAATTCCTTTACCGGTCTAAGCCACGTTTCTCGGACGATGCCCGCGAAATTAGGGGCTCGAGTGGTTCAAGCGACTACGAGCAAGTTTTTAATTCCGGTCTCATTTTGTACACTTCAGGGAGTTGCGAAGATAAGTGAATTTCTCTTCTTTGACTTTGTAAACAGCTTTAATTAAGATGGGAAAACGAATAGCACATTAAAGTTTATACGTGTGCAAAATACTGAAACGGAGAAATGTGTTATAAGGTTTACAGACATGTTTTTATTTTATTTCAGTCAACGGGATGTAGTTCCATTAGTGTACAGAAGTAGCAACACTGTTTAAAGTGCAGTACAGAAATGGGTCTTTGACAGAAATATCTTTCATTATTAAAGGATTTAAGAAACATATTTTTTATTTTGCATGTTGCATATTTTGCATATATGTTGCATATATGTTACTTTGTTATTTATGTATTGTGTTCTGTTTTTTTTAGATGGAATGACCAATTGCTTTTTTTACTATTAAAAAATAAGAAATAAGACAGTTCAAGCAAGTACAGAACAGGTCACGCTGCGCTGACTCGAAAAAGAAAGCTTTATTATCTAAACACTATACTTGATCCATCAAGAATCCAAGAAAAGCGAGACACCGCTCCTCAACGCTTTATTACCTCAGTCAGGCGCCTTTAACTCGCGCAGTATCTCGAGCAAGTGCCTTTAGACGTTACTTAACATATTAGAATGCAAATTCTGTTTACGATGGTGGGTGGGCAGAGGGTGGAGATCGTTCGAGGTCTCCCGACGAGACCCATTCATCACCGGGGTAGATGAGGATAGGTGTACATCGGGGGGCGCGTAAGGTCTCAAAGAACGTAACGGTACAGGGAAGTTCGGTGGCACTTGCTGTTTCCCTAAGACTGAAACGAATGGGCCCATGTGTCTCGTCGCGGCAGTTCCTGGAGTTTTGGAAATCTCGAAAGTCTACCCGGGGCTAATTTGTCCCGGCGAGGCTTTCGACGAGTCCGTTCTGCAAGATAAACGCACTCGACGCTCGAAAATCGTGGCCCTGCTCAACGACTTTCCAAGATAACCTCGTCGGACGATACCAACAGGACACTGCCGGCACAGAGGTCCCATTAATGTTGCAAAATCCCCTCTCCTTCCGTCGAATACGAGAATTGTCCTGGAATTGTAAAGGATAATAGGAACTGTACTTTCTGGTTGAAAGTGGGGTCTACCGGAAAACTGGTTGGGAAAACGGCTGACTATGACAGACAGTACTATGGTTCGGTCTGAGGTGCACCGAATCGTTTATTTTAGATCCTAGAATGTAGGAATAGTGAATGACTTTGAGTATTTTAACTGACGATTGATTTAATGGACATTCATTTGTTTTTAGCATATTCTGCAATTTAAATTTTTTTGAGTTGAGATAAGTAATAGTTAAATATTCGTCAAAGTAAAATATATGTTAGTCAATGATATTTGATAAAATGAATATAGAAATTTCAATTTTTCGACTTTGATCAATTTTAAAGAAAGTAATAAAGATATAACAGTGTCGCAGAAATCTGTACAGCTAATGTAGAATATGTGGTTTCGGGCGAAACGCAATCAAAATTTCTCGGGCACTAAAATAACTTAACTGTTATTTCAAAGCCTAGTTATAGCAAACCCCACGGACATTTGTTCCATTGAAACGCACGTCATTCTGACAAATGGCTAAAAAACGAAAAAATAATGTATAAAAGATAACTGAAATTATTATTAACGAGAATCTCCCCTTTTTCCATTTCTCACAGCATTACGTTTTTTCAGTGAAAATTTCGTTTTTATATTTGAAATATATGTTTTTAGTACACTGAGAAAGACGTTTATTGGCATTCGATTCCTTAGGTAACAAAAAAAAAAAATAAAAATAAAAAAAATAGGAAATGCAGAGTATTACCTAAATAGATAGACGTAACAGTTTTCTGTTAATTTATTTTACTGTGCGCCAGTTTGGTCAGATACATCGCTCTCCGATATAAACTAAAACAATGAAATTGATTTTTCTGGTTATCAAAAACTCCTGAAATGAACACTGCACGTTCACATAAAAACAACACCATGATGCAGGTACTGAAATTTGATAAGTACTCTTTCGTTCTTTTGAATCAATAAAACGGCGAGTTTGTAAAACGCGAGGTCAAACAAATCCAACAAACGCGAAATACTGTATTTCAAATATTCACCTGGAGCGACGAGGCAAATAGTAATTGTTAGATATTTGCAAATGCAAAACAATTCGTCGGGGCCACTGAACGAGAGTCCGTGGATGACGGAGGAAGAATTACGCAGAATTTTCCAGCTCGTCGCGGCTGAAGGTACGCTTATTTTCGCGCATGATAAATTTCCAGGTGATTACACCGCAAGCTTCTTATTAGATTCGGGCACTCATTAATTACACGTTAATTAATCAAGCCTCTTCAGTTAGCCGCCCTTTCTAATGCAACGGAGGTGGCTATTCATCTGGAGGAAACTGCTGGAGAGGAACTGCGTTTGCAGTAGCCATTTTCTGGAAAAACGAGCCAACCCCTTGTTTCCTTTCAACCTTTCCGTCATTGAATTTATTAATTAAGATCTGTATTTTGACACTTTCCCGTTACGTTGGATCTTATTATTATAATACTGCTTTTGTCATTTCCTGCAATTATTTCTTTATAATTTAGTTTTATATGTTAGTTTTGGTATGAAGATGAGACAACTGAAAACAGAAAAGTTTTATTCCTTTTTCAGATACTCAGATGATGAAAGGTCATCGTTGAATTTCATTATTTTGCAAGCTTTTAAGTGCTTAAGGAAAGTAGGGTAGTTTTGGGAGAGACGGACCATGTTTTATTTTATCAAGAATAGACGAGCTTAAATTTTTTTCAGCTACCATTACTGTTGTTTCTGTATGTAAAGATGACCTGATTTCGAAGAACGCGTCCATTGTATTATTTACGTGCAATAAAAATATAAACTTTCAAGTGCTCCGAATTTCTGACTAGAACTGTATTATTCATTATTGGTTTAAATGTAGCATTAGTTTCTCCTTCGCAGATTCTCATCGTGCTTTTGACAAGATTTTTTTGTGTTAGTTATTGTTCTTATACAGGTGCATCTCTCCTTCAATGTACGGACAGATGCACTCTTATTTGAATTTTTTTCAGAACATGCCCAGGGCGTATCAAAGGAAAGAATATAGGAACATGGTCAGAAAGAAAAGTCAATTAATAATGACGAAATGTCCAATGATAATTGTATTGATTGATTAGAAAATTATTATTCCACTAGGTCTAGAGTAGATTGGATTTCTTGCCAGGAATTTCTTGCCGGGAAACATCTACTCATGCGCATCATATCTAGTAGAGAAAAAAAAAAGGATAGAACTAGGAAGCAGAGGGTACAAATGAAGGAAGTGCATCAATCCCCAGGCTTTAAGAAGAAATGCATTTTTTAACTTTAAAAAAAAAACAAATTAACATACTAAAACGAGAGATTTGTAAACTTAACGTTATATTTTGTTAAAGAGAATTAAATAAATAATTAGATTACACTTACCTCAACTTACAACTGCTTTATATAAAATTTTATAATCAAAAAACAAAATACTATATAAAATCATGGTGGTGATGACTTATTTAGAAGTCTGTTTAGAAGTCTATTTATCAAAGAAGTCTGTGATATATCCAACCCCAGCCGCATCTGCTGTCAACTACAGCAGTCTATGAAAGACCAACATCCTTTCCTCCACTCCACCACTGTTACCATCTACTCAGCTTTAGTCAAAGAATATTCCAAACCGTTGTCCAACTACATCTCGAATCTTTTCCACGCAGCAGTGCTATTCGAGCCATGCCGGTTCGATACCGAACCCATTGTAGCCGTCGCGCATTTAGGAGCACGCAATCCGACATAAAATATCCCATCAATCTCTTCTCCGGTAGCGAATGTGGGAACGAGCAAACAGAATGAAAATCGAATAGCACAATCTACTCACTTTTATCGTAATATCTGCTTCCCGTCGTATATTCTCCATATCGAGATATGAGAGTCCAATACCTTTCTGGATTTTCTTCCCGACGTCACATCTTCCTCCTTCCCTCTACCAACTCAAGATCGCGTCACCCGCTCGTCCCCCGTCGGAGTGTCCGACCATCTCGCAGAGACTTCCCCTCGCGAGATACGAGGGCAGCGTCCTAGGACGACGCCGGCGACGTGTATGTGCGTCGTGGGGATGGCCTGGCTCGGTCCGGCTACACGATAACAATGCTAGTAGGAGGAACCAATATCGACTAGATTCGGAGGCGAGCTCGTATTGATGAGTCCCCGTTGTAAACGTAGTCATCGAGAGGCTCGCCACGGTATTGGAGATTTGATTGATTCCGGCCTATATCGCGCCGAAGACAGTATTGTACCGACGGTGTTAATTCCTATTAGTGGATGCCCCTCGTGTACAGCTTGCACAGCACGCCCGCCCTCTGACCCCGCAAGCCGACGCCGACCCCGGGCTATAAACGCTGGCTGAATCTCGTCTATGCATTCGTTATCGTTCAGTTCACCTTACCATAATTAAGATAGGTCCCTCGGGGATCTGGATGCATCTGGCCCCCTGTATCTGTCTTGATTTGCCTGGTAATTGCGACTTAGACCGCACCGCGTCATTTTGGAGCTGCCAATGGCGACCCCTGATAACGACGGAGCCGCTTTGAATGGACAGTTAGGCACCGGTTCCGGTGCATGTGAGATGCGAGTATTATAAGTGCATTTAGGACAATGCGTTCGTTGGCTATACGTGGGAATGAAGTAGAGGAACCTGGGGAAAAGTGTTACTTAATTAATCGTTTCATACAGAGTGGGTCACCACACTTAGGCCACCTGAATACCCTCCACGATTTTAAAGATAGGAAGAAATATTTGAAACAAAGTTTTCGATTTCTGCGTTTGCTAAGTGGCGAACAAAATTTCTTTTTAGAAGAGGATGCGGAGGAGATTTGAAGGTCATGTTAACTTTTCGTTAGAAAGATAGACGGACCATTTTTGTCTCCTTTTTTTATTGCCTCGTGTGACTTCGAGTGATCATAGTCATTGTAATCTCATTGTCATCTTGGGAAGTGTTTACAAGCGTAGATATTTACAAATATATCATTTCCTTTAAAAAAGTCAAGGTGACCTTCTTACCTCTTGCAATAGCCTCCCAGGAATCAGATATTTATTTTTCAAACATATTTTCAAACATGACCATTATCAAGAAGCTTTTCATGTGGCTTGTTTTAAACAGTTCAGACTCAATAAGTCAGATCTACACTGAATTATCTCGAACAAGATTCTCTTGAATAATTTACTGAAATAATTTTCCACCGTCGCCAAAGCCAAATAAATTATTCAGACTCCTACTTTTAAACGCCTTACTCTGCATAATTTACAACCCCCTGTATCAACCGCAAAAACCAGCCGTCTCAGCTCCATAGAAAGACCCAGCGCCACATCATCAATCGCGCGGGCGTTAATTACAGCTTCTTGCACTTCCCCGGGTGAGACGCATCAATTGCGCAGCAAAGACGTGACTGCGATTCGAATACATCTTACGCGATCTCGATCACCGGGCGTCGACACGGTCGATAAACCGCGCTGACAAATGGAACGCTAACGCATTACGCCGTTACACCGGTCTCGTGGAAAAACAGACGTTTATATCCGCGTTCTCGCACACGTATCGGGGAAAGGGGAGTTAAAAATGCACGTGACTACTCCCCAACCCCAGCAGCGCTACCTCTCGCCTCGACCGTGGCACGGGTAAACGCGGTAATAGATCTTTGATTCAAAATCTTTCCTCGCCGGAAAACGTGCACCGTCATATGAACAAATTCCTTTCTTTCTTCCCGCCCTCCGCCCTCCCGATGCCCGCCCTCCTTTCCACCGACCCCGTCGCACCCCATAGCGACAGATAAAACTTCATCCCCCGCGCGCTACGTTTCTCACACCACCCGCGCCATTTATACACGATTTTTCTCGTAATCGCGAACATCCATTTAGGACGGGCTCCTTCAATTTCTCGTTACTCGCCCCCTGCTTCTCCTCCGCCTCCTGACATCGCCCACGATCCGCACACCGCCTCCCCGCCCGCGCGCCTCCGCATCATCCCCAGGGCTAACTCTCTCTCTGCCCAACCGACGCCCTTTTGCTATTGATTTACGACGGCTATTTGCAAGATCACGGCGGCCGCGTTAAAACTTTCTACAACTGCGCCACGCCGTGCCCTGTGTCGTATCACGCTTCGTCCCCCCTCCCCCACCAACTCCCGCCATCCGCCCCTGTAGAAGGCGATTACGCCGAATCATCGCGAACTTCGTCGCCGAGAATTGGACTCTGCCCAGGAGCCGAGAATGGAAGTTATTGCCGGGTAATTTTTTTCGGATACTTGAGGAATACATAATGGGAACGTACAAGCAGCGAAGATACTTTTTTTTAGTTTCTCTTCGGACCCCGCTGTGTTCCGACGTGAGCCGTTCCTTGTTTAAGCAGGCCGCTCCTAATACACCCTTGCCTTCTGCGTTATTATGCCGCTGAGGTAGAGTTCGGTGACCTAAATCTGCACCCCAGAATCAGAAATTGTTAAACCAGTTTTCATATTTTTCGCATCACATTTTTCACCTCTTCTATAGTGAAAATTATTTTGTACCATTTCTTTTCTTTTTAACGAAACGCCAACATGTCGTCGGAAAATATAAAATAATACATACGCCCGAATATTATATAACACAGGCGATGGCGCAATTATCGCGCCGCCGCGACGTCGCGATATCACGTCAGCGTCGCGAATTTCTCATTAAAAAAAACGCGAAATCGCGTCTTTCCGTTTCGCGATAACCGCGCGGAAAAATTCAGGCGGAAAGAACGCGACTCCGGTTAACCGAGAAGCTGAAACGCTCGACAATAACGCGCGTTCTCCGAAATAATCGGAACGTCGATAACTATCGACGAAGGTGCCCCAGCGAATAATACACAGTGCGTTATTTCCTAACGTATTTGAGATACGAAAAAATTGTTTATATACAATTGCATGGTTCGATGTGGCATTTTCATTAACCAAGACCAATTTTTTATTGCAATTGTATTTCATGAGATATGATGGTCAAGTTTGGTTTTTTAAATGGAACTGTATATACTTCTACATATCGCTTGTTTGTGCGTTTCAAGACAAATTTAATAACCTACAATGTATACACCCTTTTTCAAGTGATTTTCGAAGTATTGCGTTTGAATTTGAAAGCTTTTCAGTCGATGAAAACCTGCTAAAATAGGAGGCATTTTCTATTAAAAAAACTGCCACAAGTATCTTTCACGCACCATAAGAGGTCAACATTGTTCTCGGTCAGCGGTGGCTACCGCAGCGGGGACGGTTGTATCGTATACAATACCAAGTATCCTGGAGCAAGGGAAGGGGAAGAGAAAGCGACCGAAGGGTATGTTTGACTGACATGAGCGATAACGCACGATCTGGGTTCATCTGACTATTTCGCATCTAGTTTATAACATTCTACTACACCGAATGATATCATATGGCTGATGTCGTATTTGTCTTAACTAACGCAATCATGTTATGGAGAAAAATGTACATAGCTCTATTTAAAAAAATTAATCTGACTTTGAAATCTCCCCCACTACTCCACCCACACAAAAATGATTGATACTACCTAATGGCTCTCTTCATATCACATAACTTTTGTAGGAATATTTTTTTAATAGCTTTAATTCCTCCTGAGATATTTCATCTTCTTCAATGCACTCAATCTACAGGGTATCCCAAACAAAGTGTAGGAGCCGGAAAGGGGTGATTCTTGAGGTGATTCTAAACAACTTTTTCCTTAGCAAAATGCTCGTTATGGCTTTGTTAACGAGTTATTAACGAAAAACACCGACTAATCGCACCATACGCATAGCGAAAGATCAGCCGTGAACGCTACGTGCAGCTTGGGCTAGCCACTGAACGGCCGTTCGTCCGCTATACGCGCTCTACGATTGCTCGATGTTATAACTCGTTAACAAAACCATAACAAACATTTTTGCTAAGGAAAAAGTTGTTTAGAATCACCTCAGGAATCACCTCTTTCTGGCTCCTACACTTTGTTTGGGACACCCTGTATTTACACCTGTATATTCAAAATTAAATTTGAAAAAATCCTGTACAGGGAAAAAAGTAAACATACTATTGTATTCAGAAACTTAAAATGTATTAAACAAAATTAGTTTCATTCAACCATTTAAAAATTTTCTAAATTTTGTTGAACAGTATAATCGAAGCAAATGGGAGCGCGAAACGCGCGTTAATTACCAGGGCGAAGTATCGATACGTTTACCCGCGTCGAAACGACCGATCGAAGCCGAGTGCAGACACGAGCTGGAGAGCGTTTCGGAACGAAATCGGCTAGAGGATCGGCCGGATCCGAGCGTGTCGACGTTTCGGTGGGCCATTTGCGTCGTCGGTGTGCCGAAAGTTAGCCTGCAGCCGTCGCTCGAGCATACTTGATTCAACGCTGTCGACTCGTGAATGGATTCCCACTTGACAGCCAGTTAAAACGCCTGTTGCTTAAAGGAACGCGTACGAGCGCTAATCTGCGGAGAATATCCCGCGCCGTGTGTGCACGCCGACTGATAAACCGCGGGAGAGCCGAGCCCTTGGGTCGAGTGTCTCTTGCGTGCACCTTTCGTTCCCAGGAAAAATTTTCATAGGCAAATATCAAATATTTGCCGTTTAGAGGAGACGATATTGTAACGCGATATGCTTTTCTTTGGAGATTTCCAGCGCTCCCGATCGCTTGTTCCGATTTTATGGCGGTGTGTCAGACTTAATGTAGCGTAATTCTGAAAGGGGGCAAGATGTCAAAACCAGAGACATAAAATTTCTAGTACTCGTGTAGGGTAGGTGTTCCATTTGTAACTATCTTAAGGATTTCGATATCATTCATTGATGCGTAATTTAACCCTGCCAAGTTCCTTTTAAAAATTCAGAATTGAATAACTTTTATTATTATCATGTGATTAAGAATACGGATAATGAATTTGTTATATAATGTTAAGGAATAAGAAATCCAAATAGTAACTTTAAATTTCTCACAGTTTTCTCAAAACTCAAACAGTTGTTAAATGCTGTTAAATGGATAAAAAAAGACCGAGGACAGCAGAGTTAAGAAAATGTACATTCATATATTAATATACATTTCTAGGTCATAGGATCCTATATCGTTGAACTCATCTTGGCATGAGCTTTTATACAATGAAATAAAAAATATATAGTTCCATTTAAAAAAAAATCGCTGACCTTAAAAAAACCTTGAAAAAAACATAATTTAGAAGATTTTTTAGTATCACCACATTTGTCGATATATTTAGATGTTCTGTTTTACGTGACTTATCCTGTTGTACATAACAAACTTAGGGTTTATTGACAGTTTCATAAATCCTCTCTGAAAGAGATATCGCGCCAGGTAAAAACAGTCACAGGTAAGGGGATAGAAAACAATAAGTGGCACAGAGGTAATGAGTCCGATGCAAAACGTGGTCATGACAAAGGGGTAATGGGCGGACCTTTGGAAGCAGAAGCAGTGACAGAAGAAAATGGCCAGAATTCTCTGTCTCTGACGTATTTATTACTGAAAAAATAACAATACGATATTTGATTTACAAAAATAATTGTTAATATTTTGTATCTTCTGTTGTAGTTACTAATTTCTCTTTTTATGCTTTCTTCTTATTTTTTTCTTGCAATTATGCAGCTTGAATTCTTTCGTTCTTTGATCTTTTTCTGATATATTTACTCATCATACTGAAACTAACATAAAACTGCTCAGCATATTAGAATAAATAAAACAGTGGCCACAAATACGTCTTCTTTATTTCGTCTATCGCGGTTTCAACAGTTAAAGTGGTGGATAAATATTTTCTTGAATTTCCACAAACACCTAAATGGAAAATTAATACAGTCCCTACCGTCAAGATATTCGCCGGAACGAAGATTAAGAGTCCAAACGTTCTCACGTTTCCACCGTGCAACTTCGTTTTTCTTTTAGGACTGTCTTTCGCCGCAGCTGTTGCCAGCTGTCGAAGATGCGGAGGGAAAAAGCCGGCGGAGAAGCCGGTGTAAACGTGAAAGGAATTTCATTCCGGGGATCATCTTCGGCCGCGGCGAATATCGCTCGGTTATGGTGTTAAAAAATTACACGGCGTATCCGCGGAGCAACAGGCGTCTCGCGCGTCTAACGGATGGAAACGGATTCATTTTAAATAAAATAACGGGCCGGGGAATGAATGCGTTTAAATTGCGCCCGTTCTTTTGAAAATTTTCGGTCTCGCGAAATTCCGTGTGTAGCGCGCAGGAATTACTCTTGCTAAATGCTATTTCATTTCAATGAAATTTCTCGCAGTCCGTTCGCGCGACGCGGAAAATGCGACGCGCGAAGAACGAATATTTTTCAATATATCGACGGTGTTGGAGAAATGTCACTGTATTAAGATGAAACCGCCGCGTTGGTGTTCATTTCTTCGTTGTTGTTTGGTAGCTGCTTCTGAAGCATACAAAAATACCTTTTGTGAAATAAAATTTCCTTTATAAGATTATGCGTAAAATGAAATATTACTTTTCATAAATACTTCGCAGTTCTTAGACTAAATTCACTTGTTCCAGAGTTATGACTAGACTGTGGATTTTATGCATTTATGGAGATACGAGGTATGAAAAAAATCTACAAAGCTGTTAACATATGTCAAATAAAATATTAAAAATATAGTCGAAGTTAGAATGTTTAAAAAATTGAACATACTGTTATTCCGGTTGCAATTCTTTATTTGTGTTTGTAAAGATTTTATTTTGCATAAAAATTCGCAGGCTAGTTACGACTAAAAGTCTAAGAGGATCTATCTTTTCGTCACGCACTGTATTATATTGTAAATGATGTCAATACTTTACGCATAGTTTCTCCAAATGAAAATGAAATACATCGTTTCGAGGTGTGATGCCAGGAGTAAAAGTTTCGGAACCAGAGCTCCTTAATACAGAATCGTGAATTATCGTGAATTGGTCGAACAGTTTCGGTCGATGCTTGCTGCTGCAGTCCGGAAAGTATTACATCTCATAAACGGGGAACACTGCATATGCAGGCTTACGGGCGCGCCGTGGAGAAGGCTAGGCAAGTAACCGAGAGATTTAGTGAGATCTTAGCGTAAAGTGTGGATATTGAGGGTATATCACTCACGGGCTGCGGTTACGACACCCCGAACCCTGGCTCCGGCACAGCCGTTCTCTGCCTAACCCCTCGGTCCTTCGCCGGTTTCTCTTGAGAAATACCAGCCAGGTAAACACCTGCAGCCGAGACGGCCGATACCGAGGGAACACGCGGATCGGTAGGCAGCCTGTACCGTTTGCAGTGTGTCCGTGCCATTAGTAACGGGTAGGGCGCAGCAGTAACATCTTCGACGTTAATGCAAATCGGAAATCCGCCCACTCAATTACACAGATGCAGTCCTAATCATGCGTGCATAGGGCCACATGCTGTAATCGATGTCCTTTACTGATCCTGATCCGTTCGTCGATGGAAATGAGACGTTGCTCGCGAGACTCTCGGAAGATATAATTTCTTGAAGCCTCCAAGTACAATAAAATCGGACTGAATTCCATTTTTCATATAACTCTACATTAAATTTAGTGTTAATAACTTCCTGATATACTATTTCATTTATAAAATTTACGAAAAATTATTGGGTAGGAAAAACAAATAAATACACAGAGGAATGTTGTTTATATACGATTTTTGTTGTAATAAACATTTTTTTGAAAGTGATTGTTGAACAGAATGTTACGGATTGGAAAAAATATGTCGGCCGTTGTTTATACATTCAAGAGCAATTATTTGATAATTGTACAATATTGTTTTTGCCCGTAGCCGTGCTCTGAATAGTGGGCAATTTTTCAGTAATTGTTACGTACAATAAAAAAGCACGGCAGAAAAGTAAAAAAAAAAAAATGCCCTGAATACACAACGGTTCGAAATCAATTTCGTTGATGCAAATATATCCATCAAAGCATTTGCTCCGTGGCGAGATACGTGAATCCATGATTTTAATTGAAATTTCCTACTGTTTTAAAAATTAATGCGGCCATATCTGTTATCAATTTCACATACGTAAAGGAAAATGTATTCTTAACCGAAACCCAGGACTCATATGTGGGTCTTTGGAATGACTTCACAATTTGATTGAAGGAGAAATAATTTTGATGAATCGATGTTAATGAAATGATTTTGAAATTAATTTTACTAGCAGCAAATTCTTCGTTAGGTAATTTTCAACATATGTACAGTATACGTTTTTCAATCCTGTAACAATGCTTTTTGCAACTTGCGGTTACGTATTTTTCGCATTATTTTCGTTATTAATTAAGTTTAAACCATTCACAGAGAATGCTGTTTTCATTTAATTAATTAAAATTTTGTAACCGTGCATTAGTAAAAGTTATCGTTAATAATGAATGTTGCTGATAAACATTATACAAAGAGAAAGGGACATAGTAGAGTTTCAGCATTCATTAAAACAGTTAACCAAGGATGTACATATCAGATCCCATTAAATTAATTAAACGGAAAAAAGTAGACTATTCCGCTTGTCTCATTATGCGAAGTGGAAACTGCAAAAATCCACAAATGACAGTATCAAATGACGGAAATCGTAAAAATTAACAAGGATCCGAATACCAGTGATCTGTCAGTGTCTCATGTAAAACTAGTTACCAACCTCGTAGACGGCGAGTCTGCCGTTAGGAGGTACGCCTAAACTTGATTATCTGTTCTGTGAATAAATTTATTAATGAAATATATCGTATCGAATAGTTGGTAGCACGTGCGCTACAAATTTTGACGTCTGATAGGAGCAGGAGCACGTGTTTCATGAAAAGACAAGGGCACATTCTGGGCGAGAAACGGTGTAACTAATGGGGGAACGCTTCGCACGTGCTGTGACAGCTACAATTTATCAGAACTTGTTTGGAGTTATTTTACGAGTTAGGCGGCATGAAACGCTCCTTCCTCGGGGGTACGCAGTCACAGAATTGATCCCGCCGTTGTACCGCTTGACTTCACTTCCAAATGTATTTTCACGCCCGACTCTTACATGTTTTACGATTATTACCCCTTTATTTCAACCCCGCCGCGTATCTATTTGCCGGCTGATTTATTCCTATCGTTATTGCCTATTCCCACGTTCCATTAAATGACGAACGCGAGTCATAGACGGCGCACCGTTGCAGCGGGACATGTATAAATTCGGAATCTTCCCGTCACCGCGATAACGGTTGCTTCAACTTTTCCGGACGCGTGAGAGATCAGTGGATGCTCGGACATTTTTATGAACGCGTAGATCTACGCTTTCCGGTATCGGCGGTTCCTGTAACATTTATTGCGTCGAATATAGAATTCAGGAAACGTTCCAGCGTAGAAATTTATGGATTACCTGCTCGTTAAGATTTGTATAGAACCTATCTTGGTCCATACAAACTTATTATGCAAATATGGAAAAAGTTCTTTTTTATATAATGCGAGGGAAACTATTTTTAGTTGTATTTCTGTGGATTATTAATTTCAAGACCTTCAATAAAATTGTTATCGTGTTTTATGAGCTATGCGGAAAAAGTGGTATAGTTCGATCATGGTCAGACGCAAATTTCCAAGGTTGTGGTTGGAGTTTCGTTTCCATATAACTATAAACTGATTAGGGCGAGTTCCTCTATTACCGAATGGCATCTAAAATCGAACAGGAATTATATATTTGAATGTTCTGATGAGTACAGATCGTCATCGCTGTGAAAATCTTCTATTTTATCCGGTATTAGGTGCCGTCCGATAATAGGGAAACTTCCTCTATAGTATGTAGGATCAAGAATTTCATATATCTGTGCAGGTGTAGTAATAATTGTGCTTTGATCTTCGAGTGACGCATGTAAAGTACTCATTTTTATCTGTAAAATTACAATTAGTCTGCGAATGACTTTCTTTGAAACATCTTCATAAAAGTTCGAAGTTGTGCAGCAGGAAGAAATCGCGTGCCGTTCCTTTCTGATATGTACCATCAAATGTACAAAGTAATACGTGATCCTGTAGGGGGAATATTGCACGTATTTCAAGCACGAGTCCGCTTTGTTGAGCTGCTGTCGATTCTTTCGCTGCCTTTTCGAGTTCTCAAGCCTTATTTCGATTTTCATTACCATTGAGGGCGGGCATCGGGCGGGAAATATATGACGTGCTCCCTCGCTAATCCTTCACGCGAACTAGCGTGAAGAGGGATCGTTTATCTCGGAATGCAGCTAATACATCGACTGACGAAAACGAAAATAAAATATGTTTTATGAAAGCATGATGAATCTGAGAAAGTGTTTATCTCGATATATCATTCTCTTAAAGTCGCCCTATTTCTCAAACGTCTTCGGAACACGACATCAGCCATGAAAACTGTTTTTCAGCTTGCGGTCTGATTGATTCACGACCTCGCTTCTTTTATTTCAACAAAAAAAAAAAAAGCGATGACTGACATTTTTAGTCTTTAGACCAGCATTGCCATTGATATTTTTAGTCTTCAGACCAGCACAGTGCTCATTTTTTTAATCGCCTGACTCTGAGGTAATATCTTGACAAAACCGTCGGTAGACGACTAATTTCACCTCAGAATGATGAATCATTGGACCCGACAACTTCAAGTCGACGTCGAAATTGCTGGTTGCCGTTCCCATAAACCTCCTCGTCCCTGATTGTCCTGCCAATGTTAGTGGCAACGAAGGACGACAATGACGCTACCAGATAATGTACCCTGTGGGCAATGACGTGTTCTATGTCTTCAGGTCACTGAGGATCCTGTTATGTGATCCTGTCAGCATAGAGAGGATTAACGGTGCTACCGGCCATGTGAACGGACTTTGTCGGAACATGCGACAGCCAGAACATGTACCAGACTGATGGTCCGCGGATGGAATGGGAGTTCATAGTAGGGTCACTGCTGTGGTCCTGTGCGACGAAGAAAGTTGTGACCTCTTAGACGCTACGTGGGAAAAGTTTACGTTGGAAGAGTCATTAATGACGGACTTAATACACTGTCTGGCGCGACGGACTTGCTCTACTGTCTGACGCAACTGATTCTACTGTCCACGCTAGGTTAGACAGGTTGCTCCTAGTGTCTGACGTGTCAGACAGTGAATAAGTCCGTTGCATCAGACAGTAGGGTCACTGTACCAATAAATGACCGAGCACCAGCGAGTGACTATTTCACATAAATAGGTATATTAATGATGGCTTCACTATTTTTAACCACAAATCATTATACAGGGTGTTCCAAAACTATGCAGCTTGCCGAAACATGCAAATTCTACGCGACAAAACAAATCGGGAAATCCTTTACCAGTTTGTGATCAGAGGTTCCATTTCTGAGGTATTAGTAGTTAGACAGGGCACATATTCACGTAGGCACAACCAAGAAACACAAGTCAATGGCCGGATTCGCACGCTTCGTAGCTGGGTCTGCGCATACGTGTGGCTGTCCGATCAGCTGATTGGTGTTCATTTAACTGATAATATCTTAGAAATGAAACTTTGTCGATTTGTCTTATTAAATAGAATTAGCATGTTTCACGGCAAGCTGCGCAGTTTTGGGACACCCTCTATAATAGAACAGTCTTCGGGCGCCATCTACTATCAGGAGCACGATCACTTGGCACTTGGGAATAATGCGTAGTGATTGGCTAGCGCGGCCGTAGCATTCCTTCCTCACATACAGTAATTGGCTGAAGCGATCACATCTACTGAAGTAGTCGCGCGGCGGGAAGAATCTCAGAGGCTGCGGGACCTAAGGGTGGAGGTTGCGAGAACGTTACCGGTGAAGGCAAGCGAGCGGGCGGACTCCCTTCTGCCTTGTCCTATCCCAACAGCCATTCCCAAATGCCAACTGATCCTGCTCCTAATAGTATGTGCCGACAGCTATTAAAAATTAATAAGTCAAATCTTATTTCAAATGTATTTATGTAAAAACAGTCACTCGCTGGTGCTCGGTCACGTAATGGTACATTCATTCTGGAGTAAGTTCCTAGCGTCAGACAATTCTCGCACATATTTACATAACAATACCAGGCTCACTAACAAAGCCTCCAAACGTAATATTTCGCTTCTGATTTTCGCCTCATTTTCGTACAGTCAATGAAAGGCTCATTCTTTAAAATTGATAACACTCGGTATCAAACACTAGGTACATCTCTTACAAAAGCTGAATCTTCAAGTTCCACTTAATTTGGTAGCTTGCCCAGGCTGTATGAATCAACAACCATAAAAGGATGATCGAATTTCTCTCATCGACGGTGCGTTTAAGCGAAAGAATAGGGGTACGTAAAGCACGATAGGTATAAGAGGAATCGTATTTCAAAGAGATCGAAGTACAATCAACAAGCATGATTGGTAGCGCGCGAAAAATTGCTCGATAAGGAGAAACGGGGGAGCTGGGCGAGGGTGAATATAAAGAGGGAGGGACGAAGGAGGATATTTAGTTGTAGCGGTGAACTGAGCCGCGTGGGACAAGGAGTGCTGTTCACTCTTGTCCTCGTGTCCACGCGCGTGCACAGGAAACTCTGTCCATCGCAGATTCTCGGCGAAAGCTTCCTCCTGCCTCCGTTCATCCTGCCCACTCGTTCTCGCCCTTTAGCAGCTTCTCACACTTCCATGGCCGTAGCACAGCTTCGTCTCCTCCGCCCCTCGAGCGTTCTCCTCTCGTCCTCCACGACCCCTCTTCCCGTGCAGGCTCGTTCACCGGAGTACTTCAATTTGCATTACGTCCAACCGCGCATAGCCGAAGGATCAATTAAATTTCTATTAAGCCAAGCAGCCTTTTCCGAGACTGCCGGGCTTACCGCACCACCGACGTACGCGCCATTTATCGAATGAATTATTTGCTTTGTCCCTCGAGCGTCGCGACAAGGAATTATTTATCCCTCCGTTTCGAAGTGTGAATGGGCCTCAGGTTGTTTTCCGTTGTAATGGGGAACCGGCGGATGGAAATACGAAGACATAGCCGAATGTACAGGGTGAGCAGAAATTGCGATGGGACAATTGGTAATCCTTAACCTCTCGATGCGCGAGTGTTCTTTTTCACGTTAAGCTAGATTCACATTAGCGGTGACGGTACGATTATATCACCATCAGTCAAAATCTAGGAATTTACTAAGGTATTCACACTAGACGATCAGAAATAATCAAGTCATAGCTTCCTTCAGCTTTGTCCGTTTATTTGAAAAAGAAACAATGACGTTCTCCAAATATTGTATTTATTTTGAATAAGAAGGAAGTCGCAATACAGTAGAATTTTGACTTGATGTTTGGAATATAAAATTCTGATAATTAGTAATAATTACTAAATTTTAGATAAGGTTTTTCTAAAAATGGTACTTTATTACTCTTATATCTGGTTCATTAAATAATTGCAATTTTAGACCTTAAAAGTGGAAGATAATTTAGTTGGGTAACCGAGATTCTACTGTACGAGCAAAACAACAATTGCTCTGGATACATAAAATGCTGCAAAATTGTCAGATCAGGGAGAATTTTTTATTTTACACTACCATTTGGCAGACGATAATTGCAAATTTTATGAATATTTTCTGAAAATGAATATGGACATTACTATCCTATATCAATACTTTTTTTATGACTCAAGTCATGAAGTTCACTATAATTACTCACAAAATCTATTAACTGGTCATCGTCATGCTTCTTTCTGACCGCCGACGGTTCATATTTGACGATCAAGTTAAGGATGATCGCGGTCTTGATCGCTGGCGAACCGATTTCGTGGTCAATAGATCTTCACTCGATCTGATTGAACCACGTACTGTGAATGCACTCATTGGTTTAGGAATAAATTATATGAGAAGCGATTTTAACCGGTGTCTGACTTGACATAATCTAACCGTATTGTAACCGCTAGTGTGAATCTGGCTTTATTGGTATAAATGATGGAATCTTTTCCCATCGATTCATAGCGCATTATGTGTCTGTACTTAGCGCGGTGCAAATAAATTGCTTATTTAATGCGTTTTTGCAAAGTCAGTAATTTTCAAAATTAATAAAGTTCAACTCAGGAAGAACTTTTATTTAAAGGCTCTCTGTTCATGAATTGAATCCGTTTCCGCCAGTGCACACATATCGTAATCGACGTTCATAAAATTCAGTACAGTCAAGTTCTTCGAGATTTTCCTGTTAAGCAAATCCTCGGCAACGGCGAAATTATTCTGCATTAATCCCTCCGGGAAACTTCATAACGCGTAAGAAGCGCAATCAGAGCTTGCATCGTGGCGTCGAGTTTGCTAAATCAACCGTGGATTACGGCCGCAAATCAAAAGGGTTCGGTGTAGAGCGGCGTTCTTCGCGCGACGGGCAAACGTTGGAAAATTGAAATGGAAAAACAAATGGCGCGGAAGCCGTAAGCGAGAACCTTGAATATTGTAAACGACCGTCGAACTGCATCGCCAGACGTTTCTTATAAATGATTCAAGGAACGTCCGTCCATCTGTCGAATGATACCCTTCTTTTCTTCTCCCCACATTCGATTGATTTTATTAACCGGATGCGAGATGTCCGAATCACCGACCTGACCTTTTTCCCTCGCACCCGTCGGGAAATAACTTTTTCCTGCGAGTCGCGCTTACTTTGGATACGCGGCTCCCGATTTCATAGGTATATTGGTTTTTATCTGTCACGCCATACGGTGCCGCTTCTTTTCTCGCGTGTCCTGTCGGAAGCGGATGAATATCGATATTCAGGACTGCCGTTCTTTAATGGGGATGCAGTTACACCCTTATTTTGGAAATGGATTGGAATTAGGACGTTTAGAAATTATTAAATCAGAGAAACGTCAAAATACATCATGCATCCTTACACAAATGCACTGTCAATTCGATCAATCGCAGAGCTAGAAAACATTCGTCGCGGAGCTAGAAAAAATCTTCCAATTAGTCACAATTATCTGCTTAACACTATGAACTGTTGATGTAAAATTTAACTTCCATAATACATTTTTTATTATTAACGTCTTTATTGCATATAAGAAGAAAGAGGTACAGAAAATGTAACGGGTGAGCAAAAGGCGAGGTTCAGTCAAGTGACTGCTTTACAACCTAACCCTTGTGACATGAATACAGCATGAATACATTTTTAGTATTCATATTATAATTATTAACCAAACTTTAAATATTGATTTCTTAATAATGAGTCTTCTACTTCTAGTATTGTTAAAGCTTTTTCCCATGACTGAATGTTGGAATCTACGTTCTAAATGACAAGCCGAAATTCGTAATACTAAAATGATAGATGCCGTCCTAGTTCCTGTTGCATCAATCATTTTCTTTAATACCATGTAACTCGAAAACTAGTAAATAACTCATTTCCTGCCATCAGTAAGGTATTGCAAATTTTAGGAGCAAAGTTTACTCACCAAATTAAATGTCTATGACCTAAAAATTCATAGAGATTAAAGTAGGTATCTATAAGTACTTCGCGATTAGTGAGTACGTAGTGCATCAATTTTCTAAATTTTATTCCAGACATTTGCCAGCCCCATAGAGAGGGGCAGAGAGCCAGGTTCGATTCGTGCACGATCGTGTTGCTGTTTAAAGGGGTTGCCGTTCGTCACCAGGGAAAAGAGTCGGCAGATAGCAAAGCCTGTATACCCGCAGCGCTATCCTTTACCGGCGCTGTCGCAATTCGATCACGATAATCACGGATTACCTGGCAACCTGAGAGACAGCGCAGGGGTCGAGCTTATACCCCTATTCCCTTGAAACGCGAAAACGTAAAAACCTCCGTCACTCGCCCGGCCCTATGACGGATCAGGCCAGCAAATAACCTTTTTGCGATCCCCCTTCTGTCTTAGCCACCCTCGACCCCGTGTCCGCCCATCCTCCTCGCAAACAGCAAGACAGTCCGAAATAGCCATATGGCGTTACCGATAAAAACCGACATGGCGGCGCTGCGGGCACGAGGATCCATACTAAGTCCTCGCGAAGGCTGTAAAAAGAACACTTTGCGACCCGGAAGGAAAGAACGCGGCGCTATCAGCTGCGATCATGCTGGAAACTCGTAGAGAAAATGAATAATTTGATCCGATCTTACTAACGACTCACCGTTATTCAAATCGAGGGTGGCAGGGTGAAGAATGAAGCTATACAAATGCAGTTAAAAACGCAGGGCAGTGAGATGCGAGAGAGAAGAATACTAATGGTTACAGGTGTTTCAATGGATACATAGGTTTAACAATTTAGTAAATTAGTGAAGCGCTGGAACTGCAAATTTAAAAGTCAATACTTGATTAGAAAAGAATATTATTTAATTATTATCTAATGAACGAATGCCAGATTCAATGGATATCAGAAAGTAAAATACGTGTGTCGTTTGGATATCATTAAGATTGTCACGTCTATCTGCATAACGTGATCAAGCTCAGTAATAATTCATCGGGATCCAGCGATCGAATTAGTGGACTCCATGGCAAGGTTTGATATATGTAGTAGGTCTACAAGCCCATATGTACGTTGAGTTAATTAACGCGAATGTTGAGTGAATTATTGTGCAAACTGCTTCATTGATTGATTCTTCTATTGTCGAAAAAGCGGAGGATATGCAGACACGGTTATCTAGATGATCCTAAGGATCTCTATTATGCAGAAGTTCTTTTCAAACACATACTGTGTTCAATTGTTTGATTTAACGTGATAGTAGAAAAATTTCCCCTGCAATACTTTCTTCCCCATCGGAAATCGTTTTAATGGAACAAAGCGCACGATTTGTACAAAGCAGTCTATCATTATCTCATCTCTCAATACTTTTTCGGGAGTACAGTCGCCGTTACAATTGTAAAATCAATCGACGTGTAACGCTTATCGCGCCGATCAACGCAATTAGCGTGAATTAATTATGATCACGGCCTTCAATTTATATTTCTCTTGGAACGTCCATGCATTCTCTATAAAAGGCTTGCTCCTGACGCTCTATAGCCACTCCAATTCGTTCTGCGCTCGTGCGCTCGTCGCGCTGTATTCGCAGGATTTCTGTCTCTGATCGCCTGACACACGCGTGATTTATAGCCTACGCGCGAACAAAAAAAAAAAAAAAGAAAAATATGAATATCTACGCCATATTTCCTCTCTTCTCCCGCTCAAAAATAGTAGTCATTCGCGTGAGAACTATGTCAATTCGCGGGGCGTCCGTGACGCACGCGTCGTTTTAGAAAATTAAGTTCCACGAACCATAGAGTAGAGAACGCACGATTCGATTACGATCTATACGTTAAGCGTTGCGCTGTAATCATATTCGTTGAGATAAAGTGCTCCGGGCTAGTAATTACTTCCAGTAGAAGGAAAGAGCACAGAATCCTATTACGGCGTAACTTTTGTTACGAACCAAATGTTGTCCAATTTCGACTGATTTTTAGTTCAGTTATGCTTGGTTTTGGTTTTTGATTTCATAATCTTTGTAAGGCATCACCAATGTTAGTTGTAGATGGCTTGTAGCAGTAGGGTAGTAGTTGTAATCCTTTTTGTACTACGTCAGCTAGAAGCAAACCGAGAGACAAATACCGAAACCAATAGAAGAATGCAATCGGATCAGATATGCGCGTAATCCATTTCGAAGAATGATCCCACTTGTTCCTGACACAGTACCACGTCCAATAATTTATCAGACAGACAGGAGTCATCGAGTTGCGTATCTCGAAGCGGTGCTAGGACAGCAACGTATGCTATTCGACATGATTCCAGCAACGCCCATCTCCTCCATCGATGACTATTAGCAGCATCTACGTCGTAACACGAATCCAACAATGCAGTCACCCCGTGATCGGTATTTCACGGTTAATGATGATTCTACCCGTTGGGACACTAATAACTGACCTCATTTAGCGTTCATTCAGACAGAACTGGAGCAGTGATGTGTATTCAAAGTGGATATATAGATCCGGTGAAAGAGACGCAGTGAAGTGGTAAATTCGTACGGATGTCACAGATAATCTTTCAAGTGTACTAAGGCAAGTAGCTTGAAATAAACGAAGGGAAATGTATTAAGAATGACCGTGTGAAGCCAGAACAAAAGTGTGTTCGTCTGATCTTATTTTCAATAACGACTTACATTTGAGGTTGTGAAACACTGCTCTGATTAATTTACTTCCAATGAACTCTGAAGCATAGTTACTGCCATATTGTCCTCGAGATGCAATTAGGTGAGCTATACTCTATCTACTGTAGAGATAACTTCAAGCTGGGACCGATCGGCGCAGCTCCCACTACTGCTTACCATTCCAGAGTATAGCAAACATTACGAGGGGGTTCAGACCTGTGGGACTATAAGGTTAAGTCCCAAACGTGAAACCAAATTATTTAGCTTCCAAAAGATTCACAAAAGTCTCTATTTCGAAGCTTCAATAAAAATTGACAATTTCCGAAACGTTATATAACTTCCAGAATGTTCTAACAAATTTCGAATCTCATTTTCTTCGTAATTCCATTTCTATGTCATCGGAAACGTATGGCACTGCGTCCACAAAGGCACCACTTGCATTAATTAATTGTGAACGGAACGAAATATGACAAGAGAACCTAACGGCCGATCCATGACTTTGATACGGGACAGTTCATATCCTGCATTAGCGATTGGCTGGCAGCATATCATTCTATCGACATTGATTCGCCAAAACGCGTCAAAATTGAGGTCCGACTGGGAGCAATTACCGCGGGCACAGAGGCACGCTCTGTTCCGCTCGCAAGTGCAAGTCCTAATTCACAATACCACAGACACCGTGTACGGATTCAGGGTATAGCGTGTCGGCTAATTGATGCCGGTTTATTAGCTGTCTCTTTCGGCCACGAAGGCGTGAACTGCCGGAATATTACTCGACGCCTACCTACAACCGGCTGTAGTTCGATGCATAATTAATTTGAAATTGCATCGTGCGAGGATGAAGGGCAGGCAGCAGGGTGGCTAGATTTAGTAGACGAAAGGGAAGGAAGAGTTGGGGAAGATAGGAAACTTTTCAACGCAACCGTGATTACGGTTTCCTAACTCTGACTGACACTTCTCGAAATTGTTTTTTGAATGGTTTGAGGGTTCTGGACATTCTAGGTAATGAGCAAACTGGAACCAGTTGGCATCGTTCTGCACTTTTGGTATTATCTAGGCACTTATAAATGTTGGTATATGACTGACAAATGTCTGAACGTTAAAGGTTAACAAAGAATCAAACTCGTGGCTAGTGGCTGTGAAAACTAACACACTTGATATTAAGGCATATATGCATCCAGATTTGTTACCAGTAAAACGACAAGACTTAGGGGGTTGTTACCTGAGTGAAATGGTGTGTTCCTATATTCTGACAATTTCAAATCCAAAAAGGGTGCAAACACGATACATTGATAAGATTGAAATCGATTTGAAACAGTTTCTAAGACCTCGTTCTTGAACAGCCTGGTAACTTCCCCGGTCTGAAGCGTTTCTCCGCAAGTCCTCAACGTCATTTGTATGCATCGCAAACGTAAGTCAACTACAAAGTTGAATTGCCGCTACATCGTGGTTTAAGACATTGGACCAGGTGATACCAACTAACCGACTAGAAGCTCTTTCCGCATCCGGCACACGTTCGCAAGAAGTTAAGGGTGCCTGGAATCGCTGCCGCTTGTAGTTTGTCTTTTTGTGGTTATGTTCGCCGCGTACCTGTCGTCACATTGCTCCCTTTCTTCTTCGGAATTTTATCTTTTAGTTAGTACCAGTATTATGGAACATCGCCATGGCGGAGATGATAGGATCTGTGGTTGGCTGATAACGTCTGTGTACTGCTAGTCATGTAGACTTCCGGGTTTAATTCTTTTAAGAACATTCTAGTTTGTGACTTTAAAAGAGACAGTGTGATAAAGTCTTAAAAGATTGTCGATACAAAGAGTGCTATACACTTGTAAAAGTATCCATCAGTAGTTCCAATAGAACACAGTATTTAAATGTATTATTGGTGCAAGTGAAGCTTGTGCCACGTTCTCTCCGCAGCTATCGCAATCATCCTATTTGTACAATTCGGACACTTCTAAAAAGCTCGAGCCTCCAATAAACCGATTAGCCTAAATGTTCTCTTTGCCGCACTTTACACGAGTGCACGTAACCCCAATCAATCGGTCGCCGGTGCACAATAAGTAACGGCCACGGTACGCTTGCGTGTGTGTGTGCGTGCGCGCACGCACTCGTACGCGCGACCACGTAGATCGATTTCGACGTGCCTTTGGCGTCGATCGGTTCGAATCGCGAAGCCTCGGTGAATGGAAAACAACGGAGGGAAGTGAAAAAGGAAGCGCAAAAGAGCGTAGCGAGGGTAGCGAGGCGAAAGCGGCAACCGGCGGAGAGAAAAGGAGCAGACGACCAGTCAAACTGGACGACGAGAGAGGGTGGAGGGTGGAGGGAAGCGAGTGTGACCGGTAGAATTAGAGAAATGGCGAAAGGGAGCAGGATTCGCGAAAGTGGGAGCATGGTCAACCGGATACGCGCGGTCGAGGGAAAGCTTAAATCAACTTGATTTAAATCGGTGAACCTAAATCGAACGAACGCGCAGGGCGCGCGTGTGTGCGGTTCTACACTCCGCGCGTCTGCACGCGTCCATGTACTGGGGCTGCCCCGATAGTAGTTCCGCCGGTAACAGAGAACTATTTAAACTGGAGGAAATTTCGTCTAGTGGCCCGTTTTAAAAAGTCAAGCCTATCAACTGTGTACCAGTCGCAGAGGAGCGGAGGGAGGATGCGGGCAGGCCCCGACAGGACAGTATTGTCGACCAAGTTCGCCATCACCGCCGTCACCACCACCACAATCCGTTCCGCACGGGGAAATCCGTCCGTGTACAGCGCGTTTTTAAATGACGACGCGATCGAGCCGATTACTCGGCGCCCGTACCTGTCCGGTCCTATCCAATAAAAACGTTTCGTTCTGCATCAATTATTAACGGGAACAGCGAAACAGATTATTTCCTGGCCGAAATACAGGGTACAGTGGTTCTGAAAGCGATCTGCGTCTTGTTTGCTTGTCACGCGTTGAACGATGGCCAATAGCACAGCGGCAACATTGGTCCCAGTACGATTTTCATGTTGTTGAGGATAATTGATTAATCCATGCATTTGTGTTGTAGGATTTCGTGTCGCAGAACTGAACACAATACTTATAAAATGTAGCGAGAGTTTCATTTGATTGTAAATTACATAGATTAGCCAAGTGACTATCAACAGAAAAGCTTTTTGCAATATTTTCAGGAATCTTGTGCGATGTAACTAACTTCGTGGAGCGAGGATGACTGTGGTCTCTTAGTTACAAGGTGGCCATCTCAAGTTACGCCAGGAATTTAGATTCTGCACAAAGAGGAGAAGCAAGGGATAATTAACTTGTCTTGTTTGGAATTAGAGCAATTCTATGGCAATTATCTGTTAGAACTGTTAGTGAATCAGAGAGTTGGTCATCCAACAGCGTCACCCAAGCCTCCACGACAAAACTTTTGAAAACTTTAATAACAAGGAGAATACCGTTTTACCTCATATTTTGTTAAATAATCGAACACGAAAATTCTGTCACTACTACGTTTTCAATTTGTTTCTTTCTCAAGCTGCCTGGCTCATAGTGTCACCAAGACTCCTAACGCAAAACTTGTAGCGCAATCTACTTCTCTTTGCGCGAGCTTCTCCCCAGTGATCACCGTGGTTAATTATAAACAACCAGACTCTGGGTTCCGAGTGATATCACGTTTCGCGTGAAGGGAAACACGAGCCGCCGCGCCGGGTGGAACGGCTGCTTCAGCAGCTAAGAAGAAACTCGGGTGCGAAAGTTGGCCCCCGCCTGGAACTTTCCTGTTTTTCCACTCGTTGCTATTCATGACCGGACAGAAAAATCGTAGAGCCGGCGAGCTATCGAGCCACAGGGCGGACAAGTTGACGCGGGGGCGAGGAGCAGAGGAACTTCTGTGGAAGTATTATCCCCGGGGTTTTTCCGTTCGATGCCCGGTCGCACTTTCAAGTCAAAGCCGGCTGTTCCAAGGAAAGCGCCCGCCTTGACGTCGTTCTACTTGCCGCCGAAGTCGTCGTCGTCGTTCCCTCGTCGTCACTCGGTGTCAGTCCGTCGCAGTAGTCTTCGTGTCATCGAGGAACTCATTAAAATCATAGCGAACCATTCGATTACTTATACCTTTTCCGTTCCTCCTCCCCGGCGCCATCCAACGCTCTCCATCCGCCTGTCCGCCGAGCCAGTACGTACCGAATTAATGAGACGACTCTTTCGAGTAACCTCTCCTCGATAAAGTATCGTTAAGGAAAACCTTTCTCGCCGAGCGGTGGGTGACCTCGAAGCCAGGGGGACGATAATCAACGAGCCTCGTGATTTCAAGCATACGGGGGTCCGTCTTTGTGAATATTTAGGTATCGCGCGACGCGTATCTGTTAATATTTATCATGGCTGACCCGTTCAGAATAAAGAGGACACGGGACAGGGAACGCGATAAATATTACGTTCTATTGATTTATCTTGTAGTGCTAGACCTGCGTCCACGAGTTACGAGCGTTACGTGCTGTTGGCCCTTGGAACTTTTTACCGTGGAAAACTGCGAAGGAACGCGATACAACGAAATAATATCCGTTAAAGGACTGCATTTCTACAGCACGATAAATATTGCGGCGCTAGTCACGCATGCTACACATTAGGATTGACGCATACAAATTACCTGAATACTATGGGCTGTTAATCATATTATGGTAGAAACAGGATTTCGTGTTTGAAGAAGTATTGATATCGTTAACGTTGTTTTCAATACTACGTTGCATTTTTCTACTAATCCTATTAGGAATGATCTTCATAAAATTAATGAATTCCACAATTTTCTGAAATTTTGAATTTTATAGAATCGTCTACCAAATTTTTTAGAGTTTTAGTGTTTTTCGATTTATTATGTAGTCTGAATCCATGAATCACTGAACTATTAGAGTATTCGTAAACGTAGTACTTAAACGGTGAAAATCGGGGAACTCAGAAACGTGAAATTCAATGAATAAAGCTGTTGGATGTGGAACACTCGAAAATAAAATTAACAATGAGTTGAGATAACGGTAGACGGTTACGGAATAGGATATTTGATACGATCAAATGACAAGTTCGAAAAGTATTCAACCAGTGAATCGATGAAGCAAACTTGTTTCTTGTTGAAATGGAAAACTGAACAGGTAGAAGTTTAATGAATAATGGCGAATTGAAAAGTTGATGAGTTAGAAACCTCAGCAGCAAAGAAGTCGCAGAAAGAACGACTTGATGAACTAGGAAACTGTGAAATTAAGAAACTGCTGATTCTTGTCGTTAGCTACCTTTATTGGGAGTAAACTACGCGCAATCGATGGAAAACATGTTTAAGAGACTGGGAATAGCTGAAGAATTCAAAAAATTCTGAAGAAACCATACGACCTCTATTACTACCCCTAACTAGTCAGCGTTATAAAAATAATGCACGACCTGCACGCTAAACTCGCCAGGCTTTCGTCTTTCTCGAAACAACTCAAGGAATTCCTAGTAGCGTTCAACTGCATTCCATCCAGTGGTCGCGTGATCCATTACGAAAAGTATTCGTCAAGCAGGAATCCATAAAGACACCAACTTCTTCTATTAACATACCCCTCTGTGTACGCGCGTCATCCCGTGGCATTTACACGGACGCAACACTGAAAATAAATTTAGGTAGGAAGTCAGCCCGTCATGGCGTGACTCGCTAACAGAAGTGGGACGGCGAACAGTTTCCTGAAGGGGTAACTTTGACGTTGAATTGATTGGGCCGCGCGTGTCTGTTTCACCAAGGTGGTCGACGTTCGCTGTACCGACGATGTTAACGGCGACGGTGCTGATGGTCACGCGACCAAAGCACTTCTTTCGACCGAAAAGTGAAACGAAATGCCTTCTGAAACATATCAGAAACTTCTCCGGAAATCGAGCGCGCGCTAGGAACGACGTTTACGCGTTCGATCCCTACCCGAGACTTCTCCTTCGATCCTTTCGCAGGCTCCAGCCTTCGATCGTTCTCTTTCCACCGCTTTTTTTCCACGCCTGATGCTCTCTTCGCGATAAAGAACAAACTTCCACACGACGTCGTTGACTGTCTCCGGCGTTGTTCCTCCTACTTTCAACTTCAGCTCCTCGGTTCCCGGGCGTCGCGTCGGGGAGCTTTCAGCGCGTTCCGAACGCCGAGGATAGCGATTCCGCCCGGATCGTTTCCCTCTACGATCAGCCAAAAAGCGAATGTACCTGGAAGGCTAGGTATTTGTCGAACGGGTGCCGGCTCCGCCAGTCCCGTCTAAAGATTATCGCGGACAATAAAAGTCAGCCCGGCGTGATTCTCCCGGTCGATCCGAAAAGTTGCAACGACGGGGACGGATAAGGAGTCGCGAGGAGGCAGAGCGAGACGAAGGGTGGATAGAAGCGAAGGGAAACAAAGACCGAGGGATTGGCAGAGGTGACAGTGACGGTGGGAGGATGGGAGGTAGAAGGATCGGTCGGGATGGCGGAGTTGTTCGGTGACGACTTTACGCCTTCCATTAATCAACTCTCCCCGCTTTTGTCGCTCTTACTGTTGCCATTGGCGTGGCGAGGGGGCTGGCTGCTTTAAGCCACGCTCTGTAGTCACGTTGTTCTATTGCTCTTAACGCTAATGCTACCCACCGCCCGTGACTGCCGAAGAAAAACGAAGAAAACCCTGCCGAAGCCCCCGAAGTACCCGGTACCTGTGGGAGTTGCGACGACGTAGATCGATTAGTAATTCACTGGACATTTTCGGACTTTCACGCCGTTCTCCGAAGTTTCGGGTCCTGGGGAATAACCCCTTAAGTCGCGGGGACCACGGCGACGAGAATTGTGCTGAATTCATTCGAGCCTTGGATCCTTGGATCCTTCGGAACGCAAGCATCACATTTTCGTTTTGAGAAAAGTGCGACAGTCCACTGAATCAAATTTTTATAACGTAGAAACGCTTCCGGGAAATATACACTCAAAAGTTTTTAACTTTGCATTTCTTATTGAATAAATATCATTTGGTGTCCTCAAGTAACTTCTGTTTTATCCAGATTAACCGCAGGTTACAAGAAAGTTTATCCCTGATTCTTTATTTTCATTACGTTTTTTTTTTCTTTCACAACAGCAACATTTTTATTCAGCGGTTCCTCGTCTTTCACAATCTTCCCACCCTTTCGTTCTTCCACCATCATGGATTCATTTTAGCGCATTCCAATCTGATTAAACTCCCCTTTTAATTATTTCTTTTTCTTCGACGTTATTAGCGACTTTCCGATCGGCTGAATTCCTTCGCAATCTCCAACTTCTGCTCATCCCATCGTTAATTTTTCTCCCGGTAATATAGTACTGTTCGATATAAATCGACTGATTATGTACAGTCCATTTGTCTGTCTTCGACCAACTGTTCCATGTAAAATTTCCAACTTGTGCAATAAAAGGTGTCTAGTTACAGCACTAGAGAAAATTCAAGTTTCAATTCTACTCACAAAAATAAAACAAGAATATGCCGTAATTAAATTTGCGGTCGAGTTGAATTTGCGGTTACTATGAACATTTCAAGATTCTACTATTTAACACCTTCCCACCGTTAATTTTTTTTAAATTAAAAGTTATCTCTCAAGGGGGGAGGCGCTAAGTTATTCCAAAAGGCGAAGGTAAGTGGAATTATTATAATCGCGTTACCAACGGGAGAACCTTTCGCTACAGTATTTCGTAATTTAGATTTGCATTCCTGTTACGTTATTTTCGCATTATTCAAATTACATAACTCATTTCAATTACACGGTTTTCTCTACGTCGCGGCGCGGACTGGCAGCGGCACCCCTCGCGAAGTCATTCACTCCCTCCGCATTAATTTTCAAGTTATCATCGTGATCCGATTCCTTCTTGCCCACTCCGATCCTCATCCAACCTCGTCCCGTTCGCATTACCAAACTTCTCGCGAACAATATTACCCTCGCTTCTCGAGGAGGCATTCTTATGCTTCCACGAGTCTAACGCAACTCGCGTTCCTCTTGATTCGGGTCTCTCAACTCATCTCTTAAAACCCTACCTACCCTCCACCCCCGTGCGTCAAACCCTCTCACCTGCAGTTACCCCGGCATCTTAATGCTTTAGAAAATTGTCTTGCGTTTCCTTAACTTTCTACTTGGCCCTTTTTCGCCTGCTTTTATGCAGATACATTCTATTTTTTTCTTTATCGGTAATCTATCAGGGCAAAAATTGTTGCACCACAGGAAAATTAAAAGTAATTGCTTTATATAAGCTGTTCAGCTACATATGAGATTAAATGAAAGGGTTGATTTTAGAATCTAAAATAAGACGAAGAGTCATTCTTTCAAAATTTTAAACAACGTAGCCTAAAGGTGCGTCTCCAGTAGCGTTCGCGAACTGTTCACGAACAGTGTGACAATTGAACTTCGTAGAAATCATCTGTTCGCTTCCCTATTTGCATACTGATTTTCAATAGTTCGTGTAAAGCCATGTACGTACACTGCGAGGCTGCCTCACGAGGCAAGCCCCGATAGCTTATTGTAGTGTACGAAACAAATGTGAGACAACGCAAAACAGATGATTGCTAACGTTGTCTCACTTCTTCACAATGTCCGTACACGGCTTTACATGTGTGAAGGGACTTCGTAGTGTTTATAGAAAGTTTATGAATTGCTTGCATACATTGTGTGCGAACAGTGCTCGCGAACTGTTGGCTGGTGTGTACGGCGCTTAATAGGGTCACTGTTCACTTTGTGTACAGGATGTATGAAAACTATACGTCATGACTATTACAGAAGAACTCTATACCCCCAATTTGGTGGGAGTCGATGCAAGAAAGCTGTCGAAAAATTGTCCTTGACCTTGAAATTCAAGGTCAATGGGTCAAATATTTTTCTTCACTTGAATCACATTCTATTCGTTACAAGGACCAACTTTACGAAATGAACCATGGGTCGCAATTCGACCATAGCTTTGGAAAATGGTATTCAAGTTCTTGAGATGTTAAACTTATAAGGAGCAGCCAACGAAATAGTATAATTTAAAATATTGAGTCTAAATTGTAGCTTATATTTTTTTGCTTAATATCAAGGTCAATGTCGAGGTCAAGGTCAAGGTCAATTGTGTGGCAGCTGTCTTACATCATTTTATATGACATACAACTTTTATACATCCTGTACAAACATATCTGCGGAATCCAACTTACCATCTTATCTGCGACGCACAAAAGCTCCCCCAAAAAACAATGCATTAGCAGTCAGCGGAATTTCTATTCATTCCGTCAGCACGAATTCCGGCTATTTCGCGTGTATTTTAATTCCCGTTGCTTCGAATCGGCGGCGCCGGAGGGGAGCACGTTCGCGGAAAGGAAAGTCGATCGGACGTTCTGCAATTCAGACAAAAATAACGCTGATATCCGATCACAATAGGAGTACAATGGACATCGGGTACGACGACTAGCCCCGGCTTGGGGCACTTAAAGAAATTGGCTGGTGGTTTCCTGACCCCGGTCAGACCTTCACGAATAGTTGGAAACTCCGGGAGCAGGTGGCTTTCAAATCGTTCTCTCGAATCGGACCGCCTCGACGAACCCTTTTCCGATTCGTCTAGCTCTCACCTCTGACTTTCTGTCCCCCGGCGAGTCGCGGGGGGGGGGGGAGTAGAGAGGTGGCGCGACTGGCCCGGTCATTCTTTTCGCATCGCGCCTCGACAAAGAAGTTGCCGACACTTCCTTTAAATCCCGAATACTTTTCTCGCCCTGGACCACCCCATGCAGACGTCCCTTTCTCTGATCGTCTGTCGCCAGGAATGCGCCGACTGCGAGTCTTTTCTTGTAAACACGGTTCGACGAGGAAGACGGCGGCATTATCCGGAGGGAAAGCGGCCGCTGCTTTTATCAGGACTCGTTTTTCTCGCCAACAGTTCTGCACCGTGTGTCTCGGACTGAACCTGTGTCCCCTCCGAAGATCGCTGGCGGAGATATTAATGCGCAGATAGCCGATCTGGTAGGCTAACTGCCCATCTACCACACCCTGCTGGGATTGGATTGCGGAGGGTCTTTGGAAGTTGACGATGAGATTTTTCACGCTTCTCTGTGGGGTGGCTGCACTTACACAATGAGGCTTAGAAGTGTACTTACCCTCCAAGTTTTAACCGTACTTTGGTCGTGAAGAAAATGAGGTTGCTAGAATATTGTAATATTTTAACTTCATTCGGTGAACCTTTGTAAGCCAAATAATGAACTATAGAAAGCAAGCAGGTTGCAAGCAGAATACTAGAAGTATTAAATCATGTATTTAAAAATTCAGAAAAGTTTTGATAACGGTTGCGATTGATTCGACTGCTGAAGATAAAACGCTGCCGCACAAAAGAATCCTCGTTAATACTTTTTGGCCTAGAGTGACCTGAAAGAACTAATCATCGATTAATCGATTTAAATGGCACCAGTCGCGTTGTTATTATCGTGGAAGACTCCAAGGGTAGCAATTACCGAAATCAATACCGCAGGAGGCGATTATAAAATGTCGCATGTTCTGCTCGTCGAACGTTTCACCGTTGAATAAATTACCGGAATGCAAAATGGCAATTAAATTCAACTTCGGTTATCGTTTGCCGCCCGGAGCCTAGCGCGCCGGATTAACCGTAAAAAGTCGTGAACACCGCGTCGTGTATCGAAATTCATGCAGAAGAAGGCCGGATAGGTGGAAATTGCAACGTGCACGCAATCATAACTTGAAATAGAGCGTTCAGCGGAGAGGGTTTCAAGACCGTCCGAGCGTGGCATTAAATTTCACCGGCAGGGGGGAAAAACCGTTTGAACCGTCAAGTAAATCCGGCGGAATCTGAAAATTGTAGCGACACGTAAATGCTTGTCAACTGAAAACAGAAACAGTAATCTTCGTAATTGTTTTCCGGATAATTTACGAACGTGTGGTGTCGTATTTCGTCGAAATAGTGTTTCTACAAGAAAAAGTACTCGCTAGAATCGATTAAAAATATTAGAGTACAATTAGAATACTAATAACCGAAAATACTAGCATGACGATGACGTTTCTAAATACGCTTTCGAAAAAAAAAAAAAAAATGTTTGCTGTTTAATTGCACAGCCGCATTTGTAAAATCGCAACGTTTTCCTCGATGGCCATAAAACTGCGCTTCTACTCCAAGAATACAGTGTTTACGACACAGTAGAGCGTTCAGAATTACATGGACGCAACCTGAAACGCTATTTTCAATGAATGTGACTGTGAAGAGTCAAGGAACCATGAATTGATAATTTGCATTACGCAAAGCAGAAAAAACCCCTGAACAGTAACGTGAAAATGAACCTCGCAATTCCAATTCTGAGCGTATTGGTGGCTTTTGTTTTGGTGACTAAGTGGGGAAAAACAGTGTCGCTTTAAAACGTGATTTTAATGGAATGGTTTTCAACGTACATCTTTTCATTCGCATCGCTAGTGCATAAATGGTTCTACGTCAGTTGATTGTGTCCAGTTAAATTTCTTCATTTAGTATCTCAATTTACGAAAAGTGTTTGAATGTAGTGCGTTGGAAGCAAGGGGAAATCATAAAGCTATCAAACTATTAAATGAAAAAGTGTTTCATGCAAAATAAAATCCCAGAAATGCAGAAAAGTTAAGAGGTACAAATCCTCGGAGCTTCGCCGAGTAACTCACTTCTCGATCATTGTACGTAGCCTCTAAAAGTCTGAATATTTCACAACATGCTTAATTTCACATCCCGAAAAAGTATTTCAACATTTCTCATTAAATTTCCATTCACGACCCCTACGTTCGTATCATGGAATTCCTGACCCCTTCGAATTCCGTGGTTTGCACGCGACAGGCATTCTTTGTTTGTAGGTTCTATATACTCACAAGTTCCCAGTTGACCGCGCAACAAATAAATGAATCCCAGTAGGCGGACGAGAAATAAAATCTTCACGCATTAGAAACAAAACTTCCGTCAACTGAAACGTTTTAGCCAGCTATCCAGACAAAAGAAGGTCAAAGTTGAATGAAAACGGGAAGGATGCCACTGTCCTATTTTCTTCCGGGTGTACAGTGTTGTCTATCTTTTTTAGTAGTTGTCACGGTTTTATTCGAAGCAGGAAACTCTGAGAATTTTGGTAAGCGTTGCCTTGCTTAACAACGCTAAGTCCCTTTCATCCCGCCGACTCGTCGATCATTAGCCATTTAGAGAGTTCTCATTTTCACTGCGCTTATCGAGTGTGAAGCTGGCTACAAGTGGATATATACGTTATACCCGGCGAGATTTCGGCAGTAAATCTGAGTTTACCGAGGATCCAGCAGGCCTTGAGCTTCCTCGCGGAATTTATGTGCAGTCGTTTTCTTCGCTCCGCGGTTGTGCAGCCGGATGCGTTGTTGCAACGCTCTGGCCGCCGTAGCACCTCGTGCATCAGTCTTTGTAATGCATAGTAATCGATAGACGCCCGCTATCTGCGCTGCTTTCGAGATATTTTTCCCCAAACAGTCACTTGTTCGTCAGATTCGCGCTCTTTTTTAGAGACGATTCGAAATGTTTAATATCTTAAGAATATCTCTGTGAGATATAAAAATGAAACGTATTGTTAACAATTTTAATATTACAATAGTAAAAACTACGTACTACATACTTCGCATGAGTAACAAGAAAATAAAATACATAATATTGTCAAATGGAAAATATATAATAACTAAAATAATTTCCTGTTTAATGTCTCTGAACAGAAAATATCTTGTTAAGTAGGGTACTTGTCCTTATTAATGTACCATTAAGCCGAGTTCCAGATTCATTAATTAATTATTGAATATTCTGTCTTTATTTTCGTCTGCTTAAAATTTATATTAGCTTTTCAATCATTTCTATATATGGAGACATTTTTTTCAAGTAGAAAATGTTAATTTTTCATTATTTTTTAATTAAAATAAAAATAGATGTATTTTATAAGTACCTTATATCATAAAATTATTTTGATGAATATAATTTACTTGTAAAAAGCTAGATTATTTATGCTATTTTTTTTTTATATTATGCGTCAAGCTTTTTTACAAACCCTTTTCGAAATCTTCTTTATTCGGATGCTCGCAATATCGACGCTATCTTGTTTAAGATAATAGAGCCCCGAGACCGTTTTGTCAGCATCCTCTCAACGCGAGGGTACGTGAGATCGTTATTTCATTATGGTTAATTTGAGACTGAGTGCGCTCATGGGTGGCTAACAAGATAACAGAGGGATTCTCATAATTAGAGGGAAGATTAACGAGCCCTACAATGCACGACGTCGCGTCGAATAATATTTGTTTACATTTACTTTCACAGTTTCTCAAGAGCCTTTTAATATGTTTTTAATTTACAGTAAAATATTCCTTTCACCGTTAATATTAATAAAGCGGGAAATAGACAATCAGGGTAACCTATTTCATATTATTTACAATGAATACATCAATGTAATTAGTTATATTTATACATGTGGTGAGGTGAAAAAATTTCATAATATTGAAAAAAATTGCGATAAAAATAATTTGTTATTTGTTTCAGTAATAATTTTTCTACAAAGAAGTATATCTCGTAAGTTTGAACTGAAAATTCGTAAAAGTAGATTCTGAAGATTGCCTTCCGCCAGGATGTGATCGTGGTAAGAAAAGACGTCAGACTTAAGTCTAATTTCGTAGTCGCAGGATGTGGAACATTGTAGAATCAGTAGTATTTCCACAGCTTAAAATTACCAGACGTCAGCGCAGAACCGCATATCGACCACCGCCAAATTTTTCATTAAAGAGATGCATCAACCGTGATAACTTACGAGCATGTACCCCGTAGCGCGGGAAATTTTTCTCAGGAGATGGATTATGCTGGCAAATGAAGCATTATTAACTTTTTGTGAAGTCTAAATTTGCGAACACTATTTGCGGAATTACGTAAAGCCGAACAGAGGGAGATGGAGGTTATCGGTTGTCGAACTATCGATCCGCTGTAATTCCGTTGCCCTTTGCACACCTTCAAGTGAGTAGGTAACTTGATTTCCAGAGAATGCGAAATCACGTGTTTGTAGTGACGTACGGCGATTGACTGGTCTTTCTGTGAGCTACACCGCCAAACGAGTATCGCGAAACGTTTCTGCACACTAGTTCTGTCGTACGCTTGTCGACTTTCCTTAAATTTAATTAGAGTCGATGATAAACGGGATTCAACACGTTACAAATGCAAAATTTTAAGTAATGTAGGACACTCAACTACGGTCTCAACAAATTTTTTTTAGAAAAGGAAAAAAAAAATATTCTATACGCTCATTATAGGCGTAGTTGTAGTGTAGCTCCGCCCACCCGTTAGACCGCCTATAATGGGCGGGGCGATCCGCGAGTGCGAAAAAATCGTAGATTAACTTCGCAGAGGTTATTTTTAAAGGGGGGGGGGGGGGGGCGTTTAGATTGCATACATTTGTAAAATAGAAAAAGCAACTTCAGTTTTTCGCTCTGCACTATAACAATAGTCGTCCTTGAAAGTATGTAGTTCAAGATTATAAAAGTAGACATTCCAGGCTTTGAAATGAGCTCAAGTAGTGTTATGCGATTTTTTCTTCTACAAAATTACAATAGTTTCAATATCGATAATTTTTCAGGCGAATTGTAGCGATCCATTCATTTCCTGGCGTAGTGTATTAGCTACTCGGTTTTAACTTATCTTCGCGTATTATAAAATATTTCACATACAGAATGCGTTGCATCTAATTAAAGTGCGAAATTCGTGTTACACCCTCCGACTTGCTTCTCTTCTACCAAGAAATTACAGCTTCCTGTCAAACTTCATAGGAAAATTAGTTACACGTACGGCGACAAGGATAAGCTAGGTGCTCATATGTGGGTACAAATGTCGAGTCCTATGATTGGACGAATTTCTCTATCCACGAATAGGGTTACAAGTCCAACGCCAATATTGGTTTGGAGGATTGGCTGATCAAGTCGTGTTCTCGCACGGGATCTTGTTTGTTCCGTGTGGCTTTTATATTGAATCGCAGCTATTCTTTGCGAATCCTACAAATTCTACGGCAAATTGGATTAGACGGTATCCGTCAAGGAAAAAGTGTCTCTGTGAGTTAGTTTTGAAGATCAATTTCTCTTGGCACTACATTTTGTCTAAATTTTATCGTATTCAATCATCCTCGAACGCTTCTAATCGACTGACAGTCTATCCCAGACTTGAGGTTCGACCAGCTGCCCGTAATTAATGAATATGGGTGGAAGACATGCATTATGGTTCGTGGAAGGATGAGAGCGGGAGTTTTTTGAGTCGGACATTATTAATTCAAAGCGCACCACTACAATTTGTAATAATTACATTTCCACGGACTCGACTTGAACTCGACTCAAATTTTAAAACCTGATAAAAACATTTTTACCGTCACCTGAGCTTCCTCGCGTATTTCCGTCGCGGAGAATCCAATGTCGAACGGCTGTCGCGTCGGTCGGATTTGGATTTGTTTCCCGAAATAACACGATCGATTCGCTAAACTGGGAACTAAACTGGGAGGGCGATTGATAAGGCTAGCTTGAACGCAGATAAAGTATTCTCTCAGTGGGTGCGAAAAGCAGTCGAAGGGCGTGTCCTTTGACGAAAGAAGTTCTCGAACTCAGGAAGGAGGTCAGTAATTAATTAATCGCTTGCGACGATGATGTTTATAATGGCAGCAACGAACGGAGGGAGGAGAAGCAAGAAGCGGAGAAGAGAGAAAGGGAAATCGTCGGAGGTCGAGGCAGGATAAGATTTATTCAAGGCGATCTGAGGTCTGAAGTTTTCGCCATCGCGGTCCGTGTACTTTCGACCCTAAAATATCGCGATCGTTTCCCTTCGGTCAGGGAAGCCGAGACGAAATCGGCCGGCAGTTTTTTCGGCCGTTCAAAGGACCATTGGGCCGACGCTCCTCTTTTACCTTCCTGCTCCCTATCAATTCATTGGATTTTTAGCCGCGAGTGGTTATAACAGGTACTTCCGCGTGAAATGTGCCCCCACCGAGTTAAAAATTGGCTTCTAATATGATATACGCGGGTCACCATATGGCCGGGAGAGCGCCGCAAAACGGACGATATTTTCAGTTTCTTCGCTTATTTTCCCGGCTGGCGGGTCTCCTCCGCTCTGCGCTAGCGTACTCCGTCCCCGTGTCGAACAGCCTCGCATATTCACTTCCATTTGGCCTCGCTTAACGTACTATCGGAAAGCGATAGTATTTTCGCGCCGGCGGTTCTCTTATTGCGCGACCATATTTCATCGTCCTGCGCCACGCCATTGGGCGGCAAAGGTGCGAGCCGGAGCTCTCGCCGGGGGTTAGAGAGAATACGGATGCATTTAATATGCAATCGTAGAAGCAGCCTGTCGAGGAGACCGGCGAGGAAAACACGTGCGGCTCCGCGGGGCACGGTTCGACGACGGCGATCCAAGCGACATCTGGCTCCGCTCCTCGGACAGGGACGCCGATAAACTTTCCAAGATCGTTTTTACGCTCTCGATCGGTCGCGGACGTGCTTAAGCTCCTACAGTTCGCACGCCACTGTTCATCCGTGTGTACACGTGCGGACAGAACTGCCGCGGAAGACCTAGAAATCTCCGCCCCAACTTTTGATTTACGTTTTCTTCGTGGCGCTGCCCCGCGAGCGTGCCACGGATCCGTCGAGAGGGGGATTATACCTTTCCTCTGGGGGAAGGATGGGATCATTAACGCTGGCAATTGAGCCGGTTAGTGCGGCAATAAGGATACCTTGATTTGTGAGGATTTGTTTTATTGTTGGATCTCGACAGTAAAGTTACGTTAATTAGCGAAATCTGTTCGAATGGTTTGAAATATACGCAAAAGGTTGTTAGAATTTTATATGATGAGACAAGGCTAAAACGTTGCAAAAATTAATAAAGAAGTTAGAGTTTGATGTATAATATTGAAACTAAAACTGATAAATATTATGATGTCCTTTCCCTATCACTGATTGACTTCCAGATTGCCTATAGGAGAAAATTATATTAAGGACAAGTGATAGGGCATGTCAGTCCGACTGGTTTGGGCGTGGACAAGATTATAGCGCTGCTTCTGCGCCCAAGCTGAGGCCCCGGTCCCAAAAAGAAGTACATGTGGCTCCTCGCTGCAACCATACAGCTGTTGTGGGTCTGTAAGTCACGCCTCTGCAACGCCTTACCCCTGGCTTGCCTACTGCAGGCGGAGCGATGACCAATTCGCCACGCCCTATGGGCCCAGGACACCAATCGAAGAGTACTTCGGGAGGGTAAAAGTAAAATATATGATAATTTTGTAGATTAGCTCTGGATTTGCAGTAATATTATCCATTAATTACATCATAAGTGTACATTGGACTGAATGCATTGATCTTAACTACAACGTTTCTTAATTATAATGTGATACCCTTATTTTTTTTTTACTAATCTGTTAAAAATTCTTGTTATTAGTATTTGTACTCATGTAACTAATACTATTGCTAATTATGTGAATATGTCTGTTCACCCATATCTAAGCAATACGGCAATCAAACAGTTAATAGGATAGCATAGATTACGATAAGGTCATTAATTAATATATGGATGTATGTTGATAAATTGTTGTTCAACAGAACTATTACTGATAACTGTTTGCTACACTGTATGTACTCTTGAAACTTCCACCTACTAATAATACTATGACGTTTATCACTATAAGTGATGGCAGAGTCATAACAGTATTAAAAATGTCAATATTACGCATACTATTAAAATGCATTTCGCATTCAGTAACCTGGGAATCTACCGAATACAGAAATATCGTGAATATCGATTTATTACTATCACAATGAACTACCTGTTATGCGATAATATGCTGCAAAATGCATTGAAAGTGAACCTATTCAGTAGGTATTATTCTCTGTAGTATAATGAGTCGAGCAACGAAATGTAATAAATCAGAGCAAACTGGTTAATCAAAATTATTTGCAAAAATAGATTTAGCTATTTCTAATATGTTTTATAAAAAAAGCTTAAAGACTTTTTATGACTCAACGCACTCTGTCAAGCAAAAGCGAATTTATACGTAAAGTGTGAATACAGACGATTTGAATTAAGTTGGTTCGATTAACGAGGACTAATAGCACAACTCGAGACAAGCCATTCCATCCTATTTGAGTGATTGAGATTACCAATCACTAACGGCTAACTTAGTAAGTGGATCAAGACGCGGCTTATCTGAGAAACTAACAACGCCATTTTCTTACCAAGATACTATCATTCCATTATCCTGTTCTAATAAAATTCCACTGAATTTTCTTTTTTCGCAACATTTCAACGGCAACCACTTTCAACTACAAAAACTCCGAAACAGAAGCATAATTTTTCCCTTGTATATCTGTTATTTTTTCTTTTTTTTTTTGTAGGCGTCATGAATAGAAATAGCAATCTTTCTCAATGGATTAATTAAGATATAGGAAGAGAGGGGTTTGTCGGCAGCAGTAAAACCCACGATAGGAAAAAGGAGGTGGGTGTCTCAGGGGTAGATAATCCCGTGACGAAAACGAACGAAGAACGAGCGTGGGGAGCTTGCGAGGTTAATTTATTTATGATAGCGGACAAAGGCGATAAAAATACTGTGAAAGGGAAACGATAAAACTAGATGCGGTATTTTATTGCAATAGGTACCACGCCGTTGTTTACATAATGTAATAATGTTACTTCAGCGCAAACAACGTTGCTGATGCTCGATTAATAAGAAATGAACCTGTAGCCATTTTTATTATGTTTATCCGTGGTATTACGGAATGTTTGTACATCCAATATCACAAATTATTGTCATCCTTTATTTAAAAAATCATGTTTGAATTATTATATTTACACTCAAAAGTGTTATATGAAGAATAAATGATTGCAGGGAAGAAGGTGAATACAATAAAGTCCGCTTTATTGACACATTTGAGTTTGCCTAACTGGCACACGCGTCATCCTCGTCACCAGTGTAAAATAAAAGAGTTCCGCGAATATAAAAATTAAAAAATTTTCCAGGGCACAGCTATTTCGAATTTCTGGAATAGCGTCCCTTTTGAAAAAAATTGTGAGGGAAACGAGCGGAACGTGGATTCGAGCATAACCTTTTCTGCTTCCTGGCGAGCGTCGTTCGACTCATGTTAATAATACCATTCGCCAGCAGCGAATCAGTCACTGAAAACAATTCGTCGACGAACGGAGGGGACAACGGGGCAGTGGAAAATGGCACGAGTTCACTATACAACTTCCTTCCTGAACCGAGAGCCCATCAGGTCGATTCAATTCCAGACGATGAGCGACGTCAAGGAGAGGAGCGAACAAAACTAAACTAGCTCGTCCACCGATCTCTTCCATTTCGTCGACAGAGGATCAGCGCAGGATAATAGGATTTTTTGACGTATGAAAGCCGCCTAGCGTTCTAACGGGTGGCCCTAGGAAAAAAAGGTTATGCTTATTGCTGACTATGCGGAATCCGCTCGCGCATCGCTGCCTACGAAAATAATGCGACATGGTCTCTGGTAACGTCAGCTGCTCTGCCGCGCTTCATATTTCAAGGAATAACTATCTGTCCGTCTCTCCGTCTCGCTTTCTCACCGCTCGCCTCTTTTCCTTCGTGCGCATCGGAATGTAGATTTTGCTACATCTACGGTTTGCCGTATTTTTATTTGCAGCACTCCGCCGTTGCGAGGTGCGAGCTGAGTCATCCAACTGGGACAATTTCGTAGCTTTCTTTTAAATGGGACGGGGAAGAAAATGAGAGCGGAATACGATTAATGGCTTAATAAGATCCAACTTTGCAGATCGTTGCTCTTCTCTTGGATGTCACTTGGTCGGATTATTCCCCGCATCAACTATGCGTAAACTAAAATTGATACGATAAGCAGAATTGCAGTTTTTAACTCCTATTTATAAGGAAAAATAATTAAACCGAAAAATTCAGGTTTTAATAAAAGTTTTATATATCAGACGGCTCGTCTAATTGTAAGTCTACGAAGAAAACATAAACTAGAAAACGCAAGCGAAGGAAAGGAAAGACGAACAAAACAAGCTTGCTCACACGGCGACGCACACCCACGTACAAGATGTGAAGTGAAGTCTTTCCCACAGGACTAGGCGGAGACACTTTCGAGATTACGTTCCCTCCATGGCAACATCAATTGATCCGAGAACCATAAGGCATTCCCTGTCCAGCACGTTATTTTCCCAGAATAACCAATCAGAAAGACAGCAGTTGAGGAAGCACGACCCGCGATCGGAGGAATCGACAGAGATCGAGAGAGTGATTTTTATTCCTTCCGATGTTTGCGCTCCGCAGGTTCCACGGGCATCGCGATCGATTGACACAACGTATCGACAGATATCCTTACGCTTTCGATAATCTAACTTCTTTTTGTTTTCGTTTCGCAGGAAATTGGCAGATTCTGAATCGGCGGACGACCTAACATATACATGCGCGGAATCCTCTGGAATCGTCAGAGCTTGATGCTGCTTGCTGCTGAATCTCCTGAAGTTCATTCAGAATATTCCACTGGCTTCCACCTACGGTATATTGAATGTCTCTAATATTTTAGTCAACATAGGAAAGGCTTTTAGGAAAAACCCGTTATGAAAGAAACGATATTGTGACAAAGATAGTTTTGCTTTGGGCTTTTGATATCAGCATGTCTGAATTGGCTAACTCGCGGTGTCAGCGCAGTGGAATAAACCCGTTGTATCAGCCAGTGGAATAAGTAAATTTCTTGCGTCAGGCAGTAGAATATATTTGTTGGGTCAGACAATTTTCGCCGAATTTTCATTGACTATTGTCGAATACCCTGTATAAAAAATAAGAATTGTCCACTGTAAGAGCAGCATAATTTTCCAATTACCACGCCTTTAAGTATTCCAAGGGTTACACCACGACTTCCAGACATTCTAAACGAGATGTAGTTAATTAAAAACAGAGATAGCAACTTTGAAGTAAACTTCGGCGTTATTAAATCAGACAGGGTATTAATTTTGGTTTTCAGAATGTCAGGCACGACCAATAATGGACACAAAGGAGCGGTGAATAGCAAACTGCTAACTTCTGCAAGTCAGTAATGTTCTATAATTAGTAACTGGAGAAGTGTCGATGCAAGGGGAGCTTGACAGACGTGATTCCTCCTTGAGACAGACGTTAGTCTCGCGTCTGGAAGGATGCGGTCGTTCCTAAGCCATTTATCGCAAATTCCGGGCAATGGTAATCGGTATACCAGGTAACTGGCAGGGCGCAGTCGAATCTACGAACAATTTAACGTTACGCGACACACTATTAAATCGCTTTACGCATAATGCGCAGATGTTGGCGTAGTTTGCAACAGCGACTAATTAATTCCGTCTATTAGAAGTTTTGAGGTAACCTGGCCGTGTTGAATCGCCGACAACCTCGGACCTGTGTCTCTTTGTTACGCAACTTCGTGACTCCTACAACAAATGCCTTTGACTGTTGTAACTAACAGATGGACTTAGCAAGATTGTTACCATGTTCAAGGACCTAAGTTGCTTGTCCATTCTGATTGCTCTGTGTAACTCTGTATGTTTTAAATTAATCGCATATTATAAAAGAATTACAGATGATTATATTCCGTTGGATAAATACTGTAAATATTGTTTTGTTGCTTTTTTTTAATAAAAGTGAGACATGCTTCTGGCTAGCGTCTCGCTAAAAACCGAGTTAGTAATTATTTGATGCAAAATTGTCTGACACATTTGACGTATTTCACTGTCTGACGCGATGGACTTACTCTACTCCGTAAGGTAACAGACTTATTCTACTGTCTGATGCATCGGATTTATTCCGCAGCGACGTTAATCATATCACACCGTGTCTGCGGTTATTTCTGATCATCCTAAATTTTCAGTTGCCCGCTACTGTAACCACAAATCGCAAGCCGTTCGTATCGAAGAAGAAAAAAAATAAATAGAATTCGTTGTAATCGATCGGTCCCTTGGAATCAGTGGCGACTTCCAATCAGGTTCCCGTTGCTGTTTTCCCCAATCACTTTCTCATCGGGCAGATCAAGTGTATATAGGCGCATAACTGTGCTCGTTTGCCCGCGGCGACAATTGCCGGTTTGAAATATACAGTCGGACAAATGCTGGATTGCAAAATCGCAGAGGCGTAAATAACAGCGAAATGAAACGTGCGCAGGGCGATTCTGCCTGTTTGCTGAAATCCTCGATCGCGGTCGACGCGTTTTGCCTCGTGCGGCTTGTCACGGGGACGCGGATCGCGAGATATGGTGGGAAAAAGTGTATATGCTCGTAAATGACCACTTTCGTTCGGTAACATGGGCCGTCGCTGCGAATTCAAATCGCGGTTTCGGCCGCGCATTATGTCTAAACGATTCGCCGAAGGTAAATGCCAGGAATCGCATTTCCAACCACCCTGCCAGCAATTTGGTTGATTATGAATACACAAGACCATCGAATGGTCAATTTTTCATAATTTTGCTTGAAATGGTCGTAAATTAGTAAGGATCTGGTTCAACCATTTTAATATTTTTTTTATTAGCTTCTTTGAATTTGTTATTATTATATTTTCAACTGTAGAATAAATAAATGAACTCACTGTTATTGTAGATGTCGTGGAGAGATAAAAAAGAAAGTCGCAGATTCACGATATTTATAGGAAATATGTTCTTTTACGATGTGATGCTATTTTAGAAAGAAGAGAAAGTCCTATTTCAATAGAAACTTCCCAGAAGAATGTTTCACGTTGTTACAAAACTTTCGCTATTATTGTCAACAGAAACTGCTTATAATTCGAAGGAAAGACATTCCATCTTGAATCTAAATTATTTATTATTTCGCAAACAACTCGGAGATGCTTTAAAAAAGTATATCTCAACCCCAACTTGGTAGTTTTAGGACTCACGTTCCATAGACCTACAGATATAACCCAGGACATTGATGGCCGACAACTTTCTTTTTCAAGGAAAAGAATAACCACAAATTAGTAGATAATAGTAGAATTTTACTAAAAGCACCAAAAATCAGTGCTTCAAATTTACAAGAGGAGAACGTTATGATAGAAATTAAAATAAATGTTACAAAATTTGGAGAATAAGACAAAATTTTATTTACTCTATAAAAATATGAATTCATGTAAATTATAAACGGTCACAGTCTACTGATAGATGTTATCGTAGGGTATCCCTATAAAGTTCGCCTTAAGTAAATGAAACAAACTTCAAAAAGTTGGTAGCTATTTTAGATTCACTTCATACAAGCGATTCGAGCGTTATGTGTATGTTTAGTGAATTGTTATCGCATAATCGATAGAACCACGCCAGAATAACTCACGAATAATAATTTCAAACTCAGAGGAGAATGAATATGTATAAGTGTCAGTTTAACGAATGGAACAGCACATGCACTATTGGGCATTATTTATGCGACTAACATATGCTCGCAGCGATTGAATGATCGTAAACAATGCTAATACTAGGTTGATAAACTATACATATGCTTATTTTGACGCTCGTAAATCGTGAAAATTGTAAATGGAAGTAAATTTGATGATTAGCACACGATTCTAGATAAAATTACAAATTTTTGATAAGGTGTCAAAGAATTAAAAATCTAATTGTCTTCTTTTTTTGAAAGTTAAAACTCGCACATTAAATAATTCTTTATCGCTGTTGTCGCGACTAAAGCATTCAATTTCCGAATAAAAGTATACAAAGCTTCGGCAAGAGAAACTACTGTCCATCCAGGACTTCGCGCTTCAGCAACAGATTATCCATCCATTTAGAGAAATCTGAAAAGGAAGGTGAAACGAACGTCGGCAAAGGCGAACGAAGAAGTTGCGACGACAAAAGGAAGGCGGCGAGGGGGAAAAACAGAGAGGCAAGATGAGCCGTTGGGTGGAGAACAAAATGTCGAATGTTGCTGTAACCTTTTCCCTGTCTTCGTGGGAAAAAAAAGTTCACGGAGCAAGGAACCGTGAGGCATTTGTCTCTCGCGTTTGGCGAGAGAAATCGATCGAAGCCATTGTTAAAGTGGCGTGGCGGGAACAATGGCGGGGCCTCCGGTTGGGAAGCGAAGGAAAAATTTTGACCGCTCCGCGTGCTTCTATGATCGTCCATCTCCTCCGGCGGTCCCGCCGCGATCGCGGAGCGTTCGATCGATCAATTGCGAATGTAATTGACTTTTTGCGTTGTCGCCGATACGGATAATAAATTTGTCCCGCGGACAAGCAAGATAGACGCCTACCCGTCGCGCTTTTAATCTTCCATTTTCGTTTCCTTCAATACCGTTCCTTTTCTGGTCGACGCTGCGACTTGCGTGATTAATTCGCAGTTGGTATTGCATCGTGTTCGCGGGAAATAAAACGTAATCGCCGTTATTTGAGCGAAAAGCGGATATCTCGCTACGACGTATCGGAATTTGTACGCGTCATTTAATTATCTAATTTCCGCATATATATTTTTTTCATTTTTTGTGCTCGAACGATCATGAGAAACTGCTCCACATTTTCGAGGAGATTTTACTAATCTTTATATTATTATTTACTACTGCGAATTCAAATGTAGAAAAAGTTATTTTCCTACTACTGTGCGTTTAACATTGCATTGAAATATTTCTACGAATAATTTCAATTATCTCCTTAACTTTATTCATTTTCTCAATTCTTCAATTCAATATGTATCTCGAGTCAGAGACATTCATTTTTGAAGTAAAATGAAACTCATTCCATACATTGAAACTCTTATTACCAATAGAAAAAAGTCAACAACGTACTCTTCCACCACTGTAGATTTTTTCATTCCACTCTCTGGGATGTACAAACACGAAACATCCTACATATTTAATATCACTTAATGCATTTAATGCATCTCTCTCGAGTAACATTTGAAAGCACATCTCTAATTGTTAAATGCTCGACTAATTAGCAATGTCGACCTTCCCGATCGTACTTTACAGCATGACATTGTATTTATTATAATGAGCTGGGCACGCCGGGGACACAGATGCTGCGAGCCGTAGGCAATCGAGCTTATTATCCTATTACGCTTCGGTTTCATTACGAATAGAAATTATCTCGCTGGTATTCGATTCCAGGGGGCGTTACAGCGCGTCACGGGGACTTTCAAAAGATTATTGTGTCACCGGCGGATATGGAGCTTCCGAAGGCTGATTCAGCGCAGACCGGTGCTTCCTCTCCGTCCCCCCCTGTCGCTCTCCCTTGTAGTTATTGTGCTCGTACAAGTTTACTTTACTGACGGCACAAAGGGAATGTAAGACGCCGGTAGTAGTGTGCTGTCGCAGGTCAGCCGTAAAGGCTCCTGGAGCGGCGTAACTTCTCATGCGCTCAGACAATCCTGTATCCTCATTGATATTGCATGCAGAGTGGATCACATAATTCGAGTTTGTTGTCATCTTCAAGCCAATTTTTTTTTAAATTTTGTCTACATTTAGTTGAAGTAGATGTTATTACTGTTGGATTAAACTTTTTTATACTATCGTTCAAATCAATGCATACCTTTTTGGTATGTATATAATAATATACATAATTAAATCAGTAAAAAAATTCTTTTCAAAATTTTCGTTGCAGTATTACCTAATGAAAAGTAATGTAATTGGATTCAGAGATAATAATTGAACGGAACTGCTTTATAGTTCATTAAGTAGTACCATAATGAAACCTCTGAAATGGATATTCTTGAAATGGCAGTTTATCCTATTTGCCCTTTTTCTATTGAACGCCCCAATTTTTTTTTTTAGATACAGCCAAGTTTTTGCATTAATGACAAATATTAAATACAATACTTACATTAAATTTTCAGCTCCAGAATTGTATTTCTTCTTAATAGTTCTGCAATTTGTGTGCTGCTGAAAATTTGAAAAAAGAAATAAAAAAGAAAGGAATCAAGGAGAGTGACGAAGTTTACTCGTTTATAATGGCAGTCATGTATTCGATTTATTAAGATATTTAGACCGACAATTTCACCAGCTATAATCTAATTTCTGATTGCTGACCGTTCGAAGTATTCAGCAGGTATCGTAAAAATTTCTGGGCGTAGTGAAATCATCGGGCACGATACATTAATAACGTTATAATAATCTTTAATACGACATATCTATGATCGCTGTAGCTTCAATTTATTCTTTATCCAACGATATATACCCGTACGATCATCACCGTATATATCGTTCTCGAAAAACAGTGTACATTATACGCTATACACAACATTCTGCGTTTGCACTCGGTTTTATCGTAACAACAGCAGCCTCGAATCATCACCGTGAAGGACGACGATTCCGATTGATCACAGCACAACGTATCTACAATATTTACAGAATTAATCGGCAAAGATGCGATTCTCGCTTGAATCCGTCGCAGACAGTCGTAAAGTTTACTGTGCGCCAAAAATGCAACACGAAGCGTTTTCAAAATATTATAGTATGCTACCATCCCGAAATTTGAAACCGTATAGCTTACCTGGGCTTTGTGGTTCGACGTTAAATGAACTTTCGATGATTCGGAACAACTGTTTAATTTTGATATGTTGAAATAATGAACGCCAGGATTTGTCGCAACTTATCCGATACCACTGACACAAGGAGTTCGTGGAAAAGTTACGAAAATTTGTAAATACTATACTAAGAATTTTTAAAGTGATTGTTATAAAAAGACATATGTATTTTAAAGGGTATATTCGTCGTAAATGATATGCAAGTGGAATATTTTCTTTTTGCAATTCTAAGGAATTTCCTCGACAGAGATACGCAATTCTAAAGTTCTCGGTAAGAATAGATCTAGTCCTTATCTTTACGTATCGGACTCGAAACAGACTTGCAAACACTTCCTTTGTAATGGTTAGTGCAATGTATTGTCAAGAATCTATTTTCCATTATATCAATTTTTTTTATCAATTGTAATTACATCAAATTACATACGTGACTTTAGAGATTGTAGCATATAGTATTCGTACGCGAGAAAGAGATTCCTCCAAAAGTGACGTTCATTAGTGTGCCTCTTCCAAAACCATACATGTATATTTCAGTTGAATTCTTTGGTAAATCGATCAAGAAACGCTTGCTCTATGGTTAATTATACTTAGAACCTCGTTAAAGCTAAAATATTGTCGTTGATGTGTAGTGGGCTGGGCTTGGGACTATTCGAGCTATCTGCGTTTCAAAACTTTCCAGTTATTTGTATTGTTTGTATCTCAAGTGGCTAAGTCTTAATGGTCCAACTCAGTCGATAAATTGATCAGTGGAGGTCATAGCAACTAAAGCAAGATAGCAGCCAATTCACACAGCTGATATAAAATTTTACAACACCTGACTCATCAACGGTATCGTTGAATTACAATAAACCTATACATGTTACAACTCTACGACGTGATTAGTCCCCTGTTTCAGAGGCTGTGGCCACCACTGCTCTACGCATCGACTGAGGCGGACCATCCCAGGGCTCCGCCCACGTTATAGGGCGGTTTACTATGTTTCAAGTGCATTTGGTCAAATTTTGCTCTGCTTTAATTGCATTTGGCTATATTTTGATTTGTTTGACACGTCTTTAACCAAACTTTACCGCGTTCAAAACTAAATATGAAAACCGCACGGAATCTCCAGCGCAGACAGACTCAACGAATAATCCCAGCCTTAGTTACATGTTGCACAACATCCGGTTCACCATGCGTACATAAATCGAACTGAAACGACGAAGCTCTCTGCTCGAAGAGACACCGTCGTCGATGATTCGAGGCCACGCGACGACGCCCGCCGTCGTCTTGCTTCACCCTCGCACGCGGAAACTATGCACGTCCGTGAAACTGAACAGTCGCGTTCTCGTGTATCTTACGTATGATTTGACTAGCTTCCGTGTTAGAGCATGCACGCGTTTACCAATCGAACAGCTAATCACCAAACATTAGAGCCCGTACTCCAACGAAACTACGGTTCGATTATATACGTTACATGTATATTTATGTTTCTCCTGTTTAAACCTTTCTCTCTCATGCGTACGTACGTATATCTGTCACCGGGAAAGTTCGAAGACCGATCAATCTTCAAGTTGAAGCTGATAAATCCTTAACCTTTAACGTTACGATCCGATAAAAGTTTAAAATGATTAGGAAATCACTGAAACTTCGAGAACGAAATTTGATGAAATTGACAAGTCAGTGAAAGTTAAAACACCTCCCTAAGCCACACTCATTTTCAATCTGGGCTGAGTTAGATTTTAACTAGGAGATTTGTTGAAGGGGTTGAATTGGTAATAGAGTTGATGTTTGTCTTCCTTCAGTGGGTAATTGTTAAGGGCTGAATGGTCCCAAACAATAAGAGCCTTCGAGCCAGGAAGGAAAGAGGTGTGTGGCTTTCCATAGTAGATTCCCCGTTTCAGAATGTGAAGAGGTTAGGAATCCCAAATGGAATGGTATTGAGAATGTCCAATGTAGGGACAGCTGGAAATTGCGGACGGTCCACATCAAATGATGTCACGCTCCTAGATGTTTTCCGTACAGTATAACTTTTCTTTCTGGGGAAGCGGCTGTCTAGGAAAAAGGTCAGAGATTTCTGTAGAAATCCTAAATCTTAAGAAATTTTTTGTTTTGGTGATCGGTAAGCCGATGAGTAGGGCAGGAAAGGTATCGCTCCGCCCACGATAGGCCGCCCAGGGGAGGGACTTTACTAAGGCGTGACCCTAAGCACCGCCACAGTTCGTTAGTAGTGGGGAGGTATCACATGTAACCTTCCCTCGATACTGAAGAAGGGAGGGGCGTCGTTGTGTTTTTTACGCCCAAACAAATTACACTAAGATATTCTACCACTTTTGCTCAACCCAACTCACCGGTATAAACAATCTGGGATATTGAAAATGCTCAATGTTTAAGTATCGTATAAAATACCTTCGACTTTGCAATAGGAAACGTTAGAATTTACCTGTAAATTCTGATATTGACCGATTTTCGAACTCTTAGAGTAACGTATGCATTACATGGCACCGAGATACAGCGCGCTCCACACTGCACCACAGAGTGACGAACGAGCGATTACCCTACAAGTCTCCGTTCTATGTGTTCGTGTTCGAATAACGTGTGTATGAGATCGTCGCGCCTTGAGAGTGGCCAGTACGCAGAAGTTTGGCGAAAAATAATCGCTTTAGTTGTGACCAAGGGTTCGCGTACTGTCTCACCGTGCAAGACGTTCATCGGACGCTCGCCGCGATTCTATATCGGAAAGGACGCGAGATACCGAAGTGGGAGGAGCTTCGCGACAGGAGGGGCGAGAAGCCTCGACTAGATGCTCCCGAACATTTACCGAACTCGATGTTTGTATATACACGAGTGACTAGTAACGAAGAAATCCAGAGTGTCCCTGGTTGCTCTTGACCAGTTTGACCTCGTCCTCGAACTATCCGGGAGTTGACTAGGCGCGCTTTTGATTATAAAACGTTTTGGCGGGACATTCGAAGCGTTCATCAGTGTAGGTTCGCGATCTGAAAAATTTGTCGATCGATAGAATTTCTTCGTTTCTGCACTCAGTTTGGTTAATACGCGAATCCCGAGGAGACAGTTTGAGTCTCTTCTCGACCCATAAGCCTAAGGATTTTATCATACTCACCGCAGGTATACTTACATAACATATTATATTTGTATTTATATATATATATATATCTTTTTTTATATATATTATATATAATATTCTCTTTGCTGTCTTTCACATTCACTCTCTTTCTCTCTTGTTCTTTTTCTCCCTCACACTCTCTCCCTCTCTCTCTCTTTTCCGCACGCTTCCTTTTTCTCTGTCTTTGTATACGTCTACTTTTAGTATGAAAATAATTTCAAGCGCGTCTTGTCTCGTCGCACTCGTCCGTCATCCAGATGGAGACGGCATACCGGAAACTGGCAGCCCTCCTTCTGGTCACTGTCCAATAAACACTAGAACTGGAAGCCCCGTTCCCGCGACGTGAGAATCACCTTCGGATGGCTGGAAGTAGCAGCAACAGCAGACTCACTAACAGATGAAGAACGAGCTGAGCCCGATGGGAAACGGCCGGGCTCAGGGCGTCCACCGGAAGCTCGCTCGGCGGCCTCATCGACGCCGAACCGTAATCCCTGTCGTAATCTGCAAGCAGAGACATCTGGTTGCGCCTTGATCGCAATTGGGTATTACCCGAACTGTTTCCTGCCGACACGCAGCTAACAAAGAAACATTTCGAGTGGAGGGTCAGTATCAGTATCAAGTAGATATTGATACTGTTATAAACCTTAAACACTATCGAAATAATCTGTAGAATATTAGCTGCTAATGGTTTGTGCAATACAAGACAATGGGCTAAAAGGATTCTAGCTACTCGGCATGATCAGAACCTTTGCGCCACCCAATCTAACAATTATTTCTTTCATCATAGTGTCTAACGTAGGATCTTTTAAAGCTAAAAAGTAGGAGATACAAAGATTTTAAGGCGCAGATTTAGAGATTTTGAAGGTTTCAAGTTGGAGATACGAAAATTTCAAGTTGAACAGTTGAAAAGTTAAGGTTATAAGGATTTAATGTATAGTTAGTTTTTAAATTTCTTCTTCGAAATTTTCTATGCCTCTTCAAACGATCAAGTTTACTTATAATTGCATTGTATTTCAATTTTGCAATAATTTCTAAAGACTTCACATTCCAGATTTAGAGATTTTTTAAAGATATCATACCTAGTATTTAACATATAATATTTTTAGGCTATTTTTAGTGTTGTATGAGCCATTAACAGCTAATATTCTGCTGAACATTTTGATAGTGTTTAATGTTTTGAACTATGTTAAAGCCTATTTGATATTGCGACCCTCTACTCCGAATGTTTCCCTATAAGACGATTACTCAAGTGTGTCATTTCAATTTATTTCTGGAAAGGATCTATATGAATAAATTCATTGTTCACAATGGACAACTTTCAATTTTTATTTTCTTAGAATCGATTTGTTTCTCGATATAACTGTTATTGTAATTAAATATAACTATGAGAATTTAGAAATTTAAATTAATTAGTGGAAGGTTTTAATTTAATTGCACAGCTCTGTCATTTGTATAAAATTAAAAATGTTCTGAAGCATCGCTCAGGAAATGCAAAATTTTCCACCATCTTCGTTACAGTCACGAGCGTCCACCTTTCAAGCGTAACAATTTTATTCATTTTCATTATCATCGCGCGTTCCTCGTTTTCTCGTTCACATTAAATTGTCCTATATGGAATTAACTCTGAATTCTCGTGCGCCATTGGAATTGGGGTTTTCGTACGCGCGGAAATGAGAATACAACAAAGCTCGCTTAGGAATATGTTATTCGAATAATAGACCGTTCGAATAATAATACAACACTTGGATAATCGAAAGTTTGGATGGTAATTGTGCGAACAGGTTGGGCACTATTCTGAAAGGACTTTAGTCGAACAATGGCTCCGGTAATACGAGTTTCGCGGAAAATAAATGTGCAATTCGATTGCGGAAGTCCGAGTTTCAACGACCAAAGTGAATCATGATCAGGAAATACCTGCTCTTTATAAAACACTAAACATACATAGTACACTTTATTGATTATTCGAAGATTGAAAACATCCCAAAGCGTTATAACCTTTTGATTCTAAAAACAAACCCTTTTTATGAAGAGAATAGTCCAAATAGATCTAAGCAATAAACATTCGTATTTTTGAATGAAAATAAGAAATAAAAGTGAATAGAAGTTTGCTCGGTTCGATTCGCAGAAAGTTCGTGGTTTCGTTAGAGTTCGAGTAGTTCGGTCACAGAGTAAGCTCAGAAAATTTAAAGAGTTCAAGCCGAAAGTTCCGAAGTTATAAGTCCTGCTGGTTTCAGAGTTTCAAAATTCGATCGCTAAAAGCAAAATGCATTCGATCGGGAGGGATCTGTGCTATACAGTTTCTGACGAGAGATATTTGCCAGGCGCAAGTTTCGAAGACAGCCTAAAATAAGGGACAGGACTTTTCTTTTAAAATACGGTAATTGGAGATTGAGGAGCAAAATTACTTAGCCAGGATCACCCTTTTGATGTTATCTTAAGTAACAAAGAGATTTTCATAAAAAACGATTTATGATTTTCCAGAGGATATAATGGGAAGTATATGCGAGTAGCTTTGAACGAAAAGTAATTTCTGTCTAGAACCATCATCTTTGTCATCGCTCCATCCATAAAGACATTGGCGACTTTAAAGGATAATGATATAACCCGATTATGTCTGAGTTTTCTAATTCTGATACATTTTCATCCATAGAGTCCACTTAAAATTTTATAACTTTTAACTCAAAAAAGAAGAAGAATTGTCCAATCGGTTTAATATAGTCTCAGTCTACGTCTGAACTAGGGAAATGTGAAAATTTAAAGTCCAATCTCCTTTCAAATAAAAATAACAGACTTGTGAATAATATGATATCAGCTTATAGAACTTCGGAGGATCTGGTAGACTATATTGCAAGACCTCTGGAGCAAAGAATTTGCTAAATTATTTCTTCAAAGCTCGTAGAAAGAAAATCCGATCGGACGCGTTGTTTATTATGAATTTCTCCATTTCTCGGTTTCTTTCGTATCAGATTTCGCTTCAATTCCGCGTTGGGATTGGACGGTCAGTTGTCCGAAGTTTTACGAATCGGTCCTAGTTAAATCAAGAACGCCACCTGTGGCGCTAATACCGGCCCCGTAATGCTGACATCTATGAATACATGAATATCGACGTAGGAAGAAACCGATACATACGTTTACCCTGTTAACCCAGGGATTCCAACAGGGACAGGTATCGTTCGAATAGAAATCTGTACACACACGAACACGACGCTGTATCTCCGTCTACATCTTCAATTTCAGGTGGAATGAGAATTCGCCCAAAAGTGCCAGCAAAATGAATATCGGCGCCACCATTCAATATCGTCATGGATGGAATGAAAAATTGGAGTAGTAATTTCAATTCGATTTTCAGAGATTGGTGTGTTATCACTTTAGAGATGAATATACAGCGCGAGTCATCAAAAGTGAGGCGCCTAAATAACTTTTTCGATTTTCGAAGTACAGAGAAATGTTTGAAATAAAAATTGTTGAATTCACGGGTTCTATTAAATGACGGAAAAGAATTTTCCTAGGTGTACGTATTTACGAGTTTTGAAGATTATCTTCATTTGTTTAAATGTAATTATTTATTTTTGAACACCTAAGGTTACAGTTCTTCTAAAGATGAATTCAAATATCACTTTCACTTAAGGTCACTAAAGGTCACAGTCGTTATAATATGTGATTGCCTCTGAATAAAATCATCCTGTATAAATCTGACGTAAAAAATAATGTATGAGATATCTAGAGATACTATTCGTATGTTTGCCAGTCCTTAATTTAGTTTTAATCAAAATTTAAGTTTATATTTGATGGTAAGGCTGCAAAACAATTTAATAACTCGTCTTTGCGCTTCTACTTTTATTCACTCCTTTTGTTTTTCGTTTATTATTATATTTAATGTTTTATGCGTGCAATAAAGACATAAAAGTAGTAATAATATCTAAGAAGCTTTGAAACAATTTCTTACATTAAAAATGATTGGAAATATAGAATTTCAAGAGCGCTATGAGCAATGAATTTCTCAGAAAAATTTCTATAAAGGGAAATGGAAAACACTTGCATTAAGGTATTCAGAAGGCAATAATCCTGGTAAGAAGGTTTGAGAACAGCCAACGTTGCAGCACGAACGAGTGTTTAGTGAAAATGCTTTTCTGTTCGTATTAGGGGGTAAAACGCACGCAAGGACCAAAAAAAGGCAACGAACTTTTCTTATTACACTACTGATCGGGGAACAGTTGTCGTGAATGCACGGCGTTTTCCTGGAGCAGTTCTCCGTTCCGCTTTGGCTCGCCCGCCAGAAAGGGATGTCGAAATCGCACGTCCGTTCGGAAAAAAGTTATTCCCACCTACGAATAAAATCCACGGTACGTGACTTTCTGCATGAACAGCGACAGACGAACCATTCCCCAACACCTTAACAACGTCTTTACCGCCTCTCGACCATGCAGCTTTTCTTGTGTCTTACTGTCGAACCAAAGTTCGGAAAATCGAGGAGTAGTTGTCGTGGGATAAGATGAAATTATCGAAAACAGAAATTCTGGGAAAAACTTCTGTAGCAGTGACTATAAGAAAGATACTATTGACAGTTTGATAGAACAAGTTACTTTTTTTTTTTTAATTTGATAAAAAATCTGACACACCGAAATAAAATGGAAATTGAGAAAGAAAAATTACGTTTCATGATTCATTAGCGATGTACTAAAAGCCCGGTGACACGAGCGACAAAATGACAGACGTTCTTTTTGACGGACATTGAAGTTGCATGGTCACACATCCGTTTGTTTTATCGTCCGTAAACGTGCAAACAAGATGGATGGCACAGAAGTCGCAATTTTTATTCTATTTTAAAGATGCAAACGCAAGGATAGAAAATATTGAGTGCACTCTACAAATACCATAATATTATTTTATACCTTTTAGTGTCAACTTCGAAGTGATGATACAGTACACAAAAAAATAAGACGTAAAAATACGAAGAGGAGAGCTGCAATACCATTAAATGAAATGCTAACTGCTCCACTAAGAAGTACTGTAAATTTTCATAATGCGATTCATAAAGTGGAGTGTTTTTTTTACCTCAGATATCACAATTTTGATGTCTATTATAAATAAAATTTAATAAAACAGACAATAAATCGATGCTCGTGTGACCAGCCTCGAATAGTTAGGGAAGTGTACAGAAATTGTCTGAGTCTAAGGACTTATACTACTGCTGAAGAGCGTGAGATAGGTCAGACAGTGGAATAAGACTGTCGTGTCAGACAGTAGAACAAGTCAGTCACGTTTACAGGGGAATAGTCCCCTTACAGATTATGGGATGAAATTATTCGTGGGGAAACGATGACTATCGAAAATGATCATGACTATCTTGAGTTTAAGTGAAGAATTAGTATTCGGTTATTCAATTAGAACCTCTGCCGTTATTGAACATTCATTGGCTGTAACTAATTTTGTAACGTTAATATATAATTAGTATCACTGTTAATAACAGTGTATAATTACTATCCGATACCTAATATACATAATAAATATACATAATTACTATCCGATACCGAATATGCATCATTTATGCGAATAAAATAACAATGTTAATATCTAGGTGTGTTTAGTTATATTAAATATTTGTAGTCCAATTAAATGAGTTAAATAAATCTGTGATTAGGTATTACTGGATATGTCATGATTGCTCTTAATATACGAACCATCAAGGATAATAAAATTCGGAGGACCTAAAAAGTAATAAACGAGGAAATAGTTGAGCAAGACCATTGATTCATTCGATTATTAACCAATTTGTCAGTAATCGCTTAATAATCAATTAATCCAAATCGCCCGAAGCGCGCGGAATCAAAGAAAAACCGCAATAAATCAAGCTGTCTAAACGATATTCAATCCATTCCACCGAATAATTCACTCCGAATCCAGGAGGAAGTTTAGTTACCCTTCCGATCAAATTCTGAAAACCAATACAGATCGCGAGCGTGTGCACGCTGTAAGAATCAATTCATCGCAGCGTCTCGAATTTCAGCTTATTATACGCGTTCGACGTGGAAGTCGATCGATCTGCCGGATAAAGGGAGAGAAGAAAACGACGGGGGCGAATAAGAGAGCGAGCTGATGGAACCGAGGGGTTGAAAGAGGAGGGGGGTGAGTGGAATTCCGCTTTCGCTCCCTCGCGCTTCGCGGCCGAAGGCGGTCGTCGACGGCCGCAGGTCAACGAAACTCGTTTTTCATTAATTGAAAGTAAACTTCAGGAAAGGGAGCCGCTTCGTCGCTCCCGGAAATCTTTTCGCGAAGTCATTGAAACTGAGTTGGAGAAGCGTGACGGCCGTGCCAGTTGCTGCCGATTTATTGGCATGCGAAACGAAAGAGCCCTCGCCCGTGACGTTTTATCGGCGGTCCTGTGTGCTACGCAGGATATCGTGGAACTTTTGGCACAATGGCGAACAAAGTAAACTTTGCCGAATAAACGAATTCAATTTTGAATACGAGATTTCTCGCTGTGTTCTAAATATTTAATTAAAAGGATATCAACGAGCGTTGTAAGTAGAATCTCGATTATTATTATCAGAACGAAACGAAAACTTGTTCGGTGCAAGATTAAACAATTGAACTTCGTTGGCATATTTCGTAAGTAGAAATTTAAAAAACTGTTGTGTAAACGTAAGTTTACAAGAGTTTTGTAAATTTAAATACAGGAAAAATATGAGAATGTCCAAAAATTAAGTATTCAAAATATCGAAAGTTCAATGTAGACTACACTACTACGTATACGTATTACACGACCCTCTTACTATTATATGTATTATCGGATAATGGAATATTATTTTTTCCCGTCGAAGGTGTCTTGTTTACGCGTGATTTTACATTGACGCGTTATTTCACGGCGGAGTGTTTAAACTTTTAATCGATATTCGAAATTTAACGGTAGTTAAACTCGTTGGACTCTTCTTCTCATGCGTATTCATAAGATATTACGGTGTTTAATATTTATAAGGTACGCGATACTTTAAAAGGGGCCGGCTGAAATCAAACCGACAACTGTAAAGAAATAAAACTGAAGGGAAATCCGGCTCCCGTCTGGAGAATTCCATTTTAAATGGAACATTCTTCGCGCGTCTCACCTTCCCGATTAATCGGAGGGAATTCATTAGCGGAGCATTAAACTTAAGCACGGTTTCACTTCCCTGAATGTCAACAATTTGAATAAATATCAAAGCTATGGAGATTTCAGCGTTCCTTCCATTAAATTGTCATGGAAACAGATTCAGTGGAATTTTTAAACGTGCGAATTCCCGCGTTGATGACGAGTGTCAAGATATGATATTATAAGCAGGATTAAATTATTCCATATGAATTTCAATAAATTAACGATAACAGCTTGGAAAAAGTGATAGGAAATTAAAGTCGACATGAAATATGAGTATTAAACATAAATTAAGAATAGATATAGTTGCTCAGAGCGGAATAACTAATAGTCAAGATCTGTTCGCATTGTTAGACTGTAATAAATAACTTATCTTAATTCGTTTCAAATGTACGTGTTCCAAATCAACTTGCGGTCTAATTTAAGTTTACCGGTGAACTTTAAATTCGATATACGGGAAAATCTCGTCGCTTGATTGATCCGAACTCATTAGCGACTCTGAGCAGGTATTCTAACCGCCCTATATACTTTCGATAATCTGGGGATTGACGTTGGTATTGAAATTTCCAATTCAATTCAATATATTTCAATTTAAAATTGTGTTCCACGCTTAAACTTCGAATACTAATTAAACACTAATTTCTGACAGAATAAGCATACTGACTACTCAAAAATTGTATCAATTTGTTATACGAGAAACCCTCTCAATTCCTCTTAACGCCAACGAACGAGTAATCGAATCGAGCTATAATCGATTGACGGAAATCGCGTCAACCCGTGGCCCCACCGCGTAAAACGTGGACATTAAAAAATGAGGTTGCAAATGGTGCGGCGCGGCGCACGAACGGCATGTAAGTGCAATTCTCAATGGGATCACCGTCGGTATCGAGCGCGTAACACAGACATCCGTTTCGGTTGGTTAAAGGGGACTGGGTAACGCGAAGCGATTTGTTCGCGGCTAAAGGGGATCGCCGAGCATCGGCAGTATACCGGATTCGCCGAGCAAATCTCTGCGTCCCGTACCCGCGCCACCGTTGACGAGGTTTTAATTATGCTAATTACTCGAATGAACTGACACGGCGGCCGTGTAAGAGGTAACCAGCCGGGTGTATCGTCGCGGGAAATGGCGGCGGGAACGTTGGGCGCGCGGTTAAAATAGATATTTACTGACCTGGATCCCGCCATTCTTCGACCTCGTAGTCGATAGGTCGTTGTCGTAATTTCTTGTTACCGTTCCTACCTAAAATGCATTACAACAAAGGCGGTTTTACATGGTGCGCACTGCGACGGGACGTCGTGGCTGAGAAGGGACGTTGAGGATGGATGGTCCTCGCGGCGAGGCGAGAGAGGAGGCTGGCGTGGATCCGCTTGCTAATTAATGGCCAGGTATTCCCGCCTAATTCCGCGCTCGTTCGCGAGGATCTTAGGGGCGCCGTGGTCTCGGCCGCTTCGGTTCGTGCGAATAGCGTTCCCGCGATCAAAATCAACGTCGTGGAAACAGAGGGAATACCCGGAGTAGCAGAAAGAAAGATTGCTCACCGTTCTTCTTCATCGACGATGTCACGTAGTAAGGAAGCGGAGTGGTGGACGTCGTGGAGGGTGCTGGTATCTCTGCGGGAAAATAAAACAAATGCGTCCTTTTTAATTTTCTGTAAGAATGTAGAGGAGACTGGGGTTGGTTCTTTGTAGGAGTCGGTTGACTAATTGTTAGTAACTTTTTATCGCCGTACGTGTTACCGTGGAAGAATTTATTATAGGAATAAAAAAATTTTAACAAACCAAATTTTTTGTTTCTGACAGCGTCATTACACATTGTTTGAGAGTTACCTATGTTCGCCGAAAAATTAACTATGTTAGCAAGTGTGTTTTCCTAAGGATTTATTGTTTTCACACTCCATGTAGTCAAAGTAGAGTAAATGTTAAGGGAATACTTGAAATACTGTTTATTAAACGACTTATTGAAGTAGTACTATTTTCATGTGTAAATAATTGAAGATTTTGTAGAGTATTTAAGTTTAAGGGATCGTTCGGGGCTGCTTGACTAATAACGTGGAGGGGTAGAATAAATTCAGCAGAGGCGCCACAACCGGAGAGACACCACACGCGTAATATCTTCCAATCGAAAAGAGAGAATCATATGTGCTATGTATTTTCTTATCCTGATTGAGTACTCAGAAAAATAAGCGAATGCCTATTCAGCTATCACTGCAGGTGTCGCGTTATTGAAGCATTAAAAACATAATTGTACGAAACCTTGAAACGTGTCTTTTGACACTTAAATCAGCATGGCACTCATTTTACATCTCCTAGACGCTTGATCCACCACCGAAATTTCAAGGAACACCCGGGCGCCTAATCTCTACTAGTTCCAACTAATCACTATATTTCAGGAATGCGCTATAGTAGTAAATTGGCATTCTACTCTATATTCCGGGTCAACTCACTTGGTCGTTTAAGACCAACACTTTACAAGAACAAAATGTGACCTTGAACGGCCAGTCAAGTTGATACCGATATAGTATTTAACTTCCATAATACAGGGTGTCCCAAACTCGACGTGGGAACCGGAAATGGGAGATTTCTGGGGTGATTCTAAACAACTTTTTCCTTTACAAAAATGTCCTCCGAAGCTTTGTTAATGAGTTATTAACAAAAAACACCGACCAATAGAAGCACGAATACAGTGAATGAATTTAAGCGCGCGGCCCAGCTTTGAATAGTATTGGCCCACCAACGTCCGCGCCATCATTAATCCGCTGTACTCGCTCTCTGATTGGCCGATGTTTTTCGTTAATAACTCGTTAACAAAGCTTTGGAGGACATTTTTGCAAAGGAAAAAGTTGTTTAGAATCACCCCAAAAATCTCCTACTTCCGGCTCCCGCGTCGAGTTTGGGACACCCTGTATAGAAATAATTGAATACACCTAAAGTGTTTAGTCTAAAGTTCTGAGTGAATTTGAAGAATATTTAAAAACAAATTTTTTTTTTAATTTTTCGTTGAGCTTATCCATTTCCAGTGACCGGTTAGCGTTACATCTCATCGAACTTTAAAATTGAACCAATTTGTTCATCCAGCAGGCTGGAAAAGTAAATTCTTTCGGGATAAATATAATATTTCACAAATTTAATCGCCAATTAGGGACAACGCTGAGATTGAAAGGTTATCTGAGCTTTGCTATCGATCGACGGCTATACCCAAGTCCTATGTAAGAGTAACCGCGCAAAAGTCCATCGGGAATCAGTTATCTGCTCATTGAAGCGTAAATATAGATGCGATTATTCCAATTACATTCAATGTCGCACTTTTGCATGGTTTTACTTTTTCTTGACTTAGTGTACGGGGTGGGACATGAGTCTTGAAACCAGTAGACAGTATTAAGAAAAATACATCTTAAAAAGCTTACCGTATAATTTAATGTCACCGTCTGTTCCACCGAGGGAGTTCTGCGCCACGCATTTATACGTGCCAATGTCCTTCGGCCCAACGTTCCTGATTTTCAGCATCATGTACTTGTTGTAGCCGTTGTCGGTGTACACCGCCTCGTACTTATCGCCTGCAATAGAATGGTAATTGCCTAGGCAAATAAAACTGCACTTCTCATCAATTAAAAACGGTTCGATTATCATAAGCTGAGGAAAACGAAACCCGAATGATTGGAATACTGTTGTGCCTTTTGTCTTAAATAATTACTATAAAAAGAACTTATAATGTTTACGTTGATACTGTCTCGTGAAAAGCGAAAAAACTTTAATCCAACAATATTAAATTGAAATTTCCTTCAACCATTTGTGCACGCGCGAAACTTTGATGGCAGAGTGTATCTAACTTTATGAAGCTTAAAATTACCAGAGACGATCATGTCGCCGCGCTCGGTCGTCCAATAATTGATGGAGGCAGGATAAGCTTCGGTGTGGCATTCTAACGTGACATCTTGCCCAATATACGTTCCCTCCAGCTGGTTGGGTATCGAGAGCATAGGAGGAACTGCAATCGAAAAAGGACGAGCATGACGTGATTAACGATGAACCTCCATTAAGCGCGTACTCCATTACGCGTACGCTGTCATTCGAACATTCCATTATCGGAGGAACGGGCGCCTCTCTATTATTGTGAAGAAGCATTTCGTGTAACGTTTGTGCTCTTCCATGGGGATCGGAACCAATTTATATTGATTTGGTAACGTTCAGAATTGGGAACGGGGTGAACTCTTTCTTATTGAGACGGAAATTCCGTGTAAAATCATGTGACGTAAACGAATTATTACTGTTATTGTTATTAAACGTTCATTTATTTATTTATTTTTTTTATTACGGAACTGTAGAATGTGTGGCTACAGATTGACAGAAATAAAAAAAATGATTATTTCTCTTTCTTTTTAACTTCCCGATTTATAGGGAAGTTATTGTATTTTTAAAATATTTATTTAATCTTTTATTGCACTATTTTAAAATATAGAATTTAACCAATATCTTAATGTGAAAGATATTGCAGTGTATATACAGAAATATTAAAAATATTGAGAAATTACAACTTTGTTATGCTCTCTTTCACACTGTTTTATGTAAATTTGTATTCTGTTATCAGCAGAGTTTAATTAAAAGTGTGAGTAAAGAAAATTCCAGTGACTGTACAAATATAAAAGACATTGTCCGTACGTAAGTTGCTTTTACTCACAATCGAGATTCATTATTCTGAAGAAAGGAGCAATATAGTCCGATGAACGGTTAAGGTAACTCAAGCATTGTTTGCGGCTTCTTTCAAGAAGGATTATTTACTGCTTTTCGCGGCACAATCGCTTTCCTTGATCGCGCAATTAATTTTTGCAAGTGGGAGAATATACAGGGTGATAAAAAGCAGGAACTTCAGAACTTTTAGGATAGATAGTACTCGTCCAACGAAGAGGAAAAATCTTAGTAAACATGGATCGAAGTTTTCAAAGTTACTAAGATTCACTTCAATTAAAACGAATCCATTTTGTTATCAATTACTACAGTGTGTGTCAACCGATAATGGGAAAATTTGGACAACCGCTTTTCAGTATTTTGTTCTGTACTCGAAAAACTCCCCTACCCAAACACTCATGGCCTCCTATTGGTTCAAACAATGAAGATCCTTTCGGTATTTATTTTCTGGATTGCAACTCGCTAAGGTCAATAATTCTTCCTCGTCGTCTCGAACTTCTCTTACAGGCTGAAGAATTGTTGTTTCGGAATACTTCCATCCCAAAGAAATTTCCCCCGGAACGTCGTTCTTCTTATCCAACTCTTCACTCTATTATTATCTTCCATGGACGCGTCTTTATACTCTTTAATTTTCTCCATCCTTCTGCGGTCTCGATAAACTTTTCATGTACCTAAAACTCTTGCCAGGGGCCGACTTATAGAATGCGAGATTCTCTTCGAACGAAAACATCCTTTCCCCGAAGTTTTCAGTTATTATACTTGTATCAACGACGCGCACACGAGCATCTCGCGATCGATATAGATATTCTGGAGCCGCAATATCATGTCATAGTTCCATCTTTTACGTACCAACGTAAATCACGATTTACTCTCTCTGTGTACGCTTCAGACGACATTACAGTGGATACCATCTTTCGAGCACTCTATGGGGTGCTGAAAAGGAGTGTTCAGGGTTTGGATAGGACAAGCATCCGGTAAATTAAGCGAAAAGGTACAGAGTTCTAGATGGTAGAAAAATTTAAAACTTTGCATTCTAGAAAACCTACTTTAGCAAAAAAACTTACAATATATAAAATACAAATTTATAAAGTGCATTGTAATATACAATGCATAGTATTTTCTAATTATAAATTTAATAACGATAGGTGTTTCCTCTCATTTTTTGGGGTTTATAATCAACCCAGACTTTTATATACTAGTCAAGAAATTAGTTTTGAATCATAAATTTAATAATTACTTACCAAAGGATTTTAAATTTTATAGCGTAATTTAAGGAATAAATTTACACAACGAAAAGGCAATGCAAGATAAAATTGAATACCGTCGAAGATTTTTCGTGAACGAGAGAAGGGGAGAGGAAGAACAACCGAGGCTGAAAAATGGTCATAGAAATTCCGGTGAACGTTTGCGGATTGCGACCTCCGAGCAGAATCGCCATTCGAAAACAGCGGTTCGAGTTCTCGTGGACGATCGTTAACACTTGTATGTACCAGTGTATGTGTGTGACGATGGAACGGAGACTAATGCGTCAGAAAGGACGGGGCGGAAACGCGTTTCGCACCCCTGAAATCGTCGTTGGTTGGACGTGACACGGTCGAGACGGGATGAACGGACCCGGGTACATCGAGCATATCTGGGTCAAGTGGCCGCTCGTAAATCGGTGGCTAAATGAAACGTTGGAAACCGACCTAATGCATCGTGCCTGGACGAACAGCCACTCTTTATTGGGCTGCGCCTGGAATGCACCCCATTACTTTATTTCCTTCTCGCGTCTATATCTCCTTCCGTACTCGCCATTCCCACAGTTTTACTCAATTATCGTGCACTATCTTCATTCTATTTCCTTGCCTCGTGTCTTTTTTTCTTACTGACGTGCATTTTCCTCCTAATGTGTTCGTGATTGATAAATTATTCCACTTTACAATTATTCTTTGTCTGTAACGTTTTATATTGCAGTAATTTATATTATAAGTGAATATTATTATATTATTATATTATTATTGATATAATATTATTATATTGCCTACATTTATATACGTGTGTTTACATAATAAAGACGATTGTTAATCGCACTGTTAATTAAACTTTACAAAATTATAATACGGAAAGTGACATTCGATTTTGGAAAAGAATACTTCCGTTTAAATTTACATTGTTATAATATTAAAATATATAACATAACACTTTCAGAAAAATTTTGAAAATATCATTATCCGATACATGAAAAGTTTCAGCACGTTTATCACGTTATTTTTAGGATCCATGGGAGAGTCTTCACATCTTTCAATTAGTAACATGTGGTTTTAAATTCCGGTGGAATGTTCTAAGATTACTGTGCATAGGAAACACTTCGGTATATGAATTTTGAATAAATAATTACATATTTGTATACTTACATTGAACGCGAAGTAATATACGCTGACTGACTGGCGGGGCGATATCGTTTGAGGCGATGCACAAGTACGCACCCATGTGCAGTCGACTTATCTTCACGATATGCAACATTTCACCGTTCACAGCGACCACTGAAACAGAAATTAACAGTTATGACATTAGAGTCGTCACCTCATTATACTAAATATGATAATTGAGTGCAGGGTGATTCTCTCGCTAGCAGACTCAAAGAAATTGTCGCCGTGCAAACATCACAGCGGTAACTTTGTTACTCAAAAGGACCAAACCCTGGAAACTAGGAATTCCTTTGTATCTAGCGAGAGAATCACCCTATATATTAAACCACTGTAAGTACATTAAACATATTTACCAAGGCAATTATTATTCAGTAAGAATTATTGAGTAAGAATTACATTTTGACATACTTATTTTTATTCTACAGGGTGTTTGGGATGGTATTGCAAAGATTTGCAGGGGTAATAAATCACGTGAAAATAAACAAAAAACTTCTATATGACTTGGGTCCAAAACTCAACCACTTTAAAAAAAAGAAACTATCATAAACATTTAAGCTTCCAACTCCTCTAATTTAAAATAGATTAAGTTTCTATTTTGAATTATAGGGTTTGGAAGCTTAAATGTTTGTGATAGTTTTTTTTTTTAAATGGTTGAGTCTTGGACTCAACTCATACAGAAGTTTTTTGTTTGTTTTCACGTGATCTATCGCCCCTCCAAATTTTTGCAATACTATCCCAAACACCCTGTATCTTTCTTATCACGTGAAATTTACATAACTTTAGGTGGAACCGAGAAAGAAGAATGTGGGTCACTAATTATTTGAATATTGTAAAAAGGTGTTGCGACTTAAAGAATTCAGTACTTAAATTAGGGCATGTTTCAAGCATGATTCGAATTTAATAGTATTTTCCGTGAATATTTGATAATTCAGTGGCGAACAAACAAACTGATTTCCATAAAGTAACGTAAACAATACCTCAACGCGCGAAACGTGACATCCCGTTATATCTATATCGGCGGCCTCATTAATATCTGTCATAGAAAAGTAATTATTTATTCCATCCTACAATAACCGCCTCCATTTCCACGCGGCGCAACAGCGTCTAATTAAATTACGTTAAACGATTTATCATTTTCCGCCCGGTCGCGCAAACTTGCAAAACTTCCGTGCGCTCTACACTCTCGTGTTTTCAACTTTCCAGTGTGTATCGCAGCCCCGCGGTCGGTCATTGGTTGTAATAAATTATGCACGTAAACCGTGAAACGAGTCTCTCTCTGTCGGTCGTTGAAACGAAATAACCACGCCCACTTCCTCCTCTCCCTCCGTATCAATAAGTTCTAATAAAGCTCGTGCAACAAAACCGAGAAACAGTTGCAGAGGAAAAAAAACGGGAGCAATGCGCACAGAGGGAAAGAGAAAAAAACAGAAATATATAACACACCCTAGAATATAATAAAACCTACTTGGCGCGGTAACAACATGACGGCGTTGAATGCAGAACAGCGCCATCTCCGCAGGACGTAAAACCGGATGATCGCTATGCTACGCGTTTCCAATAAGAACACGACGGTGAAACACTGTAAGCGTTGGCGCGCGGAATACTTTTACGCGTGAAATTATTGTGGATTCCTCGACTTCACGGAATGATAAAAACGCGCGCAGAGAGAGAGAAAGAGAGAGAGAGGCGGGGGTTGTAATAAATACAGACCGCCTTAAATTCGTTCCGAGCGAATGCCTGAGAGTAATGCAGACCCGAATCAATGTTTTTTTCCCCGACAAAGCTAAGAGGGTATTGTATCACGTGAACGTTGCTACAATTCTTCGATAGTGGCGCAACGGGTAATGCGACGCTGTAAGGGCTCAGTGTTCTTCAAAGCCAAACGATACGGTTCAATGCATCACTCTCGTTTGTTGCTCCTCCGTTTGATTCGAAATAAAACGCTTCACTCGCTTTAATACTTTTTCATTCGGCCATCTCCTACCGGTGTCGTGTCACGCTTTAGTTTTAGATTTATCGTCGATTGTTTCTGAATTAATTACGAGGATGAACTTACTTTGCAAAGTTGCAACTGAATATGATAAGTAGCGTGTCTACAAGTAATAGTAAACATCCTCTGGAGACATTTTATGCGCTTATAACTCGTTTTTGCTTTATTTTTAAATAAGGAGATACTGACAGATTTCTAACGAGAAAGTACTGTAATTACTAAAATATGTTGAACTATTATTTCAAAGTTTATAATTTAGGATGCCGAAAGTCTGCGTAGTTATTTGGCAGCTCTGCTTAATCTCGTGATTAAAATGGTATGTAGCTCCTTTGAGGTTTAGAATATCAAAAAGAGTCTAAAAGAAACTCTACTCTGAAAACTAAAACTAAGGCGTTTTCAGAACTGCATAGCTTAACGAACTGCGTAGCTGATTCTCCTGTTATCAGAAAATGAGGGAAGAAACGAAAGAAATCCGGTAAGCAATGGGGACAACTATCAGTTTTGATGGAGATAATACTGTAATATTCATACGGAGATACAGCCGTCTTTTCGTGCGCACAAGAGTGACTTGTAAACTTTTTCCAGTGAAAGAAGTATCGCAAGAACATATAGGTTATGAAAGGACGGAAAGTTGGTGTCGCGTTGGGCGGTGAAGCGTAAGAAGATGGCGTGAATCGCTGATGGCCAACGACGTGCCAGGCGCCAAACCTATCCATTGTTCTATAAACAATGCCTAGCGGCGAGAGATCCTAGCGGCGGGTAGCGCTCTCCATAGATTTTAATCAAGTAGTCCCGCAGGTCTTGCGCTGGAACTACCCCGCTTACTGGTTTAGCGAGAACCTTTAAAACTTTTGGCTTAATGGGAAACCGCAATGTGCCACGGCTCGATGAAATTTCAGGTCGAATATGCCGGGGTTAGTTCGCCGAAAATGAACCTGGCTAATTATTATTTTTGTTTTAACAATCCTCCGTTGTTCTAAATTTGAGATGGATCGTGAAGCTTTGGTTTCCGACCGTTTCGAAAAGTGACGCAATAGTAATTCCAGCGAAACGTTATAAACAAGTCATCGTTAATGGTCTTCTGTCGTTGATGACGTGTCGCGTATGTAAAAGAAGGTAAAGAAGCAGTGCACTCTCTTCCGCTCGCGAATGAAGTAGAAATGACTTGTTCTTGATGAAAACACACCCCTGGGAGTAGGCCGACCTCCGTATGCGGGTCGTAAAAAGTATAGGCCACCGAAGCAGGACACAGAAGAGCAAGGTGACAGAATGGCCAGTGAGATATGGGCAGTAGGTGGCTTTATCTCGAAGAGAAATCGCGAGAGGGTTCAGTGTTTCACTTGCATCGCAGCACCTCAATGGTTCGGAGGATGGAATTATTCGCTACTCTCATTCGACGGTGACTAGAATCAGAACTACGTGAAACTAAATCTGAATTAGGTGTGAATTACATCCGGTTTTAATGTGTGGGGAACACAGCACCGATTCTGATAAACAAACTCGCGAACTCGTTAACTTGGAAAAATAAAGGAGACATGTCAATTCCCCTTATACAAATTAAATCTGAATTTGGTTCCTTCTCGTTGCCAATTATGTCTGGCCGCCGTTTTTCGCTAGACTACAATACGACAACAATACTTGCCCATCGGTACTAATGTTTTATATATCAAAGTTCAACCGTAATATGTACTACCGTGCTACTTATACTGTGATAATAGAATATCTGGAAGCAACTGCGAATTTTCCACTCGATACTTTTATATTTGATGAATATTTAAACGTAACGATGTTTCCAGCTTGCGAAAGGTTCCCTCGAAGTTCCGTCCTATTGAAAGCGCCGAGTTACATTAGCTCTGAATAAGGTTCGTTTCAAGTTGCCGCGGCAAAAAGTGTCCTCGAGTTTTCATTATATCGCGGACGCGAGTCGGGGCGATAACGCAGTGTCTTTGGAAGTCCATTAGCCCGCTTAAATGCTAAGCGGCGCGAACAGGCGGGGGGTGATGTACACGCGGGAAAGAACTGCGGAATAAATTAGCGACGATTCACGTCGATGCGCAAACCCCGTTACTTTGCATAACGTTCCCGCGTGCTTCTTCGCGTTGTAAAAGTAAGCGGACAGCTTGCTCGAAGACGAGGCCGACCCGAAGTCGGCCACCTATTTGGGAATTAGTACGTGATGTATTCCGCTCCATAAGCGCCGCCCTGGACGTCGATATTTCATCCCATTCCTTTTCCCCCACGGATCCTTAAGTGCCCTTTTTCGCGTTATTACCGCCAGATAACCCGGCTACATTCATTCTCCGGCGAAATCCTCGAGCCACGATCATTGCGGCTAATGCCCCCGCGTGTGTTCTAATGGACAGATGGAATCGGTTGGAACTCGTTGCTCGCAGTTGCTCAAACGACTTTATTCGTTCAGTAAAGTAGCTATTTACTGTGAGATACGGATTTATCGCGTCTTATTGTTTTAAGCCGTCTTTATTTATGGCATATTTCTGGGGGTAATTACTGTGGGAGTTAAAAATGATTTAGTTGAAATAACTGCAAGCGTAATAATTTGTTACACTATTCATTTTCTTTTAATCGAAATACCTCGATTTTTTTCTTATCAATGTCGTTCTCCTTTTTTAACCCAGACTCACCCCCTTTCCGGGTATACTATGAGCACTGTGTATCATAAAGGTGTTCCGACAAAGCACCTCTGTCTGGTTGATTTTTTGTGATCAATAGATGGAAGATCCTTTGGTCACCGCTAGGGGCGTCAGAGTCAGAACTCCGCGTATGGTATGCATGTATGCGAATGTAGTCCGTCACAGATGATCACAGAGCTTTACTCGCGCTCGATCTCCTTGCCGCTTGAGCTCGCTGAACCAATAGGAGCGCTCCCCACAGATGCTTCTACTCAGACGCACTCTAGCGGTCGCTAGAAGATCTTCCATCTAACGATCATACATTTCTGAGGGAACTTGCAACACCTGTATAATACACCGTGACTATGAGTTACCCAACAGCCTATACGGGGTGTACTAAATATAATGTTTCGATCTCTTTTCCAGGTTCTAATAAATGTACGACTTCAGTTTTGTGTTTAATTAAATGGTCTTGAGGGTGAAGTAATCTTTAATTTTTTAATTCTTCAAGCAAGCGGTACCCTTGTCGCCTACAAATAATTACTCAAGTAATTAATTGCCATAGAGAAACCACACAAATTTTTTCCCCACTATTAAGAAAAATGGTCAGTAATATGTCGATGCTTCCGCAGGAAGTAAAAAACGAAGCATCGTTCAGCAAATTTAATTAAAACTGTAATTTAAGCAAAAAGCAATATTTTCCCTCGCTCGAGGCCCATAAAATGCCTACGGCGTATAAAACAGGACAGAGGTACCTGTAACAACCCCACCCATTCTCATAACTGCCTTTTCACCCCCGCTTATAGAGACCATAGTTCGAACGAACTCGGTCGTTTCCTTCGAGCGTTGTATCTCGCGCGTCTGAACGATTATTGGGTTGAAAATAAAAATTTCCCATAGCCCTTGGCGCAACGAATTACAGGAAGAATAAAGATCGAGGAATTGGCGTGCGGGCGCAGGAGCGAAAAAGGGGGGCGAAGGGAGAGGCAACAAGGAGAAGTTGGATTCTATTCCCTTCCGCCTTCAAACGCGAAATTCGCCAGGCAATATTGATCTTGCGTGGAACACTGACTCCGTCCGTGCCTTCGAAAGTACAAAGGAACCTCAAACGGCAACAAGATAAGCTCGTCTCTGCGCTATGAGGATCGACGTCGGCGTAGTTTGGACGCCGGTTTCCCCAGTCGTTTGATGCCGGGGTTACGCGTAAAGCGAGTACAACGTAGATTCGATTTTTCCGTGCCATCTATATCGATATCCACGACGCGGCATCTCTCTTCCTTTCGTTCTCACTTCCGGAACACCGACTCGCTAGTAGATTCTGATTTTCTGGTCGCCTCGCACAGTAAAGGTTGCGGCGCGCGCGGTAACGATTCTGCATGAAAATACATAAATAAATAAGTGACAAATTATACTGCGCAGGTCAGGCTGTATTGAAAATTCTTTCCTCCACAGTTAGAACGATAAAATGAAAGGTAAAGTACTCTTTAGCGACCTTTTTGAATACGGAAAGGCATGTATTAAATTTTATTAAAGAATTATGATTTCTGTAAAAGTTATGATTAATCCAGCGGGGAACTTTCAAGGATTTGAATTAAATTTTCATCTTAATCCCTTTGCACCTGGGCACGGGACGTATAATTCCTTTCTTTCGATGCAAATCAGGTTCTGTCATCCTGAATGACTTTGAAGAATAGACGAGAATACTTTGACTTTTCAAATGTAGAAGCTATTTGTTTCTTCTCCCATATTGTGAATATTAGATTCTACCTATTTGTGCTCCTTATGCTGCGTAGCTTCCCTATCAACTCTCTAATCGAAGGAAACCCTAATCTAGACTCGAGAACTGGCTTTCCCGTTTTCCCACAGGTGTCTCGATCGCATTCCTTAAAAACACTTCCAAGGCACGCGGGAGTTTTACAAAATTCGATTTGCTTTTTCAATTCTCTGGAGCATTCGCTTCCTGGGGAATGGTGGAAGCAAGGAAATGGCGTTAAAGGAGTTCCTGTGTGAAGACACGTAGGTACAGTATTACAGGAAAGTTTTAGACCACCTCAATATCACGAATTTTTCCTAAATGTTTGAACTTGGAAAAAATTTTCTTCGCAATTCTAATTGGAATCTTAATTCGAGGTGCGTTGTGTAAATAATTATATGTTGAACAGTTAGATAAGTAGGTAAGAGAAGAATCTTTAGTGTCCTACTAATTTTAAAAGCTAGTTTCACCACTTAACAAAAGAAAATAAGCGTTTAAGATATTTTGTTTAAAATCCATCCTCCAAAAGTGTCTGATCTTTTTTTTGTTACACTCTGTATAGTGATATTCAGGGGCGTAGGGTGGGAACTGACAGCAGACTATACTTTCCTCTAGAACAGGAGGTGTCTAGAGGCCAGCAGACGGCGAGTGCTGGCGTTAGACTATCCCCCGAGCGCAACACCTCAGTCAATAACGCAAGCGGTTCGAGTGCGTGCCATCACCGATGTAATATTTCGTCCAATTACGTCAATAATCTGATGCTTCCATCGAGTGACGCGTCCCTCACATAGTAACTGATGCGTCCGTGGATACCTTCGATACCGAATCCTCGAATGACACCGCCACCTCATTAGTCGCTAATGGCTTTGCGGACTTTTCGTATTCATTATCACCTCCATTAATAGTTGCCTGGATTTAATGGGTTTCTTTTCAGGACGGGATTTGTATCTCTTTGACACATATATTGTTCCACACGCGTATCTGTGAGATAGATATTTCGTGATTTGTGAGCAACCTCAACTGCTAGGGAAGAATAACCTCTCAAATATTGAAACATCGTCATTTCTTTTCGTTCCGCTTGCATAAGCGTCGAATATTGTCGTGTATTTCAAGAGAAATTTAGATTGTAAAGAGAACCTTCCGCTACTACAGATTTGTGAATTTGGTACGGAGATTACCACTCAGAACAAATCATACACTTACATATTTATTTACAGTACTTTATAGAAGCCTCATTATCTATGACATCGATTTAATGCATAATGCAAAGTGATAGTAAATGAAGAGACTCCGCCAGCAAAAACATGTATTCAGATGCTCCATGTCCGACAACTTTCCCTTTAATGAGACACGGAGAAGTTTTTTCCCCTCAAAAAGGGGGAAAAAAGGAATCCTTTGAAAGGAAGTTCCTCGTTCTCTGCTAGCAGAGATCATCCCGTACACTCGTTTCAATCTCCCCGAACAAGTGATAATATAATGTAACAAAGTATTTTTCTCCCCCGTCGAAACGATTCGTTGCATACATATTTATCAGCGACAGTTTATACGGTAGAGTTAGGACGAGCGACGCGAGAGCTTCGAAAAGCTCCCTCTGAGCGTCTGAGCCTGAGTATGCCTCGAGGGCAATGAAAATTTAAATTAGAGCAGAAATTAAATCCGGCCTTTATCCGATATTGAGAAAATCCTTTGAAACCGACAGACTGTCTGACGTTCCGCTTTCCTGTCCATCTTTGCTCGTTAATGTGCCTTTCTGTGTGTGGACGTGTGCGCAGCTCGGAGAAAGAGGAGAGAGAGAGAGAAAGAGAGAGAGAGAGAGGAACCGGTGTCGCACTTCTCACCCTCCCCATAATTAGTAATTAAGAAAGTAATTAGCATCGATCGGGACGACCTCTCGAGGGAGGTTTGCAGTCTTAAGCTATGCTCCTATTTTTAGAAGCGTATTCACGACAAACGAAAACCCTGGGAGAGATCGATTATTCGCGATGGTCGATGATGAAATGTTTGCCTTACGAGGAATACTTCCGTGTAAGCTTCCTCGTATCGTGTCAAAATGTATCGATCTCCTCGAACGGATGATGGAGAAGGCACCGCGCGGTAGAGTGTTCCGAAATGGATTGAAATTGTAATTGGATCCGGTGGGAAATCGCGTTTCGAAAAATTAAATTTCCTTTGCGTGAATTTCGTCTGACATTTGGTACAGATTTTTTTTTATGTTTACAGTTTTTTTTGTGCGCGGAAGTAATAATTTGTTTAATAAACGTCTATTTACCCAGTAGTTAAGAAATTTGTGTCACATTTGTTACGATTTTAAATTAGTTATCTGCTGAATATTCATAATTCACGAAAATTTACAGGGATAAATAGGACGCTCATTTCTTTTCAGACGTTTGATCACTTTCGTAGTCTGACACAGATTTGACACTGATTGGACAGCTCTCGTTGATTACCTAATAGGGACAGTTATCATGTTTCGCCATCGAAATTCAATTGATATTCCTTATTGATATATTAACAGCAGACCTCCAGATTGCAATTCCTGGAACTAATTTAGTTAGAGATATTCCGGGATACCAGGCTGTTTGCTCGACACAGCACAAATTTCAATTGCTGTCTGAAGCGCAACCTAACCGAAACTCCCAAAGCGTGAAACATGGAACGCGTTCTTCGCTTCAATCGAGGTAATAATTTATAGCCGATTGCTTCGATGCAAGAACAAATACTCGAGATTTGCTAATACCTACGATGTATTTATAATTACCAAAGAATTGACTAAAGTCAACGTTGTCAATTTAAACTAATTTTAATCTAAATTTACTTTGCGAACTCTCTACCAATACATAACAATTATTGAAAATCGATATCAGAGCTCACAATGATAATAGGATTTAAGAAGAAACTGTTTAACAAAAACTTACCATTATTGCCGTTATAATTTATGTTCCTCCCATCCTCTCGACGCCACATGACGTAAGGTTCCGGATATCCTGAAGCTTTACACGTCAGCGTCACGTTTGAGCCCTCGCGGACAACTAAGTCCGTGCTGGTTTCTTTCGAGATAATGGAGGGCGGCACTGGGGGAACGAAGAAATTCGAAAAGTGAATGGATGGCCACCTTCTTTCCATAAAGAGATGAAGTTCTTAGATTATAACCACATTGCGACTAGATCGATGTTAACTTAATATAGCTGCCTCTGATATACGTTTTCTTTGATAAGAAAAGTTTTGTATATTTAAGAAATTATTTTATTATTCATGAATATATCTAAAAAAAAGGTCGAAACAATTTTGCCTTCCTACTTTTCAAATTTTTTCCCTAGCTTCATCAACGGCTAAAAGTTTATGCGTCAGAATAGTATTTTACGTGTTCAAGTTTTTACGTTCTGCATGACACGTCGCATAAAAGCTCCATTGGTTTCTAAGTGTATTATATCGGGTAACCACCTATTCCACTGTCAGTTTACATCAATATCCATATATGTTATTGGTTCAACCTCCTGCAGCGTTTTATAAAATAATTATTTCCGAGCTCGGAAGTTCGCGTCACGGGTTTAATTAGATTTCACATCATCGAGTCGTTATTTAGATAGAAGGTATTATCGATAAACTGTCCTGGACGAGAATTTGCTTAACCGAACGGGCGAGGTTTAAATCTGCGGTTAATCGGATGTCGTGTCTATAACGACCTCGACCAAAAGTAATACTGATAACTCGTGCAAAATTATTGTCACAAGTTCCCCTGACAACGAGAGGCCACAATGGTGGGCTTGATACTGTCAAACAAATTTCTGTTTCACCGAGATATACAGTTTAGAAGATTTTTTTTTAATAATATTATATATAGATAGATATCCGGAAAAAATTAGCTCAGCAGAAACAAAGTTGATAAAATATTAACTTCGAGGTTTCGTTTCACCATCGTGTATATAACCGAGTTGAACGTTAAGAAGTAAACTAAAAAGTACGAAAGTTCGAATAACTCAAGTTACATAAAGTAAGTGCAAGGTGTAAAATCCTCGAAGAACGTTCACGAGTATACTAACATAGTCGCTTTGGCACTCGATTCCCGTGTCCCTCGCTTGTAAAGAAAAGAACACGCGTCCATTCTGGTCGTTGCACCGTCGCCACGACCTCTTCAAAATTTCGTCGCGGTACGACATCAAACTGCAATATTGATTTTGTTGCTTACCTACGACCTGCAGGTAACCCTTTCTGCTCCTCATCGGTTCGGTGTTCACTTGACACATGTACCATCCACGATCCACCTCCTGAACATTCTTTATGTGGAGGTACCACGTGCTGTGGTCGTTATGTGTCAACGAGATCCGTGGATTCTGTGTGATGACGGTGTGGTGGATAGTCAAGATGGTTTGTGTATCGACGCGTACCCATGCCACCTGGAACAAACGTACGCCGACGTTTAATGCTTGTTGTATGGAGTTGCCATATCTTCCATGTTCGACGTAGGATTGGTCAATTACAAAGGGTAATTAAATTATTATAAAGGGAATCGCAAAAAGTTGAAAGAATAATTACAATAATAATTGTAGAATGTAACGACCCATATTTTATTCGAGGATGTTAACTAGACTGCGGATGTTTATGCATTTTTGGCAATTTTCATTATGCAAAAACTTGTAAGAATGTGCAAAGTGCAAAAACATATGAAATATCAAAAGTAAAATACATTTTATGATGTTAAAACGATATGACGTATTTTTATTCAAGGTTCAGTTCTTTTTCTGTGGCTATAAAAATTTGAATTTGCATAAACATCCGCAGTCTAATGATAACTAACGCTATCAAAACCACGTTCAGTGACTAATCGCTCTTCTTCCCTTCGTTGCATTAAACAAGCTAAAAAAAAAAGTTTTACGTAAAGTTTTTACCGCCAAAATTGCCATCACCGAAATTCGTTATAAAATTTTCCCCACCCCAAACTGGGGCGTAAAATTGCTCGAATGGCTATCGACGAATACCGTCGGATACGCAAAAGTAAGAACTGAAAAGCACTGGGCGATACACTGTTCCGCTTATAGAATCGTTCGTATGCACATTCTCGGCACATTCTATTCACGCTGTTTCCCTTCCCAGGGCTTTGGGCACCATACACAACAAGCCTCCCTTCTTATCGGCCGCTTAATCCAATACACTGGCTGGCGTGTATTCCGTATCCTCTGCGGATCTTCGAAACCTTCACGGGATACAGAGGATAGAGGGATAAGTATAAGAAGGCTTAAGAACCCCTACCTCGCTGTATCGATGTGAACGAGAGCCTTCGCGGCTGTACGAAACCGTCCCTCGAATAAGGTACAGCGATGCTGCTTCTTAATATGCCGCGGGAGTATCTCGAAGATCGATTCGGAACGACAACAAAGTGTAAGAGTTTATTCAGCAAACGGAAGGAGATCTCCTCCCTTCTCGTGCAGCTAATAGAGCAAGCTACTCTGATAATAGACCTTGGTTATGAATACTTCCTTCGGCTTTGCGTTTCTTCGTCATTTATGTCAGGAAGATGAATGTCGTCATTGAAAAAGGGGTGGAGGGTAGCTGACCACAGTTTTATTCATGCGCTGCGTCATACATTAGGTCTACGTGACAGTTTTCATGGCATGGATAATGATATACAAAATTTGGATAATTTTGTACGTTTATTGCAGAATTTAATATTTGATTTCAGTGGTTTTTTTGCGCTGAATTTATATATGCATTCTGTTCGTTAACATTACTCGTGGTTTTTGTATGCCATACAGTTCAATATTTAATTACTCGTATACTCCGAGAATCCAATAGTTCTGAATATATATTTAGAAACTGTAGGACATTGACTCAAATATAGTATTTATTGATTTATAGTATTTATTGATTTGAATATAGTATTTATTTCTGGAATATTTTGCTTCAGCAATATCACCTTTCAGTATCCATCAGCAATCAGCCAACGTATCAGCAACAGCACTCCATTTGCCTGTTATCGCTTTTTCATGTACGAAATATCTTCATAAAACCACTCACCATGCTTGTCACTTACAGAACCCAAATTTTCCGAGAAAAAATCGGAATTCAAATGAAAGCTTAAGAAGTAGATCTTTAAAGACATAAGAACGTCGTATCTTTAAAAATTTCAATAGGTTTTGTACTAAATCACGTTAATTTTCTGTTTTTGTGTATCCCAACAAATTTTTCGCGACACTCTTGAAACAAATCCTCCTTCAACTGGTTTTAACTTTAACTGGGTTTTAATTGGTTTTAACGATTCTGCATACCACTACGTTTTTCACAAATACAAATAAATCGGACAACGTCACTGACATGAATTTGCAATAATCACAAATGATCGCAACTTTGTGTCGCTCGTGTACATCGGCTATAATTTTAATTCTCTTATTTAGGGCCAATACAAATTTTTTCTTTTGTCATTGTTTAACTTGTTTTAGGAACAACGTGAGTCGTCTCGCCAGTTTTTTGCTTAAATCCACTTCTCGCTGACTTATATTAATCTTCTTTACTATCAAGATTTCATTTTTCTGAACACATTAAGTATAAATTGAATTTACTAAATATAAATTAAATGTGATTGTAAGCATTATTAAATGATACGAAGCCTTTTACAAAAAGAAACTATGAGCGATGGAAAAAATTTGATTGCAGATTGAAATTCAGCATCGAAAAATACATAACAATTACTATAAATGTCTTTTGAGACAAAATTATGTTAACTAGTATAATTAATAACACGTTATCCAATAGTGAAGAGTTCTTTTCCAAAACAATAAAGTATTTTGGTGTCCCTCAATACAATAAACTTCTCTAAACAGATTTTTCATAGAACAATTTGTTCATTCTCCATAAACGGTCAAACAGGTGTGTCCTAACTCCTTAGTATGATTGGACAGATAACTAATTACTAAAAAGTATTTTCTTCGTCAATCTCTCCTTAAACGTGGTTTTACATTGTCTAGTTTTACCCCGTATATATAATTTTCTAATTAAAATTATATGAATATTTCTATAATAATGTATATAATTGTATGGAGATATGTCAAAACCGTGAGTGTTATGGGTTTTCCGAAACAAATAGCCAAAAATTCTCTCACAACCGGCGCGTACCCGGTGGGAATACGATCTGAAGGAGCATCCCTCGGAACATATTTCTTACCCCCAACCACCGTGTCTGGACAGTATCAGCCACGGAATGGTAACGCGAGAGATTGTGCCTCTCTATCTGGCGCGTCGGATCGGCGCAGGAAGATCGCGTAAACCGTCGTCGTTGCGGTATAAATTATTTTAATAATTCAACGTGACACAGGGCCGGTGATGCATTCCCATTGGAGTAACGAACGACGTAGCCGGCTGAATTTGACGTTGTTGCGAGTCACGGCTAGAATTACCGAGGCACGTTGCCTCGCGTTAAATTCACGGGACGCGGACGGAGTGGAGAAAAGCTTTGCTTAATGACGAGTCACCACCGAGACGCTTATTTGTTCGAGACCGTTTGGTCGGGCCTCAGCTTGCAACAATTTTTCACGTTACAGGGAATGATAATGTTTCGACTCTGATCCCGTGTTTGGTTCACGCTTCTTTTATGCTGGAACTCGAATGGAGAGACAAATTCCGAAGTTTATACCCGGTGTTCGTAAATTTTAGTTACAAAATATCTTCTTACCTTATGGGCTCGGAGATTGTCCACTATACAGGCTAACATAGCATCGCCGCCTCTTCTGGCGGTCACATTTTGGATTTCTGCGGCGAATCTGGGGGGATCGGAATCTACAAAAAAAAATGTTAACAAGAAGTTAGTATAAGGACTCACATTGCTTATGTTGCAGAATGAAGTGTCGTAAAATGTTTATAAATAAATATTTCAGTAATCGAGTCAACAACAAGTTCACCTAATCTGATTTTATCGCAGAAGTATTAAGAGGCAGCGTCAGCGCAACAAAAGGGTTTTAAAAATATACAGCGTCGTGTCAGAATACTTCTGAATGTCAGTGAAAAGCACTTCCAACGTTTATTGCTGACGAGGCAACATTTGCATGAAGTACAGTCACTTGCAAACCAAATGTAATGTTTTCATGTAAACCGCGAAGAAAAATATAGTGGATTTACTTGGGAAGAGCACTTATGAATCGTCCTATACTTTGCCTGAACTCCATAAGTCAGAGAACGTTACAATTTCGTTGATGGTATAAAGACTCGCGTAAGAGGAAACTACGCGCACTAGCAATTTACCTAATTGTAACAGCGATTCAACGAACCACCTCGCATGGAAGTACACGATCCACAAAATTTTAATTTGCACCCTGTCCGTAGCTGGCCGCCGTAAACGTTCCTCATTTCGCTTTACGAGCAACAACGGTACACGAGCGGCTCTCTTAAAACCTCAAACCTGTTTTTTTCTTAACACCTGGTAGATTCTGAAACTGTTCCATTCTACTTTAAAGCCCGAACGTTAAAATCGTTAACGCGAAACAGCCGCGTCGAAAGCTCGGCGCGGTCGACGTAGGATTGGAATGAAATTTCATTAACCGAAGAAGCTGCGCGACTTGCTGAAGGGTGAAAGAAATTGCATCGACTCCGAACGTAAATACATATATCGTCGTACAACGGGCCCCGTCGACGGAGATTGCGAATTATTATTGTAAGAGCCGCATAACGAGTTCAGGATTCAGCCGGGTTGCCCTTAAAAGCTTTTACCTTCGTTAATGTCTTTACGACATCCTGAGCACCTGAATTATTTATGGGCGCAAAGAACCCATGGAAAACGAGAAACAAGGGTGGGGAGTGCTGGGTCCAGGAACGGGGGGGGGGGAGGAGGGGGCAAGACGAAAACACGGACGAACTTGGGATGAGATCGAGTTACTTTTAGCTCTTTTCAACGCGACGGTATTCGAGACTGCGGAGCACCGTTAATTATGTCAGTCGCGCTTTATTATGCAACAGTTCTCCGCGTTAATTATGACGTCCGAAGCAACAAATGCAAACAGAGAGGAGAGGAGAGCGGAAAACACCGCGGGACCAGCACCCGTGCAGCTGTTCGCAATCAATTTGTCAGGTGAATCGATAAAGGACGCGCCTGTCTAGCACCGACGCCGGCGGAGCTGCCACTGCTTTTACGCGTACGTCCACCAGTTCAATCGGCGACAATGAAGGATCATCGAACCCGCTATTTTCGCTAATTCGTTGTACACAAAATCAACAGGTTTTCTATTATCGAGACGCCGGATCGGAGCTTCGATTCATCAACGTTGGACACTGTCCGCTTCGCGGACTTAGGTTACTTTCAGCGGCGGTGTGGGTGCGTGTTTTCGGGAAAGCGAAACGGGACAAAACAGAGCGTGTTGTACAGGGTATAACAAAAATGTTGCAGTTCCTTGAAAGGGGTAATTCCTGAGATGATTTTAAACAACTTTTCCCTTAGCGAAAATGTTAGGTGCGGCTTCGTTAACGAGTTATCAACGAAAAACACCGACCAATAGGAGCAATACAGTGGATGAATTTAAGCGCGCGCTCCAGCTGTGAGTAGTATTGGCCCGCCATCATTAATCCATTGTACTCGCTCCCCGATTGGTCAGTGTTTTCCGTTAATAACTCGTTAACAAAGCTCCACCTAACATTTTCGTTGAAGAAAAAGTTGTTTTAAATCACCTCAGCAATCAGCCCTTTCAAGGAACTGCAACATTTTTGCTACACCCTGTATATTGTCTTGAACTTTGACCTTTGATGCATCGATAATCGAATTATCGTTAAAGATTCTGGGCCAAGTATAACGTTGATTGTGGTCCTCTTTCATTTAAATTACGCCAGAAATATTTTTTGTATCTTTTGTATTTCTAGAGATTTAAAAGGTTCTTCGTCTAACAATTCCTCGACTGAAACGAATGACGAGAGAATTAGATTCTTCGGCAGCGACACAAGTATAGAGGAACTCGACATCACGGCCTCGCTACGTGGCACGCATGTATACGGATTTGCTTTAATCAAAGCTTGTTAATCAGGTTGATAACGACTTTCCGGAAACGTGCCTACGAGTGCCGGCTGCTCCGACCTCATTACCATTACCGTATTGTGCGTAGATGACAGCCATCGTCACGCACTAATTATTCATTCCCGTGAATGTTTTTATTCGAAAAGGAAAACATAATAAAAGGACGCGGGATACTGGCTTCTCGCACCAGGGATTTGTTATCCGGTGGACTGCGTTTAATTAATCCGTCAACTATTCAGGGGAAACTCGTCCACAGGGGGTGTCCACATCATTTGCACGCTCGTTGCAAATTTTCGTGCCAATACACAGGTTTTTGCTTCAATCCATTTAATTCACTCCTATCGGGTTGGATCTTTCTTCATATCGCCGTGAATGGTTTGGCGTCATTAGCGGTCATATAGCGAGCCGCAACATGAAAATCGATCCCAGTGATATATTCCCAATTTTGTATCCTCGCTATTGGTTTTTGCAGGATCGCATTCACAAATAAACGTAAAGATGGTTGTTCAGTACTCGATGAGCAAACTTTTTTGTTTCATTAATTTGATTGTAAAAGCATTATATTACATTTTAACCATGAAAGCAGATTAAAAAATTTCCATAATAGTTTTCATACTATCTAGTCGTTTGACGTGCTTGGAGAGCTGCAGTGTGAAATTGTAGGGAACAAAGGCTGTCTTAATTAACTCGTCGTGTAATAATGATACCGTTATGGTACCGCGAAGTTGCACTCCCTCTTGTTAGGGGTACAAGTGTGCAATATACATGCAATTTTAATGTATTGTTAACTAGACTTTACAACTGAACGCACGCGGAAATTAAGAGGAAAGTGGTGTATGTGACACTCGCTGCAAAGATACATACTTTTACGTGGAAGGACCGTTTGTTTTGGAACCACGGACGTAAAGGACTGTGCATGATTCTGAGGGGTTGAAGCAAAATACGGAAGGGGTATCAACTGTTAGCCATATTGGATGGTTAAACTTGTGGTGCGCTCTACAGGCAACTTTAATTACTAGTGTAGCGTCTGGGCCAATCAGAATGTACGTAATTCAATTGTATAGTTTTAAACATTTCCGCGAGGTTATACAATGGCAGCACTAGTTTAACCATCAAAGATGGCTGCAAGTGAAATCCCTCCCCGCGCAGAGCAGCGCCCTTCTCGCCTATAGATGTACCTTATGCACTGTCCTTTAAGTCCGTGGTTGGAACGCAACGGAATACGTTTGAGAAATGAGTTGGCTGCACTGGAACTGTTGGCTGTACTGGAGCTGTCAGCGGCGTTCCCCACGAGTCAAATGTCTTTTCCTATAACGTGACGTTGCTAATCGTCGGAGCCTCGAACGTTAATTTTTTACTAATAATTTAATATATTACCCAACAGTTCAATTAAAAATATAATAACACTCAAGTTTAAACACAGTGTAATTTATAAAGATTATAATGTAGGCGATACGATATTTTTATGCGATATCGATATGCGATACGATATTTCGGTGTATCAATAATGATGCGATGATCTCCTTCATTTCTAGGGTCTCTAGATGTCGCCAAAGTATCGTATCGCATATCGATATCACGTAAAAATATCGTATCGTATTTGTGTTTATTCTTCAATAGTTTTACTATTCAAAGTATAGATCTGTAAAGTAGTATAATAGAAAAGTTCTCAAACTGTATTCATTTATTCTTGATACTAAATATTTTCTAAAGATTTTTAGATATACATATTTAAACAAGTCCGTCTGTGACCTCATTTCTCTTTCAAAATAGAACCTTCGTTTACATTTGTTGCGAATGTCTGTTCTTTAATATAATACAAAGGCAAGTAGGTCGCTACTTTAACATTCCCAAGACTTCGTAGCGAGAGCAAGAGATGAATGGAGTTATGTTAGCTGACACGTGGCTTAAGTTACGTTTACGCTTTACACTATATGCACATATTTGATTTCGAAACGACCTTGAATTTCAACCAAAAATAATAATAAAAAAAAAAAAATCTTTGAACCTAATATCCAATCATCTACACCAATTAAACATGTTGCTTAATTGCAAGCAAATATTTATTTTATGAACTTCAATGTTACTTTTAATGATTGCAAGTAGTTATTATGGAGTTATCTAAGCCTGGCGCAAGTAATAATCTCTCGTATGACGAGAACAGAGTATAGTAACCCTAAGATGACTTCCGCCTAGTTTGACTTCTGAGGTCATTTTAGAACTTACGGAAGTTTGAACCTTATCAAGTTCGTAATAAATAAGTTTGTAGTATGCATGAGGGAAAAGCGTGACGTTGCTAAAATCTATTAGTATCTTCCTGATCAAATGTTAATAAAATCTGACTTCTAATTGGAAAGCGTATTTCCAAAACAGCGTAGATATTTTTAGTAGTTTTTGATATACCTGCAACTAAGATGTCTATTAAAAATGTATTATTTTATTATTGACGAATATATTTATATTGGAAATTCTATCTTTAATCCCATTTCTATTCGAAATAAAAAACATTTAGAATCTAGCCCAGATTTGGTCCATAAATTATTTTAAAATATAGTCCATGCAATCTCTTAATTAGAGGCTATTGAATACACACCTCATAGCTATATCAGTATGGTACGATTATAATAGCTTTTAAATACAGTATTATTTATATACTAATTTGCTTCAGCCAAATAATAAATTGAATTTGTTAATTAACAACAAATAATATAGAAAGTAATACTTAGGTCAGTCACTAATAATATCAAACAGAATTTTAAATCCTTTTGTCAAAAGATCTTCATTAATTACTTCTACTAAAAATTTAAAAGTTAATCAATTAAATAAGCAGTTTCTACTACTGCAAAACAGTACGAAAATCACATTAAAATAAACATTTATAATAAATGACAATATGATAAAATCTATTAAAATATTTAGATATTAATTAAAAGAAGTGAACAAAGTATTATCCACGTATTTTCATTCCAATGTTTTTTTTATCTTATTGTTAGTATAGCGACAACTTATTCGTTCGTAAAGTAATTATCAGTTTGTGAAGTGAAATATATTTACGCGCTCGTTCGAATGCTTCTCCAGTCCGAGATTCAGGATGCTGAACAAATGCTTCTCTTCCCCTTGTTCGAGGGAGACTAACGAGGAACGTAGACCACAATGTATCGTTGGTACGATCTTCGAACCACGCTGAGTCGTTGCTCCAAGCACTTTGAGATTCAGGACCGATACTTCTTTTCTCTTCTAATTTCCCAACTTCAATCTCTCCGTTTCCCCTAATTTACTTTTCTTCTCTGTTCTGTTCTTCAATTTAGATTTAATGGTTAAATGGTAATTTAAGATAGATCCTGTGGTATGTAATATGTATCTTTGTACTTTTAAACAATTTAACTGTACAGTCTCTGCTCGTCGAATTCGAATTACTTTCAATAGAATTTAAAATTCCGAATGAACTGTGATTACACAGTTTATATGTATACTGTTAACGTGATACACGTATAAAAGTCAGTTACAAAAATCTATATAAAATTGTAATACTGTTTTAGACACTATAATTTCAATAATGATCATTTTATAGACTTTCGATATGATTGTCAAGAACAGTAAACAAAAATATAGTAACAAATGTTTGCAATTCTTCTCGAAATTACAAAAATTTTTGGAGTAGAAAGAACTTAAGGAATGTGGTTAGATAATTCTTTAATAAACCATGGATGTTTATGCATTTATGGCAAGTATGAATATCCAAAAATGCATCAGGAGATCCGCAAATGAAAAAATATACTGCATATAAAAAATAGAATACGCGTTCTAATATTCAGGACACAAGAAACATTTTTATTCAATTTTCAACTCTTTCTCTGCGCTTGTAAAAATATGAATTTGCATATATTACCTTATTTTACAATTTTATTATACATATCATTTACTCGTTTACTCGTTGCTTATACACTCATGTTCAATGATTAACCACTATAAATTTTACAATATTTAATAATTCTGCAACGAATTCGGGTAATTCTAGAATATTGAAGTTTCTTGCTCCATATTTCCTCCGTCAATTTAATAATACTTCAGACTTGGCAACCACCCCATTTTGTTCGAAAGCTCATACGTCGAGTGTAACTTTCCCAACGTTGCAGGGCTCAAAGGTTATCCTTACTTTGTCATTAAAGAAAATTAAAGATTAGCTTTTCTTTCTCCCCGGCGGAAGCGACAACGTCCGTCCCCCTTTCCTCGCGAAGAGTTTTCTTAGCGCACCTCATCAATCCTAACCATTTCGCGAAGCCGCAGCCATGTTTCGAGGAAGCCCGTTCGCGCGAGGTGATTCAATGCTTTCTCGTTAGATGAATGTTCAAGTTTCACTTGTTTGTGCTATTTTTCTTGCACGGAATTAACGCCCGTTAGACAGTGGCTGTTAGCTGCGCCCGGACACAGAGAAAAAAGGTGGAAAAACAGTGACCCTTAATTGGCAAAGCTTTCCTTCGTCACTTTTTCTTTAACTAGGTACGTAACATCAGCGCGCAGAAGTTTCTTCAAGGCGCTGGTTCGTTTCGGACTCGAGTGGCTAATGGAATTTTATGGACATTGAAATTTCTTATTAAGTGAGCACGCATTTTATGTAAATAGTACTATGATTAAGAATACTACACATTATCGTTTATTAATTTTGATACACCGCTAGATTCATTGACTTCTCTGTAAAAGACAAACGTTATATGTGCATTTTGCACAGAAGTAAGTACACATAATCTTAGAAACACTTTCAGCATTCGCATCAATCGTATGTATATATCCGTTAAACAAAAATCCTTAAAAATATTGTGCTGAAGATCATACTTTGACCATCTTAGAGTCACCTTCATAAAACCAATTTTAGGAATTAATACAAGAAAAGTAGATGACAGCAGTCAGATCTGAAGTTTTAAATAACTTGATCTACAGAATGTCTCGCATTTACGTTGCTGTTATTGCTGCGAAGGGTAGATACTTTGACAAAAAGTAAATGTAAGAAAATTGTAACAAATTTATTTGTGAGCGATGCGTATAAGTATCGTGTATACATGTTTATTTGCCTACAAAAGAGTCTATACAGGGTGTAACGAATAATGTTGCACGTCCTTGAAAGGAGTGATTCCTCAGGTGATTCGCAACAACTTTTTCCTTAACGAAAATGTTAGGCGGGGCTTCGTTAACGAGTTATTAACGAAAAACACCAACCAATCCGAGAGCGAGAACAGTATACGAATTTCGACGCGGGCTACGACTGTGTGTAGCATTGGTCTGCCATCGCCCGCGCCAAGGTTCGTCTACTGTTCTTGCTCTCTGATTGGTTGGTATTTTTCGTTAATAACTCGTTAACGAAGCCCCGCCTAACATTTTCGTTAAGGAAAAAGTTGTTGCAAATCACCTCAGGAATCACTCCTTTCAAGGACGTACAACGTTTTTATTATACCCTGTATTAATCAGAAACGAGTTTCGTTTATTCACTGCTTTCCAAAAGATCGACGCGATTGGTGATGTATTATAATTAATGAACGGTAGTGTATGTTACAGTTTGATATTTATCAAAGAATAAAATTGTAGTCCCCAAAGTAAATTTACGTCAAGGCGTTTTCAGGGTGAACCAAGCATTCACTGAAATTCGTACGTGTAAACCTCAAATCAGTGAAGTCCGTGCATGTGAACCCCCGGTTCAGTGAAGTCCGCGCATGTGAACCCCGGTTCAGTGAAGTCCGTGCATGTGAACCCCGGTTCAGTGAAGTCCGTGCATGTGAACCCCCGGTTCAGTGAAGTCCGTGCATGTGAACCCCCGGTTCAGTAGTAGTCATTCAGTGTAGTCATAATTCGGTGAAGAAGTTAAATTCTATATACCCCCATGAAACAAAACTCAGAAAATTAAAGTGTGAAAATCTAAAACAGTAATAACACAAGAGAAGACGATAATTTATCACGAATATTTTTACAGAATTCAGTAAAATTTTATCTCCCAGCTGCGGTAGAGTTATTCGCGAAGCAGTTTCGTCCCTGTTCTACAACGAACCCGATCCCGTACAGATGAATCGAAACAATACAGCCGGAATTGTTATCCCAGTACCACGGGAGAAGAAGTTAGCAGTCAAACCGACCGTTTTCATCGGGGCATTTCTGTGAAGGGAGATCTTCGGTAAGATAACGTCGCGTCGCCCCGATTGTTCTATGCGCCATTTCTGCAAGCGGCGAAAGAAGTTTCCCTATCGGGAGTTGAAAGCTGGGAGGTTATTCGAAAAACGGTTAAGACCGCGCGATATTCAAACGAGACCATGAAGAACTGAAGAACACCCCGGAATCGAAAATGACGAACTTTACGACCGATACTGTTCGATAGGAACTTACCCCCGGTTTGATATCTTGGAAACTGACTTCGGAGTTTATTTTAAATTGAATGTCGCAAAGACAATTGAAAGTCAACACCAAGAAATGATCTACTGAAATTAACTGTTTTATCACATTTGGTTCCACAGCAATAGTCACTTGATTATTGATTTACGCTAATACTTTCCACGGTGAAATATGTTCTCAAAACAGGCGGAATTTATCGATATGCAGCGTCAACATTCATTCTATCGTATCTGCGATTATCAGAAATATGAACGCGAAAAGTTCATAGCATAGCGACGGAAGTTTTAATCGACTCGTTTCTTGCGTAAAACGGGATTTTCCAAACGACGAGAATGACCGAAGTCGAATGGCACGAGCATGGGGTTCGTAAGGGTTTACCTTGAATGAAGTTAGAGTTTATTGGTTTATCCGAGCAAACGGAAAAAGAACTTGCGTCGAACGTGCTCAATAATCCGTGCCGCGAGATTATCCGGGACCTGGCAGCGTTCCTTTTCTCCGCCTGCCTCTCCCTATCCGCTTGGAAATCAGGATGGAATTTTAACAAGTTGGGACCGGTGTACCTCGAAAAGACGTATAAAGACTTATGAAAGTCATGAGTTCCGCCTCGCTTGACCGCTTTATGCTTGCGGATAACTTTGCTCGTTGAAACGATCGTGACAACTGGATCTAGGAGGTGTACCGGCTTCGCTACACTTGCAAGTTCGGTCTCTTTGGAAGGCGACTCGAGTATTCCGCGTTAATTGCGTATTGACGATTTCTCATATAGCCCCCGAGCTTTCGAGAGCTTTCGACTGTTCCGTGTAGCGACGCCCTACTCCGACGATCGCATTTAGCTTTCCATTTAAGCCGATCTCTAGGCTCCACGAATTTTAATCCCCGGCTTCCTCGGATTGCCTTCATCGCGATTCCTCACTTCTTGAATACCTGAGACCCTCACTTTCTTAATCCCGACATTCCTCGATCCCTCAATCGGCGAATTACGGCTCCGAGTCTTTCAATCTTTGAATTTCTGAATCCCCGAGTTCCTCGATACTTAAATTCTTCAGTTACTAATACTCATATTGCCAGATCTCATTTCAGTTCCGGCGTGTTTAAAATAGCGAGCCTTTGATTTTTATGTATCTATTTAGAATACTGAGTTTTCTATATATTTTAAACCTTCAGTGTGTTGAGTCCTAGATTCTTAAAATATTATCTATGATACGTCTATACAGGGGGTAACAAAAATGTTGCAGTTCCTTGAAAGAGGTGATTCCTGAGGTGATTTTAAATAACTTTTTCCTTGGCGAAAATGTTAGGTGTGGCTTTGTTAACGAGTTATGACCGAAAAACATCGACCAATAGAGACACGAATACAGTGGATGAATTTTAGCGCGGGCTCCAGCTGCGAGTAGCATTGGCTCGCCATCGTCTGCGTCATCATTAATCCGCTGTACTCGCTCCGTGATTGGTCGGTGTTTTTCATTAATAACTCGTTAACAAAGCCCTACCTAACATTTTTGCTAAGGAAAAAGTTATTTAAAATCACCTGAGGAATCACCCCTTTCAAGGAACTGGAACATTTTTGTAACACCCTGTATATCTGTGTCTGTAAGGCAAAACGACATGTCACATTTAAAAAAAAATTGATTTTATGTGATAACTGAGATCTAGGAAGTAGAATTCATATTTCTATCAGAAAAGAATGTTTTCCATTAAGAATAAGAATAAAAGAAAATTCGAGTACATAAGACAATATGTTTAGAACTTTAAACGCGAATATCTCGAAAATGAAAACATATGACATGCGTCATTTTGTCTTATAACCACAGATACAAGCTTTAACTATTTAGTACGATTTTCATGTTTTATAGAAAAGAATCCACCAAATTAATTTTCGATAACATTCACTGCAGATTTCTGAATCACTGTACTCTGCAATTCTTATACTCATAAATTGCAAACTTTTTCAATCTCTGACTTTTTTAAAATTTCCATCTTTCCGTTCTTTGACCTTCGGGTTTCCTGAATCTTTCAGTACCCAAGTCTTAACATTTCTGAATCTAAAAATCTGGTTCGCCCGTTTCTCAAACCTCTGAACTCTGAAAGGAAAGTTCTTTGACAAACTAAATAAACTTTATGGAATAACTAGTTGAGTATTGAAAATCCTAAAGTTTCAAAGTCACAACCTTATCACAATACTATTTCTCAGCCCTTGCTATCTGCTAGACACTCCCTTTTAAATACTCCACTTTGTGCCTTCTGCTTTGTACATGTCTAAAGAACTAATTTTCCTTCAAGATAGCTTTCTAACCTGTAACAACGTTCACAAGGTGCGCAGATAAACCGAGGCACGTGAATGTAAGGAACCGTAGTTCACTAATCTCGGTTCATTAAAATTATTCTTCGTTCCGCGACCCTTCGTTTCCCCGTCTAGAAACTCCCGACATAAATCTTAGAATCAGACTACGGGGAGCAAATGAACTGGAAGTTCATTAAAATCAACACGATAAGAGCCATTGAAGCGACTCCGGTGCAAATTACGTGTTGATAATTTTTTGCTAACGTCGCGCATTCAGAGGCTTTCAGATAAATTCTCAACCAAAATCGAGGACTCGAATGCCGGCGGCGCGCGACGCCGTATTTCAGGATCAAATTCGACGGAGATAAAATATATTCGCCATGACGGGGAGACAGTGATAAATCAGGCAATAAATGAAAGCCTAACGACGCAAGGGAGGTCAGGTAAAAAGAAAATAGGGGAGAAGGGAAGAAAGCCGGAAGAAGGAAAGCGGTCGTCATTATTTCTAAAAGCAATCCGGAGGCGGTCTGTGGTTGCCAATAAGAGTGTTTTGCGGTTTATATCAACTTCCTGTCCGGGTGAGTTATCAACATCGAAATTGATGAATATTTTAGATAATAAAGTAATAAAAAAAAGTATTTGTAACGTAAATTCTAATTTAGTTTTTTTATTTCTCAGAGGATTTATAAATTTCTGTTAATTAAATATTGGAGTCATATTTTTTGTATGTTGTAACAAAAACGAATTCATAAAAAAAGGAAAATGAAATTGATCAACCTGACGTACAATTTTCTATATTTATTAACCATCATTTAATGTAAACAAAAGGGTTTTAATACAAAATATCAACGAAATTTAGTAATCAGGATTTTACTCGTAAAAAGCATTTTTGAGAGAGCATTGTTGCTGTGCACATTTGATTATCTGATACGCTCCACATATGTTGAACGTGCACTCGCGCCTTTGGAGCGCTCTACAAAATTAATGTTATAAACGGCTTAAGCGAGAATCGAATCGAACTTTAGATTAAACGAAATCCGTGCGGCGGTTCCAAAGCGAAAGTTTATATAATCCGTCTATGTCGGTTTCATCATTGCTTTTATAACGGAGCGTTTGAGTGAAGCGTAATTGTTTACATGTAAAAAGTTTCGGAGAAATTTAATCCACAGATATGGAACATGCATTCGGTTTTTAACAGATTATTATAAAAGCTATTTTTCAAAAGCTTGTCGTTAGCATAAAATTACAAATTTAAAGCGAGTAAATAGAATACTTACTCTGAACTAAATTTAGAGTTGCAATTATATATATATAAAAGAAATTCATTCATTCCTCCTTCGTCGCTTATAAGGTAAAAAAAAATATTTGAAAAATGGGTAAATAAGAAATGATGGAAAAAAATCCTGGAAGCTGTAAAAGTACAGCGACGTATAATCACGAGTCGGTGGGGTTCGATTTCCCTCTGGCTGCGGTGATTTGCAAGCAGGCCCGGCTGTAGGGAAACTAGATCAATGGCCTGGGCGAATAGTGAATAACAGCGGCAGGAAGTGACGCTTTCGGATGAAGTTAAAGGAAACGACAATGGTGTGTTCTTCCCACCGCAGGAGTAACAGGACTTGCCACTTTAGCCAGCAGATAAATAAGTGCCATTTAAATGTGATATCCGGGGAGAATGAGGGAAAGAGCCGTGAGGTTGGAAACATAGGACCCAATACGTACACACGTACTCCCGCGCGCCGATACACCGCTCTGTACTTAACGTTTACTAACTATTCACCGCCCGATGCCGACTGCCGCCTGTCATTCCCACGAATTCCCTATTGTCGCCGCGCCAAGCTTCGCCAGGATAGAATTTCGCCCGACGAAGAATAAATAATGCGGGTAATTTCGCGGCGACAACTTTTCAACCTTTTCTGGACCGAATCTATCGAAGATCGAAGCTTGATAATCCCTGCGTACGAATGTTGATTAAAATGTCAACTAGTTCCCCGCCTAACGACGTAATCCGGTTACAGCAATGAAGTTGAACGTCTGAAACAGACGCTTCTCCTTACAATATTCCGCCAACTTATAATTACTTAATTTCCCTTGGACTGCACTCCTTTCATAACATAAAAACGTTAATTTTCATTCGGAGAGCTGGAAATGACTTTCGAGTTCTGACGGACAAAACAAGGATATTTAACATCTGTGTTTCCTCCGTGGTCGAGTTACGTAAAATTTATACATAAAAAAGTAATGAAATAGATTACTAATTTGAATAATTTCAAATCAATCCTGATAAAACTCCTGATGCTAAAGATAATATAGTTTCCATTTTTCACTAAAATATAAACCGTCGCGCCGGCCGTTAGCACCTCCAGACACTGTTTGCGTCTTTCTCGAATGTTTATTTCTCCTCGGCCATCAGATACAAGAAAGGAAACGCCACATTACCGGGTAGAATCCGTCTCCCATTCCTCAACGCCTTCGCTTCTTTCTCGCCTCGCCCTTTTTATCTCACGTGCCGGGGGGGAAACCGCGAAATAGCGAAGCGCCGCGGAAAAGGAAATTATTTTATTTCGCACTTCGGAGTACCACCCCTAGGGCTCATTCATATTCATGCCGACGCTCGGCCACTTCGTCTCCGAAATGCGACTTCCCGCGATCCCGTGTTGGTTACCTCAAGATTCAAGTAAGCCTCCCCCTTTCTCAAGCTAATTTCATCCCTTAACCCCTTATCACCCTCTTCCCTCGTTTCTGATTGCGGTCTCTGAATATGACTGATGGTAATGGATGTAATATCAAAAGATAATTTAATTAATTCCCCATGGTGTGCGATTACTTTTGGTCCGTGGATTTAGTTTCTGAATCACATATAAAAAGTTAATTTAGAACTTTTCAGGTTTCAATTCCACATAGAAGCAAATAAAAAGTTTAATTTGATTGACACAGATCTGTCTTTCAATTTCACAAACAATAAACCTTACAACCAATACATATGTTCGCAAAATTAGCGAGCAGTTACTTGAATCTCCTATTTTACCTTCATGGATTTACAGTCTCGTTGCTGACACGGAACAATGCACGCGGCAACACTGTCTTCGGAAGTTAATCTAAATAATACCTTACATGACCCGGCACTGTTTCCTTAATTAGCACGCTATCGGTCTATAAGTATTACAGTATTCGTCCTCTTGCCCCTTCCAGCAGCGTAACAGTGCCGACTATTAATTAGCGAGCCCGCGTGTAATCAGTTCGTAATGTTGACAGGTGTTAATTAGAATTTTTCGAGAGTCACGTTGCCGCGCGAAACTTTATGTCCTCGTTGCTTTGTAAACGACGGTCGATGAATCAACCGGACAAAATTTTTAGCATCTGAAATCTAGTGTTTCAACACCGATTGAATATTTTCAAAATTAATGCAGATTTCCTCGCGAAAGCTTCCGCCTCGTCCTGGCCTCTCGCAATGAAGGGAACTTTTCTTCGAGGAAGAACAGAGAGCTTATATTTTTAAAAATACGCTGCTACCGCGGGAATACTTTATTTAATATTCTCTTTTTGCATTTAGAGAATATAAAGAGTTCAAGTAAGAATCATAGACCTTTTATATTCTGTGAAATATTCTTCCGTTGGTAATTAAAAATGTGATTGAACTCTGACACTGACAAGGTCTAATTAAAATTCTTTTTCACTCCCTCTCTCTATTTTTTAGAAAATTAAATCGCAAACAAGTTTCCACTTTTCCATTTGAAATCTGGGTTACGCGTTCGATCAATACACCGTATGAAATATGCTCTCCAATCGAACTTCGTTTTTGCAATTTAGATGTAATCCTTGCCTCCCTGTCGAGAAACCGTTTAAACTGTTTTTCGAATGGTAAAACGCGCGTTTGTATAATAAACATTCGTGTGCTTTGTTTTTTGCATAATGTACGTTGCTTTGAACGGAAAGGGCACAGACAGTTAAAGTTTATTCGTTTTAACGAATCAACCTCGCATTGTGTTGCATTCCACTGCGATTTTGATCAATTCACTTTCAGAGCGACATTTTTGTATGTTTATATAGCTACAGTCTATAATATTACAACTTACATTTTTTATATATTGACGTAGAACCTCTTTCAAAGAGAAATATAAAAAATTGGTAACTCCGACAGGTTTGTTCACATATATTCTAAATATTAATTAACAGCGAAATTTGATAGTTTTACTTTTGTCTTTCAATTTGTATCGCTTTTAGTTTCCACATTTAATTGTTGCTCAGTTTCTGTGACTTCTGTTGTATAAAGGCAAACATTTTTTTTAAAGTAAACAAATTTAGTATATTCTTCGTGAAATACATTTGTCAGTCATGCATATATTATTTCGGGAAACTTTTTCTGAGAAATTCAAAGAAAAATCAAACTATAAAACATCTTGGTAAGAAAACAAAAGAAATAAAAGACTAAAAATTTTTTATTATATTTAAATTTTAATATCTTCGTTAAAATAACAAGAAAACTTATTTTAATATTAGTTTTGGGGAACAATTATAAAAAAAATATTAATACGTAAAATCTAACACAAAGATCAATCTAAAAGTAAATCCAATATAATTGCAATGTTCTACGTCGGGTTTTTGACGTAATAATTGGGTGTACACCCAATTAATTGTATCTTTTATTTACATTTTTTTAAAAACGTACTTAAGGATCATTTTATACACATAGTGGTATAAAGAGATTCTATTCACCCGAAACATCTATTTGTAATAAATAAGATGAAAATTAAAAATCATTTTTGGCATACAATGAATGAGACTGAGGAATACTTAAAGTCGACTACTTAGTAAACGTAAGAAAATGAGATTAGTTTCAGAAAGTTAAACTTTTTCGCGTCCCAGTGAAGTAATCTTGGAGAAATCATAATTTCCTCTCTGTACAAATTACTAGCACAGTGACAATCATAGAATTCTTTATTCCAATGTAACCATAAGAAGAAATCGATTATTTTCTTTTAAAAAAACAGTCCATTCCTTATTTTCGAAACGTTCCGTCATCGTCGTCTAGGTCCATCCACAACTGTTATTAAATTCAGCTTCAATTTCCTCGAAGACCCACCTCCGTCCATAACCTCCGTCGCATCTCGAAAATCCGAGATTTCAAAATCCTCCGCAAGGAAAGGAACGTTTCAATTACCGCTACGGTGGATCAGGCGAAACCCGATTTTACGGGCAGCTGGCGACGATAAAATCATTAAACCAGTGGCCGGCAATCGTAAAGGATTCCAAAATCACGGGTAAAACGGTGGTGGCGGAGCAACGCCGTCCGCGGAATTCGCCCCTGGTATCAACCCCGAACCTATTATCAGGGGACCGGGGAGGGCGGGAAATGTCGGCTTAACGCGGAATATATGAACCCTTTCGCGCCCGCCACCCGCGCGGAATTGGTCATATCGTGGGATTTCTCGTGCGGCGATGCCGTTGATTAGTCGGCGGCGCCTGCTCGCCGAGGAAACGTGGAAATGGAAAGAACCCCGAGGAGAGTCGTTCCTTTTCGACGCGCGCAGAAGGAGCGAATGCGTGACGGATAATGGAGCGTGGCTGAAGAAAAGAGGAAGTGGCGCTGCGCGTCCTGCCTCCTGCTGGGAAGAATCGAACGAGGATGAGCCATCCCTAGGTGGAATGATTGACGTGCCTGCTGGTTTCACATTGCACTTCCATCTTCCGATTCGTGACGATTCGTGACAGGCTCGCGACGGGGAATCAGTTTAAGCGATATTCGAAGGGGAAAGAGAATTGCGAGATATGCAGGCCGCGGGGCGGAGACAGACTGAGCGGAATCGAAAATGAAAGAAAAATAAATATTATAATGTGAAGTGAATCAAAATTTTGTATACAATCATTTTCGTTTCCCCGGTAATCCAACGAGATTCTATTTCATGTATTACGTAGCGAATTCGTTTTACTTCACATCGTTCCCATTGGTGGGATTTACACTCGAAAATCAGTTTCTTTCATTTACGTCGTTCCTTAATTTTCTGCACCAAGGAGTTTTCTAATATAGAAAACCTCGATTAGGATTTAACGGCTTTTATTTCCTCATTTGCTTCAATCATGAAATATCTTTTTTAGCTGTGATGAAACGTTTTTTGTTCGTTTAATTTGCTTTCGGTTAATATTTGATTGTCTGAAGGTACAGTGCAAGAGAAGGAAATTAAATTACGGTAAATAATAGCTTAATTAATAGTTCATTAATAGAGTCCTGGGGAGTCTTGAATAATGAGTGACCTGAATGACTGAAACATGAAATGCCCCTAGAAATCATGGTAGAAAATAAGAAATCAATGAAATCAATTAATTTGTAATTAATCAACAGTTTATGAAAGTTTATTGAAGTTATTTCATACTGATCACATTTCTGATAACTGATGGATATTTAATTATTATTGACAATTAATTTGCTTATTCAAAAGTACAAATCAGACTTTAAGATTTTTGTAATAACGGAACTAATTGCCTGCGATAAATGTAAGAGCTTATTTATAGATTAGAGAGTTTTTAGTTTTGTGTCCTTAGTATAGTGCAAAATAAGGAAAAATTCAAATTTTCATATTCAGAAAATTGATAAGAAGATAAAATCTTATCCCAGGATCGATTTAAAATCAGCTAATCATATTAATATCTCATCATATTAATTAATTATATTAATGATATTAATAATAACATGCCAAGTATATGGAACATATATTTTAATAACATATAAAGCTTTTAGGATCTTATATGTATTTCAGAAACTTTCAAAATTTTTGTCGTTCAATTCACTTGTTTTATCCAGCAAGTTTCCGGTTATATGATTTCACTTTATAGTAACTTTATAGTAACATTTTTAAGAGGTCAAATAAACATGATGATATTACATAAAAATCGAACCACATCGCTTTGAATAATTTCAGGAAATATATATTTTAGTCTGTTCTAAATGGTCACAAATTAAGAATGTTTTTATGCAAATGCAGTGTTCTCTATAATTATTACATCACATTTTACCATTATGTTAAAATATTCTCACTAATCCCCAGCTACGAAATTATAGCACAATATGTTATAAATAACCAAGTTCGTAAATATTCAAGAAACTAAACTGTATTTAGAGACTGCGATGAAATCCTGTACCTAATACGGCGGCACAGCTTAGACTTTGGTGAGGTCCATCAATGTGAAAACAAGCTACTCGAATAAACAACGGTGCTATTATTGATCCGCCAAGGAATCGTAAGAATCATATCGTAATAATGCCATGTCTTCACTGCTTTTCAAATCCCGAGGAACGAATGGGATGTTCGGTTAATTGGAAGAACCTAAAGAGGTAGACCGAAGCGTTCAAATTGAAAGACGCGAGCGAGAAGGATGGGATTTCTTCCGATTTCTGTCACGGCTTTTGGTTCAGCTTCTAGAACGATTCACTCAGACTGTAACTCGAGCGTGTTTTCTCCGATTTTTCAACGATCATTGATCAGCAAATGTCACGAAAATATTTACGGTGGAATATTGAAATGAACGATTGCCTTTCATATTCCATCGGATACGCCGTGATACGCTCGGAATTTCGATACGAAGGTACAGTTCAGTGATTCGAGAACAGTCAGCGGCGGGAGAGCGTGTAACGGATATTTTAAATAAACTCTGCGGGATCGTGGGAGGAGTAAGGGCGATTGATTTTTTCCAAGTTTAGCTCCCTTCAATGATAAATTGACCCCGTTTTTTTGTAAGATATTGGTTCCTATTTTCGTACCACCTGTTTCAAAATTGATGACATTACACCATCTACTACGTCAGTCGATGAAATCTTAATTTCAGGAATCGGTGATATTATTTTTATTGTATCCACTAGTCACGTTGAAATTTATCATGTAACAATAGAATATGATTTGTCTAATTAACCTAATTTGTTTTTAAGCAATGAATATTGTCAATGGTGACGGTGTAAAATTTTATTGATAATGATGAATTGTAAGTGTGAGATATTGATGAGTTTCACTCTTTTAAACCGAATAATTGCGGATAGTAAAAAACACGCTTCGCTTACAATTAGTTTTTTGAGTATTACACATACATATGTTAAAACGAAAAAAATCGGTGGCAGACAACTAGTTACAAATATTTTTGAGTTATAATCAGTGCTGGGCACAATAGGTATTTGAAATAGAGCAGCGAAAAATAAATATTTGTGTTTCTTCAAATATTTGAGAATATCGTAAATGAAATATTTTGTTTGACAGCAACAACTCAACTAAATTGAGTATTTTTGCTTTTCATCCAACAAAACTTTATTTTTGTCATCTAGGTATAATGTGAATATAACGGAGTAAAATGAATTTTGTTCAAATGCGTTTAATGCGATCGATTATGGGTATAAAGGTTACTTTAGTAAGTAACTGTTAAGCAGTATGTGCCAAAAATAGGAAATATGAAATAAAAGATAGTTACTACATTTAAGGAAATAGCACAAGTGTGAAATATTTCATTTGTGTCAGACGTCAGTTGGAATAATAATGACTAGTATTTGAAATAAGCATTGATTGGAATAATTTCGAAATAGTATTTCATCTGACGTGTGTTTCAATTTTCACTATTTCCATCGAACCTATTTCAAATTTTGCCCAGCACTGATAATATACAAAAGAGAACATATGAAATCCACTCATATCGATTTTAATCAAATGTTTCAGACTTCTAAAGTAACTGAAAACAATAGGCAATCATCCATATTAACAGGATAAAAACAGCTCTCAAAGTTGGGGGTCATAAATAAATTTTCTAGAATATTTCGAGAACTATTATTTGATAATTGGTTTAATTTTTTAATTAAATTTGATGCTGTCCTTGTGATTTATTAAATTTTTAAAAACTAAAATTACCACAAATTGGGTTGATATCATTGACATCGATAGTAAATATCTGTAAAAAATTCAGCAATATCAGGTCTAATTACTGTTAATAAAAAAATTGAGATTATATCGATATTCGAAATTGGAAAGTACAGTCAGCTGCAAAACTTTATGCGCGCCATATAAATTTGTAATATTTTACAAAAAGTATATTTGCAGCATTATAACTTGCAATTACCATTCATGGTTGGCTATATACTTTTTAGTTTACAAAACAGATGTATAAAAACTTGTTCGATTATGAGCAACAGGTAATCCCAAAGCCCTTCATCATATTGAACGAACAAGTATTAATTGTTATTTTTATAATATCGGGTTTTCGTTTAAAACTGCAATATTATTTCTGGTTACCGAGCTTGTAGCCTTTTTAAAATAAGATTGCGCAGCTAATTTAAGTGGAATATTAAACTGATGATCTTTTTGAATAACATACAATTAAGCGGAGAATGAAATATCTTGAATCTTTAGTCATTTGGTACTTGCAATTATTTTATCGTATAATAAGAAACATGTCGCTGAGATTAAAGAAATGCTGAAATCAATAATGAGTTGATAATGAGAAGATATTGCAGAAAATATTGATCTCATTTTTCCTTAAAGAATTACAATTACATTCCTACTACGTACATTCAGTTACAATTTATCAATGGTAAAATATAAAAACGCATCGGTTTGAAAACAGTTATCAAAAACAATTCTGAAAGGTCTACATCAATTAAGGACTCATTGTTCTCGACGCCGCGCCGTTTCGATTTAATAACAACTCTAACCACAAATAATTTTCGTTTATTAGAGACGACTATTGAAACCCAGTGCCGCGTACAAACCATATCTAGCGATATCAATAAACGGTTATTCGATATCGCGGTCATAAAAATTCAGTATCGAATGCAATTTTCGCGGAGGATTATATCCCTGCCGGATCAATTAAGTATAGTTATTCAGGGACGTGGAAGGGAGAGGAGGATCGCTTCTACCCCGCGGTGATTCCACGCAGCGAAAGGACGAAAATCGACAAGAACCAACGCAGAGGGAAGTTACTTGACAATAGCGGGGCCAGCGGTACAGGGATTTCATCGTGAAACGGTCCATTTCACTGGCTGATGGTTGTGCGGCGGTAGAGTCGTTAACGCAATGCGAAAACATGGTCGTTCCGTAGTTTATTTCGGCTTTTAACGGAAACAACAACAGCAACAGCAATAACGGCCGCGTTTCTGACGAACGTTCACCTCATCGCGAGCGTCCGATTTTCAACATCGGATAGAGAGGAAGGGGCAACCGGGCTCTCTATCACGTTAATCCCCTGAGATTTCGCGGCTCTCAGTACTGATTTCAAGCTGGATTATGGTCAGCACTGAATGATCCTCGGTAAACTGCCCTCGTTACAAACTGAAATATCAGTTTCTCACTTTCCGATGCAAGGATTAGACTTGCTTCATGATACCCAAAGTATTTGGTAGCGCCTTGTCCCTAAATGTTTAGCTATAGTTGCCATTCGGTGACATAAGAATTCCAACATTTGAAAAAATCTGCAGATCTGTATTCAATATTCTGAAAATTTTGTTCCCTTCAATTCTACACTGAGAGAAAAAATGAGAGAAATTTTACTACATTTTCTACTAGAACGGCGGGATTGGTGAAAGTGGTTAGGAGTTTACTACACCAGTGTAGTAGAAACATGTGTGCTGATTTTTACTACACGAATGTAGCAAAATTGAAACTTTCAAACTAAAAAGAGTTTTTCTTTATGGAAATATACTGAGGGGTATGCTTGGTGACCGGGAAGGCGAGGTATAGGATAGATAAGAGAATTATTTTGATTACAAAGTGTTGACGATTGGAGGAGGAAAACTTTGGGATGAAAGAAGAGAAGGGGGGCCACGGCGATTTTCGTTTTGGAAATATCGGATCAACGAAGACTTGCTTCATTATCTCAGTAGACCTATGCTGACGGACCGGCGCCTGAGCTGTGGAAGATTATTTCGGAACTCGTCTTACATATGAACAGGGCTAGGATCAAGCACTAGCGAGAAAGACGATTATTACGAGAACACTCTAGCGGAAGCCTTCTAAAACTAGGCCTATGTTTAGTAACTGCTAACGGCCCGTAACAAATACCTATGTCAGAAAATAAGTTTTTCCAATATTAACTATACCATTTTTTAGACATTTATACGATATTCATTGAAAAGCACTGAAAAGAAAATGCTAAAATCCAATCAAATTGAGGTTATGTCACGAGACGCCACTTCTTTCCGAAGCGTAGATGTCGCTGTGTATCACAACCTTCCGTAAATTTTACTACACTGGTTTATTAAATTTTGAAACACATGTGCTAATTTTTCGTTTTAATGTGATAGAAAGGAACGCATTTCACTATATCCTGCTTCTTTACTACGCAATGTAGTAACTTTTCCTTCATTATTTTTCTCAGTGTACTACCCCATCAATGGTACTTTCTTCAATTTAGAAATCGATATCCTAACCTCAAATCACGACGTGGTCCTATTAGTCGAGTTGCTTAACTTTCATCTAGGAGCAACATCAATACTGATGAACAACTCACTGTTTTTGTTATTTTCCGACGTCAATGCATACTGCGTACCGTGGTGATGGCCCGATATCTGTCCCAATATTTCCAGATCCCTCGATTGCCGTCCTGGAAAAGGCACAAAGAAAGAGGGACATTAAAGACCGAGCCACAGTGAATCATAACGGTAAATTAGATGCACTCGCGGATAAAAGGAGGCTTCCGATGGCTTGCCTATTGTCGTTTCCTGCTTTTTAACTGAAACGGATTCCCGGTTGAAATTCCGCGGATGATTTAAATGAATCTTTATCACGATGAAGAGCGCCTAATGAAGCCGACTGACATTTTTCGATGGAAGATGAAAGTCTTTGGGTACTTTTGCGCGACCATTTCGGTTTGATGGCATTTCTATGATGAGACCCTACAGCTATGTTGAGTGTTAATCGTTTACCAATCTACATTGCTTGGTACAGCTTATTGAAAGGTTTATATTTGTATGTAATCAAAGAATGAAAGTCAATCGCTATTGGAGCATGGAAAACATTGATTGCTATTTAAATCAGATTATTTCATATAAACGGTACAATTACATGAGTGATAGGCATTATCAAAGTAAACATAAATTTGTGGAAACAAGATCTTCAGTAAAGGCAAGGAGATAAGCAGCTGTTAATTAAATCTTCAATTGTCAGAATAATTATGTTTAGTGGATATTTAAAGCTATCAGTTGGAGATCAAATTAAATTTGCATTTTGAAGCATAAAAAATGAAAAATAAGGAAATCTGCATTAACTTCGCGCTTTCAAAACTTAAAGTATTAAGTTTCAAACTATAATAGCTACCAGAACCGATTTACTGTGAATGAAATTAAATTAATAAAGTGCATTTGTAGTTACATGGGAATGCAACTAAATCTTTTCACCTTTATAAGTAGAATGACAACTTAAAACCGAAATTATTTTACTAAATGAGAGAACTTTGTACTTTATTTATGACCAACCTCTTAATTACGTTTAAACTTCGTTTGCAAAAATGTATTAAAGAATAGTATGCATTTATTTGCAGTTTTGGTGATTTTTTATAAATTACAATTTATTAAACATACAGAAAAACGAAATTTAAAAACATTTGATATAAACTGGACAATGGGGAAGTTTCTCTTGGCGGAATTTAAGGTTTAAAGAGATTTAAAGAGCAATTCCTATTTCACGAAGTTACATTTGAATCAATAAGGACAAGATTATAACTCCCCAATGGAAAAACTTTCCTCTTAATCACTTTCGTCTATGTGTCGGTAATTAGGAAACTTTGCCGCCTCGCATTATCATTCATCTCTGTCTCATTAATTCATAATTACGAAATATTACTGAAACGAGTCTTATATTATCTTCGTACGTTCAGTAACTCCTTAAACTGTTAAGCATGTACTGGAATTAATGATGAACGGACGCTCTTAGAAAATCTTTTAACATTCAATACTTGCAATATATATATCAGATCTTTTTATAGATTATACAAGGTTTAAGAAATATACGTTGAAATATTTTAAGGAGTGGCAGGGGACCTCAGATGGAACTTGAAATATTCTATAATATATTATCCGATCTATCTCCAATTTTCAATAATAATGCCTTAAAGTTAGCGGTATGTTTTTGAGATGGATACTAACTGTGGTAAATGGATGGGACAAATACATGGAAACAAACAGCCATTTAGGCTTCGTTTTATTTGTATGTTTAGCCAACTCTTTCCCACAAACATCCACGATTTTTAAAATTTTATAACAGTTAACGATTTTTAAAACTATAACAAAATGCATTAAGATTCTTTTGTTCTATTGCTGCTTGCCAATGTATTTGTGAAATTTTAGAATCTATTATTTTAGCGTTTACACATTACTGCAAGAACAAGATAGATTCGACATTATATCATAGGACATTTTATATCCAATTATGATCCCTTACGATCCCTTAAAATACTTCAATGTATATTTGTTACTACATAAAAGCTGCCGTTCTTTAAAAGTACATATATTTCACTCAAATACTTTAGAAATCCGGTGGCATGTGACGTACATATTACACTCTGCACTCTCAACTCAAATCAAGTAAGATAGCAAGTTTGGTTTATGCTGGTTAAGCAGTTCAAGCCCGCCCGAGGAGATTAATTCATTCTGCTCTAGTTTAATCAGTTAAGCTTCTTAAAATTTAATGAACTTAGAGTACCCGAATTAATGAATAAATAAATTAAGCATGTTTTGACAATAATGTAAATAATTAAAAAGAACGTTCAAAAAGAAAGTAAATATTCCCAAAAACGTATGAAGTGTAAGTATCAAAAGTGTTTAAGGCAATACATCAAAGTTTAGAAGAGCATCAGCAAGGATTTTATTCACTGTCAATGAGAAAAGGGGAAATAAAAGTGTTGCTCTTTTCTCCGAATACAAATTCGACGATTACATTGTACTACAGAAGTTAATACCTGTTCCATCAGTTATTCCCCTGTCTAGTACCACTCGTGTGCATGACTTTCATACACACGTGTATCGATGTTCACATTGTTCACATGTATCAAGTTCTGTTGCGAATTCCACACAATGTTGCGCGACGCAATGTATTCATGCTTTTTGGATTGGGTCGTGTTCGGATCACCGAATTTGTACCATGCCGGTTGAGGGTCGCGTTTGCATTGGAAAACGTTTCCAAACGCAAATCCTTCGAAAACATTGCCGGTCGATAGTAAACGTTTAACTAGCTCGAAAAATATAATTGGGGCTCGGAAAAGATTATTCTAAAATTGGATTAGTAATAAGTCTACTAATTATTCTAATTAGATCGTTCGAAAACGTCCCAGAATTAATTAGTTATAAATTCAAGAATGGTGGCGCAGAGATCTCGCTTTACTATCGTAAATATATTTCTTCGCGAATTTGTTTAGCGCAGGTTTCCAAGTGCTATCAAAGTGCTGAGCGAGGTGTTTATTGACTTGCTGTTCCAACACATTCCCTCGTTTGTTTAGGTGCGGTCTCATCATGAAACGATGATATCACGGCCGGCTAGGCAACGATTAATGGAGTAATCTCAGTTGTGACTGATGTTGTACGCAATCGGGGAACAGCTCTTGGCTTTTCATCGGTCTGACGCCCCCTGCTAGCGCGCGGAATTACCTGGCTTATACCGAACGTTCAATCTATTCAACACCGTGAATTTGCATTACGGCTTGTTACTTTGAAATATACAAAATGAAACGTACGTTCTATACGCAGGCTGTCGCTTATATCCGCCGTTGAGAATATTATATTTCACGAATATTCAATTCCAACATAAGAGGTCTGAAACTAGAGAAAAGGTAAACCGTAATCCGTAAACCGCGAACGAAGCGACTCGCCAAATTGATTCCAGCCTTTCCAAACATTTATTCACGCGTTGTAATCAGAATCGCAGCTTGCTTAAGATAATTTCGTAGTATTGTTTATTCACTTTGTCTCGTTGAATGGCTCGTAACCGCATGTAAATTCTCAGCGGATCAAAGGCCCCCTGGCAGCGGTATGAAGTTCCATGAGGACCGCGCTACGCTTAATACAGATGCTTTATATACCCAAAGGAGTATTTTAGCTGAGTTGCTTCGTTCCGCTCTGTCGCCACATTTTCGATAGGCTCTTTAACTAATTCAAGCGTCACTGACCTAGCAACCGTACTAAAATTTAGAGAGAATTAAATGGCAAGAAGGTTGTCGACGGAGCTCGTCCGTTACGTTTATTTTCTGCCAAGAAAAACGTCTTCCTGAAGATGGTAGAAACATGGCGAAGACGTTTATACGTCGATTCTTTATTTATTAAGGCAGAAAATATTGCGGACGGTTTTGTGGTAGTGTAAATTTGGTGTAATAGAATACGTAAGGCAAGCGATGCTAGTTTTCCTGTGCGGTGTTTTTGGGCCGCGTTTCCACATGTATACAGGGTGTAACAAAAATGTTGCAGTTCCTTAAAAGGGGTAATTCCTGAGGTGATTTTAATCAACTTTTTCCTTAGCAAACATGTTAACTGGGGCTTTGTTAACGAGTTATTAACGAAAAACGCCGACCAATCGAGGAGCGAGCATAGCGAATTAATGATGGGGTCCATGGTGGTGGGCCAATACTACTTACAGCTGGAGCCTGCGCTAAAATTCATCCACTGTATTCGTGTCTCTATTGGTCGGTGTTTTTCGTTAATAACTCGTTAACAAAGTTTCATCTAACATTTTCGCTAAGGAAAAAGTTGTTTGAAATCACCTCAGGAATTACCCCTTTGAAGGAACTGTAACATTTTTGTTACACCCTGTATACGACCTACTAACATCTGCTCACAATTATTTTACAAATTACTTAAGCTTATTTAGGGGTTAGAATTTCTACAACTTTAGTAGCAAAGTTACACGTTGAAATAACATCGTTTAATTTATTGATTCTGATTGCGCCTAGTGTTTACTTGCATTTACCGGTTATTTTTAAAAGTTGTTTATAGAGGTAAGTGAGAAAGAAATGTAATTCAGCTGAAGCAGGAAACCAAGATATAACCGCTGCTGCGTTCTTGTATTGCGCGAGCAAATTGAACAGGAGGGGAGCGACGGTGAGAAGATTTCTAAAGAGATCCGGATTACTAGATTTCTAGAAGAGCAGGAGGGAGAATAAAGCTTCCCGGAAACTAAATTTCTTCCAGTAAAATGCGACTCAAATTGCAGGTGAAAGCTTTTTAGGGTACACGATTAATGTTATGAAATCCTCTTACATAATCAAAGTAAATGAATACATAGAAATATCATAAAATGATCTTCATGAGGCGATTGAATTAAAATTAAAACTGTCTTTATAGAGACGGTACTGACGGTAGTTGCTGAAATCTCTTTACCGCTTGAATAAAGCATATCATATTTCACGCTACATGAACTGTATAAAAATTTATAAATTACGAATCAGCTTCGGGATATTTTATGAAGTAAATGCTTTTCCTTTCCAGTTCTATGTATAAACAAAACTGAAAGAATAATTTAAGTTCATCTTTTAAGTTACGTCACGTAACGTGACGCACAATGCCGTCAATCTTTAAACTTTACAGACAACTTGTAAACTTTCTGATTCTAGAGTTAATAATAAATCTACCAGTACTCGTACAAACGGACACAAAACCTTTCACGAACAGCAGAAGCCAAGCGCCTCACACTCTCGCCACTCGACCAGACAATTTATGCGTATAATATTCCGTTTCCCTCGCGGTGGGTACTTCTTTATTCCGCCGATTCAATCGTCCGACCGGTTTTTCCGTTTTAATTTTAATTAATACCCTGTTCGACCAACAGCAGATAAGTCAAAGTCGTGGCGCGCCGCGGAGATACATGGGCCGCGAGGGGCCAAGGATATTACAGAAACTTGGAGGCGCATAAATTTAATTTTACGCTCGGCCGTGTTAATCCTTCTCTCTTTATACACCGTGAGTCTTCTTAGCCGGTGTAAGCCGGGGCCAAGCAGCGAGAACTGAAAGCGAGACACGGCGAAGGCGCGTGGGAAGAAAGGAACAGGAGCCCGGCCGAATAAAAGGACTCAGTGGGCGCGGACAAGCTGAAAAACTGGGCAAAATTAGATCCTGGCGGTATTCCCATTCGCGGCCACTGCAAAAGTGGCAATTGCGCAGCAAATTAACCAGGTCCATCGTAAAAGTGCGAGAACGGTTATACCTCGACCTAACCTGGCCTCTCTATTTACCACCGTCTACATTGCTATCAGACACCGGCGTCGGTGCGAGACCCGCCCTGGCTACCAGCAGCTTTCGCCTGTTCTTCCCCAACTTTTTCCTTTGCTTTTTTCCCCGCGGACTAAATAAAATATGGATCAAAGTAAGGGAGAGTTCTTCTCGTCGAGTGTGAGGCCAGGAGCGAGGCGGGTAAGTTCTCAACTTTAGAATGAAGAGACACCCTCCGCCCTCCCTCACTGCGGTGAGTTCACCTTGTATCGGCCTGCTCCGTACATACCAGTTAGGGGTAGGGAGGGTCGGCGACGTTACTTGAATTTCCGTGTACCCCTTAACTCGTCGTGGGTGTGTAACGAGCTTGATACACGTTACATAATTACCAATTTCAGTCACTTTTAAACTAGCGAAGGTTCTTCGGCGAATGTATATGGTAATGCGGGCTAAGTTGCTCGAAATTATCGGCTCGAATCACTTTTAGGGTTAACTTCAAAGACTGTTCGTTGCTGGGGTATAATGAAGTACCTTGAGATGGAGTCATTCTGTGTTAGCTAAGTTTATAGCTTCGTGTATAACGGTATCGTTAAATTGTTGGCACAGGCAAAGGGTTGCTAATGTGTTATAAAATAAGTTTGATCGTGTATTTTTAAGTAAAATGTATTAAAATTTTGTAAGTCTTGGATGTAAGTTGCCCGTGCCAATAAGTGACTACCTAATTATAGTTTTAGATCCTTATAATTCTCATTAAGAAAATAAAATTCCAATTCTTGTCATCCAGCTACCATTATCCACTTCTTTCTTTATTTTAAAGATGCCATAAAATTATCTACCATTATGATGAACGTGAATGTTGTGCATCTCAAGCAAGTGATTTTGCATAAGCAAAGCCATTTAGTTCATCCAAGCGAACGAGGTACAGAAGACTTAAGGATCCTCTATAATTTCGTGCGATCCCTGTTTCATTCACGAAACGCCAGTCGAGGCTTCCGTTGAATCGGTACCCAACGCAAATCGAATCTACGGGGAACGGTTCGATTTCGTGCTCACAGACTGAACAAATTCTATTGTGCGACGCCTACCTTCTCCAAAAAAATCCACGGTTCCAGCGACAGTCGTTCGTCTGCGTTAAAACGGGATTCACTGCCGAGATCGAAACACAGATCACACACATGATCAATGATAACGACTTGAGTAGATGACAGTAGGCAGTTGTTTCATGCGTGAATTGAGAGGGAGGAACATTGTTTCTGGCTAAAGATAACGCTTTGTTTCCGCCGTTGCCCGCGGAACAATGTGCACACGCGAACATCGAATAACGACCATAAAGCCGCAGATAAGCGGCTGAAAAGATCACGACTCAAGTAGCTTTCATATTCCACACACTGCTTGCCACCAACCCCGTATTTTCTCTTTCCTCATCTGTTTTCATGCTTTTAATTACCAACACGGTGGAAAAAAGTACATCGTTCGGGATGTCAATTCAGGGAAAGTTTAATTGAACTTCATATATCATGCTGAAAGGGAATAGAAATCGAAAGTTCATTTGTTCCTTCTTTTGGATCTGTTGACGAAACGAAATCACAACGTATAAACATTTAAGGATCTTGAATCTGAGGATCTTGGACCTAAAGGTTCTTGGATCTGAGGACCTTGGGTGTGAGGATCTTGAGTCTCAAGTTCTTGGACAGATCTTTCCTCTAATCGGCAAAGCAGTTACTTCAACATATCATTATATTTTAAACCACGTTTTGGATTCTCAGACACGCCGCGTTTCTCGTTCCTGTTTGAACAGCAACTTGCATGAAGTTTTACGGCTTGATTTTCTGTCAATTTCTCGAGCTTTCATCGCTGATTAATTCTCCACGAAAGGCCAAACAAGATTTTCACAGGACTAACAAGAACTGCACCTATATAGGGCAGGAACTCGGTGCTATCGGCAATGTATGCATACGGGTGTTAGGATATCGGTCTCCGATAGCCGTAGCCCGGGATCCACGCAGCGAAATAATTCCAGAGCGGCAATTAACCGTTGTGAAACCAACGAGGCGTGAAAGATCGCGCGGCCAAAATTCCCGGGCGAGCTAGAAGTAACAGCTTTTTGATTTATTCGTCCAATCACCGTAATGTACATCAGCCCGAATTAGCGTGTTGCGCGTAGAGCCGTGCATATCGAGTTATCGCTGGCCTCGCGGTCAGCTTACCAGGGTCGCTGCGCGGAACGTGTCGACGTGGATGTCGGCCCCCTTCGATCGGCGAATCTGGTACGCGCAACAAAATGGTAACGGGCCGCGGATCAAATGGCGCAGCACTCTTTGACGTCGCGCAACGCCCGCTGCGGATCCTCCGCTCCCAATGGTCATGAACGATCGATACGCGAAACAAAGTGCGCCGGCCGGTGCACATTTCTATACGTTCCAATCCGAAGGGCAATTCAATTGCGGCGGACGTCCCATACGGCCATCTGCAATATTCTCCGCAATCGTCCTCCAGAGACCGTCAATGTATGCGCTCGCGCGCCTCCCAATGACATTTACATTTATATTGACACGCCGCTCGAATGGGATCTTGAACACCGGCCGGAACGCTTAAATGCATTTGCGGTGCCGGCGTAACGATCAATTTCACATTTTTTTTTCCACCCTCGATCCGATACCCAAGCCGATTTAGGCCGTGCAACGATCACCGGAGAACAACGCTAACAGAGTTTGGAATTGTTCCACGGGCAACCGGGTGTAATAGCCGATCCCGTCTCTCTCGACTTTACATAGCGAGATTGCTATTGTCTTGCCAAAGTTTCGCGACGAGGTAACATGGAAATTTTGCACGGCGGTTTAAGAATGTAGAAACGCTCCTGCCATGAGCGTGGGCTTCGCCAACGGCGCGAGGTTCGTGCTGGCTGTCCAGCATAGGAATAATATTACTGAAGCGGGAAGTTAAAGTCAATTCTTGCAAAGCAGGAGCATGGGGGTGCTATTTTCTTAGGATGTACTTTGTCCTAAACTTTTCCATTCGTTAACAATTTTAGTTCGATGTGTGCATTCGCGCAGTCTTCATGGACTTAAGTATACAACCTAGGTCAGAGGATATAGGGTTGAAATTAACCTAAGGAAACAATGGAAGTTCAATCTACTGGTGTTATTTCGAGAAGATTTTGTTTTCACAATGAAAGGAAAAAAGATAGGATTTACACAAGTGCATTCTATCTCATTATTCACTTAAAATGCCTAATTGATGCAGAGATCGGTTATCTTGAATTAGCTTTGCTAATTTCCACAAGTGTAATGAATCTTTGTCTCTATTGTAATTGGATTATATTGGTGTATATTATTAATGAGTGATTCATTGAGAAAAACGTACATCCGCAAATGTTGAGAACTGTTTAAGAACTGGGTTTTGATATTTGGACAAGATGGTATAATAAGATATTACATATTGTTGCACATTTTATACCACATTCGTATAAAAAACCACTGCAATATTTGGTCAAATACGCTTTAAGCACGAAGAAATTTGATCAGATACACTTGAAATGTGATAAAATGTGATCAAACATCGTAGGTGGGTCTTAGCAAATGGGCCCATCGATCGATACATAGAGTAGTGGTTATAGTCATTGGGCCAGTACCAATTACCTCGTAATGTATACAGCTACAAGTACCATTACCCTATTTATCGACTGATGTGAGTTGATCTTCCCTCTAGAATGCATCTACGATATTTGTATATTCTTTTTACTCGTTTCCTTTCCTTTCCTACGCTTCCTTAATAAGGAAAAAATGGATGCTTCCTTTACAGATCGAAGAAGGCGGTGCACGCTAACAATGAACATAATACCATTCGAAGCAATTTAGTTTCATCTTACGTTCCTTTCAATCATCCGCTTTAGATGGCAGAAATTCTTGGATAATGCTTGAACAAGTCCTCCTGGTTACTTCTCAACCTGATCCACCGCCGTTCCATCTGTCGCGACCTCTCCCGCTTAAGTGCGCACTCGAATGCTCGAGAGTCGCACTAAGGAATTAAAGACTCCTCCTGTTACGAAAGTGCATGCCGAAATCCACAAATTACAAGACATTCCTCGGACCCGATGATGTTTCAATGCCGCAGCAAGGCAGGAGTTAGTAGTTCGGGAATCCTCTTGTAGTAAGCAGTACTTAGTAACCACGTAGTTAGGAGGCAAATCATCCAACCCCTTTCCCTTCTCCTTTTCATCCACCCGTTCTATCGCTCGTTGAATGCACAAACGCCATTTGTACTTGTACATAGCTGAGCTTTCCATTAAACTCATCGATGCACCACTGCTCATCATTTAGGTAGAGCAGAATTGGGGGATCACTCCTATAAATAATGACCTACTAGTGTGTTTTCTAGGCCATCGTTTATTACCTGCAATTGGTAGTTACCGAATTTCCGTATATTCTTCTTTTATCATTTTCTCGTTACATCAATGTATATATAGACTGGTGAAGAGGAACATCTTGACATCATACTGCACCCGGATTACACGGCAGGTGTCCCATAAATTGTATCGCTTTTCTGTGGTACCCGACACCATGGTGCTGACCATGAATATGAGTTATGGGTGTTCCAAGTACTGTCGCTCCACCTGAGCCCACTCGTTCATCGCGGTAATTACAAAAGGAACAGTAGAGACGGCGATGAGCGATTCTCGAATCGAGAACTTCGTGCACTCTTCGAAGCATCATTGTACCAAATATCATTGTACCAAATATCAAGAATTTTAAGAGATAACTCTACTCGCCAAAATAAAACGAAAATCGCAGTTACAAACTAGTTACAAACTGGGATCTCTAAATACCAGCATCAGAATATTTTGAGGCTGAGTTCACTCCTACAAAAGACCAACGAAATTACGAGGAACGAATAGTTCTCGCAGAAGAACGCCGTGCTTAACTCTGCGGTGCTAACTTCCGCGCCATCGAAATACTTTAGCGAACAATAAAGTCACTCGGACCGGACGTCTCCCCTATTGCTTTCAACTGTACTCGAAGCATAAAGGTGGTGGATATCCCTCTGCCGGACGATGAGTCCTGGCGCGGCAGTCCAAGTGGGCGTTTCATACCGCGGCGAGTGTCAAGAGAAACGTGTAGAAGCGGCGCTTATGTGTCGCTCATATTATGCCGTAGACGTAGCCGACACGATGTGCCGGAGCAGTCCGTGTCCCGTATAAGCGTTCTCCTACCCCCTTGCATCGCCACCCGGAGTATCCACAAAGTACACGTCTCGGATGGAATTCTCGCGAAAAGAACGTCTCGTATGCGTCCGGGGATTCGTCGAAATATTTCCGCTGACTGCCTTTCTTGTTTCTTCCTCTTGCGGACAAACGAGAGCAACGGGCTTGCCAGAGGGACGGGATAGGAGGGCGAGGCGGAAAGAGAAAAGGGGATAAGAGAATTGAGCGCGGAAGGGAGGTCGGAGATGGGGGTGAGCGGGCAGAGACGCGTATGCTCCTTTCTCCTGCTTTCCCGGACAAATACGGACCACCGGGTCAGTCGCGGTTTCACAAAGGACCTTTCTATATGCCAGTTTTGACGATTTTCCAGCCGGCAATAAGACGACAGCATCAAACGCATTTCATAGTTGCAACGAAAGCTGGGAGGTAACTCTAGAGCAACGGTGGGTTGCACATAAATATTCAAGTTACAAGATGGTTTTGATAAAATCCTTGTTCAAGTGAAACTTCTCTTTGATCTACGGTCGTGGATCTAGCAAACCAATTAGCAACAAGCGCTTTGCGAAAGAGGCATTACGATTTTTCCGCCTGTCGTTGAAAGTATCATACTACTCTTATACTCTTACCTTAAGTCAGATATGTCCAACTGAGCGCTTAGCGAATACGAGTAGTGTACGTGTGAACTCGTACTGGAGCTGAAAGAAGGGATCGCCAGAGGCATCAGTCATCACGGCCATCACCTTTTGCCTTATGCACAACCTCAGTTGGTCACAGCCATAAAAAATATACAATTAGAAAAAATCGATAAGGCAAAAATGTTTTTTAACCTTATACAAATATTGTAGCTTTGGATAGAGTGTCTGTTCATTACAGCTGATGCATTCACTGATTGGTCAGATGATTGGAGTTCGTTTAACTGCTAATATCCCGAAAACGGAGCTTCGGATCGCAAAATGGTGGAAGACCTTTTGAGTTATTTTATCATCAGATGTATATATGTTTCGAATTGTACCATTATTTTGGGACATTCTGTATAAAATTTCCAAATCTATACCTTTGTGCGTCGTATTAAACTGTTTCTATCAAAATGTACATAAATAGCAACTAGTTGTTAATCAAAATCAGATTATAGTTCTTAAATTATTCATATGTTGTTTTGGCTACCTCACATCTTATAGTTACACTCTTTCATCAGTAAATTTTTCAGATTGTTGTTGATATTAAGCTGGAAAAGTATGAAACTAAATTACTTAACTTTCTGAGATTAGATTGGGACAGTTTAAAATACGCATCTGAAAAAATAACAGGTTATGACTTATGCCAGTCGGAACAATAGACCCTTGGGTCTGGTTAAAGTTTTTCTTGAGTTCATTAATTGCTCGCGAAGAAAAATATCTAGGCGAAGAGTACCGATGCTTTAAAGCTGAAGCTCGAGTAGACAATTAAAGAGGTATTTTACTCGGCGAAATTACAAAAATCTAATAATAACACTGGCACTGAAATATCTATTTTTGCTGCAGATGTTGGTATTTAATATGTATGCTACTTTTTAAGGTTCAAGTAACGTATGAATACAACTCGTACAGTGCTGCATAAAACTGCCAAAATTATTTTAAGCCGTTGTTATTACAAAAACTTACAGCTAATGAACCTCTTATCGCCCTCTTGTGTACCCATAAATCTCACTTTACGAAATACACGAGATTATAAAGGACTTTCGTACGTCTGAAATTCTGTCCAAGTTTCTCAATGGTGGTCTCCAACTTTCTTTCCACCGCGGAGAACACCGTCATTATTCTCTTACCGGGAAAACTTCTTCGAGGTGGAGGTGGAAGGGAGGACAAGCGGGAGACTCCTCTTCGGGACTTTTCCTTCTTTTCCCTCGCACGGTGATTTAATGCCATTACGAAAGTGAGACGAGGCGAGGCGCTTAATCAAAATCATTGCTTGCGGATTCGTGACGAGGAACCAAGGGAAAGGTAATTTCGCGAAGTGTGCCTGGATTAGCGTTAGTCCGTTGTCAGTTTAGAGGTAAATAAGCGGAATAAGACGAGACTCGGATGATTGTGCGTGCTGTACAAGACAGTCAAGGCTCGGAATAATAATGAGGACGAAACGGTGAACGTTTATACGCCCGTTTAAACGACTCGACAAATTGTTCTCCCTTCTTTGCTTGATAGGACACCTTAGCTTGTGTCTCTTAACAAGCACTGTTACTTCGTTATCTCAAATTGAGCATCTAATTTTGACAAAGGGCGTCCTCGTAGCGAAGATAATTAATTGCACGTATTTCCAACAAGAGTCCAATTAATGTTAACTTGTTTTTCCCAGTATCGATTATTTAACAAATCAACAGTTTCTAACGTTGTCTGTTAGATTGTTTCTTTTATGATGATTATTTTATAACGTTTGTTACATTTAGTCTGTTCTTTGTTATTAAGTCGATGAAGATCGAGTAATATTGAACCAATATTTTACTTTGCGAAGCTGGATGACTTGGGATGCGTACCAACAGGTCCCGACGATCATGAAGAGCACTCGGTGTAGACACGCTGTCGATGTAGCCGTGTTGTACATCGAGATCAATATCCGGATGATATCACGATCGGCATATAGGAACGAAATTGCGAACGAGCTTCAGGTTAGCAAATTCAGATTTCACGTTACAATAAATTGATAACGAAATCGGCGGGCTTTCACGGTTGGTCGCACAGACGCGATTACGTAAGCAAGCCCGAAGCCAGGAAGTATGCGCACGGAAGAATGTAATTGCTCATCACTTTATAATAATCTTCGTGTATACATTACCGAACCGCTTAACAATATTACAAACAAATTATTTTATCTAAAGTGGAAACCAGTGTCATTTTGTAAATGACTTTGCTTTGTCGATGTGCAGTTACATCGTACATAAAATACGATGTAATACGATACGTTAAAATACTCCGTTAATTGTTAAGTGAACGGGTGCTCTCATAAGCAGATAACAAGAGACGTGAAATTTTAGAAATAGTACAGAAGCGTACATCTCTGACTATTAAAATGTTGAACAACGAACGTCTTGGGCCAATTGCTTAAAGCAAACTTTGATTTCAATTTCGTACAATTTAACAGATCTAATAATCAGAGATACCTATGTTTCGTCAACCGTGTGAGCTACCTCCACGACAGCGTGAAACTGGCGGTGGGATTATTATGCAGATAATGCGCATTTGCAATGTAATGTCGGCGTGGATGCTCAACGTGGCGGAGAGGCGACTGAATGTTCTCGCGACGCTGGTCGTCAAAACGACGAGTTCTGGTGTGCACGCGTGTGTGTGGTTCGCTTTTCACAACTGCCGGGGTGTACTCGTCGACGCTTTCGACCGCCCAACTGCTCTCGAACCCACCTTCCTCCCTCTGCGTTACGTTAGCGCGTGTAAAAAATCACCCCACCATTTCTCCTTGTTTATACTCTTTCACCAAGAATTTCCCGCTTGCTGGCAACGGCTTTAAAGACGAAAAATGATCTTAAAAAGAAACTCATTCTGAAAACAACTTTGCCCCGAGATAATATTCTGCATTTAATCCATATCAAACAAATCACCCCATAAATAATGTCATTGAAATACCCATTCAAACGTCGATGCCCTCTACTGAGACGAAGTTCCAAAAATAAAAAGTAGGCTCCGTACGATGCGACAGATTTCGTAATAAACCATGTTAAGAGATTCACCCGCGTCCTCACGTTCTCAATCTTCTTCCACTTTGCGGCTCGCCTACCGAAGACAAAGGCTGCGACGGAACCTGGTGCAGGGTTTTAGTTCGCTGTCGCAGCATACATAGGCCGCCCGGCATTGTTTCGGCGGGCGTGAGCAATTGCAAGACGGCGAAGGAAGAAGGACGTCGTTAGGAGAGAATCGGCGACGAATTGCCACGGGGTATTTCGTTTTTGAGCAGTGCCACGCTCACAATAACCTCGATTTCGTGTCTCGACCGAGAGAGGTTCGCTGCGGTTCTATAGATCTACGGCCGGGGACCCGTTCAAGGCAGCACACATTCGCTGACGAGGCTTTCCCAGGCCCGTCCTGGACACCCGAGCTTTTGGATCGGGTGTGCGGGAGATGGGGAGGACGACGGGGGTTACTTCGCCACGTAGTGGTAACAAGGAGGGATACGAGGCCGTGAGCGAGGGAAGGAACAGAGGGAAGAAAGAGGAGGGTGAGGCAATTGAGGATCGGTGGAAGCGGAGAGCCGAGCTTAGCGCGGAATCGCCCAACCGGAAAACGCGACACCACCGGAAGATTGCACTATCGCGCACCCACTTGTTTTCTATCCCCTCGTCGTGGCCTTTCGCCCTACCGTCCACCCGTACGCTTCTACCCTTCGCTATCCTACCACCGATTCTCCAATAGTATACACAAATCTATTTCCCAAGGCCCTTTCGTTTCTGAGTGTGGTCACCTATCGTCAATACTTCTTGCGCTGATCCGGTGCTTTGCGAGCTTCGAGATCAGGGGAATATCTTGTCAACGGGAAACTTTCCATTTTATTTGCTCAAACTTATTGCTCGATTTGCTTGTTCTTTCTTTTTTACTCCTTTCGCTTCTGTCGTTGTTGGGTTTATTATTTTTCCAGTTTAACAAGAAGGATCTCCCTAATTTTGCGTATTCACTTTTTCATGAGGAATTTTCCATCCACAAGTCACCCATGCAACAACTTTAATTTAGTGGATTCAAACACTTCATTCTGTAGGACAGTTTCTTTAACGCGAGTAACCAAAGTTGAGAGGACGGAGGACTTCTTACGCCGGAAATTGAAAAAGGCAGCATCGGTCATAGCGGCGGGTCTCGAAGGCAAAGGTGTTGGAGGTACGACTTGGGGAGTAGGGGAACTGCAGGTGGAGCGCGTTCTTTGCGAGCATACTTATGCATTGGAATTCCTTTTCCGGAAGGATGACGCCGGTGCGGTAGTTGGACTCCGCCGCTAGTATTAGAGAAGAGTTTCTTCAGTGTGAAACAGAGGTGAACAATACGAGTATAAGAGGAACAGTTCGGGCGTATTTACCTGTATGCATCGTACATGCAAACAAGGGGGAAAGAATCAAGAAGAACGAAGGGAAGGGTGAGATAAAGGAACAGGATAGAAGAGAATGGGGCGGTATAGTTCGCGGTATAGTATAGAGGTTTCCTAGACCCAAGCTTGCCAAGCGCGAGTCGAGTGAGGGCAAATACGGTTGGGCATGGTTCTGACTGATAAAGGTTTTTTCTGGGACATGACGCTACATTTTTTAAAGGAGACACTCCTCTCGCCTTATTTGAAACGTTATCATTAGAAATTTGGTGATCATGTTAGAAGACGCCTCCTGAGAGCATGACACCTAATTTTTAAATATTTTAGACTCGTTTAGTTTCTGGTATTCAGTACCCTGGACATAGCGTAAGGCTTCCTAGCTCCTTTGCTTCAGTTATGTAAATGTGAACCCAAGTATACCAAATATCTCCGCATACCTTCAAGAGGGAACCAATCTACCTGGCTATCCCAACTTCGTCCAAGAAAAAAGAACTCCGGTTGAGGGTCGGACATTGAAAATCCATGACTGTGGAAGGCGCACCTGACACACCAACACAATTGACACGAGTTCGCAAAGTGCCATCAAATATCGCAGCCGCCTTCCTCCATGCCACGGTAGTCGATCGATCTTCAATGATACCTCCCGAAAGCGGACAATTTCTTAACAAGTTGGCACGTTAGGAGATTGCGATACAGAGCGACATTCTCGCCTTGTATGATCATTCCGACGGCGCGGCGGTGTGCGCGAGAGTAGCCTCGGGCCGTGGAATAAACTCGTTCCAAGATACTTGAGAAGCAAGTGTTTCGTGGTACGTGTGCAGTGCGGTGTGGCAAAGTTTGCGTCGAAACTGCCAGCCGCAGGTCGTAAGGACAAATCCGTTTTCGAGTTTCGTTGGATTACTAGCGAACAAGGAATTTCCTAGATCACCAATACGATCTCGGGTCAAGGGACGTGGTGTGCGCTGCGACGGAGCCGGCGACGGTCCCCTGCATGCATGAACACAGGCCGGCCGTGTGTGTACGTCTCATAGGAAGGGTTAGCAACACCACAAATCAATGGTGTCCAAAGTTTAACGTAGCCCAAGGCGTGTTACACGCGGCAGCGTGTAATTAACCCTTAACCCGTTCGCCGACAACGACTTTATAACATCCTGAGTGTACATCCGGTGGCGCCAGTCCGCGTACCCTGCTATCATACCAGAACGAGACTAATTACGAAGTGCACAAGCAGAAAGGGAGTGCGCATCAGGGTACCGGATGCCATGTGGGAAGCATCCAACGTTGCAGAGCAACCGGCCGCGTTTTGTGCCAATCAGGGATCTATGTCTGGTCCTGTTCCGTCGGCGAATCTAACTATGGACGAACGCTGACCACCCCGTGCCCAGGATGATTCCGGATGATCACAAGTAGCATCTGCCAGGGGCGATCAAGACAATTCCTAACCAATTTCAGGCGAACGCTTGGATCCTCGAATGTGCCATTTCGTCTCGGAACGTGCCTTTTCGCGAGTACTTCCGTCTGATCGGATCGTGCCATTCGGGGTGGAACGGGTTCAATCCAGTTCAATCCTCTGATCGTTTTAATTTCGACGAGACGTGTCGAACGAACGGCCGCGTAGACGGCGCCCCGCGACCCGGCCCCCGATAGGGACCCGAGAAAATTCGTGAATTCATGGGTGACGTTAATCGCTGAATTGCGAGGAGAAAGTTCACTCTATGGAGCGCGAATTTTTAATCAGCCGGAAAAACGGAGTGCCCTGAACTTCCTGGCGTGCCGCATGAAAAACTGGAGTTACGCGGAAACTTAAGGGACGTTAATTCGGAAGGAAGTTGTGAGCTTCAACTTCCTCTGAAGTCAATTTTCGTTCGGGCGTTCCGGATATGCGCGTCAATATTTAAGCAAGCGAATCTAGATCACAGACTGAAAAATATTATGTGAGCATGGATCGTACATACCATTACTCGCGAGTTATGACGCATTAAAGTTCGAAGTTCTCGTCTCCCGTTACAGCAACGCGCGTTCGGAGCCGAGTGAACGACAAGTTTTAAAGGGGGAACGGCCATCTTAAATTCTATTGAGCGTTTCCTGAAAATTGCTCGAGTACCGACGGAAAACTACACAATCAGGCTATTGGCGATGCGCTATGAAATGCGGAAATTTATTAAATTGTGAAAGTGGAGTTTTATGCCGAAGAACTCAAGATTATGAGAAAACAGTAATTGTGATTTTTATTAAACCGATAGACTACGAGTGAAGCCTTCGTTTGTTACTTATAGATATTTGAAAGTTAGGACAAATATGGTTGAAACTCGGCTAAATTTGATCAAACAATACTAATTTACGGTAGAATTTAACCAAATATGTTGGAAATACGGCATCCGGCTTGACACAGTAGGCGGGGCCTATGTATCGACAGAGTTAGGCCCCGCCTACAATATTAAGTAAGTTGTTATTTAGATGTATTTTTAAAGAAAAGAATTTTAAGAATCTATCGGAACTTCATTATATTGTATGAATACATTTTAGATAATTATTGACATTCTTCCTACATTAATCCTTTTAAATGTTTTTATGAATATGCAGACAATATTCCAAAAATGGCATTAAAAGGGACGGCAGTAGAATTTAGAATTATGCAGTGTCCACTGTAATGAGCAAAAAGTGTTCACACAATGTAAATCCGGGAAATTACATTATGCAAACTATTTTACAAATAAAGCTAAAAAGAATTCTGGAGCTATCATGCACGCGGAACACCCAAACTGTTTAAATAAACAACTCCTGTTCTTTCTAAAATAAAAGAACAATGAAACTGAGTGATGTCCAAGTTTTTTTTAATAAAAAAAAGGTTCCTTTAAAAATCATTATCAAGTGGTCCCTTTCTCATGCAAGGAACAACATCCATAGTACCCTTAAATCCTAAAACATTCCTCACAAAAGTCAAAATCGACGATACCTAACGATACCAGACCCCTTAAACTTATTCAAACGATTGAAGGAGCAATCGAGAATTCCTGGAAAATCGCGTTCTCACCAAATCCCTAGAACGTCGGCCACGGAACAGGGTTCGAGTAAAACGGGCAGCGCATTCCTTAAACCGGAAGTTTATCAGAGAATCCAAGTCATGGTCAAGCGGTTCCTCTGTTTTCACCCGGCCATACCACCCTCCGGCTTTATCCTTCGTTCGCTCGCCCGGTAGAGGGGTGCAAAAATATTCGAGCAATTTGGTGACACTGCCAAGCGTCCGACCGGGGTCTTTTTATCCGTGGTGTTAGCCGGCTTAGTTTTATCGCGGCCGCATTATCCTTCCTTTCCCCTGTTCCATTCCGTTCATCTGTCCTCCCGCTATTCAGTCGACGCTTTCTCTTGCCAGTTTCGCTTCCCCCCGCCACACTTCACCTCTTACCTATTCTGGATTAATGCCAGTGGTCTTTCCGTCTCCGAATCCCCCCCTGCCGCCTCTTCCAAACGAACACTACACCCTCCACCAGCCAGCAACTACGGTTTCACCGTCCTCTCTATCAGCCGTTTGATCTCCAGCGATCCTTGCTACTCATTCCGTCGTCCTCCCTATAGCGCGACCGGTTGCAACCCCTGTTTTCTACTGCACAATGATTCGTTGCTGTAGCATAGACGGAAAGCTCGCAATCGTTGACGAAGAATTACGAAGTGGAGCGTTGCTGCCAGTACCCAGGGCCCTCGTGTATATTCGTCGCGCTCGATTTACCCCTCTAAGTCAAATCCCCGAGTTCAGAGCTCGTCGCCTCCGGACGACCTCGAGGGAATGTTACAGGTTGCCGGGGAGAGCGCACTTATCACGATGGCGAATTCAAACGCCGCCCCCACCTTCCCGAGATTTTCTGTGTGCACGCGTACGTGTGCAGAAATGGTTGACGAGGACTAGCGTAATTGAATCGTTCTTTCCCGGAATTTCACGCTCCCGCAGATCAAAGCCACCCGATATTAGCATTTATTTTCTGCACCGACGATAAGGCTGGCTTCAGGCAGCCATCAGTTGCTCAGTATGATATTTTTCTTCCGAGTATTGCAGTTTTTTGCCGCGATTCAGGTTTTGAACAATAGACTGTTGGAACCAAAACGAGAACAATGTTTTAGCTTGACCTAGATTTCTCTACTACCAATTTTGAGACATCCTGTATATTTGACATAGATAGTGTACAATGACTGTCTACAGACAGACATGTTTCAACCGTGAATTGTCTATAGAATAGATGTTGTGTACTGCTATCACAATGCCGTTAAAGTAAGGAGGCTACTACAAACTTGTGTGCAACATTACTATGTTGCGCACAGAATAAAGTTAAACCTTATACATAACTGCTATTGTGTACATACTAATTTGACCCATTAAAGACCGAAGCGGATATGCTTAACACAATAAAAGTGTTGCGATAACGCAATGTTGGGCCTTAATTGGTTAAGAATGAGGAAGAAAAAGCGAACAGAACATAGACTACAATTACAATATGAACTCTGACATTTGAATACATTGTGGATAAAGGGATTTAATCAAAGATTAATGATTAGAAATATTTAGTCCTCATTTATATAACACCATATTTAATCATTTAAAAATCTTCTTCGAAAGTCTTCAGACTCAACAACTTCTTCCATCTTACCTCATAATTACAGTAAATTCATCGGTATCCGTCAACTACTTGAAAGTATGCGCAGCACTCGATAGAGCGTCCCCGAGAAGGGTAACGTCGCATCAAAAAGATGAGACACGACGAAACAGGCGCATTCTCCAAGCTCAAGGCATTGTGCTCTACCTCCGGCAAAAGACCCTTCGATACGTCTCCGTACGACATCGTAAAACACGTTGATCCGTGGAACAAAAATTCCTGAAGGGAGGGAAAGCAACGACAACGGCATTCATTCTGAAACCCTGCTACTTCGTATAGAATCTGCGGCTAAATCCCGGCGGGACGGCACGCGTTTATGTCTCGAAAGCTTTTTTAGTGTCCGCCTATAGAGGGGAGGAGAGAGAGCATGTGCCGACAAGCACTTTATTTCCTTGATTTCCTGCACTTTTTATTCCCCCGGAATAACGACCCGTTACAACCGACGGCGCTATACGTTTTCCCTCCGGTCCGATCGGCTGCGTCCATTCATCCGCGCGCCTCGCGTTGCAACAGCGTTTCTAAAGATCGAGTAAATTGTTAAGTGCACCGAGCCGTGGGTTTGAATGGTGCTCTACGCGGGGAGGCATTAAACGCGGCCGAGCCAACGCCTCGAATTACGGATACGTACCGTCGGCCGCGTCAGAAAGCATCATTCAGCACGCGCGTAAAAGACTTGCTGCCGAAATTCTGAGGAACGCGGCGCGGCGCTCATTCAAGTAGGCGAACTATATCGTAATGAATAATAGGTTGAAAGTTATATGTTTTCGGAAAGTCCGTGTCAGTGAATCACTACCGTCGGTTAAATCCGTGGAAGCGCCGGGTTAGGTTCGACGCTACTGTCCACCGTGGATCTAAAGGACCGAGCACGATTCTGATGGGTTGAGGCGCAAGACGGAACGGAAATGGTCCTCTATTTGACTTTCTGCCATCTTGAGTAGATCAAATAGTGGCGAGCTACGTAGGCGAGTTTAATGACTAGCATTAGCGTAAACAGCAAAAACTAGTAAAACGTTTTTCCTGCTCAATAAATAAAGGAAGTAAAAATTCGGAACAGAAGTACAGACAAATACAATGAAAGACGAAGTAGAGCCAAAACGTCTCGATGAAATCTCAAAGGAATATTCAGCACGAAATTGAATATAAGTCCCATTTCAATGAATAAGTTATTTAACTTTGAGGATACATCCAGTTTACCGGAAAAATTGATCTTGAAGTCTTTATATACCATCCCTAATACCCAATACAAAGAAATTTGTCAAGCTGTAAAGGTTTAAATCTTGGCTCGATATTCCTCTCATTCATTTTAGATATGCGTCAGCGGAGGGATTCGGCTTAGAGCATCCCCTATTTGACTAGAACAGCTTTCAATGCTCCATTTGCATTCACGCAGTATGATTGATCTGCGTAGAGCAGAAGTAATGAGCCCTTATTTGATAGGTATGAAATATGCGGTTCAATGAAGTTGGCCACTCCCTTCCCCACAGGTTTCATGCCCGCAGAATTTGCAAGAAACCTTGAAATTTCGTCTACAGCTCTCCGTAACACGTAATGGAGTAATTGATAGTGAAGGATATTTTAGCAATTCGTGGCTTGATAAATTGACGACAGGAACGGTAAAACACCAACTGGTGATCCCTTTCACATTTACGAAAGTATCCATATTAAAACAAATAATTGTTTAAACTAGTAAACTAGAAATGACGGTTACAACCCCTTCGAGGAACTGGAAACCATTGCTTTGTAACATAACCTCAAATTGGCAGTTAACGTTAATCCATAACGCTTGCTGCGACTTTGTCGTGGACGTACATACAAGTAAATCTACAAGTCCCTCTACTGATTGGGGAAGACATCGAAGTGTAACGCAATAGAAATTGTGCTGCGAGACGATTACGTAGCTATACTTATACTATATCGGTATTCCAACTAGCAACGCCATTGTTGAACTTTCGAATGGCCGCGAAGGTGTTGTATTTTCGACTCGCGGCGCTTTTACCGCGCCGTAAATCTCCGCTTGTGAAATATTTCTGCTATAATTGGCTCTAACTTTTTTCATATATGGGGAAGCGACTTATAACCGAGGCCAGGGAAATTATTCCTCGTGGATGCGCGCGTTATGTAACTCGGTCGACGATGGAAAGGGGGAGAGGGGACAGAGAAGGAAGGGGGAGAGGGAGAGAGGGTTCTCTTCCCGCAAACGGTGGTACCACTACGAACGCTCACAACCGTACAACGGCCATTACATTAGAATTGGTGGAATCGCGGGAAATTCCCCGTTAGCACGCACACGCTCAATTCTGCACAGGTTGCACAAGATTTGAAATTTCCCTTTAGAATATCGCATTCGTGATATTCTTTTGAGATCTTGATACCCATTATGTCAGCCAAATAAAAGTTTTCGAAAATGTTGAGCTTGCGATATACAGAATCGAGAGATCAGGTGTTGTAAGTTTTAGATTTTCTAAAACACTGGGCGTGGAGGAATATCGTAAAGTGTGCGGAAACGCTTACTTGGGATTCTCTTCGAAATCACGTATTTAAAGAGGGACAAGTTATGCAAATGTTGGTAAAGTAGATCGTCTAGTATGTTGGTTTCTACTCCACCGTTTTTAGTGTGAACTGTAAGTAGATCTGCAGAACCTAATTGCTACAATAATATTTTATTATCTATTCTTGGTGTTTTTATGGTGAAGCTTTAGAAAAATTTGCTCACGGATTACGAACAGCCTACTGAAGTATATTTGCAAATTCCTATTGCAGAAATGTCACCATCGATCTACACCAAGAGTTGGACTTCAGTTTCCAACATGCCAGACCACTTACTTAGAAGTATACTCTAGCTTCCAGGGGTTAACAGTCAGTTGGACCGAGGAACAATTAGACTTCCAGGTTGAACTTAATCAGGCTTAAAGCAGTCGAGCTTGCAAGCATTCAAAACCAATGATCTATCCTTAGAAGTACCGAAGCGTAGGTATATTTTCTGAGTAGTCACTCACATAATAAATTTTGCAATCAATTTAGTTTAAAAATAGATCCACCTTGAACAATTAAGTTCAATTCGTACTATATGATTACTGCGTCTGAAAATATCGTCCAATGTGTTTTACGTATGCTAAAATATCATCAGTTAACTTTATAATAATTCCAAGAAAGCCAGTCACATTTTTAGGAAGATTCTACATTCCATGTCAAAAGCAATGGATATAACAAAAACGACTGAAGCTGAAAATATTTCGTTCTCAGCCACCTATTAGACTATCTTATTTAAAACAAGAGACTCCCATCTGGAAGTATTTACGGTGTTCATTTAAAAGTTGTAAAACACGCGTCGAGGCTGAGGTTTTCTCGCGTCCGCGGGAAGCGCAAACTGCACCCTAACGAGTGACTCAGAGCAGTTGAATTACATTCGTATTGAAAGACCACCTGATTTATTCATCCCTCCTTCTCTTTACTTGAACAGAGTTTGCGGTTCCATTTTTGCGACTTCAGTTTCTAGTTCGCGAGTCACGGTAAAAGGGAAGCGCGTGTTTCAGTCCGACGAATAAACGAGAATAAATGCTGGTCGGGCGCCTTGTTACCGATATCAGTTTCGATAATTAATGTAGCTGCACGCGGCAGACTATTACACAACAATAACCGAACGAATTGATTTCGCGCGACGCGCGGAGATGAATGATGTCCTTCTGCATAAATCATTCGCCCGGTGATTCGTTATTCTTTGACAAATAACATAACATGAGCGTATGTGCACGTTGAAACGAATCTGTAAACGTTGACGTACAATTACGTCGGCCGAAACAATTTGGGAATTGCCTATTCAAATGGTTTTACCATTCAGCGACGTGTATTCAATATTGCACTGCTTCATCCTGCGTATTGTAGGCATGAAGTAAGTTGCGGCAAGAAATAATGAGAATTATAGGAAATAAATTAGCGCGGGTAAAGGGGTAGGTAAAAAACGTGAATCGATTATAAGCTTAATGTGAGAAGGCAGAAACACATTATTGCGAGTGAAGGCTTCATGATAATGAGAAGATATACTGCCAAAAGATTGCACAATTGGTAATTCTCTGGAATGTTTGATAACTTGAGGTATATTTTTCTCTCCAAAAAGTATTTTCTAGCGAGTTCCAAATTGCTTGATTGAAAGTTCCATGATTCCAGTTCCATTTTGGATTAAGCTGTTAGTCCTGACATATATGCCAACCGAATATGGCTCCAATCCCCTTTGCTGTATACCATAAGAATAACCTTGTTCGGACCTATTTCCGACCGATCTGGGGAATTCCTATCATTGGCTATCGATAGAACTCATGTGATTTTTCGTAGCGCCATCTCTGAAAGTCTGTCATCAAATAATAATATAGTCCCAAGATGTGTGATGCAAAGATTCAGGGTGGGGGAGTAATGGAGTATCAGAAGACAACTCTCCCATTTTAGGGCGTTTCAAAGGGCGGAGTTCGCAGTTCTGCATAGTAGATGCAGCATTTCCATGAAGCGGATGTTTCATAGTGATAATAGGAACCCAATAACGCTACCATAAGCGGTAAGTACCTACTGAATAGAAAGTCTAACTTTCGATGTTACGGTTAGAAAAGTGAAAAGCACTACAAATAGTAGTACACCCAGTTGTGAACGTGACAATCGTTTCCTTATCAGTATTCTCCGTTCTGCACACTCGCAACGCGCTCGTCGCAGTCCGCGACACTCTTTTGTCGCGAAGAATTTCCATATTTTCCATATCCGAGCACCGAAATGGTCGTACACCGTCCTTCCACGCCTCTTTTTTCGCCGCCGCTGCCTCCGCGGGAACAGTAACAAACGGAGCGCAGCTCCCCATAGAGTACGTGCATTGTGGCGTGCTCATTCGTACAGATAAATTTCCACGGTGACCAGGGATACACACGAGGACGGCTTCGTTTTGCGGAGCGTAATTGCCGCAACCGAAATCGATGAATATTTTAGCGTATAGTGTAGCGTGCTCGCGCCTCCTCTCTTGATGGTGTCCGCATACACGTGCTGTGGCCTCCCTCCATGTCTGTATCACCCCCCTCCCCGATCCAGCTTGTCTCCTCAGCTTTCTCTATTAGCCTCTTTCACCGCCTCCCACTGGGCAACGAATATGTTTATTCATGCAGTTATTTATTAGTTCGAGCAATTAGCATTAATTAGCAAAATCTGGCACCGGGTACCGGTCCCCCTACTACGATCCTCAACACACCGCGACGGATATAATAGCGTCGCGTGGTCGCGATGTTTTAGGGCAGTACAACGACGACAGCGCTCGTTGCACCGTGTCTTGCCGCATAGGTTTGCCTTCACGTAGCACGACTACCTTGGATCCATTAGGGTACGCCTCAAAATCATTAGAGGGTCCGCTTTTTGTGAACTGAGTTTCGAGATGAAGGAACTCACTGAAGCTGAACACTGAATGTATTTGCCTTAGGCGAGATCAATACTATGAATTTCCTTTCCAGCAATTTTATTCAAGCGCAAAGTTTTATTAAGAAATAATTCTCTTTTAAGAAATAATAGAGTAAATTGGAGTGAAATGGAAGGTAAACATTGTCACTGCTTATTCTCTTAAACCGAATCGATCAGGACTCAGTTAAATCTTTTAGGACATTAGCATAAATCCAATAAAGGTTTTCGGTATTATACAGGACCCAATTCTTGCGGCCATTAACAGTTCTCTCGTTCACCTTTAGTCATTTTACAATAGACCAGCATTGTATAGCGAGTGCATCCGTTTACAAGAGCACAGATACTATGAGGACAATGGGCACCCTGCGAATAAAGGGAGACACTTCATTAGCGAATACTTCTCCCTTGTGAATATCAATAATCATTTTATGAAATGGAGAAGCTCGAGACTTTTTTTCATCGCCCGTGTGACTACTTTAAGCTTCACTTTTGTAAAATAGTTAATATTCACGAAGTAACAATTTATGCCGACCAATTTCTATGCATTTGGAAACATTTTTAATAACACTCCTATAAAATATTCCATTTAACTTGGTCCTACTTGCTGTGTGGTTCCATTGTCTTCAGAAGCGGAACAGGTTCAATGCCTCTATAGTAGTTACAGACAGACTACTTTTTCTCCAACATTAATTTCAAACTGCCTCACTGGCTCATGCCTCTTTATAATGAGAGCACTTCACGGAGGCTTCAACAGAACGCAGCAGCCAACAGAACATAATATCATCCGCGTTTATTAAACGCACGACAAAATTTTTCACGAATGAAACTTTCATTCTAGATGCCGTGAAGTAATACTGAAATATTGTTTAAAGCAAAGAAGTCACACTGCAATACCTATAACAGGCACAAATAATTTCCCATCAAACTCTCCTTAACTTGTATCCTTCGTTTCTGTGTATGTAGACACAGCAGTTTCGCTCTACTAATACCGTACTGTAGAATAGGTTGATTGATGTCTACATGCTAATACCTAGACAGATACATTTCACCCAAATGAGATTTCTGTGCTTACACCTGCTACGAAGGCTTTATGGATATGACCCATTAGACATGAAATTGGGGTTCAATCATGTTTAATAAACACATTCATGTAAAGTGTTTCTACGGTGGCTACAAAATCGACACCAAAATGCAAGCTTTAATTAGCTGTTCTTCCACACATTTTGTATTCCATACTAATTTAGGAGGTCAGTACAACAAATTGTCTGGAAGCCGCAGTATATTCCTCAAAGTGTTCATAAATCAAACCTTTGATCCAATTTATGCCCGTGAATTCAATCCTTGAGGTTGATCATAGTTCTGGTTGAGTTCTGGTAACTTTAGTTTACACGTAAAATTTTTAGGGATACATACAGGTATCTAAAATAAGGGTATCCGAGTTCCGGAAAATTTGTGAACACTTTTGATAGTCAGTCACGGCTACAAGAAAATTTAGGCATACGCCTCTCAAGGAAATCCAATCTGAGAGTTTCAATTCTCAAGAATATTATTTTATAGGTTATTTAAGACTATTCCGAGTATTTTACAGCAGTTTTTCTTCTACTACATGCACTCTTGTATTCGATACTTAAATATTCAATACTCTTCGCATATAACAACTTCTTCCACACGTTCGTTCCGCTTTATTTTTCCTTGTCAGATGCAGCATTCTCGAGAAACCGCGTTACAGTCTTCCTACCACTCGTGCTCAAGTTCCACACATCAACTCCGTGCACTCATCATGCACCACTCAGGTCCAATTCCAGCCGTTGCTCTGCGCCTCACGTTCTCAATCATCGGTAACAAATCATCTGCATGCTCCACTATCTTGTGGTCACGCCTCTGTAATTCGTGCAACAAGTTATCCATCACAAATTTCCATGGCACGGCTTCACAAACGGATTCATGCAAACATCCATTTGCAGCTGCTTCTCGTGCTGCTGCAGATTCGTTTGTAATGAATTCTATGCTGCCTTCTAGATGTCCCTAGTATAATAAACACCTCTTCGTAGCTATATCCTTGTAATCTCATGACTATGGCAAGCCTTACGATGAAAGACGCACTGCTTTGCACCTATACCCTTTGCCAGTAATATAGGAATAGCGTTACCTTTGTCAGGAGACCTTTATTGACCTGTTTCTAGGATATTACCTCTGTTCGTGAGACGCCATATCCGATAGTCATATGATCAAAGAAAGTTTTAGCTTAGTTTAACTTGAAAGACAGAAATTCGAGATTAAAATATAAGTCTTCCCCTAAATATGGTGTTACTCATGAACTCTTGATAATGAAAATAATAAGACAATTGATGAAGTAAAATCATCAGTTGATAAATACCACACTTAGATGCCTTACATACGGGCGACAAACAATTGATTCTGCATACTACTATGTTTTTCACAAATACAAATAAATCGGACAATGTCACTCACACAAGTCACACGACTTGTCGCCCGTGTGTAAAGTTTAACAGTAGATGTGTGACATCATCGATGGAGCGAACCGACTGACAAGTCTTGTTCAATTTTGTCGAATCTAAATCTTATCAAACGACTGACAACAAAAAGGAACCGAAGGGATTCAGCAGTACTGAAGGAGCCACATCAAACGAGACCGTGGATCGGTAGCGAGCCAATCTCCAATTATCGTCAATAGCATAACCTAAAGTCCTCCTTTAATCGTTCTCAAAGTACTCAGTCGTGAAGTTCGTTGAACAGAAGAAGAGATTGGGTCAACGATTGCGATTGTGCCGCGAGACCTCGCGCCAATCGTAATTTCGCGGGCAGGAAGAAAGCCTCGGCCTCCCTGTGCGCCGCGAATAATGGGTGTATCGATCACAACCAGATCGATACGCAATTTACGAGCGATTAGAGCCGAATTGTGAAGCGATAGCACGGTGTCGATTAAACACGGATTTCAGGATACTGCCGTGATCCACGTAATAGTTTCGGTGGGAAACTGCGTACATTTTTAATCGGTTCGCACACATTAAACATGAGGCGGACGTTCGTTTCGCTCACCACGGCCGTTAACAGCTGCGGGGCTGGGTTTTATAATTCGATTCACAAAAATCAGAATTAATTGGCTTGACAGCGATTAGCGGACGCAACGCTTAATTTAATATGTCATCAGCTTCAACACTTGGTCGAGGATTGAAGTATTTCGACTCTAGTCTGTCGTCGCTCTCATATCGATAACCCTGAAACCTACTTCGCATACGAATTACATTTTCCAACCTCCTTTAATGCTATTCTTACCGCAACGATATCGGGTGTCACAGATTAATGTGCGATTCCAGTCTCGTCCTTTCCTCCAGCCTTACTCTCCCGAGTATTGACACGCAATTAAGAATCCAACGAACACAATACCGTATCGACCCGTCTCTCTTAATAACCATGGGATTTGGAGGGCACCAGCCCGGACGACTCAATAAACCAATGTGGCCCAAAGAGATTTCGAAGCGTGCAGGGGAACGTTACCGGAAAGGTAATCGCTCGAACGTATCCCCTGCCGGTTCTCAGGTACACAGGGACATCCCCCGTGTTTTATGGCCCCTGTTTTTGTCAACCCTCGCAGGCGATGGATGAGAGAGTCCTCGTTTCTTTTTCTTAGCAGTGATATTTCACGATGGTCAGGAGAGACGTTCGCCTCTTAAGCGACTGAACTGGAAGGGGAGGGAGGTAGGTATCCACACCGCCGAGGATTGCCATTTTCCTCCCTCTCTCTTCCCTATTTTACTCCTCTAATCCCATTGCCATAAATTAGTCCGGACGGAAGTTCGATACGTTGCATTTGTCCACGGGCGCAACTGAAATAAAGAATAGCTCGCGTAATAATGCTTGCATTTCCGTCTCTATTTCCGGTCGCGCGACCGTTCAATTATTCCGAACCGGAGCTTACGGATCGCGACGGAACATCGGTCTTCGAACTGTCGCACCCGCGGCGACGGCGCTCGATGTTTCAGCTTCGTGCGAAGTTAACGTCTTAAGGCGGCTATGGTCGTTATGCGCGCCCACCAACTGCTGCCAGGAGTCAGGAGCAGTTCAGCGCAACTCCGTGGCAACTGAGATAGGGGTGTAAAATTAGATAAACACGGAACAGCACTAGTGGGAATAAAATGGAAGTCCCGTTGTCGGCCGGTTTCGCGTTGGTTAGACGCGCGTGAAAACTTCGCAGTTTTCCTCCTGGAATGAAATTTGCGCCGCAGCGGTTCAATCTTTAATTTCGTTGAATATACGAGGAAGCGTTGAAACCGGAGTACTAGAAAGTTTGTAATAACTGGAAAAATAGACCCGTCGCGTGTTTATGCAAAACGGTTCAAATGTGCAATACGTTCAAATATTTACTGGAGTGGAAACGCACAGAAGAAGCGGAGAACTATTTTAAATGACAAGTTTAGTCTTTGACTGAAATTATTCAGAAGCAGAGTTTGTCGTAATCATTATTTTTGAACGTTTAGACGAAAAAGTTTTGAGCACGCTATGATCCTATAAAAAGGAGAAATCATAAAAGAAGACTGCAGAGAATTCGAGTTTCTCAACTCCTTTTTTATATTTGTTTTAGTATCCCTAGGATAAACGTTCAGCTTTAAACATACATACACTGTATAACAAAGAAAAAACATAAACACAACATATCCTTTACATAAAATAGTATACGTCGCTATGTGAAATAATAAACGTACATGCGATCTATCGAGAACATTCGAGCTCTGAATACCTACTTATCCCTGACGTGCACTTGGTTCAACTCAATGTTCATTTTATATTTGATATCGATCTTCCTGAATAAGCTACCGAATGGAGCTTCCGTGCCTTTGGAAACTCTTCTTATTTACTACAGGACGAATATAAAAGAAAGCTCTCTTTACGAGAAACGTAATGTAATTCAATGAAACAAAGAACTAATAAAGTGCTCCCAAATTGTTCCTCAAAATGCTTTTATGACACTTGCAAATTTTGTCTTCCAAGATTTTATATAACGTTTCACATTCAACGAAAGATTCTTTTGTTATGCAAATCGGTCCGCGTCAAAGAAACAACGCATCAGATAATCTTATGATTTGATTTACAAAGCGAGATGAAATCGACGGAAAGACACTTTGCTACTTCATGCTCGGCACTGAACTTTCGTAAAACGAGTGCAAGAAGTTGTTAACTCTGCAAATAACTACATAGCTCTTGTTATATCTCACAGCGCTTCAACATTTTCTGAATTAGTTTAGATTCTAAAGTTTTAATACGATCTCTTCTCCACCCTCAGCATCTACAACTGTTCATCTTATACCAATTGAGGCATTTGCAGACGACTCTGCAGCATTATGCTTCAGAAGTAAAACAATCAAGGCTTTCAAATTTCTAACCATCAACGCATTTCTCCCCTGTTTTTAATGTACCAAGGTTTATCCATTGAAGACAATATAATACCACTATTAATGAAAGAAAAACGTATTATGGCTTTCGCAACTTGGTTCAACAAACGCATCTATCTTTCCAAATCAAAATGTTTCACGATGCAGCGGTCTAGCGTAGAGGAGAACTTCAAGGCGAGAAATGGTAAATTATTGTCTATGTTCGGAGTTCATTAGGAATGGAATCATAAATCTCAGGCGGGCGCATTGTGAAGTCAGCATTATTGTAGACGGAAGGAGCGCAAATTATTTCAATGTGGCGGATCAATCAATACCCTACGAGCAAGAGATTGTTCCCCTGATTTTCTGGGTGAATGTCGTCTTGCGGTGCGTTGTATATTAATGACCGCTCTGCTCCATACAGTGGCTGAACAATAGACTACCGTGAACAATGCGGAACATCGATTCAGATAACTCAATCATGGTAGCCTAATTCTATGCAACGTGGGTTCAAGGTGCATTCTATGTGTCCAATGATATCTCACTGCACTTTTCAGCGAGATAGCGATCCTAAACACGGCACTGAAACTATAAATCGTGCAAATTAATAGTGATACGATCAGCGTGGGCTTCGGAGTTGAATTTCGATAATAAGCTTGCAAGGAGATATAGGATGGGAGAGATGCATGAAATTTTGATAAAACGATAAAGAATCCTAACAGGGTTGTATCCTGTAGGTGAGTATATTTTTTTTTTTTAAATAGAACATTAAATTTAGTGTACCCATTTAAAACCATCAAATCAGTAACAAAGTCTATTCATAACACAGGATCAAACTTCGTCGTAGTTGATAAATTCAATTGTAGAGATAGATGGACATTCATTTAATTGCAATGCATGAACAAACTCTTAATTTGGGAATCTCTGACAAGGACTACTTCAAAACAAACCATTTACCGGAAACAAATTGTTCATTTCGGGAAGACATTAATCTCGCCAAATTTAATTGCTAGATTATCCAATTTATCAGAACGGAATCGTGTTAATTGGACGCTGGACATTCTTAGATGCGGCGGAAGCGTTACTTCAATTGGTGGATCAATAAATAAAGAAATAAGAGCGTCACTATTTTCGGGGGATATATTCGACCGCGTTTGTCGGCCCCGAATTAAATGAGCATCGTTACGATGCCAGCGATTTTTTGGCAGCCGGCGCGAATAGATTTCCGGCTTGCGGGGAGGTTTCTAGAATAAAGTATAAAGGGGCAGGAAGGAGAGGGTGAAGGGATGGTGGGAAAGTGGAAGGCTTCGCCTCCCCGTACTTATTGTCGGCGGGCATTGAATCCACCAGATACGCATCAAAGTTTTTGGCACTGCCGAATAGTTTATCACTTTTTCGAAAATTCTACGATTTTACGGTGTCTACAATAAATATCGTACCGCGATATCGAGACATAATCGAATATTACTTAGAGAAATTGAGGTCCACTGAGAGAAGTATCCTTGGGTATAAACCTGGTGAACTTTACTAAGGATCCAGTGTTAAATAATACGAAATGCAAACTAACTTCTCCTAACAAGTAGATGATATTTCCCGAGCTGTTTACATGTAACGGTTATCCAATGAATCGAATGAATTAAGTGCTCCAGTTGTTTGTCCTTTGCCACTAACATTTTGTGTTTGACTGGTTTTGGTTCTTAGTTTCGCTAGATACGAGCGGAAGAGGGTAAAACGAGATTTTGAAATTCGTTTCAGAGGGAAAATTCGTTTCCGCTGAGAACGTTAGGTGGGTTTTAGATTGAAAACTACGGGCGGTTGTGAAAATTTACGTACCCCTTATTTTACTATGATTTTATGGAAATTCAATTGCTTTTACTGATTGTGCAGTTCGTATTCTATTATAAACGTCTTATATGCTTTACGTGTAGTTTAATGAATAAAAATAAAGTAGCATCTTTATTCATTGTATTCACTGAAAAAAATTCTTTAGTATTGGCAAATTCTTCCACGGAATTACTAGAACCTCTTAGATTTCCTTAAAGAAAAGTAAAAAATTTTGCTTTACTTTTAAAACAATCTTTTCTTTAATAAATTTAAGAGAATTTAATATTTAGACTCTTCTAAAATGATTCACATTTTATAGAGTGCCTCTAGGTCAAGACAATTGAAATTTTAGAACTTGTTTCTGGAAAATAGAAAGTTGAGGATAGTTTGGATTAAAATCTAGTATGCACTTATTGTCAAACAGAGAATAGAAATAAATTAACTTTAGACAAGGTTTCAAAATAGAATAACCTTGAAAAAAGCAGTTATGTAATAAAATAATGATGCAGAATTTTGAACTTCAGATTTGTAAATCCATAAAATTTTAGTACCACTTAAAAATTGTCACAAACACTTTTTTTAAATTTCACACTTTTCTTTAAGTATTTAAACTTCCTACGCAACTACTACACACACGGATTTAACATAAAAAAATAAAATACTGAAAGTATTACAACAAAATATTGTTAAATTTTCTCTAAGAGGATCCGGAGAAGGGATTACCGGATAAAGCTTTACATTGTACTCACGAGAATAGTCAAAAAGTTGAACATTTCCACAGCAGGAAATAACAAACACTCCGAAATATATCATCAATCCTTTAAAATCCAATGGAAGTTTTTAAACATTCAACTTGAAAAGAAAAGACCATCCGGAAAAAGAACACTTTAAAAATCGAAAATATTCACAAGTCAAAAAGTATAACAAATTATTGGTTTATATGTACTTCGCAAAACAATCTAAACCCAATTATTAAAACCTCTGTTAGGTTAGTAATTCATATTTAAACAGTTTCACCCTCCAGCATCACAAGAAAAAAAATGTCTCAGTGCATACTAGGTTTCACATGCCAACGTCCAGCAGTTCCGAAAAAAAACAAGGTGAGCATTGCAAAATGAATTATCCAAATTTGCTCGTTGACGCAACCGCGCCATGAAACGTCACTTTGTTGGGCCACGTTAAATATGCCCTCAAATGCGTTACCATTCTACGTGTCATTGGCAGAAAAACACACGAACGCACGACCACCAGCCAAACCACCCCTATACACACCCACCATCCTTGCGTATTTTCACTAGACTTGGCTATCGCGTTACACCGAGCGACGAAACGCGTATCGGGATGTTTTCACAGGCAAAACTTCGGGACAATTCGGCCGTAACGACGCGTTTCCGACACGGTACGCGCTACTTCACCCCCGTGGCTCATCCACGACATTAACGATACCACCTGCGTGGATACAACGCGGCTACATTCGTCAGAAGCCTGTCGTTCGCACGTCCCCGGATATGTGAACGTAGACGGGCTCAGCGCGGTGAATAGTCGGTCAACGCTGGCGACTCAAAACGCGCGCGAGCGGCTGCAGCGCCACTCGATTCGATTTCCCATAGGGAACGTCGACGGCGAACCCTGGCAGAGCCTAATGTGCCTCAACTCACGATTTCTACTACGCACCACGTCACACGTGTCACTCGGTCGATCCTTTCGCGCCTCCGAGGACGCGCCATACTCGGTAGGTTTTCGTTATAAACGAAGGACCTCGTTTACGAACTTCGACACTGACCTTCCACGTAGGCTGGACGGGCGAGGAGCAGCTGCGCGACGACGTAAATCGCTGACACGGAGACGCGGTTCAGCGACATCCATCTAGGACTTGGCGTGACGCCGCGACGAAGAAGGACGATTCGCGCCGGAATCTCGGTGCGGACTGGCACACGAGGGGGTTACCCGGCTCGCCAGCGACGAGACTGAACTGTCGGGGTGAGAAAGGGGGGGCGATAGGATGGAGGGAGAAACTGAAAAAGAGGGAGAGAGAGAGGGACAGGCGTCCTTTCTCGATCGCCGTGAGCTTTAGGGTTGGTTCGCATGCGCCCGTCCGGGTTCACGTGCCCTCCGCCATCGCGAACCATAGGACCCGCCTTCCTCATACGAAAGACACGTTCCCAGGATAGCGGAAAAGACACATAGACACGAGTTCTGCCGCTACTCTAAGGAATTCAACCGCGAAAGTTTCCCTCAGGGCTGATAGGCGGTTGGGAGATCCGCCTTGGGCTGCTAAGCATCTCGTCTCGTTTGTTTTGATGACACTCCGTCGTTTACGCCGCCAACCGTTCACTATCTTCCTGGATCAGTGAATAGCACATGAGGCTTCGATCATTGCTTTGGGCAATGCTATAGGTTGGGCCTTGTGTAACTTCGGACGGTCTTCTGAGAGTTTTGGTGAAAGGATCTTCTCTCAGGTACGTGTCGAGTCCCAGATAGTCTACTATCCTCATTCCGAAGTGTAGGTCTATGATTCAGATTCAGTAGAATTATTCGATAGAGAAAGATTCGATAGATTTTAAAAATTAATGGTTATTGTCTAGTGGTAGATTTGAAAGTTCACTTAATAAATCATTATATATAGGTTACATAATTATGTAATCGTCGCAATGCAAAAGGATTATAAATAATAAATAAATAAATAATAATGACAAACAACTCGCGTCAATTAACTGTCAATCAACTTACACTGAAATATTCGAAAGGGGAATATTTTATTAATTTCAATTTGATTTAATTTGTGATACTTTCATGACAGCTCCAGCGATATGGTTTTCGAAAAAAAGAGAGGAAAAACATCATGAACAGAGTAGTAAAACGTGAGTATCTCCAAAAATAATTTGAAAAATTGAGGCGGTAAAATATTGAGAAGTAATAATAAAAACTTAGTCGGAATTGGAAATAGTGAGGAGAGAACTTTTCATCCATTTCTGTAACTACATGTTGTTATTGTTACAAGTACTTTAAAGAGATAAAACGGTTGAACAAATTACTGCATTTTAAATTCTGCGTATAAATACTCTCATGAAAAGCTTCTCCCACATATTCACGAATTCGTTTTTGAATCTTCATAAAATGAAGTGGGTAAATTAGGTATACAAAATGCTTGCATAAATAACTGTAGTAATTATATATTTTTAATCAATGTCAAGGTGACCTAGATAAAATTTTGCATTCTAATTATATGTATAGTATGGCATTCAACAATTAATGAAGTTCTGCGAACATACGACTTATTTCCAATTCAATTTTCTCAAAAACGCACAAATTTTAATCTACCGTACTTTTTGTGTATGAACAGAATAAAACAGAGTTTTTAGAAGAAGCTGTAACGAACATTCGAAACAGCGTTTCGTTTCGAGGCGCCCAATTTCAACATTGATATTTTCCAGGAAAAATCGATCAGCAGTCAACGGCAGAGTCACAATTCCAGTCGATATTAATCTGAAAAGCGAGCAGCATCTCACCGCGAAGCCGTTTGCCACGGAATGGGTGGAGAATTCAGCATCGAACTCTGACTGGCGAGTTCCGTTCGACGAAAAGGGGAGGTGGTGGTGGAAGTCATCCGAAAAAGGTTTCCGGAAGAGTTTAAGCGTTTCACGTCTTTCGGGAGCGTGGCATGCCGAAGTAGTGCAAGTCATAAAACCCAACCCACCTGCCGGGATAGTACTCGTAGCGGACATTATAGTACCAACATCGCACTATTTCGAAGAATGACTTTAAGTGCGAGCGTACCGAAAGTTTCGCGAAGGCTTCCTCGTAAACCGGTAAGAGGTGGCTTCAAGGTGACGGCAGGATGCGAAACGTGTTTCTAACTCCCTTGCGTCCACCACCCTTGCACCGCTCCCTTCCACTCTTATTCTGGCGCGGGGCTGTTTCCCCTCTTAACCCCTCTCGCTGTGTTTCTTTCCACCCGGCGCGGCGCGGCGTTCGCTTTCATCGGCGGAGTGAAGTCGTCGAGATTTTCAACCTCACCCCGCGTTCAGACATCTTCATGCGCGTCACAGACACTGCATGCCTTCTCGCGCGTTATTGGTACCCATTCCGGAAGGCATTGCGCTTTCCCTTGTCGCTGCTACTCGATAATTTGGGATTTTCAACCCTAGCGCGTCCCTTTAAAAAATCATGATATGCAGTCATTTTTATCGCCGCGATGCTCTGACCTACTATTTCAGTAGTATAAACAGTAATAAATGAGACGGTTCGTTTAATGAATGTATACATAATTATTTCAGCTAATTTAGTAATTTTACCTAATTTAGTGTTGTATTTCAGTCCGTATGAACATATGTGAACACAATAAGGAATAAATCCAAATGCAAAAAAAAGGTTATTCTGTAATTCTGCTTTTTGTGGTATGGAGAGTTGTATCTCAGCGATTTCAGTATTTAAAATTTCATGGAAAAACTGGAGCTCTTTCATGGTCTAATTACGATTTAACGTAACGTTATGGCTGACGCTGGAAAACTGAATGCGTTTAAAGTAATGATGAGTACAGAAAGCCATTAATCACGAAAATTGTGCAGTGTCCCATTCATACCACGAACTTCATTCACCCCCGTTCTATTTAGCATGTGCTATCATGAAACTTTGAAACGTGATTGACTGTTCCAGGTACGCGACTGTTGTAACTATAACAGAAACGATAATTTGTTAAACGTAATCAATTTATCAATGTCGGTGTAAAGACAATACCCGTTGTTTCAACCGTGTGTTATAAAAGGTACCGAATTTTAGTTACACATGTAAAATCAGTGACATTGATTCTTGTCCCTAGGAAAAAATGTGATGAGGAAAAATGCTCATTTCCCACTGAAATGTATAAAATACAGTATACAGGGTGTCCCAAACTCGACGCGGGAGTCGGAAATGGGAGATTCCTGGGATGATTCTAAACAACTTTTTCCTTTGCAAAAATGTTATCCGAAGCTTTGTTAACGAGTTATTAACGAAAAACACCGACCAATCGGGGAGCGAGTACAGCGGATTAATGATGGCGCGTACGATGGCGGACCAATACTACTCAAAGCTGGGGCGCGCGCTGAAATTCGTCCACTGTATTCGTGCGTCTATTGGTCGGTGTTTTTCGTTAATAACTCGTTAACGAAGCCGCAACGAACATTTTCGCTAAGGAAAAAGTTGTTTACAATCATCCCAGGAATCACTCCTTTTCGGCTCTTACACTTTGTTTGGGACACCCTGTATATGTATATGAGTAGGAATGAGTACATTTCCTCATCCCATTTTTTCCGTAAGGACAAGAATCAATGTCACTGATTGTATGGGTATTCTTACTGGATTTCCGTTCTTCTTGCAAGAATGAAATTACGTGTATACTTGCTGAGTTAGAAAATCGATAAACATTAGTCTTCCTTTCTGGTTTGCGTCTACGTCTTTTGGCCGTGATTGTCAGGAAATACGCGTATTTTGCAGCGACTCTACTGGAATTCATAGGACCGTTCCGATACTATAATAGAAGCCTGCAAGATAACGTTTCGCATTAGTGGGAGGAAAAAAGTGCTCCTCGAGGAAACCGTTATCTTAGGTACAGTCGTTCCAAGATCTGCCATGGATTTAAATTCAAGCCTGCTTTTTCAGAATTTCAGATAGAAAGGCCTCATACATTAAACATTTCGCAGCCAATGAGAACGCACCTTCATACATTCTGTACGTACCTTAATAGAATTAGCTTTTACCATTGATCGAATGAAATCCTGAACGGATCCCATTGCAATTCCCATTTTAACTATTTTCAACTGTCCTTTACGGAATTTTACTCTGAGTTTTCAAAGAAATGTAGGCAATTCTTAAATTTAATTATCGAGACTCCATTCATATATTATCATTTTTAAGCATAAAAATATGGATTTGAAAATGTAATTAAAGTTGAAACAAAGTATTCATTCATCTTACTTCATTTAAAACAGCCACTTAGCTGCACCTCGCCTATTACGCATACCACTGTATATGTATATCACGATGTAACATATATATTTATATAGCGTAGTAAATAATTTCAACAAATGAAATGTTGCTTCTGTTTGAAAGAGTATTGTTGCAATTTGAAAAATGCGTCGAATGAAGAATATTGACTATTTTTTACCCAAAATAAATTGTCACATGTTATATATTTTTTCAGAATAAATATAGTGCCAAAATTTTGTATTTGAATATTAAAACACGAATAACAGTTAATTGGGAATAAAAGATAACAGTTCCGTTCCTTAGAGTAAAGTATAAGCGTCTTTTGACAAGCTAAATTTGAATAAACCGGAAACTTTGAACTTTGGCAGAGTTGCTCTTTAAATATCTCAGAGGGAACTTAAGAGCCATTAAACGGATGCAAATTGCATGCATAACGTAAAGACGTTTGTGCCACTCGCAAACATTACGGAAGTGTGGCTCATTTCATCGATCGACTGCTGCATCCTCTGCGTAAGAATTCCTCAACTTGATGGCACAAGATACGCTCGCGAATGGGAAGTCGTTTTATTGCGATCGCTATGAAATATCGGCGGAATTACACGCTTAATGCGCGTTCTACATCTACGACTGTATACCAAAGAGACAATTTCGCAGCGCGTTTGACATTATAACGTCATACACTCTCGGGGCGTAATCAACGCGCGATCAGATCAAAATAATGGTCGCGTGTATTTTCATATTGCATGTTCACGATGGTGACCGCATAATTATTAACATTTTTCTTTTCAGTCCAGGGAAAAGCTTGTAGAGTAAATAACTGAAAAAATTGCTTATCATGCAGATAGTTTTACTAAATTGCTAAATTAGTAAGAATTTTTAAAACATTGAATCTAATGTTCCAGTTTTTAAACACTTATTCAACTTATGCTATTAGTTACTTCGTACAGCAGAGAACATTCGTCTCTTTGCAAAAATGAACGAACGACGTGATCGAAGCTTTGAAAGATATCTGTAGCAATATTCCGTCACGACTGCACAGGGATCACAAAGTTTCATTAAAACTACGGCATTGTCGCCGTACGCGTTAAGCGTTCCGTTGTCGCTTAACGCAATGAAATATGCGACTACGACATTAGAATTTCCGATAATTAGCTTCGACGGTAATTAAAATTTCACCGTCATTATGTTCAGAAATGTTAACGCGACGTAATCGCGAGTCGTTGGCCGTTTTATTAACATACAGTAATATTCAGGATCGCGACGGCATTTCTACGTACTTCTATAAACCCATTGCGCGCTGGAAAATCTGCGAGCAACAAACATTTGTATTTTGAGCGATTTTTGGGGTATGCGAGCGTTATATTCGCCAATACGATGAAACAGTTCTCATTAACAAGCGCGATGCTCGTTAAAACTGAGAGCAATTTATTCTGCGCGCGCGATCACTTCAATATTCGAATGGGATCACCGCTATACACAATTATAGAGGTTCAGGGTACACGCAGCAGAATAAAAAAAGACAACAATGCGATATGCACGCGCAATCGTGCTTGCTATTACTCTACGTGTATTCGATCGTGAAAAATATAAAAGAGAATTATAAAAGTTCCTTTGATCCCATCGTCATTGCTGGGAAATGAAAGTCGGTTAAACTTTTATGATTTCGCCAATGAACAAAGTTCAACTCCAGATTAATCTTTGCGGTAATGAAAGTGCAGAGGAAGTAACTTTCGGGATGGTCGAACGAAGGCGTTGCTTCGTGGCCAATGGTTTGCGTTGGAATTCGGGGAAGGAACGATGGTAACGTTTTCGAGCTATAATCAACCCCTCATCGCTGGTATATCAATTATTTAACGGTTTAATTTGTTTGTGACACGGGTAAAATTCATAACTGATTCAAGCAATTAATCCATTGATGCGAAGCAGCATCAAATATGAGATCCCTCTTTCGAGCGTACCCATTTTCGCATAAATGTATAATTATCACTAATTTGTAGGATTACAGGTATTGCTGACGAAACGATCTGTAAATCCGTCACAAAGTGCGCGAAGTCAACGCATAATAATCACTTTTAAAAGAGCTAATGAAATCCCTCATCCTATTGAATCAACGGCAGAACAAAAAAGGATGGAACAGACCACGGCGAGGCAGACGGCAGGGTGGAACGTCGAAACTCTTAGCAACCGACCATTCCGCTAAGAACTGGAAGCTCATTTCCTGTCGGCGAGGTGCAAGCGAAAAGCGCGTAATTCGATTCCCGGCGAGAGGCGACCGAAAGCACAGTCTCGGACGGGGTTCGAAGTCGACAAAAGGAGGAGGTCCGGGGTTTGCTTTATTCATATCGTCCCGCGCGGAGCTTTGTCGTCCTCCCGTCGCTCTTTACACGCCCTAATGTCGCCGCGGCAAGAAGCTAAAGAGCAGCACAAACGAGAAAACTTGACCGAACTTCGTTAATAACCCGGCTGTTGCTTAACTTCTCGTATACGCGGTGTCGCGTTGAAGACTCACCCTGCCCCCCTCCCCCCCACCCATTTTAACCGGGTCCACGGCGTGCACAGTTGAGAGCAACCCTCGGTCCCTTAACCATCGCCGCGAGTGCGTTACAACACGGTAACGTTACGCGAGCCACGGGGAATCACCGACGATATCGCGTCCTTACACCGCCGCCAATGGTCCTGATTGCGGCGTAAAACTTACCTCGTAAGAGGATGTCGATCATGAATCGCTCGTTCGCCACGCGACAGAACGTATAACGAGCGCAGTTGGAACTTTACGCGCTCGAGGGATCGCCGGGCTGTTCAAGGGCTCGCGAGATTCCCGTTCGTTTGGAGTTTATAATGAAGAGTTTTGATGCGCGGAAAATTTCCAAAAACATTTCATTCAATCAGCGAGGGGTAGTTCGTTAACTGGAGTGCGACGGTTTTATGCGTCCTCCGCGTGCAACGGCGACGCGAAAGTTTCCAGGGACGATAATGGAGGTGACGCTCAGCTTTGGAATCGTGGCAAGCTGGTAACTGTCATCCAGAGATAGGCTGGATTGAATCTACCTGAAAGCGATGCGGATAGCCTAACATCCAGCTGCTGATCTTTCGTTTTTGAGAAGGTACATTCGCACCAGTAGCAGCCTCTAGAAGAGGGATTAGGGTAAAGACTCACTTTCACTCTGTGGATAGATCCTCTGTACATCCATGAAAGTTAAGCGACTTTTTTCTTTCTTTAAAGATATCTGTTTTTGTATCTAGATTTTAATTTATGAGTTGATTAATATTATATGTTTTAGTTGCACAGTATACAAGGTGTTCCAGTATCGGTGGTAGGGGGATTCCTCATAAAAGACTTCACTGACATATATTTCAAAACTGTATTCCACACTTTCGTCATACTTTGGGGAATCACCGCATATACCACAGACGCTGGCACATCCTATAATTGCACCATGAATCATGACGATCCGATCAATGCCGAATTGAATCAGCGTTCTGACATTATCAAATAACTTAATGACGGTTAAAATACCAGTGTAATTTGTGATGTTTAAACGAATTTCAGCGCGCCGCATATGTTAATCACAAACCGTATCGAGCGAGCACTTTGCTCGAATTGTTTCGTACACTGGAACATTCAAAACCAATTACACGTTTCACTGGCCGAAGATATCCAGTTGGCAAACACGCTCCGAATTCAATCGAAACCTATTTATACAGAACGACTCGAAAACTGTAGTACAATGTAATACAATCGCTGAACGGAATATATTTCGATCTGCGCCAAGCTTCGATTCTGAAGAAATGAAGAGCTTTACACGTTATTCGGGAATGCTGACCTGGAAGCAAAATTTCTCGTATTTTTGCAATTTTATGTACGTCTTATTTCGGAACTATCGAACTATGTATTATATTCAGGTTAATAGAGTAATCTGTGCAATTATTTAATGAAGGAAGTTGAAACATAAAAATTTTATAATATACCTTTTTTAGGAAAAACGGTATTCTTCTTATTAAGAGGATTGAATACATGTATATTTATTATGATAAAGTCATAAAAAATTCTTCCGAGTTCGGATGATTTTTGCAGGAAACGATTTTTCAAATGTCACACACACAGGCGAAAAGTTATAGAGAGATATAGTTCCGGTCACGTTGCGATTGGAAAACGTGTCTGACCATAGACAGCCCTCTTTCCCTTGTTCCGTTTAAGCGGCCTTTATCTCGCACTCTGACACTCTCGTATTCATCAATCATACCTTCCTATATTTGTCTACCTGTACGGATTGACATGTATGCACACTACTCAGAAAATTATTCGGAATCAATTGTACAGATCAACAGAATCCACTAAAAGCTCTACCAGAAATTCTATTGATACGACTCAAAGTCGATACAATGTTTGTCAGTAGTAAGTTGTCTGTGATTGAAGAAGTTACGTGGTGACTTATTATTTAAACAAATAAATAAATCACTTACTTAAAATTTCTTAAATATCTCATTTTCAGACGTTCTTAAAAAGGTGATCCGTCTCTCCCAAAATTATCTTAAATCTCTTCACAATATCCATAAGAAATGTCCACGGTGTAGTTCACATTTAGCGTTAAACAAATCGAAAATCGATGTTCATTTGTAAAGCATTTCCAGCGTTCCTAAAACTGCGTCGTTGAACCAAAGCACGTTTATGCCTGACAAACGCGTGTTTGCGTCAACGAGGGTGCAAGTGCGGTTCAGTTTGTTTGAAGTTAGCCCGTTCGCGGTTAAACGCGAAGAATACGAAAGAGGTCCAGGCATTAGGGAGGAAATCGGGCGTGACGTGTGCGTTCCCTTCGCGAATACTCCTTTGGCCTATTCATTTCGGATACAGTAGTCCCAGAAGCGTCAGCTTGGAAAAGCAATTATTTCCGTTTAAGCTCCGTTGCGCCCTCCCGTTTCCCCGCAAAATGTAATTCGTTTCAACGCTCGTGGCGAAGGTCAATTCGCTTCGAATCTAGAACCGTCGTCAAAGCGTCGCCGTCGTCGCGTCGAGATAATACACCGTCTGGTATTGCGGTTTGAGAATTAGACACGTCAAGTTTCGGCTTTTCGGACTTTGAAACAACTCGAACGCTCGCGACGATCAACTCTCAAAAAATCTTCTTTGAGGTGATTTTAATTAAATTCGTTTATCAAGAATAGCGTCGATTCCAACTCTCAGTGAATTGATTATATGTAGAACAAATTAGGCCTAATTAGAAATTTTCGGTGTAGTTACTCGATTAATCCCTGAGACGCAGAAATTTGTTAAAGAAATGGGATGACGTCGTTTACAAAATATATATGTAACTGTTAAGAGTTGAATTTGTGTAAGCAAAAAATTTCTAGACATACGTAAGCAAATGTTGTCACTTGAGATACATAGAGAATCCTGTAAATTTTGATGGGGCAGGAAGTATGAAAAGGCGAAACAGGGAAGGAGGTTAACTACCAGACCTTGGACGCTGTAGTAATAGTTTAGCAAGCCTGAAACTTCGGCAGAGTTTCTACTATGACAGGTCGAAGTTGTGATGTCAGAAGAGGTCAAACGAAAATGCATGGATAATCAAATTACTATGATCGGGTGAAAAAATTGTATATTTCTTGGTGGTAATATTACTTTTACTATTTTGATATAAATATACAATTCACCACTTACTGTATCTATGACTTCGTTTGTTGTCCATCAGTATGATATACTTGTATCAATCCTTTACAGGGGTATATCCTGTTACAACGTTCTTATTTTTGGCAGAAATTTGAAGAAAGAATTTCCGGCTTACTATATCAGCAAGATATCGGTGTGCCGTCAACGGTACAACCATTGTATCCGGTAGTATTGTTTCGGGCGGTTTCTTGCCAAGCTACGAGTCTTTTACGTTGAAGATTTCCAAGCTACGGACGGTGAACTGAATAAAAGGAAAATGAACCTTACCACACCCATCCAGCGCAGCGTTCGCATTGCAAGCCGTTCGTTCTCACTCGTCTCGGGAAATCACGGAAATCATGAGTACTTTTTTTTAAGAAAAGGATTTCGTATATTCTCACGAATAATTTTAAGAAGCTGTAACCTTGTGAACGACATCAGCAGTCGCACAGATCACACGTTGAAAATTCAGCTTACGAGTTAACAGTGATTAACAAATAATTTCAGGAATATTAAGATATTACGTTTCATCTTAGTTTAACACCTGAATTGGTACTTTGTGTAGCTAGATTGAATATTTCTTGTGGCGAAAGGATTCCGGTATTAGACCTTCTGTAAAGGACAAATTAGGATCGAAGGCTGACGCTACGAACCCTGCCTTTGTCAGACCTAACTCAACGTAATCCACTCATATCCAATTTTACCCCATGGAGACAGTGTTGGGCATAGCTAGCGCTTTTTTAACCCTTCGCAAGCAAACTGTGTACCAAGCAGGGACTCAATAATGTCTGGGTCATGTCTGTGACTCTTTCATAAATTGTACGAAATATTTTTTAGGTATTGTGATTCAATGCTAAATTTAAATCAAGTAAGTTAAAATAATTAGGAAATCCATTCCTAGGCACTTAAACACCCTAAATCACTCAAGCTCGCATTTGAATATACCTAAACTACACCGTTTGTTTCCCTCGGTTGCACTGCCGAGTTAACCCTAATGTAATTCCGACTTGATCTACTTAATCAATTTACCCCGGACCTCTATCGACCTCACGAACCTAACCATGCTTAAATAGTGCAAGTCATACCTAATTTACTTGATCCAATTTTAGCTGTGGTTCAGTAACAGCTATGGTACTGTTAGAATTCGAGCGCACTGGACATCCGGAACGTATTTTCAATCGTTTCTATTTATTGTCCTTGGTACAGCAGATCATTTCAGTATTTGCTGAATACTTCTATAGTGAATACTAGCATGGCTGATTCTATCACAAAATACTGTTTTCCATCACACTAATAAAATTGAAATTCAGATCGGTAGAATCGAAATCAATTCATCTTCATAATATACAGGGTGAAGCGCTTAAAACCGGCCACCTGAATAACTTGGTTGCTATTGGTGATAGGAAAAAATGCATCAGGCCAAAATTATTTGGTATCGAGGGGCTGATCATCCGATGTTACTAGTTTTTCGATAGGTGAAGGCGTCAAGGAGATATGAAGGTCATCTCTGTTTTTTTTAAATGGAACGGTAGGTTTTTTTTCTATGTGCAATACATAGTCCCTAACTTTTTATTTTCGTACATTCTCGTCTTTTTTGTGCTTATTGTTGATTGTTATGCTGTTGGAATCTGTCCTCTAAACTTCTCTGCCTCCTCATGTTATATTAAAGGTTTTTTTGAACCGTGTAAATAAATAATTCCTCGATAATGTACAGTTCACCACAAGCGTGTATGAGAAGCAATATGAGCGTTAGAGTGGTCAAGCAAATCGTCGCGATTGTGAATCCATACTAATCCATGTTCAATCGAAATGGCAACTCCCGCGACGCCCCATGCAAGAAATATCGCGAGAAGATTACTCGGCGTAATTGCAATTAACGTGACAGGGGAATCCGCAAACGCGACTATAATGCATTCACAATGTTGACGGAGAGCAACCGCAATTGTACGGAACCAAGTAACCGCGCTCGTCTACCAGAGATGTAGAATGGTTATGAATATGTGATAGGTACACACCAGTGTTTACAACTGACGGTAGAACACTCGTGTAACTCGTGGCATAACTTAACAGCTAGCAGTACTTGAATTCGTTGATCAAAGTTTATGTCTCGAAACGTGAACGATCGAGGGAACTAAGCGTGTGGCACGACACTTGAAATACTTATTTCCTACTTTTTTACTACTTGTTTCCTGTACTTGATACGAGGAAATAGCTTTTCTATTAATTACAAGTTCAACGACTGACAAGCACATGTTAGTGAACTCAACCTACAGTAAATTATCTTTGCAACAAGGCTCCACTTACTGAACACCTCGTACAGCACGGTTACCTCGTTTCGAACCCAAGAGCGTCTAGTAAAGCAACTTCAAGGTAATTCTGCAAAGCTCTTTGAGCAGTCGAGGCTTGATTTCATTGGCGATGATACGAAGTTCAACACTACTGGTCCGTGCTGTTGACCTACAATTTTGATGAGGCGACAAAGATGACAGCTGTGGTCCTGGGGCTTCAATTTCTGTCGGTGATTCTGTGCCATGTTCTGCACCCATCAGTAGCCAAGAAGGATGAACAGTTAAATAACAACGTTCCAGTAACTAAGAAAAGCATGGTAATGTTTGATTCTTATGAAATTTTGAAACTCCCTTGAATGATATTAGAAAACAGTATTTGCAAAAGGAGAATTTAGTAATTTTGCTTTCGTGTCTATTTCCACCAACGGAAGACACTAGAAAACATTAAAAGGGAAGGGATACCGAGAAGGAATGTAGCTGCAGCTTTCTAAAACGGCAAAAAAGGGTCCCATATAAAATTTAGATATTTCAAGTGGCTCGAAGATTGATCTAAACATCGCCACTCAATTTCTCGTTGCGTTTCCACAGTATTAGAAGCAAATGGCAATCCATTTGACTTATGCAGGTCAACCATAGCGGCGGGCGTTTGAAAAATTGAAACATCCAGTACCAGCTAAAATTCTAGTGACCTATATTTAGTAGGAACGAACCTTTTTTAGATGGATGTCCATATCGATCCTCGATATTGAAATAAAATGCAAGTAGAGAGGGAGAAAGCTGCAAACCATTTCGAACTGCACTATCTGGTAACTTGTTTGTCCTGGTTTTAGATACAAAGAAGCACGAACCTTTTATTTTCCTGAAATAGTACTGACAGACTATTTCCGGTCCATCTACACTAACAGTAATAGTAATGAAATAGTCATGAAACTCTCATTAAGAATTTGTTTCACGACATTTTTTAACGTAGATTTTTCCAGTTCCATTGTATTTATTGTTCTAACCGTAGAAAATCTACTGCATATCAATATACGCAATCCTCTACACCACTTCACCCTCCTCCGCGCGCTATATTTCATTTATGTGGGGCGCGTGCACACAAAGCAATGTCAACTGAGTTTCATCTGCATGATAGAGGACGCAGAATTTTATTCGCGAGTAAAACTGAAACAGCGCCGCGAGATCCTTCCTGCAACAAAATCGAAATCTGCAAACGACACAAAAGACACGAGTATAACTTAATAATTTTGGCATCCTCGTATTTCAGACGACGCGACGGTTGTCTCAAGGTAGCTATATAGGTTTGGTATCGAAGGTGGAAGGTCGTTCGGATCATCGAACAGAGTTATCGAGCCGATAGGGAACCCATCTGAGCACTGTCCCTCCGTAATCCCGGCTGCTCGAGCTATTATCCCGGAAAAGCTAGTCGAACATCCGATTAGGAAAACCGAACATACGTTATTTCCTCCGTGAGGAACGTTCGCCAGCTGGATTGCGGCGAAATGACATTTTATCGTTATTACGTTTGGGAAGCAAAGCCGGAGCTTGTCGATCCTCTCGCATAAGCGAATTTCCTTTCGACCTTTCTCGGAACCCCGCCGCCTCCGCTACTCGATAAAACGAAATTAATGACAATAAAATCCTCTGGTTCCGATAACGGAGGGGTTTGGTTTCTTTTCAACTATTAGGTAACGGGAGTTCAACTTTGCGGATGATATATTTGTCGACAATTTCGCGGTGAACTTTTGCGCAGGGGAATTTGCAATATTCCTGAAAGTTTAAAATAAGACTCTCGTAGTAATTTGTAGAATGCAATACAGAAACGATATTATATCGTCGCTAGGAACGATTCGCAAGATAACAAAAGCCTGTGTTGCAGTTATTGTATTGTATTTTGATTCTCACTCGCTACGTTAGTTGCAGGTGATTATATTTTGTTTCGCGGACATACCCAATCCAGGCCGAACCCAAGCTAAGCAGTGCCCGCCCTAACGAATCCTCCGTCACGCCGATCATCCAAACGCATGACAGTGTAATACAAACCGGCCTAGGTTGAGGTTGACGTAAATAAAAATCGCGGGATTAGCCGCGCGCTGATACTCGACGCGGAATACGGGATATCCTCGTTATTCGGATGACTGCGTCACAATGGCCCCAAGGCGATTATAAACTAAAGCAATTAATTATAAGTGGTCTCGCAGTATAACGACTTCACGCTGGAAATTCCGGCGCGCAACGCGGGAGCATACCGCGAATATTTGGTTTGCCATGAAACGCTTCAAGAACGGCCGCGCCTTCATCTTCCGGTATGCGGTGAAACTGCAGTTCTCCGTGCTTTTCTCTTTCGTCGTCATTCCCTTGCTCCGCATTCTTTTCTAACCCTCTCGCCCTCCTCCGCCTCCAAGATCTCCATTTATCAATTATACAACAAGTTGCAGGAACGCCAACTGGAATAAACTACTGAAAATCTTATTACCTATGACCGTCACCTCCTTCCGTTGCATTTCTTTAGTTTCCATTTAACTTGCTGCAACTTTGCTCGTCCCACGAAGGAGCAAGAGGGTTAATCGGTGACGAGAGGGGGCTAGAGTATCGATTCATGAGGGACAGAATCGATACATCTTGCGGTTGGTTGTGATGTTCTTGAGATTATTTGCACGAAGCGCCTTAGAAGCGTTTAGAAGTTTTAAGGGTTGGAGCAAAATATTAATAACGATGTTTAATTTTGGAAGATTGGATTCTGACTGAGAAAAAAAATAGAAACTTCAAAAGTTGTATAATCAGCGGCACAATAACAAGTTCCAGTCGTTTATCGTATGACAAGTGAGCGGTGCGCGTCAGTGCTCGATAATTTGCAGACTTCATTAATGCCCATACGTTGTGGTGGATCGTATATTTTGGTTTTCACCCCAATTACAGCTGGTTGTGCATTTAATACTAATTTCACATATTTCCCACTACAATTTAATCAGCATTTCACCGAATATGGTTGAGGTGTGTACGGCTACACGTTAATTGAGATTTATCGACGACACTTTTAATCAAACACCGAACACTCGATGTAGATATATCACGGCTGCGTTTGTTGCGAGTATAATTACTTGTGTAAATTTGATTATCGAAAACTAAAATCTTCAACGCAGTAGATGATAATTGTTATAGAATCTATATCTCTTCTTAATTATATTTGCCTAACACATCTTGCAATAATTTAAGCGACGAAACTCGATGTAATAAGAAGTAATTTTATTAAGCGCAAGAAGAAAGCACTACGACTCTATTTACATTCTGCAGAAGCACGCTGTACGCGTGTTCGTGTATTCAGGCCAGGTGATACCTTTTCCATGTATACCCACGTATAATTAGATAGTCAGCGAACTTATTAACCACCTACGGACGATGCCCTGAAAACCGTGCTGTGAAATTTAAGTTCTGTTTAACTGTAAACAGATACCGTGTCTATAGATGTCTTTCATCGATTAGACCGGGCCGCGGTTGTTTGAGTTCACAGATTGCGCCTCCAGGGTATTAAGTTGTGCTATCGCAAATTGCTCTGAAATACACACGTATCCGTGTATATAGGTATATAGAAATATTAAAACTACTCTGTTCGACAGAGTTTGTAAAATTTTAACGTGTCTGTGTTCAATATCCTATAAATACCGTCACATCAGATGATGATAATGTTGGAGACTTTGTTCATGGAGACAGACATTCTACATATCTAGCATACACAACATTTTTACAGGTTACCACAAAAGTTCTTGACTTCAAACCTTATGAAAAGTAGCATATTTGTGGAGGAAGTAGAATTAAAGTGTACGTACTTTTCAGTTACGGTAACTCGAATTTAAGGGTGAAACTACCCTCTAAACTTTCATTTCACTGATGCTATCTTGGGAACTATTGGAGACGCAAAGCAACTTTCTAGCTAAATGTGTTATAGCTTTTTATGTAAATTAATGTCCTAGCAATATGGATGAAAGCTACGGAGCCTTTGAGCCTTGTATACATGAGCAGTGTGTACAATATAACTCTTAACAAAGTCCTGAGTTTACATAAGAATTTAATCATTTTTAAACAGAGGTGTCATAGTATGACCCACAGTACATCAAATAGTTCTCCTTAATTGCCATCTTATTCTGACGCCCACTATTATCCTTTTCACTTGCTCCCACCTGTAGCGGGACACATTGTATACAGACCCACATTCATTCATACTGATTCATTCAGCAAAACGCACCCAATCAAACCAATGACCCCTTTTCACTTCAGGAAATTTCCACCTACATTAATTTGATCGACTCAATTACATGCTTAACGAGGCAGAACAGTTGCCTGTGACGCACGAACATTAACAGAATGATACGCTGATAAAGACGAAACACAAGCCTGAATATAATATTTCAGGAAGACCCTGTGCTTGTCAGCCGTGTGACATGCGATAAGACAATTTGGCGACCGGGCAGAGCACAATAATTCACGTCGACAATGCCAACGGCTGGGCGAGGATATCGATTCCACGGGCAATGACGACTCTCTGATTCCCAGAATAACAGCAGCCCGCCGGCAAAAGTCACGTGGAGAAAGAATTAGGAAAATCGCGCGGATTTGCAACGGTGGCTTTGGCCCGAGAGTCCAACTCGTCGCGTTAAATATTTTATGTCCTGTCAGTTATGGGAACCTAGAATAAGAGTGAGTGTCGCTTGTCGTCGCGAAAAAAACTTTTAACGAGGATGACTCAAGCAACGGAGGAACGAATCGATGGCAAGGGGCGACATGGGGACGGAGAAGCTGGGAATTCCTTAGAGCTCACGTACGAATGGTCGTAGAATCGGTGCAACATCGTCTCTGCCATCACTTTGTTGAGAGATTGCCAGTAATACACAGTCGTAATAAGTCCGAGGGTAATATCACTTTTATGACGTCCATAAGTATCGATCCTTCATCGACGAAACTTGATTCGTTGCCCCCATACACTAAATAGATTCTATCGCCATACATACTTTATGCGTCGAATGAAACGCTTTCGTCTGTAAAGCAACTCATTTTGGAGGATTGTGTGTGGATGTATTAATTTAATCAGTCTTCCACTCGTATCTCGTACCGAATGTCCATTTATGTGATCGTTTTCCAGGCAATTTCGTGCGAGCTATTCAGGATGAGCTTTTCAGATTGTTGTTGAAATACTTTTAGACTCATTTTCATTCGTTTCCGAGTTTACAGTGTCGAATAATTCTGGAAACACTTTGAATTTAATGACTACAACTATGTGCCCATAATTGCCAATAGCCAAGCTTAAACTTGTTGCCGCTATACGACAGTTCCTAGCTGATTTGCTAGTTCCACTTTGATGCCCAAATTGCTCAACTTCAACTTAAAAATAGATTTTCAATGGTGATGATCCGCATTGTGGTCATGATACGCTTACATAGCACATGGCACAATAGACACAATAGTTTCAATGTCTCTTGACTCCTGAAAAAGCCAGCTGCAATGCTGGCGAAACGTCATGTCTAGGACACAGCCTACACACGAAAGCTTCAACAGCAAGAACTATATTCAATGATCTGATAAGAATCTGCACTCAATGCAAGGGAACGAATCCCCTATGTCGAAAAAATGAAATAATGGCCTTGAGGTACATTACCGACGACGACAAAGCCTGTTGACAAACACTGTGTCATTGATCCCGTCCTGATCGGATAGTAAAAGCCTCGAAGGTGTCCATTAACATAATCCGCGCGACAAACAGCAACGCCATCGGCGATAGTTCGCGTGTTCGCAATTAACAAGTCGCTCAGGATTTCGCGCGACCGTAGGGGAGCGCGACAGAGACAGCGGCAGGAGTAGAAAGACACTGATACGCTCCGGGGGCAATGATAACGGACTAAGCCTTAATCTGGGGTCCATTAGCCTGACAGTTGTAACGGTAAACGCGTTGTTATCGGCTTGCAAATTACAACACTGTCACCTGCAGGTCTGTGATAGACAGGTCTTGCGGCTGGCTGATTACGTGCTGGAAGGATAGAGGGCTTGGATAGAGGGTGGAGATAATATGAAAGCAATTAGTTCTCGAGTAATGCCGCTACGTCGTCGGCACCTGGTCCGTTCGCGATGCACACGATTTTTCTCAATTATCCGCGTCCCTCAAAGTTCACGGCTTTTCAGATCCATTCGACCTAGTTGAATTACATTCGGCCATTCGTTCCGCGCTACGGTTGTAAACTCTTTTCGTGAACGGAGATAGAAGAATGTGGAAAACTAATGCGTACGCGATGATTTATTTCGGGGTTAACACCCACGGACTTCTGTGCCCTTAAATATATGCAACCTTTGGTACTGTAATCATATGCATTTGATATCGGTACATCGACTTCTAGTTTTTATGACTGCCAACTTTGACATAGGTTAGAACAGTTCGCAACATCAAAGCACAACGCCAGAACAAAGTTAATGAAACCGAACACTAATAGTGAAAAATGAACAAAAATTATCTACCGTTGTATCGCTCGGGAAGTAGTCCATAGGTAGCCAAGAAAATAGGTCAAACCGCGATACTACTGCACGCTAGTGCGATGAATAATATGCTGTAATACCATTAAAAGTTTCCACCATTTCGGACTGCTGTTATTATTGTTTCGGGTTCTAAAATTGAGGCTGGGGATGGAAAGCGTCGGATATCATCGCGTTCCTCATCATATACGGACAGGAGCGTGCTAAAATTGAGGGTGAGGGGTGTAAATAGCTACACTTAAATACCTTCACTCTTGGCTTGATTGTATAATTGAATATTTATGCAATATAATATTATTAATATTGTTATTACTATTCAGACAAAATATACATCGTAATGCTCGGAAAAAATTGCAATCGTCTAGAAATTCGTAGAAAATGCAGAATTTAACTTCGCCTTAAGCCGCTTTTTTATGTCTATAGGCAGCTAGGAACATTTAGCTGTACTCATTAACACGGTGCACCCTGTAACATTTACCGCGACGTACTTCAACGGGAACAAGTGACCTCGAATTTCGAACGAGTCTTTATAACGGCGCGATTCCGCGGTAGGAGAACAAAACGTGGATCACCAAGTGCACATGTGGTATAATGCAGCGCTTACACGGTCGCGCGCACACGCAGAAAAGTTCCATCGAGGAAATTCCACGCATTTTCCGCAGCGAGTGCTGGACGGGTGGCGTTGAACGAGCGTTCCCGACTTTTTTAGTGCTTGTTTAATTCGCGCGAATGAACCTTTTGAAGTTAATGCCCCATGAGCGTGCACAGCCATATACTAAACTCGTGCGACTGTTGTGCCGGTTGAAAAATTCATCGATCGCGGAGCCAGCGAGCGGGATCCGACGGGAAGATGAAACGGAGATTAACTTCGAACTTCAACGCACTTTGCCAGCTGCTTTACGCTGTCGGCTCGCACGAAATAAAAGTTAATCCGCCGCTCGCGTGGCTCCATTTACGCGACATCCAACGGTGCCCCACTTTCTCGTCAAGAAATTCGTACTGAGACGTACGAAAAATGCTCGCATTTGTCGGCGACTGCTAACTCAACGGATACCGCAGCGGTCGTTCGTCGGCGCCGCGTGCACCTGTCACACTGCCCACTATAATTTCGTTTCTGTGTTCGTGATATTAAATCTAATCCTTGCCGGTAAATGCATCTGCTCGTTTCGTGTGTGCTATTCAGAAGGGATTAATGAACGATTCGGGTAGCGAAAACGCATCAAATTTACTTCTTTTTGGCGCTGCCATTTGTTAGTTGACATTTTCCTTCCGCAAACTTTCAAATCCCGATCACACTCAGTACTCAAAATCGTAACAATTTTTGTCGGCTATATTTTTTAAAGCTTAAACTTCAAGCTCCTTGCAGTTCTGCAAATCCCTAGATTCAACTTTCCGCCAAAACTGCGCAAGTGAAACAACGTACCGTATGTCGTGGTTCAGCCGATTCCAATTATTTCAGACAGAACGCTAATGGAGTCAGTAGTCTCCGTGATGGAACCGATGAAAAGAGGATTGACTCGGAAAACATGAGGCTGCAGCCGCGCGGGCGAGACTTTTTTTTTTATCCCCGATTCCGCGCCGGTATTATGCGGATTCCCCGGGCTGAGAGCCGATTTGACTGACCATATTAGAGGGGAAGTTCACCTCGCGAAAACGGTTTAAACGTCGGCCGTTCGTTCTCATCATCCTGAAATTTACGCAGCCGGCGCTAAAGCAAATTACGTTCAGCAAGCGTTCCGCCATTCGTACGAAGCACACCCGCTTTTCTTTTCCCCTCCGCACCCTCGATCCCTGTTCGTGGTTCGCGTTGCACGGCCGCTCAACCGCCGCTTATTCATCTTGCTTTTTTAACTGTCGACTTCATACGTAACCATTGTTACCGTTAAAATTCACCGCGCCTTGGTTAAAGCTTCTAATAGGATTCGTCCTACGGCGGAGTAAGTTTTTCGTCGTGCGTTGAAAATGTGTCGCAGATATCGTACGCGGCATGATTTTACGTGTTTCATATAGGGATTCTGATAACGCGAGCGTATTAATCGACTGAGCTACAGTCTGAGTTTTAAATGTTGGCACGCGAAGTGCGACGTTGCCAGCTTTCCTACCATCACAACGTAAGGTAGATCTTATTTTCGGACCAGTGTATAATGATCGAATACTTCTTCCTAATTACCTTCTACATCCACAAACGCCCTCAAACAGAGACACTCCACTGAGCAGCGCACGTAGTTCCCACATTTTCCAAGCAGTTATTTAATCAAGAATTAAGCCAGGAGCAGTTGGCCAAAGATAAGGAGCCCCCGCATGTGTGGAGATTTGCAGGCTGCGCGTACCTTCTTTAAAAGGTAAATCAAGGATTTGCGGCGGCTGTACGTTGCGTGCGGATGAAACTGGTTGCTAGAACAGCCGCCGAGTCTCTAAATGGAAGGTCCGCAATGCGGTTAAGAGCCTTGATAGATTCGGAAGCTGGTTGGAAAGCGTGACTCGGAATCAGTCATTGTTTCATACCATGATTAGCCTAAGAGCCTGCAATTTACTGGAAACTCGACGATAGCGAAGACGATATATGGATGCGGGTGATTGACAGAGAGAAGGCGAGTACGATCTCGGGAATCACTGTACACGATTAGACGCGAGAACGGGAAAGTGCTAATGGCGTGCCCGCCGACAGGAAGAAACGGCTTCAAACGCTGATAACGCAGCAAAGGTTCGGCTGGGAATATGTAAATCGTCCCTGCTTACGTTGTAGTCGTGGGGTGGGGTAGGCGACCTAAACAGACGTCGGAAGTCTGGTAAGTAGATTCCGAGTTGTCTGAGAATAGATCTCGGTGGGATTTGAGAGGGTCGTAGGGCTGCCGCGGCAAAGGCGATGACAGGGGTGGCGCCACTGCTGCAGGATTGTAAATGAAATCCACGAAAACGAACTTCTCGCCAGAGAGTTGATATCTCGCCGGCAACATATTAAGAGAAAAGAACCGAGGCATTTACCCGAAAAGATTTCCTACGTATTTGCCTAACAAAGAAGCTAGATAAAAGATCGAACCGAGTACGGAAAATTGAAGGAAAGTCAGACGCTTTTGAGATTTTGAAGAATGCTTATAGCAACGAGTACTTAATGGGTTTCATTAAATCCACCGCATCATTTGAACGAAGGCCTATTATTTCGTTAAGGTCGTTGTGTATACAGCAAATTGTTTTGGAAGGCACTATCAGCTTTATCCGCATTACACTGAATAAAGCAGCTTCTCAGATTGTAATAGCAGAATTTAGTGCACCATATACCTGCACTCAGCAGTTACCAGTGCACACTGCGACACGAAATATGCTTCGGGCGCGTGATGCCAGACGAAGGACAAAATTACGGTGGAAACGTGCATAATGATGTACTTGTGAGGTTTGAAACCCTCGGAAAGGAGATTTAGAACTATGGTGACGCCTGCACAGTGGTCGACTTCAGACACCGTCTTGCAGGAACACAATCTGTCTTCGATAGTTTCCCCGGTGTTACAGACCGAATATCAAACTAGCGGAATAGTTGCAATTAGAGAGCAGAGAGATATCGACGGCTGGGAAAATTGTTAATTACTTCTTCAACGTACTTAAACTTGCCGAAAGTTCTGCTCGAGTCGTTGTACACGCAAAACGGTTTCCTTCTTTGAGATGTAACCTAGCAGACATTGCTTACGGCGTTATTACTTTGCAACGCGTTTCGTTGTCGTGCACAATCTGAGCTAGCATTCATTTTACAGAGAAAAGGAACAAAAAAAAAAAATAGATTAATGCCAAAATAAATTGTCGAGCGCAGTACTTGATTTGAATTTTTTACTTTTTCAATTTTTCAAACCAATCTTAAAGGTCATAAGGACCCCGGATGGTCATAGAACTGCGTTCTAAGTGGTAATAAACGCTTTACCATCTTTACGTGACACTCTTGCCAGTGGCAACTCCCAATCGGCACATTACTTTGATATATTGTCCAGACAAGGTATTAAAAAGTCTGATAAGAAATTTATTAGCGAGTGCTGAGCAGTTATTGCAAATTCCATACTATCGCGTCACTTTTAAACTGTCCCGCGCAATTTTTATTTCATTTTATCAAAACGAATCATGAAATATTCGTTGCAGTTAAGTACAAACATGTATAAAGGTGATTGATAAAAACTTTCGTTGATAACTGAATTAATATCTAATCATCTAAAAATTACTTGTTAATAAAGATCATAATTCTTTAATTAAATCACTCTATTAAAATATTAATACCACAAGTAATCGCCGCGGGTTTCGAATTTCAGTTCAAAAGAGTATTTCGAAGGGGAACACAAAAATGACACACTGTATCGTAATTATACGATTCACGTGCATTATTACACGCAAATTCATCCACGCGTATAGAGTTCGTTTCCCAAGTGTACCACTACGTATATTCGATTCTGTCGAATTACCAATGGGGATATCGTGCCCGAAGTCGAACGTTATTCTCACGACGGTTGATTTATCGGTATTATTAATACCAGGATAATATTACGCGATACGGACCGTTAAAACCGACGTTAAAATCCGCTTCCAATATTGCCGCTTAAGGCAGATACAGGTGCGCGTGATGATCGATGAGCGTAATCCTATTGCGAATCCTTTAAAGCCTTCCCGTCACTGCCGCCGGATCTTCGAAACTTTCCGAACGCCTTCACGGTAAAATTGTCAATATTAGATATGCACGTAAGAAGATAACTGAGCATTTTCGATTAGTGACTAAAGCGGATATTTCTGAACGCACGATGAATAAACGATTGCATAAAATTTTATGGTTATCAATAGTTCTGCGATTCTAATATTGGATAACATCAGATTTAAAATGTCTGCGTTTTACGTTTCAAAAATATTCGAGTGCTACCTAAATTAAATATATACGTATTTTAACTAGAACGAGACTTTAGGACATTTTACTTGAAACTTTTGAGAAATCGCGTGGAAAATAACCTTATGAGAACCCGAGGATACACTCTTCATAGATCCACAGATCGCTGAAATTCGTACCGAGAACACAGTCGATCGAGCTTCTAGCTTCGCGCGTAGCGCTTCCTATAGGGCGAAGGGATAAAGGATTTCGGCTTCAGGAGCAACGATCTCGAAGAAAATCATTATAACGCAACTTTCAAATCCCCCGAAATCCCTCTGTACCTCAACTGGTGTAAAAAGATTTTTTCCTGTATACCAGAGAAAGCGATTGCGAGAGAAAGGATCTCGAGGAAACTTCTTGTTACATCTTTCCTCGAGTCGGCGGTACGTGTTTGCTCGAAAGCATCGATATCCCCATCGACAACTGCTTGACAAAGCGAATCCAACACAAGGTCGTCGTTCTTTCTCTTACGCATACAGAGTCGGGCGCTTTGTGACGTATAGGGTTTGAGAGGTTCTGTGGTACCCGGTATCCAGGAGCTCGACTTTTCTGCTTTTCGGTCAGAGCGACGAGAGGGCAATGAAGCGGAACACAAATGTCTTTTCGTCGAACCTTATGAAACGAACCTTCAGAATCCCGTGAGCTCATGACACGGGGAGAAGAAACCGCACGCGCGGAGCATTTTGATGAGTTTGGATGCGATTCCTCAAAATTACTTACTTGTGATAGACGACGCCTTTTCCTGTGACCCGCTCTTGACCTCGCTTCGAACGCCATTTGGTAACTTATTGTTTGGTTAATTTCGATACATATTTGAAGAAACTGATCAACTTTTGCGTTTGGAAACATTATGAGCAAGCCATTGTGCAATTTTTGTATAATCAGAGTTTGTTTGCTCGGTAATTCGCTCCTCATCCCTGATGAGGAGATCACCTCTGCCGATAGAAGCAAGTGATCGGCTGTGGAACGGCACCGATGCACCAAGCCTTAATCAGTTTACAGGATATAAACTGTGTAAATACTGTTTATATTCTAATTTGTAATTGAGTCTCACTAAATACTGATGTCAAGTATATCAGTACTAAAATATTGCCCCCACTTAAGGTAATTTAGCTTCATTAAGTTGCGTTTCCACTTGTGCACTTAAATACTCTACTAACGCTCGAGACGGCAGAAAAAAAGATCTTCAAAGGCGCACGATGAAGGGGAGTCCACGATAAGTGGACTTCCCATTGCATGGTACGTACACGAGATCGCGGCTTTAGATTTCTGTCTATGTAAAGGCTCAAAAGGGGCGTGTAAACGTGTGAGGGCGCATTCGAATGAGCATCAAAGTGTGGATTTCGTTGAGATTGTCCTATTAGGTTCGTTCGACGAGATCACAGGGTAGACTCTGGCATTAAACGCGGTATCAGCCATTGAAAAGGCGATCCGTTTGAATATATCGAGCTTGGTATGGAATTTGCGGCAAATGATTGTGTGATAACAGTGGAATCTTCCTATCGGTAACCACAGTAATTGCCACAGGGGCGCACGCTGAAATCGTTGGATGAACGTAACGGAGTTTTCGATCTATACATATGGCGGATAACCGTTTTGCATGGCAGTCATAGACCATGCAATTCATCGCTGTCGCTGTTCATTCTAAGGTATGTTTAAACTGTCAACACGTTCCGTTCACAATAATATAGTACTGATTCTTTACTCCTCAAATAATACTGCAGACCTACGCGTTAGTCGAAATAGATTCAGTTACAGAATTTGGATAAGCTCCATAGTTAGAATTCAAACAGAGTTGTTTCATTTACTACAATTATCGCGCATCGATGAAAATACATTTCGACAAAAAATGAAGGGATCGTTAAATTTCGATCGAAAAACCGTCGACATTTAATCGTTGTAATTGGCAAATCACCAACTTCTAAAAAAGTTCAGAATCAGTCAAGATCGCTCGAAGTTCTCCAGCGTTGCCAGGAGGACTTTCTGAATAAGATACGAGGCAATTTCCAGGGCTAAGAAATCGTACACGTTCTCAAAAAGCTAGCGTTCCCTTTAATGACGGTTCCGGCAACTCAAAACTTTCAGACTTCGTGTAACTTCATTTTGAATCGCGCCGTGTGGAAGTTCTATCGAAATTTCTGATCATTGACGGTGACCGGCAGTAAATAACAGGCAACGAGGATCGAAAGAGATTAAAAGAATGCCACGTTGGACAGGAAGCAACCAAGAGGAGGAGGATGTGAAAATTCGTCTGCTGATTTTCCCGCCGTCCCAGGAGATTATCGCCGTTCCCGTGGCTAGGATGATGTCGGTGCCTGCGGTGATTACGTCGAATGGATATGGGAAGGAACGAGTCCAATCTCAGCATCACGCTTCGATGGGCAATATCAGTGGCTTATCATCTATCCATTGCTCTGTGAGCGTGTGTGCGCGCGCCACCTCCACGTTCCTGTGCGTTCCATAATATAAATTCGGATACTCGTCTTGCGTGACGGGTAAAATAAGCTGTCATTTTCCCGTAAAAATGACTGGCAGATAACGAGAAAACGATACTCAGATTCCACTACTCGTGACCTCTTTACGCGGTTCTCAACACTCTCCAAGAGGTTTAATTGCAAAGAAGCAGTAATTGTAGCACTTCTTTTTATTAGATACTGGAAGATTTTCCCGTCAATTAGAAAGTAAAAATTCTATGGTATCTTTTTGCTATTTTATAACATAAATACGAAGGAAACGATGTTAGTTTCTCGAAAGGATGGGATCCACGGATTCAGACCAACACTCAAACCGGTAAAGACTTTCGTCGACGCGATCCATTGAATTTTCCATAGTTTCTGCGCCGATCTATTGCACGGGGGATCAACGAAGAAACCTCGAACCATTAACACAATACAAATGGTCACAATTAGCCATCGATCCTCGCGCGAGTCACCAGACGAAATCCATTAAGTGTTAACTATCGATGGGCTTCGTGCAGCGCCCGTTATTGATAAACCTACGTAAAGCTTTAAATTTAGTTAATGCCTGAAGGGAGAAAGAAAAAGCGTCGGAGCAGGATGGGTGGATGCCGCGATAGAAAACGAATTACTCGGATGTTAAGGACCCAGGAGTCTCGTAATTCGTACGATCGGACGTTTAAAGTCCCGAATCCAATGAGGAGTTCCCTACAAAGTACAATTTGATAGCCCGGTTAATTTCGTCGAGTTTATCGCCGGTCTTCGGCGCCTCTCGCGAAACCCGGCAAACTACGTGGCTCGATTCGAACAGAGGATACGTGTCGCAGGGGCTTACGGGTCTGCCACGCCGAAGGAACACACGCGCGCATAGCATTTCGGGTGAAAAACTGCACGGCGAGGGAATTCTTAAGCGAAGTGCTGTCGCCCGCTCGCGTTTCTTCCGCTCGGTTAATTCCACGACGTAAAAATCCGACTACGGACATTATTTGCCAATCGATTTGCACCAACTGATTTTTCTATTGTCTTCGGGCCGTCGAAACGCCTGCCCAGCCGGACACCCCACGGAATGCTAATTCGCGCCGTTCAAATACTTTTTCTACGTGACTTAAATTCCTCGAATGAGGAAACCATTACCCGACGCTCTGTCGATGCCTGCAAAGCGACTCGATTGATTCCTCGCCCCCATCCCCTTCGCTCGACCCACCTTCACCCTGTCATACTGTCTTTTTCGCCCGTTTCCCTCTTTTGGCATCTCCCTGCAATAAAAAAATACCAGACTGCACACCTTGTATTTAACGGTGCGTCCGCTCGATCACAGTGGACGTTGGATCTCTTAAATTTTCCTCTCTACGGAGTGGAAATCTAATAGATCCCAGCCGAGGGAATTACGTTTTAGGAAAATAGGTTATGCATGTCTGGGGTTGAATTTAGATTATTGGTGAGTTTATTGTTTTTATCGAATTAACTGATTGGTAGTTACTTCATGTTATTGATTTTAATAAATCCAGCTCTCCCTTTCTTCATACAGGCACGTGTCAGTTTATATCTTACACGAGTTCTCTGCGTGACCCATCAAAATGAATGACAAGTCACCAACATTCCTTCCTGCTTGGAGCATAAAACGTATTTCAATTAATGTCACAGATGAATCAACGTCCTCCGAAACAACAATTAGACCAACCTCTGCTGATCTACGGTCTGTTAGAGTTTCATAATTAACCGTTCGAGCAAATAACGGATTGGCGGTGATAAATGAGACACAAAGTAGATTAGATTCTAACGCTGCAATGGCATTCCAAATAAGACATCGCTGCGAAGCGTTGATAAACAGAGTCTATTTCCACCGAAGGTGTTTCATGTCTACACTAACGAAGAAAATACTTCATTATAAAATTCTGACATAAAGTATGTTTCACATCGATGCCAACTTCGTCCTGCACGCAATTTTTGGAATTTACGACGCACGTCAAACGCGGAAAATCGTTTCTCCTTTTTTACCTTCAATCATTCCCGAAACTCGGAGTCAGTATTCACGAGCATCGCGAGCAAGTGAGAACAGCGTCTGCGCTGATCGCGTACACCTGGCTAACACGGCCACTCGAATCTCGACGGCAACAATATTTACGTTAACGCATAAATCACGGCGGTGCGAGATAGAGGCATGGGGGCTACATGGAAAGGCAGCCAGCTAGCCGAGCAGCCCGGCGAAGGGTGGGAATTGGCATGCATGAGAATACCCTGGCATTCGATTTAATGCGGGTAAAGAGGTAAGACGCCGTGAAACATATCTATCCTGTCTTATCGGATCTCGAAGATGTATATCGGCTGACGTCGAGCTCGGCAGCCACCTCTGTTCCCGCGCCCGACCCCTCCTTTCCCCCAGTTCGCTCTGTTCTATCGTCCCTTTCTCCATTCGACTTTAACCAAAGTGGATCCTGCTACTGGATATCCCAAAGTTGTAGCTGCACACTTTGCTGATTAACGGAAGTCTAGGAATGTAATAAAAGTTTAACAAACATGAATTCGAAAGGAGATAACTGGCGACTATATTAACGAGCTTTTAATTATTCTCCGGTTTGTTAATTATTCTACTATAGTTGAACCATTATTTAATAACGATTTACGAAAAATCTTTCCATCCAAAAGGTAAATACTTCACTTTTACACTTCAGTCTAGTGGAATAAGTCCGTGCCGCGGCGGACAGTGAAATAAGTCTGCGTCGTGGCAGACAGTAGAATAATTCTCACAAGTCAGACACTCTCTACGTCTACGTATAGCCCAAAACTAACGACGCCAAGCCTTAAATATAATTCTGAGAAACAGTAAAGTGAGAGTATATCTATAAAACTATTTAAAATCTATTTACACTTGCTACTGTGATTAATGTACAATCTTTTGGCGAACTAGATCTTTACAATAATTTTATAAAACTATATTTTCATGTGTTTCGCCATCGGACTTAAAAAATTCATTATTGCACAGTAGAAACGTTGATAATAAAACCACATTCCATATAATGAAGTATCAAGAAATTCGAAGGAAAGGGATTGTTAAAAATAAGTAGTCGCGTAAACAAAAGGCTGCCGTGAAGTAACTCGAGTAGTTCCGGGCATAAAGCTGGGTGTTAACACCGAGGAAACAATGGAGCGCCCTCTCAACAATTCCGTTGAAAAAATAGAATTAAATCCTGCCGTTGATTTCCCGACGTTTTGTACGCAGCGGGCGACGGCACGCGAGGGCGTGCATTAATCCGCGAAATGGCGGTTAACCGGAAAACCATCGCGGACGACGTTGCGGGCTCTTGTTATTTTTTCCCGCCTACTTTCGATCCGCCGGAGACCTGTCTAGAATTCCGCCTTGATTCCCCACACACAACCCGACGAAATGGAATACGTGATGAGCGTTCCGCTCGCTTGCGTCGCTCCTCACTGGACGGCGTCGATTATCGGAAATCGATGGCATTGCGTAAATGACGGGCAAAGTGGCGTGAGTGTACAAAGTAGAAAAAAAGCTGAAACCGTCGGGGCGCGCGGTGGAATCAGGCTGCAAGAAGCTCGACGAGGGCCAACAACGGCAGGGTCAGCGAAGGAGGACGGAAAGAAAGAGGTCAGCGGAAAGGAAAGAAAGAAATCGGGATCGAGCGAGGGACGCGTTGCCCGATCGCAGACCCTTTGTCGGCGAAACTCTGAAGTGTGGCTGTACAGAGAGTCCTAGAACTGCAGGTGCAAATTTGAATGGTCAATGAAAGCCGTAAGAACGAGCGAACGAGTTCTGTGGCTGAAGAGCGCGAGCCTTTAGTTCGAAAGTTAGAGGTTTCTTTGTATAATTAGGGTCTCGGTCGGCTGCAAGGGACACGCTTTGATTTATGGATGCAGAATAATATAGACTGATTAAAAGGTGCAAGCGGCGACATTTGTGTTCGATGACCGGATTTGTTTTTGTTTTAGTTTTAAGTAATCTGTAAGGAATGCAAGCAGACCTCATATTATGAATACAGTTTAATAGAAAGATAATGCTATATCATCCATAAAGAAGATAGTTTAGTTTCTTAATAAAAACTTTATTAAAATTCCCTAGAAACATGCATAGCAAGTCCTGCTAAACTTTGTGACAATGGTCATCACAGATTCTTAAATTTTTAGGACCTCATACATTCTACATTCGCTCTGCTCTCGAAACCTGTTTTCATTCGCGAGTTCATATCGTAGGTGTGATATGTTTATCTATTTGTTTACACTCATTTTGTTGACAACAATATTTGTATCCATTTGTTCTACTTAAAAATAAACTGATGCATCAATGAAAGCAAGAGCGAGCAATTTTAGATTCACCATTCTCCAGAGAATTCCCTTTTAAACCTTTCGTCTTTTCTTAACAAATCTCACCAACTTTACAGAGAGCCCCGAGTTTACAGAATACTGAATCAATCTTTGAAGACACACCATCACAATCATTGTTCCTGCTTCTACATAGTATTTGTACGCCTTGAATTTTAATTTCGCGAAGAGCGTTATCCTTAAGAAGAACTTAGCGGCCTCTTGGCGCACCTGCGAAGAGGATAATGGGAACTCTCGAGTACTCGTCATTAACGAGGAAACGAATCTTTATGTTGCCAATTAGAAGGAAAATCTCTTAAAGCGTCGAGAATCTTGACTCAGTTATTACGTCCTGTCGACGAGTCGGTCGAGCAAAAAAAAATGAGGAATGACACGGGGTGGGTAGCAAGGTGGAGCAAGGAAGAAGGACAAAAGGGGAAAGGTGAAAATCAAGAGGGTCACGACAAAGTGCGCAGACGACACGGGTCAGAGGTGCGGCAAACGAATATATCGGTAAAATGAATCAGACGGAAAAGCACGCTACTAAAAAATTCAAGTTCCCGTCCTAAATCCATCGATCGATTTTCCCAGAGGTTATTCCAAAGAAGAAGACGATAAAAACGGGTGCTTCGTTACAGGCAGGGTCAGAAATTCTGAGTGGGTTCGTACATTTTTTAAAGCCGCCCGCGTAAATATTTATCGCGTCATATTTTGTTACACGCGCTACAACGCACAAACAACACCCCGTAATTTCATACGAAACCCAGTTGAATATTTATTCCCTTGTTTGCTCGCACGTTTGACGAGTTTTATCGTCCGTCAGGATTGTCGCAGACGTTGCAATTTTTTGCAACCTCTCCGAGTGTACAGTCTGTTCTTGCCAGGCTATTTTTTTCTATCGAGTTTACAAAGTACACACGTTCTACGCAATTTAAGGAGACCCTGGTGCAAACGGATTAGACTGAAGCAGTGGATTGTTAGATTTAAGTAGATTAGGCACGGCGGGAAAATTGTTTGCCAAAAGGGTTACACCGGGCGTTGGAGTGCCATGAATTTGCATTTTGAAGAAATTATCTTTCCCAGTTAGTATAATATAAATTTTCATGCCACGGTGATGTGCTTGCTGATTTACAAAACATGGAGTTTTAAGAATTTATTTTAGGCAAAGAAGAATTTATATTGTAAAGCTCTGACTTTGCAGAGAAACTACAAGGAATATTATTAGAAAATTTAAGGACCTGTCCTAGTAGTATTAAGTAAGTTAGAATATAGGTACTCAGCGCTCACCACTATCGAAGTATACTGCGTACTGTGAAGAATGGTTGGGCTTCGTTTCTAAAAACAAAAATACAGAATATTAGCCATGCAATCTTTTTACATATTATTAGTTTTTTGTAATATTAATTTTGAACCTTAAAGTTATCTTTCTAAAGAACTATGTCAGTCCAATTCCGTCTGGAGTCCTCACGGACCTTACGTTTATTAATTTCTCCCGGATATTATGAAATGCTCGAACCAGAGCCAGTAACCAGACCACGCGATTCTCAGTGTCACATTAATTCACGTGACGTCTGAGCCATCAAACGGCTCAGCGGTTCGCCCAACCCACGAGGCGATGAAAATTATGCTTCGCAGATCCGGACGAGTTGAGCAAAAGAGGGTATCAACGTTCTCGGGTGGTTAATGCGCAAGATGTCTCTCGATTTGCGGATAGATCGACGATCACAAAAGAGTCGTCCCTCTCATTAAGGGAATAGAACGAAGGTTCGCCTTAATAAATGACATGACGCCCGTGACGACAGCCGTGACGCAAACCAATATGTCATTTATACCCAACGAGGATCGTAATGAACCCGTTATTCGTCCGCGCGGGGAAAAATGCTGAAAATGCAAATCGAGAGATGGACGTGCCGCCCTCCTCGTTCTTCTGTCGCTTATTATATACCTGTCCTTTTTTTCTTTCGTTTTGATAAGACGCGCCCCTGATGCTTCGTAACTGGTTGTTATCTTCGGCTAAACGTCTGACGCGATGGAAACGAAATTAAATATAAATATAATATTGACGAGATTATGGGACACGTGTACTGTCTCTAAACCAATTATAATAAAGTGGTTTACTGATTATTGAAATTTGTGTTGCAAACATTAAGTACTTTAATCGAGGTTCTATAGCAGATATACACTTTCAAATAATATATGTATAGATGAAATGTATCGATTGAAGTATATGAACTTTATATGAAGTTCAAAGTGTGTCGCAGAACGCGTCAGTATCGTAGTGTTATCCCCACAGGTCATAGTTTCCAAAGCTTCCGTTGCCACCTGTAAATTATACAATTTTTTCGTTCGCGTGAGTTCGACTGATCGAGCTAGGAAATTATCGAATGCGGCGCAACAGTCTCTCTCGACCCTCCCTTTGTTTGTGACAGTTCTATATAAATTGATTTTCATACCAGATATTGCCGATACTGTTTCTAATTTGCCGCAGCCGCGTATTTTTGTGAAATATATTGTTCCAATTTCGAATTTCTACATACCACGTTTATCTGTGGTGCCTCGGCGCTGCGTTTCATTGCAACTACGGATGCATTTTCGTGTTATTAACAAATTCCAATTTACCAGTGAAAATCGTTATCGCTCATTCGTGTCGACTATTAAAAATTCGACATTCATTTACGTCTTTTACGAATGAAAGAATGTTATTGTTCGAAAATAAAAAAAAAAAAGATCTGCTCGAATAAAACCATTTTGGTTTTATCAAGTTAAAGTGTAGTAATAAACATTCGGAGAATAATAAAATTACTTGCTCTCCATCCAATTGAAGCAGTTTCAACGAAGAGTGAACGTATTCATTATACGGACTCAATGGAAGTGGATCGTACGCGAGTCCATTGAACCTTCCCTATCTTTTCTCTAAAAAGTGTCATCCAGGGAATAGGCGATTATTCGTTGCCGGTAGAATCGATATTTTCAACAGCCAGATCGTTTACGTTCAACTTATGAGTGGCCACTCGTCCATTCTCCCGTCGGAAAATGCTCGTAAAGGCATCGTGGAATACTCCAGCGACTACTAAAATTATTCAGTGTGTCTTTCCAAGACTATTACATGATAAAATTACATTCATAGTCTTCGTGAAAAGTAATTTGGCTCCTCCTCGTTATTGCTCCCTGGAAATTCTTATTGCCACGTTCAACGAAGTGTATTCCATGCTTCAAGTGATCAACACTGCACGCAACCATTCAACAGAATACCCTGCATAATGGTTTATAGAATTGGAAAAGGTCAAGCTTCGATCTCGATTCGCTGACTAATTGCTTAACGTATTAGTAAGTTACCAATTTGCTGACTAATGTCTGGAAACTGTCAGTCTCAGTGCTTTGTGGAATCGGACTCACTATTGACTCAATGCCTGAATGCTTCACGGACTTCAACTGATTATTGATTATGTGCTTAAATGCTTCAGGGATCTCAGCTGACTACTGACTGTGCACCTGAATAGCTCCTAATTGACGGGATAATTTCTCTAAGGTTAAGTAAATATTAGATTCTGCCGAAGCTAGAACTGCGAACAAATTTAGCTTTTATAGCCGTTACGTCGGAAGAACTCATTATGAGATACATGTTTGGGATGTTGAAGAGATTCTAACTGCTCCCGTTAAACCGTTAAACGATTAAACCGATTCGCCAAAGAGTAAACATCGTGCAACTCGTTCCCATCAGAATAATCATTTGCGGTCCAATTCTGTAATAACTCATTACAATTCCCAGCGTACTTCGCCACGAAGCAATCATCTTTTTGACAATTATTGGTGTCAGACGAAGGTGGCACGTAGTGTCGGTCCCGCGTGAGTTTCGAAAGTTTCGGCGTACTTGAAGTTTTGACGAAGCTGGGTGCACGCATCACCTGAGCCTGCCCATCTGTAAACAAGATTTATCAGCGGAAACGTTTTAGCGAAACTTTCACTCCCACGAGTAAACCCAGACGCGCGCGCCTGACCGAATGCCGTTACCCTCGGAATGCTTCTCGATAGGAAATATTTCACTTCGACGAACACACGGGGATATACGTAATTCCCAATGCATTTTATTTCGCATTCGCTACACCAAACGAAAGGTCACGTACCCGTTCGCCCCGTTCCCGTGCAGCCATGGGTTTGCTGGCTGGCTGGCTCTCGCCCCGAACCGACGCGAGGGGGGGATTCAGATTTGTGGAGAAAGAATAGGGGGTGAAAGGGACTGCAACACAGAATCAGGGGACGAAGGACGAAGGTAATGAATGGGGACCGGAATGAAACGGAGATTTCAGCTCAAGAGGGCTGCCTATATCTTTGCTATTGTAATAACTGCCCTATTCTAGGAATTTTTAATTATTCTTCGGAAAAAAACGATATATAGACGTAGCAAACAGTACAGCGGTGAATCGGGGACGTACAAATGACAAAAAGGGTTCCTCCAATATGACCCTGTTTTCGGATTGCAATTCCTTCCGGCTCCCAATTATTTTCCCAAACAGGGATGACGTAGGTAGACACGGGATTGCTATTTACTCCTAGGATTTGGTAGACCTCAGGTTTTGTTCATTTGCGAACATCGTAATTGATATTTTGTATCGTAACTGGTGCAGCTTACACCGAGAGGAACTCGATGAAGATTTTCCAGTACTTACGTTACGGATCATTAAGTCCTTAAACCGAAACTTAGGGGGAGCAGCATCAAACGTTCTTGCATGCTCTTTATTACCGCTTCCTCTTCCTCACCTAAGTTCCGAAGTCTTTATTTGCTTACCTGGCAAATAGAGAAGGAAGTAGTTAAAAGAGAGAGGATAGCCGAAGGCACTTCGAAAATGGAGATATTTACGATCGTGCACCAGGCACACAGACAGTTCTGGGGGAAGAGACGTAAGGATTTGCGAGTAATTAGTGGAATGCAATTAGTTAATGGTCATGAGGGAAAACGATGGTTTCAGGTCTTATAGTCCTACCGTTTCTACCGTTGGTTTTGTATCCAGAAGGTAAGAGAGTTGGAAGTTTAAGGCTGTCTTCTAAAGTTATCTTACTTCCGTTGCATTCTGTGTTATACAAGGTGTTAAAGAAATAAGGAGCCAGACTTTGTTCACAAAATAATCTCGAATAATAACAAAAAGTATCTTTTAAAGTAAACAGAGCAAAGATGTTAAGTGTAATCATCTTTTCTAATTGCGTAACACCTACATGGGGCTACCACGGAATTGTCGCACAACACATATGTACTTAGAAGCTAATGGCGCGAAACAATTACAAAGTATGCTACGCTAACGTCTGCAAATGTACGTAATACAAGCTTGTTAGCTGTGAGGTTTGCTTGCAACTATTACGAATGGTAGTTTGAAGACTGCCTTGGCTACTTAAAAGGTTGAAAGCATTCTGTACCTAGCACAGCGACTTCAGTGATAGACGACTACATTTATGATAATCCCATTAAAGCGATCGATATTCACTCGTTCAAATAATTGAAGATTATTATTATTACAATGTTACAGGATTTACAAGGATTTACTTCAAAGCTTCTTCCACGGCGCATACTTTTTCCTCGTAAACCTTTGTTCTTATGATCTCTTTTACCTTTATCCGTGCGACAACGATATTATGACAGTACGTTTTTGGAACAGGAAGAGGATTCATATTCTGGGATGTAACCTTTAGTTTATTTTATATTAAATGAAACTGAAATTATGGAATTAGATTACGATATTCTGTATTCACTTGAAATAATATCTTCATTATTTAGGCATAGCCTGTTGGCTGAATCATCTAATACATGAAATATTCTCTTTGCCAATAGAATGATGTAATTATGGGTACCCTCATGAAAGCATAGCGATTACTATTTTAGCTTCGAACGCTTCTGCAATATTCTTAGGCACAACATTCTACATTACATCGCTATCAGCAATTTTCTTGCTCTAACAACGATCTCAGCTCCTTATTAGAGAAAGATTTAAGCTCTACCCAACAACGGATGCACGAAAGGTGTATGAAACCGCGGCTGCGCACGAATGCAGAGCGCTGAACGACCGGTAATTGAATAGAGGACGTGTGAACGAGGTCGGCACGCCAACGACTAGACCGACTTTAAGGTCCTTTCCCGTTAGCTCTTGAACGGAATTCGTGCTATCGTTATTCAGCGGAATCCGATGGATCCTGTCGCCACCGATGTCGACAACGGACCCCTAGACTGAATAAACGAATATCTTTCCTTTCCGATCGGTCGACCTCTTCGAACGGCTCGTCGAGAATTTTAAAAGTTTCGCCAATCGATTTTGACTCGCGTCAGATTGTGTAGTCACTCGATCGTTGCAACGTCTAGCTCTTTCTATAATAAAGGAGATTAAAAGCGCTACCTTCATGGTAAATTGTACGTCGATTACTCGAGCACCATGAACGGCACGGTTGGTGAATCGTCAACGTGGCCCGCTATGGGGTTACGAGGTAAACAGGGCTGGTTCTGACGGCGGGAAGAAAGGAGCGGCGCGATTAGCCAAGAGATCGTGCCACTTGGTTAAGAAATTGACGTCGGACCCGTAATCACGTTAAGGCTCGTCCAGGGACCCAGAAGGGCGCGAAAGGGAGACAGATAGGAGGGCAGCCGCGCGTAGAAGACCGTGAAATCCGGACAGGCTTGTTTTATTTTTGTTTCTCTCCGCGGCTACCCCCACCGCAGCTATCCAGACTCCGACAGCTTTCTCTTTTTTCCCCGGTTTGGCGGGGACCCCGAAGAAAGATCCGGTTATGCGGGCGAAACATTCTCTGGCTCCCTTCCCTTCTTTCCCGAGACTGGAAGCCCCGAGGAGGAAGCCATCGAGATAAGTAAACGGTCGCAACCGCGTGGCGTAATTCTTTAAACGCTGCAGCTGCGGTGCTAGGCGGAGGATATTTCTCATGAATGTTTCAAACGAAATTGCGGATCTAACCCCACGGCGGGGCTAAATCACTTGAACCCTCTCCCCACCACGTCTGCCATCCTTTTGCTGTACCCTTGCCCACCCTCTAGCCAACGTGCGCCGCTCGCCATCTTTTCTCGCGCTCGCTCGCTCCTTCCAAACACTTACCCCTTGGTATTTCCTTCTTCGATGTTTCCCTCCCTCTTCCATCCATTCTACTCTCTTGTGTTCATTTTCTTTTTCGTACCTCAGCTATCCGGTTACCCTCCCGGCCCTCTTATCCCTTTCTCGGTTTCTCTTTCTCTCAATTCTCACCCCTCCCCCTCCCCCTCCGTACCCTTCCGTTTCCCTGGCCCTCTTCACTCGGGCTTGCCTAGTCAGGGCACAACCAAACTGGGCTTTTTCGCAGGCGGTGGCGGTGTGCACCATCGACCAACATAGTTACGAACTACCCGCCGTTCCTCTGAATGGGTATCTATAATGCATGGCCCACCTTATTCGAGATTTTCGATCCTCGACGCGGCTTAGCTTTCACCCCGGGTAAACCCGGCAAGAAGGAATAATGAATTCTTAAATATTCGCTTAGTCGGAATAGGCGCGCGGCCCCCGCGTATCGATTTGCCGCGTGAAAATACTGTTCTGTCTCTGGACCGACTGTCCCCGCGTGTGTTCGTGCGTATCAGTGTGCCCTTTACTCAAATCGCTTATCTGAGTTGCGCCGCTATTTCGTACAGTTCTCAAGTTCTACTCGCCGGTCGTTTAACATAATATTATGAACCATTTATATAGTTTCTGCTATAAATGATGACGGCAATTCGCGTGGAAGTTAGGAGGATCGCTGCGAACCTCTATGAATATCGTCCTTCGCGGTTTATTAGGTTCTAACGCGAGCAATATTTGCAACTCGAAATTAATACTTTCGAATTGAAAGAATTCTCCGTCAAAAAGGTGCTCCAGTTTTAACTTTAATATAGAAATTTTTGGATACGAATCCTTTCATTGTAACGCTTAACTTTCCCATTGTTAGGTAATTAAAATGGTGATTAAATTTCAAATGAAGCATTTATTGTGGAAATACAATAATGCAATAATTCCTTATAGAAGTTTAATGAAATAAATGAGCAATGGAAATTATTATCCGTAATACGAAACCTTATTATTATTAATGGTAGAAATATAACCACAGGTATTTCGTCTGAATAGCATTAAAATTCATGCTTTCATAATTCATAATTCAACTTTCAGTAGCTGTTTATGCTCCTGATATAATTACAAGGTTCGCGAATAAACATAAGCCTCAAATTCCCATAATTTGCATTAATATTTTATAACGTTCAAATGTTAAGAAGAAATCAACACAATTTGTCAAATATATTATTATATATTAGGAGGACATTCTTCTCAACTGTTCTTGAGGCCTGGTTTTCATCAGTGCATGCAATACCGTCGTTTTCTCAACTTGCACTTTTCCCACGCAATTTTCAAGCCGCCTCAGACTCAGATTGGTGCGCCTTTACGCATCAATCGCAAAACATCTCATCACTAACCAATGGAAAAACCCTATAGCCGACCACAGAATCATTCCCAAACTTCTCCAACATAACCTCGAAATCCATTAAAGCACACACCACGCAGTTTACTGTATCGGTACGTTTTTGTTTGCTATTAAAGAATAAGTGTTTATTACGTCACATAGAAATTCATTTTCTACCCTTTTTTTAAAATTGAGCTTAGTCATTAATTTGATTAAAGTCTGCGTTTTGAATGTCGCCGCGATGGAGTGTAATTGGACCTTACAACCTCAACATATTCTTTCCGCGATCCGGAGGAAGTGTGGTGTTCGAACGCAGTTCTAACAAAGTCTTAACCTGCAAAGTGTAAATAGTTCCAGCATAGCAAAAAGAAGGGTTCAATAAGAATAATAGTTGGTCTATAGAATATTTTCCGAGGCAAGTTCACAAAACGTGGCAGAAAATTGTAAATAAATTAACTCGAAGAGTTATGTACACACGATGCGATAGACATTGCGCAGCACAACAATAACTACATAGTGCGCCGCATCGACTCGATGACACGAATAAAGGCTGTGAAATCGACCAATTATCGCGCGCGGACCCGACCCTCCCGCCTCCATTAAAGACGATATCTCGCTGCGTTAAATATCGAAATCAATTTGCGCGGAATGATAGTTGATAACAGCAAGTTAATTGCGGGCAAAATTCACCGAAACACTCGGTGGTCACCGATGCGTATACACAACAACTATTACGCGCGGTTTAACGCGTTAATGAAATTAAACATACTTGATTCCTTAATTGGTCGAGGGTCCGTTAAATAATGCAGAACAGAGACTAATTAAAGGGGAGCATTTCCAATGTCATTAAGTTTAGAAAGTCGCACAGGGTCAATCTGCGCGAACACTGGAACCGGATATGAAGGATGCGAGACGATGAATTTCCCTATCAAAGGATTTGAAGATGTTTGCGCGATTCAGAATTTCATCGCAAGTCGTGAGCCTCGGTACAATGCCTCGCTGGAACGGTGTGCAGGAGATCACATTTCTGAATTACTCCTATTCTTCTTGCTGACGCCTTTGGCAAGACAAAAGCGAGCCAGTAGTATTCATGAATTGACTTCGGAACGTGAATCAGAAATTTGAAGCTTTCATGACCCGGATTTATATTTAAGACCTTCCAGCCCGAGTCGCCTCCAATTGGAATTTTATCCGAAAGCTTCGTCAGCAATCAAGTTAATTTCATCAGTGGTTGCGTGTTACTGGCACTGCCGTTTGGTAGACAATGACCATGCATCTCCACTGGATTCGCATCAAGAATTATCAAGGATTACTCAGGGATTTATAATCGTTCCGTCCTGCTAAAGGTTTCGGTCGACCCTACGTAAAGTTTGCCTGTTCAGTGACGTTGATTAAGAGTCACGGTCTCAGCAGGAAGCAGCAAAAGTAGATCGTAATCCATTGACCATCATCTAAAAAGCAAGGTACACCTCAGTAATATCCAAAATATGTTCGCTAGAGTTGCTCGTGGGTCAAACGAACGAAACATTTGTTATATGCGTCGCGGACAGTGAGAAGAAAAGGCGGGGTTCAGAGAGGAGTCGAGCCAGAATTGGTAGCCGAAAAAGAAAAGTCGGGGACGTGTCTCTGCAGCTGCTCCCTTAACGAACGTTAAGCTAAGTAAAAGCGTTAGCCCGCCGCTTCGAAGGAAAAACCGCATGCGAGCCAGCAGCAACTGCGGTAGGGCCGTGGTATTTTGGCTAACTTTTCCGCTAATGTTCAACTTCCCGACAAGGACGGAAAGGCCATCACGCTGCAGAAGAAACGACCGGGCAAAGAATTCCATTAAAATACATTAGATTCCTGGGACAGTCGGGTGCAACTAGTTCGACACGTTTCTTAATGGAGTTTCCGTCCTGGTGACTCGCATCGCCAAAAACCTGTCGCGCGATACTACCGTCTCTTTAAGCAGGAAACTTGCCGGTCACTGGCAAGCCTCACCGCGGATGTGGAACTTGTCCGCCTAACGTTAGTCGAGAATCTGTATCACTTATGGCATCGAACAAATCCAAGCGAACAAATATATGAGATGTCTAACTTTTAGCGGAGACACTTTGGTAGAGTATAGTATTTTGTTGCTACAAACTCGCTGCTATAGAAAATCTTAAATGCTAAATGTTTACTACTTAATTCACACTAATTCGACGATTATTAATACGATGCACGAGATTGGGAAATCCGAGGGTAGCTCCGCTTCATGGAAAACGAAAATAGAGGCAATAAATGTAAGGAAGAAACGTTCTGCGGTACTGGCATTGCGCTCTCAGCAGCTTGAACGTGCTCAATTTGCACGACCAACCCCCGTGGGTTTACGCCTAGTCAACTCCCAATGATCATGCGTGCTCGCAGCGGTTGTTCCTGCAAACAACGCGGAGAGAACATCGAGGATAATGCCTCTTTTTCTACTCCGCTAAACAGGGAGTACGATAATATCAATGTGACAGTGTTTGACTAACCTACATCTATTATTGCGAACGCGTGGTTAACGTGAATAAAAATAGCAGGGATGCGAAACCAGAGAAGCTAACGTGGCATGGATCCCGGTGACCGTGAGGTGGGAAGACGGAAGATGTCTAGGATGTCGTCTCAGACGAAACAGTTAAACGGGGTTAGGTGAACCCCAATAGGACGATCCTTAGCTGGTACACTAATTTGTAAATGCGGCGACGTAAAACTGAACTTAAATAGTAACTATAGTAACCAAATTGCCGGAGACTGCGAGAGAGACGAGCGTACAGACCGATCCTTCCTGCCGTGGGTACACAGGCCAGCCTAGCTTGGAATCCCCGAGATTAAATCAATCCAACGATTGTACTTCCGCAAACGTGACTTGTACGGGACTTGTTGGAGGAGTCTTGTACCTTTGTATGTACACCCGCGCAACAAGGGGCACGACTTACCGGAGGAAGACCTATGACCGTGTTAAACAACTCGTGCTCAATTTGCACGTGCAACCCCACAAGTTTATACTGGCTCGGGACCCTTGACGGTAATGCGTTTCTGCGGGGTAGGCTTTGAGAGGCCAGCGCGGACAGCGGCCGGCCGCAACAACTTTTTACGCAACGTACACATCGGGTCGAGGATCGATGCAGCAACGCGTCGAAAATGCGCGATGTGACGTGTACTCGATTCGCGGAGGCCTGCGTGCGCTTTATTCGGATCTGTTCAACACTCTATACACAGTCGTGACTTGGAAATCCAAGCCTCTCATCGCTTGATTATTTTTTCTTATCATTGTGTACGAATTTCTATTGATCACTAAACCATGTTGAATCTTCAGGAAGCTGGGTCAGTAGTTACCAAGCTGGTTTGATTGTGGCTCGTAATAAAAGATACCGTTGAAATCGTGGTTTAATGCAGAGGTTGTTATTGCATATTCATAGTATTAATGAATGATAGCATTTATATGCACGAAGTCGTATGGATGCGATGCGCAGTGGTGGACAGAGGAAATCTGAAAAGGTAAACGATGCAACAGAATCGGGGAGGTGTATTCGTGCAAATGCAAGAATATTTATGTTTCGTGGAATATGGTTGCTTCGAAACAGATGTATGAAATGGTATAAAGGTAAGAGAAGTTGTAGGACTTTTTGTTTTTAATTTATAAACTGCTTTCATAGTGATGAGAGTAAATAAACGCTGCCCACTTGCATCCAAGAATTTTCATAGAACCTCGCAGCGAAGCGAACAACCGCGCGCGAATGTTTACCCTTGGTAAGCGCTCGCAAGCTGCCCGCAAGCGAGTCATTCAACCTAATCGCGATACTTGGGATTGATGCATACTATCCATATAGCTGGAGGCAGGTTTTTGTCAAATTTGTAATTGATGACATTCACAATACGCTACCGGCTTACTAACGGATTAGAGAAGGCCTTGAGTTTGATCCATTGGGGAAGGTTTTTACGGACGGTAGAAACGAGTTATTCAAACTGAGACATTTGTTCAATTTTACATTCAACTCAACGAAAGGCATACTACTACATTCTGAAATAATTGAATAAATGATAGCGGTTAATAAATTCCATCTATTTCTCACTAATTGGCAGTGCAATAAAATTTAAAATCCATTAAATACGAAGGTAATAATTCGAGCAGTGTGGTTCATGCGGTCACTTTGTTCTTCTTGATTTATTCTTCTTTCTGGTTATGCACCATTCAATTCCTTCGAGTACTCTCAATTGAATAGGACAGCGAAACAAAGTTCATGCGCGTAACGATTACGGCGACCATGTAGTGCTCTCGTTACGACGTTTTCAAACTCGTGTTTAATTGGCACAAATTATCTGGGAACTTTATATTAGGTGAACCGGTCCGTAACGCTTTTCTAAACTTTTCAATCTTCCCATTAGCAAACTGAATTGCATAGAGTTTTGGAGAAGGAAATGTCTGTGGAATATGTGTAATCGTTAAACGCGGTACTGAAACCTCAATTTAAAAATAAGTTGTTTGATTCACCGATAGTCAGCACAGCAATGTTAATTTTCTCCGATTACAAAAAAAAGTGAAAATTACCTTAGTATTATTAAAACCAACGTGGCGGCATTCCACATAATGAAATTAAACGTAGTACACCACATTAATTTTGCAACTAGAGCCAGACCTAACGCGAAACAAAGACACATTCGTAATTGAAGATCAATCATCAAAGCTGCAGGACATTCATATCATAATTTCTGAAATCTTATTATTTTATGTTCCGTGCTGGTTTGCAATAAGTCCCAGTTTCTCCCAGACTCCGTGGAAAGAATTCGGGGGACTGTGATTCCGTCGTCGTAGAACGACGGAGCAAACATAAAAGATTCCTTCGAGGATTCCGCAGATTAAATCGGCGCGGCAATCGTGTTTGCGTGAACGTGACTGCGGATCATCAGTTAACCTGCCCTCGGGCCGAACTTCTACCCCGATCCGGTCGATACCCCTCTAAATAAATAGCCAGCTTTAGGTCACGGCCATTAAACGAATTAGCTGCGTTTGATTTTATTGCGTTGTCCCTTCTACGACCAATCTATACCTCTGCCATTTTCTACTTTTCCCCTGGTCACCTCTTTGCCAGAACCATCGCCTGATCGAAGAATCTGTAGCCAAAAGATAACACAACGACTCATCGATTCGAAGTTGGTTTCTATGATAAATCAATTAATTGAATTATTAATTAACGAGCGATTACGCGACCATGCATTATGTGTCTGTTGCTGAAATGGAAATACAGTTCGACGGGGACATTATATTTCCGCATTTGCGTGCTGCGGCTTATGTTGTGGAGTTTGTATTAATCTCCATGAAATGAACTTTTGTTTTATAATAGGTGCGAGTTTTATTTCCATGAAACAATGAACAATACATCATCCACTGTATTTAATTACCTATTCTTCGTACACTGATGTGAAACGGGCTTCGATAAATCCGGAGCCAGATTTGTTTAAGCTTATGGCAGCAGAATTACGAAACTGATAATTTTTCATAGGAATTTGAAAAATTCCAAACAGTAAAATGGATTCAGGGGAGAACTTTTGCGTTGAATGAAAACGAGATAAACGGCGAGGTGTGAGGGAGGACAACGGATTAAAAAAGATCAACGAATCATATATTTTGCCAATACTTTTTTCCGCGGGACGTGAATAAACAAAAGTTTTTCGATCGAAAGGTTGGAAAGTTCGCTCGTTGTCCGCGCGCGCCAGAGAAGCCACGATTGGGCCGAAAAAATCACCAAAACCCGGCTTCTCCCGTTTTCAGGGAGGGTCAACCGGTTACCAACTAGATACCGAGCAACTTCACGCTCGATGGATTGTTCGACGTGAAAGTATGCCCCCCCCCCCCCCCCCCCCCCCGAGTTCGATACGCGCCGCGATTCGATAATTCGATTTACGAGTATTCATCACGCTTTTCAGGAAAATGTTAACGCCCGATACAACCGCGTCATTCGCGGAAATGGATAATATGACATCGGCAATTAGCGCTGATTTGCATTATAATTTCAAAAGATTTTTAGTATAGATTTTTTCTGTCCTCCAGATATTAAATATATTACATAAACATAACGAGAGCAAAACTCTGAGAAATAAACTTATAAAATACTGTACTAAAAGAAAATATTATCAGTTTCTCAATCTAATGCCGACGAAGCGCACAGTTTTACGATTTCATGATGAAAACCGCCAATCGACCAGTGAAGTCAGCATATCGCTAACGAACGAAAATCCTAGACACAAAATTCCTGTCGATGGGAAATCAAAAGAACGCCTTCACAGGCGCTACGCTTCTCATTAAAAAAGTTTGTTTTCTCATTAAAGGAGGATGTAACTCGCCCGGGAAAGTTCGAATTGTTGTCGAAGTTCCCTCTCTCTACGGCTATCCCTCTCGAACACGCGATTTTCAACGGTCCGCAACGCGGAATCGAAAACCCGAAGCGTCCAGTGCCCTCTCGAGTATGAAGAATCGCCCCTCGGGGGCTCTGGAAAGGATAGATGGCCAGGTTTGGAAGAGCTGTTGGATTGCCTTTAACAGGGGCATCTTTTATTCATTGTGGTGGCTCGCTGTGCGGCTTGACGACTGCGTGAGCTGAGTTTATACACGCCCTAGTTAAACTTCTAACAGCCTGCGGTCTCTAAGAATCGATCTGTTGGATCTTCTTGCTCCCTTGGCCAGCCACGTGCGCGAGAAGAAACCACCCCTTTGTTAAGGACGACGTCATTACCGTCGTCGTTGGGGGTGGACTACTTCAGAGTTACCTCGGGACACGTTCAGACGCGAGACAAAAATTATTAGACCCGTAAAATGTTATCGGACTCCTTGCAACTTTATTGGCTTCTATTTCGGTTGACGTTCGTTTTGGATCGACTCAATATTAAACATCTGTGTATTCTGCGAGGTTAATTGTCTCGTTATTAGGTACGACTACCATTTTTGGGACTATAAATTAAGAATATCCAGTTTCAACCTCAGCAATATTGTTTCAAGTGTGATCAAGTTTTATAGGATTGAATGGATTAAAGTACCTTTATTCATATATGATTCGTAGATACAACAGTTGCGTAAGCGCACACAGCAAACAAATATTCTCTACTCTGAACACAGATATGTAATTGTTTTCAATGAAAGCCATGCGAACAAAACTTTTCGTTTCAAAATTGCACGTAGGAAAAAGGTTATGTTTGAATGGCACAAACATTTTTGCAACATACAGTATAAGCTTTATTGTGTACAGTATTCTTTGTTTAAAAAATCATGTGTATCAAACAAATAAAAGCTACATTTTCACGAATTGCAATATTTCGATATACTGAAAAGCAATTAATCAATTAACTTGTTCATAAACAAATATTAAGTGTTTGCAAAAGTTTCCGTTGTTTCTGAATCACGTCTATTTGTTTCACATTCAGAACTGGTACACTATTTTTTATTGAATATATTTTCCCTCGCTTTCAAGCACCTTCTCCCGTTTTTTCTGTCAAGAGTTGTATTCCTCGTCAGAAGAATGCGATTCATATTGAATTCATGAAGAATGCGAAATATAATAATGTGAGTTTACGACAAATAAATGATTGACTTATGAATGCTTACACTATGAATATTTCATCTGTCAAAAATAATTATGTCTGACAGATATTACTCGTCCGTTTTGAACGTATTAACTGACACGTGGATCAGCTTTGGCATAGATTAAATTATATCGTATATATTTTGTTCAACGTTCCATGACAGTTATCTACATTAGGGAGGATATCAAAGTTCAGCGCAGTTAATTAGTTCCTTAACGTGTAAAGTCATTTATGACTACAGTAACGCTGTTCTCATAATATCACTTTGCGCGAGAAGAAAGTTTCCTAATTTAGATGACGTTTGATGTTTACTGATAAAAGCGATTCTTTATGTAAGAGAACGATTCTATGAATTTTTGAAAAGATTTTCAACACTTTGACGTAATCCTTCGATGAGAAAAACAAAAGAATTAATCAGAGCTTTGAGGCTTTTACGGCCCGGCGTCATACAGTTCTCACTGTTGAAGCTTTCGGGTGTAAGCCGTGTCCATGAGGAAATGTTTTCCCAACGTTTCACTAGCTTTGCAGTTGGCTTCTTTAGGGGATCGAAAGACACACTAAATATGGACACGGCTTACACCCGAAAGCTTCAACAGTGAGAACTGTAAAAGAATTAATATTCCCAAAAGTAATCAGAGAATTTCGTAACTGAATCAAATAATAAATAATATGAAACATTTTCATGGCGAAGAAATATTTGTCAACAATTGCACAATATTATCTAATCTACGTTATCATATGTATGTTGTCTAACTCTCCAAGCATAATATTTTCGAATTATTTTGAACATAAAAATAAATTTAAATACATTTATATCAAATGAACACAGTTATATTTTTCTCGATGGACGTTTATTAATACTTTACACAGCAATTGTTATTGTATTATAAGCTCGTAGTATTATCAGAAGGAATGCTTACCTATTTTGATAGACGAAAAGTGCCTGTCAAGTGCAGACCACGAATATTCAAAAGAGTGTTCTCGTTCTCTGATACGGCAAGCACAGTGTAGGTGGAAGCGAAAGGAGAGCACTTAGAACGTCTTTTGTGAGCATCAAAGGAAGAACAGGGTAAGATAGTCATTTGTTTACGGAATGAACGATAAAAGGGGACGCAAATCTGCGTTATCAAAACGGAAAGTTTCTCACTCTAACCCGTTAACTGCTGAGTTTTCGACTCGCTCCGTATTTATAATAACAGCAAAGTATATATCGAGCGAGTCAGATTTATTCTTTATGGTATAATGATGAGAACACAGAAAACTATCCGGTGCCAAAATAAATCCGAACGCTGGGAAAAAGGGATTATCCGCTTTTCCAATTTAATTTTCTCGTCCTCTCTACGTTGATGCCTTATTTCTCAATTTTTGCTGCAATATGAAAATTTCAAAGCGTCGAAAGAAAAGGTATCGTGATCCAAAGACTGCTCTCTCGATTTACAAGAGCAGGAATCCATCTTAGAGGACTGTATTTCTTTGGAACGACTTTGAGTTACCTACAAGATCGAATCTCCTTAACCTGAATATTGTAAGACCCCGTTCAGAATCTCATCGATATTCACTCAGTTTGTAGAATATTAAAAAGGCGTTTATGGTGCCTCCGAGTGTCAAGTCTCTGGCGTCTCCATTTTCTCGCTCTTAATTCGACAATCATGGTTCTGGTTGTCATATTCCAGGAAAAATTTGATAATCAGTGGATGTGCAGCAGAAGACATTCTTCTATTATATTTTATGTTTAATTCAACATAATATATATTAAATATATTTTTTAAAAGAGGAATAGAATGGTTGGCAATATTAAGCCCAAATCTCATTTCCATGTAATGCAAAATATGCGATACGACTTAATAGACTTGTCCGATTCAATCTGAATTTTTACGATTCATCGCCGTTACACAGTAATATTCGAACGCTTTGAAGAAATGCAACTCACATTCGGCATTCCGGAATTACGAAAAAGAAGCACGAGCTTCGATGCTCTGACACTGCCATAAGAATCTATGCTTTCAATGCAAATCGCATCTTAACAAATGCAGATCGATGTTTCCTTCGACTGGAAAAGAATACAAAGGAGGGACGGGAGTGGGGCGTGGGTGGAACGGAGAACAAGAAGGGTGCAGAGAATCGAGAGAGCGGGAGAGAAAGAGGGGTGTATAAGTGTGTGCTTAAGTCGTACCACACCTTAATGGGATCCAGCAGGGAATGGGAACAAGGGGAGTTTAATTGCAGAAAAAAGGAAACGCAGTCAGTACCACACCTTGCTTTCTGTCGTAATTCCTCCACGGAACGTGAACCTCGAAACTTGAACGTTTTCTTTAATGAATCTGATATTGTCTGAAAATCTAGCAACTCGGTTTGTGTAACTGTTGGCCCCTTGGCTACACGCGTTACAAATTTGTTGAATGCATATATACTTTTTAAACTCTTGTATCCTTTTCAATTGTTACGTCATTGATCTTTTCATTTCTTACATTCAACCTTTTCCTATGCAAAAATTCCGGTACTACCTATTTAACAAACTGGTCTGCAATAATTTCATTTTCTTTGTCTCACAGAGTTTAATTTTAATGATTTTCTTGTGCTGAATACATGTATGCAATCCGTTTGTTTTCATCGTACGTTTTCATTCGTCGCAAAATAAACTGTTGGCGATAGGAAAAATCTGATTGCAGATTTGAATTCAGGATCGAAAGATACATAACAGTTACTATAAATACTATTTGAGCCAAAAATCGTGTTGACTAGAGAGAAAACTAGAAAACTACATGAAAATTCTAATTCACAGGCAAAACGACATCATCTTCATCACACCTCGTTCGCTGTCTGCAGACTTGCGTGAGTTGTCTCAATAACGGTTGGTCGTATAAATATCAAGAGACAAGGGTCTTCTTTGGGACCGGGTCTCGATTTTTCGAGGAAAAACGTCGGAGGAAGAAAGTTTAGGGGCTGAGTCACCGACTTACCCCGCTTTCCTTCTGGCGGGCTTCGCTCGGCTGGTTTTCTCACGAGCTGTATAGAACGGTTGGCGCGGAGTCACGCGATTCACGTCATCGTACCGCCTCGAGCCACCCTCCGTCGAGTATTTCGCATTTGCATCGCGACCAGGTGAGCCAGCACCACCATTCGCGCTCTTAGAACGCTTCAATCGAACAGTAACAAACGTAAAGGCGACCTAGAGGGCGCCAGCGGCGGGAGGTGAAGCGGGAAGTAGCCGGTTGCCGTTGCAAGGGGCAACTTCGGTTACGTCACCGGCATTCCCTGGCCCGCCAAAGCCGACGCGCGAGAGCTCCCGCCTTGAATTTCCACCCGCGATTGGTCCCAGGAGTGTATACACGTTTCTAGTAATCCGCATCAACCTGCTACGAACAAGGAGAGCGACGGAATACGCCGAGAATAAACAAGAAGAAAGGGACGGAGGGATGCAGATAAAACGAAGGGAGCCAGCTTTAACTTGCTGTAAATTTACTGTAAATGCTGCTGAGGGAATTACTGGTCAGTAAATGGTGGATTTGATAAAAGGAAAGATTGCTGCGGAAACTGGCAATAAGAGTCCAGGATGACGTAGAGTGTAGACTCACTGTTCGTAGAGTTTATTTATTTTCGTCATGAGTCGCAACGTTCATGGTGACCATGGAAAGTATATTTCCATTTGGATAGGGATTTGTTCTGTTTTTTTAGTCGTCTGGTCTTTGTTGTTTGTGCTTTTGAAGTTTTTCCTGATAGAGAGGATTGAGAAAAGCAAAGCAGTGATGTAAAGGTAGAATTTAGCCGTATGTAGAATGGACAGAAATTTCAATAAATAGAGGTAACTTTAGCAGTATATCATATTCAGTATTAGTTTCTATGTAATATACCCTACATGCAAAAAATATATCGTATTAGTTTACTGTATTTTTTCATTCGCCCTTTTGTTTGACGATAAAAAATATGTATGCTTTTGAGGGACACGCTGTGCAACGTTAAAATATATATAACAGAAATATTCCGTTCTACATAGCAATATCAACCAAATATAGAAACCGATTTTGCGTTTTCATTTTCTTTTGATAAAACGTCATGTTTCAGAATTGTTTGGTAATCCCGGTATCGTTTTAAAATAGCAATTTAATTTCAATTGCAGTAGAGATTTAATGTCCATTGTAATAAAAATTATTACCTCAGAGTTGCGCGTTTTAATAAAAATGACGCGCATAGATATCAATGTATATCATTATTATTAAAGTCCACTATGTTAAAATACGGTGGAATGTTATTACGCAAAGTAGTGTCCTTCGATGTATGATGTTCCCATCAATCAAGGCATACATCGCAGACGCGTTGTGTTCACAAACATGATAGGCTATTTTAATCAGGTGCTCCTAAAATGCTTAGCCAACATTTACCAGCGCGTTCTACCAATCATACTCATGAAAGGACTCCTACATTATCATACATATGGACAATTTCTAGATTGGAAATTTCCGCAGACTGAAAATTCGTAAAATTATTACTATTATGTCATAACTATGTCAAACTATGTCAAATTCTGAAAATTCTTTCATATTCTTTATTGATATTCCAGTTACGGTTAACATCCACAGAGATTCTCAAAATAGACTATTCTCGAAATAGTATACCCTTCTACAATTGAGGGCAGTTAAATTTGGAACTGGTTCTATTGATCAGAATGTAAAATCTGATATACAATACGATTTATTGACTAATACGTTATCTGGTACCATGCATGGTTGCCTGATAGCGCTATGCTGTATAGAATACAATCCGCAGTAAAGGTTGAGGGACTTCTCTTCACGTGACTGTAACAGCCATGTTCAAATTCATTTACCATTCATATAAAATCATTTTTAATTGTTCAGTTTTCCATACTCTTAAAATATTTAATATTTCCTAACGCCGCAAATAAATTTCCATCATACTCCAAGCTAATTGTAACAAACGAAACGATATATTTTTCCAAACAATTAAACGGAAGAACCGATTAAACCGCCCTCGGGTAAAATTCCAATAGAAGGACGAATATTTCGTAAATAACGCAGCACTTGGTTCCACAGTCCTCGTCACTTTCTCGCCGCGTCGCTTTCCCGAAGCTAACAACTGCAACTGTCTTCGTGCACGTTATCAGAGAACGATTAAATACAAAGGCAGTAAACGTGGAAACGACGCATAACACCGTGTTGCCGTCCGAAGGTGATTCTAAATGTGGTAAGCGCTATCACACATCCGTATAATATGTATTATTCAACGTAGTGTCGGTGAACGAACAAACGAACGGACGAGCAAAGCCCCTCGCGAAGCGTCTGCTCGTCAGAGTAACCGAATCCTGCGTCACGAGAGTGGATTATAATTGGACGCCGATATATCCTTGCCTTTGGTACGTTCCGTTAGCCCGACACACGTACATATACATATTTATAACGAGAGACGTAGCCGCGGCGCGGCATTTAAACGACAGCCCCGAAACGCGCATTCTTTGATCCGCGCACGTATCCCCAACGTTACAGGCGAGCTCGTTGGCCGCATCGGTCCAGTTCAATCAGCGCCACCTAGGTGTATAATATTTTACAGGCTTTGGGCGTTTTGCGGCGTCGTTTCCTCTACCCAGCTTGCTCGACTTCCCCTCTTCCCCCAATGCGTTTCCGCTCCGGCTACGCGTTGTCCCGTGTCTCGTTTCTTTCCTTTTTCAAAAAACCTCACGCCGCGAAGTCACGTTCGTTGCTTAACAAATGCAGTATATTCCCGTGCAGTTGCTGCTCTGCACGTGCAACTCTTTTCCCTTCTGCTCCGACTAGTTATTCCTTTTCCGCAAATCAAGCTACAGACACCACGTCTACCGACTTGCGACACGTCTCATAGGCACGAACGTTAAACCAATCTGCTTAAATTATCATCAAAGATGACAGGTGGACAGTGACGGAGAGAGGTTTGACGAATGATAGTCAGAAAGAAAGGGATGGGAGGTGAGTAATTGTTTGTTAGAAAATTGTAAACCTGGTAGATCCATTTGCGATAGTGGAGAGTTCGCTGATACCTAACCGTTAGGTAAAGAGGTTTATGCTTCTGAAGAATTATGGGAGTGTCTATAGTGAATGATTCTAGCTGCTTAATGCGTTCGAGGAGATATTACCAGATTGAATCCGTGGTATATAGGATGGAAAGTCTATAGACTTAGTCGCTATATAATTTAGTCTCTTTGACATAAACCTGATCTCAAAGTGAAGGATCCACCTAGCGATGACCCTATGACACGATGTATGATGTACATACAGTTGAATGTCTAATATTTTATCAAGGAATAGCAGTTCCAGCAGAGTTTTGGCACACAACGATTCACCAAAAATATGTCGGCCTCGAACTGAAATGGTTAAGGACGCGATCAGTGGAGTCCAAGATCTGGCTGACGAGAAAGTGGCAAGGAAGGAAACGACGCCGGTCTACGGGGAGTCCTCGGACCGTCATCCCTACACGGATAGTGTCGTTATGGTTATAACGACGCGGCCAGAAGACCGCGAAGGATGTTTTGGCTCTCTCAGGGTCCTTGTTATCTCTATCTCTCGGCGAGAGCTTGTACCACCGTGGCCTTTCCGAGACGACGCCGCTTGCCTGTGACGAAAGAAGGCCAAGTCCGGGAGGGAAAGAAATGAAACGCCGTCCGCTGACAAAGTAGATCAGGGTGGAGGAAAAGGCGGCAGGAAAACAGAAAGAAGAGTGTTCGGAGGGACTTTGACGGAAAAGAAACTTCGACAGACTATCCCGATAAAACAGGACAGGATAGAGCCAGAGGGTCTGCTAAACCTAAGATAAGCTGCCGTGTTCAGCGGTTTGTTATCGAGAAAATGGTTAATGAAGGTACGCTGACTGATAATGTGTATGGATTCCCTTGCGTCACTTCGATTAAGAGATAAACTTTATCTGGCATTTCTGTAAAATCAAAAATTACTATTCTGTCTCTTTTAGCGTTTTAAATAGTTCAACTTGCATTTAGTTAGATAACTGACAATATAGGTGTTGCTCTTTGGAAATACAGTATACGAAGTAAATTCTTAGCAATGGTTAAGCCGCAGCTTAACGTTGGAGACAGTAAGACGTATGTTACGATAAATCGCACGTATAAACTGCCAGAAAAAGTATGTGAAAAAGCCGGAAACGCGTTCCACTGTGAAACTTAGTTGAACAGTGCTTTGTATTCAAGCTAAGAATGAAAAATCTTCCAAAGCTTCCGAGCAGACTAGACTAATTTTACGCGTCATGCCTGAGAAACGTAGTACTCCCGGGGTTCTATTGTTCTATTATTAATTCCTACGCGTCGTTGCATGCAACACGCACCGCGCACCGTTTCCAACTGGATTCAAGTTTCCACGACGTTATATTTCAGATTAATGTTGAAGCTGTGCATGCTACCTCAAGCAAGGAGGAATCCAATATGTCCGAAATCTTTCTGATAAATCTCTTGTGAGCATACAAAAGACTATAAATCAGAATTATTAGCTTCGCGGAAAAGTGCATACGATATTTAACGTCCAACGTAAAATCAGATGTTAGATTTTAGACATGAAAGTTTAGTACTACTTTTAATAATAATACTAACTTTTATTTGATCAACTTTGCAATTTTTTTAAACATTTGTAAAGTAATGTATGCAAAGAGTATAAAATGAGTAAGTATAAAACTATTCGTGACAGTTTTTTTTTTTATTATTATTAAGGCTTTAGATCAACTCTGATCCATAAGCCAATTCGTGATAGTTTAAGTCGCTCTCGACTTTTTTGTTTCTGGTTGCAGAGCAACCAATCGAGCGTTACAATGCGAGGCGTTCGATAACTGCAGACATTCTAGATTTCCTCGAAGCTCCAGCACGCCCGTTATCAAATTCTGAAGTCGTTCAAGCCGAATGTCTTTGCCCATAAAGTGGCATTGCCTAGCTTCGCCTCGAACGCTCCAACATAATCGACATACTTCTATTCAATTACTCGGTTGCTGCGGCTCTCGTCGCTGGTTTGTTTCCCTTCTGAACGGAAAATGAGAGATCTTTCTATAATTTCCTAGGAGCCCCATTGCCCCAAACAGAAATTAACCCGCCGGGAACGCGGATTAACGCGTATCGAATTGCGAATTTAATTTGTGCGAAATCTGTTGCAAATGACACGCGCGCACAACAGTATGATCAACCTCTGATTACGTTCGTAGAATTAACTTCACTACGCGAAGTCTGTAGCTAGTGTTATAGCGCGCGTTTCCAATTTACTTTTCGATTTATGTTAGCATAATTGTCCACGGGACTGTTTAATAGATTATTGTCGAATGTGCACCGCGCTCTAAATTTATAACTTCGAGTAGACTATGTTTAGAGTTCCATACTGCGAAATACGGTTGACATAAACGTTGCATCACAATTTGGGAGTAGATTGTGGGAGTAGATTTGGGAGTAGATTTTTTGTGCATTTATGGCGGAATGAAAACTATCGTATTTTACCGAAAGGTCCTAACAAACATTGCCTAATACAATTTACATAATTGCTATTTTAATTCGTTAACTGCTACATTCTCTAGCATTTCTACCAGATTTTACACAGTGCTTCTGAAACTTCACAAAGCTCCTTTTAATAAGGAGTCATTTAATTAAACATACAATAGTCCTTCCTCCACAGGAATAACCATCATCCGAAGTTCTCGTTAATTTCATTCGCACTTATATAAATGAATATTATTCAAGATGGGACAAATTAGAGTGTCACTCGCACATGGCTATCATGGTTGAACGCGTTAAGTGCCACATGGAATTCCTGGTGATCCTGCACAATAATCAAGCCATCAGATCGTGCCCAATCTAATAAAGCAGATTGCGCTAAACGCGGTGCAATTTCATGGGAAACTCCTGACCTGATTTGAGAAACGCATTAGCGAACAAGGGGAAAACACTTCGTCAAACAATTTTAATTTGACCGGTAAAAATTCCCTGTCGGCTTCGGACTGTCTGGAACTGGGTCTAACGAAGGAATGTCAACGTCCTGGAATCCGCGATCATTACGCCGGCAGCGCTGAATTTCGCATAAATAATCCGACAGTTCCGCCGTTCGACGAGACATAAATCATGCAAATGAACCGTTTGACGTGATAAATATTGCGCCCTTGTAATCCGCTCGTTTCCCGCCACACGATTGATTACTACCAGATAAATCCAAGCCGCACATTAAGGCGGAACCACACCGCCGCCGACGGTAGCTACGTACAGTAATAGCGACGGCGGGCACAGAGGCGGACTTTAATCCGACCAATAAAACGACGGGTTCTTAGGCAACGGCTACGACGCCGTTCGCTTTTTCAAACTTCCTCGCGCATCCATCTGAAGCTTGAAAACTTGCCGCGCAAACGACGCCACCGCGACGACGACAACGACGACGACGACGACTTTGCACCATGCTCGTCCACTTTCTTCGATCTCGCGTTTCATCCCGTTCCCCTCGCTGCCCACCCCTATCATTCTATCATCTATCTGACTCTGTCAGCCGTATCAAGTCTGATGACTTTGAAAGAAAACCCGAGCCACGAAAAATTCTCCGCCCTCTGCGGACGTATCTCGGTAACGACGACCGGCTGGCGAGCGCGGAAAAAAATTTCGGCAAAAGCAAAGCTTCCTGGTATCTGACTGCGCAAGCGGGATCTATGGGGAAAGAAAGGTTTCCTACGGGATGAATTGTCCGATGTCGTATCAAATTGATAGCGAGTATGGATGTTCGTAATGTGTTTGCGATTCAAAGGAATTCGGACAATGCCTAAAAATGATTGCATTATCAGGGAATCGTGAATTCTTCAGAAATCAGGGAATGGGAATTTTATGCGTTTTCAAAAAGATAGAAACCCCAATATAGCTCAAAGCAATTTATTATTAACTGGTACAATTAAAATAAAGTTAAGTACTGGAACACTTTGACTTTTTCGGTCACTTAACTCGTTTTATATTTTTTATTACGTTCATTTGCATTGCGCTCAAAGCCAACGCAATCGTCCCTTCTGTACTTAATGACACATCGCTTATAATTGAGCCACTTCTTCATTACAATCTTCAACAGAGTCGAACTCCATGACTTGCTACCGCATGTCACGATAGAGTGTAATTTACTGCGACGAAGCTCGCCAGTTGCGTGCATTTTGTGACACATGCACTAAATCTTATCGCGTTATTCCCGGTAGAAGAATTACGGCACTGATTTACTCAATGATAGTCTTATTTGATTTATGATGCAGAGAGGAATTAAGTCACAAAAAAATAGGATTCCAATTTGAAATGAATACCTTTGCGGTTGCTAGCTAAAAAATCAACGCGAACGCCTGTGGTGCCGAAGAGAAATAATTTACTTCTTAATTGAGCTGTTTTGTTTTATTATTTGTTTGCATGTCTAGAAATATCGCAAGCTCGAATTACTAAGGAATTGAGGCAATCATTTTCGTCGATAACAGCACGTCGAATCTTAGAACAAGGATTATACATTACACATTAAACTGGGACATACAATGTACGAAGCATCGTCTATTCAAAATTCCAGGTTTCTCGTTCTTTCCTAATCCGAGTCCAATTTGTACGCCTCGGCGGTTCGGCAATTAAGTTCGTGCAACCGCAGAATTCAAATTACATTTCGTAACTGAATCGTCGTCATCAGTCGGGTGACGATTCATCCGAGGCTTAGCTTATCTTCCCCGCGAGCCGACCGACAGACAGCTTCAGTTCGGCATTACGATTTTCATCGACAATCTAAAATTGAATCTGAAGCTGTCCGCCGAGTTCACGCGATGTTGATATTCCTGCGTCGGAGGGGGTGCGGTATGATGAATCGCGCGTTTAATATTACGACCATTCTCTTTTTCGCTCCGACACCGACGCGGTCGCGTATCAATAATGGTCTTTATTCACAATTTATCTAGTTACTTTTATAATTTTCTCATTTCCATTTCCACGGAGATGGTCGCTTCTTGCGTTAAGAAGCTCCCAAGTACGGTGCCCACGGGCATTAATATTCAACGGCTTCAGTTATGAAAGTAAAGTGAAAAAGTAACATCATCCTCACCCTCTCTTCCATCCCCTATCCCCGCGACTCTGCCGTTTTCGGCTGCTTCTTTCACCGCCGGCTGTCTCCGTTCCGTCGCTGCCTCGCTCTCTCCCCTTCGTCTTCCTCCACGAGTGGTTCGCTTTCTCTCGCTCTCACTTAAGTCAATTATACTATTTAGCATTGTACTTGGATAATAGCGTTAGTTAACTCAATTATTTTGTCGCGGGCATTCAACGATGCACGGCACGTTCCGCGTTGCCGCGCAATGAAAATCTATTTCAGTTGAAACAGCCTTTATGCGTTCTTCGCTTGATTAGCGGAAAATCTATTACTCAGGCGTGTATCAAGGGACCGCACCGATTGCGACTGCTCTTCCAGTGTGCGTGACACTTACAATTAGTCAGGATTGTGGAGTTGGATAGTGTTTTTAAATAATTTTTTTGTAATGTTAAGCATTATTGTTTATCGTCTACAGAGTCTTCTGTCTTTGTTAATGGGAGACGTTCATGGAACTCCGGAAATTAATTTCGGAAATTAATGTTAAATGCTTTTCAGTATTAAATGATTTCATCAAATATCTGCAGTCAGGGAACAGTTTTCGACACGTAGAAACGATTATGGATAATGAAAATAACGGCGGAGATTAGGATGGACAAGCCAGTTGATTGACGGTTTAGCTGATTCCGACATTTGTATTGAAGTTTTACCTAGAAACATTTGTTTTATAAAAAATATTGAAACACTTTGCACAAAATAAATGCATGAATTCGAAGAAAAAGTTAGTTGTATTTAACAGAATTAATTTCTTCAATCATCAAATGATGAAAAATGTACTCATAACTTGTATCACCAGTAGATGGATAGTGTTATGAAGTATTTTTTCGCATACAAAATATACTTTCAATGAAAATGTTAGATTTCTAAGGTAATAAACGATTTCTCTACAAAATAAAGAAACAATAATATAAATTAAAAACCTAGTTTTTCTATAATTATCGATTAATCTCAAATCTGTCCATCTACTGTCCAATGTTCATCTATTGGTATGTTTACCCTATCACGAAAGAATTGAACTTGTTACATATCATGGATAAGTAGAAATGTCCGGAGCGTAGTAACCTGCGAAGAAGTGGAAAAGTTGTATATGCAGTCCGCCATCCGTAAGTGGAAAGCTCTGTATCTAGTCGGACATGTGCAAGTAGTTCATGTCAAAGATGGATTCGCCGTGTTGCTTCAGATTGCGTTACAAGTAGTCCAATATTAAATAGATCATTTTCACAAGGTTTACAAGGAAAATAATCGATCAAATGCATTTTCTGTTTCATTTCAGAGTACCTAATATTAATATGTTATGATATGGTAATGCAGACAATTTACGAGTCTAAATAGTGGTATGAAAAACTTATTTACTCATATATATCCATTTTATACTTTTTAATATGCCAATAAAGTTGAAGATATCTTTTCACCTCATAACTTCAACGTCTCAAGACTCGTCTTCCTCATGTCATGGCATCCGATGGAACCGTCCCATTTATCCTTTCAAAAGTCCATCCCGACATTGTTGTACGATACCTCGACACAAAATCCCTCCGGATAATTTGAACTCGAGAAAACGGTATTAGCGTCTAGCCGACGGTATAACCTGCTCTTATGCTTGCACAGGTTATACGTTTTATAAATTTAGCCGACGATAATAAAAATAAACTTCCGGATGTTGTAGTGCACCGTACGTTGCGAACACCTATGCGCAGTCCACTGTTCGTTCCGGTTGGTTGTTTTCGAGGAACACTCGATGGAAAATTAGGTTGAAATTAAATTAACTCGCTTCGAAAGCTAACCACTGGTTCGTGTTTTCGTCAGCATATAATTTACTACGATACGACAAATGCATCAGAAATCCCTAGTGCAAAGTTGAAAAAGTAAATGAAACTACATTTTTAGAAATTCTCTGTTTTCAAACGACTGGTTAAAGAAAAATCTATGAGCTTCTATGATCCTCACCATAAGGACTCACCCTTTACTTCAAGGATCTGTTATCGTGACCAATCAAATTTTCCCTCCCATTGACGAGCAAATTACGCGCACCCCAGATATACGTATCTATCATTCCAGTTTCCGGCGTGTATAAATAATCGAAACGTTAGCTTCTTCCATGGAACCGAAGTAATTTCTGGACAAGAGACGGTTTTCATCCCGTCGTCATTTTTTCCGGTCGATCGAATTTCACGTTTGACCGGGGTTCCTGGCTGCAGCCGCATGACGAAAACGTTATCAATTACGGGCGAATCGAGCGCGCTCTCACAGAAAATGCGATGCGATCGATGCGCGAAAAACCAGCGGGGTCGGAGGGAGATTGGTTAGCGACCGAGTTGGAGACAAAAAAAGGAAGAGGCCGAACCGATATGGTATCAACGCGAGTGATTTCATAGGGGAGGAATGGGACAACGCTAGAACCGCGATTTTCGAAGCTCGCGCCATGGGATAATTCGCGTAATTCGCGCTGGCGAGGATCGTCGTTTCTGCTGTTTTGTAACCGCACGCTCGATGCCGGTTTACACGGACAATGGTCGGGGCCGGTACGATGACAATAATTACGCTTCGTCGGTCGCGTTACTTCGTAATTCGCAGCTGTCCTCACTTGCGAGGAATCGAACGGATTTCGAGACCAGATACCAACCATGAATACGTAACTGCGTTTTTGACACCAGCGTTATCGTCGCTTAATTGCAGAGATTAGGCCTGTAAAACCGAAAACGAGGAACGATTAAATGAAAACAGATGAGGGGGAAAGGAAGAATTCAGGTAGTTGAACTGAGTCTCGATAATTGGATTCTATATACGCGTCGCTATAATGAGGTTACATTGATAAAGCCGCCGCGAACGAGGAAGCAAAGTGCAAAAAGTGAGAAGGGACGAAGGAGGGACAGAGACAGGCACAGGGTGATGAGACCGCACACGGAGCAGAAGGGGTTATCGAGAGTAGCGCGGTGATCCAATCATCCCAAGACGCTGTCATGAAATTGCCTCTGAGCTCTATTCTATCCGCGTGGCACGGCCAATTGCTCGCCCCTCCAGAACTCTCGAAGAAACTTTGCTGCATTTCGGATTAAGTCGGCTCGGCTTAAAGCTTCTCTCTCTACCTTGCTCTCTCTTTACCGCCACAATCGCCGCCGGAGCGTAACAGTCCTCGAGCGTGGCGATGCGAGGCGATTGAACTGAAAAGAATTGTTCTTTCCGCTGAATCGCGCCCATCAAGCACGGGAACTTGTACAGTTGCGTTTCAACAAAAACGTGACGCATAAGAAAGCAGCCTGATGGAGGGGAACAATCTCCCGTGAAAGTTAATGGCGAGCTGGCCGTCGATAAATTATTGGAATAGGGCTCCTTCGGAGAGCTGGGCTCAAGTGCTAGAATAAGTACAGTTCCCTTCATTAAGTCACACCGGATCAGAGGACGAAGTCGAGTTCGTGGAATGGGCGTGATTTCTTTGTCATTTGCTGGGAAACACGTTCTTACACTTTGGACTAATTCGAAAATAATTCTTTTGATAAGACTTGGCGTTCTGATGGAGGAATGTAAAGTAAAAGCACTTTTCAAGTATTCACAAGAAAATTGCGTTCAACTGAATGACTCGAGTAAGCGAGATGGATGGCGACAGCGACCGAAAATTTCAATTCTCATTGTTTTTAATGATATTTGTTAAAAATTGTACCAATAGATGGATGAAATTCTCTCAAGAAAAATAAGCCCAAACACGATGTCAAATGAACTAGTTGTTCTGTAAGTAATTAACTGAAATACATTAATATACATATAATAATAGTAATTGTTGATTTCTGTCAAATTTATATTATTTTATATTAATTATTTTATTATATTATTTTAATAAAGATACAGTGAAAATAAATGGAAATTTAAAATAGAGTTTTGCATGTCTCAGGCCAAACGGTGTTTGTATATCACCGAAACTAATAGTATTTCTTTAATCCCGTCGAGTATCAAGAAATCAGTTTGAAAGGTCCATGTCCTGCGAAGCATCTACCCTCGTTGCTGGCCACCAAAGTGCCTCGAAGGCAAGGTGGAAATTCAACGAGAAAGGCGATCACTGCGGCGCAGTGGAGCGGTAACGAATGGAAGTAGAAAGGGGAAAGGTGACATGGAGAGAATGGTTGCCGCGCGGTCCTTAACTAATCGCAAAAAAAAGAAAGAAGAAAAAAACGAAGAGTGGCGTCTTGCTTTCTTTCTCTTCGGACGCGTTTAATTTCCCTACCGTGGGGGAATCGAGCGAGTCACGGTACACCGACGGGATGAATAGATGGTGCACTTACGAAGGAGATAAGTGGAACCTGTGCTGGCTCCTTGCTTGCTAATCCAGAAGAGGGGTCGGGATCATCTGTTGCAAGCTGTTGTGGCAGGGAGTGATCGTTAATGACGTTAACCTTCTACAGCTACCGCATACACGACGGTGGTTTCTATGTATACGCTCGCTTATGCTCCGGATCATTGAGAACGCGGAAAGATTACCCGGACAAAAGTGTTTCGTTTAGAGTGGGGAAGTGAGGGGAATTCTCGCGTGACATTATCACTGCGTTCAACAGTTTCCCTGCCATCCAGCAAAGACCAATAAATACTAGCTAATTCTACTCACAAATCAGTTAACTTGTTATCCTACACACCCAAGCAAGGAAACACAGTATTCATGCGCGCTGAGAGTTGAGGCTTTCCTTAATACAATGTCTGCGCGTTTCAGCGATAATGTTGACGTTAACAAACTCATCTGCTGATCCCCATTGAATACACGAGCTAAGAAACATCTTCACTTCCCTCTCCTGGTCCTACTTGTCGATTGTTAGACAGCGCTTTGACCGTGCGTAAGACAAACCCCGGCGCATTATAAGCCCGGATTCCGACTGCTGAATCGTTTCGTCCTGTGTACTCTATATCACAGTAATTATCTTCGTTTCGCAGAGAGTTCGACATCGACTGCCTTGTATCGGGCGCGCAGCTCCAATTTAGACGTAACAGACGGTTATTAGGCGGAATTATGCTAACGCGAGCGTCATCGTCGGAACGCATCGATAGAAATAAACCGTGACGGGCTTAATTCCTCACAATCGAGCACTAGAAACTAGTTTGGCCCCGCTTGTTGCACCGCTCCCCGTCATTCGGCTAGTATTAATTAGGCGGCACGTCGAACGAAGAATAATTATCGAACGCGCGTGTCGTATTCGAATTTTTCTAATTTGTCGCTGTCATCCACAGCAGTCAGAGAGTCGTATTAATAGTTTGGGTACGAGCGAGCCGGGAATCCTGTTGCAGTCGGCTCGTCGAAAAAGTGAGATATTAACGTCGAAGTAAACCGTCTGGAAATATTTAGTTACGATGCATCATCGTCCCGCGAGAGAAAAAAAAACGTGATATTGATTCCTATCGTTTCCACCATGTCCAGCTCTATTTTGCTCCGTGTGCTCTTTTTTTACAACTCATATACAGCATATCTGCAGCGGCTACGGGCACCACAAATAGATCCGTGTGCAACCTTCGATAACAGTAAAAAACAGTAAAAAAAAAAATCGAGAGAGAGCAACGGGAACGCGCGGCTTCGACTTCACTTCAATTTTTCCAAAAATTGGACTAATAACTCCAGCAGCTATCCCGAATGAAACGGCGTACCTAATCGATGGAACGGTCGATTGAATCAGTCACGTTCGTTCGATAAAGAACGAATCGATAAAAGTCACGATTTTAGGAGGGAGATCATTACAATCAACAAACTTTTATTCGCCGGATCCGCTTTAGTTGCCAGTTGTCCCGGTTACAGTCACGTAATTGCGACGAGGCGCGTTCTCAAAGGTAGATGCGTTTTTGTCGTAATCTACGGTTAGAACCGCATAATATCGGTCGCTGTTTCAAAGTACGCTTGCGGACACGACGTGCTAATATCATTCAACCGCAGCCACGTCGTTCACGGGAGCACGTCCGATAATTTCTTGCATAAAAACCACTTGCTTCGCTCGTGGAACGGTATTACACTTCGCGTGCGCAAAAACCGTGTCTATTGGATAGTATAAGGGCACGTAAATAGTATATTCACTGAATGCAAAGAAAAATCTTATGCGGCAACCTCCATTTATTTTTATAAGGTAACAGCGTTATCGCTTCGTCGTGATTATACCCCATATTACACAATATTCTGTATATCGAGAAGTAACGAAAGATCACAAACAAAGTAGAAAAGTTTCAGCCACTCTAAAGAAATTATGAAGTTTAAAATCTCATTGCATTTAATGAAAAAGTAGGTTGTAGTAGTTTTCTGAAGTTGCCAAGTCCCACGGCTAAAAACGGTGAAACTACTCCCGTCCTTATACCCAATCCCTTAAACATTTTTGAGGCATTATTCCAACGAGTCGAGAAATTCATTTTCAAGATTACCATCCGTATTCTTCGCTCGATATTTATTTATCGCAAACTCATCGATTCCCACCAGTTTCTCAAATAGAATGGATTCGCAGAATTTCTTTATACTACCCTGAAGGTCGATACCTTTGCTACTTCTCAACTTTCATTTGCTACCTACATCTTGTTTCGAGTCGTTCGTTTCACCTTTGATTTGCAAATTAGTCATTCGTCGGGTACTACTTCGTAGATAATTTGTAGAAAGAAAGATACCAGTTACAAATGAACCAATTTGATGTGCCTCTAGAAAACTATAGTCAGTGTGTTCCCATCTCAAACAATGGCACACTCAGATACACTTCTATTCAGTCTGTGCAAGTAGTTTGTGTACACTGAGAATAGGGGGTGGAGAGGGGGTAGGAGGTGCGACCAAGCGAAGCCTCGTAAATCGTGCTCTATGTAACGATCGGGCATAGTAATGAGGACAAATGAAGTGGCTGAATTATACGCGAATGTCCCTATGGGAAGCAGGTACCCGCTGCTCATGAGTTATTCATGGAAGTCTATCATAGCCACTCCATCCAGATTGCGAGATTAATCGAGCGCGCGCACTCCTTTGCTCGTCCATACCGCCCCCAGCCCATCACCATCTACCTCTTCACCTTTTCCTTGCCTTTCCCTATCCGTTTTCCTTTAACACCTCGTCAAAACGAGACATCTCGCACCGCGGTCTCTCGTTTAACAAACCAGTTCTCCCGCGACGCCGGGGGACCTTAGTCAGACACTTAATTTGATTCTAAGAGCTCCCATGATATGGCTATCAGACTTAACGAATGTGCGGCATATTAAGTTAAAATCGAGTCGATTGTTCCACTGGATCGTCCTGCAGTTTCATCAGCAGTTCATGATAATGACAAAACGTGGAGTCAATTAGTGCTTTATGTACACCTGGTCAAAAAATACCTTAAACTGTAACTTAAACAGGCTACCTATTCAATAAATCACAGGGCTGAGGTACTTTTCGTTTTTGGGGCCATAGGACCATTGGACTGGACAAGGGGGGAATAGCTCTGCCCATGATAGGCGGTCCAAAGGATCACCGCATTTGAGATAGGCGGCCCAAGGCATAGCTCCGCCCGTAATAGGTGGTCCAAAAGAGGGACCGTGCAGCAGTAAAGACCTCAGCACCGCCAGGTATTAGATAGTACTATGGGGGGCATGCCGTATATACGGGACCGATGTATTTGTGATGTATTTCCTCATGTTTAAAAAAATCTGAAGAGAACATCAGGAACGAATCGCAGGTTAAATTGTTATTCGCATTATATTATCAGGTACTACCCCAATAACGTTAGACTACATAATCTTTAGGATCACTCATAAGCGGCAACGTAACCCTACCCCGCTATTATGCACCCAACGCCTCTAACCGCAACCTCATTCCCAGAATTCCATCGATCTATGTTCTAGACTCCCCTACATTTCTACCAATTCATCAGCCCAGAACACGTACATTAACGTCGTCTTAAAAAAGAATGGGTCGTGGCATTTAGAAGATGAATCAAGCAATAGAGCCCTGACACAGAGGAAGACGAGAAGGTACTCATTACTAATACAGTTGCGCGGGGCAAAAATTTATTTCGCTACCGGGACAACGCTAATAGCCCGGTCATACGTTTCCTCTAATCCCGACGTTCCTTATATTTGTCTGGGTTTCTGTGCCAGCAATACACGAGCACATAATTCCTCTTGACTTATATCTGCCCCCGGAACGGGTAATCTGGCAACAAGTGAATATATGCGCGCAATGCGCTAGAAATTGAAGTCGCTCAAACTGTGGACAACCCAAGTGCTGAGACCGGTCGATCTCTCGGCTCGTTCGATCAGGAAGCAAAGCTTCTTCGCCAATGACCGAAAGCCTTCGCGTAGACGATGACATCGGCAACGTCAATTCCACACGGTATCGACGATAACGGTGGTGGAGCAAAATGATTTGTCCTTAACCATTACTGCTACTGGGTCCTATGCTTGTCCAAGTAGAGAAGCGAGAGAGGGAACGGAACAGAGGGAAGTTAAATCGAGTAAAAGCGCAGAAAGCGCGGGGGGACGTAAAAGGGTTTTTCTCTCACGTACGGCGTACGTGTATGTCGATACTGGCTGTCGAACGGTAAAATAATAATGGGGAGGGGCAAAGACGCGAAAGACAGTTCCTGGTGAACTCGTGTTTCCAGATGTCGACTATTTCTCTGAGGAACCAATTGTTAGGCAACGCGGCAAAGACTTGTAAGTCTTTGCAACGTTTTATAGCTGTTCGTATATATATAACGAGACGTATGGTCGCCAACTTTCAGCAGTATTTCATACTATACGTTTATTCCGTCTTTCATCTTTTACGATCGTTGCAATTACTTCCGCCATGCGATGAAAATCATGAATGAATCATTTAATAGAGTTCTACGTGTTACAGAGGTGATGTCTGATAGTTGGAAAGCGTTGAAGGAAGCTGACACTGGACTAGTAATGGTAATTTAAGGCCTACATGATAGGTCACACTACTCAATGCTGAATATGAAACGAGGGGACAGAATAAAAGGCAAAAAGAAGTCTTTCGGATAGGATGGGGGAGGTGAGATGTCGTGGTATAGAAAGCTCGAGATGTACCAAGTCATGCGTCCCTCTCGGAACCCTGACATTGGGTCGATCTGAAGCATCAATTTTCCTTGGCTCCATCGTGTAACCCTGTTCGACGAGCGTGCACGAACGTTTCCGTTCCCACCAACATCCGCTGGTATTTGTGGACGACGACACACAGCGAACAAGATAGGAATTGCGAGACTTCTTCGGCCGGGTAGTTTGAATACACTTTGCCTAAGTCGCTGGAGTCTCATAGACAGATCCACGGTAAGTGTCGCTACCAATACATTTCCGTCCAAAACATATAACGTCTTTGCATTTTGCAGAAGCCGCTTCTTTGCCTCGTGCTGAGAAATACCGACCACGTGGAAAAGCGTCGTAAACCCGAGACACCAGAATACCAGAATCGTTTATCTGCTAAAGGTCTCCAAGTCCTGGAAGCTGGCTGACAGATGACGTTATTACTATCATCAAACATTTTCAGCTGCTATAAAATACTTCAATTTATTGATACTCTCAAAACTTTTCTCATACTATAATTATTATGCAATCACGTGGAGCTTGAATGATATATTCTGAGGTAAACGAATGGGATCACGATGACCTCACCACGGCAGCTAGGAATATCCTTGACATATCTCATGAAGCAACCTGGAATATTTCTTATCCCCCAAAACACTGCAGATAATCTGATCAAGTTGCATCTGGTAAAATTGTGAAAACAATGGATAGTCTATGTGGAACACAAAGTCACAGCAAACGGAAGAAGGCACACGGCTAGAGATACACTTAAAAAGAGCCGCCTAAGCAGCTTCCGTCGAAAAGGGCTTAACGATCACGGCGGTCCAAATAAATCCGCCTTCCCGCTACCTCAATGCGGTTCTGACCGCGGTAGACCGGCGCTACGATAAGCAGACAGGACCACCACCGCGAGAATGCGAGTAATCCAAGCGAACGGTGTACGTGTTTATATCTCGTGCAGCTCGTAAATAATACGATTTCCCTGAGCCTGTTCGCGGCGGGAACTCGAACTATGCCGGTCTATACGGTCGAAGATCATTGTACCGGTTCCGGTCGCGTCGTCGGTCGATCGATATCGTGCGCGTCGGTGTCCAACAACGCGAAAGCTATTCGCTGTACGCTGCACCGCGCGTCTTCCATTCAATCTAAAAGAGAGCACCGTGCTCTACGGAAGGCACGCTCCGAAGGAGCACTAATAAATTCTCCGCGAGAGAGCTTGTGTATGATACCCGGTCGAATTCTGGCGTAGTTTCGGCCGCGTAGCTTATGAAATAAAAGACGACCAGTACTCCTATGATGGCGGGTGAGCCAACAATGGCCATCGTAATCTGTTATCGGCAAAATACGGTGTCACTCTTTTCCAGCCGACCCGCTCATTTGCATGTTTATTAAACGAAATAAAGGATACGTGTGTCTTCCGAGTGCAATCCGTTTTCTTACCGCAGCTTCCGTGCTCACGGAAAATATGTCACTCGAGAGAAGGCCGTCTCCTGTTTACAGCGACAAAATATTCGTTTGGACCGTTCTTGTAGAAATGCTTTCCAGATTATTCGGGAACGAATATTTCACAGTCATCCTGGTGGGATAAATGCCGGTATTTTCGTGAAATCTTGAACTAAGTTGCTTCTTTAATTAAGCAGCACCGAAGGAGTCTAAACTTTGAGGTATTGATTAGCACGCTCGAACAGGGAAGTCAAAATAGTTATACAACCGAACCTAAACTCGCTGAACTTCATCGTGATTACACTAAGAAACCAAGAATTTCTTGATGGATAAAATGATATCTGCCAAGGAAGGTGATCGTCTCCATTAGCTAAACCTTACTTGCAGCCATGGTTCACGTGCTTGTAAAGTCTGGAATCTTTCGTGAGTGTGAAGTAGACCTTCTTTTATTTTTGCAACGAAAGATTCACGGGCATTCGAAATATAAAATTTCACCGTGCAAGTGACACTCTCTCCAGGGTACAGTACAGTATGGTATTCCGTGACGCGTGTGTAAAAATTTCAGCCAAGGTAAGAGGCATGTGGACTCGTCAAATATTTAGCGGGTGTCGTCAAAGTAATACAGTGGTTCTCGAAAAAAGAAAACTTTGACCAACGTGCAATAACTCGGGCCGAGGCATTGAAGAGCCTGAGGCAAAAGAGAGAAGCGCTTACGATTCCGGGCATACGCGCGGCTCGGAAGGCGAGGACCGGTCCAAGGTGGATTCTCACGTGCTAAACGAATTAGGAGTTGATTTCTCGGCTAGGTGGTCACTTATCTAGCGCTCGTAGCCGAGACCGAGCCGTACAATGTCCACGTGCCGTTCTGTCCACTCCATCGTCTATCTATCACCGCGGATCGAGGCTAAAAGGTTGGGTATATAGTGGCGGTCGGTAAGAGAGATAAAACCAATCACATAGTACTGTACACACAGAAATTTATTGCCGCAGATTATCTGGCTGGAATCCAAACACAAACACATTTCTTTTCTCGGTGCATCGGGCGTGAGGATAAGGAGGGGAAGAGTAAGAGAGACGGATGGCGAAGATACCGGAGGGGCCGTCGGAGAACGAAGGAACGGGACAGAGCCACCCCCATTCCGGAAGGGTAGAATGAAGAAGGAACGCGCACGGAGCGAGAGAACGGAAAGTTCCGACGATGGACGCGGGTCGTCGAGCTTTTTATTCACTCCCTCCCCCGTCGCCTGTCCGCCTCACACACGCTTCGGGTTTGTGCGCGTTTGAATCTCGCGGAAGTGGAGGATTTCCAGGGAAAGACGTGCATCGCTTTTTATCGTCAGATAGACCATTTGAACAACAGCCAACATGGAAAACCGAGACCCATCCATGTAGGATTCCCCTGTGTTCCCTTGTCTCCTTCCGACCGTACCCAAATCGGCTTTGTCTCCTTCTCCGCTTCCTCCATGTCCTGCCCGCCCTCGATCCCCCGTCTATGATCATTCCTCACATGGATCTCGAGAACATCGTCGTGCGGTAATAGATTTATACATTCGTGCTCTCGAGGAAAGGCAACGGTTGTAAACGCGTATCCGGCCACGGAAACGAGCGCAGAATGTGCATACGGTTGTCTGGAGACCCGGACTGGACAACGAATGCGAAACTTGGAGTCACTTGCGGGTCACGCGAAGGAGGACGCAAAGGGAACGAAAGGAGACGTACAAGGACTTGGATGCATATGTTCCGTCCAGTCAGGTTGTCTTGTGCCTATGGTACCTTTGTTATCTACCGTGCGATGTAATTTTCAGACTTGTGAATGCATACGATCAAAGGCTCAAGAATGGATGATAAATGGAAGGACTATATAGGTAATACTGGGGTTTCTAATTGAACTGTTAGATACCTCGAAAATTCTATAAGGGACCTTACATTTTATAGAGGGTATAGAATTTTCCAAACACAAAAATAAAAAGTGGATCGTCTAAAACATGACATAGTTAAAAATAACCCCTTCTCATAATTCATTTCGTATCTTCTTATGGAAAAAAAAATCAAGGTCTGGGAGTAAAAAAATATGGAAGACATATGATACCAATGTAATTCAGTCTTGATTATTAAAGCAAACTATTAATGAACTCATTGCAAAGGATTATATATTACTTATGAAACCCCAGGTTCCCGTACCAATCAAATGCCGTATATAACGAACATGGTGAACGAAACCAGCTTTGGACGCTTTCAAACATTATCCTATACAAATCTCAAGACAAATGTACTCGCCCTCGTCTACGTGATGTAAATGCAGTTTGTCTTCTATTCAAGAAACCCTTCGATACAAGAGAACTAGACCAAATCAACCAAATCAACTTGATCTCGAATGTGGTTTGAATTTCGAATCGATCGTCAGATCTAAAATCTTTGGGAAAACAAGGCTTCGTTCGGTAGGTATTTCCAATAAATGAGTATTTAGTTATGTAGTCTAGTGGAATAACAATTTTCTACTAGTTTTATTCAGTTCATGCTCATATTTAATGTATTGATGATACACATAAAACCAAGTCGTAAAGCGTGATCGTCAGAAAGCGCGCAGTTATGGTTTCCTTTATCAACGATAAATGGCAATTTTCGCCAAAAAGTTTGTTATTAGATGATTTACGATTTCGGCTGTAATAGCATTTTCGACAGTGGCGTCGTCATAACTTCTCCGATCGCTTTATTGAAGGATCCAACCGACCGATACCTCAAAAGGTTAACGTGAATTATGGAAGCCGGTCGGGTCCCGTGCTAATCCTCTCTATACGCAGACTTCTAACGCTCCATTACCACTTCCAGCGATGGACTCGGAAGGTGCCAAGGATTCGGGATCGATCAATTCAGGAAGAAGACGTTCTACCTCTTTCATTGCCGCACCGGAGCGAACCGTATAAATTTCCACCTCCACTCCGTTGACGGTTCTCATTAATCGCTGATCGATCTTCTTGCTGGGTGATTAACGTTCGGCACAGTCAAAGGGAAGGGACCGGCTGCCGGGTGACGATGAAGGGAAAACTATTCGAGAGGAAACGAACAATCGAGCGGAAAAATAGAGAAAGAAGAGGAACGAAGTGGACAGCCGTGTAAACGGCGAAATAGATTTGTAGATTTGGCTAATGGAAAAAGAAAATAAGAAGTCGGATGAGAGCGTTCAAGAAGTTTATCCTCTTCGAGCTTCGGGAAGGCTTATCTGGAGAGGAAATAGGGTTTGAGTACTGAAAACTACAATTTTCATAAGTCTTTATGTGTTTATTGAAAATGGTTTCAATAAATTCTTTTATCTAATTTCTATGCAACATTTGTGCAACTTTTATGCAACATTTGTGCAACTTGTATGCAACATTTATGCAATTTTTATGCAGCTTTTTTTCTAGGTTTTATAGAATATTTTGTTTTATAGTTCAATGTGGGCTATGCATAAGTAATATATTTATGAAAACATGATGAAATAATGAAAAGTGAAATTTAACTTATCACCATGTGATCAATTAAAGAAAAAATATATATTTACAACCAAAATGTTTGTATAATGTTATATGTACAATAGTATAGCATAACATTAATGCTAAAAGTTTTGTTCGCCAACGAAAATACGAAATTACTCTCAAGAAAAGTACTCGAATGCGCTCACGTCATATAGAATAAAATGCACATCTAAATTTTGCCCGTGTATTGCATAGATACCCCGTTCCTTAAAAATGTAACACATCGTAATGGCGAAAGTAGTTCGAAGCCTCCCTAATCCAATTTACGTGACGCGAAACATTTGCCAATAAAAGATACTACAAGTTTGTTCGTTTTTCTTTCTCGCGTGGCCTGCGCCCCTCTCGGAGCGTTGAGACCGATCGATAACAACGGGTAATTGGCTCGCAGAGAAAAAAAAGAAGATGCGAACGTGTGAATTGTTCAATGAAGATTGCTCGCCCGTCCTGATAATTCACAGGTCTCCGTGAGTTATCGTAGTAACAGCTATCCGTCTTCAACGCGTCACGTAACTATGCACCACCAGCCATGGAGGTATTGGAGCATAAGGAGACACGCGGCATAATTTTCTCCCACTCGGGTTTCCCCGGCACCCCTACCCCTCTCCCGTCGCACGCCCGGCCCTGAAGTCATAATGAATACGCGCGTTGCGGTTGCATAGCTACGCCACGTGTCACGTGGGGGAGAAACTTTGAACGCTCTCCTCATCGTGAAACAGCAGTCACACACGTCACGTTACTGCGGCCTTATGCTGTTCCTACCGTCGCTCTAACGATGACGACTATAACGAAGACGAAGACGAGGAAGTGAACGTGGCAAGACGACGAAGAACCCTCCGCAACTCCGCGCGATATGCCGGGGACTAGGCAGCCACCGACGAGTCGTACAATCCATCGCCACCCAAAAGAAACGGGTTACTCACTTTAAATTTCACTGGCACCTTCTTGCCTTACCGAAATACGTGACGTTTCTTTCGCCCTCCCTCTCCTCCCCTCTTTCCTCTCGCTTCAACAACTTCCCTGTATCTCTAATGTGTGCGTCCACGCGCGCACGAAATCTCGAGACGGCACCACCGTGTTATATAGGTATAGCTACATACCTCAATCCGCTTTTCGAGAAGAGTTTCTTTGCTGTAACTCAATTGAGACGAATTGCCGGGTTTTGTATCTCATTAATAGTACAGACTAAGAGCAAGCGATTGACGGTGCTTTTGAACTTTTAATATGAGAGTAGATTAATGAGAGTTTTATGGTTACGCGTCGTCGCTCTTGTTTTTTGATACGGGTGAGGTTGGCAATTGGCATTTGGAATGTCATAAACTGCAGTCTAAGTAACATAAAATGGTAGTGGGGATGATCTACAATATTCTTAACCGTGAGTTACTATAGTTCTCCTATTTTTAGTGGAATTAAGTCTGTAATAAATCACAATACACCTGTCCAACACTATTTAAAAGGCACAGCTACCTTCACAGAACGTAGTTCAATGGATAAATCAAAAGGAACGCGAAAGATCATAGTGGACACGCGCATAAAACAAGAAATGAACGGCGATCAACGATCGGACGAGCAACTACGCGGAAATTAATTAGCGAGCCAATTTAACTTTAACGATCGTTCGATTGCGTCGAGTTTCACCGACGAAGTGTGTACATTGATAATAGTTGTGCCGAATGCGCACCAACGGCGCGGCGGAGCGCGGCCATTATAAAAGTTTATCAAGTAAATTTCTTCGTCGCCTGTTGATTTCATCCGAGATTGAACGAGGAACGAAAATACTTCGCAGAGATTTTTCTCTGACAACTTCTCGCGACCGCAAAAAAAAATGTTCATCATTACGGTCCCTTTCGAGAGAATGAAAAATATTTCTCTTTCGCCGTACGTGAACGGAAAGCCTCCTTCTTCCTACCTACGCTACGTGGTAATCGTTGCGATTCATATAATTCCACAGATCGATAAGCGAACCGCCACGTCGTTAGAAACGTAAACTTTAATAGAACTTCTGCGAACATTTTAAGAACTTGCACATACAGGCGTTCTTTATACAGATTCAATCTTTTCACATTGTGGAACTTTCTTCACTCATTATTTTATTTGTATGTTTGATACAGAATATATGATATTTCAAAACTGTAAAGTAAATTTATTTTAAAGTCGTATCTATTAATATGGGGAACTAACTTTATGCCACGGATTCTGGCTGTAATTTTCCACAAAATCGTATGATAATGTCTCAACAAAAGTGAATCAAATTCCACGTCATTTCGTGCGATCCGTATTTTATTCCTTTAAGCGGCTTTGAAATCGCAACGTTCAGTGGCAGTGTGTATCGCATTTAAACGGATCAACGAATCGATGGAACTGAAATTTTTACAAAGCATCAAATCTTGCAGCTGACACAGCTTCACTGTATGGGAATGACTACGGTGAATTGTTTTCCTGATTTGGATATTCTCGAATCATCCTTAATCCTAACCATCTACCAACTTTCGCTATTATAAAGTATATTACGTAATAAAAGAGTTATCTTTTTGTGTAATCTTGTATTTGTATTATCGTGTAATTTTCAAGATTATATTACAGATAAAGTCCCAGATAAGTAGGGGTTACCTTGTTCTTCTAATTGCAAGACATTTTATGTATTAGAAGCTTTCGAGAAGGCCCGCAGATAATGCGTTTGTTTAATTATAATATATGTTTACACAGAGCAATCGATTCGATGGGTATTTAACTGCTCCCTGAGAATACGGGATTTAGCTGGACTTGCACTAACCAATCGCGTATCTCTGCGATTCCGCTAGCCCCGTGCAAACAATTATCCGGGGTTTCCAGCAAAAGTGCAGGTACAGCATCCAGGAAAAGTAATAGAATACCGCGCAAATATTTGCGAACGCATGAATCATAAAGTTCGGAAAGCACAAATTTGCAGAATTAATTGAATTTCCCTCATTTCAATACACCCTGCTGGCCTCAAGTGTTAATTGAATTTCATCAGGAGATTTTTATGCAACAGATACCGGACCACAGAAGATAGTTGGATATACTGTGTTCCATTTTGTTCGCATTCAATTGGGACCAATGATTTTAATGGAACAAATAATGTAATCGCTGTTAATAATAAATGGGTGGACTATACAAAATATTTCAATTTCCTATTAAACTATGTAACAAGTTTTGATTTCAGTTACAGATTAATATTCTCTGTATTTTACTTTGTACACGGTAATTGTGAACACAAAATTATAGGTAAATTTAAAGTTGTTTGGCAACGGAAGGATAGTTTTAACGTATTGTCTATTAATAGTAACATTTTAAAGGGTACACATATTGAAAGACCACAACAGATTCAAGCGCATCGCTGGTGCAAATTTACATATGCTCCTATAATGTTATAGGTCGCAGAATAATCTATTTCAACCTGGGAATTAATTTTAACAAGCAAGGAACATCCGTTTAGACACAATTACAATAAAATAGCTGTAATGTAACAGTATGCTGTTATTCACAAATTTTTGAAATAATCAAGATTAGACTTTACGTCGATGAGAATTAGAAGTCTACAATGTAACGAAGTACTTCAACATCGAGTTAATTGCAGAAATCGACCAAACTAGAGGACATCGCGCTGCGACATGCAAGAAGTCGTCGACGCGCTCACAGAACACGCGATTAAATCCTAGAAGAAAGTAGACACATGTAGGATATTCGCCGACACCGGGCTACATGGGTACCCTCCGCGTTTCGAGGGCTGTTTTCCGCGTTGCTCAGGAAAATTCGACCACCGAACATCGTGCAAGAGCTCGTCCACTCAGACACGTGTCTCTATTTGCATAACAGAAGCGTGCTTTATAATGGAAACCACCCTGCGTTGTATAGCGTTGCGTGTCTCCGTTTCACGTACACATCTGCTACGAGTCGCACCGAAAGAGAAAGGAATTTCTCTCATTCGCGTGCTCGCGAATAATTAACAGGCCTGCCCGTGACATGAAGTTTAAAACCGTCGTTGACTGCCCCCTACACGCCAACGTCCAACATTTTATTGTTTCCTGGCTTCCTGTCAACATTCTTTCTTCCTCCCGAAATTGGGTTGCAAAGTGTCTTTTAGTTTATACATCTTTAAACGTATTTGGGATTCAACCTTTCTATTGACTAAGCTTTCCTGCATTATACATGGTGTGGTGATCTATCTGAAGGTAGCCATCTAAATGCACTTGTATGCGAATATGTATTCGCATTTTGATATCACGAATTTTGATATCACTTCAACGGCAATCAACGTCTTTTTTTGTTGTCATAGCAACCGAAAAAGATATCCAGGTGGGTACCTTCAGGTGGACCACCCTGTATATCGAATCCTATCCCGATTATCTTTGACGTAAGACTTTCGAAACCCATGGTGATGAAAAGTGGAAACTTTGTAAAAAGACCTTAAGTAACACGCTTAACCCTACGAGATAAAAAAAGAAACATAGTGCCTTCTATGTTATCGAATTTCCGTAAAAAGTAAAAAATCCCATAAAAGGAAGAAGAAAACTTTTCCGCAATTATGAATATCGAATAATTGATTACCTTACAAAAGTAAAGTTGTGATATTTAAAAACAAATTGCTTCATAATCTTTTATATGCGAACAGAAAACTAAATAATAATAAATGTATTTTTATTGTACTACGGTACTTTTTATTGTACTCGTTCGAACCAGTTGGAAAAATTTATCCTCCTCTGTGAAGCATACATATGTAAGTGGAGTGGATTTGCACATCCAACCAATGAAATGCTCAATTCAACGGGTGATAACTCTATCTGTCGTAACGTCCTAACGAAACGATAATGAAAGTAATTTACGCAAATGACTCACAATCAGTAACGAGCAAATTAGTGTGGTCCTTCGTGGTCGTTAACGATGTTTTATTGAAAGTTGTAAGCCGTTCGTATAGGGATGAATGTTAATCTATGCTAATCCCTTAGCCACGCTATATTTTAAACAGGATTAGGACAAATTTTAGCGGAACTTTTCATGTAAAAAGTTTTAGTCGTCGGGGAATTTTGAACGAGGAAATTTAAATGTACATTTCACGTGCGAGATTATAAATTTTCGTTTGCATTTTTTTTTTCTACAGTTCATTCAAGATAATTTTTCGTCGAAATGCAGCGATAAAAATAAACACAATCCACGCGACAGTTTAAAACGCGCGATGACATGTATTCGAAATTTTGAAAGTTAATATAATTTCTTGTCGCTTAACCGCAAAATATTATGAATATAATCCTTTCACGAATTTTTTACTTTTTCGAAGCTGTTACTAAAGGAACATGATTTTAATGGATTTTTCTATTTAATGAAGCATATTGAAAACTTGAGTTCAAAATATAATTGAAAAGGTAATTAACTACAAAAAAATATTTCATAATTTGGATAAAAACACGTTATTTTTTATTGCTGCTGTATAATATTAGTTTTTTATGTTTATCATATTTTCACTTTAAAGTCAAACTGGTTCTTTAACTACGAAGGAAATCGTGAAACCCAATGAGTAAAAAAACTGTTCAGCTGCAGCGAACTAACCTTGTTGTCGCGTCAGAATTTCAAGAAACAGATTCGTCGTGACAGGTTATCAAAATTAGGACGTAACTTATTATCACGCGTGTTCGGGTGTGTGCTCGTGCATGACACCAGCCACGTTCTTGACTTTGGGTCATTCTGACAGTGCTACAATTAGAGTCAGCCACCGTGGATACGTCTATCACGAACCGTTGACTCTCCGGAAGGGGTGGGTTTTACCCCAGGAGAAATCGCAGCCAATCTCAAAGATCGACAGAGCACTAACCATTCGGAACCTTGATTTTTCCTCTGTTAGCTGTTCTGAGGTAACCAGTCCACACGACATCCGCGTCCAAAGAGAATTTGAAACTAAAATCCTACGTGTCTGACTAAAAGCTCCTGCGCGTTCCTTTAGGTAGGTGCTTGTTTTGATACCTTAAAACTTAAAACGCAATTCATGAATTGCGTTTCAAAAATACAAAATAAATATGCTTGAAATGTGCCTTAACAATTGCTACTTCTTCGTCTAATTGGGGAAAAAATTAATTTTGCACGTCCCATGGTAAAGTTTACAAGTGATTCCCTGTTAAACCGTAGCTCCGACCACTGCAGCATGCAACAGGAAAAAACAGAATGTGTGTGTCGCAGTAAAAGAAAAGAAAGCAATGTTCGCTGCAGTAAAAAGAAACAAAAACGATTAAATTCTGCGAATTGGTACGAAAAATTTATGATTTTAGACTGGGAACCAAACAAATAACTACTCTTCTGAAACTTTTGCTATTTAAGAATCAATAGACATTTGCATGAACAATTAAATAAAGATTTATTTATGAAAATAAAAAAAATTCTTCCATACAGAATCACAGCCTTTCCGTTTGTACTACCAGTTGGCAAATATCCTGCACACTTTATAATTTAAAATAAAATTGGGATCGGCGAATATTGTATTAGGCGTATATTTTATAAAATGAAAAAATAGTATAAACTAGAAAACTAATAAATGTCTTCACATCTGTATACATATGAACATTTTTTTCGTTTTTATACATGGAATTTATACTTAAAAAATGTCTCCCTCTTGTGAAACACCCTGTATTTTCTTCGTAGCCGTTGTAAAGGAGCATTTGCCCTCGAACCTTTAGCCTACACTGCTCGTTCATTCGCGATCACGTCTCGAAGTGCTCCCTAATTAATAGCCGCCTTTGTAACGATTGTATCGCGAATAAAGGACCAAAATTTTGATACTGATAGCACGAATGCCTCGCAGGCTTGCAATTTCCGTCGCATTATTCTATTCGACATTCGTAGCAATTTCAGAAGGACCTTTCCGTTCAACGGCGCAGAAAGTCCTACTTCCATTGTAGGGAAAAGTTATAGAATGACTTCTCGTGAATGTTTTCCCTCCGTCTGTGTTCTACATTCTTACCTCGTTACAAAATTTTCCACTTCATCCATACTCGCGAACGCCGCGCTGCGTGTCAACCTTATTGTTCGACACACTCTATATTTCAATCGCCGCGATAATCTCCGGTCACACAGTCTTTAGAAAACAGATTTATTTTTACATTGTTATCTGGTTTTTGCGGTGTTTGTTGCTTGTGTTTCGCGCGGCGTCTCTAATGGAATTTACCGACCACGATGCGAAAGTTTTTTATATCACGTTTTCAATTTGAAATATAGATACAGCGTCCACTTCTGAACCATAATTTTTAACGCGCGTGATTCGGGACGAACTTTCACATTAAATTTCGATCTCGATACGATTGGTACGGTGGTTTATATTTTCATCAGACAATAAATTTATATATCCCACTATTGAAGTAGTTAAAATGTATTTTTTTTTTTAAATAAGGTAAACAAGGAAATAATGTTAAAAACTTAGTTGAGAAAGTATGCGTAAACGATTGATGACTGCAAAAGAGAGTATAAATTTAACAGTGTACGTCGTGTTTAAAAAAATATAGTGTTTTTGTTATGGAGTAGTCTACTAACAAAGAATATAAATAGTTTTTAAATTACAAGTGAAAATAAAACAGTTGCAGTCAGAATGTGACATCCATAACCGTCTCAGTAATTAAGGCCACGTGGTGTGTATAACCATCGTATATATTCAGTACGGAAACATTTTCCCACAGGAAGGAAAGTATTATAATTACCTCTGAAGTTTGTTTATATGTGTTAATCTAGATCAGACATTTCCACAGCTACAGGATTCTAATTATAAAGAACAAACCACACGGAAATTAAAAAAAAACAGAACGTCTATCATATCAGACACTCCAACTCAGAAAAATCGCAAATCCATTTAAAAAAACTTTCTGCTAGGTTTATCAATCGCAGTTAATAGTATATGTTAACACTAAATAGATAGATTAACCCAATTTCTTCTTAAACTTCTCCCCACTTAAGTGACGATTGGAATTTAAAGTGTAATGTTCAGTATCTGAATGGTTTAAAATAGTTAAACATATTTATACTAATTAGAAAATTCAGTTACTGTAAAATAGAATATCCTCTTGTAATTTCAGGATTCCCAAATTTATTTATGCCTCCTTTATAGAATCTGTATATCAATAACAAAATCTCGCTTTCAATAACTGCCATTAATACCTGCTCAAGCTAGCAGCCTATTTGTTTACCTGGTCAACAATCGAGCCCTGCATCTATTTAAAAAAAAACTAGGCTATCAGCTGCGCGGACGGACACCCGTGTCGTCCATGTGGCCAAACACCCAACAAAGTGTTTATACGCGTTTCTCCATTACGAAATTACAAGAGGAAATCTAATTCAAATATTCCCTCGCCTAGAAGGATGCCCAAAGAATCAACTTGAAGGACGCGGGATTTACATAATCGTAATAAATGGTGTGCACACGGCCAATGTCCTTTCTACCTTAATCCGTTTCCCTGCGTTCTCTCGTTGTTTACGTGTTTTCCCGTTAATACCAACAACGGAGGACCAGTACGAATCCCGTGTCGCGGAATTATGTAACGTCTAAGAGTGAGACCGTCACGAAATAATTATTTTTCCCGGTTAATTCGTTTGTTACGTACAGCACGACGATAAACTACGAAATGAGATGTGGAATCGTTGGAATCGCGTTGAAAAACGTTGGAACGAAACGCGTGAGATTGTTGGAGCGATCGGTCGCTTACCTTCTGATCGATGGGTCGCTGCGACGACGAGGAGGGAGGTCCAGAGAATCAGCAGACGCGCGATTATTGTCATTGTTGGCGAGCACGGTGATACCCTCCGTTCGTGTTTTGTCACTGTCACACGCACAGCGGGGAAAAATGTACGCGAGCCGGAGTCCAGATGCAGACTGACTTGCCGTGCGAAGTCCTGCAGGAGCAACACGACACGCATGCGTCCTGGCTTCCACGTGCCCGTCTCCTTTCGCGTTCTCGCTATTTACGGGGGCACTTGTCACTTTATGGTCCTTTCCCCGTCTTCCCTTCGCGCGAGGGAGGATTTCGGGTACGTGTCGAACGGATCGCGGAGAATACAGCTGAAAGACGGTGGTCGTTTCGGGAATTTATATCGCGAGAATTTGATGCGAGACGACGGACGAAATTATGAGGAATTCGTTCGATTCGATGAATGGCTGGCGAAAGTTCAATGTTTTCAAGCGTTAGGTCTACGTGGATGACCGAAAAGAATTTATAATTGTTTTACATATTTAGTAAGCTATAGGTTTTAAAAATATGAAACTAATGTAGAATTACAATAATCCTTGTGGACTGGTATAAAATAACATTTTAATTTTGAACTGTATCGCTTTACCGATAACAGCATATTTTTTGTCTCGGTGACATTAATGGAGACATTGAGGAGTTACAAATAAATGAATTACCTTATACAGGGTGGGGCAATAACTATTAGCACCTCAGATATCTCGGAAACTATAAGTTTCACAGAAATATTTGCTGAAATAAAATTGCACAATACGAAGGGGGCCATCCGGTGGCGGTAATAGTTTTTTTGCAGGTGGAGGTAGGTACTTCGGACATTTGAAGATCACCTCCATTTTTTTAAATGGATCGGTATGTTTTTGCTCCCGTATCATGATAGAGGATCTTAAAACGATTTCAACGACCTATTATATAAGGTCATTGAAGGTCATAGAAAGTAGAGAAAGGCGATTCATTTACTACCAAAACCGTAAGTATTATCGCCTTTCTCTACTTTCTATGACCTTCAATGACCTTATGTAATAAGTCGTTGAACTCGTTTTAAGATCCTCTATCATGATAAGGAAGCAAAAACATACCGATCCATTTAAGAAAATGGAGGTGACCTTCAAATGTCCGAAGTATCTCCACCTGCAAAAAAACTATTATCGCCACCGGATGGCCCCCTTCATACTGTGCAATTTTATTTCAGCAAATATTTCTGTGAAACTTATGTTTTCCGAGATATCTGAGGTGCTAATAGTTATTGCCTCACCCTGTATAGCTACACATAGCATATTTAATAAAATTGTCAATAATACCAGGACTCAGGACTCTTTAGATTAAAGTAAATTACAATTAAATAGGATTATGAGAGATATCTGCAGTATTAATTACTCTAAATAACCAGATTATTAATGAATGAAATTATAAAGGTTTATTATGTCCCGATATGTTCACAGTAATATTATCAGATATCAAGATACAATAATGAAAAGTTAGAACCAAAATGTAATATAATATCTGCAATCAGAATAATCGCGTCCTTGAAAAGGGTGATTCCTGAGGTGATTTGAAACAACTTTTTCCTTAGCGAAATAGTAAGTGGCGCTTCATTAACGAGTTATTAACAAAAAACACCGACTAATCGGAGAGCGAGTACAGTATACGAATTTCGGCGCGGGCTATAACTATGCATAGCATTGGTCTGCCATCGCCAGCGCCAAGGTTCGTCTACTGTTCTCGCTCTCTGATTGGTTAGTGTTTTTCATTAATAACTCGTTAACAAAGCCTCACTTAATATTTTGGCTAAGGAAAAAGTTGTTCTAAATAACATCAGGAATCTCCTGTTTCAAGGACGTGCAACATTTTTGATACACCCTGTATCCTCGCGCCTCGGGAGCGGAGGCGAGTGTGTATTGTTTAGTTCGCACTTCTTCGCAATTCTTTGTAGCATTCCGAACGTAGAAAGAGACAGCGCGCGACAAAGAAAGAGGGACTGAACAGTGGGGATAGACAGGGAGTCTGTAGCACATAGTTTCTCCGAGCATATATCAAGAAATTTCTGTATTGCTTACGCCTTTCATTCTCGAAACGCTGCATTAACTACGTACTGTACGCATAGAATTGTTACGTTGAAAGAGCAGTTTTAAAATCCCATAATTCCAATAATTACAACGAATACAGCTGAAGTTTGTCGAAAATTCACAACGTGGAAGTTCATTTTCTCTATATACCCGAGTAACGAATTTGACATGACATGCATATGTTAATAATTTTGCCTTAATAATTAATCGGTATTACATTAAAACTATGAGCATAACAGGCACTGAATCGAAGAGACTGCATATTGAAGAGATTGCATATTCAAGAGACTTAATATATACACGTGCATAATACGTTTGGTAATTTGATACAACAGTTTAACAATCACAATTAAGTTGCAGACGGTTGAACAATAAAATAATGAAAAATGTATAAGTACAGAGATGAAAAAGTATATTATGAACATGGGCAAACATTCACAAACGTTTTCTACTTATTATTGCATTCTAGATTTAAAGCGCAATAAAAATGTTCATTAATAACTATGAATCGTCTGGCAGGAGATGAAGCTGAATTTCATAACAATTATAACAATTAGAAAGAGCATTGTGTCAGAATGGGCGTGTTTTAACAAAGGAACCCGCCTATTCCTTACGGAGTTATGATAATGATGGAGATTGTGTTGAACGCTTTGCAAGGAACATTCTATCTATAAATATTACATTCGAAGGGATTAAACTGTAGAAATTACATCGCTACCAGCGTTGCGCTTGCGCTCGAAATTAGTTTCGACCATGTACCCGCGTTATGAATAGAGAGAGACAGGGTACGCTCCAGCACGCAGAACCAGACGTCACGGAACGCACTAAAATCGTGAAACGGGATGGAAGTAATTCGTTAGGCTGTTGAGACTGTTAGGATTGTTATAATGCACCGGTACGTAGGATCACGGGTGTTTCAAGTTTACACTCTCGAAGTGGCAGGAGTGAGGAGGCGAGCGCGCCGGCAGAAAGCGAGTACAGAATATGGGGAACGTTCCTTAACATGTTGAAAGTACGAAGCTGAATTGCGTATACTCCACCGCCTTAGACTTACGTCTCCGGCATTACTTTGCCTTCTCGCGAGAGTTCTGATAAATGACATTTATCTCCGCTTGAAGTTCCCATTGAATGCATAAATAATGGCTGCGAGACAAAACGTTTAAACCCTTTGAAAAAATGTAAATTTATGTCTTAATTACGGCTCTGGAACATGAAATTTGTATTTTCGGCGGAAGAAGGGCGAAATGAGACTCTCTTTGCATTTAGAAATAGGAATATACATTTGCGAGGAACGGATCAATTAGAATAAACTCGAATGTGTCCGTGATAATTTTTTAATTTTTGTATTTCATTTTTCATTAAATGGGTTTTAATATGTGTATATAAAATTTGTCCTCTGATACAATCATTATTTACAAGCCTTGTAATTACAAATCACATGCGAGATAAGAGCAACATTGTATATAGATATTGTAGCACACACTATTAGTCAATTACAACGAAAACAAAGAAATCCAAATATTCATTGATAATTGTTATTCGTATACTAATTTATTTTCTGATGCTGTGCAATTATTACTCATTTTATTTATGTTTCAATTAATTTAAAATGACGTCTAACGCGCATCGTTTAATTATGATGCAAGAAAATAAATATGGTAAAACATAATGAAACGACGTGACTATTGTGATTCGAGTTATATTCGCTTAAAAATAGCTGTTTAATAAACCTTTTGTACAGTGCGAGACTGTTTTATTTTCCTTAATTGACTCGTAGTTTATTATAAATTATCATTTATTGATGATGTAATACTATTCTATCTAATTTTAATGTCACAAAATATAACAAGAAAAATCTTACGTTAGGTTCGACTAAATTTATGTACGAAACTAGCTTCGAATATGCGCGGATAACGATCCGACGAAACGAGCGGATATCCGCTTTCAATGCAAATGGGTTAAAGAAAATTTTTAAATTGGCTATTATCCTTTTCACTTGTACTCGCTATACTAAAAGTATAAACTTAAGAGGTGCCACAAAGCATCTCACCATGTGAAGATAATTCTTTGATCCTTTTGTTATTTTTTTCGTTATCGTACATACACAACAAACATTCGCTAAAAAATTTAGAAATATTTGGTTATAAGAAATGACTTTCCTGAATTTCGTTAATAGTTACAGTCGCGGAAAAGGCATATAAATTGATCCATTTTTTTTTTAGAATATAAAGATACAGTTTTGATCACTCTCAAGCCCAAACAATGCACCGGAACAAAAAAATATCAAAAACAAATCCAGTATGAAAACAAAGTTGAAAATGGAATTTCAGCGGTCATAATTTCCCATTTATAGAATTACTAAAGAACGGTTATAAAAGTAAAATGTAAAATTGCTAGGCACGTGAAGTTTCCAATAATATCTTGTGTTAAATTAGAATGAAATCGACCGAGTATATAAATTTATAACGTCTACGAACAAATCAATTTAATAACTATATATGAAGCATCTACAAATCTCAGACAGTTCCGAATATAGCGAGCGAATCCAGTCAAACTACTACCATTTGTTCCAGCACTCATACAGTCATACTTCAACATTAAATTTATCTTCCGCAGCTATGCTTCAAGATCACACAGTATTTGAACAATAAATTTTTAGCGATAATTTCCACTACACTAGTGACAAGACACACTAATGTACTAAAGAATTCGTAATAGTATCATACTCACAGAAACCAAATTTCCCCGCCAATAGATTGAAATCTCCATCTCGCACGAGCCCGACAAGAACAGTTTTGAGAAGCACATCCGGATGCAGAAGCGTGAGACAGCGAGAGGGAGCGATAAAAGAGAAAGGGAGAAGCGAAGGGGTGATGGGCAGAGTGGAACAGAGGACGAAGGAGGAAAGAGAGGGCGCAACATAACAAGTGTGCAAACATATTCCACCAAACGAACATCGTCAGCAGGAGACTCACCTTTCGACTCTCGGCGTTTGATACGAATTTCTCCCCTTTGCCAGCGCGCATTAACGCGCATTTTTCGTTTAGCAGATCCCCGGGCAGAAAATCGCGAAAGGCGAAACCCAGTGACGTGGGTCTTAGGTGAAGGCGAAGTCAAACGAGAAAACTTTGCGGATTAAGCGCAATCAAGTACCGATAATTCCCCGGTGAATCGTATCTCTCCTCTCTATTCAGCTGCACCACGAACAGGGGGAAGGTCAAAGGGACTTCCCGTTGGTCCCATCGCGGAGGGAGCCCGGGATTGTTCAGATTGGATGCCGCTTCGTTCGTGGCGACAGCGTACCTTATCCCAACATCGAAGCCCGCCTGAGCGCCCATGAGTATTATCTTTCGAATTAATCGAAACGATCCTCTTCGCCCCTTTTAATTATAACAATTATTTTAATATCAATCCATAGATTCGCGTTTTGTCATTTTAGCGAGATTCCTGCCTTGTTACGATTATCCCTCTATGTGTTTGTAATCCGCAGAATATGATGATGGAAAATTCAATCTTTTTTTCCCTTTGAGACAATATTTATCAAAGTGCCCAGTGATTCACGCAGAAAGATAAAAGAACTGTGTATACGTAATCCTCCGATAGTAGAAATTTTGCTAAAAGCACATATGCAATTTCCATTTTCTATCTGTGACATTTCTATTCTTTGAGAATTTTCCAAATGGTTCTTCTTACTAACGAATTAATGCTTGTTATTGCAGGTAGACTTTCTTGGCGGTAAACTTCTAAGAAAGGATCATTTGATTGGTGGAGATGTTGTCCTCGGCCAGCGAAACCAGTAAACTACGTAATAATGAGACTAATAATTCGCGTGCGGAAGCCTCTCACGTTCTATGTAATTCAGTGGGCCGAGTACAAATGGCTCCCGTAGCTTCTGCCCCGTTAATGTTAATATACAACGTGTAGCCACACGTGGAGCGTCAGATTTCTAATTCTAATAAATTCTATGTGGGGCGTGTCTGCTTGGATTGTGTCTGTGGAGCACCAATGATCTTTATAATTCCTTAACGAACAACTGGTACGTGGATATTGAGGAAAGTGAGGGCATGATTTAAAGTCATACGAAAAATTCGAAAGAGTTTTGATAAGGACTCTACCTTAAATTTTATTAATATCTTGTACATGCTAAAACTATTTTATAAAATATTTATATGGCATGACGTAATCTTCGGGAATAATTAAAGAATACTAGTTAAATCGAAGAATTGAATTTTTTTTTTAAATCTAATATTACTAGAGCACTTCAGCGAAACAAGTGGTTAATAAATTATCGAAATTGCCGTCTATATTGGTGGCTTAGGCCCTTTCATTCTGATTCTGCGGACGCCAGCAGGTCATATAATTCTACAGAGCGATTGAAATTAAAGAGAGAAATCCCCAGCCGGCATATTCCGCGGAGAAATGGAGAATGTCCTCTTTGATTTACGCGTGTTCATTAAGGGCTCGGCCAGGCTAAAGCGCACTTAAAATTAGTATTACCGAGAACATCGAAATTTTAGTAAAATACGAATATTTGTAACTCATAATAAAGGATGACACAACAATATATGTAAAATATCTTTTGAAGATTGATGGAATATAAACTGAAGTATGACTTTCATTTATCATAAACTCCAATTTATAATCCACGTTCAGAACTTTTACTTAAAAATTATTTTACATTTACTTACACAAATATGCTGCTCCGTGTTGGTCCCCTACATATGTCTGAATACGTAGCACTAAAAACACAGGCTATCCGTGTACAAAGTGCAAGGCATGGTGGAAGTGGACAAGGATAATGGCGGCTGGATGATAAAACAACCAATAGTGAAGATGCATCACGCGTATTTCAAACTCAACAAACAATTCGATTTCGACTCTTCAGAAGGAATATGATTTGATTCATGTTATCAAGATTAAACAGATCGCATAAGCGCTTTTATCATGATTCTTGTAAGTTCCAAATCAATTTATTAGTTAAAACTTGGAATTAATAGTCGCCATGTTAGTGCACTGTCTTGAAAGAACCTCGTTAACCTCCGAATCCTTAAAAGTCATGCAATGCCACTACCCCACTGATCTTTATAGATCAGTGCACTACCCCCTGAAATATCTCGGTAGTATCATTACGCGTGCGTGTGCAAAAACAGCCATATTAGATTTCTGCAATTTAGGTCCAAAGCCAATCGTTAACGCTTCTCCATTACATCTGAACCATTGCACATCATCGGAATAGTTCACCCCTTATCTAAATCCACCATAGTATGAGGTAAAAATAAAAAATACATAACAATGTTATTTTAAATATAATGTATTTTAACATAACATGATAAATATAAAAAAATATGAAAACATTCACACTTCACACATACATTTTAATAAACAAGCAACGACGTAATGTAATACGTCAAACATCACCTGGTTTACAATTTTGGCGAGTTCCTTACATAGTCACGTACTCGCTAATTCACGCGCGAGAAGCGCGGATTCCGCAAGAGATTATGGACGCCTGGTGGCCGTGAAGCGAATTAACGTGGGATCAGTCGCTGATGCGTAGTATTGCGTAGTACGTAAATGTAGAATGTAGAGAGTGGCGAGTGGTGAGCCACCCGCGTCAAGTCGTACAAGATTTTCTCATAGTCTCGAATTCTTCTCATATCCAAATCACATATTCTTACTCTCGAGAAAACAATCTATGTAAAACTGTACACTTATAGTTAATTATTACTAACAATTAACATATCTTATTAGATTTAATGATAATTGATGTGCAAGTTTAAAAGGAAAATGTTATTGAATTTACGAACCAAAACGATTCATTCTTCTCTGAATTAATAATAGCAGACAACTAACAATTTTTTATACAATAATTCTGAGTAATCTTATTTTTAAATTTATTTATGTGAGTCCAAAACTTGTAACATACTTTTTCGATTAATCTAAACCTTTGTACTATAATCTCTTAAATTGAATAAATCATTTAGACAAATTTTCCCTCCATTCAAATATCCAGCTAATTTTATTTTTTTTTAAACCATCTAGCTGATCCATTAATCTAAACACAGTTAAATATTCATGAATCAATAATAATAATTTAAAAATTCGAGGACAAAAATTTCTGATGGCACAGTTCAATATCTTACAGCTTTCGTTTTGAAGAGCACAGTGAATCACGGTTACACATGAATCAAAAAAGGGGAAGCAGCTGAAACCACACAAACCATATTCGAAAAAAACCTTAACGTTCTCTACAGAAAATAATCTATACGAGCATCGCGCTCGCGATACGGATCTATGAAAACAAACGAAAGTTGTTAGCGAAAGATTAATCGAAACATCACTTTCGCTCTGCGCTTCCACCCCCGATACGGAAGACGCACGAGTTGATGATATACATATTGCGTCTCGCGAATTCTAACAAGTAAACTCGTATCGAGTTTCGAATAATAAATAAATAAAGCTTGGTCTATCCGCCAGCGCGTGCATTTCATTCCATCGGTTGTATGTCTTTATTTACACACCGGAAACGAGCGCATCCATAGATTTGTAATCATCTTCTCGCACGTTCCTCGAGCAGGTTACATTTTCAACAGCAGGTTCCAATCGCGGGTAGACAAACAATGCGTGCCTCTTTCATCGCAACTCGCCTGCGTGATCAAGTTAACAGATCGTAAACATAAATTCCATAGAGCACGGGGCAATGTCAACGAAATATGAACGGAAAAAAGTGATGGTCACGCGTCCCCGCGAGTTTCCCATTTTTTTTTCCTGCCACTATTTTGTCATTCGATCCAACGTTACTACAAACGACGATAATGACATCTGAATTTAGTTACTTGGTGAGATAGTATTCGATAGTCGAAATTATGTTTTGTGAAAGGCGAATCAAATTTTTGAAAACTAATTTTACTAAAATGTGTTAATAAATTCTTTTTAATTACGTTGTAGTAAAGGTGTAAACATTTCGATTATAAATATTTTTGCGTGGAAATCTGTTGGGATTAGATATTTGAACGAACCGACTTACGGAAATGAAAGGATGCTTGGCTATTTCATAAATATTAATTTAATTCAACGACTCAAACAAAAGGAGGGTCAGAGAGAACAATATCGTGTATTCATTTAAAGTTCTTTTGTAGCTCGGGAATGATACCAATTCATTCATTCGAAGGTACTATCGACTTTTTTTCAATTTAATTCTTTTACTATAACAAAGGCTACGAGGACTGGTGAAACAATGTCATCTTGAATAGTGTGATATTTGATATTTAAGCGATTTTCACATGCAATACTGCACCATACTCCATTGTTTGATAAATGCTTTTGACAGTGCATGTTGTAAGATAATGGTTCTTTCAATGTTAGTATTTTACAAATATGCAAGTCGGTTATGTTTCTAAACAGAAAAAAAATATAAACTTGATATAAAGTGTGTCAGAGTTTCATTTAATAAAAATGTTATGACACTTTATAGATATTTACTGAAAAAATATGTTACGAATAGCTTTCAAAGGAAAGTTTACATTTATTTTAGAAGCAAAAATTTAGTTTGATTTTTGAAACAATAAAAGTTAATATAATATTCAAATATTTATAATCAGTTTTCTTTAATTTATTCGATAACTATAGAATATTGATTCGCTAAAAACAACATTCACTAAATTGCCGAGATGACTCGAATTAAGTGAGCCACACAGTACATTCTGTTGTTTCATAGCATTAAGGACGTATTCATCCATAGGTCGAAGTGAAATAGTCAACCTGAACGAGGAAGCAAGTATAGAGAGAGCAAATTGCGTTCACTCGAAGTGCCGATGAACTCTCGAAAAACGCAAATCTGAATTACCCTTTGTCTTTACCTGTGTCCACTGTTGTATCCACTGTGCCAGCTGTCAAACCCCAGATTGAAAAATTTTTGTGTGATGAAGTAGGTGTGCTGTTCAAGATAAGCACTGCTACTTCTTTCCTTTGTTTTGTAACATAGATTATTGAGCTTTATCGAGCTACAGAGCTTTCACTTTCTTTTGGATCAGAATTTTATTCTTTTTGTTATGTATTTTATAATCGTAGTAATATAAACTATGGAACCTAGTTCCTCAATGTCTGCATTCCAATTAACACATTAAACTAGCTATCGACCACCGCTATACATTGTACTATCCTTTAAATATCAGTAAATAGAGACCACAAATTGCGATTTAGCCAAACCTGAACCGTCGAAAGAGTAAAAAGCAATTCTTCACTGTCACAATAATTAGCTTTGCCGAAAATAAGCGTCCACATGCGCCCAAAACCCCGGTCCCAAAATCGATAACTGACCACCGTGCGTCGAAAATAAATTGTTTCTCGCCGCAGAAACGTACCCAGGTTGCTATCCGTTAAATTGATTGAGGACATTAAAAAGTACACCGGAGACAGATCGCGTCGGTGAAAATGTTCCGACGTTGACTCCATAGGGTTCGCTTGACGGGAACGGAAGACCCGTTGCACCTTATGGCGTAATCCAAAGGTAACATAACGATCAGTCTTTTCCACGAGAGGCCAAGTTAGCTAGAACCTCCAGAAAACGGGCGCGCACAAACACACAGGGATTAGCGAAGGGGTGAAGGGGGTGGATGGTACGGAAAGGCCGTTCGTGCAAATCCAAGAAGCTACCGGAACAAACACGGCCCCCCTTTTCGTCGTTCCTTTCTTTTTCCAAACCATCGTTCGTGCTGTACGCCAAATAGAACCAGCCAGTGGATCCCCGACAGTATTTCAGTGAAGTATCTAAGAAGTGAAATGAAATGTAGAGGGCTGGAGGCGTGACTCGAACTCGTATGAGTCGCGCCAGATGTTACAATATTTACTGCGAGAAGAGTTTTCTCGTATACACCCCCTGATAACCCTCTATGTTTTCACCTGGATGCTTGTGACGTGTGCGCGTACGTATTACCCGCGCACGTGATCACCTCCACACCTACGACGATATTAACGACTCTTAATGACAATCGGAAGAAGAAGCCCTAAACGGAGGGAGCAAAAGAATGAGTTCTTTCATTGCTAAAAGATGAATACGGATGAAATGACTTGGGTTCTATTTGAATATACTGGAGCAACATTTCTTGTCTCAGAGGAGTGCAATTACTACACAGGGACTGCAGCAAACCTACGTTAATTACTTCTATCATGGATACACCTCCCAGTGCGTCGCCAGGTAGCGACTACGGATGCATGAAAGAAGATCCTTTAGCAAAGGAATCGGTGATTCCATATGTGGTAACTCAGAAATATTTCACAGAATATGTCTGTTCACTGAAAAAGGCAAAGGTTGTCGCATGTTGAACGTATCACGATGATGAGCCGTGAAAGATTAAAGGATATCCTCATATTGCAGGATAGTTGCATAAAAATAATAGTATTCAACAAAGAGTGAACTGCGAGAACTAAAATTCCACATGATAAAAGTTTAAAAATGAGAATTTTCCGGTACCTGTTGAAGTGACGTCGGCAAGGAAAACTCGACGCGAAGATAATCAGGCAGAGGATGGAAGAAAATTGCGCAAAACATCGCGTTATCTTTCACAGTGATCGGAGCTGATCGAATCTTTCTGACGGGCGAAAGTAGGTTAATTGACTAGTATAGATTGGAGAAGGGCATGCTCCCGTGGGATGTCTCTTTCCTTCGTGTAGCCCCGGCTTCTCCATTTCGCACATCGTCCCGGATAACGCGACGTCGCATTAATGTGTAATTGGTGGCGAACTGGCAAGGTGACACGATACCAGGACGCCAAGAGGGAGGCCGGCTGTGTGATGTAGTGGCGGGAAGCCTGCCGCTAGCATAGACATTTTACCCGTGGAAGACGCATGGTCCTTGCTAATATGACGTGTGAAATATGGCGCAACGCGCGTTCGAAGGTGTGAGAAGAGGCGCAGGACGAAGAAAGGAGATAGAATTGAGCGTGGCACTGCTGAGGGCACGGCGGTGAAGTGGAAGAACCGAGTCGAAAAGAAAATGTAGCTGAAAGGAGTTAAACTTCGGCTGGTGAACAGTCTCAGCGCTGCAGGTTATGAGGGATAGGGAGAGGAAATAGTGTCGGACAGAGTTAGGTCCAAGCAGATGGTCCAACTCAGTCGGCACATAGAGTAGTGGTGATCATAAACACTGGAACAAGAGATCAGTTACACTAAGAGTACTGTGTTCATCTCCTTGATGACCTGACACGATCGATAAGTTGTCCTTCCAGTAAAATGAGAATCAATTAACTGTCCTAGTTTTAATTAAGCAATTTGGCTCCATTCACACAGAGCATGGAGCCGCATTGCATCGACTGCAGTCAGATTCATTTGACGACTCTTGAAAGCAACATCCAATCGTGTATCCAAAGTCCATCGATACAGGTCTTTAACTATTTAAAAGTCGTATTACTTAATTAAATAGAAACGCCGTCTAGTACCATAATTTGCCATTGGAGACACAGGAGTGATACACTTAACAGTATTACCTGCGCATGTACGTTATCGTTAAAGTAAGGAGCAAAAAAGCTGAACGTAATTCCATCTGAAAGTAAAATATTCAAGTGGTGAATACTCCAATATTTTCCTTCCCAGAAAAATAATGATTACTAAAAGTTCATTATTCGGTATAAATGCATCCATGTTAGCTCAACTGATATTTAAACATGAAAACTTAGAGTTTGTGATTTACGAGGACTTTATAAAACATTTCCTATCTATTCTACTGTTCGGATAGTTCATAATTTGTACTTGAGCCGAATTTATGTTTGTACACAAACTTCTATATAACTGGAGTACACCTTGGCAGAAGTTCAACAGCAGGTCCAGTAAATCGGGCATTGAGAAGAAAATGTTCCTAACCCCTTTTCTATCTATGAGATAAACTGTCTTTAAACACGAAATACAGGGCAAGATAAATAGATCACTTATTAAACTATTAATACCAATCGCCAAATCCCTCTTGAATTGTAAAAGAACTTATAGACCCGGTAATATATTTTACAATAAACAGGTTTCCTAGAAGAGTGTTCTCAAGACCACAACCATGACGAAGAGTGAAGCGTGGAGGTGTCTGCGCGAACGTTATAGGACCCCACTAGCAAATGCGAAATAATCTATGCGTGGAGGAAGAATTTTATTCACGCCCGAGATGCGCTTTCTTGCGATTCATCGACGGGACGACAAACTCTATTTCGCTGCGTTTTCCGGGACCCGGGAACGAGGCCTATCCGGATTACGAAACACGAATCCGTAGGAGGTTCGATAAGTCAGAGTCAAAGCGGGGACTCCGTTCCGGCGGAGCAGCGCGCGTGCACTCTACACGGCCGCCGATTTATTCGAAAATCCGTGGAAAGTGGAACGTTTCACCCGTTGTGAGGCGTCTAGACCAACCCCCTCCGCGCCGCCCCGGCTTGCCTGTCTTCCTCGGTCGCACCTTCTTTTCCCCACCCCCTACGATCCTCCGGCTGCCTAGGCTGCCTAACTCGTTCCCGGCACCCTCCCCACGCCCATGTCCCAGTTTAGGTATTCCTGTAGTAAGCTTGCCGGAGCTTGGGGGCCGGTTTAGCGTCCTCTCCCGCGCCCCTATCTGATTTCAATGTGGTTCGGTTACGTGCTTCAAATCAAAAACACGAACGTTATTTCTGCACGTGGTCTCCACTTTTCTCGTTCCTCTCCCCCGACACCTCGACCCACCCCTCGCGCACCCTACGCTCGGCCCCGCGGCAGCCTGTCCTCGTCGTCGAACGACCTCCCCTCGCTCGATCGTTCCGTTTCCGCTTTTCGCGCCTTCAGTCAGCGAGCTAGGTAAGGAACACCTACCGCGGTCCCCGCCCGACTCACCCACACAGACACCGTCTTATAAACTTTTATTTTCGAGACTGGGAGGAACGGGGCAAGAACAGTGGTGGGTGAGGCGGGAGTCTCGGGGTTAGGTGGTGGCAGGGAACAGGACGAAAGGATTCGAGCGGGAAGGAGCGTATGTTCTGTCAAGCTGTCGCTGAGAGGGAGCTCGCCTGCCAACTTATGGGACACGTACAATGCGAGCCAAGAATATTGCAGCTCCTGTCGCCCTTTTTACCCCTTTTCCCGCCTACTTTTCCCTCATCCGACGACGACGTCTCGTATCCGCGGGCTCGTATCTCCGCGGCGCGAGGTGTCGCGTTCGAAAGGACTGCTCCCTCGTCGGATATTGAAATGTATTTAGCAAAAAAGAAGCGCATAAGTGCTTGGCACGGACACACCGTTTTGTAGGCGACACAGCAGTCCTCGCGGAAACGGCCGAGTAACTTTTCGTCTGCCGAACTGTCTGCCCGGCGCTTATACTGTGGAAAAGCGTGCGATAGCTGCAGGGGACATCGATCGAACAGAGATATAATTCACGAGCGAATTCTCATGGATCCCAGCGTACCAATAATTTTTTCGTCTTGTGCGCGAGTCTCGGGAACGATTTTGATAGGAATCGTGGATTCCAATTTGCAGATCCACGGTATGCTATTGGGATTGCTTTACAAAAGTTCTTGTATATAATCAACTAGAAAATTTGTGACAGAAAAAATAATTAAAGAAAGAATATTTTGTTGAAATGTTTAACATTGTTGGGAGGTGATTTTGTCGGAAACAGAAATGAAAAGTAAAATTCTCAGGCCAGCTGTTGAGAATCACTACACTAGAACCGTTTGTTGTACATATTTACAAGTGTGCGTCATAAAAGTTATTTCTAGTTTAGTGGGAGCTTTTGCTTCTATATTTTCTGCCTCCTGTCGTGGACACATGTATGTATCTAGAATCTAGAACATGACGAATTCACTATAGTAACATAGAAAGTGACTTGACCTTTAATATACTTTTGTCTGCACGCCATACTATAAAACAAAATATTGAAAGATAAAAGTACTAACATGAAAAACCCAGTAAATTATCAGATAACCAAAGCAAGGTTAATGATAGCTATGTACAGCAACTGTCTCCTCCAGGATTGACAGGTGAAAGGAGATTCTCGCCCCTTGCTCATTTACAGAGCCAATAGTGAATATCCTTCGGTAATCTCTTCCCAACGCTTTCACATGTTCATTAAACTTAAGTTGAGCTATCGCACTCCCAGTTGTGCAGGCTGTACAGTCTCAACGCTGATGAACTAGTTGAGGACCCTAAGACTGCCTGTTCTCGTAATAAGGATCATGCTCTTAGGGACTTCCTCTTGGAGTCGCAACTTGTCCCCTGGAGAATAGAAGTAATTACACGGCAAAACTGACTTATTTTTAGGTGTACTAATCAACGCATGCGGTTACTATTATCTTCACTCTAGCTATGATCTAATGTGTAGATTAAGACACTGTAACATTATTTCGTTTGTAAAGTATGCAACTCATGAAACGCATATATTTATTTCGGTTGTAACATGAGCAGCGAGTTTACGGGTGATTTAATGCACTCAAGAAAATAAAGCGTGTCACTGAGCCTAAGTAATGCAGCAAGTTGAATGGATAAGCAGCTGAAGACGTTGGTCCTGCTGCTGTGCAAACGAAGATGTTCTTCGGCTCTTCTCGTCGTTCCTTTTAATCCAAAGATTTAGATCTTAGTAGCCCGACGCACGGAATGCTGTACACGGAATCGAACTGCCTTGTAAGCTCTCGGCAAGTTTTAAGGATTCATGGGAGCGAGGGACATACAACTGTGCGTGATTTAAGTGCACCGCCTAAGAGGTGAATTGTATGAATCTCCAGGGAACGGTACATTTATTCTGTTTACGTTCAATTGATATAACAGGTTGTTTAAAATGTTTCACTGTTGATTAGGGTCTTTTTTGAAATTGTCTCGAAAACAACTGACATGTCACAGCCACAAATTGGATAGATCTAATCAGCAATGAGAAGCATTATAGCCATAGAGTACACATTCCTCGGAAAAATGCGTCGATTTCTCCTCTTATACTTCTTGGAACCAACAGGAAAACGCTTCGCCACCGTAAACAAGCAATTAACACAATGCTAGAGGGTAAGATGCACTTGGAGTGAACTGTATCACACAGAGCGTATTGGTATCTCTTGATACGGAATTGCACCAAGGGATCGTGCGGGGTAAACTCGATTGTACCTTGTTTGTACGCGAAGCAAACCGAAGATGGAAAATCCGATGAGGTTATCGACCTTATTATCCGGTAGCAATCATTCTTAAAATAGAGTTAATCGCAGACATCTTGTTACGCCAAGCACGTAGAGAAAACACAAACACTACGAACGGAATTAGAGATAATTCGGAATATTTATAATACTTGTAAAAAGATATTACATACCACGCTGTAAATTAGTCACAAGCTCGTTGATACATGTTATTCCTTGAACTTATCTAAAACCAATGAATTTCATTTTTTTGTGTCCACTTTCCTTAATATCTTCGACACGATAGAAGTTCACGTTATTTGCAGCAATGTTTTCATTATTATAAAAAGTGACTGTGTTTTATTAAATTTTTTATTAGTTTTATAAATACTGTTTTCGAAGAAAAATTGAAGAATAAAATATATCAAATTCAAATTTTTCCCTGGAAAACTGTCCCCTTTTTCCCATTCAGCAGGTCGTACGTGTTTTGTGCGAGTATGGGTTTGATATACCTTGATGGATTGAATAGAAATTGATTAGAAAAAGAAACAAAAGACAGCACTGCTGTTTTTTATTCCATACTTTCCTCTCTATCATCAATTCTTTCACGGGATGAAATAAATGGACACATTTTAATATGAGTACTTGATTTTACTGCCTCATATTTTTTATGCTTAAAATATACCTGCACAAATAAAATGTGAAACGATTATTTGATAGTAGTTCTAGACTGTATAAATTTTATAGCACATGCTTTATACTTTTATTCATACTTCGAAATTAGTAAAAATTTTTGATTGTATTATACACGGTGTAACAAAAATGATGTAGTTCCTTGAAAGAGGTAATTCCTGAGGTGGTTTTGAACAACTTTTTTCTTAGCGAAAATGATAGATGGGGCTTTATTAACGAGTTATTAACAAAAACCCCCGACCAATCAGAGCATGAATACAGTGGACGAATTTCAGCGAGGGCTCTAGCTGAGAGTAGTATTGGTCCGTCATTGTCCGCGCCATCATTAATCCGCTGTACTCGCTCTCCTATTGGTCAATGTTTTTTGTTAATAACTCGTTAATAAAACCACACCTAACATTTTCACTAAGGAAAAAGTTGTTTAAAGTCAATTCAAGGATCACCCCTTTAAAGGAACTGTAATATTTTTGTTACACCCTATATATCTATACTTCACGTTACATTTCTTATGAATTAAAATTAAAAGTATTTGAAAGGATTAACAGTATTGTTTTTAAGACGTTTGCACTAAATCATTGATAAGAATAGAGTAAAGTACCATACAATCTTTTGCACGTTTTAAAATACGTACTGTAACTGTATGTGCTGTTTATGAAACGTTAGTTTTTAAAGCCCTCATTACTAAAAAGAAATAAAGATATGTCTACTCTGCTTTAAGAAACTTGCAGCCAATTTGCTCGCTTATCAGCGGCTGCACAATTCTCACCAGGTGGAGATTACTGCCAATAGGAACTTACATTGAGATAAGATGGAATCAAACTTGCATCGATCTCCCTTTGCACAAACGTCTGAAACTTAAATCAGTAGAGATGGATGAGATCAAAGTTCTATGTCTTCGATATAAGCTCCAACTTAATCAACCACTAAGCAGTCATTATCTCTACTTTGGCGAGTACAATCGAAAAGAAAAGCGATGTGCACCTAAGGGAACAAAGGCCTACGCTCGTTGCACCTTGCCAAGAGCACGCTCAAGTATGACCTGGTTCGGGGTGACTAACGAAGATCGAGCACCTGCAACCTCGAAATTTCCGCAGGCAGGTGCACATTTCGAACTACTCTGTGCCCAAGTCACTTTGCACTCGACTGGACCTCTAAGATGTTCTTTGACTGATATTTCTAACACTGATTGCTACCTTGGGTTTCCGCGAGATTTCTAAGGTAGTCGAAAACATTACCACCGCTGAGCGACCTGCTGTAGACATTGCAACCACCAAGGAATTTCCATTAGACAACCCAGCCACTAAGGGAATTCACATGAACGCTTCAGCCACCGCGAGATTCCGTTGTTAGCTTTTAAATCTAAGCCCTGCTTATTCTCTTCCAGGCTTCAGTGAATGCAGATCGTCCGTTTCTCTTCGTCAGCTTCGAAGAGCTTGGATTTCCCGTGCGATTCTTTGTCGGTTTCCTTTTCCTTTGTGAGGGTCTGTGGATCTTCTTTGCTCCCTTAATCTGCGTTTATATTAGTTGGTCGACCGAGTCGATCGAGCTCAAATCGTTCAAAGTCGACTGTGTAAACGGGATTGCAGTTGCGTAGAAACAACTTCTGATCATTCAGCTCAAAATAGTCCATGCGTCTACTTTTGACCGACCAACTGAAGTTTGCATACATTACAAAATGACCTTACAGCTGGACAGAACATAAAACGCATACAGTGTAAAATCAGGGAAATACACACATGTTAAAGAATATTGAACAACAGGGCCTTAGTGTAAAGCTTTTAATTACACAACCAATTGATTTCCAGGTCGATCGACTCAGTTGACCGACCAAAAGTTGCATAAGCAGCTTTGTCCCCTATATTATGAAATTATAATTGCTCTCGTGTCCATAGATGAAAACAAATAAATCAAAGATTTAGGTAGACTTCAATTGTCATCAGTCATGAGTATTTATTATAAAAAGATTTAAAAACGTGTACAAATAGATGGTAGTGTATTACTATGTGTATTTGCAATAGTGTATTACTACACAAAAGTATGCAACATGTTTATTTAAGTTAATTACATCATTCAGACTGATTTGTATTTCAAATATTCCCGCAGACATACTTTACGTCCACCTATTGGTAGCTTCTCAATCTCATTTCAGACTAAGTCGATAACGTTGCCTGTGACACGTAAATTAGCAAGAGGCCCGGTAAACCATTCGCGCATGCGGTACAAACTTGTTCCAAACGGTGGAGCTACCCTATACTTCTTCTGCGCCATTACCACGTTACCAACAGATTATAAAAACAGATTGCAACACAAACTAAGGAAAAGTATCGCAGAATTGTCTTTACATGAGTAGCTTAGTGTATACACAACTCCAATAAAGTATTTTTCAATTACCCATATAATTGAAAAACGCTTGGAGCAGTCTTAGTTTCGTGCTTATCTATAGTAGTTCAGTTAGGTCACAAACGTTCACATTTTTACATTTTGACACATGTCTGATAAGACTCTATGACTTTCATTTTTTCTTTGTTCTCTGTCCTTTGTTGACTATTGTGGTTCGTGACACATATTTCAAAGTAAGTAATTCGTGTTAGATAATATCTTTACAATAAGGTCTTAGCAACTTATTATCGAAGCTCAAAACACGACCGATATTGCAGGGACCTTGTTCACCGAGATTGTAGCATCGTTTGTCATGGGTCCACTTGACCATATCACCGGGACACTGCAATGTTTCCATCAAGTAGGAGAATTGATCGGGATGGTAGAGGTAGTCTGGGTTCAAATTATTCTCATCTATACCACTCGCAGGAAAAGCAGAAAAACACAGAATGCAAAATATTATCGCTGCTACACGATACATTTTTTTCTGTTTATTCCTTGGGCGAAGTTACAATTCTTCACGCGTTAGATTTCTCGAGAAAAATCTGAAAGAAAAAATATTTAATACGTGAGAACGTTGTAGTTTTTTGTTGAGTTGAAAGAGGTGAACATACAAATTGACAAGAAAATTAGGAAAGCTTTATTAATTATTGTTAAATCCTACACAGTTACACTTTTGTTATTAACAAGTTGCATAAAGTTTAGAGGTGGGCAAGATTTATTGCAAGTAACAAATGAATCCTACTTAACAGGCTCACAGATGACGCTGCAACTCCAAACGGAGAATTCCTAAGCAAAGTTCCATGTTAATTTAAGGTCTATTTTCTGTTGCTGCACTGGCTACACTAGTTCAGCACTCATCTGTCGCTATCTGCTTCTATTTCACAAAACGGAAGGAGATAGAAAGTGGTTAGTTCTGCACTAATTCAAAAATTGCAGACACAGAAAACAAACCCTTAGATTCGAAGTCCTACCACTGATGATTTTATCAAATGGAAACTCATTTCACTTGAAATACTTTCATCAATGTTTTCCAAGTTATCTAAAAACGCAACATATGAGAGTTCCAAAACGTTCTGAACGCAACAGCCTCGTGAAAATAATTGGGAGCTCGCATTTCGCACAACTCTATACCACTGAATGCACAATTTTGTATGGTTCGACGGTTCCCAAAATAATTCGCGTTTGCTCGCCAGTGAAACATGAACTCCGTTCACAGAAGATGCTAAAAGTTTTAGTCTCGGACGAAGTAAATCACATTCGTTCAAATAGCTCAGAGCGACTCTAATGAACGTTTAAAAAAAAAAAAAAATGAACGGGCACAGTTTGTAATTTCTAAGAGTATTTATAATTTCGCGATTGGTTCATTGGTGACACTGATCCCCACATTTAAATCGGACACTAAGTGCCGCTCTAATGCAGTGTTCGGAGCGTTCGTATCAGAGGTATTTTAATTTCTCGTCAACGTTCCGCCTGGTTGCCACTTGAACGCGTTATATTCAGTTGAGGTTCCAAGTTATAAAACGTTTCGATACAAAGCAAGGATAGGTGTACCACGGCGAAAGATTTAATCCTCGCTACTCCAACGGAGGACACTTCGAGCTAAGCAACGCCAGCTTTTACGCTTTATGGGTCGCCATAAAAATTTATGTCCACGGCCAGAAAGGGGAGGAGAACAGTTTCCTAGTTAAAGTTAGACTTTACAGCGGTTTTTCAAACTCTACCTCCGGCCGCCTCAGGGTCTGAGGGCAACGCGCGCCGTTTTTATCGACGATACAACGGAAGTGGAACAGTACGGAACCACGAATTGACGCGCGACGAGTCGACCGCGCCGAATCTTGTTCGTACGCCGTTCCGCTGCGACTCGGCTTTGTATCAGACGGAAAATTAAATTCAAAGTTTCCGCGAGGGTGAACCGCGAGAATTTCGCGAAACACGATAGCGAAGAAACAAACACGCTCCACCACGCACGCTGGCTCCCCCCGAACCTCGATAGAATCTCCTTCTTCCTCTTCCTTGCTCGACTCGAGTTTACCGCCTCGAAGAAGTTAGTTTATTTGCACAAAGGGCAGAGAGTTATTTGCGTGTTGGTTACGAGGAACCTGAGCTCTTTCAATGAAGTAATGCTTCTTTTCCCTTCGTAAGTTACTTAAGGGGATCATTTTCCAGAGTCTGAAGGAAGAAAGAAAGGAAGACGACGTTGCATTCCTGAATGAGTTATCATGGAAAAGTGACCTTAAATGTGAGTTTCCTGACGACGATTAAATTGAGGATACGTATGTGGTATCTTTACTGATAAAGAACTCGGGTAAGTCCTGTAGGATCAACTTAAGGTAAATATATTATATTAGGCGGCTGGACCTAGAAAGGTTTTCTCGGGATACAGACCTGGATTAGGTCTGCCATGAGAAACTGAATTTATGGATATGTGAAGTCTGTCTTTATTAAGTCCAGATAGGGTTTGATCTGGATTAGGATTTTAATTTTGGATTTTCACAACATACTTCATAAAAGTATTAAATAATGATAAGTTTCTCGAAGTTTTATTATTTTATTATCTATTCTTATGAATTTTTAGGGGTGGTCAGAGTCGATATTGTGCAATATTCGACTATGTATGATACTGTGATTGATTTGCAGTCTCTATTACCTAAGAGCGCTAGGTTTATGTGCGTGTATGCCCGTCTGGGATTAGATCTACTTATGTTGCTCATAGTGTCAAGCCTCGGCTCGAACCATTAGATGAATTAGGTGGGATAAGCTTGTGCTATGTAAATTAGGCAACTCGGACCTAAGCTGACCCGGTTAGTGTCAGGTTATGTTTTCAATTTTAGGCTTAGTCATAAAGCAATTTCGAGTTGTCTTCATTACAGTTACACTGATCTAATTAAATTTTGGAACTCTTTACGTTTAAACATAAAAGATTTAATCATCGTAAATTATCAATGATTCAATTATTGTAAACAATGTAGCTAAATATGAGTGCAAATATAAAGGATGATACAATTTTTGAAGCAATGACATAAAAATAAAAAAATTAGTTATAAGCAAATACCAATTCGTTTAAAAATTTCTCAACATTTGCAAGTCAACATAGAAGCAGAGCAAAGTGCAGGCAAGGTTTCACCTAAAATAAATTTTCAGTAGTACCGAGGAGCCGTATTTTGCGTGCGAACATCTGAAATTTGTATCGTGAAATACAGGGAAACTGTGTATCCGAGCCCCATCGCGCCGAGAATCTCACAATAATTTTAAGAGTAAGTTTTCAACTTTCCTGGACGATACAATGACCGACGCTTCGAGAAGATAGAGCACGCCGAGCTTTTACATTATCACCGTTCCTTGCCCGCGCTCCCAGACAATTTATTGCGTGTAGATAGCAATTAATCGTAACTCTTGTAGGAGATGGGAATTCGCTCGAGGACAATTCTTCTCGCCCCTTTTTTTCCTCTTTCCCTAGAAATTCTCGCGACGAAAGCCGCGCAAAGGGCATCCATTATAATACGCGTAACGGCCCTTAAAAGAATTTATCGCGGTTCTCACTGCTGTTTCGCCTCCACTCGATATACGTGTGTCGTAATTTTTCAGCAAAAAAAGTTACCGTATTGTGCCGTGCGTATGAACGTGTGATGGCTGACAATGAGAGGCGTTTGTAAAACCATTTTCTGTAGTTAAGCTTTAAGTGCGTCATTTTGTGCAAAATCCATCCATCCGAGCTGTGTAATTTTTTAAATTTGTAATTTTTCCCTTTCAATTAGTAGCTATTGCGACAGTTGATAGAAGATAATCTTTATATCTCGTATTTCGGTGCAGTTCGAAACTGTCCGGTCTAAATCGGATTTACTTGCTTATACACAACTTATAAATGTTTGATGAGACCCAGATAACTCGTAAAATATAAATGGACTTTAAATACACATACACATGTAGGTGTTAGTATAATCTCGTCGTTTTTAGGTTTGCAGCAAAGGCAAGAAGAGTTACTACGAAAATTGTGAAAAATGTATACCAATATTTTAATCTGTAATTTGTTATTTTCTGTAAAGTTTTCTAAAATATATCATTTACCATTATTATATATTCATATAATATGCGACAAATTTTCGAAAGTAGTATGATGGAAAACGTGTAAACCGATCTAGCCGAACTTTGGTAATTTATGGATTGAAGGGGAGATAAAATAGACATATGATAGAAAAATATTTGCTTCGCTTTGAGTTCTTTCTACCAATATTTGCCATGAATCTTCGTTCCCTCGGTTGTCGATATACATGCTTTGGCAGAGTCTGACTTCGCATAGCGAATGTTACGCGTAATAGTTTTAAAATATATGTATACATACACGTTTGTGTGAAAATCTATTAACATAAAAGTTTGAATTTCCTGACACTAGTTACGAAAACAGTGAAAAGATTTTCCAATCGGAAGAATTTTTAATTTTGTTTGAAATGATAGGGAATAGCTAATTTAAGTATAACTGAATTTTCATGAACAATTAATTCAGAGTAAATAAAATAAAATTGATTGAAGTCAATTTTCTATAAAGTAAAGCTTCATATGTAAAAATGTTGTATTATTTCAGGCGAATGTAAACTTCTCCCACTAACCTTAAACAAAAGTAGTATCTTAGGAGTCACAACTTCAATTATTAAAATTTTAATTTTAAATAGTACCTCGAGAAAACCATAATAATGTCAATGTGCGTATCGTGTCCGAACGTAAACAAAGTATTGACTGTCATGACCAGTTATTCTTACCTATATTGGCATGCACACGTGGAACGATTCCCTTTTAATTCGGTTTCGTTCTATTTCGCGGCAGCGGACGAAAAAAAAAATTGATAAAACGTGCCACGGAAACGGGAAAAGAAAAATAAAAACACGCACATTCGTCATCCTCTTTGACGTGTCGTTTCGTGAATCTCATTGTACTCCTATGCGCGATCCCATGAATTCCCAATGCACGTGGACATCCATAAATTATCCGGCGCCCAAGGAATTAAAAGTAAGTTCGCGCTGGTTAAACGTAACGATGCCCGATGACAATTGATTATCGCGCGTTACCGTCTCGTAACTGGCGCAATAAAAAGCGAGGCGATCTATAGTCACGTTTACGCCGAATAATTCATAGCGCTTGTTCGTGGATCGATCGACGTTCGACGGAGAACCTGCCGATGTTTCATCGATCAGGTTGCCATTTCTCATAGTGACATCGAATGTTCTTTTATGGCGTGAGCGCGCTGTCGTTAAATCACAACCGGTGACGGACTCAAGCGTATCATCAGTAGCGAGGGAAACACCTGCCCTGTATAGGGTGTTCAATAAATATGAAGTTCCTGGAACGTTGTCATTTGCAAAGCTGATATTTGTTATAGAGAATAGAATGTCAAAAATTATTCTCTTCGGATCTATTATTATTAGAATCTTTTAAATAGTCTTTGAACACAAGGCGAAAAAATATGTCGCGCTGTTCCAATTCGATCAATCGCGAGGCTTGGAAGGAACGTGATGATGGTGGATCATGGAAATGGCATTGCATTTCTGTCAGAGCGCAAGATACTTTTTGAAGTGTACTGTATACAGTCTGTTCTCTGATAAAGCGCACCACAGCTGAAAGGTTGAACTAATATTTGAATAATTTCTTTCTCAAATATTGCCCAGCTCTAAATAACACACACGCACACAGTTATCGACTAACGCTTTCCGACGCGCATCAAGCTTGATACCACTGCGAATCGAGACCGCCTCAAAAATCAACGACAAAGTCTGTCGCTTCACGTGCACCGCAAAAGCGAAACTCGTAAGCGCCTACTAGAGATGCAAAGCGTTTTACATAATTCAGATTAAACTTGCACTTTGCACGCTCTCACTGGCAACAAGATTAACGATTACTTTACATTCACGTTTGCTCGCTTATTTCCTCCTTCTCTCTTCTTCCGCAGCCTTGATCCGCCGCTTTCGGGGCCACCTTGAAACTTGCCCTGTTGCCAACCGCCGGACAACGAGAAGCAGCACTCGACTGCGTGCAATTTACTGTCACCGATCAAAATTGGATGACTCGAGAACTGGACACGCGTATTGGTTCATGCGTACCAAACGAGACGATTGGAGAGACTGCGAAGAGCGCGTGTCAAAAGTTAATCTATGCTCCGGCAATGAAAGGATCCTAGGAGGTGGAAGGTGCAAGGTGCGAGGTGGTGGTATCGTCTGCCTTTAGACATGTTATCAACTGGGTGAAGGGACGGAGGTAGGGGACGACGACCGGGGAAGGAATTAATCCGAAGCAGCCGGTGATCACCTCTCGGAGAACTGGTTTGATCGTGAGAAGACTACGTTTTCGAAAGGCGCGGCGTTTCAGCGTCCTTTCGGTGCTCTCCGGGGAAATAAAAGAACGAATTTATACCTCGGCCAGGGATAACACTGGGGATCGCTCGATAAATAAGGTTCCTTAAGGTACTGAATTTTATGCGATTAATCCATGTTTGGGCTCGATTTAGACATCAGTTTCTTGGAACACTATTGAATTTATGACGAACCTTGCTTAAGGGAGGAATTTCTCTTTTCACGGTGGAAAAAAACTGTAAACTTAATCAATCTCAAACATTGTTGTCTATATTTTGAAAATACTTTCATTAAGTAAAAAAAATTTTTTCGGTTGAACTCACTCGAAAATACAGTTGGAATCAACCGCGGACTAAACGCATCGCGAAATTGCGATTGACATGATATCTGTCCTTTAGTTCATATAAAATATAAAATTCCGAAGTGGTTTTATTTTATACAGTTATATTTATCGTTCGCCCTACAACCAAACTAAAATAATAATTTTTCGAAAAATGGTAACTGTTCAAATCCAAATGTTCAATTTCACTCCCGATTACCCAAACTTCTGCTAATTAAAAAAATATGTACAAATTCGCTTTGCCTGTTGTTGCAATTTTTTATTTCATATGAACTAAAGGGCAGATATCATGTTAACTGTAATTTGGCGAGGCATTTAGTCCGCGGTTGATTCCAACTGTATTTTTGAGTGAATTCAACCGAAAAAATTTGTTTTACTTGATGGAAGTATTTTAGAATGGAAAAAAATGATTCATAGTAACAAAGGTATATATGTATATGTAGATATACAGGTTGATCCACGAAACTTGTGCACCTCTATAACTTCCAAAATATGCGTTGCACTAAAAAATTTTGTATACAAAAGTTGCATGGTTTAAAGGAGTACATTATGTAGTGCATTTGTTTTTTTATAGGTGGAGGCGTTTCGGAGATTTGAAGGTCAACTTTGTCTTTTTAAATAGAATACTATATTTTTTATATCAAAATATGGAAGAATACCGAATTCTGAGTAAAAAAGTATTGACCTTTACTAGCCTTAAACCTGATAGCTAACGAGTTTATTTTTTGAAAATTTTCTTCACGTAATATCAAGTTGAAGATTCAACCTTATCACAGATTTCCTCAGGACAGCGAAGAAATAAAGTAAAATTACTCGTTAGCTATTAGGTTTAGGGCTAATAAAATTCAGTATTTTTTTTCTCAGAATACGATATTCTTCCATATTTTGATACAAAAAATATAGTATTTTATTTAAAAAAACAAAGTTGACCTTCAAATCTTCGAAACGCCTCCACCTATAAAAAAAAATAAATGCACTGCATAATGTACCCCTTTAAACCATGAAACTTTTGTATACAAAATTTTTTAGTGCAACGCATATTTTGGAAGTTATAAAGGTGCACAAGTTGCGTGGACCACCCTGTATTATGAATTTTTTTTTATTTTTCCTATGACATCAAGAGTATACTATGTCGTATATGACTGCACAGTGCATGCGATAATAAGATAAAGAGGATATTAAATTAATTCGAATAGTCTATCATCTGACGTAAGATTTCTTTCTTTTACATACAAAACAAGTCACACTTTTTACTGCAGAGTAATAGCCTAAAAACTTACCATAACGAAGGAAACCTGTTTTGAATCATAGTATGGGAGATGTGTGACTAATAGTTTCATTGGTCAAACGCAGTACATTTCCATCTAAACTAATTAATTTGTTACAATAAACTCGTTTCAACAGAAACTGTGATCAAAGTACTGTACATGTTGGTACACTTACGTTAATTGGTAATTGAATCTTACCTTTGACAAACAGAGAATAGCTAACAGAATAACTTTGTTAATAATGTGAAATGTTCACTACTACAAATCATTTATAGAGTATTATATGTGATTAATTAATATTACGCAGGTTCATATTTTTACAGATGCGATAAGCAATGCCGTCACTGTTTTCTTTTTTGCTGTCATACTTGGTCGGATTGTAACCAATATGAATCTACCCGATTGCATTATGCTTGTTTAATGACCATGACTTTCACGCAAGAGATGACGTGTTAAGAGGGGAAACGTCGGATTCAAATATACAACGTTGCTTAGCGGGGATTTCCGAAGGTGATGACACATGTATATACATGAACATACCTATATACAGGGTGTTCGACAAAACTAAACGAAAGTAAAGATGTTTTAAAGATTTTTCTCAATTATAGAATTTATAACAATTTTTTATAATGTAAAATTATTAATAACTTCGACAGAATTCAATATTACAAATTATTTATAGTTTATTACACTTGCAGAAATACTACGTGTAAATTAAATAGGAAGCAATTAAAAAGTTCCCAAGTATTATTGCGAGGAAAAGTTATTAAGTCTATGATTCACAGTATTTAAGCATCAGAAATGAGTTATGGTTTCGTTTTAAGAATTCCTTTTTTCCGTGTGCATTTCAATACGTCAGTTTCCTGGATTGCATACGAGCAAAAAGACGAGCTACAAAGAAGAATCCCCGATCATATCAATCAGCTCTCTGAATCAAATGCAAATTATTCTTCTCGTTTATAGATTTCCGCGGTTAAGAGGTTATGGAAGTTAATAAATATGAACATGAAACGTTGGGAAATGAAATGAAACCTAAAAAATTGAACGGGTTCGAGGAATCGCTCGACCTTTTCTACTGTGTCTGGCATGTTTGTCCGCTAATGACCGATTCAAATAAAACCATGAAAGCAATCACATGTACTGGATTGCTTTATTTCACGTATTTTGTTTCGGAGCCACGTGAAATTAGTACATACGAGCGATTGCTGAGCGAGGAATGGGGTGTTCTCTCGTAAATGTTTCTGGAATTACGCTCACAGAACATTTTTTAATTATGTCTGCTCAATAAATGAAGACGTTAAAATTTAGTTCAGAGTTAATTATTTCGAATAGCTTTAATTTAACAATGTCCACTAGGCTTCACATATGCATATTTGTTTATGTATAAACTACGTAGCGTATCGCCTTCCTCAAATATATAGTACCACCAAAGGTCAAGTTTTTTAAACTTTCATGATTGATGTGGTGAATTATGCATCTTGTGTAATGTCATTTAAACCAGTACAGTACAAGCACAAATTCGTATCAAGCTGCGTAACAGAAATGGATTCGTGGTAAGGTATCGATGATTGTAAATTGAGCTGTCTATGAATGTTTTATAACACCATCCGTTGGATCGCAATCAACGCTTGAATTGGATCAAAGGTTAATCACCGTGAGATACCCTTCGCAAGCATTTAATCGTCGAAAATTCCAGTACTGCATTTTCCGCTTGATATGCACTTTTAACTACGATTTGATTAATCAGACTCCTCTAAATGTTCTCGCAGACTGAATATCTCGAAATTTGCTTCGCCATGACACGGATATAGTTACTTTGCAACATTTATTGTACAAGCAAATAATTTTTGACAAAATTACAGTGGATTTCAAATTGGTACGTTTTAATATTCTGTCGTACGGAGTGGTAGATATTGTTTAATAAATATTCTACATGTACAACACTCACGTATATATGTATATGTGAAGGTTCAATATTATCTTAGGTAGGTAAAACGATTAATGATAAATGCAAACGGCTGCTAGCGTGGAATTTGCAGATAAGTATGTAAGCATATCATGTATATAAAATGATATTTGTGAAGGACAAAACAACATATGCCATTTTCTACTTCTCACTTTCTCGTATCTACGATTGTTTAATGTTTAATAAATCGATTAAGGAGCCAAACAATTCCAAAAACCAAATGAAAGCGTCGAAATCGGCAACAAAATATTTCAATTTATCCGTCAGTGCCAGGAAGAAGTGTCTTTTTCATTGACGTCATTTATCTTAATAATCCTTTAGCTTAAGGGCGCAATTAATCAGCCATTGAGGTCATGAATAATTTATCCGGAAAGAAGCGACTTCCTCCGAAAATATTCCACCGTAACCGATCTTAATTCGTGCCATTCAGTCGCGCCATTTAATTCAACCACTTTCATTGGCAGGCTTGAGGATTCCCTTCCGTTGCACCTCGTTCCGTTTAAGTTCAAATTGATAAGAGTGCGGTTCATCGGTTACATTACCAGGTTCCATTCTCCACAGACGATTTGAACTTTAAGGATATTTAAAAGACTAAAATTTTGAAAAACAAATAAAAAGCATGGTATGGAATATACTTATGTTAGTTACATTTCCTTAGTTTTATGAAAATTGAAATCTTCAATCCAGAGTTTTCCAAAAAATTAATGTTTGTCCTTACATTGCTACTGCGCTCTTGTTGCTGCTTTGAAGAGTTAACAGTTTTGACAGTTTTGAAGTTTTCTCAAATCACCCTCGAATCATAAAGTAACTTTTTTAAAGTGGATAAATCTGAAATGCTGCTTTCCACGTGAATACGTGCAATCAGCAATACTTCTAAAGTTCTGTTCAGGTCTGCAGGAACAACAAGAGGACCATCGGAACCACGTGATTTAACTTACTTAAGCGACTTAAGAAGGTGTTATCCACTGACATTTTGGTCGGCATCTTAAACCTGCGCTGTATATTCGCCACCTTACCCTTTGGAAATACGGTCGCCCATTTAGCCTGGCATTTTTCACTTACCTTATCCTTCGCAGAACCAAGATTTAGAAGGCAGCTGACTGAAGATGCATGGCATATATGTACTTTAAAATTTCTAACAGCTGCTTCTTATAGCAGTGAAATTGTCTGATGATGGTGGAACAACGTAAGAATAAAAAAAACTTTCAACTTATAAAATATCCGAAGTATTGAATAAGTTTCATTACGATTGATGCTCCAAATTTTTTTATAAAACTTTTCTTGCTTTTTTCTATCTCAAGTACCATAATTTCAAAATACTTATAATCGTTTTTACATAATTTTTGACGTCACGTTTTCGGGCAGCAGTGTAAATTATTTCAGTCAAATGTCGTTTTATATAAAAAAAAAAACTTGTTAGTAGCGCTAATATTGCTCTGTAATTCCACGAAGAGCTACTGCTTCGAAGAAGACAAAATTCATTAAGATAATTAAAATGGCTGCGAAACGAAACGGAGACGGCAATCCGTGTGTATAGTTTACGATCCCTATTATTAATGTTGATGCTATTAATCTATCCATGTAGCGTGTCACGGGAATCGCGAAGTACATGGACTTCTACACGAGACGAGAATCGAGCTGCATAGCTTGGCTTGAAATTAATTTCACCACTATATACAGGAGCCCCGAATGACAGGTGACGTCTGAAGTGGTGATTAAATTGGAAATAAAATCACAATAATGCTTTCTCGTTCTATTGTTTCAATTATGATAATTTGTCAAGGAGTTTACTTTTTTAAATTAATGGAATCTATGAGTTTTGAGTACTTCGAGTTCAAGCGATTGTGGCATCAGCCTGATTGAAATTCATTTCACATCAGTACACAAATTATGTTTTATTATGGATACCAGTATACAGGGTGTAACAGAAATGTTGCAGTTCCTTGAAAGGAGTGATTCCTGGGCTGATTTTAAACAACCTTTTCCTTAGCGAAAATGTTAGGTGGGGCTTTGTTAACGAGTGATTAACGGAAAACGCTGATCAATCGGGGAGCGAGTACAGCGGATTAATGATGACGCGGACGGTGCGGTAGCGGGCCAATACTACTCATAGTTGGAGCTCGCGCTGAAATTCATCCACTGTATTCGTGCTTCTATTGGTCGGCGTTTTCCTTTAATAACTCGTTAACAAAGCTCCACCTAACATTTTCGCTAAGGAAAAATTTGTTTCAAATCACCTCGGGAATACCTACACCATACATCCTACATACATACATCCATCATACTTACACCCATGGTGGAATAAGACAGGGTCAACCATTCCCGATGATGCGCAGTGGTTCAGAAGTAGTGGGGAACCATCAGCCAATTAGCTCGGGATCCAAATTGCAAAAATTCAATATGGCTGCTTTTGCACGCATGCGTAATGACACCTCCGAGAGATTTAAGGGGGTGGGGTCGTCATGTGACTTTTCAGGTTATGAGGTCTTTTCAAGACAATACACTAACATGACGACTATTAATTCCAAGTTTTAGCTAATAAAATTATTTGGAACTTGCAAGAATCATTATAAAAGCGCTTATGCGATCTGTTTAAACTTGATAACATGAATCAAATCATATTCGCGGGATGAATTTTGGGTCCATCAACAATTGGTTATTCTATCATCAAGCCGCCATTATGCGCAATGGTACACCTTGTCTTATTTCAGATCGTCTTTCGTTCTGGCAACTTCTGTCTGCAACTGCGTTGGCGATGTCCTATTTTAAACGAACGTTATTCCTCTTCCGTTCAAAAAAAGTTTCGCATACAGTTTCGAAGCACAGGTTTCAATGTTTCCACATTCTTTTCCGTCCGATAAACTGTGTTGCACTGACCGGAAAAAGTTCCCAGCCGATATCGTGCAGTTGTTCCCGGATCTCTTTTATAATATGCGACCACACTGGATGATACCGACCACACAGCTACGAACAGTATTGACCGTTCAATAGTGAATTTCAATCTTTATAATTAGGCGTAATATTTATTCAGTCAATATTAGCTGCTTTCAATGGAACATGTAATACGTTACAAATATCTCTCGTAATTTGTCACGTTAAGCTTCGTGTGAATACGAAATTATTTGGATTAAAATCAAGATGCAAAAGCGTTGAGGATAACACCTGTGAACTGATATTACGCAAAAAGTAAGTAATGTGATTAATTTCCATGTATTTCTAAATTGAAGACACGTGAAAGATTGGACTCACTGCTGTAGTGGCAGGAACTAAGAATGAGACCTCTGGTGGAGCACGTAGGAACCATCACTGACAATGAGATCCATGGTAAGCAGTGTCGGAAACGTTAGAAACCACGTATAAATACAAACTTAATGCGACCCAGAATATTCAAACATGTTACACCTTTCAGTATTAATTTAAATAATTAAATGTTGCTCAAAACCTGGCATATGATTTTTTAAATTCAGGTGCACTATAGTTTTGTCTCTTGAGTCATGAAAGAACTAAGAAGACCACGACACCTGAAGGGATTAGCAATTAATTTGCAATACCTGATAAATCATTTACCTAATAGCGGATAGGACGTTTATGCTATCGAGTATGAGTTACAACTGGCATTTATTATGCGTATATGTATGTATGTCCTTATTAGCGTCTACCACGAGCCAGGCTGCTCGCTCCGCATCGATTATTACTTACCGCACGCATTAAATTATCCGCAAAGCCACCGCCACAGGAACTTCGAAAGACAATCTCGATAATTTCGCTGACTTATCGTTGCTCATGCGCATTGGTTCGATGTCTGCACACGGGCAACCGTGCCGCACAGTGTCTCCACGGTTTGTTGATTAGCTCCGAGTTACGGGATACATTCACTTACCGGCGTGTCTACGCCAGCTCAACTTTGGATTAGAGTTCAATTTGCGGATTACAGTCAGCAAGAAAACGTTAGACTGATGGCGGTGCTCCTGCAGATTGTTTTCTAGTAATCGGAACGTAAATCTCAGCTAATGTTGCGCCGTTGATCCAGTTTTAACGATTGTCTTGTAAAAATCGAGTAGGAAAGACTGTTAGAAATTGGTGGGAAATATTTTCAAAAGTATAAACACCTAAATACAATTTTTTTTTTTTTGTAATTTCTTTTCCCACCATACTCATTATTTCTCTCCGCATTTAAAAGCTTAAACGCCAGGAACGACTTTCACGAACACCAACACTCGAATCTCAGGCGTCAAATATCGCCTGTGCATTTATGAAACAGCCTCCTTCTATCTGCAGTGCAGAAAATCGCGGGGACACAGAGCCAAGGTAACGTGAATCGATGACTGAAGAACCGTTGACCTTTCTCGCCGTTTAATGACGTTCGTAACGACCGCGGGCCAAGGAGTCAAGGAGATTGTTTACCTGCGACAAAGCCTTAGACGTTGATGGTATGTAGAACTCGCCCAGCTGCCTAAGCTCCCCCGGGCACAGAAATGAATACCACTTCGCGCTCTTAATGATGTGCTTTAACCGGTCTTCATTTGGTTAAGCGAAAACACTCGCGAGACCGAAGGCATCGGCGGCCGAAGGGAGCCGAAGGACAGCAGGAAGGCGGCCGCCCTGCCGACAGGAAAATTAGAACACCCAATATATAGATAGTGGGGACTCCGTTGGGGCGGTGAAGCTGTGTAGGATGAAGGGGGCAGAGGGTGTGGCGCGCGGGGAAGGAGGGAAAAAGGGTGGCGGCTGGTAGAGGCTGGAGGGTGTCGAGACTCGTTCTGGGAGTGTGGATGGTAGTAGGGACTCCCGAGTGAGCTGTTTGCAGTTCCTTCCACAAGCCTCCAGTTTGCATTAGTTTGCATACGTGAGTGAAAGTTTAAAGTTTAGTAATTTAAACAGCCGCGCGCTGTCCCTTTTCCGAAGAGCCCCGTGGATATATGCACACGCGCACATATATTATGTGTACCTATATCGAGACAGGTGGAAGCTGTGTGCGCGCCTACGTACACGCAACCCGTGCCTCTGTCTCGGAATATTCAACGGATGCAGTTAAGTATTCCGGCCGGTCCAACCTCTCCCTTCGCCCCCTTTTTTCATATTGGCGCGTTCCACCGGGGGAAAAACAAACTGGGCTTCATTTCCTTTGCGCTCGTCCTTTTTTTTCATTTTGTTTTTCAGGAATCCTAACGATCCCTTTTCCACCTACGTTTATGCCAGAGACTGTATTATTTTGGAATGTCGTTCGGTTACTTTGCAGCTTATCGTATTCCGTGAACTTTAGGTGGAGAGAATGAGCAATGAATTTTTTTCCATGGAATAGCAGAAAGTTATTGAGTATCGGAAATTTTTAATTAATCGATATAAGTGAACTGCAGATAGCGATGAAAAATAACGAAATAAGTAGATGAATTTTTAGGTGCAAATATTTTGTTATTTACTGTTAAAGAAATAGCAGTAAGCTGAATGTATGTGCTTGTGATTAATGAACTATATACTAAATAAAAAGGTAGGAATGTAATTAAGCGATAGTCATTTCAACTGGAATTTATATTGTAAATATCAGTACCATTCTGCTACTCTCTCACGCTGATAACTAGGTGTAAAATTTATTAAGTCTTACAGTCTTCTCAGGAATCAGTTCAAGAAAAAAGTGTCAAGTATTATATGACGAAGATAAAATTCATAACTAGCTTTTAAATTTAGTACAGTGTCTTGGTTTGATAAGAAATGTGATAAGTTTAAATTATCAGTGATTTAAAACTAGTAGAAAATGCCCCTGAGACTTTGTTATGACTAGACAGCGGATTTTATGCATTTACATAACATATCCAAAAATATATAAAATATTAACAATATTATTCAAATAAGAATATTTAGAATATTAACGGACCCTTGCTCCCATCCAATCAAGGTAGAGCGTCTGACGGATATTGGGCCGTTGGGCGGAGCAAATGTGGGTTTCTCCCCTCCGGGATAGCAGGCCCAGAAAAGCAGCAGTGGTAGGACGTGGCAACGCGATAGAGTTTTAGGCAATAGAAAACTGAAGAACAATTCTTAAAAAAGTCACTGACTGGTTATGTTTCTCATGGACACGTATGTAATGTGTATAAAATTATCCTACTCTAATACGCCGAAAGAAACAAAGTAACAGGTATGTTAGATATGTAATATTTTATTCAAGAACGGTAAAAAAGTCGCTGGAGATTTAAGACCAGTTTTCCATTGCGTTGCTTCAGCACAGGATCAAATATATTTAACACTTTAATTTCTCAATTTTCATGGTGATTGCCTCGCTTTGGTAGTCACCACTAATAAGAATCCTTTCGATTGAACTAAATTCCCATTCCTATTCGTTCCTTCGCCATTCCCACTTGTCCTTTTGCTTGCGGCTTCCCAAAAGTACGGATTCCCCTACTCACGTAATTTCATTCCTCTTACCCCGTTCCCCTTAAATGGCCCGTGCCCCCTTTCTCTCCTCCCGTTCCGCACACCAACGACATAGTTATTTTTCGACGGAAGGAGGGGGGAAGATTCGACATCGATACGTTACATCTCTCTGAATACATTACCCGCCTTCCGAACGGTACGCACGCGAATGCATTACTCCGTTTGTATGTGTGTACGTGGCGCGCGTACCGGGGGGTTAGTGATTTACGATATCGCAAACTACTTTTCGAAAGCGTATCCAGGAACGCGTAGTAGCTGCATTAAATTTCTACGCCCTCCTCTTCTTCCCGCTGAAGTCCTTCGCGTCGCTATACTTCATCATCTATGTGTTCGATTCTTTCGATTAAAGTTTCATTATGCAGGGTTTTATGGAGATCTCACCGGCGTCCTAATATACATCCCCTTTCTCCTAAATGGACTTTTTTTCGATCGGGGCAGCTATAAACATAGAATAGCTCGCCGTGTATTTCTTTCTACTGAACCCATTTATATGAAGTACTTGAATTTTGTTTGTTTTTTATTCGTGCTTCCGTGTAGACATTGAGGAGACTGAGGAGCAGCTAATATTGGATAGACTCCAGCGTTAAAAACTTACCGAGGAATTACCAAAAAATGAAAATCCCTATTCTAATTCTTGAACTTAACTTCGGTTACTTAAGTACTATTGTTCCTTCAAGCAATTGTCAGGTGGAACAGGTATGTTTATTGAAAACTGCATGACGCGCGAAACGTCCATAGCTCAGCGCTTGTTGTAGCGTGAGGTACAGTTTGGCGAAAACTGCAACCAGATTCACAGATGTCTCAGTCCAAATCATCAAGGTGCAAGGTTATCACTGCTTTATAACAGCCAGTAAGGCCTCCCTTCATCCTCGTTACTTTTCATCTTGCTCCGTTTCTGCCTCGGAATCAGTGACATCTTTGCTCCATTTTCAGCTCGATTGCGCACGTGACTTTCTTCGTTCCTACTCTGCTCTTCGGATAACAGAATCCCTCCTTTTATCAGACGCATAATTACCCCAATAAGGCTTTAGAGAACGAGATACTAGCTGAGTTTAACATAAATGGTAATTGTCTACGTAGAAATCATATTGCAAGTGACACCTTTTTTTTATTTCATATCGTTTTTTTAATTCATTGAAAACGATGAATGTCGAAAACAGATACATTTTTGCCTAGAATGTGTTTTGGCGCTTGTAACGATTACTGTCTACTAAAGTCACTTATGTAGATGTGCGCTTCACCTACAGTTAGTCAATGATACTATTTTGTTATCCCTTCGATACTTGGAAGCATTCGAGCCTGCATCCCGTCGCAGTTGCAGTTGATTTTAGATAGTTCGGGATTCCAAGGGAATCGGGCTCCATCAGCAGAGACCCAACTGGTCGAAATTACTCTTAGCCCTGAAAGCTGCTTCTAATTTCATAGAGTCTCGTCAAAGTCCGTCGTATTAACGACGGGGGTCTATTGCCTGCCGTAACGTAGTTACTCAAGCGTCAATCGATCCTACGAAGTTTGACAACGTTATTGGCGGTCGCGGTGCACAAATATTCCTTCGAATTTAGTGGAATGAAAGCTCCGATCATCTTACCGAGTCATCCCGGGACAAGGCCGTCCCATGAACGTTATTGTATTTGGGAACACGGTGCAAACTTCGCAGATAATACCTAAGACGCGGTAACTGAAATTATATTCGCATTCTGTGGACAAACTGTAGCTGGTAAAATGCTTGAAATGCAGATGGACCTCGTTGATGAAATTATAGGTCCTGCGTTTAAAGTGTAATTAGGCGGAGAGTAATTATTAAACGCTCACGCAGACGAAACGTGTTAAGAGATACTCTCAATCTTTAAGTAATTAGTCTTTTGAGCAACTCTACTGAACAGAATGAGTTTTTCAGTTCTCTGTAACAAGCAAAAACTTCGTCCCATTGTAGATTGCACAGATTAGTTTCTCTAATTAATCCTAACTTTGCAAACAAAGCCCGCGAGGAGTAAGAATTATCTTGCGTCGCTTAGCAATAAATACATAAATCGCACAGTATTCAGGCAATCTTTGAATCCTCTGAAGAACTCATTAAATAAACGTAGCCTACTCTTTAATTTAAATGTAGAAAATTATTTCCAACAATTTCTTTGCGACTTCTACTCGTTATTTTTTCGTTATTTCGCTTCTGCGTCATTTCCCACCGCGCGTTTCTGCAGAGTGACAGTAACGGGAATTTAGATTCGTGGTACCATAAACATCGCGATTCATTGGCTCGAAAGAAACTTCGCTTCTCCCGAAACAACCGGGGGCTAGCGCAATGCGCTCCCGATGCCATGCGTTCGTTTTGAGAAATCCCTCGTTCCGTAGCCTCTACTTATGTAAATGCGCCGTGGCAGCGGGGGATGGCAGATATTTTTTCGTAACTAGCACCAGGCATCAAAAACATTCACGATCGAGTTCGGAGGTGAAACGGTCGACGCTGCCAAACCAGCCGCAGCATTTCCGTGGTCGACCAGGATAACGAGTTAAAGTTCAGCAAGCTGTTTCTGGCCGTGTGAAGTAAGAGCTGATTAGAATGCGGATGAGGTCGATCGGTTGGTGGGCGGTGAACATGTATATTCAACGCGTTTCCACAAGAGCCGCCGAGAAATCGATTTCGTACCTTAAAGCTTGCATTCCGAACAGCCACCGAGGGTTGAATAAAAAAGACGCGAACTGATTTTAATGCGCAATTATGCTTCTTTCAACGTGCTCGTTGCTTGTAATCGATTTACTTACTCCTCTGTAAATTAAGAACGCGGAGAGAAGGAAAACCGCACTTAAAGAAATTTGAATTAAACGTGATGAAATTCTAAATAAGGGATAAAATATTTTAAAACTCAAGTATAAAGTATGGGAAATGTGATCAAATAATACTGAAAGACTTGTTCGCATACTTCTATTGTAATTTTATTTCATTATTGCTTAATCTTTCACAGGTAAAGTATAAACACCAGTTTTTCTCGCTTATTGTTGCTGATTTTATTATTCAGAACCAACTTTTCTTCACTTATTCCACTAATAACTAAGTTCACTTTCTAAATTTCCATAATCTGCCTTTTCCTCCACATACGGCGGTTACTTTAATTTACAACTAAGCAGCAAATTTTTACTTAACAAATATTATGGCTACAATTGCCTTGACATATTGTAACATATTTCATAACATGGCCACTATAAAACTAACATCATTCACCAATTGAAGTCACATCATTTAAATCTTGTAAGCATATCTATAAACTCTACTTCATACATGATTTGTCTCTTTTTTTTCAAGGAAGAAACCGTTCAGCAAATACACAAGAGAAATCAAATTTAAAAAAAAGACAAATCATGTATGAAGTAGAGTTTATAAATGTACTTACAAGATTTAAATGATGTGACTTCAATTGGTGAGTGATTTTATAGTGGTCGTGTTATGAAATATATTTTTGCTGGTATTTATATGTATAATGGTATTAATAATAAATAACTCTCAGTAAAAATAAATTATTGTACTTAAATATTTATTTTATTATATTTATATTTATAATTATATTTATCTTCCTTTAGCAGGAAATTATAACTGCAATGCTTTCAAAGTTGAAAAATACCTTAATATGTGTTTCAACGTAAGTAACTTTTCATCAGAGTTTCATTCAACATTCGTAAAGTAACTATTTAACTTCAAAATAAGATTATCATCTATTCTTCGTGTCAAAAGGAAATGAAGGAGCACAACTTTTTCAGGTATACGGTTCCAACTTAAAAGAGATTTATATTTTAACTGACAGATTAATCGAAAAACCAGCACTGTCTCTGAAAAATAAAAGCTAAAAGACCATGTCCATTTTGTGCCTTCGATGAACACGAATATTGCCGAGATGTTCAGAATAAAGCACTGATCGCACATTGTTACCATCCTAAATTGGTATTTCTAGATGGGGTAATATATTTCACAAAAAGGATGTATTCCGATAAAACTAATAGTTCAAAAGACAAATGCTGTGATTTACAATGTTATTATTCATGAATACAATGCAATACAACATTATTGTTCAATAAATTTGCTGGATTCCTTATACGTAGTAGACAAATCAGTCTCACGAACAACAAGTACAGTGTTAACTCGAAGAATGGCTGGGTTTCAGAACCGAGCGCAGCCCTTTTTCAAGTCGAGTTCGATTTCGCTTACGACGGAACGAAGAGACTTGCAACGGCGAAGAAGTAGTGATGATAGAGAAATCCCTTTTTCGAATCAAACTCAGGCGTCGATCTTTGAGTCAACACTAAGATTGTCCTTAAATCGAAACAGTATTGTAAATACAACATCCTGCTGATGGTCACTAATGACTCTATTATTGATGTGACCACCTTAAAATAAACCCACACACAAAAATGAAACATTATTGTTCGTCATTGCTGGTGTCGTCATTTTTACGGGCAAGTAGAATATTGTTTAATATCCTAAATGGTTTACTACTCAAACAAAAGACTATTGCTGAGCTATTTTCTGTATTCCCGCGACTTCAGACCGCGCCGCAATTCGAGCGTGAGCACGAAGTTCTGCATCTCTGCAGTATATACTTACAAGGTCAACCTGTAAAAAAAAAAAAAAAAAAAAAAAAAAAAACAGAAATTTCCACCCTCTGCCGCGGTGAACCGGAAAAGGGAATGGTTACTAAATAAAGGAATAAATTCTATCAAATGACACGGGTCTCATTTCTGTTCACGAGGGGCATTTTTTCACTGTATAAAATGAGCATAGTCCTTCCTTGATATTTTCTAAAAATATTGACCTAAATGGTAAGTTGTTCACGAGGTAAATTCGGTACGTTTAATTTCACATTCGAAAATTTTACAACAAAAAGTACAGCGGCTTTTATGGATCGACTGTACCTCATAATTTTTTTGCGGCAGTTTCGGAAACCCGATTCGCGATAAAATTCCAAATACGCGCTCCGATTATGGAGGTTTCGGCGCAATAAAACGAAAAGGGACACAGAAGCGCGGCGCATAATGCTTGCGCAAACATTTTAGCACGACAGTTTTCAGATTTTACGGTCGTGTACGTAATACATTCCGCGTTACAGCCAGATATACTGGTAACCGGTTATCGGAATTGAGCAGCGACGAAAAAGTCATACGAAATTACGAGATCGTAGTCGCGAAGTATATTTCAGAAACTCTTGAAAGCCGACCGTTTCCTGCCATTATCTTTCAATAAAATTTCTCGGCTGACATCGCATCAAGCACTAGAGAAATATTAATTGTAGCTACAATTATCAGAAATTTCGTTATTATCAAGTAAATACTACTATAACTTACGTACAGACCAACCAAACGTTCCTTTCGCTTTAAATCCCATCGGTCATGCGGACTACTGGCTCTGAACGCATCAAAGAGAATAATTACAGCGTAATTATATATTGTGGAACACGCTCCAAACTCTATAATGCATAAACTTCAGTACGACTCTATTTGAGTACCCTTAACGACAGATATAGTCGCGAGTTACTGATCGTGGTTTTGTGGTTTAACCCTACTTACTGATATTAATGGAGCCTTCCTCCTAAAGAGACTAATTGGTTGCTTCTCTCCTTTGATTTTCCTCGATTCTCTCGACAATCCGTACACTTCAAACACTCTACACAATTTTAAATGTACGCTGAAGGACAACTTCAGGAATCCGTTGAATAGGTTAGATCTAGCGAATGGGAACGTAATTGGACGGACACTTTAGTAGGGGCGTATGTATAATTTCGGAGAAATATATTGAATGTTCTCTGAAATGTGGAAAAAATCTTGTGCGCTGCTGTTAGGTAATGAGCTATACTTGAGTTCAACTCAACAGGCCGTTCAAGGTCAGATTTTCGTCCTGTAGTTTTCTAATAGCGAAACCTCCACGACAGTATTTTTTGTGAACACGAAGACTTTTAAACATATAATACTTCACAGGAGTACAGAAAATTTCGTAGGATCATTTCCTTTCGAAAAAAAATGACAGAAAATGGTGACCTTGAACGGCTTGTTGAAATGGTTCGGAGTTCGGAGTATAGTTAAAACATGTTTGTAAAAACTTTTTTTTTCACATTGTTGCAGCAGTTCTGCTAACATCGTCTGATTTAGTATATATAAAAAAAACTATCACATCTTTATTTTGATATTATCACCGTGCCACATGTTGGCATGTTCAAGCGATTTGAGGTTAGACCATACGCCATACACCATATTCTTCAGTCGCTGCTCGACTTTTATCGCTGTTATCGAACGTATACACGGCATAGATTGTATCGAGGTACATTGTCGAGGTACATCTCGGCAGAATGTCGTTACTTTTCACCGTATCAGGCTGAGGTTTCCATTTGTGCCTTTCAACGAATTCCTGGAGGTATTTCATGCGCGCCGTATTCCTTTTTCCCTGCCACTTATCGACCCTCACTTTCTTTTACCACTTTCTGTCGTAAATCCACGCATCCAAGCATCCATATTTAGGCAACATATCTGCTGAAATCCATTATTTTTCGATTCGTCAATTTTGAACTTCGTGTCGAACCAATTTAATATTTAAGAAACGAGAGAAAGTTGCCCTGTTGCAATTTCAGTACCTGTTTTCTACTTGTATCTCCTTTTGTATTTCATCCCCTTTCGTTTAACAAGTTTTATTTTAACAAACGCTCCACACAGTCAGTTTTCTCTCACAGTTCATCCCTTTTTCTCATGTTCAGCTGGTTCTCTCTTCTGTACTCGTTACATCATTTTATTCTTTTAATTGCCGTTATATGTATTGGCTAACGTGTTCTGGATTCGTCCATCTTCTTTTTTTATCTTGTTCACTCTTTCTTTCTTTTCGTCTCATTATCGCGCGTGAAAGCGGATAGAAAATCCTTTTGCAGAAATAGAGGAGTAAGCTGACATGCTGTAAAGGTGAATAGTATACATGTCACGATTCTATCGAAGACACGGCATTAAGAGCTTAGTTAATTTTGTCCCAATTATAGTGGAATATATTACTTGTTAGTAGGAGTATCTGATAGACTCGGGGCTCCATATAGAAATTTCGAACTTAGGTTAATAGGACCTGATAAGAGGTACTTTGATAACCTGACGTAACCACGAACTTAATAATGCGTACAAAATTATAGCGGTAAGGTTGCGATCACCAATTACAATTTTGGAAAGTTTTTAAGTATGCTCCTATGATATCTTTACAGAAGATTTTTATTTAAATAAAATTGTGAATTAAAGTGCACTCAATCGTGGTCATTAGCCGACGGTATAAATGCAAACAGTAAGCCTTTATTAATTAACGTTTTGTTCAAACATACGAGTATATTTATTCGTTAATTAATTATACCATCATTACACTGGTTCTCATTGTTTTATCGCGCATTACTCGTAACTGTTGATACTTCTATAACAATGATTATTAATTAGTAGCCTTACTGCATTCCATGTAAAGATTAATACAATGCTATCAACACTGAATATTTACAGCTGTTTGCAATGCTACTTACGGAACGTTGTTCAGTTCATCGAGAAATAAAAATACAAAGAACAGAGGACGCGAACATAATCGCGATATTTCTTCTGTCGACAGAGAAGAGCTTAAACCAAGTCGTTTGAAAAAGCCGGACTTAGAAACTCGCGGCTTTAAGATCTTCAGTCGGTTTCCTTCTTCGGTGTCTTTCCTCTCTTCTTCTCACCTTCCTACTTCTCCTCAAAGCTTTATATAAAGTTGTCCAAGAATAGCGCGACAATCTTTAACAGTTGAACGACTGTATCGATCGAAATTTATCATCATAAGAGACATTCTTACTGCATCAGTACCTTAAATGAAAAATGGGAAAGTAATTACAACTGCATCTGCTGAATCGCAGTGTCTGATTCTTCAACGTACTTTCTAGAGAAAAATCTTATCAATCTACTGAGAACTACTAAGACATTGCAAAAAAGATTTCAAACTTAACACTTTCTAGATTACAAGAAAAATGAGTAAATATTAGTTAATTACCAGCCATTTCTTAATCAGGAAAAATATCTAAAAAAGGTATTTGTCTAAATATGATTCACACAGTTTGTACTACCGAAAGAGTAAGAACAATGTTCCTGACCCTCACTGTTCCGACTATTGAACCGAGAGTGGAGTCGTAAGCTTCGAAAATAAGCCATTACGGCATAATTCAATCAAATTACATGTAGCCGGTCTGCACGGAAGCCTAGTCACAACGCTATTACCTTAATCGTCACGCGCGATAGCGCAAAATAATCTTTCCCTTAGCGCCCCTCCCGAAAATTACCATTCTTGGCTTACACTCAACAATCTCATATCGGCTGTAATGTTGGTGCCTCCTGCATTACTCCTATCCTCCAGGCTTCGCCAGGTTTCTGCACGATCACGCAAATCGTCAAATTATTCGTCGGTTCCCAGCATATTGTTGGCCATTTCGACGTCTACTTCAGGAATCTACGTGCGCTAAGTAAGGGGTGCTAAAATCGACGACCACGAATTGCTGATAGTTTATCACGAGGAGGGGGATTGGCCAGTTTCTTTTTCTAGCATTACGTTTTGTAGATTACGTTTAAGTAAGCTCAGTCCTCAGATAACTGCTCATCTGCCGCCGCGTGTAATTGTTCGTCATCTCTTTACCACATTTATTGAGAAATGAAGGAGGAAACAGCTTTAGAAGGCAATTTATATTTTTGTGAAAATCAGCTCTATATAAAGCTGCTTTTCTGGAGGTAAACGCTGTCTTCATCGCCGCCCGCTATTATAATGGAAGCGGCTGAGTACGGTAACTAATGAGATCGCTTCCCCTGAAAATAATGTCATCAGCTATTGTTTTACGATGCGCGCGTTCAGAACCACGAGGAAGGATGTCACACTGCTCGCTGCGAGTGCTTGTTGTTGTATCGCTGTTCATAATTCATCCTTATTCAAAAAATTAGCTGGAATAACTTTACGTTCCTGTACTTTCGTCTGATATTCATGACAACGAAGTCTATAAAATAGGTTGTGCTGATTTAAATACTATTCAGAGCTGAAAAGAAGATTCGTGATATAGTTCGGGGATTAGGAGCGTAGGTCGTTTAGAATAAAATGCGTTAATTGTATGTATAATAAAAGAAACTTATACTGCAGCATGATTTAAGGAGTTCCTATGAGTTCTGAAGACTCCTTGCGCAAGCGTCTAAAGCAAGGACCGTCAACACTAATCATCGGGGTCCAAATAACTCTGCCAATAGATACATATGATATAGTTATCGGTACTCTCTCTTTCTTACTCCTTGGCCCTTAAAGTATTCTCTTAAAAAATTGCTTCAGTAGCATCCAAAGTGCATGAACGGCTGATAAAATTCGGTGTTTCTCAACTTCAGCTTTCGCGAGTTATTTCAAACAATATTATGTAACTCGCATTGTACTCCGAGTAACAAAACTCTCCATCAAATTTGTGAATTTTGAGATCATTTTAAAGCATTGTTTTTAACTATACACGGCCCTCATTTACTTGCACATATTCTGGCTGGCATTACGCTTGCGATATTTTATCGAAAGTCAGAAATAGACCCGAAACCGTAACAGGACAGTTGATCCTGGGCCGTCCTCTGCTCAAAGGGCTTACCGGAACATAGATTAGTTGAACTTTGCACTTCACTTCATCGTCAGTAAAAGGGGCTTTTCTCGCGCTATTCGAGAGGGCCTTGATTTTATGCTACACCGTCAGAAACTTCGCTACTTCAAACATCATTTTGTATCTCATGTCGTGAATTTCAAATCTGTTCTACCTTTCTTTGTTATAATTCTCTTATCAATACGTAACCATACTTTTATCTCAAAATTAATGGTGAAGTAAATTTCATTAGTTTAAATATTCGTTTGAAAATACAAGGAAAGTAACGTTGAATTAAACAGCACTGACTAAAAGATTCAAATGTAGTCTCCCGAAAAGACAATCCAGCACGTAAATTAGTCTTCCAAACTTCCGTGGTGGAAGCGTCTCCAAAAAAGGTTATTTCTCGTATGTGTATTTGAGCACCGACTGCAGTAATTACCACAGTAAAGTAAATCGCAAATTAAAGCCAACTAGAGAGCAGCACTGTTAGTGACAGTCTCAAATGAAAGCGATTCGACGGAACTACTTCCATTTCAAATCAACTTCAACCGAGGCCACAGAACTACAGCTGTATACTGTACGGCTTCTTTAGGTGATGTATAAAAAGAAGCGACTGCGGTACAAAAATGAACATTCAGAGTAGCTGACGTGAAAATATTCTGCTGTAATATGTGCCGCAAATGGCTGCGGTTCTACAGTTGATGCGTTATTTGTGAATATTGAAATTTGAATGCGATTAGCGTACCAAATCGATTGCGCACACTGAGAAAAATAATGGAGGAAAAATTACTACATTGCGTAGTAAAGAAGCAGAATATAGTGAAAAGCGTTCCTTTCTACCACATTAAAAGAAAAAATTAGCACATGTATTTCAAAATTTAATAGACCAGTGTAGTAAAATTTACGCAAGGCTGTAATACACAGCGACATCTACGCTTCGGAAAGAAGTGGCGTCTCGTGACATAACCTCAATTTGCTTGGATTTCAGCTTTGTCTTTTCAATGCCTTTCAATGAATATCGCATAAACGTTCAAAAAATGGTATAGTTAATATTGGAAAAATTTATTTTCTCACATAGGTATTTGTTACGGGCCGTTAGCAGTTACTGAGCATAGGCCTAGTTTCATAGGGCTTCCGCTAGAGTGTTCTCGTAATAATCGTCTTTCTCGCTAGTGCTTGATCCTAGCCACGTTCATATACAGGGTGTCCCAAACTCGACGCGGGAGCCGGAAGTGGGAGATTCCTGGGGTGATCCTAAACAACTCTTTCCTTTGTAAAAATGTCCTCCGAAACTTTGTTAATGAGTTATTAACAAAAAACACCGACCAATACAAGCACGAATACAGTGGATGAATTTCAGGGCGCGCTCCAGCTCTGAGTAGTATTGGCCCGCCGTCGTCCGCGCCATCATTAATCCGCTGTACTCATTCTCTGATTGGCCGATGTTTTTCTTTAATATCTCGTTAACAAAGCTTCGGATAACATTTTTGCAAAGGAAAAAGTGGTTTAGAATCACCCCAGGGATCGCCCATTTCCGGCTCCCGCGTCGAGTTTGGGACACCCTGTATAAAACGAGTTCCGAAACAATCTTCCACAGCTCAAGCGCGGGTCCGTTAGCATAGGTCTACTGAGATAATGAAGCAAGTCTTCGTTGATCCGATGGTTCAAAACGAAAATCGCCGTGGCCCCCTTCTCTTCTTTCATCCCAAAGTTTTCCTCCTCCAGTCGTCAACACTTTGTATAATCAATAGTAATTCTCTTATCTATCCTATACCTCGCCTTCCCTGTCGCCAAGCATACCACCTCTCAGTACTTCCATAAAGAAAAACTCTTTAGTTTGAGCGAAAGTTCCAATTTTGCTACGTTCGTGTTGTAAAAATCAGCACACAAGGTTGTAGTTTTTACCAAGCCTACAGAACCAAATATTACTACACTGGCGTTGTAAAAACCTAACCACTTTCACCAATCTTGCCGTTTTGGTAGAAAATGTAGTAGAATTTCTCTCATTTTTTCTCTCAGTGCACATATCACAACTTACTATAACTGAATCAAAATACTAGATATTTATTCGACTGACTCATACGTAACGACTGACGTCCCAGTGGAGAAGTGAAGCGTTGCAAGATTAACGCGGCTAATAATTATGTTCCATCGTAAACAGTCAGTAAAGTAGCGTGCGCCTAGGCGGCCCTGACTCAAGTGAAATCGTGCGAATCTTCGAAGGTGAAAAACCGTGGGGCTGTTCGCGGGGTAATGGAGCTGGTAATAAAATGCCGACGGGTGTAAGGAAACGGATGGAGGCACGAGTGAGACGCCTGGGAGCGACTTTCGGCTACCGACTTGGAATAAGAGGCGGGCGAGAAGGAGGAAGCAAGGGTGAAGCTTTGCAGGAAGAAAAAGGGAGAATGGTGAGAGACGGGAAGCAGAAGTGAGGAATGAGGGAAGGCTGAAAATGAACGCGGAGGTAGGGTAAGAAGAACTGCCTCGACAAGGGAAAATAAAGTAAAAGTTACCCTAACGGTGGAACGTTCGAACTCCAAAATTATCGATTCAGAAGTGATATCAGCTATTTGCGTTCGAATCGCAGCTAATTCGATTTGCCTGATATTTGAAGGATCTCTTTGTGAGTACTGCACGTGCCTCAAACTAAGAATTCTACTCGAATCAGAGCAAAGCTAACAATTTTTCAATAAATGTAACTATTATTCCGAAATCTCTGTACTTAAAATTAGTAGACCGTAACGATGATACAGACCGCGCGTAGAAATTATTGTAGTTCAATAAATGATCGGAATGATCATGTTTCCGTCATAAAAACGGGTCCCACGTGTGTCCCTGACAGAAGAAGAGCAGCGCAAGCAAGTGACACTGAAAGCAGCGGGTTGTAAGTAAACCGATATAAAAGGTGTGCACGATCTCCTCGTAAAATACTAGACGCATACGTGTCATTCGAGGACTGGGTGGAGGAAGGTTGAACATTTTTTGCACGATAACCCCTCCATCGAATCTAGATGAAACTTCTGTTCGACCCTGGATACTCATACCCGGCCATTTGCTTTCTTTTCGTGTCGGGCGACGCGACAACGTACTCGCCAATCTTGAAGATGGCCTCACTGTTGATACGCAATATCGTGTGCTAGCGTGGAAACGGGGCTGTACAGGAAGGGACAGTGACGTATACACATGACCGTATGTGTACATATTGCTGCTACGATTGTGTCCAGCCTGCGACAAGAACTTGCTGCGACCCGAATGCAATCAGGTAAGGAGCCGTACCGGGCCTTGGCTTCTTTTGCACTCTTAAAGATTTTTATCTCGGTCAAGGAAAGTGCTATCATCGTTTTCGCCTTTTTTACTTGGCCCCTGGAACAAGTACGTATTAAGAATGTAAGTGGCGAGTATTACGAGATTAGTGTGTTATATGGAAAATTTCCACGACGAGTTTATTATTCTTGATTTTTGTTTCATTTTGAAGTCTAGAATCTCTCTCACCAGTGGTCGAACATCCTGTATACTCGTGGAGGTCAAGAGAATGACCCGTTAGAAAGACTTCTCTTACGGCAAATAAAGAGCTTCGATGTTTTAGTTTTTAATTAAATATTATCTCATTCTTTGGACAAAAGCGTTTATTCGTTGCGGTATTTGTGGCAGACGCCACCGATGAAACGAAACCGTGGACCTTAGAAAGCGTATACGTATATGGTGGTCGTGAATGAATTTTTAATGACGTTTAATACCATGCAGAATGGATTTCAAGAGACGCATTGTTTTAAATATTGCTTGTGGTATTGCGTTTCATAGGGAGGACACTTAACATCGCAAGTACTTGTCTTCCTTTGCCTGCTATTCTCCTTTTAAAACTGTTAAGTAACGTTTTTTATTCGACGATGTCAACGGAAGCTAGATGAAGAGTACTGTATGTGAGCTACTGAGCTACAGATGTAACGGGAGGAGCGTGAAGAGCCAATATTTTCTCGGCGCCGAAACAAAATTATAGTTCGCAAATCACGGCCAGAGACATTTTATCAAACGAAAGCCTTCTTGCATGTCTCTTGATTTCCCTTGATTTCTCTTTACTTTCGTCTTACTTTAAAATTTAGTGCTGTTACGTTAGATTTATTTCTGCATGTAAGCCAACATCCTCTATACAAACAAAACTAGCTTCACTTATACTACGAACGGATATTAGCAAACATACCATGGCAAAGTATAATTAATGTGATAAACAGACCGTTATCTATGAACTTATGTGAACCAGGTCATTTCATCTTTCGTATTGACTATATATAGTAAAAATTAATATATCGTGAAATTAATAACCGCAGGCAATGTGATATAATTTGAGCATACGCATGTGATTTTTGGTTAATTTTCTCGTGCAAGCTTGAAGCACTAATTAACTCCATTGACCAGCGGTTTCGGACGTTTTGCCGAAAACATTAACTAACACGAAGAACAGACCTCGGGAAAGTGAGAATCTCGACGCGAAACGTTGTTCATACCTACGCAAATTGGCTGAGCTTTTCAACCCTAGAGCACTTATTTGGCCGTACTTTCTTCAAACTATGGATCTCCTATGTCAGGCTGCCCTTGACAAGCAAAGGAACGAAAGGGTCAATAAAACCTGTCGCCTGTCGTCGTGAGGCTTAAGAAAAGTACGCGGACATCATTTACATAACGGAATAAAAGCATTTTGTCGCAGGAATCAAATCTTGAGGGAGCTTAAAAGAATACCTGTATCTCTGAATGATATCTAACAGGTTATACATATAGTGATATCTAATAGAAATCATAGTCTTAAAATTTGACAAAAGTTCAATAATTAATATGATTGTGCGAGTAAGTGAAAATTAAGATTATAAGATTCACTTCTGGTCATCCTTTACTGTTTCATTATTAATATTTGCCGGACACTCTCGGACAATTTATGGGGAGACCCAAGACACCGCGCCGGGTACAATAAGGGACACAACATTCGAATGGAACTAATATTTACCGGTGACGCGACGCTATTGTCTCCCCTACGTCGTCCGAATAATTCTCCACTGTACACGCGATACAGTCTAACCAGACCGAGGGATGTGTATCCGTTGCGTAGCTGACATCGAGGTGCGACGAAACGGTCGGTATGTGATGCCAGGAATATACCGGAAGCGTAGGGACGTGCTCCGAAGGGTTCTCGTCGCATAACGCTATCGTGGAAATTTCGCCGGTGCTCCGCGTGTCCGTATCATTCGCGCGCCATTAATTTCATTCCCGTGCTCAAGGATATCCTATCGACGCCGACAATCACGACGACGATTTGCCACGTATCCCGTGGACAGCGGCGAGTATAGGTCCAGGCGTACGTGTTCCTGGACGAATGTGGGTCAGTTGGTGGACGATATCGCGCGAGGGACAGCTAGGCGGCGACACTGCCTGTGTGTGTTCGTCCACAGAAATTATTTCCCCTACCCGTGGCTCACCTCTCCGTGCCAGTTAAAGATATATTTCATCGCGAACGAACTGGCCCGTAATTATCGTAGACAAAGCGACGTATCTGCGCGGAAATTGTCCTTGGAATAAATCGATACGCGTAATTAGGCCAATATGCTTTTCCTTCTACAGGCAAATGAACTGATTACTTTGCCGAGCCAGTTTACTTTGTAAAATTTCGCGCAAAACGGTTCCAGGTTATTAAATTGGGTATCCCAGCAGCTTGTTGATCGCCCTGCGGGAATCACTGATCGCCGCAAGTTTGTATTTACAGTGGCCAACAGAATAGGATTATTAAAAGTTGGAGAGAAGTTTTATTGCCGGCTTGAAAATAAGTAGGCGAGATCGTCGGTGGATAAAAGGGCAACGGTGTTGTGCAACTGATTACCATTCCGGTGTCTGATACCGCCTACTTCAGGAAGAGGAAGGATTTTCAGATTTTACGGATCAAGGCGTCCTCCGTGAAAATAGTGTATTGTCACAGAAATTGTACACTTTGTTGCCACAAAAGTTTTAACAAACAGTTTTCTGATATATCGTTTAATTTGAAAGTTATTCATTTATACACGAAACTCGATTTATAAGATAACTCCTAAAAAGGTAGGCTTCATCCTGCTATTAAAAGGCTCTCCGCCTTGGTGGCCGCTGGGCCGTTGGGCGGAGCGAATCGGGGACCACCTCGCCTATAATAGGAGGTCCAGGAGAGGGGCGGTGTTGAGGCGTGGCTTCCGGCACCGCTAATAACCAATTAGTAATGAGGAGTCTTTATCTTAACAAACTGCACCTGCTGTTCAGTTTTTTACGGCTTAATAATTTACTTAGAAAGCAAATGGAAAACAGATTTAAACGGGTATTAAATATCTTTATAAACGGTTCTCGTTGTTCACATCTGTCTGACAATTCTCAAGAGATTATATCGACGCCATTAACCGTCCGATTAAAGAACAGATGGTCGATTCCTTTTCTCCCTATATCCGCCCTTTTCGTTCCTTTAACGTTCCGCGCGGATTCATCGCAATATATTGCATTAATTTTCATCCGAAACGAAGTTATCGACTGTCCAAGAGAAATTGTACGTACCGTATCGTTTAATGGCGGTCGAAGAAACGAACGGACCAAATCTAATAGGGGAGACGAATTTTCCGTTTCACGATTCGCTGTAATTTCCACGTGACGCGGGATCGTCGAACAGACATTCCACGCTTTCGTGTGCATTTCATATGGCCTTACAGTTAGACGTCCGTTAATTACGGGGCGGATCATTCAGGGAAGTGACTTAAATGGTAAATATAAAATACCTCGGAGTAAGTAGTGTAGTGCTGGGCATGAACAAAAATACGCACAAAATAATAAAATAAATCTGTGAAATCAGTGACTGGGAGTATATTTTTATTATTTTTACGAACAAAGCGACGATGGGATTTGGAATTTTTTAGTTTGGTTTATAACAGAAATTTGATAAAGAAATATTTATAAGGAAACCTCTTGGAAAATAAAGAGAATATTTTTTGTAAAAATTTGATGTCTATTCGTAAAAAACATGGAAAATTTTGAAAGAAACTGGGAATTAATAAACTGTGTTAGAACGGAATCCATGTTTTTATTGAATTAATGTGTTTCAAGGGGAGCGAACTCGTTTTGAAAGTAAATTTCACTTTAATGTAGTCTATTACGAAGCGTTCCGCTCGACGATAAAACTATTCGAAACATAAATTTACACCGTTTCTGTACACACTTGAAAGGAAAATTTGATAGGAAACTCGGAGTTATATTAAACGGTGTTCCGCTGTTTCAGACCGTTATAAGACTTGTTGTTTTATTTTGACAGTGATCGATGTCCATGTTATTTCGTATCCAGCCGCTTCAAGAACGATCCCTATTATTTGAGCGGAGGCCGTTGAAAAACCTGCGCAAAATTGATTGCGTGACTAACGTTCGGAAAATTTAATGCGTTTTCTTCTGCTACAATTGTTTACCCCGACTTGCAGCCATTAATGAGAAAAACACTCATGCTTGACTCTAAACCATATGTATTCATATCTTGTATGTTGTGTTCGTTAATATCCCATATAACACCAGATTCTCCATACAGAACATTAATGCTTCAAAATTTTTATAACGAATACTTTTTTTTTCATTTTTCGATATTTTGCATCAATGTATTTCATCGAAAAATTAAAAACGTTTAAAGCCTTTAAACTGTTTCTGAAATTATCTGTATAGAAGATCTTTTTTTTCAGGGACGGTATTATCTAAAAAGAAACTTCTAAACAAACTTTAACGAAAGCAATCGATCGAGTACTCTCGACACTGCATTTTACACAATCTCGACGCAGGGTTTTTCTATTAAGACTTGGCAGAAAGTCGAGTTCAGGAATTGCTCTTGAAATGGGAGAACGTAGACGCGAGTGCAGAATGTAGCTTAAGAAATAAACCAGTATAATTGCAGTCTAAACGTTCTCGTCATTTCTGGCAAAATCAGCAGCAGACGACGCTGAAAGCAGTCGTAAAAAAACAATGCAGCTCGCTGCAGATAGGTGCATCACTCGGGCGTAGCGGTCGGGTTTGTGATTCGTTTTTCCTCTCTTCATGCCGGAAAGGAACTATTACAAAGCGAAACGTACCTAGTCGAGAAACGTTTGTGACAAATGTTAGTGGAAGGTACTACAGACGAAAAATTTATACGATTAGCTAGTTATGGAAAATGTGGTTCTTCAAGTGGGTTACGTTGAGTCCTGATAACACGTGTTAACACAGAGGTATTTTTCGAAGAGTTCATTTTATCAGCTTCACTATTTTATCTTAGTCCGGTCCGCCTCGTTTAACTTATTTTTAATAAAAGTTAATTGTTTCAATTTATTTTTCTCTTGAGCACTCATAGGTCTAAGAGTTTTGTCAGAAGGGCATGTCCCAACTTCTGTGAGCAACGATCAATCTCTGAAATTCGCTGCTGTCGTTGTAAACACGACTGAATTGAACCGAAGCCGAGCATAATTTACAATTTATGATCAGCCGTGAAAGTAGTTATTGATTGCGCGTCACGTCCGACAGTACACTTTATCGCACTCGGCCCTTTTTTTTTAGGAACAAGCGAACCATTCAGTCAGAAACCAAAATGCCGCAACCGTGTCGCAAGTACAGGCACCTTTCGCGTACTGAATCATCTAATAAAGATCGTGTCATTGTCGACGGCTATCACCTTCCATGATTACGCCTCGTAGCGAAACCGAATGATCACTTTCAGTGATTTCGTTGCTTCTGAATGCGATTAGCTTTTTTGCTCCGCAAGAACATCATTACCATTGAAATTGCATCCAACATTCTGACTTGTTTGCAACTGTCGCCAGTCAAGAGGCAGACATTCAATGCAGCAGTCGCGTTGAAACTGCAACACTATCGTCTCTACGTTTGTTTTCCCATTAACCCTTCTTTTTCTCCATATTCCCAGCGGTTAATGCACCCGCGCAGGACAGATTCATGGTAAATCGTTCATAAAGACGGTAACGGCGGCAGCACGCGGCGAATATCGTTGTGCTTGCATTTTATTTGAATTTCAACGCACCACTCCTTGTCAGAGACCTGCATCCCGCTTGCGGCGGGAGTAACGTCAACTGATGCCGAATGCTCGCGTTGCCTGAAAAGTGCAGAAACATCTCATTAGCATTGCAGGTTTTCACTCTCGCCGCTTCTCTCCATATTGTTAGTGACATGAGTGACTCATTACGAGTCGGTGCATGACATTTGGTCGCCGAACAGAGCTGGGTAAAAAAGTTATTTAAATAACATCAAATAAAAGATAACTTCACTTTGATCCATTATCCGAACTATGGTCGAAGATCCGGACATAGGAATAACACGATTCATCTTTATTCGAGGCCACGGTGTATTATACGGGTGCTGCAAGTTCCCTCAGAAATGTGTGTTCATTAGATAGAAGATCTTCTAGCGACCGCTAGAGTGCGTCTGAGTAGAAACATCCGTGGGGAGCGCTCATATTGGTTCAGCGAGCTCAAGTGGTGAGGATACCGAGCGCGAGTAAAGATCTGTGATCATCTGTGACGCACCTCATTCGCGCACATGTGTACCATTCACGGAGTTCTGACCATGACGCCCCTGGCGGCGACCAGAGGATCTTCCATCTATTGATCACAAAAAGACAACCAGACACATCGTGTTTGAGGCTCACGGATGAAAATAATTTATTCGAAGTGAAAGTTGTTACTCCGATGCTGTGCTGTTAGGTGTGCGACGGCCTTTATTCCTATGTTCAGATAACGAATAAGGATAAAATAACTTTTATTCGAGTAGTTATTTGAATAATTCTTTATCTAGATAATACCCATCTCTGGTCGCCGATGTAGCGAACGGGTCTACATTAGCCAGTCGAAAGCAGTAAAAACAACGTAAGCCACCGAGAGTGATGTTTCTATTATTTAAATTATGCTCATCTTACTGACACAACTACTTTCAGTTAACAAAGAGGTCATGCTTGGAAGGAGGTTCACGGTTTGAGAGTACACGCAACAAATGGAGCGTAAAGAATAGGAAAGTGGTCGACGCGATGGTAACCGGTGAATAATAGGTGAAAACATTTTATCAATCTCGAAGGGAATTCCCTAGTAAACGCAGGGACACAGTAACGCTACCCATAGCTTCCCGAGGCGAAGCGAATCCAAGGAGACAAGATGAAGGAACTGCGGCGCGCCGTTCCTGTCTATCCAGTCGCCAATGGCAACCTCCTGGATGCACGACGACCTATTAGACTTTCAGAAGGGCGGTTGATCATCAAGCACATACTGCGATCCAGAGTTTACACATCGTAGACAAATACCCCGTGCCGCCCTTATGGTAATGTCCCTAACCCCTCGGCCACGGTTCGTGTACGGCAACGAATGCGAGCGTAAGTTTATTACGGGGATCAGGGAAGCTTAAATTCAGATTGTCCAATGCTCCCTGGCAAACTTCGAACAATTATACGTCCGAGCTGAAACGTTCTCGGGCCGAAGGAGAAGACAGAACGGATGACCGGACGAATTAGTTCTGGCGAGAGATAATAGGTAGGAGGGGAGTTGGAATTCAGCTCCGTTCGTGCTCATAATTGTAATTCGTTGATGAATATATTTGTCCGTGTACCGGGGAAACGAATCTTTGAGTTAGCGTGAATGCACATTGTAAAGATAATGAAAATAAAAGGAACTAACTGAGAATGTGAAGATGGATTAAGAAGAAATATACATTGTTATCAATACTTCCCCTTTATGAAATTGCAAGGTTAATTTTTGATCCTTTGTCTGTAATTGCATTGCCTCTAGTTTTTTAGTTCGTTAATGATCTAGTTTCCTACTTGTTTAGTTCTTTCTTTCTCTAGTCGTCTAGTTCATGTCCCATGGTCTTCGATTCCTTTGTCATTCCTGTTCAGCCTCTAACCTTCAGTTCCTAATCTCTAATCCTTTCTAGTCCATAGTCTCTAGTTCCTAATCTCTAACCCTTCTTAGTCCCTAATCCCTAGTGTCTAGTTCGTACCCGTCATTCCTTGTTAATCTCTAGCTGTTAATATGCCGATTTTTACTATCTGTTTTTATTTCTAATCCCTTAGGAACTGAATTCTGACTTTTTTCTAGTTTTTCAGTAGTCACTTACTGCTAATTTCAGAAAAATTTGATGACAATTCTTTCATCGGTAATAAATATGTAAAATAAAATATTATTTGGAACAAAATCTTTCAATACCAAATCTCGTTAGAAACACATCGATGTTTACTTTTATGCTTTGGAAGTTGCATAATTCTACGTCTACCTGTTCTCATTGCCTTCGTCGCCTTTGTTAAGCACCGTTTCATATTTTCTACTACATTTTTTAAGTTCTCTCCTACCCCTCCCACTCTCCTGAATAAGAAGCTGTATCTTCCCTTTCTTCGCTTTAATAAAGAAATATCTTCCATTGTTATGAATCTTCGATAAATTTGTAGAGCAAAATGCAATTTTTAAGGATTTACGTTTTAGATTACATCATGAATGACTGATAGAACTAAAGGTTGTATGTCTATCGCTTTGAGAAATTGTTCTAATATAATTATTTCAATAGTTAGTTTAGTGAGTTATTTATCATGATTTCAATTTTAATCGCACGCGCAAACTACCGCTTGCTTCTTCTTAAAATAATTCAACACTTGCCTACTTAAGTATCCATCAATAAGTAAAACCTTTTCTTTCGTACTAGTTTCTCTCTTTCATATCCGTGACAGTTTCCAGAAGAGCAATTGTCGTGACTACGACATTTTTATTGCTAGTTTTTAGAAAACTTTCCATCATGTTTGCACGTCTGTAAATTCGATCTATTTCACAACCAAGTCAACAGATAAAGTTTTATCAATTCGGAAATTACCGGTAAAAATAATCAGGTTTGTCGAATTTTGTATAAAATTTTGAGAAATTTCGCCTCCACGTAATAAAATTGTTAATGGCGTTATCACCGATTCTGTAAACTTGATTATTCAATGAGTAGAAATTTTCCCTGCATCATATTTACTGTAGAATAATGTTCGGAAGTAATTTTGGAAAATGGGGATGAATGCTGTTTTTATGCAAATTCAGAATATTACGTTGCGTGGAGGTTTTAAATCAGCATGTAACATTGTGTTACGAATAGACGTCGGAATAGAAAAATTGTAATTCCAAATTCAGGATTCGATATGAATAATAATACTTTATATACTGTCTTGTATATTTCGTTATCAATGCTCTGATATCAACTTTTACAGTCTGTCCACCATAGAACTACTTCAAGAAATATTGTCGATAGATGATACGTCGATAAAACGAACTGATAAGGTTTATATCACAGAAAGTTGCCTCGAAAGCGACATTGAACCGTAAAACTTTCATAACGAAACTTCTCATTGTTCATAAAATTGATTGTATGTACAAGTCTTCTCATACAACTTTCGTTCAAATAAAATGAAAGAGCAAGTCTTCAACTTTTCATAAAAACTATTGAAATTAAATTTACTTAAAACGACCCAATTTGAATTAAAATTCAGGAATATTTACACGTTTCAAATATTAATAAATCCGTATTGAATATAGTAGATCTCTACCTAATTCAAACACGTGACTTTTAATTTACCAATATTGTGGATAATCTACTTTGAAGCGCTGTATTGTGGGTTCATTCACTATTCAAGCGAAAAAGTTCCTGTTCTTCGAGCAACCTCGGAACAGGAGTTTCGATAGTAATAAGGATTATCCGTAGCGCATCACTTTATACATATAGAATATGGCGACCTCATCACGAAGTCGTATTAACCGTTCTAGCATCCTCGTATGTAGTTATAAGTACTATGAACCAACGATACGTACTTAATGGAACGTTCATGTCCTTCTTATTAATAAGCCAAGTAACTGAGATACTGAACGTGACGTTTAATTGGTATTCCGCTACTTTAGAGCAAAAATAATGTGTAAGAAGAAACGTAAAATGTCCTTATCAACACCCTTCCGTCTATTAACTTCTGATTGTAACGCTCGAGCTGACTTTCTTTCACTGGTCCCTTTAAAACGACATTATTGAACATTTGCCTTTCGCGTCAGACCTTCAATCCCTCAGTCTCATCATACTTCAATATATCTGGCTGTCGTCCATGTCGTCGCCGATGTATCTTCGTAATCTCGAGATATATCGCCGCGTGTACATCCACTCACACTCTCTTTAAGATATACAAGTCGAGCCATCCTCCTGTATCGGTTACCTATTTTAATAATTCTCTGAGGTGATATTTCTCGTCGAAACGGATTTTCTCAATGTTCATCCTGTTCATGTTCACATTGTTTCTCATATTACTTCTCCTCCCGATATCGTGCAAATATTGCGCTCGGTAAACGCTTTTACTTGAATTTAGAATCATCCTTATTTGAAATTTACTACACGCTTTTCGCGGAACAAATTTTTCCAACGTCGTTCTCTCGTTCGACCTTTCTTGATCAATTTCCCTTTTCCTTCTTTTTTTGTTGACTTCCACATTGATTCGACCCGGAAAACGATGCACCGCAGAGTTGGAAATGCTACGATGTAAACACGACGAAATAATATCGAATATTTGTAACGACTTGCTTGTACTGTGGATTTTGCTGCATCGATGAAGTTTCTATCCTTTAATACTGTAAGTTGGCTCATTTATGGAATTTATTTGGTGAAATGGATTTCATTACGATAAGCATTGAAATCATTTCAATGAAAACTTTGGATTTATTGGTCCAGGTTATACATGTGATATTATAAAGGATTCAATTTTCTCCGAATTTTATATTGAACTGTTTCTTGTTCGTTAAATATTGAAATTTTTTAAATTTCCATCACGACTATTTTCATTCGATCAGAAAAATTTAAAAATATTTACATCAATTTTGGAAAGTCTTTGTACTTTTAACTTCATTTCAAATATATATGAATGCACGGTATGGTCTTTTTTATCGTAACACTAAAACCAAATCATCGATTCCTGCCCCATTTCACAAAACGTGCCAACTCACGCTTCGTCCCCTTAGAAACGTAACAAACGACAAAAATAAGATTGCACCTTTGCGGGAAACGTCGTGCACCGGAAGAGCCCGGCAGCGAGTCGGCTTACCGTTTCCTGTTTTCACCCGCGGCGTTTCCAAAGACACCGTGAAACCTCCGCGAATCCTATCTCTGCCAGTGTCTCGGAAACCTCTTTTGTTTCATTTCTCCTCGTTCGGTGGCAACCTAGGCGAGAAAACCGTATCGATGTCTCGATCGTTCGGCGGTTCGTGGAACGGAGGAAACTCGCGGCGAGGGGAAATGCATCGACGAAACCTGGAGTCTTCGTTCTACGAGATTATTAAGGCCAGGTCGGACGGACAGAAGTATCGGCCGCGCGGATTCCCTCGAACAAAGATCAATAAGCCTGGAGAGCGCTGGACCGCGTGTAATATACGCGGAAAAGTTCTAAATTGGCTGGAGTCGAATTTTACGATTTTATTGGAAACGCGTATGTCAATTATCGGGGAGTAATGTTTCTCGATTTTCTTGCGCTTCGTTTCGGAAATACGTTCCCGTGGAACGAGCAAATTACTCGGATTGTTTAATAGACGCGCAATTCCGCTCTCATCCGAGCGTTAAAGTTTCCAGGCGTATAAAACGAGGGAATTTGGAAATTGAACGGATTATGTGGAACTTATTTCGAAGTCGTTTTGAGAGCAGAGCCGCGTGGTTTATCGACGAATCGCGATGAAATCCTCAGGTTGTAAACGACGGAGTTTCTGGAATTTGGTCGGCTGTTAATTTTCTTCGACAAATAATCATAAAATATATTAGATACATTAAAACACAAGTGCCAGATACGTTTTATACGTTAAGAGCTTTATTGGTTTCTGAGAATCGATTCATGCTATGCACGTCGCGATCAATTGAATTAATAGAATGACAAACTAATACTGAGTGTAGCAAAGATGTTACAGGTCCTTGAAAGAGGTGATTTTAAATGACTTTTTCCCTAGCGAAAATATCCTCGGAGGCTTTGTTAACGAGATATTGACAAACACCCTTGACTAATCAGAGCGCGAATACAGTGGATGAATTTCAGCGCGGGCTTAAACAGTAAGTAGTATTGGCTTGCCATCGTCTGAGCCGGAATCAGTCCGCTGTATTCGCTCTCGGATTGGTGGTTGTTTTTCGTTAATAACTCGTTAACAAAAGCCGACCTAACATTTTCGCTATGGAGAAAGTTATTTAAAATTATTGCAAGAATTACCCTTTATAGCTCCAGCAAGCAAGGAGAAGAAGACTGAATAAACAATGTTGGAAGTCATTCATTCGGAAGTTGTATACATAGAAGCGACTAAGAATGAGAGTCACAATGAGGCGTCTAGTGCCATGCGCAGAAACTATCACCGAGGCCCAAAGGAATTGCAATTATTGTTAGACGTAGTGTCAAGCAATAATAATTTTTCATTTATTCTGCATTTTGATTACTGGCACCAACATTATGCAAGTTATACCGGGAAATTCCAGACATTCTTCTAATTAAAACTATACCGTACTTCAACTAAATTGAAGTATTTTTAATGAAGTTACTGTTCGAGTATGCAAAAGAATTTTGTGTTCATTATTTCCATAACTGTAACTCAAATTATGCCGCGTTTGAGATTATTTTCACCGGGAAAGTACAAGAAATATGTAAACAAAGCATTAGTTTATAAAAAAATAAATATGTAAAGAAAGCATTGGTTCATAAAAAAATAAATATTTAAACCAAGCATTGGTTTATAAACAAATAAATATTTAAACAAAGCATTTGTTAAATGATAATTTTATATTGTATTTTAAATGTCTAAGTTCAAAATACTACACAAAGCGGTTTTCGAAAGTAAAGAAAATAAATATTTTTAAAATAATTTGTAAGCAAGTTTTGATACCACATGTGCAATTGCTGGTTTAATACTCACGAGCGTTGAGAAGTAGCTAATGTAATACAGCAGTATTCATTTTTCATTTAAGACTGAGGCTGGACGTTAATTAAGAATAATCAACATTTTTACTTATGACTTATGAGCTTAGCAAATGTAACAAATGGAGTAATTTGGGTTAGGTATATAGTATGGTCGGCTGAAGAAGCGATTCGGACACTTTTAACGCTAATTACTTCCTTTCGAAAACTTTTAGGTACAAACAAAAAATATTATTGATCAATTAAATAAATTTAAAGTAGGTATTTTAATGTATTTTATACATTTTACAACATTGACTGTTTATTTTCTTTTAATACACTTAATTCAAATTTAGTTTTAAGTGGTTGACTACTAGCTTTTACCCTTTTGTTTGTCTTTTCTTAATTAAGATTGGATTAAGTTCGAGTTAAGTTGCAATTGATCAACGCCGGAAAGAATGTACCGAGCTTGATCCTATCTGTAATGGAAATAGTATAACAGCACAATTCAGGATAACAATGAAGAAAAATCAATTGAACCGTGTTATGATCTTTATCACCTTCCTTAGGCGGGCGAGATCTCGAGAAATGCCGTCCGGACCGACATCGTATTTTTCAACGCGTCAAAAACAGCCTGGCACATTTATCCGGCGACCAGTACATGTTTGAAAAATTACAGTTACTGGAAAAATAAATAACCGGGCATCGCAACGGTGGCGGAGACCCTCCTACGAACGTATATTTTACAGAAGTCCACGCGATACCTACGAACGAAAAGCAGCAAAGGGGCCAACACGCGTGGCAAGAGAGGGAGATGTGTACGGACGGTGGGGCGGGTTGAGATGCGAAGGGTTCGAGGGGCGGGGAGGGGTCAGCTCTGCAAAATAATTGCAGGATGATAAACTGTGGTCAGCACGAACGTGTAGCGAACCGACAGGGAATGGCAAAGATGAGAGTACAACGGGAGGGAAAAAGAGGGCATAGGACAACCGGGCAGAATGATATATGAGAGGGAGGAAAAGGGGTAGGGCGTGCGAAAAGAGAGGCAAAAGAGCCGGATACACACGTCGAATGATCATGAAGGCCACCCGCGGATGCCAACATCGTGAACTTTGCCCTCTGCTAAGGTCAGTAGTACAGTGAATGCGGTAGTAATCTAACCCAGTACGTAGTTTCAAAATAATATTTTTAACTGAAAGTTCACTTGTCAACTGTCTTCAGACTGCGAAGAATATTCCAAACGTGGAGATCTACAATTTGACAACGATGGAGAGGGCAAGAAAAAAAGTGGGATTGATTAATTGGACTAATTAACTGATAAAGTTTAACGAGGGGTTGCAAATCTTCGCGGGAAATCTTAAAATGACTTGCACAACTTTATAATCGATAAAGTGGGAAAGTTGAAAGAATCCGTTTCTGTTTTTTTTTTTTTTTTGTAGACAGGTGCGTTTAATCTTTCAATTATTCCACGGTTTACGTGATGGGAAATCTACGAACAGAAGACGAAAGCCAAAGCCTAGTTAAGTACTGGTTTGAATTTCCAATTGGAAGTTCACGCGATAATTCGCCTCGATTGCCTCGAAGAGGATGACGTGCCAACTCAGCCTGAATGGCTATTAATTTTCTGTCGGTGGTTTTTCTACATTTCCACTGGCCCGGTGTCTGTGATTCCGACCACGCAAAGCATTTCACTCAAGCATCGATCGAATAACTGTCCTCTTCAGGCTAGCACCATCTCAACTTTCTCTTACGAAACAATCTAAGTGACGCCAGCTAATTGAGGACATTAGAATGAGGCTAAACTAAGTCATTCCGTGTGACACCCTGTATGAGTTCTAGATATCTGAAAAAATACAGCAGAAAAACTGATCGAAACCATCCAAAAATAGTTTCGGCGAGAAAACTATGTGTATTTGCAGGCATAAACAAGCAGACTGTGGTTCACCCGTAGATCATATTTGATCGATAATTGTCCCCGTTAAGATTGTGCAATGGCTGCCTATTTCGGCGGTAACCAATTTTCCAATTTGTTCAATGCCTATCAGGGGTAAGCAATTATTGATCCGGCAGTTACGCTGCCTGCATAGCGTGGCCGCTTCATAACCATATTGAATTCTGTCACGCCTGCCGGCTATACAAACTCATTGGGATACAGGGAGCGCTAACAGCGGTCAGATAACCTTAAAACATGTTTCTCCTTTAAAGCGGTGAATTTCGGCAGCAACACTCAGCGAACGGTAAGCGTTGTGTCATGGAGAGGAAGGTCGAGCGTACGCGTTTCATTATCGCTCACGTCTCGGACATGTCAAGCTTCGTAACGGTGCAGTAGCGTCTAAACTATAATATCACGAGAATAAATCGAGCGCAATGATCCGTTCTGCGAAACGCAGTTGCCCGATGGAGTGGCTAACGATGCAATTTAGTCTGAGATCGATTTACACGGGTCAAGCAGCACCTGGCCATCTGACAGTAGCATTAATGTGCCGGCAGATTGCGCGTCTTTCATCATGCCCGGCAGGACGTGCATGTATCAAGAGTGGCTGAAGTTAATATTCCTCCCAGGACGTGGCTAATAACCATTGAGTGTAAATTAATTGCTCCTCTATTAAACAGCAATAACGCGTGCATCTTCTCTTCCAGTTACGTTCTACTTTGTAATAGCGGATTTTTCACTCTACATTGGACTTTATCAACTTTAATGAACAGATTTTAACAGTTTTCTGTTAACAGAATTAAAAGATTGCTACCCAATAACACTTTAACTTTCATGGTGCTGTTTTTAATTACTCTTTGTGATCGTTTAAGGGTGCTTTTGTCTTTCTTCTCCATTAAAAATATTTATTGCTATTCGTTTCCATCAACCTAAAATTTCAATTTCATAAATTGTTTTCAAGTGACATTTCCCAATTTCCCTTGCAGTATCCGTACAGTGTTATTGGAAATCTACAGTTCAAATTTATATAAATTATCTAAATCCAATTTCAAAATGATAGAATTTGAATATGGGAATTGATTAATATTTCCTTAATGTGATATGTAATAACGTCAATCATATATTTTTTAAATTAATTAATTAATCTACCGTGCAACAAAGATAGTAAACGATGTTTTGTAAGTCCCACATAATTAATTAACAAGATTCATTGATGTTAACCATTGCACAGTAATTTAACTTTCAACAATATTTTTCAACATATACCCATACCTATACAATATACATATACCTATAGTTTTCTACAGAGTACAGTAGAATATCTAAGTTGTTCTGCGAACAACTTCTTTTTCCATGTATGTAGTTAATTAATCCTGCGAAGTGCATGTGTCACTGGCGTGAGACAGTATTTTTAAGCAGCTTCAAGCCTAAACCCAAGACGGAAGCTGCGCGAATGCGAAACGCGAGTTCTCGCTTTTCCTTCATGCGTTTCCGGTTTCATTCCAAACCTTAAAGTATAAAATGCTTTGAGTTCACAGAAAGACACGCCGCATAAAGCAATTATACATTCATAAAAGCCTTCAACGTTCTTCCAGAAAAATAAAATGGCGCACGAGTTACAACCAGCGCAGCGGTTATGGAAATGAAGAAGAGTGATTTATTTATATTACCATCATTGTCTCTTGTATTTTTGAAGCAACTGCTTTACCTCGTTTCGTCGTAATTTAACCTGTGTATACCTATTATTGAATTCTGTAAGAATTCTGTATTATTTTAACTTCTGTCATTTTATGATGAAAAAAAAATATATATATATATATATTAGGGGTGGGCGGGTACCCGACATTTCGGGTTCGGGTTGGCTCGGGTATTTTCTGCGGGTTCGGGTCGGGACCCGAAAATTGGTGATATTCGGGGACCCGGAAATTTCTAGTACCCGAAGTCGAAATCGGGTCGGGTAGTGAATATTATGACGCTGGTTGGAAGATTTTTTAATCAGAATTTACTCTTTCTTCCTTCTTTATTGGATTGAATTGTATTTACGGTATTGTTGTTATTGCAGGTGACAACAAATTAGGTATAAATAACCGTATAAAATCAAATTGACAAGCAACCCGACCCGACTTTGACTTCGGGTACCCGAAAGGTTCAGGTACTCGGGTATCATAAGCATTCGGGTCCCGACCCGACCCGACCCGAGTCATTAAAAACCGAATCGAGGCTCGGGTTCCCGAAATTTTCGGGTACCCGCCCACCGCTAATATATATATTGAGTTTTCTATAGTATATATGAATAATTAAAAATAATAAAATAATAATTAACATTAATGAGCGAAACCTGAGCAAAGATATACTAATTCAGTGGTTTTTATCCTGAATGAACCAGACAGAATGTTCTGAACAATGTAGTTCATTATTTGTTAACCAACTGCGTGATTGCAGCGAGTAAACATTATAACTCCAAGGCATGTTGCACATAGGATAGAATTTACAAAAACCGTTATCCAATTCTGCTTCATCTCCAACCGTATTTTCGATATTTTTGCTCACGCACATTGGTAGAACGAGGGTTTGCGTAAATATCTACAGACAAGGTCATAAATAATTGTGGGGAAACTCGGATAAATGGGGTTGGTGAACGTATTATAATCAATGGGAATAGTATCCGCTTTTACCGTCAACATCTTTACGTAGTATTCCGAGTGCGTCTAGCTCCGCTCGGAGTACCACATTTACAAGCATAATGAGATACCGAGTGGAAGAAGATACACTCGCGTATAACTGCCTTCCTAGTGGAGGAGGGCAAAGTTAGAGATCTCGTTTGTTCAGGGACGTCGGCTTCCGATACAGGGCGCAGCGACAGACACGTCAGGAAGTTAGCCAAACATCGACCTATAAGCTCGTAAAATGATCGCCAACCCAGCGACATAATATCCTATTTATAATCATCTACCGAAAACAAATTAGCTTCCACCGTGGATCGGGTAATGACACGCTCAGACAATTAATATTCGATATTCGCCCAAGTGACAAAGACCTGCGTGGCAGCGTAGCTGCTGTGTGTCAGGCAGCATTCCCGGGGCTAGACTGTAATAGACCCCCTGATGAACGATCGACTATTTAGCGAGTAAAATAACAAGAAGTTAAGAGGATCGATGATAAACCGTGGTTTGAACAGAAACGGTTGAAAAGCAAGTAGCTTAGAAAATAAAAGCTGAAGAATAAATCGCATAACGGTTACTAACGAGTTAATGACCTAATCACTGAAATGTTAGGAAAGATTTTTGCTGGTTATCTGATGTGATTTATGCATCTGTTTCTGACGTGAAGTTTATATATATTTTTTTTATTTATCTTGTTGACACCTTCTGGAAAAAATTGTATACAGTTACGCAGGATTTTCCTCATAGCAATAAAAATAGCCGCCGTTAATGGAAAATAATTATTATTAAAAGACACTTAAAAAACCGACATATTTTGTTCTCCCCTCAATTTGGCACTTTGATGTTGAATTCGGTCCATTTTATCCGACAACTTTATCCAGTGGATTAATTAAAAAACAGACTAAAATTTTTTTTCAAGAATTAGTTTTCTTTTACTATCGGTAAACATTGTTTGTTTGTAACGTAAAATTGAAAGCCAGCAGTCTCTCTGTATGCGATTTCACATGAAACAGCCAAACAATTCGAAGCACGTTGAAATACTGAAAAAATTTTTCTGTGCGTTGTTGTAAATATTCAAACCATAGCCCGTCGGATTAGTTAGTTTGGTTTTCACAATGACGTAGAGATTGAAAGCGTATGGATATAGATATGGGTCGTGTATTCGACAAATTAATGGCAGCTCACGGTAGTGATGGGCGATACAGTATCGATATTTTAAATATCGATACCTTTCTATTCAAAAATCGATATTTTGTATCGATATTTAATGTAACGATATATTCTAGTATTGATATTTAACTCATGAATATCGATGTTTCGATAGAATCTTATAAGATCGGCAATTTTATGTTATATTTTTACTGCTGCTGAACTTTTGAAAATAAAATGTGGATGAATGATTGTACGGTTTTTTGAAAGACTAACTCTGTAATTAAGTTTTAACTAAGTTTATCATTGATTTTCAAGACATTATGTACCTTCCAACATTCAATATCATTTTAGAAATATATGGGGTGTAAGAAAAATGCTGCAGGTTCTTTAAAGTCGTGATTTCTAAAGTGATCTTAAACAACTTTTTCCCTTAGCGATAATGTTGACTGGTGCTTTGTTAACGAGTTATTAATAAAAAAAAACACCAACCAATTAGAAAGCGAGTACAGTAGACGGATCCCGGTACGGGCAATGGCGAGCCAATACTACTTACAGTTTAAGCCCACGCCGCAATTCGTCCACTGTACTCGCGTTCTTATTGGTCGGGTGTTTTTGTCAATATCTTGTTAATAAAGCCTCCGAGGACATTTTCGCTAAGAAAAAAGTTGTTTACAATAACCTCAGGAATCACCATTTTCAAGAATCTGCAATAGTTTTGTTACTCTCTGTAGAATAACTCGTGGATTCATTCATACGTATTCGGAACATTTAAAATTATTGTGCTATGTTTTTTTCCTCTTGTTGATATATATTGCCTTCTTTCTTCTACCCACTAGAACATTTAAAAATTCTTTTGCTGCAATCATGCTCCATAAAGTGTATCATAAAATATTAATGTTTATATAATAAAACCTACGTTGCGCTAAATGTTTACCTTACTGTAAGATACAGTACTTAAATATCCAAATAAAAAAATTATAAAATTCAATCCAAATAATAAAATTTTAACAAAACCGTGGAACATTTTTATAGAACGCTGGTAGGTACATACCTATTTGTAATTCAGAAACTTTCATTTGATTATTACTATTATTACACATTTCAACTTACGTTTCTATTGTATCACTATGCAACTTACAGGTACTAGATATCACCGCTTAAATACAAACTAAAAGCCTGAAAATAGAGAATTACAAGGGTTGTATGATACACGTTTCGTACCCCGCCATAAAAGGTAACGCGTTGGATAAAATTTCACAGTTCTCGAAATGAAACTTTTATATCGTTCATTTTGTGTTCCTTGTCTGCACGGTTCTCTCTGCAAATGCCCGGACCTCGCCACTTTTACAATAGAAAGGATTTTAATTAAGTGTCTTTGTACTGTTCTAATAAATCCGAACGGCGTGAGCAGGTTTACTGATCGATCGGGAACGAGTGAACGAGCGGAAGGTGTCGATTTTTGTGTCAGTAGGTTATAAACAAAAAGTGGGGCTGTTAAATTAATGCCGAGTGAGCTGTATAGCGGAATATTAAAGGCACCTTAAACGTCAGTAACGTTGTTATGAAAATTATTTGCTCGGTTGACTCACGTAAGAAATAAAAGTCACAGATCAAAAAAAAAGAAATACTTTGAACGATCATTCTTCCGTGAAAGTTATTCTAATGGTAAAATAGATTTTGACTGCGTCTACACTTTCAAGTTGTTGTTGCTGTTAGGCAAATTTCTTGCAGCGGAACTAATTATTTTGCTGTACAAATTCTTTATTTAGAAAGTCCCGAGTTTGTAATAGGATGAACGGGCAGAAAAATTGCTGATTAGTGGACACATTAAAAGGTTGAAAAGTTTCAAAGACATAACCACGAAAATATAAAAATTTCAATTGTATGGCCCTAGCTCTTTTCGTTTAAATTTTGTACATGCGTAACGAGTTCGTGCGAATAATTCCATAAAAATTGTTCATGAGAAAGATTAATGCTTTAAATCGTTAATAAAAATATCAACAGTAATTGTTCGCAAGTCTGACGTATCTGTTTTTCTCTCATACTGCGGGAGAACAAAACACAAAAACAAATTAAATATATTTTTGCCTGTTTTATATAAAAAAAGCGTTTAAATAAAGCAGGCTTTATTCAATCAATACTTTCAATATTATTAAAAGATGTAAAATTATTTAAGTGTTTTTTATTCGATGTGCCCTTATCTACTAATGTGAAGTCTGATAGACTCCGCCTAAAAACGGAACGATAGTAGTTAAGCATGAAAGTACATAATTGGTTAATTTCACTGACAATTTCACGAACCTCAATACCTGCACGTATTTCTAGCCACTGCGGCCTCCAGCCATCTAGACTCCATTGTAATAAAGACTAAATACCAGTGATGCAGCAGAATTTGCTTAAACAGAGCATGCATTAAGCAAATTTGGAGAACAACGTCGTTTCAAAATCATTTTAATCCCTTTCCTCTCACCTTCCTATTACTGTCTCTCTGAACTTCACACAAGCCAAAAAAGCTGATCGCGACAAGAACTTACCAACACGACTCAAACGCATCCGACTGGCAGAGTAGCTCCGACTATTCGGAGATAATTCAGATTGGAACTTTAACGAGGGTCTGTAAAAACGTAGGAGGGAGGCGCCGTCAATTCCCTTCAGTCGGATGCCAGCGTGTCTAACGCGTTCCTCTTGTCATCCGAATGGCTCTTTCTATCCAACAAGCTGCCCACGAGGCAAACAGAAATTAATTAGAAGCAGCGGAACGTTTGCTTCCCCTACGACAGTTCACCGGTAACTCTGAAACAAGATTACCGGATTTGCTGTTTTTGTTCAGCCGCGCAACGTAATTCGTTTGCAGTGCTCGAATCGTCGTCGACTGGCGTCTTCTCCACCGACTTGTTCGACGACGCCCGAACGTCGACACCCATCGCCTTTCTTCGTCCTTCGCCACCGGGAAGTATTTTTGTTTCTTCGTCCGCCAGTCGAAAGGGGGAGGGGTACGGTCACGGGGAGGACGGGGAAGGCTCGCGATTTGGCAGAAGAAGCATCAGAGAAACGGAGGGAGTTAAATTACTGATTTTCCACGGAACTTGCCACCGATTAATTGGTTTACTTCCAGCGTATACCGCGAGCCAACGAACTTCCAGCCTGTTTTGTCGGGTTTCGTGTTAACCGGGAATTATCGCGAGAGCTTCTAGCCTGCCACCGAATTTCCCACCGAATCTCGAAACATCATTTCTCCGTTATCGATCAGCGAGGGTGTCAGTGATTTGCAAGGAGCATGTAGTCTACTGTTCAGTTAGAAGATAAGCAGCTTTACCTTGATAAAATAAGAGAAAATAGCAGAAGAAAAAGTTAGTTTTATTAATTAACAAGTGTAACACTTAACAAAATTATTGTTTTCACATGTTATTTTAATCAAAACTTGGTGTTCCAAATTTGTATGTCCTCCAATAAGTAAATTGAAAGTCGCTTATTGAGTACGTCACTTCAATATTTCCTCGGAGAATAGTTCCATTATGATATATTCCTTTCTTTGAGCTTCACACCCTCCAATGTGCAGAACGTTGAATAACAATAAAAACATAGACCTCGAATTTCAATAGGAGGATAAATTTCGCGTTCCCGAACATCTCCGGCAAATTCTAGCAAATCCATACCACGCGTTTTTTTTTTGGCATATACCTACCATACATCACTGGAGGGTGCGAAGGCAATCAAAAACGCGCAGCACAGTGGGGCGTTTTAGCGCCTCGCGGAAGAATAGCTTCGAGTATATTGGTTGACTAGAGGCTTCGTCCGATCCCCCTCGGCGAAGATGCGTTTCGATATTTTTGTTTACCTCCGCGCGTCGCTGTTTTTATTTCCCCAAATACATTAAGTATCCACTTGAGGCGGATTCCGCTCGTCCCGCGGCGGCTGAGGAAACTCAAATGAAGAAAATCAATAGCGTCGGTGAAATAACATCTCAGGTATAAGGGAAAGCCGCGCCATCGAAAAATATTGATACTTTAACTAAGGAGGAAAGTTTGGTCGATCTACGGGGTGCGGGAGGCAACCGGAACGCCAAGGGAGTACGAGGGGTTGCGGAGCTAAGGGTGGGCGACTCGGCATCTGCGGCGGCTGGTATTGACGGCTCTCCAATTCTATCAGACTCGAGGAAAATATATATGTATTGGATGGCGCATTATCGCATATTAGTCATAAAACTTTTTTCGCTCGCTGAAGGGAGGACGACATAAATTTCGAATGCGTGTTAGACATCTACGTGGATTATCGTCGTTTAAATGACGTCTTCGCTGACATTAATCATATTCTTATGATTACGGACGGAGGAGGGTACAACGGAACTGTCGACTCCGAGAAGATAAATAAGAAGGTGTTGTCTAAACGTTTTCATCTTTAAGTTAAATGTTACGTTTGGAGGATGCATAAAGTGTTTCGCAAACAAGTAACTAAGGAAGAGCCTACTTACGGAAATAGATGAAGAACGCAGAATAAAGTTTACGTTTTATTCGGTTCTGATCTAAACGAAGCTCTATAAAGTAGACGAAGATAAAGGAGTACAGTATGTTTTTATGATTTACTGAGCTGGAGTCGTATTAAGTACATTAGTCTGTCAGTGTTTGCAGCAATTGTCCTCAGAAGGAACATCAAGCAGACATCTGAGTGACAGAAAAAATTACATGTCACCCAAAGTGGTTTACATGGACACGTGTCCGTAAGCAGTAACGGATTGACGGATATCGACAGTTGGCGTTAACTGGTGGATGCTAAAGCATCAACGACTGACGCCTATCGCTTATACCGATGACATGTTGTTCGCACTCCCTCGATAAGCTCAATCATTCGACAAGGCTTGTTGCACTTTGTAACGAGTCAAGTTTGGGATAATAAATGCGTCCTATGTGCCTCGCGTTACTGTCATACACAGCGTGTACGGCTACAGGTGACATTGTGTTTAGACCCGGTTATACATATTGAAATCATGTACATATATATGTAACACTATTCAGGTTTTTACTTATACTCAACTTTGTATTCTATAAAATGTCTTTGCGCAACAGAGACCGGTCTGTCGAGAATTGCATCAGTTGACCTAACTTTAACATATTTTCTTCCTCGTGTATTTTTAACGTTAATGGAAAGACAATAACGAAACGGTTTCAGCCATCAAAAGAACCTCGGAAGGTACACCACTGGTCACCGATACACTTTCAAACAGGAATCATGTCCAAACTTAAATTTGCATATCAAACAGTCGGCATGCTTGAGTCAACATACCAGTCAATATCCATTTTCAAGGTTTTATAAAGCGGCCAAAAATCGAAACAAAATGTTTATCGTGCATGGGTTTTCACCGTTCGAGAAATCGAAGTTGCACGATGTCGTGGATCACGACAGACTGTCCCCTTTGCTACCCGGAACATTGGATCTTGATATTCGTTAGTAGACGTTCGCCGTGCTTCCCGATAGTTCCGGTGTTTCTCCGCGTTTCCGTTCACCATCGATTTCCGAATGGATCGCAGAGGGACGGTATCACTCGGACTATTATCCTCAGCCTCGAAAACTGTATACGAGGAAAATGCACGGCACTCGAGCCGATATGCCATGAATCACCCTGGGTCGCGCGGCGTGTGGGACATCGGATTTCATTTATAAAGCAAATAAATCTTTAAGGCGAGAAACCACCGGGGTCAGCAATAGCCAGGCCGAAAGGGAGGTGGAACCGGATCGAGCGAAAAGGGATGGCGAAACTGTACAGTTGAAAGAAAAGATTTGCGAGTGTCCAAGTGCAACGAGAAAAGTAACACCCCCTAGAAATATCGGCAGATTGTCTTAAAACGCTGCGTACGAGCCCCGTTCCTCGAAAGCAGGCACTATTCCAAGAGATGACGAATTACAGCCTCCCTCGATGTCCATTGCTGCAGCCGTATTTCAGTGGTCAAATGGAACGCTGCTTCGGGGAATATTTATGTAGTCATTGTTCGCCAGAACCGCGTTCTGTGATTGAATACTATAGAAATTGAATAGTAGAGTTATGGAGTGCCTTTTCTTTCAATTGGTAGTCCACCGTCGCGCCAGCACTGAAGTTCTTAGCTTCAAGACTTCTCGAAGGATATCGGTTCATAACTTCGAAAGAAAAAATCTATATAAGAGTCTCAGTAAGGTCTGGATTTGTTCTTGGACATAAATAAGTCAATCTATGGTACGACTTTCTTAGATATAAATATTAGTAGCTGTTTGCGGTCAATATTACAGTGGCATCGTTCAATTCAAAGTAAACCCGATCCAATTATAGCAGTTGTTTGCACATTCATTCCGGCGCGTCCATCTATTACTGCCTTGCATTCGAGTTCACAGATTAGATGCGTAACCATATCGACCGTAATCGGTTGATTATGTGTACAGGTATTAATTCCGTAGTCAGAGCATAAACTCGTGAAGCGATTAATTAGCAAACAAATGAACAACTGTACATTAGTCCCTTGATCAACGAGTAATTACCTAACCGGTCGAAATTTATGCTTCATCCAAGGTGCTCGGATAATCAACTTAGGGTCAAGAGCTCCACAATTGGCATGGCATGCTCACTTTCTAGTGAATCACAATCATTGTGTATAGGTGAACAATTGTATAGTGATCATTTTCCGTAGATGGATGAACCTTTTGCATTTAACAAAAATTCTTGTGTAAAGTAGATTTTTTCTCACCAAAGATGTAGAAGTTTGTAACAAATACTAACGTACCATTGGTTTTCTGATGATGAACCCCTGTACCAACAGTTATAGCACCACTGTTCACCGTACTAATTAAATTGGTCACCTGTTAGGACTCAGCTACGACGTTGACTTGACACATTTCAGCAATATTTAACCAAATTTTGAACCTTATCGCAATGGTCTTGTACTTCATCAACTTAACAGAAGTTCTCTACTAACTCAGCCAAAGATGACTTCCGTTAACGTTAATTGCAATACCAAAACCATTTCAGGAGCTTTATGTCCCTTTCCCTCATATTTCTGAGAGTAATTTTCGAATGGCTCGCTGTACGCGGCGTATTGGTCCGCAAATCGAGGACTCCGCCGCAGTACCCAAACTTTTTATCGGCAATGTACTTCGTCTTTGCTGGACTATCGGCCTCCTATCGCCAAAGTGAAGATCGATGACACCATTCTTCCCGGATGGCCGGTGGAGGAACAGAAAGAGGCTGCCGACCCTTTTTAATCGCGAAGTAAAATTGTTATGATCCTTCATTGTTGCCAAGTGGACGACGTCCAAACGTTTCGATGTCACTATGGTTCATCCAATCAAGCGTAGCCACGTGAAAATAGCTGCTTCAGCACGGTACAGTGATTGCTTCTACGTGAGGTCGGGCTTCCGCCAACACGTGAACACATACACGCACGCGGGTTGATTCGCTTCTTGAGTTCGTAATATACCCTCCTTCCACCTGATTTTACCTTCATCCATTCCCCTCCCTCCTCCCGTTCCCATGGCTTCCCTCTTTTGAATCGCTTCGTAATTTCTCTTTCTTCGAATCTCGCGTAAGCCGACGGCAACCCCCGACCTTTCCCTCAAACTTCAACGATTTTCAATTTTCGGCGGACGTATTTGTCCGCTTAATCATTTCGAGGGTGGGGGGGGGGAGGCAAAGTTACCAGAGAGGCCGGAATCAATGAAACGGGAATGCTCGTGCCACCAAACGGGCGCACCCCTTCCTCTCCTCGAGTTTTCTCCTTGCTGAAAACTCCTCCAGCTGCCCGGGTTCCGTTAGATACGACAGTGCATTACGGTCCCATTCAATACTTCTACAAGGAGTCCGCTACGAATCCACGCGGTAATGGTTTTTGCAGCTATTAACGTTCGACTAACGAAGGAAAGCTTACCGCGGGTAGCCTGGTCGCGTTGTAACAGGAAAGTCTGACGGGGGGGGGGAGGGGAGAGGGTGATGGGGAATGAAAGAGTTCCGGGAGACGCCAGAATACAGAGGGAACGCCGCGCCGGGGTCCGGCCCTAGCCTCGAATAATTGAGTTCTCCATTCTCTAACGACTGGCATCTTTCACGCCCACGAACTAAGAACCAAATTAATTGAACAGATTGAAAGGAGAGGCGCGTTCCCTTGTAGCGACAAAGGGTGGGGATGGGAAAGACGAGTTACCGTCTCGCACGATTTCGATGTTTCTTCTTTCGAACTGCGAAACTTTTGCGCGCTCGTTAGTATTCCGATCCTTCTTTAACGCTGTGCTTGTGTTTCTCCGTCTCGTTGTGTCCCCGTTCTCCGACCGAGTCCAATGAAATTGAGTTACCGGTAAGGACGATCCGGAGACTAATGGACTTCCGGGTGGGAATACTGAAATATCGTTGAAGCAACAACGAAAAAGGGCACCGAAGATGTTATCGGTCATCAACGAGCGATCGGATCGATCCTTGGCCCAACAACGTTTGGTCTATCGGATGACGTCAGACCAACTTTCCTTCCCGCCGTCGTCAGAGGCGAAGCAGAGAAAATTGAGTTACGATGTCACCGCTATCCGCCTGAATGTCGCTCGATATGGAAACGAGCCGGGACTCGACGCCGGCTGCGAAACTTCTTCTCTGCTTCCTTTTTTTTTTCTCTCTTTTCTGAAACTAGCCTCGACGCTTCCCATTACCGATTCATCCCGCTGCCTAAACGATTAGGCTACTTTGCAGGCCGTGCTTCTTGTTGCACCTTCGCCAGGGTTTGCTTGCTGTTCCGCGAACGTGATTTGTTATGTTGTTGAATAAATGAAGAGCTTGAGGGTTTATCGTGAGCTGAAAATATTCGGTAGGGTTACCACATTTTTCCTGAAATATCAATTTTAATATTGTTAAAATTGTGCTGGAATTAACATTTCATTTCCCAATGATTTTTTATGATAATACAAAGGCTCAAGCCGTGTCTGTCTGTACATATAGAAACACACTAATCGAGGAACACTTACAAACAGGAACAATCACTCTATTAGATATGAAACAAAAATTCTTTTTACCCAATTCGCTCTACTCCCTAAAAATCAATATTACATACAATAACCGCATTCAATCCGTCAAATCCTTCTCAAACGACGTAACAGCATATCCCCTTTCATTCGGTGTATCGTCATTCTTAACAGGAGTGAATTGAAACTAGTCGGTCCAGCGCTCAGCAGGCTGGCAACAGGGATCCTTCATTTTCTTCCAGGTCGTAAATGCCTTGACGACCGATTCGTGTTCCGCGTACGAGATTCGCGGCGAAAGTTGCGCAAGCTGTGCAGAGTTCGAAACGATTGAATTTTCTTGGTGCGACGGTCGACTGACCAGAAACTGTTAAGCTAATTTCGCGATAGAGGAACGGTGTCGTGATGACCGGGGCCGAAAGTCGGTGGGACAAGATACGAACGAGCCAGAGGCGCAAGCTCGCAGAGATGGCAGGAAAGCTTCCAAACCAGGCAACAAAGTTAGAAGCTGATACGAGCCGATCTAATTTCGCGATAGGGAGGAAGTTCCTAGCAATCATTATCGCGTTATACCGCGAATGCTGGATTACATGCAGCTAGACACGGCCCTGTCTCGAGTGTATATATCGCGGGAAATCAAAGGTGCGCGTTCCACGCGACAACTCAATTTGTACGCGTACGGTGATAATGGATCGTTGACCGACTTTGGAACACCGGTCGCCCCTATTAATAGATAAATGGGGAGCGTATCGACCGGAAGTTACCTGACATTCCCACCGTAAGAGAGCCTGGGGTGAAGTTCATGGGGTATTTAGATGAACTTTCTCGTCGTTAAACGGATTAAATGTTACCATTTTCGGAGTTACGCTAGAATGCACTAGACGACGAAATGTTAGGTTGATCAAAGAACCAACAGGATGGTCGTCCACCGCATTATATTTTGAACGATCCTATCATAAACTCACGAACATCGTAGATTGCAACAAATAGATGTTTCAGAACTCGTCCGAGAACTCATCACTGAATAATTTTATTTTCAGGATGTGTCAATACAATATGCGAAACCACTCGATTTCTTCTTCCACGGACCGCATTTGTAGCTGACAGCCATTTCGAATATGAAACTCAGACAGAAAGAACTTATCGATTGCCTAGGTAGTTTAATTGATCAAAGCAGTCGTCCGGCGAGCGACACATCCTAGTTGGAATTTCAATCTGGCGAAATTCGATTGGCCAATTCCTTTTTCCCTACATATTCATTTAAACCTTGTCATATTCGCAATCAGTTCCTGGTTATTTCATTTTCCTCCGAGTTTCACACATTTTATCCTTTCGTCTTCCTTTTTTTGTCTCTACGTTGAAATGAGTGTATGCGCATTTTATCGTACGTTACTCGATTTATCTACGAATTCGACAGCCGACATCTTTCATAATATGGACGTTTATAAAGAAACTTGTTAAATAGAAATTGGATTCTAGAAAAGGGATTATCTTAAATCGATAAAAATGCTTTCGTAGCAGATTTTACAATATTCATAGTAGAGTCCACAGTGTTCACCAAATGCTGTAATTATAAATCTTTATACAGTAGAATTCGTTGCTTTAATATCTACAGAAGTCTAAAACGACGCCAAATAATCCGCGCTATTTTGCCGTCATTTGTAACACAAACGATCCGAAACTTTCGAACAGTAGCGCTCGACGAAATGAATCGGGCCGATTAGAGGAGCGCGTTGCTATTCGACGAAAGTGATCAGCCATAGATCAATTTCGGATTTACCGGTGCGTATAGTTTCATAGTGATTCTCACGAAGATTTAGATGTAGCATGGGAGAATAGCGAAACGCTGCATGGTAATCGACGGTGCTTACAATGGTACACATCTGATAAATTCTCGTACACGTTCGTGCGGCCGCGCTGTACAAGAGTTAATCAACTAATGTGAGCTAATCGCCGGTAATCGTTAATCAGACTTGATTACACGCGGAATAAAGTTCGATTCGTAAGGGGTTAATCCTATCGATTGCCATTTGCCTCGCGCGCAGGCACTAACAGCGACGTGTTCATTTGCTGCGATGACTTTACACAGATCGACTGATATTTCGTTTATCATTGAAAAATTTTAGATTAATTTTCATTAGTATTCGTGGAAGCAAACGCGGAATTCCCTTATTCGATGATAATAAGTTTATTGCAAAACAGCACTTCTGCGATCAGCTGATGTGTTGATATGAATAGGTATACGAAGGCCATGATTAAATTCGATAGGACATAAATTGAAGCACACAGCAGTAACGATAAATTGTTATAAGCAAGTACAGTTCTAAAAAAAAGTCGAAGTTCTATTCTTTCAGTATTTATGTTACTACCCATTGACCTGGCTCTCGAATCACTGCAACTGTGACACCCTAATTTATTTACAGTCTCGTTGTATCGTAGAAACCGCTACAATGTGCGAAGGGTGAGGTTCCGCGCAAGCTATTTTATATGGTATACCGTCTTTTATTGTTAGTCTGTGCATTTTAATCTAAACTTGTGGTTCATGGCAAAAGATTTCTTTACCCAATAATTGGTTTAAAAGTTACTTGAAGACGTAACATGTTTTTGATTCGCTGTACATGTTGCAAGAAATATTTTATTCTATTAAAACTTTTTCTTGAGATCGATCTTTAAAGCGTAGCCTTGTAAAAAGCAGAATTTTATTATGAAATCATTAGAATGTGTTATATTAATGAATCAATAAGGATTCCTGTCTTCAAGGAAATTCTCCAGAAATCACGATTAATAATTCCTGAACAGTCTCTGGAGCGAGAGTTCTGTTCGCGATCCCTTCAATATTAATTGCGCTGCTCGCGATGTGATATTAAATACCAAGAAAATTGATCCTTTTATTGTACCGTTTTCATCTATTAATTTTAAATGGAGCGTACAAAACGTTGTTGGTAACTTGAATACTGTGAGACAATGTGTTTGCATGTAATAAACATTTTCATGAATAAAATTATTACAAAAATCAATAATGAAATGAATAATACAAAATTATGTTTCACAGAGAATTTTTGCTGAAAACGGAGTCCAATGATTCCACAGTATTTCCTCGCAGCGTTATTTGCATCATTTGGCATCAACTTCTGTTTACAAATAGTTACAATTACAAAGATAAATGAAAAGAGAAACAAAGTGTGCAAGTTAATTCATAGTAATTAAAGTTTTAAAGTATTTAACTGTGATATAAGTAATGGTGCAGTGCTTCTATACAACCACCACATCTTTGCTTCTTCCTGTTGCATTTATTATAATTTTCTGCTCGTTTTGCCTTTTTCATTTTTCATTAAGTTATGTTCCTGACATTTTCTTCTTTGAATTAAAAATGGCCTCACTGTCCCATTGTATTTTTAATATTCGTAACGGGTAAGTACTTCTTTATTCTCTACTACCTGGATCATTTGACTAGGCAAAGTTTCGTATAATTTTTTAATATAAATAGAAAACGAAAAAAAAAAAAACAGATAACAGGAATAACTGTTCCTAACTTTAATAAATCCTCTTTCACGTTCCATGATTCACCCTGTAGATACAGTGTCAGTGTACCTTCGAATAACAATCGATATCTCATAAAACACAACATACCAAAGGAAAATCGAAGGTGGGGGTGCTCCACTGTCACATTCAAGATACAAATCTACCTCACTTACAATCCACTTGGCGGTATTCCGAATAAGTCGTGTAATCCGTCGTTTGAAATGTATTCTTGGCAAGAAACGCATTGGCGACGGTCAAAAACCGTGCTCGCCGTTTTCTTATTCAAGACACGCGGCATAAGTTTATATGGAAAAGATGAGTGACCATATTGCTCTCCAGTGGTCGCTGAACCGTCCATGAATCTTTTTCGTCGGGCGTCGGGGTGCACCGTGGGGCAAGAAAAACCGCGAACGACGGGAACCGAACCGATAGACGTTACTTGGAATTAGATTCTATTGATTCTCGGTTTCATATCCGCGCGCGCGCACGGTTTAGAATCAATCCAATGGAAAGAAGCGTGGCAAGTGTCCATTGAATTAAATCGCAATATCGGAGTTTCAATCGAGACCGCCGCGCCGCTTCGTTCCAGGATTTCAGAAGCAACACATCCTTTATTTCCCGTCTTCGGCTTTCGTCTGTCCGGGGACCCTTTCATTTCCAGCTCTTTTATTTTATCCTGCGTTTGTTAGAAATTAGTCAAAAGAATGAAATATAAGGGATGATAATCGTGATTAAAATTTTAGTTACGGTTAAGACGTGTTGCAAAAAGGAAAACTCGCCAGCGTGGAAATGGCTTACGTCGTTACGAAAAAAAATTATTATGCGCTTTTATCACGTTTTTAATACTAATTAATAACAATCGTCAAATACTTTCATAACAAAATCTTCTAACGCCGCATGACATCAGATCGATTGAAATCTGAGAGTCCAGCAAAACCGAAATCCACCCAATAAAATAGTTATTCGATAGTTGTGATATGCCTCGCGAGAATAAAAACAACGTTTCGTGCAATCAATATTGATGGGCAGAGCAGACTGGTACGTTTAACGGCACGCTACGAGATGCTTCGACACGTGACACGACGTCGACTATTCTCGTTAAAATAACCGATACGTGCTGCTACTAAAAATCCCGCGCGATCGTTCCGAAATGTTATCATCCCAAAACTCCACACCAAAACACCGGTTACCTCAGGGTATTGAATAGCACGTCCAATTCCACGATACGTCCTTGCGAATCGGATCGAGTCGAAGAAAAGAAGATACAGTTCGATGCACCTCATCGTAGCATCGAAAGCTCACGTTCTGGACTTCGCATGGCTGAACGAGGCATTAAAAGTCGGGCGACCGCAAACGCATAGAACGCCGCATCCGGTCGGCATCGACTAATCGACGCTGAAGCAACGGCCGTCAATTGAAGTAGCCCTTCCGACTCGTTTTCTCTGCCTCCTCGTACGTCAGGCATTAAGCGAATTGCCATTTTGAGGATGGGCTGCGAAAGGAACTCCGTGCAAGTGTAGCGCTGAAAAGAGAGCGCTCCGGACCCGGCTGTGAACTCTGCGTGCGGAATTCGTGGGCGTAGAGGGCGTTGTGTGCACTTTGCCGTGCAACGAGAGCCCGCGCGTGTATGCATCCTCCGGCGTGCCGGTGTGGTCTCGCGCAACGGGATGAGATGGACAGGGGCTTGTTTCATTGGAAATAACCACAAGCCTGTGCGGCCGTTCAGGCAACGTTGCATTTCTCGCTAAACGATGCCAGGCTGCAACTTTATCGAGGCTCATCTCGACCACGTTTCGAATTTCACTGCGATGATCGCGGGGAGCTGAAGTTGTGGCGCAAACAGTAGAAAAACGAGTGTCGAAATTCGGTGAACGTTTGTATGGTGCTTTTGTTTCTCTTTCCCTACGATTGTTTTTTTTTTTTTTACTTTTTTTTGTTTGATTGATCTGTTGACTGTTGGTGTTAATATTTATGAAGGGAAGAGAAGCGAAATATTAGATAGAGTCATGAATATCTGCTGCAATTTTTAAAATCTAATTCTACCGCATGCGCAATCATTCAGGTTTTTCCAATTTCATGATGAGACAATTTGTGGAATTTCAAGACTGCGATCATTAATTAATTGAACATTAGCGAGGCAACGCGTAATGACACTGACACTGTGTGGAACTATGTTGATCCCACGATGGGTGATAATAGTTTGATCTATAGGTATAATCGAAATTCATCGAGACATTACGCGATTCGATGTTAATTATATAGTAATTATGGCGATCTTGGCTCACTAACAAGATATGCGAATAATGCCGATGAGAATTTTAACAAGCGGAATGCCAGTGGAATCTCGTTGCTCTTACATCGTCTCCTATTAATTATACGTCACAACGCGACACGATGGAGCGTCGATCGATCACTCCAATTTGATCGACGTAAATTACTGTTTTACATCTCGCTGAGCCCTGATGGCGGACTGACATGGCAGTATATCATATAACATACGATCTATACAAGGCAATTTGATTACAGTAAATTATCAACGTACTGGGTAGATGAGTCGACAAATTAAATTTAGACAGAAAATTTTCCTCGCGCGGAATCGGATATTACTATAAGATCGATTAGTCTATAATAATCTCCTACGATATTTCTCGTTAATTTCTAATGAACGTCGAATGAGGAATTATTAAAAATACTGGAAAATATCAATATAGTTTAGATGTATATAAATTTGTTTTCTATACAAAATTATACGTATGCATATAATCTTCAGCGGAACATTTATTGCAGAGGTGTACATATGTATATGTACATGCAAAACGGAGAGATAACGTTAAGATTTTTTCTTTCACAGTCGAAAATTCGCCTCGGCGTTCCCTTGCACGTTCGCTTTCCGGTTGCCTCGAGCACGAACTTGAAACTCCTTCTAAGGATCTGCGAAACGGTGGCTTAATCGATATCAGTAACGTTAGAGCCGTCGATATGTGATGTATCCGATAAGCTGTTCCCTGCAACCGCGCTCAAACTACTGTAAAGTCCTAAAGCTTACTCAACGTATCGCCACGGATACGCTGTTCTGTTTCAGCTTTCTGTTGCCTGCATGGCCAGCCTTATCGCATTAAACGTCCAGCGATAAGCGCGCGCCGAAAGGCGATCAACGCCGTGTCTGAAATATTTCGTGGAATACTACTTTCTGGCGGAGCGGCCGAGCGTTCATGCATCGATGTTCACATTTAGACGTTTTGCTACGTCGGTTTCGAAAATTAGATATAAAAATTGCGGTGATAATTATTAATAACAAATTTTTTTAGCTAGTTAGCAAAAGTTAGATTTGTTTAATTTTACGAACCTAATTCCAACACAAAAATTGATTTTTGAAAAGAAAATAGTATTGCATAGTAGTAGACTAGTATTTCCGTTATCAGAATCAAATTTCTGAAGTCCTTTCCTAAGCACTTCAAACAATCATCCTACAATCTACAATCATATTACGCTACAAGTTACATAAAGAAATCTATTCTGCAAACTTCGACAGGAACCTTCACGTTTTCTCCGCGTTGCCGCGGAAAGAGGGGACAGAACGTGATCCTGGGCGTTCGCGCGACCCCTGGAAAGCGTCTCTTAGCGATTCAGAGATGGAAAGGAGAGCGCGAGAGGGAGGGACATCGCAGAGAGAAGGTTTAGAGTTCCTGCACGGAAATTACAGATGCGACGTGTTTCACGCTTGAGCGAGGCTGACTAGCGAACGGTACTCGGAGAGAACAAGGGTTCGCAGGAATATAGAAACAGAAGCTCCGTCTCGACGGCTTAAAAGAACGATCGCCTGCATCGGAGCGGAAAGTTTGATTGCACTGCGCTTTCAATGATTTCCATAATTTTCATCTAATCACAAGAAATGTTGCACTTGAGAGGGGAGCAACGTTTCCCTGTGTTCAAATGCGTTGTTATTGCCAATTTGCAAATTCTGTCTTTTTGCTTCTGATAAAACGGCTTCCATTGAAGCTCTGGCATGGTGGATGGTACGTTGAAGCACAAACAATTGGTAACTGACTGATAACGTAGTATGAATTCGTATGATCGATAGTTATGATCTTTTATTGAATGGCTAATTCGATAGGTTAAGATTGAGTAGTCAGTGAGTCATATAGATGGGTTCTCAAAATTATGTGTTCATGTTTTGCAGTAATATTAATATTAAATTGTTAAAACACAAATTTATTTCGAACTTTAATTTCTTAAATTACGATTTTCCCTCCATTCCTGTTTTTTTTTATCTGAACCAGAATTTTTATCCCAAACATTAAAAAATTATTAGACAAACATATAATACTACCAATGTAATCGAATGTACATATAATAAATGAAATATCTTCACTCCACAAATTCTTCAAAAGTCTCTACCATTGATACTCCACAGTATCACGGTATCATCCCCGTGGCTATTTTGATCGGATAACAGGGTTGAATATGTTTCAAATCGAAATGCCTTTTTCAACACGAAAGTTTCACTACCCGAGCGCAATCAATAAACGTCCAACTTCGCTAAATCGAAGAATCAATCGAAGGACTGATTCCATTTTTGTGTGTTTGAACGAGTGAGGAAGAACGGGCATGGCCGGTATCGATTATCGGCTGTCCAGATGGATGCCCGAAACTTTTTTCCCTGTGTCGTTCCCGTAAATTTCGAAGTTAAACTTTCTCCCGGCAGGCCACGGCAACCTGCAAGTTGAACGACATCATTTCGTTCGTGAGTTCCACGCTACATGCAGCTCCCATTTCTCGATCTCCCGCTATAGAATGCAGTTTGTAATTGTTGCAGAGGCAAAAATATTTACAATACCGTGTATCCGAACGCTACCTATATTTTTTTTTTAGAAAAGGAAAACGCGCACAGATCTCCAACATTTCTCATCTTCTTGTTTTGCATTAATTAAATCTAAAAATATGAAAAATCTATAATGCATTTCAGCAAGGTTCTAGTCTCTCTTAATTAATAACTAAATTTCTGGGAGATTTAAATGCAATTTCTTACATGTTTTTGCACCCAAAATAAATTCATGCGCATTACTTTTTTTAACTCATCCCCTGTCAGCGCGTAGACAGTGTGAAACTATCCGTAGAAACCGCGACATGTTCTATTATTAACATCGTAAATCCAATCCGATAGAGTCTTATGCCTAGACCAAACTTTGTGCAACGGCGCGTAGGCTTGAGGTTGTGAAACTCACTGCGGAATCTGGTTTCTCGATCGTCTTACTCAGTTAGCACAAGGGAGAAACCGCTGTTTCGTGGATGTACTGGTGATGTCGCTGGTTTAACGGCTCCGTATCCAGCGACGGCTATGTAATTTAATGAGCATAAAAGCCAGAGGCACGGTTAATATGCGCGCTAAGACAAACACGACGGGGCCCCGGCCCAGCTTTGACGACCGAAACTTCCACGAGCGAACTTTGAACGACGAGGAACGAGGAGAAGAACCGTCGCCGTCGCCTACGAACCGGCGAACATCGAAGACGAACGGTACCCGCGATTTAAAAAGGATCCAGAAAATGATGGAATTACTTTCTTCCGATGCGCGAACGAACCTTCAAAGCTGTCAGCCTTTGAGGATCAAATGTGATCCTCAACATAACAGGATCTGCCTGTTCGTTTTTCGAGGGATCGCTCGAATCGTTGCACGCACTTGAAACTAAGCACAGTCTGAGCTTTGTTAAAAGAAACACGGTTGGATTAGTTTGGTTTCTTTGATCATGAACGTATTTGATATCACGATTTCGGTCCAGTCGATTGAGACTACAGAATCTTTTGACGTTTCGCGACCAAAGAAAGAGGAATATATTCTTTTAAACTTCGGTAGTTTTTATGTGAAAGCTTCGGTGGGACTTTGGTTATTTATTGATCGGTGTATTTAATATTTATCGCTATTTTGTTTTCCGATTGTAGGTATATGTGTTAGTTTTCCAAATTTACTCTCCCGTTTTACAAATTATAAAAAGCGATGAATGAATAGGGGAAAATATAAAATAAAAGCTGCAAAATTCGACTCTGTATGACAACGCTAGGTGTGAACGATACACTTAGGTATTATTTATACTTTCAGCAATTATTATACTTTCAAACAATCTGCAAATGTTCATTTCGCAATGAGGTGTGGGCTAATACCGGTTAACCTTTAACATTGTTTTTTTTTTTTTTTTTTGGCTCAGATGCAACAATCATATAAAAGAATTGCAAGAAAGGTAGAATTTAAAATGTATTGAACGATATTTGCTTTTATCGTAAAGAATTTGAAAGAATAATTTGGATACATAAAATCGAAACAAAAAAGTATATAATACATTCTTTAATAATTTAACAAGTTTCTTGTCTCTTTCATAAAAAACCTATCATGACCGGAATTGCCCTGTTAGAGAGCTAAGCTCTTCTTCTTTTAAGTTTCCAATTTTGTTACAATATAAGTTTACGCTTTCATATTCATACAATACGAACTAGACCTTTTAAACTATCAATTAGTATAAAGAAACTTACAAATATGTAACTTGTTCAAATGTTATAGTAGTGTTATAGTTCTTGCTTATATGCAGAAATTACCCCGTTCTCCCCTATTTCTAGTTCCAAACGAGGATATCAGCTTGAATTAATATCTCTCTTTAACAGTTTAAACGTTAAACACGTTAACATCGTTAATTATAATTTTCCCCTTTTTCCATTAAAAAGTCACGAATATGATATGTCTAAATTAACGATATCGTTATAATAGTAAAATTAGCTTATTTATTTCGTTATCGTCGCAACTCGGCGAAGAAAAATGGCAGGAATAATTCTTCCGTGGATAGCTGGCGGAAAGTGAGAAAAACTTCCGCTGTAGTGCGTCTGCGAGGTGGGGGTGGTGTATTCAAAGTTTTTGGCATCTTTGATGTTGATATATCGTGATACTTTTAAGACGTGTCAGCGTATATTCAGCGGAGCTTTTTCAATTCGTTTCTCATCCGACGGAGCAGGACATTCGATAACCCCGATCGTACTTATCGTGTCCGATAGTGAGATACGCGTTGCATCCTTGCAAAGAATATTACGACGTAATGAGAACGGCTAGCGTAACGGCAATAGCTGGCGAAGCGAAACGTGTTTCTGTCTAGTTTTTAATTACGTGATATGTATACATATAAATACATGTTATCGAAAAGTGTCATTTTTTTCCCTGCAAATTAATCAAATAAAAACTCTTTTCGTCACAAACTATTTGACGGGGAGGCTATTTATTTAATTATATACACCGATGAAGCATAGTTGTCCGATTTATAATTACTCCGCGTTTTATTCGAAATTAAAAATATCCAAAAAATTGATACGAATATTCCTTCGATTGATTTTGAAAATGATTCACATAATAGGAATTTAGCTCTAAGTATATAAATTAAAAATTAATGTTCCTGGATGTTGCTTTCTTTCCTTTCTTTATTAGTGTATGAATTATGTTTAGAAGATAGTGCTTTTAATTGTCACAACTGCGCCATCCATTGGTTGCTCGTGTCCGCATATCTAAAGAAGGGGGATTTTGTGGTTAAGTTATACTATAGACTATGCTAAAGAGTTTAATATTAGAAACAATGAGTTAAGAACTGTTTGTGTCAAGGGCAAAAATTATGTCCAGTGAACAGTTTCAACAATTTTTAGAAATTACCATACAATTTAAAAAGAATAAAAAGTGTTGAGGTAGATAAATGAAATATTGGTCGTGAAAAAGAAAGAGAAGACACGTTATGATGTTACTGAAAACGTTGGAAAGTTCGTTTCAATGCGATTCAATATTGGAAAAAGATTTACGTACTCTTTTACTTCATCCCGTTTAGGTACCTAACAGAATATGTATAGAGATTTGCGTAGTCCTTGAGCGTCTTCCTGTTGACTCCTCCGAAATCACTATTTCAGAAGTTTTCTTTGAAACTCTTTGTCCCAGTTTCGATTCGTCGAACTGGAAGTAACTATGATTCTTGACATCACCTTCCAGCTCATGCGCAATGGAATTTCAGGACAAATGTACTGTTATTGAGATCGTATTGTTTGCGGCAAGTCAAATTGTGTAAATAATAATCGATCTACATATAAAAAATATATCAATAATGTACAAAAGGAAACGTAAATGATTCATTTTCAGATCAAAATGACCAACTCGACTTTTTGAGTTTCATTTAAATTTTCTATCAGCGCACTTGATTCGGTGTTTCAGTATTAAAGTTTGTGAAATTTTAAAAAGTGGAGTTAATCACTTTGACTTCTGGACGATTCAAACGATCGCATTAAAAATAACATTCAGTCATTCATGACTGGAATGCAGATGTTTATGTAAATTCATATTTTCAAGAGTATGGAAAAGGAAAACCAACTTAAATAAAAGTACATTTCACCTTTTAAATATTATAAAATGTATTTTATTTTCAATATTTCATGCATTTTTGCATCTATGTATCATCTATGTAGCATCTATGTATATCAAATTTACAATTTGATACACTGCTTATATTAGAAACTGAAGATATGAAACGTCAAGCATTTTATAATGTCAACAGCATACAAAAAACAGATTATTTTTTGTTACCCATATTTCTCTGAATAACATAATTAAAAGCTACTTTCGAGGGAAGACATGGAATTGTATAGTTGCTTTGTTAAAATGTATTTCAAATATGAAAATCTTATTAGTAAACTGGACTCTGGCACTAACTTTCATTAATATATTCAGTGATTTTTTCAACACCAATTATTACCATTAAGGTTGCTGATTTTTATGCACTTATGGTATTAAATATGTGGAAATGTTTAAGGACGTTAAATGGAAAAATAGATAATATATAAAAAATATAGTGCCTACATTTTATAATAATTAGAAAATAAAACACACTTTTACACAATTCTTTATATCGTTAAAAATATGAGTTCGCATAAACTTTCGTAGTCTAAGTACCATCGTTTATAGTGAGCTTTTATACTGATAGTACATGGCGAAATCTTCTCGAAATTAAGGAAATGCGATAGAAATAGATTAGGTAAGTATTTTCCAATCTTTCAAATGATTTTAGCTTATAATAATTTTAAGTATTAAGTACTCTCAATTCCTGCCATATGTTTATTAAACAGCACGTAGAACCGTTTGCGAGCTGACTATGCAACTATCTCGAAAACATTGACTCTTCCCTTCATCAGCTCTCAAAAACAGGCGCCTATTATTGTTGTAGCCGTTGACTTCTTTCCATCATCATACACGTTTCATCACGTGAAATTTACAAAACTGGAAAACGTATTACGCTGAACAATATGCCTCCACCGTATAAGATTCGCGCTCACTGTATCCGTGGATAATCTGCATCTAAAAGAAAACTCAGGGAGAGGAATCACAAATTTGAAACCTGTGACTCGAGAAAAATGTATTGGAATGACACGCGCATACCTATGACTGCACGTTTGTACGTATGTGAGTAAATTTATACAAGGGTAGTTATTTTCCAGCGAGAATGGATATAAATATATGTACATAGGATTGCCACGGGGCAAATATCAGCAACAGACGTTGCCACGGCGCACCTCGCGATTCCTTAGAGATTAGTGTTTGCTTTGCCTCCTCGCTGTACACCGCATACATCAATTTATTTGCGGCGTACATGCACGTTGTAGACACGCGATCAGAAAAGATTGTTACTAATTTTAATGTCCCCATTTTCGTAGTGCCAAGCAACTGTATGACAATGAGCATCGATTAAGCTATCGAAATACCACTTTGGATGGCGCTTCTAACTCTTGCGAGACAACAAGCGGTCTGGTCCAAGGATATCAGCAAAGTTGTCGTCATTCCGCTTTGTGTTTACTTATTCGACTACCGTTTCGACGTACGCTATGAGTGCTGCCAATCTTGTAATTACAAAGTTATGATCTGCGTTTGCATTAGATGAACATTCCAGTTGTAAAGGAGATGGACACTCGGCTCGATGCAATTCAGTGATGTAGAGGTTGGCTTCCTGGCAATGTCGACTAGTTAACTAGTTGAAGGAGTTTTATCATCTTTCCTCCAGAATCACATGAATTGACGATATATAAGAAAGCTAGACTTGTTAGGACACGCGTTTCATTATATCATTCTTCTTTTATTTTTGCAGTCGATCCAAAGTCGCAGAATCAGTTGGATCGGTTTCTAAGAGGGACGGAGGATCCGAAGATAACGCGAAGTAGGGAACGAAAGCATATTCGCGAGGTACAGGACTGAAAATAGTAGTTTGGCGAAAGACGATTTATAGCGTTAGTAAGGGGCGACGGGACGTTTGGCGCCATATAACCATCATTCATTTTGTCAATAAAGCTCGCTTCTACTATAGATTTTGTGTACGTATCAGAAGCGAACAGCTTCATTCTTTCAGACTGCCGTGGAACGAATCCAAATCCCTTTGAACCCTACGGTACGTGACGATTCTTATTATTTGCCGTGACCCTTTTCTCTGCTGCTTCTGTACAAATATCTGTGCAGAGTGTAATGTGAGTGGCGACACGACCCGGTGAAGTGTGTGGCAATGAAAAACTAAGAACTGCAAACTGGGGAGTGAAGCTTTCTGTGGGGAAGGTCAGGCGCGAGAGTGTTTGAAGGGTTGTGTGTACTTGGCCACTCCGGGGAAAGCGAACTTTAGTCATTTGCATATTCGAGAAGCATGTTTCCACAGCAGGTTTTTAAATTTTTATTTTAAGAGTTTGGAACAAATCATCTTTGAACTTGAAATTGATATAAAAAAAAGTGATGAAATATTAGTTGACTTCCTTCTTCTTTAATAATATAAAAAAAGCATTTGTCTTGCTACTGTGAATAGTTACCGTAATAAAACCTAATATCAAGGAGAGTGGACACACGGGACAGCAAATTCCGTACCATATTATCGACACACCTTTGAAATGTACTTCTAATTATGACCACATGGTCGACAAGACGACAGGTTCTAAGAGGACTTTGTCAATTAGTCGTGTTAATTAGACCGTCGAGAGAACGGGTAGACAACCTACGACCGCAATGTTGCCTCACACTGTTCCAACTTTGGCTTGCCAAAGACTAGATAGCTTTGTAATCGTACCGTCGATAGCATTGGTTATCGATTTTTGGGCCGAACTAACATTTGGATAATTTACGTCAATGATCCTTTGTCGTCAAATGGCTTTGCTGTCGTCCATGATATTACCTACCCTGTAATATCAAGGTGTTGATTACGTAAACTGTCTTGGGATCACTTGCTGTCACCGTGTAATAAGTCCTTGTGGCTGACCGATCGATTAGTAACAAATCCCTTTGTAATTAATAGTCATCTTCCTTTCAAAAATTAGTCTTCAGTAAATTAATTAGTAAGTTTGCGGAATGTGCTGATACTTCAAATTAATATTATGCTCGGCATCTAATCTTCTCAGTCAAAACACAGACATAGCTTGCTCAGTTGAAACACCCGTATACTTGAAATGAAAGAAAAAATATCGACGGATATGACAATTATACGCATTTGAGGGCATCCGGTAACGCTCCTATTGACCCTCATCGCAAGATCCTTTCATGGAACGAGATGCGACTCTCCGGTGACGGTACGATAGGGGTAGCACTGCCACGGCAGTGGTCGACGTTTCAACGCTCGGGTTAAAGCTTATGCCAGATAGTTTCCAGCAGCGATCCCAGCAAATGGACCAGCTTCCATAAACATGAATAGGTCGGCATGCCTCTCCCCGTTCAAGCACACCGCTTGCTTTCCGCCGACATTGGAACGGATGTACGGGCTGGCGATGTTGAATTCCACCGATGGACTCGCCAATACCAACTATCACCCTCGGCCTGGGCGCCTCCCCCGTGAAGCTTGCCCGGAGGACACGTATAAAAATTATCTGTGTGTTGGTGCGCACCGTCACAGACCGATCCGCGTCGGTGCGGACCGGCCGTCGTGGGCACTTCGCCTGGCTGCATGAATAGGATATTAAGGATTTCTTCCGTGGTCGATCCGTCAACACCCCCCCTATCGGCGGTCATACGTGAGCTGGATCCATGCATCCACGTTTTTGTCCCCGTCGGCCTGGCCTCTGTCCCTCGGGGACAGTCCGGTCGACGTCGTTGCCGTGACCGACCATCGTGCCGGTCCACTCATTTGTCTCTGTAGCAATGATATCGGCGATTTGCCATTTCATCAGACCAATCGAAAGACTGTTGGCCCTTCCGATGCACAATAATCGGGTCGACTGATCGCGCTCATGAGAAGTTCCAGGCACGTACTGGAGTCCCACGCGCGATTCCAAACTCCGGAACCATCGTGTCACTTTGATCTTCTACAACAGACCCGACACGTGTTTTCGTGACTTCTATTCTGTTAGCTGTTCGATCTCATTTGAGTTTGTCGGGATACCTTGTGCGAATGTTGCTAGAAGAAAAATCGTGTATCAAGTAATTGGTGTATAAATAATTCACTCACGTATGGCAATTATCCATTTTAAAGGATAATGCAACGGATATTTAAAAATTGCTACCTGGATAAAATATTTGCCGAGAAAGAATTTATTTGAATAATTTTTCAAAATGAATATATATTCGAGACAATTAGTGCTCAATTCCGCCACGTGTGAGTAAATCGCGTGCACAATCCCGAGTTGTTTTAGTAATTTATTTGAACGAATAACGAATCTTCTTTAATTACGAATTCATTAAATTTATCGGGGATTGATATCAAGCAGAAATTATGTTTGAACAAAGTATTCTCTAGTTACAACGGTTATTACAGTGAAAATTTTTTGTATACCAATTTATTGCAGAAGTAATTAATGCATCTTTGACGAATCTGCAAGAAGAATAATTGTTTTGCTACAATTTGGTTTCCAGTTGGGATTGCAGAGTCGTAAGTTGAAATTATTGAGGTCACAATGCAATACTTTTCATCGCGATGCTTCCACGACGCACGTCATTAGACTTTCGGGTTTATTTTGTAACCAAACTCATTAAGAACAGCGACAACTGTTACCGGCATTCGTAACAATTCACAAAACAAGTCCATTCTCTCTTTATTTTCTCAATACGACCATAATTATAACCTATTCTGAAAATCAAATCCCAACTAAGCGTTAAATTCTTTATTTGTTAAGCAAAGAAAACCATTTCAATTGTTTTCTACCAGTTTAATGAAACTCCTTTTTACTTGCCACTACCGTGTCGCCGTCATTTTGCAATCCCTTTTGTTTTCTTCCAGTGCAATCCATTGTTTCGCTGCATTTTGATGAACTTGTTTTACTCGCGCTGAATGGCGCGTTTTTCCATTGGCGTAACCTACTATATCGCACAGTCCCTTTGGGGATTACTTTTACCCAACACGGTAAAGAAAAGGTCCTATCGAAGCCATTCTTCGCGTCACGGACAAATATTACCCGCCCAGCCGTAAACTGTGCAGTTTCGTGTCATTAAAAGCAAGTCGTTCGTCTCTTCGCTGGTGTTCGATCGAAATTACTGTCGCTGGAGGAAATCTTTAGCGAATAATATTCTGTTCTTGAGGAAAATAATTGTCGCATTTCAGCTCTCTCCCCCTTTTTTTTTACCTTTGCAGGTATTAATTGGTATTAAAAAAGGACGATTTTTTAAAAGAAAATTTATAAAGGACGACCGAGTTTCATATAGAATTTTATAGTAGTCAAAGAAAAATGTTTAACTTCGATGATTTTGTATATTTGAAAATGTTTTCATTAAGGAAATAGTGGAATATACTGTTTGCTGAAAGTTTAATTAGCATCATGACGTTCACTAAATAGATGTATAGGTACATTTATTATAATTTACGCTTTTATTGCAACATTTACGCATCAATTTTCGGGCCAATCAGTATCCCGATTAAAATTGGCAGACAAAGCATGTACCTAGTAAATATGGATTAATACAATTTAGGCTTCACTAATTAATTAAAATGCTTTGAATTTTAATGTCTTGATTTATGACCATTCTGCGTATAAACCACATTAAATGTAATAAAGCATTCATAATTTTAGATCACTAACTGCGATTATTATATTATCTTTCTTAAAAAAAAATGACAACAAATTAATAATACTTTTATAAAAGCATTATGAAAGATACAAAATCTTTTTATATAACATATTACATTTGATTAAAGTTTGATGGTTTTTTAGAAATATATTTATTTGTAATTTTGATAGAATATTTCTTACAAAATTTCAACAATATTGTTCATTCTTTTGTACTCGAAGTTCCCACGTTTATCGCTGAAATAGATATGACTAAACACATTCGTCTGAAATTATGTCAAAGTCCCATGCTTCCATAATTACTCAGACAACACCTGGGGAGCTAGGTGCTAGCACCTCTTTGCCATTTGCCACGTCAGTTTGTGGTTTAACACTGACACAGCGCGATAACTGGTGGAATTTCATCAAGTGAACAGGTAGTGGTGTTCCTCCAGCTCGGAAGGCCTATCGTTCATGCTACCACAACGAGTTTCAAGACACTGACCCCTGTCTGTGTCGAATAATTTCGCATTAATTAAGTATCCCTTATCCCTGCGCGACGTGTTCCAGGGAACTCCATAACATTCACCGAGACCGTCGCGTAATATTTTTCCTGTACATATTTTTCAATGCAGCACCGTAGCGCGGAACAAATTTCAACGCACCTCTAATTGAAATATTATTGCGCTCTTGGCTGTAAAAGTTCCCTGTGCAGCGCGTTGCATATTTAATATCATTTCACCGGGCTTCGAATATTACCGATACATCATCCGTGATAAAGTAATCTGATGAACGGAAAATTCAATGAAACAATTGAAGAAGCTTTTATCTGAACCGTACCAGAATTGTTTTTTATAGCGTAGTATGCAAAAGTAACCTAATAAATACTAAAAAAATGATTTTATTGTATGTTGCATTTACTAAGAAAAAAAAAATCATTAAACATTAACTAATTTTTCGAAACTTGATGCAAAATGACCTTTTAAATCAGTCCTCTGCGAAGTCTCCAATATCCTCATACAAATTCAGAAGATGACCTCCGCAATGTTTTAAAAAAAGCTTCCTCCACTCGTACGGTACATTATGCGCGACTTTCGCGGAATTGTTCACGGATCCTTGGATCTCCATGGACTTGGTGGGAAGAATCCCAAAGACGAATATAATTGATGGCACAAGGTAGTTGCCGCACGAAAAACTGTCCAAAGCGTTGATATATTATTCGACGGTGCACAGTGTAAGGTGGCCGCATTAACCTCGAAATTAAGAAAATTACCGACTAGCTGGGACACACTGGCCAGTGTAAATTCCTCAGTGTCCCTGGTCCCGGCCATTTTTTGCCAGACACACGAGAGCGGGACAATAATACGTCCGGAGGAAAATACGTCGGAATAAAAATTACGACTGGCAGCGCTGTTAATATCTTACGATGCTGTGTGTATATGTGAGCGCGCGTGCGCACTGGCTGCACAAGATTCGTAATTGCAGCCGCTCTCCGAACTTCTGGTCGATTTATAGCGCCGCGATATACGCGGTGTTCCGGCCAAGTAAATGCAATTCAGTCTTTTCATGAAATACAGAATTTTACTTTCAAACGATCATTTATTGTAAGTGTAAATACAAATCTTGCGTGATTGCATGAGAGATTGCCTAGTAAACGCAAAAATTTTGATTGTTGCGTGAAAGTCATCAAGTTGCATCAATGCGTGCAACTATCGAGGTTTGTGTAATTAACAAGGTAACTAATTAGATAAGAAGATCCTTAGTTATTTACTATATTTCAGCTTTTAATTTTTGTTGAAAGAAGTCAGATTTACACAATTTATATTTAAAAAATTATTTCTATGGTACTGGTATTAACAGTGGTTTTTCTTTCTTGTAGTTGAGTCTCTCTTGCATTTTGTCTCCCCGCAAAGAAACTTCGCACTTCCAAGGAACGATAAACTGGAGCGCAATGGCGCTAAATGTAGTTGTAAATCTGACAACTATTGCCGCAATCTGATAACCTTCTGCCCTTTTATTACTTCGTTTTACTGTCCATTCGGAAAGCTTGCGTGTTCCACGTTTTTACGCGGAATCGCGGTCATCACTAAGTTGGAACGCGGTATCAACCGGATAAGTATACTTTGGTCGACAAACAACGTGTAGAAAGTAGAAATACCTGTTACGTCGGACTGAATATTGGCCTATACTACTGATTCATGGGTCATTCCACATCAAATCTATCATTTGTTACCGTGGCGTCAGTCACTTTAATAAAAATGAAATATGGCATGGTTTACGTAAATTTAGGAAAGGTTTAGGTTATTATTTTGTTGATTTCGAATTTGTTTAACAAATATACCATGTCAAGAAGTAATGGACTAAAGAAGAAGTAATGGAAGAAATAATGGAATATTCAGTTTCTATGTATCACATCCTGTGAATTTGTATAAAATTATCAAAGTAGATGACTATAATTGTTTCTAAAATGATGAATGTGCTACGAATGTTTATACATTCATAACAAATGGAAATATATAACAGTGTACCAATAAAAAAAATGTATAACATATAAAAATTGAATGCGCTATAATTATGTTTGAAAAGTAAGTCATACGTTTATTTAAACATTCCTGAAGTGGGAATCAAGAGTTTAGATCAATAAATAATATATACTACACAAATATATCAATTAATTCGTATTTGGCTACAGATACTCCAAACATCAATACTTTACGAAACTTAATAGCAGAATTGATCACACAGACCTAACCCTGACCCATCAATTTAGTTTCACACTTCATTGCTCGCTTCTTAAAAGAAGCGACGAGACGTTCGCTCACGTAGGAGCACCATTCCTGGCTTCATCGCGAGAAATGGATCACGGATCGGTTACGTGCCGCTGGCTTGTAAAATTGCAAAATAACTTAAACAGATTTGTGAGTGTTTCTTGTATCCTTGTTGTTGTCGGCCATTCAACATAGCCGGTAACAATTTGCCAGCGTTATTCTTAATAAAACTGATCCTGTCGCAGCGTTTCGCAAACCGTTGCGCACAAGCTCCTGACGGGCTACAACTTTCCCACGCTATGTACATTCTAGATCCGCGAAAACACGTGGCAAGAGACTGCCGATCTGAACGGAGATCGAAGATAATCCCGAACGGTAGGCAGAAACTGTTCGAGATCGACGGAATTTTTTCGCTGGTCCGACTCTGCGTCGCTCCGCTGCCAGCCATAGAAAATCTGTCGATCTCCTCTACCGGCTGCCTCGTGTCGGCAAGCCGGGCCAGAATGAAATATCGATTTTCAATCGGGCATAGTTTAACACTTGGACGATTTCGAATAAAATTGCCGGGCCGTGGTCGAGTCCATTCGCCTCGTTCCTTTAGCTATCAAGTGATTCCGCGATACACAGCCGAGTTGAGCCTCGCTGATGGAAATCGAAACGTTTACTTGCTATCTCGGGTGGCGGGAGGTAACCTGTTGTCGCTTCAGCTGAGACTTTATGGCCGCGGCCAAGAAAAATAGTCGCCCCGATTACAGCTATCCGTCACCCTTTCCCTCTCCCCCCGCCCCCGATCGGTCCTGTATCCACTTTGGAAAAGCGTTAATGAGACCAGGCACATCGACGTTGTACCCGTGGCTCGCGATCGTCCTCCCGGATAGCGGGTACTTTAATTGGAAAACTTTCGAGCTGTCCTTGTGCTCTGTACCTTTTTCCCCGTGGCCAACTTTTCTTTCGTCGCGGATTCAGGGATTTATGCTTGATGGTACAGGCGATATAGGCAATCTGCGGGTATTGTATTCTGCTTGGTCGCTCTACCGAATTGACATGTTCTAATTAACACTATCTACGGACATGTGATTGAAGCATTATATTTATTCATGTGTTAGAGTGTATGGTAATATCTGCGGGGTTGCATACCTGGTGTCTTCAAAAGTGCAAGCTAAATTGCAACAAAAATATGTCTAACGATATTCAGTCCAAATCTTTGCTTTACCTTAATTTGTAACATATGGTGCAGGATTGGGAGATTGTGTTAAACTTGACAAACACGCATTAACGAATTAATAAACGCATAGAATTTCTCCAATTCATTTAATATTGTTGTATTTAATTATAACCCGCTAACGATTTGCAAAAAGAATGACACGAACGCAGCTGTTCATGTATACAAATTTCTAGTTCAAGTACACAATTAAATTCAATGAAACCGCTACAATAATTACTAAAATATAATATATAAAGTAGGATTCAAGGTATTGATTCTCGAGTACGTTCGGTAGAAAAAATGATTGATATTCGTACATGTATGGCACCAACACCAGCGCAATTCTCCACATTTTATGCTATTATTTGTCATGACAAAAAGCACATCCAGTTATGTATTGCAAATTCCGAGAATTCACGCACGATATCATATCCGAGAGCTGTCTGCATGATCTCCTCCTATCAATTCATGCTTTTTCATTAAATGGTTAGCTGTGGCAGCTGGCTTTGACCAAATTTCACAAATTGAACTCTACATCACTGGATATTATTAAGTGAAACGTTATCTACTCTGTCTTGAGTAAAAGTATTTCTAACAATGATTACAAAGAAGAAGTAAACATTATAAAGGGTGTAAAAGTGTATTACATTATTGTCAGCCTAAAATTTCACTTCTATATTTCTGATAAATTCAATGAATCTTGAGGTTTTATAGATCTTCATTAATTTTAAATGATTGACAACGTTAAAATGCGAATATATGGTCATACAAAAAATATTTTATTCATCACTTCCGCTCAAAAAATACATTATCTATTTATATTCCAGCATCGACCCACATTTACTGTCGGATCGAGCGTCCAAAAATTTCCACCAATCTTCAAAACCCTTCGAACGTCACCGCTTCTTTTCTAAGCAACTCCATCAATCATTCGCCTTTGTTTTCCCGTCCTCGTCGTATTTAATTAATCGACAAATGATGCACGCGTTATTCTCGATAACCGCCATGTAACAATAGCTTCCAATTTAATGAATCGCTTCTTGAAAACACGGTAAATCAACGGGTCCGCGAACACGTTGTTCCAGCAACGAGCTAAATTGCTTGTATAGTAGATTGATATTGATTTTCCCTAGACCGAAACGCTAAATTTCTTTCGTCGCGGGATCAAGGATTTATGTTTGGGCAGATACGAGCCGTTGCTCGTTGCGTCGGATCCGACTAAAATTGTGCGTGGGCACGCGCGCGCGCGCGCGTGTGCACAGCGTGTTCGCGTTTATCGCGGAGCGTGGCAAAATATCCGGACATAGGCGTAAAATTTGCATCTCAAAAAGGGCAAGCAGACGCGACCTCGCGTCGCTGCACATTCGATAGACGCCCTGATGACAGCGCCGCCGCTGCTTTGTGTTACGCCGTGTGTACATACATTAGAATAGAAGGGGCCGCTATGTAATTAAAATTACAATCCTTTGTGGTCATTCCGCGCGGGTTTCGGTATCGTTAGCCGCGACGAGTGGACGGTGTTATTTTCACAATATAATTCAGTCGGTGTTACGTACGCGTAGCCACCTCTGAATTATGTATTAGTTTGTATTTGCGAGACGCGCGGGTTGCCAGCTGCAGACAAGTCGCTAACCGTTGCGCCGAATTAACGAGCGCGAACGTTCTGTAGTCGTCCCGGAGAATGTCTCAATCGTTACAAAGTTCCTTTTCATACTGCATTACATTCTTTCATTGTTGCTTGTTCAAAAGGACAAACCAGTGAACCTCCTTATTAACGCCGGTGTGTTTAAAAGAAGCTTTAGACGCCGCAGCTGCGAGACTAAACAATGTCACGCGTGAAGAGAAATTGCTGTTTCTATTCTCAACGATTACATAGCAAGAATATTTAGATTCCAGTAACTGTTTAATATCATTACACATAATTTCGAGAATTACTTGAAATCCGTGAAGATGAAATACACTTAGGTACAGTATTGCTCGCTTAGTGATCACGGGATTGCAACCACAGCGCCTACTATCCGGGCAGATGCAAATTTTCGGGAATTTCCAACTTGTTTCTTACACAAAATTGCTCATTGCTGTAATATGGAAACAGATTAAACATTATGTAGTAAAATATTTTCACTATCACTTTCCATGGAGTAAATAATGAATTCTACAAATATTCCACAAGGGCTCCACACACAAATATTCTGGGTAGATTTTAGACAGTTTCTAAGCAGATTGTGTACAAATTCTATACCAAACCTAAGGCACTATAGAGGCGAGTATGTGCATCCACCATATTGGGTCCAGTTGGAGGTATAAGTCAGTATAAGTCCCTATGACACATCATGCTGTAACATCATAATATGTATAATAAAAATCTAATAAAGGTTGATGTAAAATCACATTTATTTTGTCTACACTAATAACGAGTAAATTAATATTTTTGACGCGAATCTTAATACCGGTTTTAGTGGGCTCTTTGTATTACTGTTTCTCTGCAAAGGACCTAAACTTGCGGATACGCATATCTATATTTCTCTCTAGTACTTTACCAAACCTAAACAGAATTTGCATAGGCCTTACATAGACTCTACTCTATCTCGAATAGTTCCTGAAATTGTCCTAAGAAGAACCTCTAAGGATCCTGCACGATTCCCAAACAGCTCGTAGACACAGCTTATATATTTTATTGTAACTTTTATAAGTACTGCGTTAGCGCTGACATTACACATACAGTGGCTCCAAAAAGTATTGGCACACTGCTTTTATAGTAACTTTATTTAGACGAATGATATTTTGTTGCGAAGAGTCGTTATTTTACTATAAATAATAGAAGTTTCTTCTTTTCGAAGACTCAATAACATGTTATAAAGAAATTATAAATTTCCACAAATTTTTATTTGGATTAATATTTGGTGACTGATGGTGTCTGAAGTTGTTTCGGCATATTATATAATAATCATTATCACGCAACACGTTGATGTAACTACTTTAGCTTCATTATCCCCTCGATAAAAGCAAGATTCTCTACCCCATTATACGCCATACACCGCCACAGCACTATAGGTCCATTGCCGTGTTTAAATGTTGGTCGCAAATTTTCGGATGAAGCTCTGTATTGGCTTTTCTCCATACAAATCTTGGTCCATCGGATCTACAAATATTAAATTTAGACTCACCCGAAAGTACGACTTGTTTACAAAACTCTATTGGTGTTTTGCAAATTCTAAGCGTTTCAGTCTGTTATTATAAAAAAAATTAGGTGTGCCAATACTGTTTGGAGACACTGTATATTACAATTAAGAAAGAAAAAAGCACTATGCGTTCTTAGAACGTTCACAGAGTTCATTGGCACGTCGCGAGGGCACGAGGAAACATCAACCCGCGATCGATCGCAGTCCTTTCCCGAGTATAAACAAAGCAACGTGACATATTCGAGCATTTATCGATACGTTAAACGCAATAACGCAACGCGTGCGTGTGGGTGCGTACAAATGAGAAGGGGAAAACTATATAGGATGCGCGCGCAACGCGAACCACTGTATCGATTTGATATTTGTCGTGTTTCTCCTCTCAAGGGTTGGGTATTTTTTTTTTTTATTTTCAAATTGCTACTTTCGCGCGTTCTCGCAATTCTCTACTGGGTGAGAGGGCATTAACGGGCTGGTTGCGCATTTTATTGCAGGTAGAAAAGAGGCTCACGTGTCTCCGAGTCGAGCGGCTGGCTGACGAGATTGCGAACGTGACGGAAAAGAGACTACGAGTACAAAGACTCCCAATGCACTCGGGGGGTACTAAAGATCGTTTCCAGGCCCAATTATTGGACTGGGATTGAAACTCGGCTGTTTCATTTCGTCGACGATCGACCAACTAATTGATATACCTGGGGAAACGTTTCTTCTTCTCTAGCTTGGGTTCCAAGAAGCTGTCGCTAACATCTGGGCCACTTTAGCAAATGTGGTCACGCACAGAACTCACGTTTCGCAGTAATTTGAAGGCAAAAGGTATAAGGGCTGATAAAGTGTCTCATTTCTTAAGATTGCGAGGGATGGAGCATTAGTTGCAAACTCTGGCGAGCTTTTTGAAAAAGAGTCTTGGAAACCTGCAATAATAAATTTAACTCTGTAGGTTAAAACTGCCTTCATCTGAAGGTTTTACTACCAGTCATCTGATATCTTGTGTACAAGGCTTTATAGGCACTTTTGCTGTTTACCTTAAAAGGTACAAGACAACATAATGTTAGCAAAATTAAATATTATGGTACACACGTATACTTATGTATTCCTTATGTTCATGATGTGAAGAACAAAAATCTTGAAAAATTTTTTCTCTTTCTTTTCAAGATATTGTTATTAATTAATCATAGAGTTTGCAAGAATTCAACAAGGTTCAGTCTTCTTCATTTTTAATAAGCTGTTGTTCATCCTATCTGAATTGAGTGAATCGACCAAAACAAGGGAATAGAAGGTTTCCTCTCTTGTTTCCGCACGGTAGACGATTTACTTCGGTTCGAACGCCCGCGGTAAGGAGACACCAGCAAGTGGCACGGAACACGGAGAATATTTGTAACTTAAACTCTCCCGGGGAACGGCTGAATCCGATACCTTTACGATTCCGTATTGCGTTATTCGGGTACGGTATCCAGCGAATTTCCAAAGTATCTGCTATGGAAATTCGTGCAGCTTCCCGGGATAACAGTAAAGCGTTATTTTATTTAGCGAAAACAAAGGAATGTACTACTGTACTTGTTTCAGGGCATTATAACTACAGTTACAACGCGTGCTAGTGAACGGAACAAAGAATTGCGGTGCAAATTCTTCTCTTACGAAAAGCATAATATGTACGTGCTACTTGGAGTAGCAGAAGTGTGTCAATTTAGATGTTGTGCGGTCGGATACATCGCGCACGAAAAATGTTTGTAATGAAAACTCGTGAGAGAAACGGCACTTAGATTGTTTTCATTTCCACCGCACTTGGATCCTACGCAGCCGCTTTTACAAATATGGTTCAACTATGCAGAGGATTGACATTTAAAATTTCTGTGCGTTTCTATCGCGGTAGAAGTAATATACAGGGTGTTCTGCAACGTGTGTCAGCCATTTATGGAGAAATTGTACGGGCTAAAATAAGACAAAAATGAAGAATGAAAAACTTGCATTTGTGGCTTCGTTAGCAAGTTATTAATTGTTGTGAATTGACATCGAGTGGTTCGAATGGCCCGTGCGATTCTTTCAACATCGTTCATTCGATCTCTTCTTAGAGCTAATTATTAGATAGGCTAATCGACTAATCAATTTGATTTTTCCCTCTAGGCTTCAGGCACAAGAAGGATTAAAGGAAGACGCATCGAATGAAGACGCCCGCAGCCACCGTGGGATTTAATGTAAGTTAATTTAATTTTAGTTTGAGATTGTAACATTCGATGTCTAGTTGCCAAGCTATCATGTTTTAGTTTTATTTGCTCGGAAACTCGCTCCTCATCCCTGGATGAGATCACCTCTGCTTCTATCTATAGAAACAAGTGATCAGCTGTGGGACCGATACCGATGGGTCAATCCATCCCTTGGGAGACCGGTCGAGGGAAAAGTGTCTCGGACTTAGGGGGGTGCATGTTTTCACGCATCTACCTGCGGAAATCTCTCGGGGGCAGGTGCCCCTCTATGCCAGCCGCCCGGAGCTAGGTCCATCTTTGCGTGGCTCCTGAGATGGTGCAGGGAGTGGGTCTGTTCTCGTGAGGAGGGAACATGGATTCCTTCTATCTTTGAGATTCGCTAGTTCAAGGTTTAGATTTTAAGATTTTTGTAAGGAACTTTGATTCCATCTATTTCTCTCTCTCTCTCTCTCTCTCTCTCTGGGTCTCCACTCGCAGCAACCTTCACGTGGTGACACCTGGGCAATCGGTAATAATCGAGCTAATAGGCTGCGAACTTATAATAAAATAGGTGTGAAATTGTAGTTTTAAGGTAATTCTATAGTAATATTATTCTATATCCCGTACATTGTCGGAAATCCCGAACATTTTTGGGATCCCGTATATTCTCGGAAATCCCGAATCATCTCGGGATCCCGCACATTCTCGAGAATCCCGAATATTCTCGGGAATCCCGGATATTTTACGGGAATCCCGAACATTTTCGGGAATCCCACACACCCCTGATTTCAGCCAACAGTACGCTAGTGTCGAAAATACATGTAACGTCGACCAATTAGTGTTCCTTCCAAGTAAAATCCTTCCAATTCCCAACAATTCTTCAGTTTTTCCGGAGCGGACTGGAGTGGGACGGCGGCGAGAAGGAAGTATATTTCCAACAACGCGCATTTCCAATTACGCGGTCAATTGATGTGCCTAACCCCCGCGTTGTTCGAGCGAGCACTGTATATGGAATAAATGAATAATTAAATCAATATTAGATATTTATTATTTAATATGTAATGCTTAATGTGATGTTTAATAAGTATGCTGTTTAGCATTACCGTTCCAATGCCAATTTAGCGCTTACCGCTCTCTGTGTGTTCGAGGTCTTAGGCCGGATTCCCATTGAGCGCTTAAAAATTATCAATCAAATTACCTAAATACTCAAAATTATCGCAAATAATTACACAGCAATATTCGATTGCATTGTTTGAAATAGATATTTTTAATTATTTAGAGTGTTTAGTGTAGGTAATTTGTGAGATGTATTAATATTTTAATATTGACGTTCTTAAGCCTCACACTATTGTACGTTTTGAGAACTATGCCACAGGCACCTTTGATCATCACCAGTGATATTTCTGCAAATACGGAGAGCCAAATATCCGCGTTATATTCATTTGGTTCTATGCTGGAACGTGATAAAGAAAGTCCGTGTCGCGAGGATATAAAAATATACCTTTGCCGTCATCATTTAACGTAAAATGCACAACGTAATTGGAGCGCGCGTTTGTAGAACGACTGTCATAATTACGGGTAAGCTTTAACGTTTCAAGAGAATCGTTCCTCATCTGGAAGGGGTGTCTGCTCGTTTCTAACGTCAAAGAGGAGTATTTGAAAAAGTAAATGAACCCCTCTACAATTTAAAGGATCTAACGTAAAAAAGATTGAATCACGAATTAAATGACAATGCATTAAATTTGACTGCAGAAAGGTATTAGTTTCCAGAAAAAAAAATAAAAATCTGGTACTTCTAGCAAGGAAAAGTGCGAGGATTTCATTAAACAGCTAAGCAAGTGTATGCAAATTCCTTCGCACTATGAAATTCTTTAGGTCAAAGCGAGAACTTCCACTAAATGTTATCGTTTGCCATCTAAAATATTCATGCTCAATAATATATGACTAAAATACAATTTCTATTTAGCTATATACTTACAGCTTATAGTCATACAGAAATTTTATATTGTAATTCTTTTTTCGTGTGTAAGGAAATTAATTAAATAATGCAATAACTTATTGGCAAAACGATCCAGTAGAGAATGCTGATTTCTCCAACAAAATTATGCATTAAATTAATACACTGGCGACATGACGCTAACGAATCTCACATTTCTCGTCGTCTCATGTGATCCGGAAGAATACAGCTTCGGCCGTCGTTACTTATATAGGTTGCCGCAAGCGTCTCGTGATTCTCGTGGAAGAATTAGCGATTTCATGTGGATATAATTTGTAACACGAGAAGTTGATGGTGCTTCGCGTATGTGTTATTGTACGTGACAGGCAATGCCGTTGAATGAGGTTTCTGTTTTCCATTTCCTCCGAGGAATTCATGAAGAAATTGTCCAGAACTTTTTGTTATTAATTTTATTATAACTTTATCTATTTTTCCCACAATCCCTCAGTTTCCGCTGAACCCATATGCAGCAGAGTTGCATAAGTAACTCTCCTACGATTCCCTCAGTGGGCAAGAACCACGCCCAGGGTAACAGGGCTCTCTCCAATTTGAGATTTTAAAGTATCCACCTCAATGCCTGATATAGAAAGTTAGCGTGGGGCAGCCTGTAAAAGGATCAAAACTTAAATGAAGTTAGCGGTGGGATAGAGAATTCTTGGAGAGTGGCGCTGTCGGCGGACGACGCGGCGGTAAGAGGGCGGAGCGAGGGTTCGGCAAACAACTCGTTGCATTTGCCACCTGCAATTCCTTTGCTTCGTCCCCATCATCTTGGCGCACCCTTTATTTCATCTGCGTCGCCCGCCATCGCCGCCGTACTTTAAATAATATTTTGCAAAACAGTCGATCCAAGAGCAACGCCGTCTTCCCCGCCTCCGTTTCGAGGTTGGAACATTTCACTTAAACCGCCGTCTCGGCCCTCCTTTCGCGCAATTTCATTCCCTCTCTCTGTAAGGGACCATTAAAACTGTTTCATCTTTCCATACAATTTGTTTTCCGTGCGCTTTCCCAATGCCGCGCTCACGATTCCGGAGGAACGGACGACGGAAATGCGTCGGAATAAAGTAATCGCGTAACCTGCTGAAGAAACCACGGCGTCCCCATTCTTGAGTCGATCTGATGGCAGCCGGGAAAGCGTTTAAAAGCGTGAACAGGAGGGGGAAGACGTTCATTCAAAATTAAAGAAAGGTTTGCGTTTTATGCAACGCCACAATGGGCCCGGTCTCTTCTATTTCGATTTGCGTTGCACCGAATTCTTCCACCCTGACGCAACAGTTACTTGTTCTTCGTTCATGGTAATCGTTCTTAGAACTACGTCTTTTTCTTGACACGTCGGTAGTTCTTTTATGAAATTCAAGAAGAGTGAATAAATTTGGTTTTGTGGGTGAAGAAGCTTTCTTTAGTGCCCTGAAAATAATTTAATTTTTCTGAGCTAAACAATAAAAGGAAAGCCACTAGTATTTAACGTTGAATTTCAGCAACAATCTTAGTCAAAAGTTATTCAATCTCCATGATATTAATAAGGCTTCTTCTTGTGATGAAAACACGGACCTAAAGGACTGTGCATGATTCTGAGGGGTTGAAGCAAAAGACGGAAGAGGTATCAACTGTCAGCCATCTTGTGTGGTTAGAACTGTGGTGCGCCCTATAGGCAACTTTAATTACTAGTGTAGCGTCTGTAGGATACACGGACCTAACCTAAAGGACTGAGCGTAAAGTAGATCTATATTGTTATTGATCCTGCACATCGAAACTTTATACATTTCTTATAAAAATATTGATAATTTTACAAAACACATCCTTCATGATAACAAATACGTAGAAAAAAATTATTACCCAAGTCACAATTGACTCAGATTATTCAACTGTACAGTTTTAAATACTGCCGCGACGTTATATAGATGGCAGCACTAATTTAACCACTTAAGATGGCTGCAAATCAAATCCCTCCCCGCCCACAACTTCACCCCTCTTGCCAATAGATGTACCTTACGCTCAGTCCTTTAGGTCCGTGGATGAAAACCCGTCAGTAATATTGATTTATTGTCAGACACTTCATTCTTAATTTTGTAATATATTTCTCAATATTACGTTTTCTCATAAGCATTGAAAGTTTAATAATTGAAATATTACCGAATGAATATTTCTAAAATTTTGCATGGAGCTTTACTGTTGTATAAAGATTAATTCCTCCAATTTTCAAAGATTTTTAGTTATTTCTAATGTTGTTGAAGTTCATTCTTATGGTTAAGTTAAGTTACTTTAATGTTACTTTAAATTAAAGGTAAACCTAACGAGGATGAAGTAAAGTATCTGCATGTTTTTAATGGCTTCTAGATGAACGTAGTGATATTTATTGTTATTTCAAGATTAATTCAATGTTATGTTTATGATGCTTCCCGATCACATTCATTAATGTTTTCATGTTTGTAAAGAGCAAGTACTGATCAGAACATTTACTTCGTTCACTTCCCGTTCCTTGTACCATTATCGCTATTATCATTTGCACAGAAGACCTCAACGAATTAAATGCATTCTCGAAACATAGTGCCAAAGATCGGAATGTTCAGTGTTTTCTGCCCAGGCTGAAAGCAATCTGCATTAAAGCAGAAAGTGAATCGTTTTCCATTTCATTATGCTCGCCTTCCGTAATACCTCTATCTTATCAACTTCTCCTTATTTCTGATTCATCGTCAATGCAAGTGAAATGCTTCTACGCAAGCTGCCCTCTCGCGACTTATCCTTAACATTAATTATATCAGTCTATTATTCTGTCTGGCTGTGTAAATAGAAGGATCGGGAAGAGAACAAAGGCAACAAACGGAGAAAAGACTGGGGAGCAGATGGAAAAGAAATGGAAATTAGGCACGCGAGAATAGGGAAAGAAACAATGTCTTATTTTTTGTCCGTAACACTTTGTCAGTGAATTTCAAATAGAAATTATAAGGTCTTATTATAGCGGGGAAACAAACAACGGACTTGTCAAGTCACAAACAGAAGTTTGACCTGCAACGATTTCGAAACAGAAAAGTTAATCCGTGGCGGGAAATGTACACCACGAGTCTGCAAATACTCACAAATCAGAAGTGTCTACGGAATCCAAGCGACTTATCCATCTTTAACTTTCAGTTTGGCGTGAGAAACGTAGCGATGATTGAATTCCAATTTACTTCTGGACCGAAGTTCGAGTAGGACGGGCACAGCCGATCCAGGGAACTTAATAAAAGGATAACCGCAAAAAGATTTCCTTAAAGCACTCGTAACTTTCATAGCGCGGGCACGGTCACCGTGGGAACGATAAGCCGTCCTCTTTCACCGATATGAGCCGACACCGTGCTTCCAGGTCGCCGCTTTACACTGAAACACTTTCTCGTGTCTGGGTGTATGACTCCGGGACGAGAATCCGATAAAAGTTTCGAGGATTATCCGGCGCGGAGTGGCGGGTCGGAGCCAAAGTTCCCCCCTGGTAATGCGAGCATATTGACCGCGACGCGCGGGAATAATGACGACACGGGTGAGGACCAGAGAAAATCTATCGCGGCGTTTTCCTAGAGTTATTGCTATCGGTTGCCTCCCCAAACCGCGGGTCATCACGATCCCGACCACGTTCAAGGCGGGCGGGGAGCGGATCGGGAGGGACCTGAGGGGGCGAGGCAACAACAGGCGTTGAGAAACGGAGACGATTCACGAGGAGAGCGCCCGGGGAATTTGGGGCGAGGGAAAAGGAGAGAACAGTTATTAGCTCTGTATGTATAGCAACGTGAACACAGCAGCGTTGCCGAATCCTGCGGTAATTACCGTGCACGCGTAGTAATTTAGATCCTTTCCCAGAGGGATTTTCGCAAGAAGGGACTTGAAATAGGAGAAGAAACGGTTTACCCGGTGGCTGGTAACTTGGAAAAAACGATTAAGCTCATTGATTTCAGTTAGAATTCGGCGGATGCTTTACCGCTATTGATGCGGTTCTGGGTTACTTTTTCTCGAGCGATTCGGGACTTTTCGATAGCCTGCTCTGTAGAAGAAAGTTTTATTGTCGCCTAGTTCCAGGATAAGTGATATTCCTTGTACATTGAATTGGTATTTCGGTAATCGTATGAATCCCGGTGTTTGCAACAATGTCCAGTTCCGCATTTAGACGGACTCTGAAGTGGCACAGTATTTATGCGTGCTGTGGGTGTTTATGGCACTACGTCAACAATATATCTGTAGCTTTACGCAATAAAACATGTATTACTGTCTTGCAGCGAGTGAGCTACATGAATGGAATTCTAGCTCAAAGAGTGCTCGATCAGTGTGCTTTGGAGCACCTGAGACACCTTCAAACTTGTTCCAAATATTGTCATGTAAAGCCCAAAGCACAGGCTGGTATGTCATTACATCTATTGAAGGGATAGTTCAGTATACCTCCTACATAGGAATTTGGTCATATATGTATGATCGTCTATCTAGGAACACTTCGTATAGGATTACACGTTCGAGTATTTACAGTCTTGGAACCCTATTTGGACTAGCCCTTCAGAGATAAAATATATGTGCACGGGAACCTAAATAATCTGTTACATAGTTCAAGTATTTTTGATTGATCTACACAGTGTGTACAATTACAGGAAAAGGGAAAATGATTTTAGAATTTTATTCTGCATACTACTATGTTTTTCATAAGTACAAACAAATCAAGGAGCGTCACTAATATGAAGTCGCAATGATCGCAGATGATCGCAGCGACTTCGGGTCGCTTATGTGCATCAGGGCCACGGTATAATATAGAGGTGTTCCGACAAAGCACCTCCGCCTGGTTGATTTTTTGTGATCAATAGATGGAAGATCCTCTGGTCGCCGCTAGAGGCGTTATAGTTAGAACTCCGCGTATGGGATGTGTGCGAATGAAGTGCGTCACAGATGATCACAGAGTTTTGCCCGCGCTCGGTCTCCTCACCACTTGAGCTCGCTGAACCAATGGGAGCGCTCTCCATGGATGTTTCTACTCCGACGCACTCTAGCGGTCGCTAGAAGATCTTCCATTTAATGATCACGCATTTCTGAGAGAAGTTGCAACACCTGTATAATACACCAAGATCGGGGTTAAACGTCAAAGTGAAACGAAAGTCAAAAATAACAAAGTTGGTCAGAAAAGCTGTTATTCAGACTCTTCTTCACACACAATTGTAGAAACAATGAATATATCTAAGACAAGTTTGAATAAACTGGGTTTCTGAAACTGTTGTTTCCAAAAGCATAGTTTACGTATTCTTAATCACTTTGTTCCTAAGTTCCAGATAGAAGTCTGTTAAGTTTATCTCTGAAATATTCAGGATCTTGTCAGATTTAAAACACTTCCACAGAAAGTTCTGACGAATAAAACTTTTCAAATACGACGCGTATCACGTCGATGCAGAAGCTTGACACGTAAAAAGAACGTTCATGACAAAAACTGAAGCTATCTATAAAAGCACCGATACGCCACAATAATTTACCGAAAAAGACCCAGCAAAAGGCTTCTCCCTCTGCTTGCGTCTAATAACAGGCGATCCTTTCCAATGCAGCCTGCGTACCGAATCGCTCGAATGATTATTCTGAAAGACTCAACGAACTGCCAACACAGTACCACTCTCATTCCAACGATGCTTGGCCGACAATGGTTTCGGTGAAAAACCGGCTGGTGCACGGTACACCTTTCAAATTGTTTGAGACGAATGTTACGTAGCAACAATATATCCACCCTTTATTACAGGCGGTACGAGCGAGCGTGTCGTCGCGCGCGATTACGACGAGCGAAGCGGCGGCCGAGTGTGTAAAACGCGCGTCATAGGGGCGATTTCCGACGACGTTATTCCGACGCCATGGAGATTACCGCGGAGGGAAAAGCGAAGGACGGGCTGAAATGAATCGCCGGGCCGTGCTGCCGGTAATACACGGGCGTAGCCCGTAACAAGACGCTTAGTCCTCGCGCGACGGTGCGAGGGGGCGTGCGCGGATCAAGCTGCAAACGTCAACCATGGTAATTGTAGTTTATAACGATTCTTCGCTGCGAGGGAGATAATGGCGTCGTTGTCACACGGGGAATTGCACCGATTTCATGCAACACGACAATTGAACGATTCGGTACGGGCATAGAAAAAACTGGTTTCGGCTAAATTTATGGATCGTCCGGTCGCCGACTGTCAAAGTTACTTTCAGCGGTCGGAATTATTTGTTTCGCTGTGTCCTTTTTCGTTCGAGCTAGCCTCGATTCGGTTAATCGAATATTTATCGTTAAACGCAACCGTCGCCGTTCCTTGTTTACGCGCACGATCAGATTGCGCTGTGCTAACTATACCTTGATGAACTTTTAAATATAGCATAGTTGTCGGTGATGGAGGCTTACATTGTTTCGTGCTTTATACACGTTGAATGAATTATTATCTGAATGATATTGTAATATTTTCGATTTGGGCGAATGATAGGTCCTATACCAGGACCATTATAAGTCCCTACCTTGACGACTCAAAGAGAGATTAGCGCCAGCATCCAACAAAACTGACGTGCAGACCTTATGCGTTAAGCCGGCCCCTATACATTAGGCTCGCCCCTAAGCATTAGTGCACTGGCGAAATACAAGGTTAAAAAAATACTATAATACATCCAAATGACATTGATACCAAAATAAAGGGTTTTGATGAACATATACAGTGGAAGCTGAATTAACTTTTATTATTTATAATTTCTCTTGGGCTAAATGTCAATTCATTCTTGCACTAGCGATAAAAGTATATTTTCCCCCTCGAGTAAACCTTGAACCATCAGTTACTAATGGCTTATTAAAAATGTTTGTGCTTCACTCGTGATTCCAATATCAAATCGAGATCCTACCGTATTTTGAAACATTACACGAGACACGATTTCAATTCTTTGAGCGTGATCCGTCTCCGTTGGGGCTCTTTAACTCCCGTTTGGTCAAAGGAAAGCGGTATTGTTATTCCTGAATAAGGTTTCAAAGTGGAACATTATGAAAATGCAGTATCATGTAGCACGTGCACCAGCACCTTTCGCAGGCTCGCGTCAGGAAATTAAACGCTTCCGTGGGCTCTTGTAAGTTCCATGTGAGAACGCATAATGTAGCATCACCTTAAGGCGGTACGTCGTTCGAAGCGCAAAGTCAGGCAAAAGTGTCTTTCCGGTTACCTTCTGGCATGTTCTGATTCTGATAGAACTTCGCGGGAATGTAGAGCACATTGGCGTGCACGGGAAATAGTTCTTCTGCAGAAACTCATACTGACATAAGACGGGAGAAGGCACTTTACAGCTTGCAATATGCTTATCTCCTTTGATACATGACATCAATCATGACTGGCGCAGAAGCTCTCGAGCTAACCGAAGTATTTTGAAAAAATTCAGTTAACTCTTCGCTTCGTGTTAATATTATAAATGATGATTGTACTTTATTGACAGCCAAACCACTTGTTAACTTTGACTAAAATTTATTGACATACGAATATTGAGAAACCGTAAGAAAGATCCATTTATAAACCAACTCGGAAGAAAATGTGTCTCGCAAACTGGAAACGCAAAGATTGAGACCGCTGTTCCGAAAAGAAAAAGCCGACGAAAAGCGTTGAAGAAATTGTCGCACAGTTTTATTCCCATTTGTAGCGATCCTCGGGAAGCCCGTGCGACAATGTTACATAAAGAAGTCCACGTTCAGAGGAAAAAAAAAAAGCTACGGTTGTCCCGATCGTAAACACCCACGCATTCCTTCACGCCGTGAAACGCATCGTAACGCGAAGCAAGATTTACGACTCCGTGATTCTAGGATTCATCGACGCAATAGAGGTTTATTATCGTTCCTTGCGCCGAAACGATTGCCGTTGCCAATTCGATCAAGTGCTTTTCTTTATCCGCGATTGTTTACTGCGTTCTTGACGCGGAACGATAGAATTAATCGCATGCGGAATTGCCGCACATAAATTGCTTCAATTGCACCGTCGAAATGTCACGTTGCAAATATTAACCTGCCAGATTGGAGACGAATTTATGAATTTTGCAATGGTGAACTTTAATTGATAATGTTTATAAATACTCACTAAAGTTCTCGGAGCAACGAAATGTTATACTTCATTCGAATGTAATAACTAGACTGCAGATTTTTATGCAAAATAAAATGTTTAGGAACGCATATAATGAATTTAAACTTGAATAAAAAAATGTCTTATTTTCTAAATATTGCAACTTGAATTGTATTTTTGATATTTTACAAATTTTGGCAACTGTCAACAATGCTGAAGATTTTTAGAATATTGAGAATTGTCATAAATGCATAAAATCTGCAGTCTAGTAATAACGAATAATTTGTAGGTATATTTTAAACAAAATGAATTAATTCAATACAGTTCAAATATTTCCAGATTTAAAAGTGAATTGAGGTTTTATTCCGTTCCGTATTAGGTGTTCTAGTTTATATTCATTATTCGCGAGAACACTTAATATTAAGTGCTTCCTTATCTTGCATCACCCTCAATTTTTCTCTTTCTGCAACGCCTACACATTAAAGCGTTTACCAAATGAAGCAGAATTTCCACCTTTCTTCGCCGCAACCATTTTTCGTCACTCAAGCTCCTGCCTCCCTTAGAGGCAGGGGTTCTCAGTGCCCCGGGGGAATCGATACAGCAGCTTATTGCCGCGAGTAATTAATCACCCGGTTAACCGGCAAAACAAATGGAAGTTAGAGGGTTTTTTTTTCGGTGGTGTCAAGGGGATTGTCGTCTTCGCGCGAGCATATATTTCGACCGACTTGGGAAGTTCCGTCGTAAGCAGGGCCATTTTTCAAGTTTCGCCGCGTAAAAGAGGAGGTGCAGAGAAGGAAGGAAGGTGGCAGGGCGGAGTGGCAGGAGGCGTGTGGGAGGGGAGGGTGATGCGCGCGCGAACGGTGGCATTTTCGAGTTGCGATCGTGTAGATGCGGCGATGGATGCGGGGGGAGGCGGTAGAACGATTGGTAACATCCCCGGGCGAAGAGGATGCATCGAGGCGTGAATGTCGAAATCGATGCGAAGTGAATGCTACAGAGGCAGAGGAAAGTTTAAAGAACGCTCTCGACGGAAGGGGCGGCTTCGGGAGTGTTGCCGTTCCGGTGAAAAGGACGGCCACGAAGACAGACGGTTCTGGAATGTCGTGGGGAGGGTGGAGAAAGATGGAGAGACAAAGTAAATCTTGAGAGGTAAAGACTTCGTATACATCGACAGGGATCCAATAATCGATACCGTCTACAAGAACGAAGAAAGGAGTCGTGTATAACGAGTTGAGTGGTTGAGCCTAACCCGGCGAACCCACCGCCCTCTGACAGAGTCGAAAGCAGCTTCAGCTAATCTACGTGATTTGCTTAATAAACACTTAACCTAATACTATGTACGTAATATGTATCCAAATTGTCTGAGATGCTTACCTCGCTCAAACCTAGAATGCTTCAAGTGATGGGGGAGCAACGCCTATAGACGAGGTTGCCTTAGCTATTGCGATCCAGATTCGCTTACACGATCTATACTACTTAACTAGTTTAGAGCTGTACAGCAGAGTAAAGTACACCTGGGAACTGGAAAAGTGAAGTAGGATGGCCTACAAGACAGGGGGTGTGCGTCGCTCATTCTGTGTAGGTGTGACTGCTTTGGCCAACAATATGCTGCGGTCAAAAATTCATGAGTGAATGGATGCATAAATTAGTCACATCGCATTTCTTCCATATTGCATAAAATCCGTAAAAAGTTCTTTACAAACAATGTTTAATAAGAATAAACTGGCTAACAAGCAGCAAAGACAAAAGTACATAGAAGAAAATGTAAAACTTCTCGGAGTCATCAAGTTAAAAATTTTTCAAGAAATTTTTAATTCATTTTAACGTACATAACAACAAGTTTTTCCATCTTCCTCTAGCGATATTCCTTTTCCAGAGGTACAATTTTTATAATTACGTCGACCTTTATTTAATAATATCAATTACTGAAAAAAGTGGATTTCATATTTTCGTGAGAGTGGAAACCTTGTTTTCGCAACAATACTTATCTTGTTTCGTGAAAGCACATAATCACCCGCCCTCGTCCAGTTTTGTTCCAACCCCGTCGTACCCTTCTCATAAAACGATTGTTGTTTTTTGTCCGGAAAGTTTAGTACGTGCTAGCGAAGGTTTTCTATGCTTTTGAGACTTTTTTGTAAAGTCGACGTATAAGGGAGGCGGTAGAACTTTCTAGTCGAAGTTATGTAGTTTTTTCTCCATGTCTGGCCAAGAGTTATTGTGCTGTTGACTTCAATTTCTGAAATTGATCATGGTGCTAACTTGAATTCAACGACTGCCTTCTATTCTGTTTTCTATGCACATATTAGAATAAAACGAATCATTTGCAAGTTTCAACTTTCATCGAGATCTTTCAAGCTTAAATCAGAGCCAAACAAAACTGTAATACAGATTCAGGAGCTTAGTAGGGTCCACAACAAAATTTGTGATAAACAGTCTTAATATCGTCGCTCTAATATTCATCGGAAACATCCATTTTCTTCATCTCAATTGGCTGTTCAATGTTGGATACAGAACCAACGTATAAGCTGGGCGTTGAAAAAGCGCCGCGTATAATGTCACCCATAGCTTTATACGTCATCTGAAATGATTCAGCATAGCGAGGAGTCCTCATCTGTTACCTTCGATCCCGATTAGTTTTCAGCTTGCCGCGACTACAGCCGTTGATCCACGTCGCGAGCACGGCGGCGCGCGCGCTCTGGCTCAAGGGAGCTGGCAGGGAGGCGAGGGTGCACCTGCTGGAGCCAATGAATTATGGCCATTGCTGATGCATCGTCTGCAGCTTCAAGTGCAGCAAACGTGACGAGCGTCGGCCACCAAAACGAGTCCTGTCACTGTCTCGTCGATACTCCATTAAGCATGACACCGTGCTACTTGTACCAGATAATTTCTTGCCACATATAGCTGAGGAATCCGACAATTTGGACTGGAATCTAGTGAGGTGAACACTCTGCTAGACGTCCATCAATATCCATTGTTGATTTACAACATTATTGGTAAATCTCTCCATTCGAAGTTGATTAGGTTTCTTCTCTGAGGTTGTTCAGAACATGGTGGGTAAATCTGTCTAAATGAGCTGTAAGGACGTCTTAAGAGAAGACAATGAAAAGCATTCCTCAAAAGGGAAAAGTTCGCCGGGAGGACGTGAGAGTCTTTTGTTCTAGGTTAGCTTTGAAGAACAGCCTTAAGACAGTTAACGTCTGTACACCTCGGATGTTCTATTTATTTTCACCCTAAAGTTGCGTAATGTATTAATGTAGTAACGCCTTTTACACTTTTTTAATTTTTGTAACTAATCGTTGCTGAAGATGTAAAACAGGGAGTGTCATAAAAAATTGCAACAAAGCGGTTTCGGAAGATTTGATATTGGGTCTGTGCTGCTAAAAATGAGAAATGTCCTGAATATCCTGAAAGGTGTGACCAGTCTGGTGGAAGCGCAAGCAGAATTAATGGTTGATCAAAGGCCAATGATACTCAATTTATCTTAAGGAAATCAAGAAAGTATCTGAGCAATGAGCGTGGATATTTCAGGTAGCCTGAAGATGAAATGTGGCAATAGTTATTTTAAAAAAAGGTCGCCATTGATTGTGGGAGAAGAATAGCGACAAAGAGGATTTGTTACGTAATTGGCTAGATAAACGAAAAATAATTTACTGTGAATTCTTGGAACCGGACCAAACAATTACCGTGAATGTGCACCGTGAACACCTAAATAAATTGAACGAAGGATCGATAGAAAAACGCTTACGTTTCGTACATAGTAAACAAATTTAGCTTCATCAATAACCGGTCATACGTTGCCGATGTTGACGAAAGTTCAAGCACTGAATCGGAATACTGCGATCGTCCACTTTACTGTCCAAATATTGCTTCGCGTAATTGCCTTCTTCCTTAATGGCTTGAAAGTGATTTAATGGGAAGCAATTTTCAAAAAATTTACTGGAGAGTAAAAGCGTTTATACGACATCTCTAAAAATTTTTTTTAAGCATACGCTAAATTATATTCTTCAGTCGAAAGCATTACAATCGATTAGCTTTTTTTATCTTTCAGTGCTATGTCCAGGGTTCACTAAAATCTGCATCTCTCGTCAAATATCGATAACCACTCGAACGCGAATGAAGTGGCGATCGTTTCATAAAAAAATTTCGTAACACGTGCGTCCTTGATGCACTGCTTGATTAAAATGGAGAAGCGAAATTGAATAAATGTTAATGTCTCGTCCAAGGAGAGAGGTAATGAAGGGTGGAGGGAGCAGATCGATACAGTTGTTGGTCACAGAGACGCGCTAGTGGGAGAATGCTTTATTAGAAAATATATCGCGGTAAATCGCCACTGTGTAAATAATTACAAAGCATGTGTCGCGCAAACTGAAATGTTCCGATGGGCAATCCCAACATCGTGTAATACAACGCAGCCGTCAGCCAATTGATTTGTCCATAGTTGAAACGTGTGTTCGCGTTTGTGTGTTGGAAAATGCATGACCACGCCAATTTCGGCGTTGATTTATTTTTACCGTTCAAACTCGCGCATCCATTAAACGCAAAACCATGTTAAAAGATAAATGAAGATAAACAAATTAGCGCGTCTATCGCGCAGCCGGTCCGTGTTTCGCCGGACTCCCTTGCTGTTTCTTGTTAAGCGGGGAAAGTGAGCTCGTTTCCTTAATTTACATTGACTAAAATTACATACTTCATGTAAAGAATGGATTATTACTCATACTCATTTTGCCCATGTGGCATTAAATTTCTATTTGTCTAGTGTTACTTATCTAGGGAATATTTTTTTTTTTCACTTCATAAATGATGTTACTAAAGGTTAGTATTGTCTTTCTGATTTTGGTAATTATAACCTCGTCACTTATTAAAAAATAAACAAAATTCTGTGTTCATTTTTATGCTTAATAATTTCTTATAGAAATCACAAAAAGAATGATTTATAGTTTCTATTTTATTCTTATAGTAACGACTCGTTTGCTACAAGACACTGTAAATATTCAATTTCCCTTCAGGCGGATTTCGTTTGCTGCCCAAAACAGTTATAGTGCCTTTCAGATCAATATTTCGATACTCGAACTTTTCAATACCAAAGTCTGTAGCCCGAAAGCCAGAACGCATCAATTCAAAAATCTTCATGTCACAACAAAACGTTGTGTCATATCCAGTTGAAAACAACCAACAACGGTCTGCCTCGTCAGTTCCCCAATTAGTTGTGGCTCGATTCCAACGTATCTGGAATAAAATGATTTAATTTTAATTAATACACGCGCAATCGCTGCAAACTCTACTTCCAACAGGATCTTCTGTTATCTATGACTGCACAGCACGATTCTTAATTGCACATTAAATAAACTCTCATTTCTCATTTCAGTGTCTGTTTAAATTAAAAGTAGCGCAAATGTAATGACAATTGTTTGCATAAATTACCTTTTTGATTTATGACGCATGGCTCATTGTGCGCGTTATGAACATAATCTAGATTCAAATAACGCGCCGAAATATCAGCGGTAGGGAAACCAATAAATGTCTGTTTGCAAGAGCAATAATTCATGTGACAACAGTTGCAGTCTACTTTGGGCATTTTCTAAATCGGGTAAGGAATAATTAATTATTGGGAAATTAAGTGGCTGTTCCTGGTTGTAATTTAATTTCCTTGTGACAATAATATCAGGTCCACAACATTTTGAATGGCACTGTGACAGCATTTACGAAAAGGAGGCTCGTATATTGGACGAACTAGTGGAACGTGTTGGTAATCGGCACTCCGGATCATTCAGTTCCGTGTGGACAATTAGCGAGTTCACTATGGTTTTGGTTATACCCCGCAGGGAGTTTCTATATTGAGTCATAAAAGACCCTGACGTAAACTGAGATAATGGGTCGACTTGGTCCACTTAAGACAAGGTGAACTTACGGCGCGTGTTCATGGGCAAGTACTACCGGTGACTCGTAACACTTGCAGCCGAAGGGTTCAAGTACGGTCCAATTTATGTCCGTGCCATATTACCAGCGACGTGTTACGGCCCGAAAGGCCACAATGCGAGGCGACAAGTCTATAAGCTGTGTCCGAAGTTCCTCGTAACACTTTAAATTACATAAGACTGCTTGTTACCGTAGTCTAATACGTTGGATGACCGGTTAAAATCAATGTTGACATGTCTTTTCTTTTCTATTAATACAAACGCTTTCATATCACAGTACTTCTTATTTTTTACGTTTACAACGAACGGGTGTGCGAGATATTTATAAAGGTTCTCCAAATAATATATTTATTAAACAGTTACTTTTTCCTCTAAATTACACAATAACATATTTTTTTTATTTATTGTAGTATGTAAAAAACGGACAAATTTTCAAACTAAAATACGAATGTACTAATTTACTTTCTTTTCACGCCCGCATATGCTACGGGTGTGAACGTTTTCAACTACTAAGCCCCTGAAAATTCTTTTGTCGGATCTGAAGCAATATTTATAAACTTTTGCATCACTGTGAACTTCTGTAGAACTCCACAATAGTCGTCAGAATAAGATGTAGGTATTGAAAGTTATGTCGCGTATAAAAGTACAATCCAACCCCTCTGAATGGTCAGCGAGCATTATTAAACGAGATCGGTCGGAACAATCGAGTCGATTCATTCTATGTAAAAGGGATGTTCTCCTTTTGGCCCGTATCCATTTCGCGTCGGTACTCGAAAGAGCAAGGAGTTCGATCTCCTGCCGACTCAAAAGCGGAAACGGATGATTGCTTCCGATACATCACACTATTTTCCGAGATCCTCCACTCGAGGCCGAAGATAAAGAGACTGGGGAAAGGCGGACGATTTTATACGTATTGTACCGATAACACTTGAGCAAACAGATTTGTTCTTGCAAGCACGATTCTCACCGTTTCACGATTCTTTTTGCATCCCGAGGATATATGTTTTTCAAAAATTTATTTGTTATTTCCATATTCTTTAAATTTCATAAGTTTATTTAAAAACAAGCCTGCGAGAAATTTTTATTGAACGTTCTTTTCGTTCATTTATTCGTTTGGATAAATCAAACAATATTGTTCCATTTGAATTCACTGTTTCTTTATTTTCCGCGTCACGTATTTTCCCAGAAGCGCGTCGATATTTTGTTTTTTTACAATTATTGAACACATCGACGTACCTACCTTCCACGATAATTTTATTTCGTTATCAATTCATTTATTATGCAATCATTCTTTGCCGATGTGTCTTCGTATTGGTCATGGAAAGTGCCATTCAGTTTTTTACGCTTGGATATATTGAATCATAAAAATTGATTTTTTAAATTAAAGAAAATAATCAACTAGGGATCACATTTCCCTTAATGTAATTGCCTACTTCGTTACTATTGACTGTTATCTAACTTGGAATATCAGACACTCCTGTGAATGAGTAGACTGTTTCTTATCACCCCTATGATCAGTATGTGTTTACCCTTGTCGAGATTCACCTTGTAATCACTTTTCCTGCGTCACGATTGCTGTTCATAGATTATTCTTACTTACGCGTTATCGCAACGTCCAAGTAGAAATTAAAAACGAAGGCGCGTGAATCATTTCCACAATATCACTATCACTATTTATAAAAACCTACGGTTATCTGATTTTCATAACAATTTACACAACAGGAATCACCACCCAGAAGTTTAACGATCAGTTTAATGTTACCGCCGAGGGTACCAATGGAAAATGGAAACTCGGGCAAAGTTTCCCGCAGGAAATCCGATACTTGTAATTGTTGGCTGAAATATACAAAAAGGAAATAAAAATAAAAAAAAAAAAAAAAAAAGGAGCGGGATGTGGGTTGGGCGAGAAAGAGCACACAGCAGCAAATCGTCGGGCACAGAAAAATCCGCGACGGGGGATCGTACAAAGCAAGTGTACCCGTCCTTCCGTACGAAAGCTCTGTAACCGAAAAATTCGCAATACCTTTTGTTCCTAAGTTTTCGTCGGTCTTGGAAGAGTCGCGCTCGCTATAGCCGGGTCTGCCAAATCTAAAGTAGTTCGAAAACGCAAAGCCGCGCAAAACATACCTAGGCGATTCAGTTCCCCCAGTCGACGGAACTCCGCGGCGTCTGCGTTAAGAAAAAGAAGTACGGAGTGCAGTCGAGTCGCGGAAGCTTCTCTGATTCGCGGCGGCGCAGGAAGTCGAGCGCGCGCTCTTTTTGCCCGCGAAACTTCCCTTTGCGAGTACTCGTTCGATACAGAAAGACCGCTGTCGGGAATGACAGCTTCCGTGTTATGTCCCGCCACTTCTTCGCCGAATGAAATTATTGAGACGACATGGACAGCGAAGGAATTTAAGTAGGCTCCAACGAAAGGCGATTCAGTGTAAACTGAGGACTCGAGTTACCTGATTATTTCAATATTTGTGCGTATGGTGCGCGTGATTCGGTGATGCGAAGGTATTTTGGATATTGTGGTGAACAAATCGTTTTAAACTATGCAATGTTGGTATACTTGCTTTAAATAAATAGTGGGGATGTTAAAGGCATATTAACGTTGGGGTTTCACTGCACCCCGTAGGCTGACAGAGGATCTACCGTTGGTCCAACTGTGCCCTCCAGGCAAGTGAAGTCGCGTGTATAAATTACGTCATATTTGGTAATTAATTTTGAGAGTAATTAATGTTTCCAAATTACTTCCATTCTTAAGCAGTTTAATCTACGCAGGAGGATTCGCAGGTGGAAAATTAATGAGGAAGTGCATAACAAAAGACTGTGAATGCAGGTGGGCCTTTTTCACCGTAAAACCAATCATAACCATCTTTTCAGCTCCGAACAGTACATTGAAATCAGTTCGTCGCTGCCATCCACTGCACGCTTATTGGTTTCCTTCCTGTTCGCGTCACCCAGATCGAGCGAGAGACGGCGGACGACAGAGACAAAGTTTACTTCGTCCTCTCGTTACGCGAATTATCAAAGGGCACGAGAGAGCACCGGCTATCTCGGGCTAACTCAATGACTCGTCCCGAAATAATTGTTCCGGGTTAATGTCTAACGACCTTTCAGACGATGTAATCTCAAGCAGAAGCACTTGCGTCTTCGTAGTGTCATCTCTATCCTCCGTCTCTCTCTCTTTTCCTTTGTGTTGCCGTAAAGACGATTGAAACGAGAAATTGTTCGAATGTTTCCCCCTCGAACGATAAAAAAGGGGAATGAGAGAAAGGAATAACAGTAGATTCTTCGCGATATAAGACGACATTCTGTAGTCCGTTTTCATTCTGAGCAATTATTTCTTTCGCCCCCGCGTCGCTCGGCAATTACTTTGTCCGATAATTTTTCACGAAGTGCGGACCTCGACGGCGTTCAGCGAGTTAGGAATCACATCGGCCACGACCTTAATTTGTGTTCCGTTACATGGCTAATTAGCGAGCTCAACGTACCGAAACCGCTGGGTTTGAGAATTTTGCGAGTATAATTACTCCGGTTTAACATCGGCCGTATCTTCCAAGAGGGCTGACGACGTGGCTATTATACGTATTAAAACCGCGGCATTGCCTTGGCAACGAGATTCTTTCATTAATTTATCAAAGGAATAACTTTGTTATCAAAAGGAGAGGATTGCACGGAACGGTTTGTATTAGGGGCTAGATCTTTTCACGTAATATGGCAGTCTTAAAATATTCTTAATGTCCTGTTTAGGATTATGGTTGCAATTTGACATTTCATGACTTCTCTCTTTGTACACGAAACTTTTCATATTTTATATTTTTATTTTATAAAAATAAGAATTCAACCCGTATTTTTTACATCACACTAGAAATAGACATTCCGATTCTTCATATTACCTCATCCTTTTCCCTGCACGTATTGCAATAATCCATTAATTATTTGAAACCGTTGTTTAGTATCGGCATACATTTTAAGTGAGATAAACACGCACGGACATCACAATTTCGCACAATTTTTGTGCGAATGTAAGATATGTAATCCACGATTTCGTAATAAAAATATTACTTATTTATTATAAATTATAATTATAATAATTATAAATTATTATTATTGTTATTATTATTATTATTATTGGTTTGCATAGTGTTTAAATTTAGTATGTAGTATGTCTTAAAATAATATATTATGTAATTTGAACCATTCATTTAATTTCAACCGTATCAGAACATCCTTTTTTTCATTTAAATACTTTTTTAATATTACAAATATGATAATTATTTATGTAGATGTGGTTCGTCTGTACATAAAAAATCACTCAATCATAAAAAAATGAAAATTGAACATTTTTAGCTTCTGCTGACAGAGGCGACGAGAAAGTTTTTCAATTTTCTTTCTAGTTTACCGATTTTCGACCTTCTTGGAAAGCAATTTAGGAGTCATTAGGGAACTTTGAGACGGGAAGCAAACGTCCAGAAAGAATGTCCCCATAAATAGAAGGGAAAGTATTAGCAACAGTTTGAAGTAAGCATTCACATTTTTAAATATTTCTGTTGAAAAGAATTTAAAACGTATATAATTATTTTGTACATTTATTGACTCTATTACTAACATTTACAGAAGACAAAACAAAAGTTTAAATTGACTTTACAATATGCTTATTACTCATAAAGTGGAAACTACAATTACTAATCTGAATTACCTATATCTTATTATCCTGATTTCCAATGCACTCAATTGTTGCATCTCATTATCTTAAATAACTAGTTGGTCGATAATGTATAAAGCAATCATTGTACAATTATTACATATGTTGCAACTGCACCGTTTGTGTGTGTAGTGTGTTCGTAATTCTCAATAGCAATAGAGCTTTTTTATTCAGCTCTTTTTGCTATTTTATATCTTTATAAATATCACATCATTCATATGTTATGCTAATTGATCTGTTATTTAAAATTATTTCAAGAATCACCCTTTTTAAGGACCTGCGACATTTTTGTTACACCCTGTATACGTTCAATGTATAGACATTCATTTGTATATTCATACAGATCGGAGGTCATCCCACTACTAAACATTCTCAATTTGGTCGAAGAGAAGTACAATAACTAAAAATGATTACGAATTTTCTGTTCTTAAAACGTGAACTCTGATTTCATCGTTACCAGCCGGCTACCGCTCGATGCTTTTAAGAGACTTCAATTCCGCCACAAAGTTATTAAAATTAACAGGACAATTATGCAACTCCGACCGATTTCACCCTATGTTTGCTTTGAATTAAAACTTGCAAAGGGAAATCGTTTGCTCCGCGAACGCTTTTAAATTGCGACAGAATTCGTTACAAAGTTCTCGCAATTCATTATGCGGTAATTTTCAATATGCAGCCGTCTATACGTTTTATGTTTTTTTTTTGGCGAATTTAATCGTTAATTGCGCGTCGTCTTTTCACAGCAATTTTCTGCGCTATAGCGATAATGGCGACTGCTTCCCTACACGCTGAACGTTCGTTCAAATTTTCTATTAACATTACGCGACATTCGTTTTGAATTTCAACGTTTTCGTTTGTATTTTTGTTCATTTTAAATAGACACGACAAATACGAAACGTGAGTTTCCGACTAACGTCTGATTTTCACTCTGATATATTAAAGCTCAGTTACGTGAAAATTACTGAGCCATCATATCGTTAGTTACGTGTACCAGTTTGCTAATATCTAGGTCAATGAGTGGAACATAACCTGACAGAGATCTTTATTGATAACTTTAATGTAACTTGTTTAATTATACATTCTCTGTGCAGCTAGTTACCCAATAATGAACGCAGGGGCGTTAATCAAATTGATTAGCCTAACAAACCATAATGCAAACCATATCCTTGATCATGTTTCCAGTTTATCACCTTCTTAGGAGCTTGCCGTCTACAGGTAATTAAATTTGCCTGCTTTGAAATGAAGAGGCTTCAGAAAATCGGACGTAACTGTAGTAGATATTGAGCAGATTGCTCACGTAACCGAAGTTATAAACCAATTCTTCACCAATTAGATAATCTTCTGAGGCAATCTCTTTGCGGTGCTGAGTCCTTAATCTGTTCAGTTCGAAGTGATTGCTCACCCCGGTTGCGTAAATCCAACACGGGAGAGTAGAAAGAACTTTGCTGCTGATACTTTGGGGAGTATTTAGAGGGTAGAATTTAACTACAAAGCGGATAAGAAGGAAAAGAATCAGCGAAGTAGATTATTCCTTATCTTTGCCTCTTCGCGTAAATACGGAGCAACGAAGGAGTGCCAAGTTATTCAGACAAAAAAGTTAAAACAACACTCGGATATACATTTTTGTGGCGTTTATAAATACCTCCGTACTGAAAAATAAAACCATATCTTTATAAAAATGAACAAATGTTTGTTATTATTTAATCCAAGAGTTCCTAGAATACAATTGGATACTTTGGTCTGCTACTATCCGATCAGAAATGCAGAATGTAATATACACGCTGTAAGGATATTTTCAATAAAGATACTAGCACTAATTTTCAAGACAGAAAGCAAAATGTATTTTGATTCGGTTGTATAAACTGGGCAGGACGAATTGGCAGTCGCTCCTCCTTCAATAGGCGGTCCAGGGGAGGGGCGATGTTGGGGCGTGCACCGTGAATAGCCAATAAGCGAATGGAGAGGGTCACACCTATCCCCACCATAAGATCTTAGCCGTTAAAAATTTAAATCCGGTGTTTATAAGATTTCCTTACGTTACAAGGATTCAGTCAGATCGAAGACGTCACCTAAAAAGTCACCAACACGCAGTATCTACTTATCATACGTAGAACGAAGATCCAGCCTCAGTAACTCAGTGACTACAAGTTCAGCATAATTCTTCCAACGAGCCTGCTCCACCGACTCCCGCAGTTCCGAAAATACTTAAAATGATAATCACAACTAGATCATTCCGTATAATGCATGTCGAAAGGAATCGGTCCTTGACGGTGGTTGGTTCGCAACTTGGCAAACAATGCCGCGTGCGGTGGCCTGGTCTTGTTACACGGAAGCGTTTCGCATTCGACGACGAGTAATTTTCAGATCTGCTCCGAACGAGGTCGGAAAGTTCGATCGCGCGACGAAAAAAGAATTTCCGCCGGTTACGGAGAGAAACTTTGACTGATGATTCCGCGGAGGACGGCGAAGTATCGGCATTATACGCGACCCAGACTTACGGTATTAGCAGCGCCGCGGTACCACCGTCTATGGATTCTCATTTCCCGTGGATGAGAGTTGCATTATTCGGGGATGCTTTTCATTGTTACTGGCAAAATGCCGAGCATAAGTAATGCTCGAACATCAGCGGTCCCATAGATCGCCTTTCCTTTCCCCCTCGACACTTTGTCCGTTCCATTAATGTTATCATTATTATTATTGGACGGAAAACAGGCCACGATTCTTCTCGAGACTCCGACGAAATACGTTCCTTTGTCTTTCGAGCCGTGAAACGAAGGAAATGAGCTTTCTTGTCATTCGACGAAGCCCTTGGAGCGTGCAACGCTGAGTTAACTTGGCTCGGAGTTTTAATGATTACCCTTATTTAGAAGACAGGATGATATGTCGACTTCGTTGCGGCTCGTAATATTTTTCCTTTGGTTTTTATCATTTCTTAGATTATATAGCACACGCAGTGATTATTCGAGCGATATTTCATGTCTTAAGAATATAGTGTATCCTTTGTTCGGAAAACTTGTTTTCTTAGCATTATACAGGGTGTTTTGTAATTAAACAAGACAACATTACAACATACATAACCGGCTCCTGGATCATTCTCCGAGGTATGTATATTTTGTAGCTCTTTGTAGCTACATACAAGAAAAAGTTACAGTGAATTCTCCATAGAAGCGACCATTCGATATAAGCAACTTCAGTTTCAATAATTCGTTACAAGTAGACTGCGGATCTTTATGCATTTATGGCAATCCGAAATGCACAAAAATCTACGAAACTGTTGATAGGTACTAAAATATACAAAATGTCAAAAATATACTTTAACTTACAGTGTTTAGAAAATGAAATATACTGTTATTTATGTTTCAGCTATCTACAGTATTTTCTCCATATAGACTCGAAAAAAAACCATACGATACACGCTCGTATTTTATCCCCACCAGTAGCGGCATCCGTCTTTGAACCAGCGTCTTTTTCGCGCGCTGTCTCTTTCTACGTTCGGCACATTACAAACAAAGTAGTACCCTACGATATAGGCTCGTCTCCGGTCTCCAGGAGAGAGCCTATATCGAGAAAATACTGTATTTGTACTTGCAAACAATTTATTTTGTATAAAGATCCGCAATCTAGTTATAAGCGACTGTTACGTCATAATACCACTATGCGAACAACACATGGAGAAGTAAAATACTTAACACTACATCATAATCTGTAACTTTCACACTCTCAGTCTTAGATGTTTTTAAATTTTAAATATTGTGGTCGAGGCCCTGAGGTATAATTGATTTTCTGGTCAACGAATCATATTTCGCCATGAGATGTAGCCAATTGAATCTCACGATGTAACAAATTAAATTCTCCAACAACAATTGAATCCCATTTCTCGATATAAGCGACCTTTTCCTATCTATGAGTGACTTTAAAAAAAAAAAATCGATTGGGTTTGGGTCGCTTATAACGAGAATTCAGTACATAATCAAATTCGTGGATCTTTGGTCTGCTTCAAGAACGGATTTGGTGGTACAAGGTGATACAAGTCGGGTTCGTATTTATTATTTATTAAAATTTTCACCGTGTTTTAGTATATGAGGGTTTTATTTACAAAACAACCGCAAACCTCACCACATGTTAAAGTAGCAGTGAGGCCCAAATCCCGTGGCAGAAACTCAACGTTGATGCGTACGTGACGGCATAGATGCACACACTGTTTCTCCATTGAATCGTAAAAGCCAACCAAGCGACCCAATTGTTCTGACCACCGTAAAAAGGTATGATTCTTCGAAACAGCGATGTTTTACTACTCGCTGCATGCGCTTGTGCAAACTTGAAAAAAGAATAACAGGAAGACAGGAAAAGAGGACGGCATGAATTCAGATGGTCCAGAATTTCAGCTCTACGGACTCATGTTAAATTAAAACTCGACGCGTTTCTGCGTAATGGCCGGAGTTCGTAACGCAACGTGAGCAGTTTCGCTGATGAGGTTCTTATTGACTAGCGTTATTAACCCATGACTATGAAACACGGAAAATTCAAGCTGGCAATAACGGTTTTATGAAAATGCGCATTTATAATCTGGCTTGCTAGATTTGTCGCGGAAAATACACCAGAAGTATTGCAGCGGCTTAGTTTGTATATGTGTACTTTATAGTTTGCAAATGCTATTAGTGCTTTGAACGTGACAGAAATTACAGTAGAATTATCTGGACTCCAGTTGAATACGTTTCAAACATCTGAGAAGCTCTTAAAAGTCCTTTGTATACCAGTTTAGACACAAGCACCACCTATACGTTACATCTCATATGTTTATTCATTTCAAGAGTTCAATTTAAACGTTATCCGAGTCACAGAGGGACTCGGATTCAAGCCATCCCCAGCCTAGGTGCATCCGCTTTAAGTGTCTCCTAAAGATATGCGCATCGCCGCCTGTGTAATTGGATCTCGACCGACTTTATAAATGTCGCGAATAATTGGTCGGTCTGTCGAGATCCCAGGGCTTCTCGAAAATCTCGTTAGAACAAGGACCGCAATTTCGTCTTTTGCTTACATCCGCGCGGATAAACAAAGCCGCGAAGCAGAGGCAGGAAGCGGCTTCCCAATGCTCGGTCCACTTTAAAAATTATCATCCTTGGCGGTAGCGATATGACGGAAAAAATTTCATGAGCCGGAATAATCTCACTTATTGCGTCAACAACAGTATTCCAAAATCGAATGTACCGCGAATTTTAATGTACCAGGGGTTGTAAAAGCATGTCTATTGCCGTTGCGTAACACATCATTCTTTATTGCCTTTCTCGTCATTTTGCATACATTTTAAATTACTTCTATACAATTTGTTTATAGTTTGAGTAATAATTTCCCAAAATATATTATTACTAATTTATGTGAATCACACCAAATCCAGTACTGTTTAACAACGAACTTTGCTGTGAAGTACGTTGATTACTATAATAAAGTTCCATCGGCATGTATAGTTGTTACACAACTGAAAATTTTGGGCATTCCGCGGTCAAACGGTTTTAATATTCGTTATGTGCGAAGTTAACAGTTTCGATTCGTTGTTGCGCACGGAGATCACGATAAATTGCACGCGTATGTACAGGTAAAAATCGATAGGACAATAAAGGCTGCCTATTGAATCTCTTAACCTACGGTTAGTTGCACTCGCAACGCGTTTCAATTTTTTCGAAGTTGCACGAACGAATCCGCGAAGTGTGTACACGCGTACGCGCTTTTAATTTACTGAAGGAATGCAGTTGGCAATTTTAAAATTGTAAAAAATCGTTCGTATATCGTATGGAAAACATTCCTCTGTACGTCGGCGCGATCAGCCTGCGCGGAATGTCTGACGTAATCACCAGTTTTCGTTTCAATTAAATCCACATCGGTATGCAAATTAAGATGAGTTTTCCGTTTGCGTTTTCCGTAAAAGGAAGAAACTCGTCATTGTAGAGGTATGAAAATGATTGGTGGAAGAAGAGGCGGAAAGCAGCTGCTACTGGTTCAGATAACAATCATTTTCTTTTTCGGTTTGCAATTGTTTGAGGTCTTGATCAATCAAAGTTTAAACTATAAATGATAAATGGTTAGCTAATCAAGGTCTCATTTTATATTGGCTATCGCTGAACTTTTCATAAAATTAGCCAATATTTTTAATTACTCGTGAAAACGAAAAGAGTATTTCGAGAGATAAAGTTAGGTACGACATCGCGATACGTCGTTTACTTCAACGAGGACACGCGCTGCGACCGAACCTCCCCTGTCTCTTTCCCTTGAATCGAGGTCGAGACTGTGTCCGTTGAAATTTTGTGTTACTCGAGCGACGTCCATTAATGAAAATCGATTACCTATCGGAGCTACTGCTTACACCGATGCGCGTCAAAAGCTTCTGCATGCATGTGTATCTCTAACCCCATCGGGACTAGGACTGCCACGCGATGATGACGGCTATACATGCCCTAACTTATGTACACTAATTCCAGAGATTCCAAGAGACACATTAGCCTAACGAAAACTGAGCGATAACGAGTGATCAGCCGGTCGGCTAAAAGGGAAGCTCGCCCAAAGAATTAATCGATCAAAGTGCATATGATGCGGCAGGAATTAGGGTACACTTTGTCGAGCACAAGAATCGACGTTTAGAAACGGGTTTATTGATATGATCTACTTGCGATGCATAGAGGGAAACTTTTAATGAAATTAATCCGACGAATTAACTGCGCAATTAAAAGCTTTGGTACTGAACGCCGGATCGGGGTTTTATTCGCGACTACGCAAACAGATCCATGAAAAAGAATTACGTTACTTCTCTTGTTGGAATTTGTAGATACCTGTTTGTAACGCTATCGCGACGAATTTTTTTAAAACGGCACATTTTCGATTGTGCTTCATTTCGATTGTTTTCCGTCACAGAAAAGATATCGATCTGCCATTTCGATGGCGACGGTTGAAGACAGGCTTTTCTCTTTGTTGACACGATTCTCGCGTGCACAGAGGCATTCACTGTCACGTTCCGTCAGAAACGGTACATGCAGTTTTCGACGGTCGCGTTTCCGGTGGCAGGGCCGGCTCGCCGTCGACGCAGCGTCATTTCGACACACAACGTTTCGGGTGCGTCACCCCGTTATTTTCAATTGCGTTTTGAAAAGACTAGACTGAATGGGCACTGTGTCGTCCCAATGTATCGAGTAGTACAGAGTACGCTCTATCACGTCTCTGGAGACTCACACTTAATTTGCACGTAACTTTGGATGAGCAGTGAGCGATAACTGTCCGCCGGCGTTGTTTTTGCATACCAACCATACAACGATGTACACTTTGAATACGCTATGGAGCAACGCTTAGAGAAAGTTATTGGGTGTGTACTGATCGCGTCAATCGTGAAATGTTATTGATTGCGCTCTGATACATCCAAACGCCAATCACTCTAATAATTCTAGAGCAGATATCAATTAAAATCAAGTTCGTGTTCCGGTCTAAAAGATGCTAATAATGCAGGAAGAATATAATATACGTTCCTTATCGATCCAAAAATAGTAAAGCATTGATTCTTCGTTCTCACTTCCACAGAAAGATTCGAAGCGTCGATTGGTTACCGTAACTCTCGATATTTCATTGGTAGCAAGTGTCTGCAGACAGTTGGTTAAATTTCTTTGGCAACAAGGAAAACGGTCCCGGGAAGGTTGCCGTGGTATTCCTGGGAGGCGTGTCGCACGAAAAGCTTCATGCCAGGCTATAAAATTCTGAACGGCAAGGGAGCAGAGGACAGAAAAATCAATTAGACTGCCTCCAACAGCCACGTCGCCATGATTCAGGAAACCGATAAATCTGAGCGCACCGACATCAGCACCTCCGCCGCTTAGATCTTGAGTATCCACCGTCTCCTTCCTCGTCTTTGTCCTTTTTCCTTTCGGGGGAATAGAGGCGTAATGATCTAACTGTGGCGCAGCCGAGACTTTGTCGACGCGCCCACAACCCCAACACGTTCTCATCAGTAATTAACACTGGGAGACAATTTTATAACTGCTATTTGCTCTCCGTCGAGTAATCCGTTAAGCAGTATTTAGACCTCAGAGGTGTAGGACGCTCATTAAATTTGATGTAAAAAAAATGATGAAATATTATCCCGTATCACGGTGCAGCGATTAGTTATAGCAATCCGAGACTCGGTTAACGTGAATTCAGGTCTTTGAAGTTGAAATCAAAGGCCATTTGAAACTCTCCGAATTCACGTTTCAATTCATTCTATTGTGCGTTGATCACGCGATTATTATGGGATTAAAGGACAGTTGCTTCAAAGTGTATCTTTCGACTTTGATTACGGTCGCTGGTTCGGAAAAGGGACCTTTGATCGTGAATACTTTATCATTCGGATGTGGATTAACTAAAAACTCGATTGTCCAGATGAAATTACGAATTTTTCTTTCCATTTGTGTTATCTTTTTTTAAAACCTAAAAATTTGGTTTAGGAAAATTTTTAAATAAAATAAGTCTATTGTTTATAGTTTTATGAAATAGAATTTTACGAATAATTTGCATTTCTTCTTTTAGACTCTTATTCGTTAAATAAGTTTCACGTAAATCTCGATGCGAGTGTTGCAAGAGGACTTAAGGCGGCCAAATAATCAGTGCTCCATCGCATTTCTTTGGGAGGGTATCGCTAAAGACGTCGAACTTAAAACTCCACCCTGTTGTAGGACTTTGTTTCGAGGATTTCTCGAGAGAAGGGCAAACGTAAACAAGAGAGTGATTAAGCCGATATAACAGAAGTTCGAAAGTTTAGGTTGTACTTCGCTACGTTCCTTATTGTCTTGCTTTTCACTCGCTCGCTCTTGTAAACTTGAAGCACGGTGGACTATTCGAAATTTACTATCCACTAAATAAATAGTACCCGACCGCACGTGAAGAACTAGATTTTATTGCCAATCAGAATCGCGTACGAAACTTTAGCTTTTATTATTACAAGGTCGTAAATGTGATGAATGTTTTTAAAGTACGAAGTGAAAATTACTGTGCTTGGCAAAAAGTTTGTCAATATCAGAAATTATTATTTATTATTGAAAAGAAGCAAATGAACAAACGAAACGTTGCTCACCATAATTTATTCAGTGCTTTATGAATATCCAGATGTAGCTCAAAGTCAGGAGTTCGTAAATTACAGATAACTCAATGTGCTTTACGTCGACTCAGACGCGGAGGCAAAGACAATTTCGAGCAGTAGTTTCTTCATCAATGGATATTGTAGGCCAAACGCTTTCTCAATCCGCTTGATTGCTATTTGAGATACGCCTTAAAGTCTAGTTACCACTTCAATGCACATTTCAGACTTCAATGTGGTTCATAAAAATATTTCATCGTTTTGATTGACATTATAATCGCTAAGGGTGACGGCATCGAACACTACGAAACACGCGACAAAATTTACATCGTGATACGCCACGTTCGACTTTCGGCCGACTATCGCGTATTATTGCTCGACCGATAAAATTATCAAATTTAAAATGCGCCCAGAGCAGCGGATGCAGTTTAAACTATCGGATTGGAACAAAGCCTAGGGCGCATTATCTATTTTGCGATCGTCAATTTCCATATTGCTCGGCATGAATATTCAAACAGCCGGTATGTACATTACGACAAACGTGTGCATACATTTTTGATGTATGCACCACGGACCGAGTCGCGATAAAGCAAGAGACCACCGTCTGATGTGTATTCACGAACGTCTGTAACGCTGGCTAACACTTCTTAAGTAATTAATGCGACTACCTGCGAAGCATGATAACGTGTCTGTTAATACTTTGACGGTTTATTATCACATTTTCGTGAGTTCAGTCGCCTGGACGCGATGTTACTGTCCGCTAAAGTTAATTTACGCGTACGTATTATGAATGTTTGTAGTTGTAATTGCGTTTATATTTCCTTGGTACAATATTGATGGGATCTTCATGTACCTGATGTCCCATAATTAGTGCAAATAGAAAATTCTACTGAGCGTCACATGATAGATAATCCTTTGACTATTGTTCCTGCAACTGTTTTGGACTTCATCGTGGGCTGCCAGAGAATCGTCAAACATTATTGTTTTTTTTTTTTTTTTTTTGAGTAGTAGGTAAGGGTAGACAAAACAGTTTTAAAGAAATACATTGTTGAAGATATAATAAAAGAAATCTGCACATTCCAACAAATAGTCAAGTTAGTAGACACCGGACCACATTTCATTTATATTGTTACGCAGCATGTTTTAATATATTAATCAAATTTAGAACGTCAGAGTAAATTTGTTTCAGACTTGTATTGTGAGAATACAATAATTACATTAAAAACATGCCATGGCGAACCTGTGGCTATCCATTATCTGATTACTGTTTACCACAGATGCGACATATAGAATGCTTTGAGAAATAATGAATTGCGTTTAGGAGTAATTAATCAATGTACAGATCCTTTTGAATAAATAATTTCAAGTAAAAGCTTGTCATTTCGCAATATTTCGATAGTTTTTTTCATCATGTAGATTTCATCATGTGAGCATTCGTAAAATTCAGAGCAGCTCACAATTTTTTTCCTCTAATTCTTCGACGTTGCTACTAAGCTATTTGTTTACGTTCTCTTTGAAATATTAAACTTCGTATTTTCGCTTACTTTTACTAAATGTATTTTTAACGAGCTCTCGTTAGCGAATCGTTCTCGAATTCAGATCAAAAGATATGAATTTTTTACTACTTTTATAAGATCTCATAACATGTAAACAATTAAAAACTCCAAGCAAAACTTTCGTTTCAAATTTCTCTGAAATTAGAATTTTTTCATAAATCAAATTTAAAAATTTCTACGTAAGTCAAATTTTAGTCCAAAAATTTTTTATTAGGCAAATTTTTATTTCAAAGCCTCCTTAGATTAATTATAATAAAGTGCATTATCCACGGTACACTCTACAATAAAATTACGCGTATAGTTAAATGCAACCATGCAACAAACATTTCCTTGGTTATTTAATCTTATTCGCGAATATTCGATCAAGGCAGTTTCGTTATTGGGATCGGCTAAAAATCTATAACGGGAATATCATAATCGCTCGGCATAATCTAATTTATTATTAAACGCATTCACCGCGAAAGTTCGCCCGCGACAGTCGAGGCGAAACCCGCTCAGCGTGGCATTTAAATTTAAAATCAGAATTTAAAACAGCGGCCAGATAAATATCTATAAACGGTTGAATAATAAAAATACTCCGAAACTCGATGGCTCCGTGGAAACGTGAAAAATAAGCGCAGCTAGGTTCTGAATGCGAAGCAGAGAAAAATAGGGGAAAAACCGAAACAAGGATAGCGCTTCCGAGCTCGTTTGGAAAATAATTCCCTTTAACCGGACCTTTTCTACACGGAGGCACGAGAAAATGATTCAAAGCGTAACAAATCGACGAAATATTCTGTTCTTAATTATTGAATAGAAAGAAAAAAATGGTTGATTTTAATTGTACACGTCAACATTTACTTTTGGCTGTAGGAAAAGTAGCCAATATTATTTAATTATTGGATTGCGGATGATCATATAATTTTTAGTTTTTACAGATAAAAATCAGAAATTGAAACTTGAATAGCAACGTGCCATATTTTTAATATTTGATTAATATTGTACTTTAGCATCTGTAAATAGCCCCGTCGTCGATTTTTCATATTTATATTTGCCTCAGTTGTATATTTCGTACAAAATTATTCAATATTTCTGTCAGGAAACTCGAAGTGAACTTATTTCACAATCTAACAGTAACTAGCCGCTAATACGGATGATAGACAATTATTACCACTTGAAAAGTTATAGCTTCTCCAGCATTCTTTAATTCAAACGGGAACTCTGGTAGCTAGCTCCGGGACGCGATTTAAGCTCGGAAGCACGCCAATAATGCCGGAAGCTCCATCGAGTAGGATCCGTGCATAGCGATTTAAACATTGTCGTTCAGCCGGAAATAACCGATACGCTTGTCACCGGGATTCGTAATTCACGAGCCGGGCTGCTTCCCTAGCGGAGGCTACGCACGAAGAATGCGCATTCCCGGGCAAACAGCTTGCGAGTAGCTCGCGACTTACTCCGCAACGAGCCTCAAAGTGGCTCTATTTATCGGAGACTATAGCCGCGCTCATAGTGAGAGGATTCTACTCGGAAGAAAATTGAACGGAAACGGAATAAGCATATTTTCGTGCCGATTCCGTCGGTTCTCCTCTTTTTCTTAGTATACGTTCAATACGTCTCACACGCCCGAGCAGTCCCGACTCCTCGTTCCGAATTCCGACTATTAAACTTCGTTCTGTGCGCGAAGAGCCGCGGCGAACTCAGAGGATGAATTTGAACGAAGTGCGAGCGAGTACGGATGTGTGTGAGCGCGCGCACGCGTGCACACAACGATCGCCAACTAATAGTTTAATGCTTTCTCGATTTCTACCTCGACCGTGGCCGTTTGCTTGAGCTAGAGAAAGGTAATGTAACTAACAGTAATGCCGTCCAACGTTTCCGCGGCAGGTAAATGTAATGGAAAACGCTTTGGTACCGGAATCGAGCGACCAGACCAATATCATAATTCTCAGACAGTCGAGTGGACCGACTTACCTGGCGCGCCACGCTCAAAACCAGTGTTCGGCCCAGTAGACAAATGGATCGTAATAACGGGACTTGGTTTATCCGCGTTTGTGCGTCGAACTCTAATGAGTCTCACCAGTGAATACATCAGCTGCTCGTTTCGTGTGTTTTTCTCCGTTTCAAAACCGCGCGGCTAACTTAAAGGCATTGCTACTGCAAAATAGAGACGATTCAGGCATATCTTTCAGCATATAAATCAGTCGATAATTACTCAGAATTCTTACGCTAATTTCGTCTACGGATCAGAGACGTATCACCGCGTGTTTGTTTGTGACACGTGTCATTTCGTTCGAACACGATAAACGCAAAGCCAGTAGAGTAGGAGGAAACGTTTCGGTTCGCTCGATGATTTCCAGGATGGCAGCCAACCACTGGCGTTCAATTTCAGTAGCGAAAAAACGATTTAATTAACCGGGAGGGTAAGCGTGCGATCGCATGCGGAAGATAAACTGATATGTGAAACAGAAAAAAATCACGTGCGATCCCGCGAAGCGGAAGCAACATGACAAACCCCGCTACCGTTCGTTGTACTCGTCATGTCGCTTCTGCGGTTTGATCCTACCTCTGGTTAACGGAAAAGCGATACGTAGCGCTGGTTCACGAATCCTATAATCCCATTCGAATTTTAAGTGGTCTTCGACTGTCACTAGTTTCGGCCCCCCACCTCCTCGTGACCACGATTTTCGTTCAACCATTCGTTCCACATTCCTTTCTGTTGAACATTTCTGGATATCTCGGCCGAACGTGTAGAGGGGTAGGATATCAGGCGGGCGAGTGAATCGGAAATCGATACCTTCGAAGGTTAAATGATAGGCAGTATTTACATGACAGACATTTACTTTGCTCGCGTATGAATCATGGTATCAACCACTGAGACATAATGACGCGGAATTTGCCAGTTTTTTTAGCGAAATGGATTCCTGGAGTTTGTTCACCATTATCGATGTCCACGCTCTAAAAACATGTGGACATCTTCGTTAATCTCACTAAATTTGTTTAGATCCGCACAGTGCTTCGATTCTAAATAGCACTATCACAGTAAGGGTGTCGGATACTGGATTACCGACCTCTGGTGGCAGAAAAGTGAACTAAACGGGTCCCATGTATTTCTTATGGGACAGCTGATGCAGGATTTCGGACAGAATAGGAACCAAAACGCATAATAATTATGATATTATTATTCAGGGAATAAAGGCCGAGGTCGCTACAGAGACCTTTTTTGAAAAAAGGTCCAGGAATAAATTTCTTCTATAAAAACATTGACATCCTTTTTTTACGAAGTTTTGAGAGCCAAATTGCAAAAAAGGGCTCTGTAGCGACCTCCGCATTGAAACAAAGAAATTATAAAAAAAAAAAATCATAAACAAGTAGTGTTTCTTCGCTGCAAAAAGTTGCATCTGCTGAATGTATGAAATCCGAGCTGTTTGTTTACAAACATGGCTGACCTTGCTCGCGCCCTTGCCATATATAGGTTGAATCAGGGCCGACGTAAATTATGTGGACTTTAGGTGTATTTCTATATTTATATTAAACGTTATTATTAAGTTCTAAATGTTTACAAAGCATTGATTGTTATTGCAGTTATCATAGAGAACACTTTGCTAAGTTAATTGCTTATTTATCAATAAAAGTTGTATATATTTATTTTATTATGCGTACACAGACTCCACGGTAAGCTTGTTACGGTACTATCTTTACCCACGTGGCTGCCATAAAGTATCTATATATCACATCATAGTTCATTTTTTTTTGGAACTTTTTCTTTCTGCCCGCAGAGGTCGGTAATCCAGTATCCGACACCCGTAATAAGCAACTAAATGTACAATCGAATCTCTGAAAGATTCACAGATACAAAAGACCCAGGAACGTCTTGGTACGAATAGCTAACCAGCATCAGTAGACACAGTATTAATTAGATTGTATTTGTTCTGCCCCAGTTGATTAAATGTACAACTTCTAAGGATCCGTTGCAGCCGTACCGAAGAGTATGAATATCGAGCACAAGTCATCGCGGTGGCGTACAAGTTTACGGAGCAACTTGCCAACTGATCCACGCGAAGCCTTCCTGATTATTGCTTCTATCCACCTCGATAAAGTACAAACGTGCGGAGGGATCGGAGGGAGAGGTTTCGAGCAGGGAAAAGCTATCGCGGAACAAGGAAGACAGATGGACGGTGGTGGAGCTTATTGAAGGAGGATGGGAGGACTTTGATAATTAGTCGACGTCCGTGCCAGAGGAAAGTCGAGCATGGTAACCTATAGGTTTTCCTGGATCGCGAGTAACCGAAGTAGTTGCGAAACAGCCATAACAAAAGATGGAATTAATTAGGATGGGACGATCGTCGGTTCGATGAAACCCCGTTGGCAACGATCCAGTAAACAAGTAGGTATTGATTCAGATGGCAAAGGTGGAGTTGGGGAGCGGAGGCGGATTAGGGTGGGGACTCAGCCCACATTAACCGGCTGTCGTACGTATTTATCCGCAAATTTATATCTTCGGTACATATGCGCCGCCGTTTAAACACATTGGCCTCGCGACGAAAGTTGAACGGGTGAAATACAACGAGCCCGATCGCATGTGTCAATTAGTATTCAATTTATGACTACCGGCAAAAACATTGGTCGGTTGGAACGTTCTACTATGTCGGTTTCACCGTCACTATTTCACCCCGTCCTTTGCTTTGACGCTGCTGTCCCGCGTTGGTCAGACTACTCAGTCCCGGCGGGTCGTTACACGGTTGGCGAGAACAGTGTTCTAGAAGTTCAAACCTTAATTTGTAAAAAAAAGTGTTCATTGAGCCCCTCAATCCCGGGATCCGTACCTCATATGGACCCAACATTTTTTGTGAATCCGATCACATAACAATGTTTTTTGGAATAAATATAGTCTTATATCTTGAACTCTTATGATAGTTAGAAAGTAGAAGGCATGCTCTTAAATATTCTATATAGATTTCATGTAAAATATAGTTCGGGAACTTAAAATAATGCTATGAGTTAGGAAGGAGTTAAAAGAAAGCCGTTTTCAATACTTAGGCAGTACTCATTTGTATAAAATACACACATACACTTCAAGAATTGTCTAATTTTGTAAATTTTTTTTATGTCCATAAAATTCTGATTCGAAAACTTCCTTTTTATCGAACAAAAACGGGAATGTTTGTCTGCTCTTTCCTAATTCATAATTACAGCAGTAATTATCATGGTACTAATTTAATGAATGCAAACAGACATTGAGTACAAAATCATGAAAGTGTATAATGATAGTATCACGAGAATTACCTAGTGTATCTTTTGACAAAGAATTCACCACGTGACTCTAGGGTTAGTTAATAGATGAGCAAGCATTTGCGTAAGCTTTAGGCCAGGGTTCAACTTTTCAGTTCGAAAGTCGATTTTGTAAAGATGTATTCGTATACCGGGTTAATTCCGCAATTTCAAAGTTCTGGTTAATATTGGGTGTAAAGGTGCGAGAAGGGGCGCGATCCGATAGAGTTGAGGAAGCACTTTTCTATCCCGTTATCGTAAAAAGCAAAAGTCCAAGCGAATTTTTTATAGATAGCTGCGCATGAGTCTTCTTTATTATTCGAAGTTACGAGCGTCGAATAAGTTCGGTAAAAAAGATTGGAAAGTTTTGATCGAACCGTTATCTTGGTCAGATTTTCCCTTGGAAAATAGTGTTATCATGGTTCCGCGTGCATAGCAAGCAAGTCTCTGTAATTTCTAATCAGAAATTCTTAAGCGGCGAATACTTACGAAATTTAGTTTACTAAAAATTCCTTCTTTTTGCGTTTATGGATAAATTATTGTAATTTAACTTTCCTTTAAAATATATATTCTAGTGAAATATTGGATAGTCAATGAAATTATAATATACGAGTTTTTATTTGTTCGGATATTACTCGATGGAAAATGGGAGCTTGCGTTACATTTATTATACAAAATCTCGCTCGTTCCACTTTCGCAATTCAGCCAAGCAAATTAAACAACGAAAGAGGAAATCAATGACGACGCTAGGAAAGAGTAACCAATGCCCGCAATCGAATACCAAGTTATTTCAATTCCAATTTTGAATGAAATTGAGATATCCAATCATAACACTTTCCGAGTGGCGTGTTCTTAAGAAAAGGAATCGATACATCGCGGAGCATACGATATGGTATCGAAACGTTCTTTCCGCTTTACCAGTAATTATCTGACACAAATGAAAGCAAATTAATTTCAAACACGAGTTTCAGAGTCTACAAGCCACAATTAAATTCTAAATTAATTGAGTTGATATTGAAATCATATGTATCGTATTTCGACTTGCTTTCCTCCAAAGCGTAAAACTAAATTCCCTATTTCGCTTAACAAATATCCACAAAACACTTTATGTCCCAGCACAAAAGTACAATTCGCTTTTGTCGAGGGTAAAGAATGAATGTCACAAAGCAGCCCCCCTAACTAAAAGTCGGAAAGCTTCAATCTGTCTTTCCAATGAAAAGAGAAAACAGAACAATCACGAAGTCAGTAACTTCCAATGGACAAAAAAAGGAGGGAAGATACGAAACGACGGTATTCTACATTAATGAAACTTTCTCTGAGAAGATTTCGCAGGACGGCCCGTAGACACCCCTATATTCAATTTAGCTTCGTCGTGGTGCAAAGGGGAGTTATACAGGTCCGAGCTAACGTCTGGTTGCTTCAGATTACATGGATAATTGGGGTCTCCATCAAGCCATTCTTCCGGGAAGTCCCGCCCTTTCGACTTGACAGCGCTAACTGTGGATTTTTCGCTTTGCGGCGAGCCTCGACCTCGGAGTGTTGGTGAACTCGTCGCCGGCCCCTTTGACCCGAGGTAAGTCGGGAAGGTAATTCATCTGTCTCTCTGCACGCGGCGCTCTAACGTGGAAACGCTCTGGATGAACGAGAAAGGAACGGTCAAGTAGCGACCCGGGGAAGATCAAGTGTCCCCGAAACTTTTTAACGGGGACGGTATCAAGCGCTCTCCGGAGTATTGCGTTCGCTCAAGTGTTATTCAAATTAGTGTGGCGATAAATTCGGTAGCGACAGGAGCACTCGGGAGCAAGTTGCACGACACTTGTTAACTCTGAGACACGCTTCGATTAAATGGCGAACATTTCGAGTCGCTGAATACGAATATCTGAATTACAAAGGCTTGTTTTAATTCGATCTCCATAATTATCGAAAAGTTCTAGCGGGGTAGTTAACTGTAGTTTTCAAGGAAGAAAGTGAAACTTGGATTCCACGAGCTAATTGATCTTCTCAGACGATTCGACAATTACATTTCAGCGGGAAAGGTCGTTTATTCTAAGACATTGGATTAATCTTTATAATTATGAAAGTTGTCGGAGTAAAAAATCTGAGAGCTTCGAAGTTCGTGCAATGCCAATTTGCATTCTAATACTGTGTACTTATTAGACACTCTGCTTATCAGAACGATTTCGTTTTGCACTTTTGGTGACACTTTTCCTTTGCAAGTGAACAAAATCGATTCGTTACACGAGAGATACATAGTTCCATTAAGGCGAAGTGCAGTAGAGTATTGCAATTGCACAGCCGAGAAAAATTTTATTATAGAAGGAGACTTTTAATTAAGCCACTTAACTTTTTCTTCTAACAATTTCCTGTATCTTCGCATAGAAAGAAATTGCATCTCGTCCTAGTTCCCAGAATCACTCTGTCTACAGAAAAAAGGAACAGGAGACTGTACGTAAACAGACGGGCGGATATTGTTCAAGACACAGACGTTTATGTTCATGAACATAATAGGCTTTTGTTCACATTATAACATTGTGCGTAAACAATTTTCAAACATTGATCAAATGAAAACCAAGTGAACATTAATAAACTATTATATGTACAACACTGTTTATTAAAGGTACTGTTTTTAATAGCTTCCACCAATTGAATTATTAAATAAAAACAATTTTGTCTACCGAATTTTATTTCTACCCACCCTCCAGCACTTCCACGGGCCAAAAGGTGAAGGCCGTTCTGTTTCCAAGCGAGGAAAACTTACGCCCTCAACTTCCCAACGAACGCAAAGCACCGGGACAAGGACAAAGAGGCTCCGATTTTAACAAAGACACTCGAACCTTCCTATCGACGCTTCCAAAGTAAGACGCTCGGGATTCAACGTATTCAACGGGAACTTTACTGCCTACTGTAACGGCAAGACTTCTTTCCCCATTGATTCGCAAAGGATTAGGGAAGCTGATCGAGCCGACCCCAGGAGGTAACGCCGAATCCTCGACGGTGTCTGCCCCGAGAGGGTAGCGAAAGAGTCGGAAGCTAATTCGACGACGGATAGCTTCGAGATGGGTTACGTGGCTAATAATGGCGAACGGAAGTCGAAGGGAAGATTCAGAAACGCGTAGTCGATGAAGTACAAGGGCTGCCGCTCGGCGAGAAACGGCGCGGCGAGGGTGAAGTGTTATAGATCGGTATGCAAACGACGCATATACCAGTTCGGGTTTACGAGCGATCGTAAATAACGCGCGAAGGCTCCCGTTTGATGGAAAATTCCTCGGGGATAGGCGGTGGGTTCGACGCGTCGCTAATGTTACTTGATTGTGGCCCGAGTCTGACTGACTGTCTGATTCCGCCCGATATCCTCAGCCGCGATTCGACGCCGCAGCCGGGCTCTGACGAACTATTGTCGACGAGGGAGGCAACGTCGTACGCTTCCTCGGGATCGAATTCTACTTGGGCCAAATCTAATTTCTCGAACCACCGCGAACTCCGTGTCCGAGGAATCACGACGGCCGAGTCTCTTACTTCGGTTTGCAGGGACAACCGTGGATTGCTCGGCTACTGCCGCTGAAAGAGCGAAAAATGAGGGCCGACCGCGTGAAGGCGAAGTTATCGAATATCAAAGTTTCGAAATTTCGCGTTGCCAGCAAAGTTCACTGGGAAACATAACTTATAAGTAAGTTCGGTTGGTAGGGTCCTGCTAAGGAGAGAGCATCAGGATACAGGCAGCGGGGTTGGGTCAGTCGAGTGAGGGTGAAAAAGCAAAAGGGCGGAAGTCGTGGGAGCCGGCTAGGTGGGCGGCGGGAGAGACGGTGATGGTAGTGGGAAAGAGGTCGGAGGATCATTCGTCTCCGGGAGACGGAAGTTAGGCCGGTTCGAGGACAAAGTTTGGTCAGAGTCCAAGTCGCTAAAAGGAAGAAAATTTCGGAAAATACGGGTAAGGGGGAGGGAAAGTCGGCGCCGCGTGTACCGCTATGCCATTGAAGAAATTTAACAGGAACACTGCTGCGTGGCGCGACCGAATTCGCCAACTCGCGAAACACTTTTAAACTAACTAACGGGCCACGTCTGCCCCCGGAACGTCCGCAGGAAGGAGACGCCGAGCGGGAGCGAGACGAGAAGATGCCCCTTAAGATAGACTGCCGCCGCAGTACTGGGCGCCATCGGAATATGCTTTTTCGTCGACTTGGAGGACATGTCACGGTCACGGAGAGCTGTCCAGTCATTTATTTCGTCTGCACTGTGTCAGCGATGCATTGTCTGGCGAAGTGCATGTGTAACTGCTGTTCTTTTCAGACAAAAAAGAATATATCAGCAATTTTTACTTCTAACATTAAATGCTTTACCCCAATAAGACATCAAAATTTGGCCAGCTACTTCGGAAATACTCTATGCATCAAACGCTGGAATCGTAAACTGTTATTTTCTCTAGAATTAAACGTCTCCAATTTATCACAAAACCGAAAGTACGGGAAGAATGACATGACAAAAGCATGTAATTCTAAAATTCATGTCAACGGTGATCCCCAAGGGACACAATTTCGAAATAGCCGACGATACATTTTTTCCAAATATAATATTTGCCTCGTTAGAGTAAACAGTTTGCTCTGGAGACGCTTTTCCCGTTATTATACGGCTTTCAGCTGCAAACTCTCGTCCTAAATTTCTCATGAATTTCGTGCGATACCGTTTGGCGGATTTTAAAGCGTCCGCGCCCGCTCCGCCCCCCCCCCGGCCTCTTCAACCGCGCCTTCGCCCCGTCCCGTGCTACCGGAATGAAAATTTTAACAGGAACTGTTCATAAAATTACGTAAATTGTTCAATAGTTGCGGAATATTCCGACGATGTTGACTCGCCCGTACTTGCGTGAATCAATTTCCGCGTAAACTGGAATATCTAGTTTTCTTGACGCGACGTCAACGTACTTTCCAACTTTTTCAATGATCTGTTCGGTGACCCAGATCCGCGGCTCGATTTCGTGACAAAAATTATAAGAAGTGTTCGATGCGGTGCACGCATACCGAACACGTGCCGCATTTCGCAACGCCGGGCTTTATAAATTTAAAAAAACCGATTGTGCACGTGTTTCGCGTGACTTTTAGCCACGATGGAAACTTTGTGTTATTGTTCACTCTATATTCATAATAAAAAGATGCGATTAAATAGAATTATAAATATTTCTAAAAATCCTGTTTATAGGAAAGAAATTTCAGCTGTATTTCAGTATACGAAACAATGACAAATACTGCGGAATTTATTTTACTTGTTAAACAATTACACTTCATTACGTGCGTGGTAAAATTAAACATAAATTACTGGATCACTTGCTGCAATTATTCATGACAAACCTTTATTCATGACATTAACCTCGAGGACAAACTCAGAGTCCTAGTCACATAATATCCCATATTGAAATCTCTAACGATTAATCTTATTAATTATTATTAACCGTGTACGAAACCGAACCGCATAGTTTTTGAAGTTTAGTTAATTGCAAGTGTTACTGAAACTGCAACGAATATCGTTTGATAATGGGAGTATAGAATTATTTACAAATAGTTTATAACTACGAACAACAGTACTTTCTTAAAGCAGTATGTATTTTCCAGTATCAATAATAACAATAAATACCTAAATAATAAATACCTTGACAGAGGATAAAGCAAGGATTGTTGACCGATCAGCGCAGCCCCTACTATTATCTACCGATCTGACGCACCTAATTGGTCGTAGCCATCTGTGTACACCTCCTACTGCTTAGCGTGGACGTAACATGATCGACGTAACATCATCTAGCACAGAGTACAGCGAACGTCAAGTAGATGTTCGGATCCAAATGAAGTTCATGAACATTATACAATATAATCAAATTTTACAAGAATATAAAGTGGTTCAAATATTTATTAACAATTTCTGTTACAGCTAGTCGTTAACGACGAATCAGAGGTGATTCAGCCCTTTGTATTCTGAACAGGACCAAGTCTAAATTCAACTACTTCCAATTGTCCCATATCCAACCACATTCCATTTCCACAGCAGCAGATCTTAAGAATACCGAAGGGAACAAAAGACCAAACACCTTGCAAGAATAATCGCCAGCGAAAGAGGTCCAAGTCGAGCGAAACAAATTTCATCGTGCACAATGGAGAGTCACTTGCTGGGAGTCGGAGGTTCACTGGCCAGGGACAAGTAGATTTTCCCCAGTGGTCTGCCATCCGGCCCACCGAGAAAGGATCGTTGCAATTAGAACGATAGAAAACCGGGTCGGTCTTTTCGAGGTTAGACAACAGCAACGTTTCGGTGCCACGGGTGGATGACGATAAAAGAAGGAGACCAACTCGTAGACAATGCAAAACGATTTCCACTCCTGCTCCACGGGTCCAGCCTCACCTCGTGGCTCCAGGAATTCGGTCGCTCCGAATTCATTCAGTAAGGAAGGTAGGGCTGGGACGAGAGCACGTAGAATGGCCAAACGGGCGAGCACACGGAGACATGTGGACGGATGTGTGGAAGTGCATCAATAATGCAGCGGGGCTAAGCACTTTTACGACAACCTTGACGATGCCTCCCAAATACCCTCGTATTTTATGGCTGCATAATCGTTACCTTCTTTCGCTACTTTCTATACAAAAGTCACTTTAATGCCACTTGATTCTCGGCGCCTTCCTCATGCTAGGCGAATGTTAATTGATAGGCCATCTAATGATGCATAACTGAAATCTAAATCTGAACATTTTTGTTTTTGAAATCAAGTATTAAAATTACCTAAAATTATTGTGCCTAGACTTTTGTATTTGGCAAAGAGTTTATTGAGTTTTTCTTAAATAATCCATATTTTTGTCTTTATAATAAGGAATATAGGAGCACTCTATTTGCAGGAGTGTCCCATACCCTGTACACGTACCAAATTCATAGTATGCAGCGATACTGGAGTGGCATCAGGAGAAGGAAAGGCAGACGTTACGTTCGATGCGAACTCGTCAAAGTGCCAAATCCCCGCGGGTACAGAGACTGAAGGGAGACAGAAAGGGAGAATGGTATGTGCCACGGTCTCGTAGATTCGATCAATGGGAACAACGCGACGTCGGTTCGCCGCTTCATCGACGACGTGATCAAGCTTCGTTTCTCGTCCTCCCTGTTCGTAGCCTTCCATTTTCTGTCTCGTTTCTCCCCACTGTCGTTTCCCTCTTTTCCTTTTCCTTCTTTGTCTTCCGCCTTCTGTCTAACACCCCCACGAGCCGTCAATCTTCCTCCAACGATCTAGAAAATGTTCCCCTTCGCAGCGGTCGGGTCGTAGAAACGGTGGAAAATTATGTGCGTGTCATTAAGCGTCTATCCTGGCGATACTTCATTGTTAATATATTCAAGCGAGTGGTTCAAGGGTAACCAAGATAACCGAAATGAAGAAAGAATAAAGTAATATAGAACACCAACGAAGTCGTGTTTAATCAAGGCATTTGGTGTGACTCTTTGAAAAGAATGAGAAATTCGAAAAGTTTGTGTGTCTGAAGAATGGGTTAGGAAGTTGCAGGAAAATTAAAGGAGCCAAAAGAATGGGAGCAGAAAGGTGGGAGAGTAGTTATTGGAATAGCCGCGGGCTTGTAGATCATTGTAAGGAGTGCAGTGATATGTGGAATACTTTTGATATTCTAAGGTGGGTATTCGAAATTCTGAGGTATATTATAGAAAATTCAAGTTTAGTGGAATCGCTAGTAATTCATTAAGATCAAATTTATAAGAATTTAGAAACCGAATAACAACCTCGAAAGAAGTTATTTGCTATTCCTGCCTTGGTTTATCTTTATTACAACGAGAGTCATTAGCACCTAAAATAGCAACGCCTTAATTTTTTTTATTTTAATTCACTATGCGATTGCCGGCCCCTGTCATTGGCATTTAGAGTGTGGGCTGTTGGTCGGACCAATCTTCTTTTTGCCCCGCCCACAAAAGGCGTATCAACGGAGGAGCACTGCTCAGGATTGGCTGCCGTGTGAGTCACGTGCGCCTTTTTCAGGATTTCTCATAGCCATGGGGCTATTGCTTTGATCCAGGATGGACAGAGGCGGGGTACATTACAAAATTCAAAAGAAGTTTAAAAATCTTTCGAAATTTCTAAGTTTTTCTAAGAATTTGTGTATACTGGGTGTCTTAGCTGAAGGAGATTATCTAAACATCTGCTTTCTTTTAATGACACGAAAAACATCTTTGCAACAATTTAAATGTTTTCAAGGGAAAAATACCATGGAAGAACAATTTTTTTTGTTGGGATATCTTTTAGTTTTTCTCTAAGATTATTGGCATTTTTTGTAAAGAAAACGTGTATATGAACTTCTATAGCTGGGGTACCGTGTATAGAATGTTAATCTGAAGTTCAATTTCAAGCTTGTATTAAGTGTTACACTGAACATGTTGAATTATGTACGGATGTACGTCGAGAGATAAACTGTGTAACTCTAAACAGTAAGACTCTCTAAACAGAGACCCTCTAAACAGTAAGTTCACAAGTAATTCGAAGTAACCAGTCGTGTGGGTCGCCTTGTATACACGGTGTCCCACGTAACACTTTTCACGATTTTTCAAGTACTTGCGATAATCTGACAAAAAAATATTGTAAACAACAGTTGATCAGTTTTCGATTGGCTATATATTGCAATAAAAAAAGTTCGAAAAAATTATTTTGTTTATTATTGTCAAGGCCACCTTCATTTTTTTAAATGGCACTTTGTATTTTTGACTTAACATATTATAGCCCGTATCAAGACGAATTTAACGACCTAGTATACTATGACCTTCGGATGACCTTTTTTTATTGCAATGCATAGTCAATCGAAAACTGATCAATTTTGTTTAAAATATTTTTTTGTCAGATTATCGCAAGTACATACTTGGAAAATCGTGAAAAGTGTTACGTGGGACACCCTGTATATATTTGGGCAAGCCCAACCAAAGGGGTGTCGTGGTTAGAATGAAGAACGCGAGGCAGACAAAGACGGTAAGTTGAGTTGGCAAAGGTACGCCAGAAGTGGGAGAGAGAGACACAATCCGGGCGATCTTCGAATTCTCTTCCCGATTCAAGTTGTAGTGAAAGAAGAGAAGAAAGGTGGAAGTCTGTCTTGGAGAGTAGCATGTCATCAAGTCCAACTCGCTCGATTCACGACCCTATCACCGAGCTTTCCAAAGCTGCGGAAAAACACAGGTAGAAAAGTCTTTGACCGGTCTTCCTTCGTGGAAAATTACGGACTACTATTTTCCCATCCGGTCTCTCCAGTACCCCCTTTCTTCTCCATTCCCATTTTCACCCTTTCATTATCATTCGTCTTTCCTACCCGTTGGAAAAGCACACATCATTTTCTTTCTGCTGGTTATTCTTTCTCCGGTTCCGATACGACGCGTAAAACGTAATTTCTAGCAAAAGAATGGGGGAAGGTGTGCTCGAGCCACGGCGCCGTGTTCTTCGCCTTTGTGTCTGCTCTGTGGTTTTAAAAATTGAAAAGTGCACTCGTAGCAGTAACGCACGCACTTCGCTTCAAAAGAAATGTAAAACCATTTGCGGAACGCGTTGATGGAACTTTTAGAGTTCATAGATAGAAGTTTATGCTTGAGCAAGCCAACCTGAGATATGTTTTCTGCGATGTGAAATTGGAGTAAGACGAGAAGAGAAAATGAAGGTATAGTCAATTTCGTGATGCTCTGCTCACATTAAACTTTCTTGTGTCAAATAGAAAAGCTTTTTGACTTCTGATAACATATGTATGTTTTATACTATGATACTATACATATAGTTGTTAATATTGAACTGATCAATCAAGAATTTCTAATTGATTCTGAATGATCTGTAATGTGGTAAGATGAAGTTGGTAGTTATCAGACTAGGTGTGGCAAATAAGAACCATTCCGCCCACAAAAGGCTGACTATTGGAGTGCCAACAGCCAATTGTGGTGGGGAACATTATGATGGGAAAGCAGGTGTCCGGTAATCCAGAGACAAGACAAGACAGATGCAATCACTAATGTAATAAAACATTTTTTAAACCGCTTTGATATTTCATAATGAGGTTAATAATAATAGCACAGGTTTTTACGTTTTGTCTCTTATAAGATTCATAAGCCTATGCCGAAAATCTGTCATAACTACGATGCAATTGTAAATTTTCTTAAACTTCCTACCCTTGCTCAACGTAGAATGGGATTTGATTTAATATTAATCTATAAGATTCTAAATCATTATATCGAGTGTCCTGATATTTTAGGTCCAAGTTTAATGCACAGGACTCTCAGAAGCTACCCGTTATTCTATAAATCTTCTTGTAGATCTAACGTTTCCGCCAACGAATATATCAGACGTTGCTGTAGTCAGGCTAATATGTATGCCAACCAACTCAACTTCTTTGGTTGTACGATTGAATCCTTTATCAATCGTTGTAAGTCATTATCGTATAGCGAATCTTAATGCTATTATTATTTTAACTGTATCAAAGGGTGCCATCCTGTTAAATAAATAAATAAATAAATAATAAAACACGCAATCAAAATGGAAGCCTTGAATACTTCATACACTCCATTAGCGCCATTTATAAAAACGCGAACAAAATCCTCAGTGCTTATGTCAGAAGGTAACAAATGATATTTTTACAATATTCAATTATTTAAACCCCTCCGGTTAAATCGATTATTTTACATGTGTACGTTTGTCATCATCCCCGTTTAAAAACCATAAATTTTCGGCAAAAATTGTTACCACGATAAGCACACTGTATCAAAAGGTAAACGAATCATGATTTGTGATGCTGCTCGTGACATATCGTACAATTTATTCAAAAGCGTCACTGGTTCGATAAAAATTCCTGGGAAAGGGGAAGCGTATCTATACGTTTCGCCGAGCTGAAAGCTTAATTGAAAGGAGGCTTTGTTTTATTGTAGAACCTTAGGCACATAGATACGCAAAACCGGACAGCTTTTGACATGATGGATACCTCGGGAGCACAAAGCGATTCACCTTTTGTGATTCTTACGGTCCCTTTGCAGCGTAATCCCCCGACAATCGGGCTTTTGTTTTACACCGTATCGTCAATTAATTTTTGTTATCAGTTTTTCCAGCCAGAAGAACCCGCGGCTGGTACTACTGTCCTCACAGTAAAATCGACACCAAGGCGGAACGAGCGCGATGGCGCCGAAAGGTAGCCTGGCCAATATTCGATTTTGATATTTAGAGACAGGAACAATGTCCACAGACATCTCGAGACAGGAATTTATTACTCGAACGCAGCCGTATCTGTTACGGTGAAGCGTTTCAACGGGCTTGGAAACAATTGACTAATTTAATTACTTCAAAGTGGCTACCCGTACGGTTCAATCGAATGGATGCCGTCGATATTTAAATCAGTCCACGAGTCCACTCCACTTGGCTTTATTGTTATTTCGCATCGATCGAACAGCCAGTTTATAATTCACGAACGCTTAAGTACAGAATATCGATGCCTCGTCTGCCATGGAAATTATTCCCGCTGTCGTCTTGATAACGTTTCCGTTTTCCAAAGATTTGATAGCGCCACACGTAAGCGTGTCCCAAGATACGAGGAAGATGTTAGGCGATGGTGTGTTACCGTGAAATGACTTCCTGAATCTTTTATGCCTAATCCAATGATGGCGAGGGAAGAGTTTTAAGTTCTAGGCTAGGATCTTCGAACTTGGCGAAGTTTGGCGAGGTATAGGATGCGAAGAAATGAGTTCCGCGTGAGTTGAGTAATCTATAAACTCTGAGAGGATGAATATGTAATAATGGTTGATACCTTGGGAAAACGGAAACCGTTTCTTGTGTGAGTTATATTGGAGAGTAGGTTTTCTTACTTCGGGAAACGATGCTGAGGATAATTAGTAAGAAATGCTACTTGCTGACGTAATTAATTAGGCTCCCCACTATTACCTGCCTGAACCGCCTTTTATAGGCGGAGCGATTCCCGACTCGTCCCATTCAATGACCCAAGGCCCCGCCCAATGGCCCGGGGCCTAGTCCAGACCTCCTATCAAACGCGTCAGGATGTTTATTTCTTCTACTCATTGTCAGAGGTGTTCGAGATACGCTTTCAATTTATTGATACACGAAATAGCACAGGCTTCAAGTGTCCCGTTTTCTGCGGCTGTAAACGTGTTAAACAAAAACCTTCAGCAATTGAAGAATAAAAACTAACAAGCACAGAAACGACGTCTCCACAAAATGGAAAATGACATTTCCTCCTCCGGCATTCAACTAGTCAAACAAAAACAGCCAAAACAGCGAGCAAGCTGGCCAGCCTGTGAAAACAACTGCACCCATACGCGGCTCCTCGTACACTGTTGGAAGGATCGTCTTTCAAGGGGAATAACTATGGAGAAACCCGTGCTGTGTACCTAGCAGGTCGCTATACCATCTTTGAAGGGGTGAGAGTTCACTGTTCTGCCTCGCAGAGCTCACTGGGCCATTGTAGGAGCAACGAACCGGCCAACCGGCGGCAAAGACGCCAGGCGCCTACTTGCAGCCTCGATCTCACCAATCATTTGCGCATTCAAGCAGCTACACGGGTGCCCAGTGGTTCTCCAGTGTTTCGCATGACCGACTTAATTCACTCACTGGCGGATCCAGCGATATTATTTCGGTGCCGTCGCCGGAACATCAAACCAACGTTTCCAGAAACGTATTCACGAGCCCAGTTTCCTATCGCGTTTCAAGGTCCCTCTACGTGGGAACCCGTTGTAGAAGCTTGTGATTTTAACACCGCGAGGGCGTTTTGTTTGAGAGTGCAACTCTGGCGTTAACATTATGTTCCAATTCTCTGTTATTCAGGGATCATTCTGTGAACAGGAACAATTTGCTGGGAAAGATAATTAAAATTCCGATTATGGTGGAATACCTGTGTTTGCTTATAGGAGGAAAAAATAAGAGATGCAGTGCTTGCAAAAAGGGGAGGGAGTTGCTCGGGCATAATAATATGCTGGGATCTCGGCAAAGGGTAGCTTGCGGTCAGGAGGGCAAGAATGAAAGGTTCTACTTTTATTTTAAGAGTCAGATTCAGAGATTTTAAAAAGTGGATTTGTAGTACATCATTTTCAGCAGAAGCAATTAACAAGAGACATTTCCCTATACATACATATTAATTTGGATATACTTTTAGTATAATGTATAAGTCGAAAAAATATGTGACACGTATTTTCTTATAGGAAAACATCCATATTAAAAGGGTGAAAATTGCAATTTGTGTGTTTTTTAATGGTGAATTTTATTATGTAAACAGATTTGCAAAAGTTGTATTTGTTTTAAAAAAGTAAGAATTTTCATATTTTTGGCAAATTTTTTTATTAAACATTAAGTTACTTTTATCATCATTTGCATAAGAAAACTATGTATCTAGACAAAAAATACAGGTAAATTGAAACTTTTGGTTTCATCTGAAACTTTTAGTTTCAATTTATCCGTATCTTTTGTCTGGATATATACAGTCTGCGTGTACAAATAACGATAAATATAGCTCAACGTTTATTAAAAAAAATTTGCCAGTAATATGAAAATTGTTAATTTTTTTAAACAGATACAATTTTTGCAAATCTGTTTACATAATGAAAATCACCATTAAAAATGCACAAATCGCAATTTGATTCATTAGTGTAGCTCTGATAGGTCCTAAGATATTTGATAAAATATGTTTTTCATCCCCAACTTTGAGGGCGATTTTCACCCCTTCAACATGGATGATTGCCGTTAAAAAAAATACGTGTCAAATATTTTTTTCGTGTTCTATACTATACTAAAAGTGCATTAAAATCAATGTGTGTATGGATTGGGTAATGTCCCTTGTAAGATAAATTCACGTTTTGGACTATAGTTGGATATACGTGAAATCTGCATTTATTAGACACACACTTAATGTCTTCTATACTCTATTTATATTGGCATCAGGGATGCCACGCCCATGGTAATTGGTTGGAGGCTTATAGAGATGATGCGTTAGATCGGTAAGCAATAGTAAGAGCTACGTAATCAATCAAAATTGGTTCTAACGTGAGGTTATTTTTACAGTGAACAGAGTATAGAGCCTTGTAAATTTTTTTTATTAAATAATTTCTATCTATACTTATAATTTTTTTCGTTCTAATTATAGATACACCTAAGATTATCATAACGTCAACTATTCTCGTAATTTACATAAATTTATTATTAGTTATTATTTAATTATTGAATAACGCACCACTTGTGATACAAAATAATTGAAGATTAGTGTGATACAAATATATTTAATACATTTAAAAACAAATACTTTACGAATTTGTCCTTATTCGATATTTCTTTTATCAGAGATTATTTATGATACGACAACAATAAAAAATGTACCACTTCGGGAATAATTAAATATGCTTGAACCAGGTGAACACGACAAGCAATCCATTACAGCATTTCTAATTTCGGGAGAAAAAGGTGAGAGTAGCGGATGAAAGAACCGGTAAACAGAATAAAAATTAAAAGGAAGCCTTATAATGAATTGATATTGTGGCCGAAATTCAGAAACATTTCCAACGTTAAAATAACTGAATATACAGATAATTTATTTTATTCAATGAAGCAGAGCATTTTCATACAATTAATTTTTAAAATGAATTTCAACCATCGAAACGATTTTACGTGAAATTCTGACAAAAAGGTTATTGTATAACTAACGAAAATGCGTGATTGATGAACTTCAATTAATACATGAAAAATATAGCTTGTTTCATGAAATTAACTTACTTTTTATTTGTTTTCGTATTCAATTAAAGAAAGAATATTATAATATAAGGAATACAAATCACGTAAAACCATAAAAGTATATTGTTCGGAATTAAGGTTTGCATTGATCTCGAATGTTGGAGGTTACACTTAATTTAATTTATCGCAATTGAATGAAATTATTTGTCACAAAATTTTGGACATATTCATGAGTATAACATTATAACTAAATGAAGTATCATTTGAAAAATATATACTCAAACAAATGTTTAATTTACGAATTTTTGTGAATTCATGATTTTAATTAAAATAGATAACAACAGAAAAAGAAACGCTACAACGTGAACCGACACTAAATTTATCGCAAAGTGGATTTCAATTCTGTCTGAAAATACCCGTACAGTAGCATGTCAAGTAATGTATTCACGGTCATTTCGTATCAGGGGATCGAGGCCGAGGGTGAGATTCCTGTTCACCCTCACACGTGTAATCGTAGCCCGAGAACGAACACCTGTGTTACTAGACCCCGCTACTTACTACGCACGAGGCGATAATAAACTTAAGGCCTGTTCCAGTGAAACCGGTAATTCCGTGTAGGAGACTTAATCGCGGAGAAGCACGCGTTTCTTCGCAGCCCATTCCATAACTATACCACTACGCGTACGTCTATTTATGGGCGCTCTGTTGCGAAGTATAGAGAAACACAAATTGTTCCTTGGATCTACGCGATTATATCATAATTTTCTAGTTTAAGGAAAGTGTTGTATCGACAATTTTCTTTTATAAAAAAAAGATACTATAAGTATTTATATACATACAGGATGTACATAACTTAAAACTAAGGTTGTTATGAATAGGTATTCGAATGTTTGAATATTCGAATACCAATAGAATTCGAATATTCGAATGTTTGAATACTATTAGAATGAAAAGTATTCGATTATTTGAATAATTGAGAGTCTTCGAATTTCGTACTATCGTACCGACTACAAGTTTAATCGTGAAATATTTATTCCCACTGTATTAAAATATTCGAATAATGTTCTAACTTATTCGTATTACAGCTGTACTTGAAATCCTTCGATTTCTGCGTAAATAAAGATTTCCGTGAAAAATGTTTCAAATAAACGTTAAAACTTTCGAAGAAATATAATTTAATGTGATTTTTTGTTTTTGCAAGTGAATAGATGAAGGGTACATGAAAGTGAAATTTGTTTTTTCAAATGGAACTATGTAGTTGTAATGTTACACGATTCAGCTCGTGATTTTTTGTAAACAAGTGCTAACTTATAAAAAACATTCACAAACTGAATCGAGTAGCATAAAAAAAAATGTATGGTACCATTTAAAAAACAAACTTGACCTTCATGTATCATCTACCCATTCCCCTATAAAAAAAAAACAAGTGCGCGAAATTATATTTCCCTCAAAACCGTTTAACTTTGATTTAAAATATTTTTCATGGAAACCATTCTTTACGTAGAAATCGAAGTAGTTCCAGCACATGTGCTCCGCATTATATAAAATAGAAAATAGGATTGTAAACTGGATTATTGCATCCTATTTCCGGTACAGAAAAATTTACCGAGATCATTCATTGCGTCACAGGAATTTTTATCCCTGTAATTTTCTAAATCGTCTTTGTCATGCTCCTGAACAAAGAGTGGACCAGAATTTGCAGTTTCTTTCATTTCTTCTTAAAATTCATATCATTCAGTCCTTGTCCAATTTAAATTCCAAAGAATATACACTATCATGTTAGAAAAATAATTACTCAAAGACAAAGAAATAAAAAGTAATTGAAATTCGTAACTTGAAGTTATAGTCACTTCTAAAATATTCTTCAGATTAAATGAGTTTAATAAATTATAAATCAATTAGGACTATATCTTCTACACGCTACAAACTCATTTAAAGCTTACTATGAGAAAGCATCACGCGACTACGTAGATTCCAAGCTTTTTAGAGCCATAAAACAATTGAATTCTTTCATCGGGTTTATCAAAGAAACCGTTTATCATCATCAAAAGGAAAATGTTCAGACTGGTACTTCATTGTATTCTTCAAGTCTTCCACGACGATAATCCTGAAAAGGTTCGAATAAGCAACGAAAGTTTCAGAATCACGTTTGAACTCGCGGCAAATCGCAACAGTTTCTCATCAGACACCTCGCCGGCTGGTTAACCGCTTTGAAACGCCGAGCGATACGGAATACCGAGGTCTTACCTAAACGGAATATGCTTGAAGCGCTGTAAAACATGAAACGTTAAATACGAAAGGGGAGTAGAGAAAAAGCTCAGGTAGATTTCGTGCGCGTAATAATCTCTCCGTTTCCCGGGCGATCGTTCGCGCTCGAGCCTTAAAAAAAAAAGCCAAGGTGCACCGTGTGCCGGAGGTTTCGTATTTAAATTTACGCCACAATAACTTCTTTAATTCTTTCGCCAGAGTTCCGACGGGAATAGAGAGACTGCCTTTCCCTTTTTTATTCCGGTTGAATTCTTCGCGGCGAGGTTACAATGCACGCGCGTAACGTGAATCCGTGTCGGTTTTCTCGCTTTGCCCGGCGAACGAGTGAAACGAATGTAGAACAAGGTGACGAATTGCAATGTTTAAATGCGCAGTGTGGGATGACCGGACTGTAATTTAGTGAAATATCGACGGGGAAAAGAATTTTGGAAAAAGTATTTTAACATAGTGAAACTTAATAGCCAGAACGATAAAACGAAAAACAAATATCATTCAAATATTAAATAACTTTTATTTTCTGTTCGTTCTGTAGAAATATGAACAATTTTTTGCGTAGAAAATGTGCAGGTTTTCTCTGGAATTCGATTTTTTAGGAAAAGTCAAGAATTTTATGCTTTACGTTTACATTTTTAAATATTCATATCTTTGGTATAACTCCGCCTTTTACTTCCATTAAACTGCTACATTAGACCGATTCGTGGTTTTAATACGTGTAAATGCAGCAATACTTCAACCCTTAATGACTAAAGAAGTTATTCCATTCCTCCCATAGCATATTTCCTTGTTTCGACCGCAAAGAAGTCTCAAACGAACATTGGAACCAAAACTTTTAATAGGTTCCAGCTATTCACCTTTCAGCCCTACGTAAATGCAATCCTCGCGAATTTGAGACTTGGCGCTCGCTGCTAGGAATTCCAACGAGGACTTTATTTTAATAATTGAACGAACTAGCCATCGCCAGGTAGCCAAGTTTGCGCGACTCCGTAATCCTCTTCTCACCGCCGCGCCGGAATCGAATAAGACAGCGTTGGTAGGGTCGTTGATCGATCGTTTGCCCGTCGATCGGCTCGTCCGCGTAACACAGACAAATGTTAGCGCGAAAGTGTCGCTGAATAGCGAACAGTGATAAATTTCTGCGAGTGCTTGGCCCCCGGGGCGAAGCTCAAAAGGTTGAGCTTCATTACGAAAGTTCAAACATTAAGACCTTCGCTTGATTGACTCCGGGGTGCACGGTGATTTCAACCCTTTCGGAAACTCGTTTTTTTTTTGCATACTTAACGAATTCGTCCTACCGTGGTTGTCACACTTCACGGACGTGTTACATTGGAATGATTGCGAAACCTTTCAGGGTGTCATGCAAATGAATTGCTTGAAGCATTGGTAGAAGATACCCTTAGGATTAATAGGTTTATGCTGGAAAAGAAAGGTTAAAAAACATTAGGGTAGTTTCCAGTACGAAACTCGAATTTTGACGCATATTTTTAATGCTTAGTAGTCTCTCGAATTTTTCGACCAAATTTTTTGCAATGCAGAGGATATGCGGAGTAACCTCGGAAAGTGCAAGGTGCGCTTCTCCTCTCCAGAGGACAATTTTTAATTATTTTTTATCAATAGGGTTTTTTTGCATCGTTCGTACAGATATTATCGGAACTATATTATATGAAACGCAATATTATCTCGTGCCTTTGTGAAACACTTCCTTTCATGATAAAATTTCTTCGATAGGTATGGAACCTGGTGCTTTGATCACCACAGGTTAATATAAACCGGACAATACGTTCGTAATGATATTCAGTAGTTGCATGATTGTATCAATTTGAACTACAAAAATGAAGTAATAGTTTGGAATCTAAAATGCGTAATAAATAGCAAATGAAATATTAAAATAATAATGAGTAACAACGGAAAGTATGTTATAAAATATGATATTTAAAACACGTGTAACTTCATACTGGTATGCTGAAACCATATTTCAAGCTGTAGTGTGCAAGAATATATTGAAATATCGATAACGTTTTTAAATTTCAGTGCCCTTAATTGCCATATTGATAAAATGCTAATGTACCTCTCGTTACACGGGCCTTTGCAAATTATTCTATAAATTATTAATTACCACGATAATTTCAATAAACATGAGCAGACGAAATGGAACGAGAGAGGCAAAAAAAAGATGAATGAAATTATTGGAATAATTATGAATTAAACAATTATTTAAAACAGTTACTTCGGTTCTCGTTTATTACATATCATTACTTTGTTTTTACTTTCATCATTTGTATTACTAGCCTTATAAAAAGACAAACAAATTGTGAACTTTTCATTTATTTTTCTCTATGACAAATTCGGCTATAAATTTACAGAATCCAATGTTCATAGTTAACAACGAGGGACTATATATAATATATACTGTAGAAGGTATATCCTACTATTAGAAATGTATTATACACAATAGCAAGACAAGCTTGCTCGAAATTCGACATAATTCGAAAGAATAATAGAGTTAGCAATCAGCTTAGATTGAGATAACATTATACTCTTCAGCTGGATGCAATCTACTTAAAACTTCGTATCAGTAAAAACTAACCGCAAATGTCAACAATATTTCTCGTTCTTTGCATATTCTACGGTCTTTTAAACATTCACGAATAATTTTCATTAGCGGTTAGTTAACGCGGAGCAACATCCCAAACGGGTAGCGTCCGTTGCAAAATAATTCAGCAAAAAAATTTCGAGAAGCACGTACACGCGGGAGCAGGCTCGCGAATCACGCTGATATATGGATCACCGCAGCAATCATTCACCGTCGTTTTTATTAGGTATTTTTAAACAAACGTATCTACACCGCGCCCCACGGTGCTTTGCAAATAAAGTGGATATTCCAAGCGCCGGTGGTCGCGGTAGAATAATCGGAACTTTTGGCCGGGAGAAATTCGATTTCATTTTAAATGAATTACATTTTAAATTCGCTCCTATAAAATTATACGTATCGGCATCGGTCAACATTCGCGCGAACGTTGTCTGCGTCCTGTATTCATTTCCAACGGATCGCCAAAAATTTATAACGCGTTCGCGATCCCAGTCAATCCGTTCACAAGTGATCATTTCACATAAATTGAAATGGTCAATGGAACGTGTCGCCGTTCCGTTTTCCCGCTACTCTTGCGTGTGTGCCGCCGCGATTAATAAAAAGATCAATGGAACAAGTGTAGGTAGCCGCATAATGAGTCTCCATGTTTTCACGAACAGCGTGCTTGTACCGAGGGACGAGCGATAAGTAGCGGGAAATGAAGAACGCAACGATGATCTGCCATTGTGCTCGAAGGGTTTGCGATTTCACGTGAAGGTGAGCTTTAATTATCAGACGGTGGTGAAATTTGTTTTGGGTATGGAAACCAACGAAACGCTAATATTTGAAGAATTGATTATTCCTTTGATGTGTGAAATTCAGTGAATGGAATTTTCGTAATTTGAACCTTTCGTTCGTCATATGATCTCTTGATTATTATAGCGAGTTATTAGGACTCTAGTTGTCTGTGTTAGTCTGTTTTAGTTATTTTAACTCTTACTTCTTAAACTGGTGTCTTTCATGTCTGAACAAATTCAAAAAGACTTCGTACATTTGTAATAATAGTGTAATTGGACAAATTATTTATCCTAAATTGCCCATTCTAATTTTAATGTAAAAGGTTTGAAGAGATTGTAAGAATTTTTTCAAATTTTTTTTTAAATTTCTATTCGGTAAAAAATATTTCGCAAATCAATGATCTCCGTTAACTGTTTGTGGTAACAGTTCATGAAATACGAAATTAATGATTTATAAAATGATTAAATATTACCGTACGGTGAATAGCAGAGCAGCCTATCCCTATGGCATTCACGACAGTATCTGTTTTGAATTACAACGTTGTTGAGATCCGAATTCAGCAAATAACAATGTCCCAGCAATTCCACAACTTCAAATAACCAACAAACTCAGTAGGTGCCATAGGTTGGGCATTAGCGTCGAGAGTTCGTGGGTGCAAGTTGCGATCGCTGGAAGTCCTGATTACCTTTGCGCTGGTACATACGCGCGCATATCATACAAGCACGTGGAGGCCCATCCGCGAACGAGGGCAACGTAGAATTGTGCAAACAATCGCGCGGAGTCCGGTCTGCGGGCAGATAGGTTCGCGACTAACGGTAAATACAGACCACCGAATCAGCTGTAGCCGAAATTTCCGGGACTTTTAAAACCCTTTCATCGTACCGGTTAGCCACAATGTTTGCAATACAACTATCCGCGAATAGGGAGAGAACTAAGCACAGGTCGTGCAACAGCATCGGCCGGTTAAAAACGGGTGGAAGAGTCGGGGCCGAGAGGCGCATCGGAAAATTGTGCGTTCATGGACGCACGGGGGCGAATCGGTAACGGTCAATAGTCGGGAAGGGCTGTGTTTTCACCGACAGGAATAACGATTCGCGGTATAACGTATAATTAACATCCGGCAGCATCATTAAGCTGGTGCTCGGTGTGTGTTTTAAACGGCAGGGTAGCGCTAACGCGATGCAACCGCTTAATACCTCGTTGCCCTACCTATCCCCCGTTCTGTCCTTGCCACCTAAGCCAGCAATTTATGTCGTCGGGCTTTTATTTCTGCCGCTGGAAGCAATTGCGATTGGTCGGTCGAATATATACTGTGCTTTCTTTTGCGTGGTTTGGTATTTTCGTTCATCGGAGAAACTTCTCGTTTAATATTGAAGCAACTTTGTGATTTTCATTGTGTTGGTTTTCAGAATTTTACATTTTTTTTCAAGATGACTAATTAAATCAAGTTTTCATTCAAATGCGTGTTTATTTGTGTCTCCAGCAATTTGATGCTTTATTCAACATTCAAAGTTGGGTCTCTGACTCTCTGATTACTAAGAGATCCAACGTTGTCATCAGCCATCGTCTGGCGACGAAACTGTTTAATTGCTGTCTAAGTTCCAGTCGTAAAATATTTGAATGCAGAACAACACAAAGCATTTAACATACTAATTATGTATGCCGCAAAGAGCTAAAGCACCGGGTTTGTTGATCGCCTAACGCAATCAGAACTTGGTCTAGAAGTTTATCCTGGCGTGAGACTATAAGACTCTAAAATTGTTGTAAAAGATACACTATGTAGTTAAAGTAAATTTCAAAATTCTATACTGTATCAACATTCACCTTAGTAATACTGTTCAGAGATGTTCGCCGTCTACTTACAAGCTAACGCAGCAGCGAGGAAAGGGAACAGTGGACTCCCTGGTTAAAGTACTTGTTATTATGGGCTGAGCCGATCACGTAGTATAAAATTCCTCTTTCCCCGCTGCAGTGTTTGCTAATAGGTAGTCAACATCTCACCTTACATCGAAATATGTTGATACACTTCAACCTTCAAAATAATTTTTTTTTTTTTTTTTTATTTATTTATGAAGGTTACATCCACCTTGAGGTGATTAGTGACCACAGTACATCGATCTTACATTAAAATGTATATTGTATGTATCTTGACGATTGCTATCGCTTGGGGGCTTGGTTATCAGAGTCAAATGCGGTTGTATAAGTTAATTTCCTTCAGGTACAATAGAAATTTTGTGGATAGTTGGTCATCGTTTAAAATTTTGCAGGGTTCCGTTGGAAGGTGAAGCCGGGATCTTGTGGGTTCAAAACTGATACAACTAAATAAATGGCTGACTGGCATGATACAGTTGCAATTGTTACACAATGTTGGTTCACTTTTGGTTATCAAATGTAAGTGGCTGATATTTGTATGTCCAATTCTTAATCTTGTTAGGATGGCTTGATCTCGTCTATTGAATTTTAGTGCAGGACTTTTTTCGTACAGGCTAGAGCGTATTGTACGTATATTGGAAGAGGTGGTATTCTTCCAAGATTCGTTTTCTATGGTCTTCAGGGTGTGTCGGAGGTGAATTTGAAAATCTTTGTGGAAAATAGGTGGTTGATTCCTGATTAAGTTAAAGGTTCCTTCAAAATAATTTTTGTCAAAGCCATATGCTTCAAGTAAGAGTCATCAGGAGTAACGAATACCGAATGCAAACAAAATTCAGCATCAAAAAAGAAAAAACGTAACAACTATCCTCGGTCTCCCCTGCTTCTGTTCGAACTGTCCGCGCGGAGGTCATATAATCCGGTCTGGCCCGCGGCTTTATTGGTTATCAGTAGCCGAAGCGCAGGGTCACGATGTCGGACGGTAAATCTGTCGAGGAGTTTTAAAATTGAAAGCTTATCGATTTTGCATGCGCGCCCGGCCAATTATACTCGGTCGAAATCGTATAGTCGGCCCCGTAATGCGCGCGAGCGCGTTCGCGCCGAGGCGACGTGCTGTTATCGCGCTACATAAAACGGCTGCGCAACTACTCGTCGCTGGAATCGTCGGTTGACAAATGGGTCGCGAGTCGCGCGGAATGACAAATCGAAGCTGCAGATTCCAGCACGTGAGGCGAAATTACGGCGCGATCCACCACCACCGCCAGCCGGATCCACGGTGTAATGCTTCTCTGTCGGACGGTCAAAGTGAGCCGTTCGCCCCTACCTTAGAGCCTGTTGGCGAGGAGATCCCGCTTTATCAATCTATCCGTAGCCTTCCTGTAATCTTGCGAAACGCGGCTCGACGACCCCTCCGATATATTCGATCGTGATTCATCGTTATTCGCGTCAATCGCGTCACGGTGGATGATGTAACGTTTCAGGCGCGACGTCGGTACCGCTACATGAGCTTTTGATCATTTTTCGATTCGGGCAGACCTCCGCTAGGCTCGATGGTTTTCGTGTGGTTGATTGCCGGCATTGATTCTGGATTCCTCTTTGTGCTTGTTTGTATAGTCTGTAAAACAATTGTACCGACACTCCCGGTAGACGTGATGGGAATACCTAAATGCGATGTGTGACAACACCGTGGAAAAAATACGAGCGGAGTACGAAATATCATTCTCAGCGGTGAAGAATTTGGTATGGATGATGCGAGTGTCTTTCCTATCTCTTTTGCGCGATGGCTAACAATAAATCTGCACATCAAATTCACAAACTATTCAAGAATTCATTCTCAAAAGGTCCTTATCTACCTTTGCAGCTTCTTGAATACCTGATATAAGGTCTTTCTACACTATTCATTCTGCACAAGTCACGCAGTGTAATATCGTCAGTGCTTGTATGAAGCGTTTACTACGCGTTAAGCGACAAAATAATGTAAGCGCATAGCAGACAGTCGAAGAATACACTGACGGATAAGAAAGCGTCCCTGAGATCATGTAAAGGGAGAAATATTACGAAGCAGTACATCTGCGTGTCCCGCGCAGCCCATTCACCGGCATGTGAGCGTGCAATAAACGTTCAGGATACATTTAGTATCCCCTAAAATAGGATAGAACGGAGCACTCCGGTAGCTGACGTTAACGATAGTCTTATAAAGATAGGTGTCTAACGTAGATCTACTATACAGCGACCTCTATATTTAGTTTTCACCTCGCTTTCGTGTTTCCAGAGCGAAATTTCAACCCACGCAGCCGGTGGAAGGTTGCCCCATAACGGCGCGGTAAAAATAAAACCTAGAACCCTTTGGCTCTTTTGTTGAAGCACCCGTTGGGGTGAATTACGAGCCGTCTAATTCATCCTGGCGACAGTGAATCTCCGGCTCGCGTCTCGGGTTAAAGAGTGCGATCCCGGGGAATCACGACTGGCGTCATTGCGGTGAGCCGCGTCTCTTCAAAGAGGGGGAAGCGGAGGGGTTAAGGTGGAAAGGTGACGAATCTTGGGACGGAGTAGCGCTCTGAAAATGTGTCCCCCCTCGGCTTCCGCTCGGATAGAGTCCCGGAACTCGGCAAGTAAGGCAGGTAGCCCGGGAGTAACTTATCGCCTAATAAATTCCAGCCATTAGACTGCGGGAAGTAATGGATGTACCATTTGCACCCTCCAGTACGCTTCGCGGTAGGTAACCCGGCGGAAAAGGGACAGAGGAGGGCCGTTGTGCCGGGTTCCTCTCGCCTAGACGAATTCCAGATATCGATTTAAAGTTTGGCGTTACTCGGTTACCGCATACATTTAGGCAAAGACTCGATTAGAGGTAGCAGCAACGCCGACGTCGGCAGCAGCACCCCAGCTATACCGGCGTTGCTGCCGCGTTTATCGCGTCGGCTATGGGAGAAGGACGCGTTGGAAATGCGGTTACCTGTTATCGCTTTCGCGGTAACACGATTTTCGAATTGAATCGAGAATCGATACGGCCAGTAAATCAGAAAAGGAATCCACGGACAATTTTCACGACTATTTTATGCGGCCTCAAACGTCCCAGCCGATAAGGGAATGACGGATAACCAAGCACAAGCTGGGAGCAGAGTAACGAGATACACCCCCCATAAGTCTGGGATCGTGGGCCGTTTTATTGTGTTGCATAAAATTGTCAGGGGACTGAGATGAACAAATTTGCGGCCACTGTTGTGTATGGCTTGAGGGCGACTGCGAAGGACAGTGACTGACACATAAGGCTGACTTCAGCGCCGTGAAATCTTCCAAGCTTAAGCGTTAGTATGTAGCGTTGGACAAGGATGCTAAGTAGAGCTTGTTAGCCGCCACCGTTTTATCATTATATATGCATGCCTCGTCGTTTTATGTAATTAATTGTGTCCAAAAATTTTGCAGCGTACATCACACACTGTTATTACGTAGCTCCTCGAATTATCCGAAGGATCGCGTTGCCTGTTTACTCTCAAATCCATTGATGAAAGAGGCCTTCTCGACCCTACGTCGCGAACTTTCGAGGGGACACTCGAGGATGCCTTTGCAGTTACACGTAACGATCGGTCGCCATCGTCTCTTGGCCACCGTTACTGCATAAGATTCTTCGCAGGGAAGTTGCGCAACGGAGAAGATCATCTTAAAGAGTGATAAAGATGAAAACTTTTTGGCTAATGATGCGACCTCTTTGGAACGAAGGCTCCAAGAACGAAGACCCGGGCAAGTGGAAAGTAGACGGGCATGTTTGAGAGCCCGCCGAATGGGCTAATAGTGGAAGTCTTTCGAATAACGAGGACTACTTACAGATTCGATATCCCGTCGAGATAATTACCAACCGTTGATTTTACTGCGATGAAAATACGGCACAGCGATGGCGAATAAAGATTAAAAGTAAAGAGTGAAAGCACTCGAGATATTTCTGTACGTTGCACTCACCATAGCACAAATGTGTAATAAATAATGAGTCAAATAGGATTATTACTTTAATAACGACGAATGGAGTTGATAGGTAGGGATATAGAACAGTCACATGTAGAAACGATTGGGATCAAACATTAGCGAGAATGAGAGTCAGAATGAAACTTCTGACAGATCGTACAGAAACCACCACCGAGAGATATTACCACCAACAAATGATACCTCTGAGCTACAATATTTTACACTTTCCAAAAAAAAGCTTGGTATTAAAGCTGCTGACCATATAGCCTAAACATGGGGTGTCCTATACGCGTCTGACAATGCGGCTGGACGCAGCATCAAACACAAACATCGTAAAAACAAATGCAATGAATTTCGTATACATTAAAAAGCGTTGTGTGTGTGTTTGGACGTTGCGTCTGGCCGCAGCGTCAGACGCGAATAGGAAATCCCACCTTAAACCTGATTAAAGTCGAGTAGAAATTAATCCTGGCCTATTTGCCAAGGCACAATCTTAAATACCGTTCCAAATTTTAACGAAGTGTAAAGAAGTGCAAGCATTTTAGCCATAATAATATCCTATCCTCTGTCAGAACCATTTTAGTTCGCTAAATTTCTGCCGGTCTAAATGGCGGTCATGCTAAATCTTGAGGTTACTTAAAGACACAAAACGGGGCAGTGAAGGAACGAGACGAGTGGTTCTTTCGCGATCACGGTGCATGCTTACCGCTCGAATCGCCGTCCGTTTCTAAGGTGCATATAACGGAATGTCGCGCAATGGGCCGTCAGAACAAAAGAGTGGAGAATTTCAAGCGATAAGTGTTTCTACGCACAGCGGATCCTTTTAGAACCGTTTCAATGAAGCCCGGTTTCACGGATATATATACTCGCCCGGCTCTTTGGAAATGATCGCAGGGAGGAATTTCTTTTGATATTTAAGGTGCACGGGAGCGTGTCCAGTCGATACGCATTTAGTTAAACGCTTGTCCTCGAAGCTTCATCGACAAACGAATTTCCTTCGGTCCAGTATAAAGAATTTGTTGGAGGGTGAATCACGGTGAGCTGTTCAAACGGAAACAAACGTACGCGCCTCTGATTTCGCCTATATTGATATACATATACCCTCAGCATCGGTGTACAGAGCTATTTACACAGGCGTACTAGTCGGAACAGGAAATCCAAATAGTTGGCTATACTCTAAAAGCCGTCGGTACACGTGTAGAGTCGTTTGGGTTAGGTTGTCCACACCGTTCAAGCTGTATCTTCTCATCATACGTGCCAATAGCTAACTTCTGTTTCCCCTACTCGTTTTCTTTCCCTCTGTCCCTCTCTTCCCCCTAGTACATACATATATAGCCATAGGGTATACCAACCCGCTGAATTTTACGATCCGGGTTTTATGGTTATATTTATTGCGTCGGGCTTCTACGGGCTCGTAGAACGTTTTCCCTGGGAGCGATTGCGACGTAAGTAGTCGATAAACCAATTCTCAATGAGCGAAGGGAACTCTTGTACACCACGGTTATGTTTGTACCTTAAACCATACATATATACTTATAGACACGGCCTGAGATATTTAGTTTGATGCAAAGATAAATCATCTACATGAAGTTCATGTGGGTACTTTCAAAAAATATCTATGCAATCTAATGGCGTGTGATGCACTATTCGCCATCTTAAATTATCTTTTCTGACATCCTGTAGGCAAACGTACTCGTTATATGTTTGCATCATTCTCTCCCATGGGCTCCTATACATGGGCCGTGCCTATGGATATACATATATGGTCTAAGATTTGTACCTTCGCTAACTCCCCGTCCACTCCACCGTGTGTTTATGTGTACTTGCAAGAGTTCTTACGTATACATGCGTTATTCGTATGTGTGTGTATGTGAGTGCGTGGATGCGACCATGGACTCAGCAGCGCGACAGAACAAGAATAATTGTGACGATGCACCGCGACGACAGGTCTCTTAATATCGATTTTACGATGCAGCAGCCGAGGACCGTTGGGAATCACAAATCCTGCGCGTGTCGATCGATTCTCGTCAACCTGTACCCTACAGGTCATTTGTGCTTTCATGAGCGCCACGGTCGGGCTTACACGACCCCTGGGAGTCTTTCAAACTTGGACTGCGCATTCGAACCGCGACAGGGATCTTTCAGCGCGGCATATATCCAGGTCATTTGTATGCATGCATCACCATTTGGTTTATTATAGTCAGACTTGGATACACGAGGTTGTTTCACATGCGCGTTAGTATATTCTTCATAAATAATTGTCATGATAGAGGAAGCTCGGGGATCGATGTGCAGATCAATTCCAAATCTTAGATCTCTGTAGTGATACAGGGTCAGAATTTATGTTAACATTGTCACGAAGCCAGTGAAGGCCTCGTGACCTGGTTCAACAACTCCTCAATTCAAAGAAATCGTGGTTTTCCTCTAGAGTCAGCGCATTGTGTGAATTCTGATAATTATGCAAGGTTAATTTCTCGTCGAATGTAAATATTCAACCGCTAGATGAAGAATTCACTGTCCAAGTGTCCCAAAAGTTCTTATCCTAACGTCAGTATTATTCAGCGATACAAATTCAAGTTTTCCTTGCGAAAGTCAACGCTTGGAGCGATGCGAAATCTAGTTTTAAGTTTCTGATTTTGAGGGAATCTGAAATTCTTCTTACCCGGAAGTTCTTACAATTAGTGAAAATGCAGTTACTTTTAAAGGTGACGTGATCAAAGATCCCTGGAGTACCCGTGTTTTAAAAATGAACTAAGCAAGCCTGAACAAAGTGATCTAAATCATTTTTATCTCAATCAGTTTTGTGGCTGACATGGGAATTCTGGGTGGTACGAGCCTCGATTGAATAGTGTTAAAAGGCGTTTGTTCCATTGCATTTGTACAAGGAAAGGAACTCACTTTATATAGACATTCATAGACACTCGAAGGTCTTTCTAACACTTTCTTGCTAGCTTGACTCTCACGCTTTTCATCACCTAACATATTTATTGGTAATCTAACAGTAGGAAGCAATTTATTTAATTGGCTTACCCGTGGAAGTGTTTGACTTATATTTGTCAAGTTCGTGCAGTTTACTAAATAAATCTGTAGATATAACTATACATTTCCAAAATCAATTGAAGCACAAGTCTTCAATCACCCAAAGTATCAAGCATGTTTTGGCGAATATCTGACTAAAAATTTCTCTGAGATCTAGTAAAATTATTGAAATCGTACCAATGCGATATTGTACCAATTATACCTATCCATTGCGCTCTGTGTAACGATTGTAGATTATCGTTTGCGAGATCAGTCGAACTCGGTAATTAAAAATAATGCGCCGAGCATATCGCCGAAACAGTTTCACGGATAGAACGGTAATTCCGTTATTCGTGGTCTCTCTCGCGAGCCAGTTGGTTGTTCTCGTCAAAAATCACGGGAAATCACCGACGGAGTAAAGGAAGGGGTATGGGGGAGGGATCACCTGTGTGTCCCACTTTCCATTCTCTCGACGCGGTAAGCTCTCTCCAGCCTCGCCGTCGAGAGTTCCTGAAACCGAAGGCACCTCGAAGTCTCACCCTTCGAGCCGGATAAGTGGGTATTAGGAGAGTCGAGGGGTGAACAATAACGCGGGTCGGTTAACTTAATAATGGACATTAGAGCGTTATACCCGGTGAAGAGGAGTAGCCGGGGTTCACTCGGAAACTTGCTTCTCGTGATGTGGGTGATTTGCTTCTAACATTTTCTCCAACCACTTTGAGAAGTCGACTTTGCTCGACTAATGAAGACGCGCTATTTCTCTTTCCATCCCCCTCGTCCCGCTCTCGCCCACCGCCATTCGCCTCGCCTTCGCCTTGTGCGCCACCGATTCGAGACTCCGCTTTGAATTTAGCTATACTTGATGAAAAGGACTCGGAAGTACGACGTGATTTACTTATGTGCTTTATCCCGCGACTCAACATTTTTCCTAGGATCTGCTTCCAATGATTTCGCTGCTAAATATAGGTCATGTTTGATTACGGTTCGCTAGACACGTTTGAATCAGATTTATCGTGTAGGAAACTGAAGGAATAGAGTCCTTTCCCAGCGAAAATGGAAAACAGTTATCTAATAGAAGTACGGAAGCAAATTGTTTGAAGCTAGAAGCAATAATGTTTGTCGATAGCGGGACGAAATTATTTCTGTCGACCAGAGGCGCAATTTTCAATTCCCCCATATCAGATCCGGCAAATAACACTCTCCCAAATTAAGCCCACCGGCTCCGCTCCCGCGGCGGTTCACGCAGCCACTTAAATTTTTCAAAATACACCCTATTAATCAGAGCCCGCGTGTCTCGGTAATTCGATGGCCGACAGTTGATTAAACCGCTTTGTCCGACAGAAAGAAAATGATTAGTGGCGTGTGTAGGGACGCGTCGATACGCGGTTCGATAAAAGGTGAAGTAATTAACAAGACGGGGAACAGTGGCGTGATAGCGAAATAATTATGGTCGCCGGGGAAATGCGAGGCGACAAAGGATGGAAAAACGCAATTAGCTTGATTCAACTTTAATTAATGTAATGCGTGCTGCCGGGTGGAATCGGGCAACTTAATGAGGCGAGTACGCCTTAAACTCGCACGGCACGCAACCACCGTTCGTGACAGACGTACCCTGTGTCTGATAAACCGGATACCGGGCCTCAGACACCGGACTGTTTTGCATGCGTCTGATAACACTTTTTGTCCATTAACGTGATTAAACGTCGGCCAGGATTACTACGGCGCGTTTTCCAAATATGGCCCCCGTTCTGGTCTCGGTATGCACGCGATCGCGGGGTGTCATCCGTTTCACAAACACGTATTGTGACAATAACCGACGGATTATGAAATTTAACGGTGTCTCTGAATGAAAACGCGTGTAATTTTGCTTTCGCGTCATTCGATTGTGTTCTCAACAAGATAGAGTGGAAACTGCATTAATTAATGCGAAAGTAGAACAAGTTTAAATATCTGGATATTTCAGCGATACTTTTAAAATATTTCTAGAATTGCATTACTTGCGTATGAACACTGACAGTTTAATTAGTTTTTTGTGACCGAATTTTTTATTTGCTTATAGGAAAACTGTACAACAGTCAAATGTTAGAAACTAACCGCGTAAACTGATACGAAAATGTAATTTTCTATATATTCCTACATTTTTCAACACAGTGACATAAAATTAAAGTTAGATATTAATTTGAATAAAAAAGTGTTCGAAACAAATCATACATTTTTTTCTCTATCAATAGTTTAAGAAGAAATTAGTAATTATAATCCAGATAGTAATTAAAGCGGTTATTGGACAGATCTATATTTTTCGTCAAGAAACAATTATAAACAAATGGACTGTGGCAGAATATCCCTGTGAATGCAACGGAAAATAATGGAATGCATCACAACTAGACTTTAATTACGCGAAATTCCATTTATTTGATTGTAAGTGCTCAATTGTACGTTTTCCAACAAACTCTGTTCCAAATGCGAATACCTCTGTTATGTACGAACATCCGTCGATACAAATTACTCAGTAACAATGTTTAGAATTAACGATGATTTGATTTTTCATTGGTACTCAAAATTAAACTAGACGGAATTTTATTTATTCGCGTTTCGACGATTGTAGCAGGTATATGTAATATTCAATATCGTTTGTATCGCGTTTATAAATATCAAACAGAATTCTATTGTGTTCTATTTTTCATTATTATTTGCATCATTATTTATGTTTCGGTATTTTTTTCCTGTTTACATTCCAATTAATTTTTCATACTATACAGCCAAAGTTGGTACCATCAATGTTTATAATGTTGTATCTTTTCAATTATCACATTTTTACGCAATGATGAAAAAACATTCAGCAGCTGAATTCCATAGAAATACTCAGCATTAATTAGACGCACTATTATCAGAATTTGCATGCGCCAACACCTTTATCTAGGTTTCAATAACCTCCTCGGCACGCATCTTTGTATTACAAGAACATAATCTTCTCTGACGTTTACTATCTCAAACTATAACCGAAACACGTTATCAAGCCAGTTAATATAATACTATAATTAACCTAATGCACAAAGACGACATGATGTTCAGATTCGCTTATTGAAATTGTCGTTGGAATCCCTAGATTATGCGCACCTCAAAGACCAGGCAGCATTGTTGCCACCATAATCTCGGGTGCGCGATCTCTTTCAGCGCAGCATGATGTACTTACCACTGAGACTACCAACGATCGGAAATGGAAAAATTGACGACATCGTGATGAATTAATGAACAATGGTACCAAAATTATGCTGCATTTCTCCATATTTAATCGTAACAAGGATTTACGCATTTGTTTCTGAGTAAATATAAATTACTAGATTGCTATCACTTATTCAGTGTGGGGAATTTTCCACTTCTAGAAAATCACAGAGAAATCTGTGTGATCAAATATTTTTGTATAATTAATTGAAACGGTACTATATGTATAATTGTTATTTTTCTTCTGCAATGATGTTCCACTTTTAAACCTTTAACCGCAGAGCCGAAGCGAAATTAAAACCAATTGTTTAATAATCCGCAAGCAAAAGTAATTTCATTTCGTTGGTAACTCGAGAATTGGACAACGTAATTTTCTTTGTACCGAGCTTTTTTGCTGATGGAGATTAAATTTGATGCAGGATTTAGCCCGCGAAAGAGTAGCAAGATGCCACTTGGTCGAGATATGCCGTGGAATAGAGTAAGTAAACAAAAAGCTAATATTCCGAAGTATTTCATATCTCGGATCCTGCAGGATTCTTAACTTATATCTTTAATTTCTATAAATGCCAAGAGAAATTTAATAGAATATATTATGTGTATTAAAGTTAATGAAAGCCTTTGATTGTGTTTTTTATACGATCAACGCTAATTTAAAGTAATGACCAGAATATAAGCCGTTAATAATAGTAAAATTTGCTATCTAATCGTACTTATTTTGACCATAAGATATCACATTTTTTAATCCTTTGTTTCATGATGCATATCAAACAAAAAGCTTTTGAGGCGACAGTGCCACTAGCTGGAAAAATACTTCCATTTTTATGACGGTATGAATGATGAAGAGTTTTCACATTTTTAGTGATGTTCGTCAGATTGTAGTTAATAAGGAATGGTTTTTAGGTGTCCACGTATATGGTAAACTATTCGAAGAAAACTTTTTACGTTGTCCTCCAAAATAGAGTTAGATATTAATTATTCGAAATTCAGGATCACGCATAACTTTATCGTACCCTTCATCTATGATTCGTTTGATAACCTTGTTCCCTTCCCGACCTTTTTCGTTCACGAACGGTTGCACACAGAAAAGGGCGGGCAAAAAGGCGGCAGTAACGTCAGCCCTCATGTAGCTGCAGTTTTATCGAACGAAATTCGCGTAAGTCGTCCAGCAGCAGTTTCATCGGGCTTGCCTCCAGTGGAATCTCCCAAGAGTATCCTTTCCACTCCAATGCCGTTCCAGCCCTCCCCACGCGCTAGATGTTTGTGGTTTGTTAGAAGGACGTAACAAATAAGGTAATCTTCCACACATATAGCTGGCTTGTTGAGGCCGGATGCCGCGCTGACTCTAAAACAGCACGAAGGAAACTCTTTTTCCTTGTCTCTTTTTCTTCCCTCTCCTTAACTTCTTCCCAGTCCATGCGGAGCTAGCGAGCGAGCGACCAAGAAAACGTCTGCGAGCAGGCACGGAAACGCTGAGAAGAGGAAGCGACCCTCGAGCCGCTGTTTACGGTTGTGCACGTGCACCAACACGTTAAAAGTGTCATGTAAGTGTCATGAGAAAGAAAGCTCCGCGAAAACTGTCGGCGAGGCCGGGAAAGACGGAGTCAGGATGGAGAGGAACGCGCGAGCAGAGAATCGTCGGCTTCACGCATGCAAGAACGGCCCACGGCTATACGTGGCTGGAAAACTGGAAGCACGGATCCCATAGTCTTCGCATTTCTTCATTATAGAGATCATATACGGCCTGGAGTCGACGTGAGCATCAGCTCACGCGGCCGGGACGTGGGTGTCGTTAGGAGGCTGGAAGAATTTTCAGCCAGAGCGATGCACCACCCTGCGGTTCGCCGGTCAAAGCTCGACGCCGCGCTACGCCGCTTTTCCTCGCTGTTTGTTTCAAGTACGCATTACCGATTCCTTCTGCTGGAATTTTTTCAACCGTTATACGCGCGTATCAGAATAAATGTGTTAGAATAACATTGCGCGACTGCCGTCGCTCTTTGAAGCCTGGAAAACGCTCGTTAAAGGTACTCGACGTGCGGACGATGGTTAGCTTTAATACTTGCACGACCATCGCTAAAATCGTTACACGAATGGCCGTCGACAGGGCTTTTCAGACTCATATTTTATGGTTGTAATATTTACGTATTTAAACTTGCAATGAGTAGTGATATTGAATACCTATTTCATTCACCTCTTATCCTGGGTTCACACTGCGATGAACACGAACAAGAACAATGCTGAATGTTGAATGTTGTGAAAGGCGTTCGCTTTGACACGAATGCAGTTGGAAAAGAGACATATTTTTTTTCAATGTTAGCACAATAGTAAAAATGATGTTATCTTGTCGAACTTGGTGATCCAGATCTTTTGCACTGCAACGCATGGTCCAAAGCCTGACCATCTGCTACCAGGTTCATCAGAAAAATCTCGCGAATATATACAATATATTTTCATTAATAGACAACAAAAAATTAGAGAGGTACATTGCAAAAGACATTAATAATAATATCAGTCAAATTTAACCAGAAAAACTATAAAAATCAAGTGAAAAACCTTCCAAAGACTAATCTTTTTAAACAGTTTTATAATTCATAATGGAACAATAATAATTATTAACAATTTATACAAAATGATTTGCAAAATTGTTATTGGTAACACCTATGGCTTAAACTGTAATTATAGTCATAAAGTGATTTAAAATTTCAATATTCCGCGATCTGATTAATTTCGTAACTTGGACTTAACCGTCAACCCTTAATTTGTTGATATAAATAGAGTCGAACATCAAAGAATTCCTCAGTCTGCGGTGATCCGCCGCCAGGAGCGGATCACTTTCATGGGCCTCCTTGGCCATCGCGGGTGCTCGAAGGATCTGGGCTGGACCAAGCGGCCATGGAGGTAGATCCGATGGATATCCTGGACCATTGAATGGACATTGGTCATCCAGTGATTTCTAATGGACATATTTGGGCTTGGTGGATTTCCAACGAGTTCCAACGGACATCCTCGGCCTTGGTGGATTTCCTGTCAGTTCGAATGGACATCCTCAACCCTACTGGACTACCAGTGGACATTACCGATACTAATTGACTACAACGCTTGAATTACTCGTGAGTTTTAAAATACTAAACCTTTTTTTTCTCATTTAGATTTTCTCAACGAAAGGATTAAATCGCCCGTGTGAATGTTTCTTCATTATTTGCTTGCGAAGGGGTTGAATCGTTCGTGCGATTCCATCTATGTTATTATCTGCGAAGGAATATGGTTCTTTCTATGTTGATGCTTTCGAAGGGTAGAATGCTACGTGTGATTCTTTCAACGTTCTTCTCTTCGAAAGGGTAGAATCACTGTTGTGATTTTTTCTACGTTGTGATCTTTAAGGGGGTAGAATCACTCTTGTGATTCTTTCTACGTTGTTGTCTTCGAAGGGATTGGATCATTCGTGCGATCCTTCATATAATCTCTCACCTTGTTACCACCCTTACCCAATAGTTAACCGTACCTTTCCGTCAGCCGCCTGGAACCAGGTCCACGTTTGCGCGGCTCCTGAGGGACGCAAGAATGAGGATTGCTCTCGGGAGGTGCCGATCACTTTCTTCTTTACTATGCTCTCGAGGTGGTAGGATCTGCACCATCGAATGCCGATTTTCAGTTGCGTCAAGGTAGAATCCGAATTTCCTCATTCTCATAATGATGGCTCGGCAGTTGTTAAGATTAAAACTCGAACCTCAGAGATGGATGGAACTTTAATTTCATCCATCTGTGAGGTTCATTAGTTTAAGGTTTACACTTTAAAATTTTTGTAAAGGGAGATCGATGGAACTTGACTCCATCTATCTCTCTTTCCGAGTCTCCACTCGTAGCAACTTACACGTGGTGAGACCTGGGCAATCGATAATGGTCGAGCTGATTGACTGGGAACTTGTAATTAAATAGATATAAGATTGTAATTTTAAGGTAGACTTAAGAATAGCAATAGATATAAAATCGTAGTTACAGAATAGACTAGTATTAGACTATTACTAAGTATTGTTTAATATTGACTAAACATTATCCTTTCAAAATATTCCTGCTAGCTGGTGTCTATAAACAGTCGTCGTTTACGACGAATTGAAAATAATAGCAAGGTCCATGTCTCAAAAGTATCGAAAGGGACAAAACGTGGAAGTATAAGCTGCAGTAGACGACCAATTCTGGAGCCTAAAATTCAGCCGAATGTCTGAATTTCTCTCCCCGTTCTGAACAAGGAAACTTCGCCACTTGAAACCTATATCGTTACTCGTATCAGTATCTTTAACCGCGTCACACATCTTTTACTTCGAGCTACCCAGGACAATCCTGAATTCCACAGGCAACCATCTTTTGGAGGGAGCAATTGTTGAGCCCAAGAATCGGTTGAACGGCGGGGATGCGGGAAAGTTCTTCGACCGCGAACGTATGGGGTCTATGTATCTGGGGCTTGGTGGAGGATAATCGTGGATCGGAACGCGCCGGAACAACAATTACCACGTTACGGTGTCGCGACTCGCGCAAACGAGCGTGGCTCGTTAGAAATCCGCAGTCGGCTAGATCGCTACGTGTGAATTTGCCCGATAAAGTGTGAACGTACTTTACACTGTAGATGTCCCCGGGCTTTGCTTCGTTCTCCCCTCGGCCTAACGGTGTCCCTACGTGAGCCGGGTATTAAACGGGGGGTTCGGTTATCATCCTTCAGCGTGGAGGACGACTGCGACGGTACAGATTTGCAGGCGGACCCGCGGTCACCAGCGGCAATTCCGTCAAATATTGCATCCCCCCGGGGTTTGGAATAAACGGAGGGGAAAAGTGAACGTGCCCGTTCGGAAGTGGCCGGGGGAAAAAAATTCAAGGGAGAAGGGTTGAAAGTTAAAAGCAACCGAAGCGCGCGAGTTAGCTTAGAAAAAGCTCGGCGTCTTGATCGATTTTCTCGGATGCACGCGTCAACCGTGTTCTCCGTCGAGTACCGCGCACCGGGAAAAACGTGGCGAAGAGGAATTTTTTCGGGCCGAAAGTTAGTTGGATGTGTTTTATTAGCGGTCTCTGTAACCGCGACCGAAGTTCATTACTTATGGGGGTGCGGCAATGATTAAACTAGAGGCTATATTTTCAGAGTTTTGGTGCTTCTCGGTCGGAGCGAGCTTAAAAATATGTTCTATCATGTCCATTTGTAATTTCAAATGTTTGTTTAGGTCTGACAAATTAATTGGATATGTTCCGGTACTGTTACTAAAGTTTCATTACTTATGAGGATATGGCGATTCTGACAATTTTGACATTCCGACCTGTTAATTCGCAGTGTGAGTCTTTCCCGGTTTCAGAGTTTGCACAAACACCTGCGAATGATGCTGTTTTTCTTGAGAACTAGTTTCGAGGAGTTACGTGAATTCCCGGAAGGTTCACACCTGGTTCTCCTTTTTGAGCCAGTAGGAGCACATAACACTTTAAAACGAATTCCAGAATAGCTAAATATCGATAATTGAAGTAGATTCTACGGACAGCGAATGCGTCATAGTATGGTATTTGAGTGACGACACGGTCATTCCTCGAGGGTTAAAGATTCAATAAATCGGTCTGATTGAATGGTAATCTAACGGCTATAGACGTAACTTGGACGAGTGGTAAGCGGGATTGATGAAAATTTTTATTGAAATTTCAAGTAAGGCTGTATCCATCCCTTCAATTGCACCCATCGCGAACCTTAATCCAGGCTGTGCCGGGAAACTGTATTTCTGTCTACCATACGCCGTGGTTCTGGTTGAACTTCTAGACCCTCATTTCCATGAAAGAACATCAAGCTAAATATACGAGGATTCTAAAAAATATAACATTTCAGGGTGCAGAACCTCTCCCAAAAGAATATTGATATTTCTGGATAACTCATCAGCAGATACCTACTTCCTGAGTTTACAATCTACTCTCCATTTAAGTCCGATCATGTTCTTATCACATATTACTGTAAGTATTTATTGCAATATTAATAATAATATGAAGAATATTATTAGAAGGTAAAACGAATATTAATATACATACACGTATTTCATTACATTCATATAAATATGAACTTCGTCAAAGTTTTTACTTGACATTTTAGAACTCAAGTAGTAGATAATACTTTCCAGAAACTTCAGTAGTAAAATCAATGAGAAAGTAGACAAGGTAAAGAAACTATTGTAAATTGATACTAATCGCAAGGATATTCCGTGTAAATTTACGACGAACTTTTACCTAAATGCTATAAATAATAAAATACCAGACTATTTAAATCAATAAAATGTCAAAGTAGTTTATATTCAATTCTAGTACAGAAGCAGAACATAAATTAAAAAAGAGACATTGCTATTAAAATAATTATTATGTACTAATACATATGTACTCACTAATGTTCAAATAAATCATTATTCTGCATAGCTTGCCTCTCTGCTAATTGCATTAGTAAAACATTATTAGATTCGTGGATTCGTGGATTCGTCAATTTGTGAACGCCTACATTCGCTAATTCTGCGGTGGAATGAGGAGATTCGCATCAGCAAAGGAGTAGTGAAGATCAAATTCAGTCGTCATTCTTCAAGTCAACACTGTACTTATGGGAATTAGATATTTCAAGGGTCTCATTTACATTTTCTGGGGGAAACCAAGAGGCGCACCTTCTCACCAATACAAATGGTTGTGATACCAATACCAATGATATGGATGTTGTAACTTTTCAATACCTCTTTCAATATTTTAAACAGTGATCAATCACTCTTTCGAATATTGAGAATGAAACGCAGAGTGCTCGATAGGTAAATATCTATAGAATGTGTACAGAAAATATGAAGAAAATAATGACAAAGGTTCGCATTTATATAAGATGAGTCACTCAAAATATATCCCTTGGTTTTAATGATGCAAAGAAGTGTCTAAGGATCAAAATATTTAACTTCTCGGCCAACAAAATCTCCCTGCTTTAGCATTGCAAAGAACTAAACTTTTCTAGAGAATGTTAAATATATCAAGTAATCTCCAGGCAAAAGGCGCCATAATCTGGCAAATGAAAACAAGTTAAATGAAAATAATTCTTCTCTGGGGGATAATCATAATGCCAGGCTGCTCCAGATTCGCTGGTTTGAATAAACACGGATTAAACAGAAGATCAAAATGACTCTTGTCTTTCGTCTTTGTCCCTTGCGCCTTAATCAAGCGCCTCGTACGTAACGAAGAAATTTTTAATAATCTAACCGCGAAGAAACGTTGGCATCGTCCCTTTCTCAACGATCACGTCAATTACGCGGTCGGGAGCGAGTTTGAATCGCGAGTAAATTGCAGCCCGGCAAAAGCGACCATAAATCTTTTTAGAAGGAAGAAAGAATCGGAATCGGGATTTCGCGAGAAGTCGAAATAAACGAGGGAACGCGGGAACCACGGAAAACGACGTACGAAACGCTGGCAGATGCATCAATAGATATCAAAAATAGCTTACCCTGGGCCAAGTATCTATCGGCTACAACTAAACCAAGGATATCTCGAAGATCGATCGTACTTCCTAGTTTCTGTTGAAATTCTTTCGAAGAATCCTTTGCCACTTCGATTCTCGCAACTTCCAACTGCCTCCCACAAAATCATCAAGATATTGATATGGGAAAGTATTGGATTTGAATTCAAAATAATTGATAGAATTTATAGTTATTTGAATTAGTTAAACAAAGAACAGTTGACTAACAACTCAGAAAAGCTTAAAATCATTTATCAATTTTCATTCAAATTACGTTATCGCAAACAATACTTGTACAAGTACCTAATTAATATAAATGACGCTTGGGATTTATTTATTTACTTATTTAAGAAAAACTGAAAACTTGTATGATGATTTAGAGACGGAGGTATCTATCGTAATATAAAGAGGAAGGTGGAATCGCTGAATAATTAAATTCTCTCACCAGCAGCGTAAATCTGTGCTGTTAGCACATTCCACGGGCAACACCATTCAAGTTGCATCCTTCGAACGTTAATAATTTATTACATTATATATTTACAACATGCCTTATATTTATTTCTCCCTTACTAGCCTGGTAGTTTTCCAAAGGTTCCATTAGACGAGATTTATTTACGCTGCACTTTTTATTTACCCCCGACCCCATCCCCACTCTCTCTTCACAGTTCTCTCACGCATAAAATGTGTCCCCCCGTGGAAACGTTTTAAGCGTCGTTCCGGTCGAAATAGACTTCGTTCGAAATTAGTTAAAAGTACCATCCCTTAGCTGGAAGCGAAAAAGTAAGAGAAAATTATTTTTCCCAGGCATTCGCTGCGTTGTACGCCAACACCCTTCATAAATCCACCCTCTCTCCTTCATCTCTCGCCACCCTTTTAATGGAAGTACTTACATTCAGAGAGGCTCAAAATCGGCGACCTTTTTTCGCAGGTTTTCTAGACAAAAGCCACTGGTTGTTTAAACATGTTTTTGCAGGTATGTTTACAACGTGCAAGGCAATATTGTTGATTGTTTATGTCATGTTTAAGCACTGCTCAAACTCGCAATGCAACGATACGACGCGATGTAGGGAAGTACTATGGTCGATATTTTTCTTGGATTAACAAATACTCGGTCGCTGACGCACATGGTGGATATTCGTACGTTCGGTGGCGACACAGTGTCATCACAAAAGTGTCTTCTATAAAACAACTATGAAAACAAAAGTACAATCATTTCTCGGCATCAGGAACTGCAAGCGAATCGCCCAGCACCTGAGTCGTCCCTAAAAGTAATTAGCGTGGTCTATCACCATGTTCATTTACCGGGTGAGAAACAAGTAAACCTATAAAAATACCATTATCCTAGTGGCGCAAGTGCGCCGGTTCGCACACAACGACGACGGCAAAAAGGGGGCAGAAAACGAGAGTGAGGGGTGAAGGGTGACGCCAGGAACAGTGGAGACGCGAGTGAGAGGGGTGGCTACGAGGGACGGGATGGGACGAGAGAGAGGGAGGCAGGGACTGCAAAGCAAGGAGTAGTACCGTTAATGAATTTCGAACCTGGAAGCGCTCCGTTCCTTATATCCTGGAGACTCTCATTACGTGAGAAGCTTTAAGAATCCCTGGTACTCGTAATTTACGGCGATTCTGGAAGACAGAAAGGGCGCTAGAATTGAAACGTACTCACAACGACGTTAGAATGTTCGTTTCTCCGTTCAATGTCTTTCGAGACACAATGATAATCCATTAATCATTCTCCTGGGACGACGTGGAATTTCGGCTCGCGAGTTCAACTTGTTTCTTGTGAGTTCCCGAGCTGCGCGAAGCGCGCCTTTAACGGGTTCAAATATGAAGATAGGGAAACGTAAGAAAGGTCGCAGCGAGCGTATTAAAGTCTAGAATGGGTGTTTTGAATAATCTTAATGTGGACATTTATCAGTCAGGGTTCCCTCGTTAATTGATTATCGAAAATGCCTCTTTGGGATCAATAACTGAGGTATCCCTAAATCACTGGTTTGTTTTCTTTTCTCTGTGTGTTAGATTTATCTTTGCTGTTACTTTTTCTTTTAGATAAAAGTTTTAAAATATTCAAATTTTTAGAATCATTCCGCCAGATGAAAGTTTTACTATTTGGTATTGATTCACATTAGCCGCTTTGTTAATCGTTTTATAAAAAGTTCTTCGAGGATATATTAATTTCAGCATAATTTTCTTATCAAACTTTATAGCAGGAAGAAGCCGTTCGTGCTACACGAGAAAGAGAACTTTACGTTGTTCTTAAGAAGGTAAAAGGTGGTGTAATTTAAAATTCTTTAATGGAATTGCTATTAAATTTGCGACTATCACTGACGTATCTACTTGCTACTACTACGTAGTTTTGTACTTTCGGGAAAATCTACTTTGTAGATAAAATTAATTGGTAAACCTATTTTTGTAGAGAAATTCTTTTCATGCACCGTAATTACTACCGCGTTCCTTAATGAAAATAAGAAAAGAATATATGTCATGCATGCAATACCTATTTCATTTATAGCATTTTTCTATTACTATTTTTATCTAAGAACTAAAGTGCAGAGTTCATCGAGAAAAATCTGAGGCATCCTGTATACAGATAAGCAAAGCCTTGAACCATTATAGTTGAATGGCTCTTACGTTTCCTGTTTCAGCTTTTTTCTGCTTTTGAGTAGCAATATGCCTTTGAGACTGAACGCTGCTACAAAGAGGCCAGTACTATACGGTTCATTGCTTACACCATGAATCTGTCAGCGAGCGATTAGCCATGCATGGACAATAATTTACCATGGTTTCCCTTGGTTTTCTATGGTTTTGAGTATACTGAAAGTGAGAACCATAAAAACAGTAGTAAATCCTAGATTTTAGTTTTTATAAAATAATTTTGATATCCTTTAACTTTATGTAGACTTTATCTCGTCGTATAAAAAATTAGAATTTATCATTTCCTGTATTATTCGTTGCAGGAAAATGAAATACAATACTGTGTAGAAAAGGGTTATACAGGACACCTACTAAAAGCACACACGTACATCAGAATTTTCGCGCAATATCCTGCCAGCAGATTACAACAAGTTCAAATATTTCCACCCCATCAGCGGGCAAATAAACCGAGGACGAGTATTTAAGGAGCAAACATATACCCGAAAGAGTCCTTGCCCTATATAGAAAAGGACGCGTGACATTCACATTTTATCTCCCTTTTCACTCTTCTCGTCACAAACTTCGTTTGTGCATCACAGCAGTGAAGGCAACGCGTAAGATTTCTATCCAT